>CM037859.1:40262975-41572336 GCA_021292105.1 Anadara kagoshimensis | reverse complement strand
GAATATACCCATGATAACTATGTCACTGAATATATCCATGATTACTATGTCACTGAACATATCCATGATTACTATGTCACTGAATATACCCATGATTACTATGTCACTGAATATACCAATGATTACTATATCACTGAATACACCCATGATTGTTATGACACTGAATATACCCATGATTACTATCTCACTAAATATTCCCATGATTACTATGTCAATGAATATATCCATGATTCATATGTCACTGAATAAACCAATGATTACTATGTCACTGAATATACCCATGATTAGTACGTCACTGAATATACCTATGATTACTATGTCACTGAATATACTTATGAACTATGACACTGAATATACCCATGATTACTATGTCACTGCATATACCCATGATTACTATAACATTGAATATACCCATGATTACTATGTTACTGAATATATCCATGATAACTATGTCACTGAATATACCCATGATTACTATGACACTGAATATACCCATGATTACTATGACACTGAATATACCCGGGATTACCATGTCACTGAATATACCCATGATTACTATGACACTGAATATACCCATGATTACTATGCCACTGAATATACCCATGATTACTATGACACTGAATATACCCATGATTACTATGTCACTGAATATACCCATGATTACTATGTCACTGAATATACCCATCATTACTTTGACACTGAATATACCCATGATTACTATGCCACTGAATATACCCGTGATAACAATTACACTGAATATACCCATTATTGCTATGACACTGAATATACCCATGATTACTATGACACTGAATATACCCGTGATAACTATGCCACTGAATATACCCGTGATAACTATGACACTGAATATACCCGTGATTACTATGACACTGAATATACCCATGATTACTATGACACTGAATATACCCGTGATTACTATGTCACTGAATATACCCATGATTACTATGACACTGAATATACCCATGATAACTATGTCACTGCATATACCCATGATTACTATGTCACTGAATATACCCGTGATTACTATGACACTGAATATACCCATGATTACTATGTCACTGAATATACCCGTGATAACTATGACACTGAATATACCCATGATTACTATGCCACTGAATATACCCGTGATTACTATGACACTGAATATACCCATGATTACTATGTCACTTAATATACCCATGATTACTATGTCACTGAATATACCCGTGATTACTATGTCACTGAATATACCCATGATTACTATGACATTGAATATACCCATGATTACTATGACACTGAATATACCCATGATTACTATGACACTGAATATACCCATGATTACTTTGACACTGAATATACCCATGATTACTATGCCACTGAATATACCCGTGATAACAATTACACTGAATATACCCATTATTGCTATGACACTGAATATACCCATGATTACTATGACACTGAATATACCCATGATTATTATGACACTGAATATACCCATGATTACTATGACACTGAATATACCCATGATTACTATGACACTGAATATACCCATGATTACTGTATCACTGAATATACCCATGATAACTATGTCACTAAATATACCCATGATTACTATGTCACTGAATATACCCATGATTACTATGCCACTGAATATACCCATGATTACTATGACAATGAATATACCTATGATTACTGTATCACTGAATATACCCATGATAACTATGTCACTAAATATACCCATGATTACTATGTCACTGAATATACCCATGATAACTATGTCACTAAATATACCCATGATTACTATGTCACTGAATATATCCATGATTACTATGCCACTGAATATACCCATGATTACTATGACAATGAATATACCTATGATTTCTATGTCACTGCATATACCCATGATTACTATGTCACTGAATATACCCGTGATTACTATGACACTGAATATACCCATGATTACTATGACATTGAATATACCTGTGATTACTATGACAATGAATATACCCATGATTACTATGACACTGAATATACCCATGATTACTATGACAATGAATATACCCATGATTACTATGACACTGAATATACCCATGATTACTATGACACTGAATATACCCATGATTACTATGTCACTGAATATACCCATGATTACTATGCCACTGAATATACCCATGATTACTATGTCACTGAATATACCCATGATTACTATGACAATGAATATACCTATGATTTCTATGTCACTGAATATACCCATGATTACTATGACACTGAATATACCCATGATTACTATGACACCGAATATACCCATGATTACTATGACACTGAATATACCCATGATTACTATGACACTGAATATACCCATGATAACTGTATCACTGAATATACCCATGATTACTATGACAATGAATATACCCATGATAACTATGTTACTAAATATACCCATGATTACTATGTCACTGAATATACCCATGATTACTATGCCACTGAATATACCCATGATTACTATGTCACTGAATATACCCATGATTACTATGCCACTGAATATACCCATGATTACTATGTCACTGAATATACCCATGATTACTATGCCACTGAATATACCCATGATTACTATGCCACTGAATATACCCATGTTTACTATGTCACTGAATATACCCATGATTGTACGTTATGACACTGAATGTGCCCGTGTTTACTCAAAGACTAAAACTCTATCAACCAAACATTGGCTATGATATTAAATTATAAATTATAGTTTAAATGATATAATAAAGCGAATATATTTTGTCGTTTTGATCGCCGATTTGAGGGAAACCAATGAAACAGTGTTATTTGTGTATAATGATTGTTTATATTACTAGTATAGCTGTTAGTTAGAGTTATATCCCTTGGTGCAGTCATCTAATTTGAAAAATGTATTTTTGTACTGATTTCTTAATTGAAACACTTACAGCTCTGAAGTTGTGTTTGAAAACAAAAAGTTTACGGAAAATGACCATTTTACACAATGCCTTAGTATGATCAAGATTTTTTTCCCCAAAACTGAGACCTAATTAAAACTACTAGATTGTATTTTATTCCCTTTTTACAGACAAAATATTTTGGCAAAATCATCCGTCAAGATTTCTTCGTGACGTTTGCACAGTATGTAAACTCCGGTGTACGTCTAACGGAAGCTGGGATCGCCGAAGCGACCGTGTCAGGTTGATTGCCCCATTGACTGAAGTTTAAAGGTATGTTAACACTCGGAATTAAATTGTCAAGCTTTGGATATCACTTATAATTTTGGTTGCTGAAGGCAGTAATACTTTGACATTACAATTTGCCCGCAAATATCACCAAATAATGTCAGAAAACACAATTGATCATCGGTAGTCGGTGAAAAATCAACACCCCCCTTGGCGTAAGATTTAATTTCACCTTAATTAAATGCTAATCTTATCGTTTTATAAGAAAATTGGAACAAAGAAACATTAGAGAGTTTAAATACAAAACGCATGTGCAAGATATACCTTTGAATATTTAACTACAACAAGTATTATTTTTTTCTCGGTGTACGCCTAGCTGCATTTTTGCAAAATTATAACGTACGCCTAGCTGGGATTTTACTGTACGTTAGCTGCATTTATGTGAACATCTCATCATACATATATTTGTGTATGCTGTTGTTATTAAACACTATAAAAGCAACTTTGTTCTATGACAAAACGTTGCTTCGCCTGAACTTGTTTAAAGTATTAATTTTTCGTTTCAGACATGGATAAGTCTTTTGAGCTTGAGGGGCAGAACGAGAGTTTTGTTGAAGAATCTCAGTATTCTTGCGAGATTTGCCAATTCATATCGAAATATAAATCGAACTTGAAGCGGCACCTGAAAATCCACAATGATTCAACTATCACTTCGTCTGAATATATGTGCGATACATGTGGCAAAACTCTCAAGTCAAAATATGGCCTTAAACAGCACCAATATTCCTTTCACAAACATATTTTTAGATTCACATGTCCGTGGTGTAATAGAGGATTTAATTCTTCGTATAATTACAGAGGTCACATGGCATCACATGACAAAACACTTAAGGAAAAATGTCCGTTTTGCAAGGTAACTTTTCATATAAATCGAACTTGCAAGAGCACATTAAATGCAACCATGGCGATGATGACTTTATATGCGATTTTTGTGAGCGAAAATTTTCCGGAAAAGGGTCCCTTGTAGACCACAAGAATGCTGTTCATAACTTGAAAGTTTATCGCTATGACAATGTCCAAAAAGTTTTAAATGGAGATCAAGCGTGGCAGCACATAAAAGAGTACATAACAATGAAAAGTAACTATACAACATTGATGTTAGTTGTGAACAATATGACCGTTTTCGATAATGGTTAGAGTATTCGACAGATAGTCGACAGATGATATATTTGTAATTTTTTACCTCGGTCTGTTTGGTTTGGGAAGTTGTAATTAATTAAAATTCTCTTTACTAAACACAAACAGCCATGAAAGAGCCACCATATACTCAACATTTTAAGATCTATTTGTGCCTATATTTTGGAGCGTAGAATACTAGTAGCAAAGAGAAATTTAAATGATTACAAGCCCCTGTAGTGTCAATACTTTTTTCTCAGGTGAGCCGAAAGGTCTCAAGTGTCTTTAATTTTACATGACTGTCATTGTTGTTTTTTACTATTTATAAAGTTACTGTTGCTGCAATATAACTAGACTGTTTAACAACCGACTGGGTGGGGGGGGGGCGTTTTAGAGCTTCCCTAGTCTGTACATGGTTTTTTATTGATCATTTCGGTATTTATCGTTCTATAATATTTACAAGCTTTGGGTAATTTTTTTTGCAAGTTTTACATATTTGCTAGGGAGGTGGAAGAGAAGAGGCTGTTTCATATACTGAGGTCCTGATAGTCATTTTCTTTTATCATGTCTTTAACGGTTTGTTAACCATGTATGTAGTTGTAATGTAGCTGTACAGTTTATCTTAAAGATTGAGATGAAGTAACTCAATCAAATGATGTTACCTGTATAATGATTGAAGCAAGTAATTTATTTTGATTTATTAATGAATACTTTGCTACAGATAATTGTAAATAACATTTTTAATTGTTCTTAAATTTTTATTACATGTTTTATTGTTGTTAGGATTTATTTCTAATTTTATTTGCTCAGTGCCAAAGAAAGGCGCAGTTGCCGGTATAGACTCTCTCTTATTTCAAAATCCTTGTAGATTGTTAAATTGTGTTATGCCTTCTTCTGTCACTGAACATCTCTCTTAACATACATCTCTCTTTTTATCTCTCTCTCTCTCTCTCTCTCTCTCTCTCTCTCCTGTCAGCTAACATACATCTCTCTTTTTTGTCTCTATCTCTCTCTCCTGTTAGTTAACATCACTCTATCTCTCTTGTCAGTTAACATTCTCTCTCTCTCCTGTCAGTGAACATCTATCTCTCTTTTCATCTTTCTCTCTCACCTGTCAGTTAACATCACTCTCCTGTCAGTTAATATTTCTCTCATGTCAGTTAACAACTCTCTCTCTCTCTCTCTCTCTCTCTCTCTCTCTCTCTCTCTCTCTCTCTCACACACACACACACACACACACACATATTGAGATCGGTAATTTCCACTGATTAATGTATCGGTTTTATCCAATTTGTTAAATACCTTTACCATATGAGTAATACAAAATAAAAGTCAACTAAAAATTGAATATCCTAGTTTTGTAATTTATAGTTACAATTGTAATAGTCTTTATTGTTTTATATTCAGGAATTGATATTCCAAGTCTAACATGGGGAAGGATTTTTGTCTCTTCACATCGATAATGCTCTCTAACAGTCCGTATGTTAGAGGTCATGGGCTCGAAACCTGGGTCTGACCAAGGCTTAAAAATAGGTAGTGAATGCGCCATGTACTCGACATTTAAAATGAAATTCGCGGTATCCTCTCAGATAGCATATCACAACAGGCGTGGCAATTTAAAAACCCTACCGGTACACTGTCCTTAGCGCACCACAAAGTTAAGATTTTCTATGGCTACTTTACCTTTAGCTGGTGACGTCTCGATATAAGTGAAATATTCTTGACTGGGTTTAAAACCGAATCCAATCAATCAATCAATTCATAAATGACGTCGTATTTAATTAATAATGTATTTTGTATCTTTTGCAGCAGTATAAAATAACTCCTAGTGACGCAAGCCCTAGATACATGGTACCATGAAGGGGTTTTCTCAACCTGTTCTCTAAGAAAAAGGTGAAAATTGGCAATAAATTGTACAATTTTCTGCACAGCTAGGCGTACATATTTTTTCCACCTAAATCCCAGCTAAGCGTTCATTTCTTCATCAGCTAGGCGTACACTATTGAGAATCAACAGCATGAAATGAAATCGGAATTTCTTTTAAACTGCCATGTGTTAGGATATAGGGGTATGTCAGCCTTAATCGAAACACTTGGTTTCTTAAATGAAATACATTAAATGTAGTATTTATCATATCTTTATGGTCAGGAAATATAATTTATTGTGCTCCTTTGAAAATAACACCCAAAAGTTGAATGATTAACAATCATTTTTTTTCGAAATGGAACAATAAATGTGATGAACTATGTTCAAAACTAACTTCGCTGTTATCCGTGATAAGTTTCAGTGTAATTGTTGCAGTGAAAGTATACAAGAAAACTCACTAGCAGCCAATAAAGTGTCCCAGGACGACAGTGTAACTATCCATGTTGACTTTTTCTCCGCTTCGACGATCACAGCTTCCGTTAGACGTACACCGGAGTTTACATACTGTGGTTTGCAAGGGTCACAACACGCGACAAATTATTTTTGACTGTATATCTATGTTATTGTATATTATTTATTTAGCTAGATTCATTCAATTAATTAATAATAATATTGCTTTTATAGCATGTGGAAGCGCGTGGCCTAGTGGTTAAGGTGTTGTACTCATGATTCGAAGGTCGTGGGTTCGATCCCTGGACCGGGCGATGTGCTGTGTCCTTGAGCAAGACACTTAATTTCACGTTGTTCTAGTTCACTCAGCTGAAAAATAAATGAGTACCAGCAAAATGCTGGGGGTTAACCCTGCGATGGACCGGCGTCCCATTCAGGGGAGGGTTTTGTGCTCTCAGTCGCTTAACGCCACCGAAACTGGGATAAGCTCCGGCCTGATGGGCCTAATGGCTCGTGACAGACTTTTAACTTTATAGCATGTGTGTGCCATCCAGAGCGGGGGGTCATGTCATGGGTTCGCTTCCGGTATACATAAGACTTTAAAATTTGAGATAATGCTTCCTATCATGGCGCTCAGTATTAAGCGGATAAAATAGTCGACTAGGTTACCCGGCGCCAGGATAATGTGACAGGGCGAGTGGTATGCTTGTATGTTGTCCACTATATGAGCTAGTACCTTAAAGATACTCCGAGTGCATGCACGCTGGTATAAGGCAGACCATAACATATACAA
This sequence comes from Anadara kagoshimensis, assembly GCA_021292105.1. Taxonomy (NCBI): domain Eukaryota; kingdom Metazoa; phylum Mollusca; class Bivalvia; order Arcoida; family Arcidae; genus Anadara; species Anadara kagoshimensis. The sequence continues at coordinate 41,564,866 of CM037859.1, read as the reverse complement.
GAACATGTTCTTAGATTAATTCCAGTGGCGGATTTAGGGGAGGGGTTGTGGGGGTTGCAACCCCCCCCCCCCCCTTTGAAAAATTTAAAGAGTGAGATATTGACTGATTAAAATTATTTTCTTGGCCCCCATCGGGGCTCTGCCCTAGACCCATCGTCTCTGGAACCTCGCGCCTTCGGCGCTCGCCCCTCCCTTTAAAAAACCCTGTATAGATCTCAACCCCCCCCCCCTTTCAAAAAATCCTGGATAGTTCTCAACCCCCCCCCCCCCTTTTCAAAAAATCCTGTATCCGCCCCTGAAATCCAAGTTAACGAACTTGTCGTGGCAAATAACCCGGAACAATGATGATGCGGCGTTAAACATTTCAACAAACCAAACCGTCAATCTCTCCGCACGATGGAGACCTTTCCTGATTATAAACAGATAAAGGGAAACAACTATTTCAACTTTAATCAGTGTACATACCAATGCTTACTGTTTAATAAAACAACTCTATTCTTTTCACAGTTTTATGATTTTTATGGTATACATACCTTGCAGACTTTGCATTGGTAAGCTATCATGATCAATCCCCACCAAAAAAAAACAACAATGTAACTTTGAAAGAAGACCAAGGTCAACCAGCTTCGCAAACTACCTGCATCGAACGATTTTCGCTCATGATCTACAACTATAATATGTCACTGTTGCCACCTCCAGACAGTAATAACCTCGATATATCAACTACGGTTTTCTACCAAGGAGATCATTCGTCGTGTTGTAATTTCAGCGGTTCCTTCGGGTTGCTCGGTTTTGATTGTTTAGTATGCCTCAAATAGATTCGAGAAAAACTTATTGTCCTTAGTTTTTTGTCTTTAAAACTATTTCCAAACGCTAAGCAAGCCATTATGTATATAGTTCTGTTAGGGCCAAATTGACATTATCGCTCCCTCGATCGGAACGCAAAGAAGTGAAGTTTCGAAGATACGATGGCGAAGGAGCAAAGATAAGATGGCGAAGGAGCGAAGTTGCGAAGATAACGGCGAAGGGGCGAAGTTGCGAAGTTTTGAAGGCGAAAGATCGATACTATCGCTCCATCGTATCTTCGCAGCTTTGCCACGTATCTTTGCAACTTCGCTTCTTCGCGTTCAGGGCGAAGGACCGATAATGTTAATTTGGCCCTAACAGAACACCATAATTATATGCCTTGTGGTTATGACTAAACCTGTTTAAATTTTGTCTTAGTCGTGACTGTATTCGGTATTGCGTTAACACGGTCCTACGTATTGAAACAAGGAGGGAGGTGGTTTTTGAAAACAAGTGGTTTACAATTAAAAAAAAAGTCATTTAATATAGAACTTATGATCCAGATTTTTCCCCGATAATTAGACCTAGTTAAATGCCCGGGTTGCAACGATTTATTCCCTATAAACAGACAGAATGTTTTTTGCAAAATCGTTCCACAAGTTTTCTTCGTCCGCAAGATGCAACATGCGGTGAATTAATTATCGCTCTATAAAAATGTTATACAAACGGCTTGTATAGGATGTAGTCATATATGAGGCGCCGTTCTGGTATTTATTCACTATTTATGCATTTCCATAATTTATTTATGGATATCCATAAATTGAATTATGCTAATGCAAAATTATTTTTAGGTAGCAATAAATATTTTTGAATATGTAAAAATCGAACTAAGTATGTGCTTAAATCGATTTTTGCATATGCATACTTCGATTTTTGCATATGCTTAAATATAATTTAGCATATGCATAAATTGAATTTTAGATATGCATAAATGGTGAATAAATACAAAAAAAACGGCGCCTCATAAAATCATGGGTCCCAGATCTTTTGTGAATATAAACGTATAAAGAGAACCAACTCTTACAAATTAAACCAGTGTGCAAGTGCTTTGTAAAAGACCATTTTTGTATACAGATTCTAGTTAGCAATGATTGCTACGAAACACAATTTTATTTTTTTCTTTAGGTAATCAATCCCCAACAAAGAAACAAAGAACACCGAGACTTTGAATGAAAACCAAGAACTACAAGCGTTAGTCCGACTAATCGCCCCAACACCCCTAACAAGTCAACTAATCAGCCCACTTAACCCCAATTTTATTTGTTGACTTGCTGGGGGTTTGTTGGCTGATTGCCGGACTATGCGAAAGTACCATCAGACAAAAACAAGTTTCTCTTGTCTACAACAGAGTTCGCCACTTGCCACCTCGGGTTGTGCAACTGTTATCAGAACCGACGTAAACGGCCACGTAATGGTGTTATTTCTTTTCCGTTTTCGCGATTATGAGCTTTCATTACAGAGTGCTGTTTTCGATTTAAGCACCGGTACACGTGTGTTACGCCAAAATGTCCTTTTGCACAAACATCAACATGGCGTGGTGTGCAAAGTGCTTCCGGGCACAATCGTCTCATATGTTTCATCATTATCTGGGTTATTACCTTTAATTTACTCCCACCGTTTCGAGTTTACCGGGGTTTCAAGTATACCGTTTCTTTGCCATGATTCAGTGACGACGTGGTGCGATTGATTACCCATGACATCGTAATTATTTCAAATTTGAGAAACGGTTGAAGAAATCCAGAACACAACGGTTCAGAGCATGGATACTTGGCTCGACGTTATAGAAGTGAAATTCTAACATGACCCGCGTTTTCCTTCTTATGAAACATGAAGAGAGCCAGTCGATATACCCATCGCTGTTCCGTTTTAATGACGTACTCCATTGTTATCTTATGACGTCATGCTATGTGTAGCAAACAATGGTTGTGATGTTATTTTCATTCATAAAATTACTGATTTCAATGGAGCTAATCTCAACATCCTAATAGTTTGAATGGACCTTTTTCAATCTTTTTTTTAATTTTTTAATTATATATATATATATATATATATATATATATATATATATATAATATATATATATATATATATATATGTATATATATATATATAATATCACTTCACAACAACACACGCAAAATATGACCTAAAATACATAATATACAATAAAGCCAAATTTAAATCGTTGATATAACACTAGTATAGCTATAGGTAGTTCAGTGTCTACAACATTAGGAAAGGTCTCAGTTGTATCACAGCTTCTTTCAATCTTCAATTGCAAGAGACTGTACTACATAATTTAAATCTCAAAAGTAAGGTGTACACGTGACCTTTTTAGACTCTCAAAAGGCCTTTGATACGGTGTGGCGTCCAGGACTTATGTATAAACTATACAACCTTGGTATTACAGGTAAGCTCTGGCGTATTATATACGATTGCCATCAAAACACAAAAGGTTATGTTTTTGTAAATGCTAAACAATCAACAACATAAATATGCAACAAGTTATACGCCAAGGTGGAGTATTGTCTACACTATTGTACTTCTAGATCAGTTAGAATGTAATAGACACTGTTCCAGTGTCGGTGACGTTAAATGTGGAAACCCTCTGGCCGATGACATTACATGTGTAAGTGTCAGTCCCATTGGGCTCCAATATATGCTCAACAAAGCCTCATGCAACGCAAACAGATGGAGATTTACGTTCAATGCGGTGAGGTCGGTTATATGATATTCTACAATAAAGATAAACATAGTGTTTGCAGTGATATCAAGTTTTATTTGTCCGGAACTGGGATTCCACACACCACTGACACTGTTCACTTGGGTATTCAGCTAATTATTAAATTTAAACTCCTATCCCGTACGCAAGAATGATGCAGGGAAGGGAGTAATTCTTACTTTGCTATAAATGGCATGGGTACTTCTGAATGCAATCTAGACACTGCTATCAGTTTATATAGGGAAAATAGTAATACCAACGATATTATATGGAAGTGATCATGAAGTTTGGTTCAACATAAAGCAATCGGACATTGAATGCATAAATAGAGTACAACATTTCATCCTGAAACATATACAAGGTCTACCTAAACGAACAAGATCAGATTCTGTGGAAAGCCTCTGTGGATTGCTCTCTCTATCATCCAAAATTTGAAGAAGAAAATTGCTCTTTCTTGGTAAATTATGTAGAACGGACACTGTGTGTTTAACCAAACGAATATTTATTCACAGACTACGAATACCCGATAGATCCAAAAAGGTGTATAACATGTTTTAAATTGGATATTCTAAAGAATCTTAGCCATTACGTATACCGACCCATTAACCATATGCAAAACTACATATCAACCAGTCTGTTCCTTACACAACTTCAATGGAAAAAGATAGTTAACCATGCGATGCACACAATTGAGAAGAACAAGAAAGAACACGGATCCAGACTTTGCACGACTCCGCAACCTTCACACGCATACAGGACTTCCAAATATCTTTTGACTACTGACCTCTACAAATGAATTTTTATTGTTAAATTTATCGTCAGTTTATGGATCAAACCCGGTAAATATGATGTAAGTGTGTTTCACTTATGTAACTAACCCTATACAGACACTTTACGACACATATTAGTGCAGTGTTCAGCGTTTAGTTGGAGTCGCAGACGTCTATTTCAGTCGCTGCAGCAACTTCATCCAAATATACAGACTGAATTGTTAACACAACATTCCAGGGATGAAGATAAGCTACAATTTTTACTCGGCAATGTACTGAATATAGATTTCCAGGACTCTTACAAACTTGATGCTGCTTTCTGCTGTTTCAAATTTGTATATCGAACTGAAAAGTTAGGTGCTATTGACGAGCATAGATGGGAGCCCGAACACCTACAGGTGTAATCAGTCAAGCTAACGATCATAAGTCATACTGCAATTCTAGGTACACATTCTGATAATAAGTAATGTAACTCCTTGTTGGTAGGGACAGTACCCAATCACTTGTGTGTTGCATTAGCTTCAAATGTTGGTCCGAGTAAATCATAACTGTAAATAAGTTATTTTCTATTTTGTTCTCTTCGAACACATCTTAAGCACCATTTGTATATTTATATATGCTATGTAAGAATCCCAATATCGTTTAACTGCTGCATTTTGTATCTTGCACTATAAATGTGGTTTTTTTTTGGTGTTTGTATGTTATAATTCATATATTTGTATAATGTTACTTAACATTCTTATATCTCAACGTATATAGAGGAAATAAATAAAGAATGAATAAATGAAAGATTAAAGAGTTGGTCATTAGTTACAAATTAGATTTCTTGATTAGGAATTGATTGTATGGCATCAAAGTTATACATTGGGGTAGCGTACTGAGTTTGAATTTCATTTATATAGGTTGCTTTATTGTATTGATGTAATTTTCGTCTTTCAATAAGTAGTTATTGAATTTCCATAGGCCTTTGTCCCGGATAACATTACACAGTGTAAAAACTAATTTAATACTGTCATATACCATTTTTTTAATTTAATCATAAAATATATAAAATTCAATTGGTATATGACAATTTTTTTAATGCATTTTATGATTAAATTAAAAAAGAGATATATGACAATACTATTATGATCTGATCTATAATTGGGATTTATACAACAAGTAACTACATTGTGAAGAGCATTTTCGGAGATCAAGAAAAAATCGGCAAAGTGTAAAATGTGGACTGGATTGGACCCTTGGACTGGACTGGACTCTTGGATTGGATTGGACTTTGGTGTAAAATGTGGACTGGATTGGAATCTTGGATTGGATTGGACTCTTGTTTTGGATTGGACTCATGGACTGGACTGTTGGACTGGACTCTTGAACTGAACTCATGGACTGGGACTTTTGCGTTGGACTGATGAATTTTTTAACCAAGTTCTTATGTTTCTTTTACATTTTTTTAATTTTGATCATTTGTTATTGAACAAAGAGATTTCTCAAAGTTTTGTATAAATCAAATTGAGTTGTGACTTGGTAATTACTACATTTCATTTGTGATTTTATCAATACCTACTACAATGTTTAATTTCCTCTTTATTATGATGATATCTTATTTCAAAAGAGATTGTTTCTCAGATGTCATTTATCAAGTGAATGTTTTAGTTAGAGATTTTTTGACATTTGAAAAGTCACACATGCTAGGTCGGAAAGTTAAAGGTGATGATAGCCCATGTCTTTGAGACATTTTTTTTCACTCGAAGCATGAATTGTAGAGATAACATCACAACAGCTTAAAAACTAATTATAAACAACAGCTGTAGAAAACTATGCAATATGAAACTATTACCATTGTCACTAGTAAAATTTTTAAAGTTATGTTTAATGATTCCATGAACCATAAATAAAAATAGTAATTAGTTTAATTAAATTAAATTAATGAATTCATTTATGTCAGTTGATTATTTAAATTAATTGAAAATTACCATATGTATTACATCACAAAATACTGTAATTGTTACAGAACCATTATATATATCCTGTAGTTGTCAACATCTTATCTTACTTAGTATTAGTATATGTGGTTCTAAAGTTTCCTCATTTAAGATCAACAACCTGTCATCATTCCAGATAAAACATTAAGGAGGTTGTAAAATAAAAAACAGCGTTAAGGAGAAAAATTTGCAACCTTTTTTGACTTGTGTCATTTTTTAGACATGGCATAGAATATGAACTTAATTCTTATTATCCATGGTAGCTGTGTTTTTCTTTGGGGTGCATATATAAAGAACAGACATTAGTAGTAGATATATTTGGTATTAATTTAATCAAATTTTATTATTTATAAAAATTGTAAGTCCAATTTTAAGTCTAGTCCGCAATTCTAACCAAGAGTCCAATCCAGTCCAAGAGTCCAATCCATGAGTCCAGTCCAAGAGTCCAATCCAATCAAAGAGTCCAATCCAATCCACATTTTACACTTTGCCGAAAAAATCTAAACGCGCTTGTTTTACTGGGGTTATCTTTCTCCATGTAAACCGTTTAGATTGTGGGTGTAAATCTCTAAATACGTCAACAAAGTTAATTCCATCAATTTTTCAAGAACGGTATTTCTAGACTTCGGATTATTTATATTATTATAATTATAATAGTCTAATTCGGGGTTAAGTACTAAATTAAAGTCTCCACAAATAATGACAGTTTGGTTTCCAAAGTCCTCTATCATTGTGAATAGGTCTATAAAAACTTGGGGTTGCCTGAATTAGGCGCGTAAATATTTTACCAAGCTAACCAAGCTAGGTTCATCGTGTTTCACTAATAACTAAATCTAAAAGTATATAATTCCGGAGCGGGTCTATTTTTTCTTTAAGCATTTTAAACTAAAAATTATTTGCAAATAAAATGACAACTCCTCTGGAATTAGATGTATTACAACTAAAAACTGCAGTATATCCCCATTGTGTGCTAATAAAATTCCTTTCATTTAGTATAAAATGAGTGTCTTGTAAACAATAAATATTGCATTTCATTATCTTTATCTAATCGTTTTTCTAGATTTGATAAACCTTGACAGTTCAATGAAATTATTATACTTATGGTATCTTTACCTTTAATTTGTTTGTCATTTTGATTTCGTAAATCACGGTTCACCAATGATGGTAGTGTTTAATCTTATTAAAGTGATGTTGTAAAACAATCCAAAGAAGAGCAGCCAGATACACTTGTAATAGATACCACAACACCAGCCGTGTATCTGATATGTTAACATCATTAAAGTGGACAACATTACAAGAACACAGACTCAAAACAAGACTGGTCATGATGTACAAAATTACCCACAAACTCGTTAAAATTAACACAGACAACATACTTATCCCAGCAGACGTCAGAATACGTAAATCCCATCCTTACTCCTGTCATATACATTTTTTTAATTTAATCATAAATTACATTCAAAAAATGGTATATTGTCTATTGTCCTATACCATTTTTTGAATGTATTTTATGATTAAATTAAAAAAAATGTAAATGACACTCCTACAAACATATTTACACATCAAAGGACAGTTATAAATATTCATTTTTATTCAATGGAATCTTTTACCGGCCTACATAATACAGTCATCAACCATCGACTCTTTCAGAGAACAACTATCCTACACTGTTCTCAACACAATCCAAACAAAATAAACCCCCAACAACATGTACATAGTTTTAATCACTATTCAGTTTTTCACTTTGCACATCAAAACTGCATATTTACACTTATAATTTCCTTTATTTCCACGCATGCGAACAGTATGTAATCTTCTGATAAGAAGGAATACTGTATATCGAAAGAAGAAGAAGAAACAAGATTTTTAGAGGACAGTTAGAAGTAAAGGGAGAATGGTGAGTGAAAGAAAGAAGAAATGGTATACATGTACATAAAAACAAATAGATTGTGAAAAAGTAAAAATAACATAAATCACAATTTGACAAGCCACGAAAGGAAAGGAATGGTCAAAACACTCCAAACAAATCAGTATACATATATAATTCAACATTCGAAACATCAACTAAAAGGTTGGCGAAAAAACATGTTCAGAACCTGAATTTTGAAATACATACAAATTGTATAAATATTTTACGTAAATAACTTGTGTAGCATATGCTACTAGAAATTATAAGGCTACAAATCGACAGAGGTTCGTTGGCGCGCCCCTCACATTAGCACAGCACAAAGACACAACAAATCGCGATATGACAGTCTCATTTGCTTTTTAAAAGATTAATAACATTAATTATGTTTTATTTTAGTATTAGTCCCCTGTTAGTTGTGTCTATATTTTGTGCGCATGCAAACAGCATGCAAACAGTCTATACACAGTACGAATAATACTTGGCTTTATACTGAACTTGTATTTATACGTAATATTTACTTTTACATGTTCTAAACATTTTTTTACACTTTATTTAACAATTGAACTGTTTAGAAATGCGGTTCATAGTCGATATGAACGCAATTGATATGCAAGCAAACTGAATAACGCGCGTTAGCGCGTTATGATTAGTTTGCCTTGCATATCAATTGTGTTAATATCGACTATATATGAACCGCATTTCTAAACAGTTCAATTGTTATATTTATCTTTCACTGCCAACCTCGCCGTTCGGCTATTTTAGGCTGAATGCCAATCTCGCCGATCGGCGATTCAGATACCCCGTATCATACCTCATACATTACGACTTACAATTTTACGACATACGATTACTTTATGGTATAGCATGTTCATTTATGACACAGCGTTGCGGAAGTGAAAAAAAACGCACAAAAAAGATAGTTTTTGTTGATTTTGAAGCTAAAAACAGCATATGACAGTTGCAGCGAGATCGGGATAAACAATATGGCTGCGCGTCTATCAAGGGAGGAAGTACTGGAGCTAATCGCTAACGATTCTGACTGGATCCGATTCTAGCTGTATTGATCACTTGAAAAATGGTAATAAATATGTTTCTTCTTAAAACTTAATGCTAGTTGTTATTTCAATCAATTTCAGAAGTGAAAACATGTTAAATCTGACAGTTTAGTACAAAATACTCAACTTTGGTGAAAAATTCCAAATGTAGGTCAATCAAGGTCAAGGTCAAGGTCATATGATATATGTATACTTAATTGGGAGATTGGTTTAAACACAACAAACAATAATCTTCATATACTGAAAGTTTTATTAAGATCTAACAATAAATAAAGATTTTACAAGGATTTTTCTATATACAGTGCATTTCTGCAAATCGTCCAAAATAAATGTGGCACTGAGAAGGCCATTTTATGAGAAATGTGGCAGTGAAAGAGTTAAAACTATTTTCTTTTCTTTTCCTTGGTTCAAAATCATTTTAGAAAATTTTAATTCCGCGCTATGTCAATAACGATTTTCGATTAACGGAACAGCTGATGGAACAGCAGATCGTGACAGATTGTTGTGACAGGAATTCCCGTGACGTCACCAAGGTAGATCTTGCAGTTCATAGCCGATATGAACGCAATTGCTCTGAAACCTTGTGTAGAAGACAGAAAACAGACAAAATGTAAATATTACATAATGATTCTTTTGTTTTGTCCAGGTATGTAACCAACTTGAATACCTGTATTAAATACAATAGACAGGTATCCAAGCGAAGCGAAACCCAACGGTTTTCTAATTGAAAACCTGCACGTGCCCGGGTTGTTCATATGAACAACCTATGCTCGTGATCGGATTTTTCATATGAACAACCTGTGCACGAGACCAGGTTTTTCATAGGAACAACCTCTGCACGTGCTGAATCCAAATAAGCTGTAGAACTGTAGAATAAATAATCAAACAAACAATTTTCAGTATATATTCTTTGTTTTATATAATTTATATAATCATTCGTATAATACAAGTTACTTGATAGTTACTGAAGATTATAAATTCATATGAAATTAAACACAACATCACCAGAACCGTAAAATTGAAATATATTACTCTTGTCTCTCTGAATTAAAGCCCCCTTCTCAGCATTAGATGGTAAACACTGGGGTTTGTTTTCAGTGGTAGTAGGAGTTTCTTTAACACACTGAATTGCATCTGAAACATTTTGCAATTGGGCGTTACTCGGTCTTTTATACTGAAATACGGCATTACTCCGATGCCCAGTTTGTGCACGAATTGACTGCTAGGAAATACCATGGTTAAAAAGTCGCGTGGCTGTTGTTACACGGAGAGATTGGTTGGTGTAATGACCTTCAAAGCCCGCTTTAGACATAATCTCTTTGACAAATTGTGATAGCTTATTATGACCGATTACGGCTAAGGTGAACCAAGGCGCGTTATCCTTCACTTTCTGGACTGGCTTAAAATCTAAGCTATTTTCTGGTGCGGCAGGGTGTAACTTTTGTATATACTTTTCAAAAACTTTAACCGGGCACTGCTGAGGGTTATTGATGTTTTCATAAGCTTTTGGTGAATGGGGATCGATGCGTCGGTGTTTTAAGCCCCCTCGCTATGTTTTTAATACAGATTCGGTGTATTTGAGAAACCTTTTACCGTCTGAATCCGATCCTAATTCAAAATTGGATCTTGTCAAATTCCTGTGTTCATTGCCTCACCTCAAACCGAAATTTATACCGATCAGCCAGAATACTGCATAAATTAAACCCTAGGGGGTATTAATATCAAGGATTTGTTTTTGCCATAGAATCCTTTCCTGATCCCCTGTAACTGCATTAGCTTGTTTCCGTTTTAATCCAAGCCCTTGCTTGCAACGGTCTTGCATACAGTTATCTATAACATTCTTCAGTGGTTCAAATTCAACATCATTGAAAAATGACACTCGTCTGTCGTTCAATTCTAGATACCTTTGAAGGGGACAAGCTAAAGAGAATATACTGTCCTCAGTGTAATCAGTTCCATCAGGTTTTTTTAAAGACAAAAAAAATATGGAAAGGACTGTCACAAGTTCTTGATTAGCCATATAAAGAATATCTGAATTTGCCTCAAGAATGAATTTCAAATCTGAAAAACTTCCAGTTTCCTTGTTTAGTTCCTCTTGTCTCCATTTATTAAAAGTAGAAATGGGCCACTTATTTTTCCTCAGCGTATTCTCTGGCACTGAAGGTTTAGACTTATCAACCAAATCATTTGCTTTTACATCAGCAAATCTGGTAGGCAGCGTATCTACACAGAAAAATAAGGACAGCTACTAAGATACGCGATATATTACCATATCTGCACTATACTTTGGAGGCGTACATACAATTTATTTTCTTATAGTTTTGTCATATAGCATATTTTGAATTTTATCGTGAAATACATTCAAACTATGCTATATGACAGTATAGTTATATTGTTTGTACAGGTTAGTCAGTTTACATACGGTGTGCCGCAGTTAAAACACATGGTCCTATGTACGCTTCAAAGGTATAAAAATCTGTCAATTCAAATTTAGCTGGTGACGTATTGATATAAGTGAAATTATCTTGACTGGTATGTAAAACTGCATTCAATCAATCAATATGCTTACATAGAGGTGTCAAATTGCACATTTGGCATGAAGGTCCAAAGATTAATAATATAACAATTTACCTTTCATCTTCCTAGCAAAGGCCCCAACTTCTGATGGTCCACCACTATGCATCATTGTAGTCACATCAATTGCATTGTGCAATATTTTAAAAATGTTTTCATCACCATTACACATCTCGTCCACATCTTTGAAAGTGTTTTGAGTCAATAAAAAATTCATTTGCTTGCACTTCCTGTGTCAAATCAAGAGCTTGGCTCAAAATTTCGTCGGAATCGTAATCGGACATGTTTGATAATGTCGATACACTTTCAATTTCCCGTGCACAAGTTTTTCGCTTGAACAGTTCACCCAAGCATGACAATAATTTACTTTTTTAGAAAAAAAGGGCGACGCACGGATTCGAACTCGTGTCGTAAGGCTTTGCACTCTTAAGCACTAACCATTAGCCTATCGAACTACTGTACATTCAAACTTTCTTCATATGTGACATAAACCTTAGGTAAGAGGGTTCGACCCCCCCCCCCCCCCCCCATCTTCATTTTTTTATTAGTTTTTATTTTTATTTATTTTAAAATTTTTAATACACGTACAAATGTAACTCAAGTATCCTCAATAATTGTATAATTCACCGTAATCTTTATTTCAAGAATTATAACTATTTGTATATATCATTGTGTAAGTTAGTTACCGACCTTGTCGTCGGTGTCCATGAATTGGAAAACCTGGACACGTGCTCGTAATCCGCTTCGCGGCTCGGGATCACTGACCGCACGTGCCCAGGTTTTCCAATTCATGGACACCTCCAACTCGGTCGGTAACTATTACATAAACACCACACGTTTAAATGTACCGGTATTTTCATCGGGTTGACAGAAGAGTTGTACTATCTCTCTATCCCGAAACTCTAAGCGCACGAGTAGACACGGCGGTCTGGATTTCGAACTGTATAGAATCTCTATCCCGGCCTCTTCGCGCTCAAGTAGACACAGCGGTCTGGAATTCGAACTGTATAGAAGTCTATCCCGAAACTCTTCGCGCACGAGTAGACACTGCGGTCTGGATTTCGTCAGTGTGTATAAATATGTATGGTCACGCATACCGGTTATTATTAAATACATGTTGTAAATGTATTTATTTGTGGACGTTTATGCTATTTACAGAAATAAAGCTCGATATAAATATATATTAAATTAATTGAACTTTTGTAAATTTAATACACAAATCTAAATAAGTTTATATATACATGTATGTACAGTCCAACCTGCCCACAAATGTCACCCAAGGAAAGCAGCAAATTTACAAGTTGTCTAACAAATAGGCTCACAACAGGAATTGGTAGGAATAAGGTAATATTTACTGGTCTTTAAAAGCAAATGACCTTTACATAGAGGTGGTCTTTAAGGGAGGTCGGACTGTATATATTCTCTATGATTTAATTAAACTGTTGTAAATTTAACACACAAGTCTGCTTTATACTGGTGTGAAAACTCTGCCAACCCTGTGTAGTGCCGACTGTGCTGCTTCAGTAAAGTACTTGAATGTCTTTGAAACCCATTTTGCTCCAAGAACTCTTGACAAAACCACAAGAACACCGTTATAACCTTTGTCGCGAAGAAATGATAACAGTGCACTTCCTACTCCGTATTCACCGTCGTCGTCCACACCTTCATGTAAGACGCCTTTTTCTTGCATCCCAGAAGAAAAATCCATAAAAAGAGAGGTGCAAGATATCTCCATCTTGTACCCCCCCTGTGCAAGATAGCTTACGCGCTGTTTTTCCTGCAAAATTTTATCAATAAAATCAGAGGTGTATCGATAAGTTGAAATTGATTTTAAATTGACAAAAATTGTATTTTCTGGTGCAAGAAACAGAATCAATCACTACTTGTAGTGCCAGATAAGGAAATCTCAACCCTTGTTCTAATATATTTGGTTCAGAACTCGGCAAGCCTCGTTCTGGACCAAATATATAGAACTCGGGTTGAGATTTCCCTATCTTGCACCGCAAGTTGTGATAGATTTTATTAATTATAACAAGCAAGAAAACCGCGATATTATGCCTTGAACATCCCACTGACGGAAGCTTCATCATTTGACATAATGCTTCCCTAGCCTCGTTGATCGACTGAACACTGTTAGCCCTGATAGAGATAATGTTACCGTGTTACCCTCAGATATTGCGTATAATTTGCTGCTGCTTGTATTTATAACCCCCCCCCCCCGCTTAAAAAGTGGGGGTATATAGTGATAGGGTGTCCGTCCGTGTGTCTGTCCGTCCTTCCGTTACACCTTAGGGTACCTATCTCTTATCCGCAACTACTCCTAAACCCTTCAATGGATTTTCATGAAACTTTCACACAATCTTTGTGATATAATGTAGATGTGCACCTACTATTTAAAAAAAAAATTGATCCGATGGATTTTTGGGAGCGGGGGTATTTTTTGTGAGCTTGTGGCTCACAGTTTTTCTAGTTTTATCTAGAACTGTAGAAGCTTTTGGACAAGACATTGGTTCCTTATATGTCTGACCATTAATAAGAACGAGTTTATCACCTGTTACTTTTGATCTTATTCCTTTCAGATTAAACTGTTTCTGTACTTCGTATAGGCTTTTTTCTCTTTTGGCGATTTTCATCTGGAAATTGAAGGGAGATGCGGATACCTTGTGGTAGTTTATCCTTTCTACTTAGTATCAACTCTTTGTCTGCATAGTCGTGTAGTTTAGCCACAACCGCCCTTGGGGTCGATTTACCTACTGATCTGGGACCTATACGAGGAACCCTGTCTATTTTTACTTTATTGACAATTTCTAGATTTTGTTTGAAAATGTTATTGAGAATCTTTTTTTAAGGTTTTCTTTGTCTTGTTACTGAAGGCCAGCAACAATAACGTTGTCCCTCATGGCTCTTCGTTGAATGTCAGTTATTGACTGTTGTTGTGCGTCTACCTTGGCTTTTGTCCCAAACGAACTATATAAATTTTTAAAAGTTCAATATCACTGAATGCCTTTTTTGCGTTACCCATAAGGTCTCTGATTTCTGCAGTTTGGTCATTGGTTTCATCACATACCGACTGTAACCGTTGTTTGATACCATTTTTACCATGAATGTCCTTATATAATTGATTTATTTTGGATTCATGCTTATCCATTTTCTCGGATATATGATTTAATGTTAATTTTATATCGGTTTTCCCCATAAAATAGCTTTTAATGTATTTCTATCCTCAGATATCGGGATTTCATTTTTAATATTTATCTGGTTGTTTACCTGCTTAACCTCCATATTGCACGAGATAGCTGCCCCCTCCTGACTTTGCTGAACATCTAATAAATTGTCGTCAAATGGAGATTGTCTCATATTTTCAATAATTACTGATAATACTTACTATTAAGAGTCGAAATTTTTGCCCATATGAGAACTTTGTCAATTCCTTTCTAAAAAGACTATGCGTCCATCACCTTTCCTGGCCAGTCATTGATTTATTTTTTATTGGTTTTTTTTTGCATGCTTTACAAAGATAAGATGAAAACTTTAATGATTTTAGTCATTCTATGATAAAAAAGCGCCATATCGGACAACGGGCATTATCAAAGTCATCCAGTTATAATCAGTAATATGTTTTTTTCAGAGTAAGCAAATTCAGTATGTTAACCAAAATACCGTAGTTTTAAACTAAGCATTGTACAGTGCCTAATCGCCAGTTCATCTTGACAGCTTCACATACAGACCACTGCGGTAGCTCAGTTGGTAAAGCGCTTGCTCCGTAAGTGGGAGGTCTTGGGTTCGATCCCCGGCCGGTTTGATCTAAGACTTGAAAGTGGGTAGTGTTCTTTCGCCAAATACTCGAAATTACGAAATGAAAGTCACGGTTCTTTCGGATGGGAATTTAAAATAAACGAGGTCCGGTGTCACGGTGGGCTTGGCACGCTAAAGAATCCTGTTGTATAATGCCATCAGCGCAACAAACAGGCAAAATTTCTGCACCTTCGCCTGTAATTGGCGACGTCTCGATATAAGTAAAATATTGTTGACGTGAAACGCCATTACTCAACTCAAGTTGACATCTTCACATCTTGTTTGAAATGACTCCTTTTCGTTAGCTCAGCCTTAAAATTTTGACAGGATTGCACTGTATATAATTGCCCCGCGTTTTGTATCCAGGTTATCACACGAAATAAACAAGCGAAATGTAGGTCATAGAACAGGTTTTGGGCAGCTATAAACCCTCTCTGTGCCATTATAATAATTTCCGGCCACTAGCTATTTCACGTCTCCGTAACTCGGCAGCCGAACATCGATTTTGTTCGTTAGCTAAAAGTGTTAGGTTTTCAACAGTTATGAACTGTTTATAATTACCTGCGTTTTGTATGCGAGTTATATCACACGTAACAAACAAGCGACATTAACATAATTATAGGTTATGCGACAAAAGCAAAGTGAAACTAGCAAAATTGGTCAATGAACAGCTTTTTACAGCTGTAAACTCTCTTTCTGGACCACAAATATATTTTCCGTCACTAGCTATCCACATCTCCGTTACTCGGCAGTCGAAATTCGACTTTATCGTTAGCTAAAAGTGTCAGGTTTTCAATTAACATACATATAAATCCCCCGCGTTTTGTATGCGGGTTATACCACATGAAATAAACAAGAGACATTAATATAATTATAGGTTAAGTTATGCTACAATAGTAAAGTGAAACTAGCAAAAAATAGCAAGCTAGCGATATTGGTCATGGGACAGATTTTGGGCAGCCATAAACCCTCTCTGTGCCGTTATAATAATTTCCGGCCACTAGCTTTTTCACGTCTCCGTAACTCGGCAGCCGAACTTCGATTTTTTTCGTTAGATAAGTGTTAGGTTTTCAACAGGTATGCACTGTTTATAATTCCCTGCGTTTTGTATCGTTGCTATATTAGACAAAATACGTAAAAATGTCAAACTAGCGATATTGTTCATGAAACTGCTTTTGGGCAACTATTAAGTCTCTCTGGGTTGCATTCCGGTCACTATCCAAATCTCGGTCACTCGGCAGCCGAACGTCGACTTTTTTTCGTTGGTTCATCCTTAAACTTTCGACAGGAATGCATTGCATATAATGTTCCTACGTTTTGTATGCATGCGGGTTATATCACATGAAATAAACAAGAGACATTAACATAATTATAGGTTATGTAACAATAGTAAATTGAAACTAACAAAAATTGGTCATATCTCGGTCACTTGGCAGCCTAACTTCGACTTTTTTCCCTTAGCTAAGTGTTCAAGGTTTTCAACAGGATTGCAATGTATATAATTACCTGCGTTTTGTATCGGGACTATATTATTATACGATACGTAAATATGGCAAGCGATATTGGTCATGAAACAGTTTTTGGGCAGTTATAAACTATCTCTGGGCCGCTATAATAATTTTTGGTCGCTAGCTATCGACATCTCGGACCCTTCGATTGCCTCCTTTTTGTTAGCTAAGCGTTAGGTTTTAAACGGGCATGTACTGTATATAATTCCCTGCGTTTTGTACCCAGACTATTTCACATGAAACAAACACATGTTATTTACATGCAAGTTACGTACAAATAAGTCTTCTCTATATCTTAACATGGCATCTAAATCTGGATTAATTTACATCGAAAACACACACAGTAAAACTAACTATTGTTAATGATGCCCTTCAACCTTCTACAGTCCCACTTCATTTGTATTGAATACAAAAAAAAATCTTTACTGTAATTTGAATATTAAACAGACCGTCAAGTCACACGCTCGGCTAGATTTTGTTAATAAATCGACAGAGTTAAGTTGCCAAACTTTATATATATATTGATTGCAAAGTTACATAGTGGTTTATAGTTGGCCATTGGTACAGCGCATCATTATGGGCAGGTAAGTAAAATATTTTTTCCATGGTGATGATGATGGCATCTGTATATCTGATACCATTGCTTCATATATGTTGCTACTTTTGAATTTTTATAAGTTGTCATGTGCTACTTTTGAATGCATTATATTTATAAAAATTCAAAAGTAGCGCATGACAATATTCTGATTTTATAATATAGCTTAATTTGACATATATATATAATTATTATTATTATTATTTATGTATATTTTATATATTATTATTATTATTATTATTATTATTATTATTATTATTATTATATTATTATTATTATTTATGTAAATTTTATGTATTTATTTTTATATTGCGAAAATAAGTTAATAATATAAATTAAAGCTTTATAGGTTTATTGAAACTATAGCTAGGAAAACTAGCCAAATCAGGCCTAGATATCTAGAAATCTAAAACGATAGAGCTTGGAAACCCAGCAAAATTTTCAGAAAAATTTAAAATGCATCTTGGCGAAATATACAATTTCGCTTAGAATTGCAAACCCCATAAATATGTTCTCCGTCATGCGCTGTGAAAATAATAGATTTGGTAATCATAAAACATATTTTGGTGAAAATATGTTTTATTATTGTCATTTAACTTACAATTTTGAAAAAATTGCGAGAACGTGGGAAATAAACTAGTCCTAAGAAATGCGTTGCACCAGATGATGAAAACCCCAACAGGTCCCGGTTTCACAATCATTTTCCTTAAATTAAATCTAAAAATTTTTCCATTCTTTATAATTTTGTAAATTTTTAATATATTCCAGAATTTTAGGTATCATTTTGAAGATCTTTTAGAGCCTAAAATATTTATGTTTAGTTTTGTCAAAAATATTAAAAAGTAACTCCAAAAAGAAAGATTAACAATATCTATTAAATCTAAGTTAAGGAAAATTTTAACTAAGGAATGATTGTGAAACCGGGGCCAAGATTGTATCTGTTGTTATTAGTACAGAAGTACTTGGCGATATAATACTACTGACCGTGTTTAACGGTTTCTTTCAGGGTTTTTTATTTTAGAAAAATAAAAGTTGCATTGTTAAGTCTTCCTCCTTATTATTATTATTATTATTATTATTATTCCTTCCGTGAACTTGTCCAACCAATTACCCAACATATTTTGCTGAGTTGTCATAAACAAAGAAACATCTTATTTTAACATTTCAAATTTACAAAATGGCGGCTTGACACTTATGCGTTTTGGCGCCTTTTTGTATATTAATACCCGTTTTCTTTTAATTCATATATACATATAGTATTGAAATCTACAAATAGAGAAAAAAAACAACATGAAAATTGACAAGGGTACAAATATGTTTATTGAAAGTATAATTGAAGTAAAAATCAATGTGAAGCGATCTGCATAACAATTGAAATAGTTCTTGACATGTCTGGGACTTTGAGATATGCTGAGACAACAGTCCGGGTTGAAATTCAAGATGACCGATAGACTGCACTTGTCTAAAATATTGCTTTTACGCAATGCAACTTTTTATCTGAAAGTAAGGATTTGTGTAGTTAAAAAACAAATTATTGTTGAATTACAGTACAATTAGTAATAAATACAGTACAGACCTGTCGAAAGTTTAACAGTAAGCTAACGAATTAGAGCCAAATCGACAGCTCATCTCGGCTCCTCGTTGGCCATTTCGACAGCTTTTGGCAAATGTTATTTATTTCTAGTCAGTTTATCGACCACTTTTTATCGATATCTTGGCCGATCGACAGTCGAGCTTTGACTCCTTTTCGTTACCTCATTGTTCAACTTTTGACAGGTTTATACTGTATGCTGATTAAAATATACGGGTGTCTGTGTCTTCATATGTCATTCTCGAGTTTATTAATATTTACAATTTTTTAAATTTAATCATAAAATATTTTCACAAAGTGGTATATGGCATAAGGTATGTAAATCGTAAATGAGCAAGATGTGCGAGTGTCTTTTTTATTTGTCTTGTAATAGCGCGCACTCGGGACAAAAATCAGATACTTGCTCTTTCCTCCTTAATACCGAGCACCAAGCGAAAAGCAGTATCTCATTTTTTAAAGTTTTGTGTATGAATCGACCAGGGTTCGAAACCACAACATGTCACTCTCAAGGCAGATGCTCTAACAATGAGCGATCGAAGCGGTAAAATAGTGGATGAAAATTACATAAATTAAATAAGACGTCAAAAACTTCATTAAAATTATGATGATACTGACGATAATAATGATAATGATAACGGAATATGATGATAATAAATCAACGATAATTATGAAAAACGACGATAATGACGAAATAACGATGATAATTATGAAAACGACGATAATGACGAGAATGAAGACAACGACAAAAATGACGATAATACTGATAATGATGACAACAAAGCGATGATGATAATGAAAACGACGATAATGACGAAATAACGATGATAATGACGATAATGAAGACGACAATAATGACGATAATAATGATAATGATGACAAAAAATCGATGATAATGATAATAAAGATGATAACGACGATAATGATGAAAACTAATCGATGATAACAACGACAACGATGATGATGATGATGATGATGATGATGATGATGATGATGATGATGATGATGATGATGATGACAACAATGTTTAAGATTTGAAGATAATAATATGAAACATAATCAACTTATATCAATCCAATTCATTTCTTTATTATGTCGTGTGTATTACATTACACAGGGTCAAAATAAAATACAATGTCAAGATTTTGGAGGATACATCATACATAGTTATCACAAATCGTGAGATATAAGTTTCTGTATAAATATGTAGCGTCACCGCTAGTAGGCTTATATTCCGGGTTAAGCTTAAGAACTAACAAAGGACATTCCTACATGTATTTTAGTACTTTAGTGTCAGTTTAAATTTTTTCTAACCGTCCCATATAGTCACCTATTGAGTCACGTTTTTAAAACACCTTGTAATGTGATCATTATATATATGTTGACCCCGATGTTGTCTTTTTGTTAAGTGCCTTTGCACTAACATTTGCACTAGAAATGCAGAAAAAACAAGTCATCATTAACAACAACAACAGCAACAAGAACAACAACAACATTCCATCATGTTATCTCGATTTGTCGTGATATTAAGTCGACTTGTCGAGATAATTTATGTCGACCGAAATTATCTAGATGTCAGAAATAAGCCATTGTACTTAAAACATAAAATGTTGACGGAAGTGGGGGAAATAATATTTTCAAGAGGGTAAATTGTTTTGCTAAATATCAATTCTTTACACCTGTCTTAATTTATTATTCAAAGTGCATAGCAATAAAAGCAGGAACATGTATATACTTAGAAGTTTGAGAAAAGGTGAATCTTAAAGTTGAATCAAATTATTTCCAGCAGTGTTATAAATTTTATTTAGTTAATTATATACTGTGCATCAGCTACACGTAGTTTTCCTAATTGTCAGGTGCGAATCAGAGCCAGGTACAAGTACTGGATATACAATAGTCACCCTTTTTGTATTCTATACACGGGGTGCGAATCACAGTCATGTACTGGATACAATAGTCATCCTTTTTGTACTCGATACACGGAATTACAGTTGTCGTTTTTAAAAACACCAACAGAGAATTAAGTACAATGTCGAGTCACTAGTGTACGGTGGCGCAGAAGTGACATGCAGTATATATTTTTTTATCTAACATTTAACTAGTTTTTCTATCTGATTGGACGAAATACAAGTTTTATCGAACATGCATGATACAGAATCTTGTATCACCACTGTGGTGATACAACATTGGCGGTAAAGTGCACGTGCACTTTCTCATTGTGTCGTCATTGGGGAGTCTACAGAACAAATGCATAACATAGTTCAGTGGTTTTCTGTGGTTAAATGTAATTTTTTCACATAAAGTATTGGTTTTTTTTTATTATTTTAAATAACCTAATTGGGAATGTGAGATAAAAATATTATATACACAGTGTGTGTGTACAACCCTTCGTATCAGGTCTCGTCCTTTTTTCTTAGCTGTATCACTACTCGTCGGCTACGAAAAAAGGACTCTACCTGATACTGAGGGTTGTACATACACACTGTGTATATAATATGTATTTATTATGTGTACATGTATTATATAACGTGCGCACGCAAGTTGTACATCGTTTTTTCATCGGCGGTTTAGAAAAAGACAAATCTAGCTATTGTACCGAAGTATTATAGATGACCAGTGGATCTGTTGCCAGTGGCCGTTAGGTCCGAAAAACGCCCGTAATAAATAATATTAAGTGCTCACGTTATATAAAGATATATTTCTTGTCATTTCTGTGACACCGTACAAGTGAGAATTATAATGTTCTTCGTTTGTTTTTAAGTTGAATCCGGAATAATAGCCTACTGCATTGGGAGGACGCTACACATTTTATACAGAAACTTATCCTTCACGATTTCCGGTAACCCGGAATGATTCTGAAATGTCATTATGGCAATGAACAGTGAAACACTCTAAAATGAAAACTAGAATTGTCTCTTGAGAAAAAAATACCCCTACCCCAAATATTTAATGTTTTCCCACGACCGCGCTTGTTTCAGTGATTGAAATCTCCCGTATTTCCGTTTTTCCGGAAACATTCCACTAACGGAAACTCAACTTTTCGTCCTGTGTTAAGAAATAAGCCGGTTTTACATGTACATGTGTACAATTTTTTTTTTAAATATTTTATCATAGAATACATTCGTAAATATATGACAAATACATTTCTTTAAAAAATGTTAAGTTTTTAAAAAATATATTTGTATATGGCATTATTACAGGACAGTTAATTAAGGTAATAACCTACTTTGTAACTTGGCGGGGAATCGGCTGTTAGTGATGACAATTGATAAACTTATTTAATGAAATATATTATTATTAAACAATTATCCTGGCAGTAAGCCATTGTGGCAGGGCACCATCATGTATGAATAATATTTGGAAGGTTATTTAAATGTGGGACACATTTTAACCAAAAATTTAGACATCGTATGTACATGTACGCATTTTATCGTTTCATTTTTTTTTCAAAATAAGAAAGCATTAATACGCAAAAAGCGCACTAGAAAAAGAAAGATTAAGTTATCGTGGTTAACAATAATTTGTTTGATTTTTTTTTTCATTCTGTGTAACATAAAAGCTGATTTGAAGATTTTTTTTCAATAAAGCCTAATAAGTAATTAAATATCTAGGTATATATGTACTGTATGTTAAAAATACACTGTTCAGATGAGTTGAGTAATGATGTTTAACGTCCCAGTCAAGAATATTTCACTTATATCGAGACGTCACAGCTATAGACGGAGGTGCAGAAATTTTGCATATGCGTTGCGCTGATGGCATTAAACAGCAGAGTTTTTTATCGTTCCACGCCTACCATGACACGGGACCTCGTTTATTTTAAGTTCCCATCCGAAAGAACCGTGACATTCATTTCGTAATACCGAGTGCTTGGCGAAAGAAAGTCACTACCCACTTTCAAGTATTGGGTCAGACTCGGCCAGGGTCCGAACCCATGGCCTCCCACTTACGAAGCGAGAACTCTACCAAGTGAGCTACAGCAGTGGTAATACACTGTTTGAAGCAAATCTGTTTAAAGAAAAGAAACCACAAAAACATGCGGGTATAGGTAAACAACATTGACCTGTCCGCTTGACCTCTGATTTAAATATTCATTACGGACGAGTAAATTTAAGTAATAGGGTCCATGCGTGTATATTTCGTCTACCTGATGTGAACACTAATCATGGGCAATGTGTATATTTATTAACTGCGGATCCTATGAATTTGGTGGACCCTCCTATATGAATATTCCCAATGAAAGGTCAAACGGACAGGTCAATGTTGTTTGACTATATATGTTATATGTAATGTTAGGTATGAAATAATGTATTCTTGAAAAGGCAGCACATGACAACAAGTACAAATATTTGGCTTGTAGATGGTTCAATGTTTGCTGTAGGTGTAGTAATTCCGTGTCTTCTGTGGTTATGGTTTTGTATATACCATTTTTAATGTATTTTATTATTTAATTTATAAAATTGTGTATATGACAGTTCTACAAATGTATAATATCATCCATTTGCGTAGGATTAATTTTTGAGGGACTCAAACTCGATGGGATGATAGTTCAATAGTATTTCAATATAACCACGCTATTAACACAAGTACCGTGCATATCAAAATTCGGGAGTTTTATAATCAGTTGTGACACTGTGTTTTCTTCTGTCTTGCTTTCTTTAATCATTAAACTTTTTTGTTTCCTGGTTACTTATGCCATTGCTTGTATTATCCTGGGACCGGTTTTTCAAAGTTTGATTAGTTTAATCAATTAAATTGTCAAAACTGGAATTTCACATACTTTCAAATCTTTTGTGAAGTAAATGTTGAAAATGCTGAAAATGAATGGAATTCCATTTAAAATTAACCATATCATTATAAAACTGTCAATTTGATAATGTTACTTTGATTTTTAATGACTTTTGATATTTTGTTTATCATTGATTAAACTAGCTTCTAACGAATGGGTTCTGATGAATTAACATATTTTGGGTTTTTTATTCTATGTTCACATTATCCCTGCTACTCGTACAAAAAGCTTTTCTAGTAAGACTTCCGTTGTGCAGCTCCGCTAGGTAAATTCTTTATAAAATTCTAAAATATACGGAATTATTATACCTCTCCCGCAAACTAGTTTGCGTGGGTATATAGGAATCACCATCACTGTCTGTCCGTGTAAATCGTACGCGTGTTCGGGCCATATCTCATAATTGCTTCTGACGACTATCATAAAACTTCACATGGAAATCTTCATGGTACAAAGGTGTCACATGACCTTGAACCAAGGTCATACCGGAAAAGTCAAGGTCGCGGAAAAACATGAAACCCTTGGGTCTGGGTGTATTTGGCTCCTAAGAGACTGTTCTAGTCTTGAATAGACATGTTATAAATGGTTTCATTCCTAACAAAAAATCGGTAGAGTGAAATTTTTTTTCTGGTTCCACGGTAGACGTTCACGTCTTAAAGAATTAAATGTGCCAGTTCTCAAAGTTCTTTTTTGGCTTGTGATTTGAACAAGAACCGTGATGTGTTTCATTTTACGATAAGATGGCAAACTAATGAGATTGATTGTTTGTCTGTATCAATGTTCCTATTTTGTGAGTATTGCGATTTGGTTTTTTCTTTGCTGTATATATATCACGTGTAATATACTTATTGGAAGTTTATGTTTCATAAACTTGTTTATTAGTGTATTCTGTTCTATGGTGTGTATGTGGCTGCGCTGGCTATTTCAGAGTACAGTACAATCTGCTTTAAATGCCACCTCTATATAAGGACCACCTGCTTATATAGCCAGTATAATTGTATCCCAATTGTTTTTTATTTATATCATTTTAACCTGTATATAAATACCACCTTTACTTTTATTGGTTCCCATGGGTGGCCTTTATAGACATGTTTGAGTGTACATGCTACAACTTAAAACAAATATTTATTTTTTTATTTGTTCCAGTTATACGCTGCTGATGTTTGTGGTATTTCTGATGTTTGTCAGTTGCCATGGTTACTCTCAATACAGATTCGAAATCCCAAATGGAGAAAAAGTGAAACATCCATGTAAACCAAATTTAGGCTGGGATGGAGTCGGACATGAGTATTCTGGAGGTGGAGGAAAAAGAAACAGATTTGGACACGATTTTTCCAAAAACAGGGTAAATATTCATGACCCCTGTATCGACTTGTAAGATAAAATAGAAGAGACAAATACTTGTCTATGTCCCAATCAAAACGCCAAAAAGCAAAGTTAAAACTGTAAAAAAAATCCAACTTTAAGTTAAACACGCGAACTTCAACCAGGAAAGCGAAGCCTGGTAAAGGCAAATTTAGTTGAACTGCTTTAAAACTTACCATAATGTAAAACATTGAACTCTAATTTTTTTCAGGTAGTCATTATTATTTAAAATGTTGATTCCTGTACATTCTTAGGAAAATTATAAAAGTCACCCACAAACATATCGGTCTACATACATGTCCAAATCACAATTCAAAAAGTCAATCACAAACATGTCGACTCATTCTCAAATCAAAACCACAAAAGGAAAGCAAAGTAAAAACTTTGAAAACTGACAAATTAAGTTAAATAAGGTAACTTCCATCTAAAAGGAGAGCCGGGTGTTTCGAAAGTGTAAACTAGCTAGCTAGCTACACCCGCGACATGCGCGATCAAAATTCAAAATGGAAAGAACATTGAACTACGGAATGTCAAATATATCCAGGATAAAATTGAATACAAAGACATCATACTTATCAACAAAATCGTGATGACGCCCGATGAACTACATATATTTATACATACATTACAATACATATGAAGGGCATGTAATACAGCTTTTTACGGGTGTTTTGTTAACAGACAAATCCATTTTCCATTGATATTGGAATTGACATGTGGAGCTGTTGTCCAAGGTCCTTAAGCAGAGGGATTCAATTCCACAGATAACCCCTAATAACAAAGGACAATGGATTCGACTGCTCCGAAACACCAATCATAAATAACTGTTTTATTACATAATCAGTTGTCGTATTTTCAAAAATAATTTCTTTTTCATTCAGCACCTGACTTGATTTCGAATCGAGACATTGTTTACACTCTTTTCTCACACCTGTGACATGGAAATCCCTTGTTTTTACCCATGGAGAATTTGCTTGTTTCACCCTAGGGTTGGGACAGGCTACATGCCACGCCTGAATAAACAGCTGTTATTTTTGTGATCCTAGAAGCTTTCAATGGATTTTTCAAGTAATAAGTTGTGAGGAAAAAAATCAATCGCTATCGGACATAGAAGATAGCGAATTTTAACCCTTGGTCTTATATATTTGGTCCAATACTCGGCAAACCTCGTTCTAGATTAAATATATAAGACCTTGGTTTGTGATTTCGCAGTCTCGTATGGCCAGGGTTAACGTATCAACTTGAAGACGCCCCATAAGTGCATTCTCTGTGCATGAAACTGTTCACTCTGCCATGAAACTCATTAACTTTTTTCATTTTGTATTAGTCTCTTTATTAACTTCTCCAAAATCACCATTTTGTGTTTTATTTTAGAGGAAGAATGTCTATGGATACCCCTAGTCATGCGTACTTACGGTTTAAACGCATGACTCTGATGCCTCCTACGACATTGATCAACGGTGCGCCCCCTATCGCCCAGTTCAGGAACTGTACATGGTTTATTCCTGTCTAGAGGACAGAACACCTACAATACTTGATTACCGTTTATATAGTGGATTAAGAAATAACATTGGTTTTTTTTTAATTCCAGACGTGGACAAAAGAGCTATGTCAGATGGATTCTGATGGAGACGGTCTGTCTAATGGCGAGGAATTAGGTGATCCACAATGTGTCTGGCAGAAAGGGAATACACCCCACAGAACTGTGAATATAACTCATCCCGGTATGTGACGTATCAGTAATCTTGTATACCATTTAAAAACTTAAAATTCTTAAATACGTAAAAAATGTAGAAGTTATAATAACATAATAAGCTTACTTTATAGAACTAATGTCGTTCAACATAAGATTCTCCGTAAGTGGGAGGTCGTGGGTTCGATCCCCGGCCGAGTCTGACCCAAGACTTGAAAGTGGGTAGTGACTGTTCTTTAGCCAAGCACTCGGCATTACGAAATAAAAGTCACGGTTCTTTCGGATGGGAACTTAAAATAAGCGAGGTCCCGTGTCAAGTGTCAAGGTGGGCTTGGCACGCTAAAGAACCCTGCTGTATAATGCCATCCTGACCAAGGGCGTAAATAACTCAATGTTAATAACAAACCCTGACCAAGGGTGTAAATTAAATAACTCATTTTGCAGTGCGCTCAGGGCAATGTGCAGGGAGGGTTCTTTAACGTGCCACGCCTACCATTGACACGGAATACTGTAGATCACTTTTATTTCGCGAGAGATTTATTTTCGCGTAAATTCGTGACTCATCTCAATCGCGGATTCAAATGTCACGCAAATATTTCCAGCACACAGATATTTCTATGTTGACATACCTATGTTGTTTTCAATAAGATTCCAAGCGCGAATTCAAATATTCGCAAATAATGCCAAGATGGTCTTGACGCGAAATTTTCCACTCGCGAAAAATAAGTGATCTACAGTATTGGATTTAAGTTTTTTAAGCTGGTGCATTATATAATTACACCACTCTTCAGATTCGTGAATTAAATGTTTTTATTTTTTACACTCACATACTAGCGATTTTATAAAATCATTTTTATACATTTTATTTACCAGGTATCTGTAATGATATGGACAGTGCACATTGTAAAACAGTCAATACCTTTATAGATTGTAATGTAGCCGACTTCAGGTGTGATGGTATCAATGAAGTGGGTATGTATAACAACTTACACGAGAAAAGAAATTAATAAATCTAAAAAAGGCTATGGGACGTCTAATTTGACATGTATTCAAGTGTGTTGGACATTTCATAATGACAAAGCAGATGAATATGTCATATAAAACTACAGTTGATTTTTATAAATCATTTTGGTTATGTCTTGAAAATAATCAACATCTTTCCGTGATATATCATCGAAAAGTCGACGGCCATGAGTTCATATCGGGAAGAATTTGTCATCAAGTCACAAAGACACCTAGTGATATATTTGTTCCACATATGAACGACAGTGATACACTAAGTCTTTAAAGGTTAGCTCCACTAAAATAAAAATTGTATGAAGGAAAATTACGTCACATTAACGTGGAATGACGTCACAAGACGAGTAAGGCAGTATACCAGTAGAACGGGTCAGCCATTGGTTTATGGTTTATTCTTACTACGTTTCGTTTTCTTGATGTTTCAAATTAAAGAAAACTCGGGTCATATTTGTGTAACAGGAGGGCGAAAAAAGTGTAGGGTCGGACCGGGGATCGAACCCGGGACCTCACACACAATATGTGAGTGCTCTACCACTGAGCTACCCAGACCGCTACATGCCTCCCTTCCTTCTTTCGATTTAACTCCCTTGAATCGAAACCACCAAGGTCCACCCTGGGACCTGGGGCCTGTTGGTCAGCCACTTCTCGGGGTCGGACAAGCCCCCAAATGTAACAAGAAAGAGAAAAAATGCAGGGTCGGACAGGGGATCGAACACGGGACCTTCCGCATTATAGGCGAGTGCTCTACCACTGAGCTTCCCCGGATGCTACATTTGAACAATGATATTAGATTTTCGTACGATGTGGACTATTTTAGATGATTCTAACATTTGAATAATGATATTAGATTTTCGAATGATGTGGACTATTTTAGATGATTCTAACATTTGAAAAATCAAAAATGCATGCAATTTTGAATCATATACCCTATTATTACAATTATTTTACATGTATTTAACCAAAGACATTTCGTGTTCTTTATTTTCTTTATTTCTTCAGGTACCAAAAGCAAGGACATAAGATTTCCACAAACACTTGTACCCAATACGACGACAAGTTATCACTGTATGTACTTTGAATTCCCTCGAGATGACGATTATCATCTTATAGCTACTGAACCTAACATCGACAACAACTTTGTCACACATCATATACTAGTGTTTGGCTGTAAAGACCAAGGTAAAGTAAAATTAGAACTGGCTCTTGAGAGTCAAATACCTCCCTCCCAACAAATAATGTCTTCCCGCCGTAAACCCGTATATAATGGCCACTTGCCCATGAAGACCAGTTTTTCTGGTTTCCTTGGGTGACATTTGTAGACAGGGTTGACTGTAGATGTGTTATGTGATTTACATCTTTATTTGGTAAATTGCAAGTTGGAATAAAACATGCACAGGTATCAAGAAAAACATTTCACTGTGTCCTTTTCAAAATTTTTACCTAACAAACTAGGATACAAAACAAATAATACACCAGAGCCCAAATAAAAATTTTTAGGTATTAAATGATCATGACATGGCTTAAAAATCAGATATATAGAATTGTAACTTAATTTGCTTTAATTATGCAGCACTAAACGGCGATTTTGGAATAAACTTCCTCATCATTAGGGTCAATTCACTTAGTACTCTGACTAAAATTGCGGTAATCCAAAATATTATTTAAATTTGAATACAGTACAGCCTGTTTTAAAAGGCCACCTTTGTATTTAGACCACCTACTTATAAAGACCAGTAGAATTGTATCAAAATTGTTCTTTATTCATATAATTTGAACATGTATACATATAAAGACCACCTCCCCATAAAGGCCACTTTTACTGGTTCCCTTGGGTGGCCTTTATAGACAGGTTTGATTGTATATAAAGGATGACTAACAGATTTAGGTTTTTTTGTATAATTTTTTAAGTTCTAAACGATTCGAGTATCCAGATGGGATCGCCAAAGAAATGCGGAATGTTCTTGTCTTCATGCCAGGATATTGTAGCATTGTGGACTGTTGGACATCCCGGTCATTGTATACATAAAGATACTGGATTCAGAATTGGTACCCAAGGTTATAAAGTCGGAATGATGCAAGTATGTATCATTATATACACAACATTATATTACAGGAGGTTATATTTGAGATATATTTGACGCACTATAGTTCAATGTTCCTTTTACTCAATTTTGTTTACACAAGTGGCGGGTTTAGCTAGCTAAACAGCAGGTACTTGCCCTTCCAAAGCACCCGGTCTCAATTCCCTTGTGGAAGTTCACGGTTTAACCTAACTTGTCAGTTTCAAAGTTTTTACTTTGCTGCTGGATTGTGATTCGGACATGGATCAGTATTTTTGTTTGTGATGTGGACAAAATTTTATTTCAAAATTAATTCTCCACCTCTAGTTTCCTACTCCTACAATAAACCTATTGCATCCAAAATATTTAATTATAAACAAACATTGCAGTGTTTAAACTTTCATAATTTTACTCTACCTACCTGCTCTTGCTCGTCTTCTCCCTATATTTATGGACCAGCTGGACATGTAATAACTGGTGATCTCAATATAATCGAGAACACCAAATTAAGATCTTTACTTTCAAAAGGTCCTAAATATAGAGAAGCTCAACCTTTTACTTGGGGACAGAATTTCAGACTTGTCATGGATTCCATTGAAGAGTACGCCAGACGTTGGCTAAATTAGAAGATGTTGAGCTTGATACCTTATCCGACTGGATAAAGGTTGTGAAATCTTTCGTTAAAACTAGGATTGCCAAACTTAA
Organism: Anadara kagoshimensis; assembly: GCA_021292105.1. NCBI lineage: Eukaryota > Metazoa > Mollusca > Bivalvia > Arcoida > Arcidae > Anadara > Anadara kagoshimensis. Next base: position 41,533,896 of record CM037859.1, on the reverse strand, counting down.
AGGGTCTATGAGTACTTAACCGTCTTCATTACTCAAGGATCTAGAAATAAAGGCAATTTTAACAGACATACACAACAAATATGTTGTTATCCCAGCTGATAAGGCTTCCAACAACATTATTCTCGTCTGTAAGAGATTCTACCTTGAATGTCTTATTAAGGAGCTTGGTTTAGATAGTATATCAAATAAACCTGCATGTGCTAGAACTAATTTCACCAAAGATGAAGTCCTTACCAACCATGGGGGAATTCTCGAGTCTTTCGGTATCAATCTTAACGAGAAAGATCTTGATCTTCCTTACTTGTATTGGATTCCTAAACCCCATAAAAATCCATACAAGGAAAGATATATAGCAGGCTCATCTAAATGTACTACTAAATCATTATCGGTAACTCTAACACAAATTTTGACAATCGTCAAAGATGGTCAGTTTTATCCAGAAAAAGTATATTCTACATCTGGAATCAACCAAATGTGGATTCTCAAAAATTCTAAAGAATTACTTGAACATCTTGCTTCTAATACTTTATCTCATGTAAAAAGTATAAAAACATTTGATTTTTCTACACTATACACCACAATCCTTCATTCAAAATTAAAAGAACGTCTTAAAGACATTATTCACTTGTCTTTCTTCTACAAAATCGGTAAGCCAAGATACAAATATCTGGTGCTGAACAGGGATTCTGGTTATTTTGTCAAGCACCATACGGATTCCAAACAAAATATACTGAAGATACCACCAACAAAATGTTGGAGTTTTTGATAGATAACATATTTGTTGTGTTTGGTAATATCCTAAACTCCATAAAAATCCATACAAGCGAAGATATATAGCAGGCTCATCTAAATGTACTACTAAATCATTATCGGTAACTCTAACACAAATTTTGACAATCGTCAAAGATGGTCTTCAGTCTTATTCAGAAAAAGTATATTCTACATCTGGAATCAACCAAATGTGGATTTTCAAAAATTCTAAAGAATTACTTGAACATCTTGCTTCTAATACTTTATCTCATGTAAAAAGTATAAAAAACATTTGATTTTTCTACACTATACACCACAATCCCTCATTCAAAATTGAAAGAACGTCTTAAAGAAATTATTCACTTGTCTTTTTTCTACAAAAACGGTAAGCCAAGATACAAATATCTGGTGCTGAACAGGGATTCTGGTTATTTTGTCAAGCGCCATACAGATTCCAAACAAAAATATACTGAAGATACCATCAACAAAAGTTGGAGTTTTTGATAGATAACATATTTGTTGTGTTTGGTAATATCCTAAACTCCATAAAAATTCATACAAGGAAAGATATATAGCAAGCTCATCTAAATGTACTACTAAATCATTATCGGTAACTCTAACACAAATTTTGACAATCGTCAAAGATGGTCTTCAGTCTTATTCAGAAAAAGCATATTCTACATCTGGAATCAACCAAATGTGGATTTTCAAAAATTCCAAAGAATTACTTGGACATCTTGCTTCTAATACTTTATCTCATGTAAAAAGTATAAAAACATTTGATTTTTCTACACTATACACCACAATCCCTCATTCAAAATTGAAAGAACGTCTTAAAGAAATTATTCACTTGTCTTTCTTCTACAAAAACGGTAAGCCAAGATACAAATATCTGGTGCTGAACAGGGATTCTGGTTATTTTGTCAAGCACCATACGGATTCCAAACAAAAATATACTGAAAATACCATCAACAAAATGTTGGAGTTTTTGATAGATAACATATTTGTTGCGTTTGGTAATATAATTTTCAGCAAACAATCGGTATACCAATGGGTACAAACTGTGCACCATTGCTTGCTGATTTGTTTCTTTATTCTTACGAAGCAGAATTTATGCAGAACCTTGTTAAATCTGGAGAGAAAACTGTCGCCAAATTATTCAACTCAGCATACAGATATATAGATGACGTTCTGTCTCTTAACAATCCTAAATTTAGAGACTATGTAAATGTCATCTATCCTAGTGAGCTTCTTAAAATAAAAGACACGACTGATTCCTTAAGTTCTGCTTCATATTTAGACTTATACCTGAATTATGACGCACAGGAAAGGCTACATTTGAAACTTTATGACAAACGTGATGACTTCAACTTTTCTATTGTCAACTTTCCTTTTTTATGCAGCAATATACCTGCTTCTGCTTATGGTGTATGTGTTTCCCAATTAATACGCTATGTTAGAGCTTGTTCCCACTACGGGGACTTTGTACAACAAAGTAGGCTGCTTGCAAATAAATTGTTGACTCAGGGATATTGCAAGCCTAGGCTTATCAAGGCCCTCAAAAAGTTTTATGGCCGTCATCACAGTATTGTTGATAAGTTGATGTCTCTGTGTCCAGGATTGCCTTGGATATATTTGACATCTCATAGTTACATTTCCTTTCACACAATTTTGATTACACACGTGGCGGGTGTAGCTAGCTAAACAGGAGGTGCTTACCTTCCGGAGCACCCGGCCTAACTTCCCTGGTGGAAGTTCACGTGTCTAACCTAACTTGTCAGTTCCAAAGTTTTTACTTTGCTTCTGGATTGTGACTCGGAAATGCATTAGTATGTTTGTTTTTGATATGTAACATGTTTCTTATGCATTTTGCTATTGTTTGATTCCTTATTTATTTATCACAATACATGTATTGTAAATAAATATAAGATCGTCGTATTCAAAACTATCTTGGATATGTTTGATGTCTCATAGCGCCATATTCTCTTTATTTTCAAATTTGATTCCACACTTTGGTTAACAGAAGGTGTTTGCCTTTCCTGAGAACACTTTGTTTAACAGAAGGTGTTTGCCCTCCCTGAGAACACTTTGTTTAACAGAAGGTGTTTGCCCTTCCTGAGAACAATTGGTTTCACTTCCTGGTTGAGTACACTTCACGTTATTAACTAAATTTCACAGTTTTCAAAGTTTTTTTTTACTTTGCTTTGAATTGTGATATGGACATGTTTGATAGTTTTTTATTATTTACAGTAAATTTCTTGTTAAATTCTAGATACACTGGAATAATCCCGAGAATAAGAATGGCTACACCGACAGTTCTGGATTAAAACTGTACTATCAGCCAAAACAACGGCCTTACGATTCTGGAGTGTTGCTGGTAGGACAGACATTTATAGAGATACCACCCAATCAACAGAAGGTTATTGTTAATGGTGTTTGTAGTAAGAACTGTACTAAAAACATTTTCGTGAAACCCTTCAATGTTACCTCTGCTGGAAACCACATGCATTATAAAGGTACGTATTTTTATGATACCCTTTATTTTAACCTTTATTGGGCAAGTATGGTTTTGAAACCCTTCAATGATACCTCTGCTGTAAAGCTTATGGTTTATAAAAATAAGTATTTCCTGAAGCCTTTTCATGTTATCTTTATTGGGCAAGTATGGTTTTGAAACCCTTCAATGATACCTCTGCTGTAAAGCTTATGGTTTATATAGGTAATAGTCTTTTTGAAACTCTTCAATGGTAACCTTTATTGGGTTAACATTTTCATAAAGCCATTTTTTCAGTTTTTCTTTTAATCATATGCATTTAAAAAGGTACAAATACTCATGAATCCTTCAGTGTTATCCCCGCTTCTGGTAATAACATGCATTATAAAGCTTAACGATTTTTTGAAAACATTCAACATTACTGCTGGGGTGATTTTGTATGTGCATATTGTAATTATCTATTGTCTAATATCCTGCATATATTTGACGTCTCATAGTTCCGTGTTTCTTTATTCTCAATTATAATTTCACACGTGCTTGGTTTAGCTAGCCAGACAGAAACCCTTCCTGAGCACCGACCTCGCTTTTCTAGTAGAAATTTACGTGTTTAGGTTATTTTGCCAGTTTTAAAGAGCAAACCACAGGAAAGCTCTTTAATGAGCCACGCTTGTCGAAACACAGGGCAGCAATTTTTAAGGTCGCATCCGAATGACCTGATTTCCTACATACGAAGCGAAAGAGTAGAGTAATGGTATTTAACGTTCCAGTCAAGAATTTTTCACTTATGTCGAGACGTCGCCAGCTATAGGCGAAGGTGCAGACATTTTGCCCGTGCGTTCCGCTGATGACATTATACAGCAGGGTTCTTCATTGTGCCAAGCCTACAATGACATGGGACATTGTTTATTTTAAATTCCCATCCGAAAGAATCATGAATTTCATTTCGTAATGCCGAGTGTTTGGCGAAATGCCAGTCACTTCCCACTTTCAAGTCTTGGGGCAGGCCCGGTATACGAAGCGAACCTCTGCCGAAGTGGTATAAAATTTAAAACATAGCTGGGATAACTATTGGTACAGCAGCAAAATATCCATTAACAACGTTACTGGTGAATAAAGTGATTTGATATACTGTGAATGGTTTTATTTTCGTGGGATAAATTTTCGTGGAATCGGCAAAAAAAAAAACATTTCGTTCGGACGTAAATTCGTGGTTTTACTGAAATGTTAAAAACGTAGTTTGTCCTTTGAACATTGATAACGGGTAGAAAGTGATCATTTGTTTGTTATTCGGTAGGTATAGGACGAGTAATTAGGGATTACCAAATCAATAGACTGTGACACATCTAGAGACGCGGATTCGTAATTAAGTCAAGGGTAGGCTTTAATTACCTATGGGTAGTATATCAGTAACAATTAACTTCATATACGATGTGATACCTGGCTGAATGAAACTGATTATGTCCATTGACACATGGCGGGTGTATCTAGCGGTACAAGATGTGATAATACTTCAAGGACACCCGGCTTTACCTTCCTGACAGATGTAACTTAATTTGACAGATTTCAATGTTTTTAATTCGATTTTTTGAGACTTTGATTTGGATATGAGCTAGTATGTTTGTTTTTAATCAAATTTGAAAGCAAACTCTTAAAAAGTTCACGATTTTAATCCTAATGTTTAATTTTTTCACTTTTAGGTCGCCAAGAAAAGATAACTCTTTATCGAAGTAACACCGCTATCACAGATGTAGCTTACGACGAGGTTTATGAATACGACAGTCCTGTGGTGCACTCGTAAGTACAATTATAACTATATGCAGGTTACTTGATTTGTGGGAGTATTTAGTTATTTGTCGGTTGCATTTTGTGTAGTCTGCTGTAAACATACGAGGTCGAGTCAAAAAGTAACCAGCCTAATTTATTTTTGGTTCAGAGTAACATTTTAGCTCTTCTGAGCCACAGGTTCAGATAAGCTATTGTCATTTATCTTGGTCCGTTATGTGTCGTCATTCATGTATAAACTTTACTCTTTCGAAAAGACTGCCCCAAATTGGGTGATATTTAGGAGTAATGAAGTCTAGATAAAAAACACTTTCAGATTTCCACAAATGAAGGGGCGATGTCCCATTCGGGCTCCATAAAGGGGGAAATTATAAAAAATCTTTAAGAACCATCTCCTCTGAACATATAAGTAATATAGTTTAGACATTTCACGTAAAACATACTTAGGGCACCTGGTTTCAGATTTGGACAAATCATATCTTTAGGGACCAAAATGGGGACATTTCAAGAGACTTTAGAGGGAAATTGCTAACATTAGGATATTTGTCAATATATCTGGAAACTATAGGCATGTGTATTAAAATATTGCAGGTACTGACCTAACGATCATTTTGATATATAAATGAAGGAGATGGATTCAAATGTCAAAGTCACAGATTCATACGAACGCTGGAATGGTTAATTATTTAAAAAAAACTAAAAACTTTTTGTAAAGGCATGTTTATTAGCATATTGTAGGTATTGACCTGATGATCATTTTGATATAAGGGCAGGCATGTATATTAGAATATTGTTCGTATTGGCCTAACAGTAAATTTTGATACATGAATGAAGGTCATGGGTTCAAAGGTCAAGGTCACAGATGCAAACGAATACTGAAATGGTTAATTATTTTAAAAACTGAAAACTTTATGTATAATGATGTATATTAGAGATTTGTAAGTATGAAAATCATTTTGATGCATGAATGAAGGTCATGGGTTTAAAGGGCAAGGTCACAGTTTTAAATATATACTGAAATGACCTAGTTCTTTTGTTTTTACTATTTTAGCTGCTTATAAATATACTGCAGCTAGAACTTAAATGTTTTAGATGGAGCTTTTTAGGACAAACATTTGCAAACATCCTGACAAATTGACTCAAACTACTTAAAATTTGAACATTCTTTTTTTGGTTTTTTTTCAACTTTTTGGAATATGAAGAAGTAGCTAGGAGATAGAAAGGTCAGCCTAATAGACAGGGTGTGGTCTTAATTCATACCTGTTTCGTTCTTTAGCATCATACTTTGAAGCTATCGATTTGTCGTTTTGCAGCAAAATACATTTAGAGGTTTTAACTGGATGTTTGTTACTGCTTGTGGCTCTCAGTTGGTCTAGCAACTTTAGTTGTACTTCTTTTGGGTAAACCGTCCAACATAATAACACCTTCTGAGCTCCCAAAACCGTGGTCATCATTTTACAGGCAAATGGTTGCGTCTTCAAATCTTTGGCATCTTTAGTCAACAGACGCAAAAGAAAATCATTTTGAGCTATAACGCTTTAACATTGCTTGCGTATTGAGGCACTGATTGACATCTTTTTCATCGCTAAGAGATTTGGGGACTCAATGGGCTTCCGCATACCTTAAACGGTTATGTAAGATTGTAAAAACGTTACCATATGAAATGACTTATGATTGCATTATTTCTTCCACCTGAGATCGCCTATCAGAATATACCAGATCCCGAACTTTGTTACACATTATTTTGTCTGTGACATCTAGTGGGCGTCCAGACCTGGATTCATCTAAAGACGTTATATTGCGTTTGAATTCACATACCTATATAACCTGATCGAAAGATGGTACAGAATACCCTGAAGCATCGTCTTGTAATTCCTTGTCGGTATTACCTTTTATAAACAATTACCGAATTATGCACAATACTCAACTTTAGATGAAAAGCATGCCTTTGCATCACTAGAATTGTTTGACATTTAATATCTTATTAAAGAATGACTCGATACAAGTACGCGTGCAGTGCTGTAAACAATTTAAACAAGACATGAAAATAAAGACCGTGTCGGAAATTCGGAAATAGGTTAGACTGATGACTAATTGACTCGCCTTCGTACATATACTTAATTGTACATTAGGTTTGTGAGAAAATACTATTGTTATGTTGTTGTTTTGGAAACCTATTTGTCTAAATGTTCGAATTCAAACGAAACTGTTCTGATTTCTATTTTTATCATTCATCTATATTGTCAATCTACCGCTGCGGTAGGCCAGTTGGTAGAGTGCTCACAGTGAAAACCACGGTTCTTTTGGATTGGATCTTAAAATAAATAAGGTAACGTGTCACGGTGGGCTTGACACGCTAAAGAACCCTACTGTATAATGCCATCAGCGCAGACAGGCAAAATTTATGCAGCTTCACCTATAGTTGTCGGCGTCTCGATATAAGTGAACTATTCTTCACTGGGACATTCAACATCATTACTCAACTCGACTCAACTCACAGATGAAAGAAACTTAAAACCGAAGTGAAATTGTTGTCAAGGCTGTTACCAGAATCAGGCTTTGCAGTTGTAAATTTTATTTCTTGACAGAATGGCCATACCATACATTCGTTTCACATCTTATTACATTGTGTATGTAAAACAAGATGAATGATACTGGCAAAATACTACCGAAATCCAAAAGCAATGTAAGAACCTTGAAACTGACAGTTAGGTTAAGCACGTGGACTTCTAGTGGGGAAGTGAGACCGGGTGCTCCGGAATCGGAAGCACCTTCTGTTACCTTCTGTTGCTAGCTATATCCGCCACGTGTCCAATAAAAATTGGAATTAAAGGAACATGAAATATATTGCACACACAACGCATTGGTGTTAGAGCATTAAAATGCATGACTTATAAACAATAACGTTTTTCTATTTATTGTTAGATTCGAGCAACCTGTTGTTGTCTATCCTAATGACGAGTTTAAGATCGTCTGTATCTACGACTCTGTTAATACCACCATAACAACGGAATTCGGAGACGCAACAGCAGATGAGATGTGTTTTGGTTTCATAACATATTATCCTAGAGAAAGTATAACTACTAACTTATGTTTATCATGGAAATCTATACCAGCGTGTGATCTGTACAGTGGAAAGCCTATACAAGGTTGTAATGTCAGAGACGTGTCAAACCCAAAGAACCCGAAAACAATGATGTTTGCATACAAAATTATGCAAAGTTGTCAGGCATTTGTGAATTGCACTACTAAATGTCTTGAAGCTTACAGACCTTATCGGGATGACCCGTGTTTTGTTGGAGATGTGGGATCCTTTTTACGAAATGGAAGGTCAAAAACGATGCATTCCATTTTTCTAAGAATTGATTCATGTGCAGTTGAAATGTACAAAGAAAAACACCCGTGCGACCTACCACCCAGTTATTACATGGTAAATCCCGGAAAGACATGCAACTTAGACGAGATCTTAAACCCCGAAAACGAAAAATCAATGTCACTTCTTAACGATATTAAATTAAAATGCAAGCGCTTGGCATGTCGTCAGGAATGCCTCGCTTTATTGCACAAGATATATCGAGATTACCCTTGTTTACAGGGCAGTAAAGGTGACCCATACAAGCAAAATGCGACATCTGGTACCGGTTTTCTATATGACGTATTTTCACGTTTAGATTCGTGTAAAGTGGATTACTACAGATCGATGTCGCCATGTGAACGCAGTACAACATCGGCAACGGAAACTACAACTAAATTAGGAGGAATCAGTTTCGCCATCAAGAACAGGTTTTCCGTATACCTGTTATCTATAATGCTTATTACTTTATATGCTTTGAAAAAGACAAACTAAATCTGACTGAATTCGAAGGTGGTCACATACGAAAGGACAATATAGAAACAAGAAGTCGGGGCAACAATGCACGATGTCAAGTTATGTATAAATGAAATTAACACTACATATATCATTAATATTTTCCATTTTAAATGGATTCCTAACTCAGATGTTAAATGCAGTCAGCGTGTTGAACATGCTTTTTATTAGTGTTAAGTTTAGTTTGTTTAGGTTAACTGATCATGGTGCGCAGTTGTATCTTCCGTCAGCGATTGACTCAATCTATCGATCTAATATGTTTATTAAGTAATCATATTTTTTCAATGCTTTATTTGTTGCATAAATTGTTAACCCTAACTGTTAAATGCAGACAGGATATTAAACATTATTTTTAATTTGTATTAAGCGTGTTCTTTCTTGAAAATCGGTATTAACATATTATACACGTTAACTCGATTGACTCTATCTTTCTAATAAAATAATGATTTTGTTAACATTCAATTAAATCCACACCATTTTTAATGCTTATCTTTTACATGGGTTGCTAACTATAATATTCAAATGCAGACAACATACTGAACATTATTTTTATTTGTGTAAAGCTTATTTCTTCATGAAAATTTGTAATAACACATTACAGACGTAAACAGATGACAGAAGTTAGTTCGCTGTTTAAACTAAATACATGCTACATATTAGCGTAGAGATCAACAGCGCCACTCTATAGCGCTCCAGAGGAAGAACCCGAAATTGACACTTCATTACAAGATCAGGCCCCGGTTTCACAAACGTCCCTTAGCTAAGATTTTCCTTAACTTAAATCTTGCAAAATTTCAAATCTTTATAATTTTGTTAATTATCAAGATATTGAGGAATTTAAGGTGTCATTTTTAAGATCACTACTAGATCAAAACATCTGCATTTAGTTTTGACAAAAATATTCACCAGTGGTTCCAAAAAGAGACTACAAAAGAGGTATGGCGGGTTTGATAGGCGCTTTTCACATTGCCCCCTGCTTGAATGGATGAATGACGTAACGGTGTATTTTTAAACACCTGAGGATTTCGAGTTCTATTATTAGACCAGGTCTATGAAAAACAAGCGCTTCGTTTGTGTAAACTTGTTTTTCCTCGAAGAGCCGAAGATATTGAACAAACCTTTACATCCATAATCTTCATTCTTCATCTCTATACAATAAACAGAAAAACTTGAACAATAAAGTATTAACTTACATCACGCTTCGCTAAGAATTCACGGGTGATGTGTGTAGATTAATCACTGTTAAGTGTATAAAAATGTAACCTAGCTTGATCTGCTAGTAGTGTTTTGAAACAAGATAACGCTCATTTTCAAAAACTAATATTTGTAAAGGAAAATTTTTACAATAGTATTTTATAAAGATAAAAATAAAAAAAATAAGAAGAAGAATAAATAAAAGGATATCCCGGATGAGATTCGAACCCATGACGTACAGGTTGCAAAACATCCTCTCTAGCCACTGAGCTAACCACAGCAGTTAGTGCCAGCCGTGTTAAAATGCAACATCACTTATATGTGCAGTGGTCAGTTTTAATTTTCCCTAATTTTCAAAAATTGACCATTTTCTCCTAAGAGGACCAATTTTTTGAAAACTCGTAATGATTGCATTTTGAAAATACTTTCAGAAACAATAACGTAAAAAATGGTCTTCAGAGGAGAACACTTTGATAATAATTATCAAAGACGGGAAAACCCCCTTATTTTTCATATTTTAGCATAAATGAGCACAAAGATGAGCTTATTAAGAAAAATACCAATAAAATATACCTTTGTATGAGCCAAAATCTGAAAGTCCACATAGAATACTGCTGCTTTATTATTTAAAGGTCACCGGTCACCAAATTTATCAATTTTGTATTTTGCCTTCCAATGGGTAGAAAAGTCAATACTGATGTGTCTGACAGTTTCCCATGCCTTACATTTACCTGTAATACACTAAAACCTTACCTGAACGAACTGCTAACACTCGGTAGTTTCCGACACCGCTCGTAACTTTCCGGCGACCTAATTGATGACGTACATGGTGTTAAGCTGCTGAGGAAAGACACATTACTTATATATGTATCCATATATTACATGTGGGTTTGTGTGGCGTTTTGAAAGGTTTTAAAGTTTGATTTCAAGTCAAAATGATATATTTTGTGAAGTTTGGAGATAATGAAATCACAATGACCGATGAACATGTTTTTTCTACAAATTTCAGAACAAATTAAAGCCAGATTTATACAAGTCCTTCATGCAGCTTTCTAGTTGTTTTGAATGTATTCAGATTAAATATTACGAGATAATATAAGTCAGGAAAATAAGAGTGGTATAATCGTTTAAGACAATTCAAATTATTATGAATGAGTTCAGTCAAATAAATAGATTTTAAACAATTTTAATTTTCAAAATTAATTTAATTCTGTAATTCAATCAGTTCACACGTTCAAACAAAGACTTGTATGTCTTGTTCAAATTAAACAATCTAATTTAACTTTAATTTATTCGATTTTCAGAATCCATCAAAAATGACCAATAACATTTACCGAGTATATCATAAAGATAATCACACGTGTCAATTAATGTTGCATATTGTAAGGTAAACTCTGTTGATTACAGGTGGTAGATGTCTACTTCTAAACAGGATGTTTCCCAGTGTACTGTAGCATATTGATAATCTCTTAATTACTGGTATATGAGGGTTGTAAATCACGCTTTGAACGATATTAATTTATTGTGAATAAATGCAAGAAAGTTACACTCGAGTTTTGAGTCCTTAGTTAGTCGAGCATAATCCCACTGGTATCACATTTTGACAAAGTTCTTGTCATCCCATTAAAATTAAAGCGTAATAAAGTTATTATATAAGAATTTATATATTTTTTTTTATTTCATCATGAAAACAGTGAAAATAAATGAGAATTAGAATTCTGATCAGTACTCCATCGGAAAATATCAACAAATATTTTTTTTAAAAAAACCATTACGCACTGACGTAAACTTCAATTTTCATTATTATTATTATTATTATTAAACTTGCTGCAAATAAGGAATAGGATGCTATTGAATTGAAATTGCTTTCATATTCAAGTAATCCTGGGATAAAATATTTTATTTGAGAGACAATAAGAACCTGTATTTTCATATTTTCGTTCTACAAAAAACTACAGGTCTTGGATCCAGATTCTACCCGAAAACGTGTTCTTTTGATTAACTAAATGGGTAAATAATTAATAATAATAATAATAATAATAAATCATTGATTTTAATCTAAAAAGAAATGGGAAAATTTCTAAAACAAATATAAATTAAAATCAATTTGAGGTCATCATATGGCTGTACTAGAAAGGAGAAAAGATTTTTTTAAAATAAAAAACAAAATTGTGGGTTCTTCTTATTATTCCTTACGATAAATAGATAAAAATAAATAAATAAATAAATCAAAGAGGTATGTAAAGATAATTAAAATGAAAATTATTATGAACAATATTTTAAATAAAAAAACGGAAATTTGGGTTCTTTTATTATTTGTGGTGATAAATAGATATAAATACATAGATATAAATAAATAAATAAATAAATAAATAGATATATATAAATATATAAATAAATAAATAAATAAATCAATAAATAACTCAAAGAGATATGTAAAGATACATGTAATTAAAATTATATTAAATATTAATGAAAATTAATGTGAACAATATTTTAAATAAAAAACAGAAATTTGGGTTCTTTTATTATTTGTTGTGATAAATAGATATAAATAAATAAATAAATAAATAAATAAATAAATAAATAAATAGATAAATAAATAAATAAATAAATTTTAAAAGAAATGTAAAATTATGTTTTGTAAAAGTATTAGTAATAGTATATCATACTTAGAGCAAATACGAATATAGTTTTTTCTTTCTTTATCTATTTCTTATTATTACGTTAAATTTTTTTTTATTTCTTTTTTCTGCTGAACTTCGGAAAATTGAAATACCCAATGCTAAAAATAAATAAATATATAAAAACACTAGAAGTTACTTGTGATAAATCTGGGTAATAAATACAGTTCACTATACAAGCTTCATTTACTAAATAGCTGGGATAACACCTTCTGCGTCACTTCCGGTTTTGTGGCCTTTTCTACCAAAGGGAGATAACACCATTTTTCAACAGTTTCAGGACTTTATTTTACGCTGTAAAAAATGACAGAAATGATTAAAAAATGTTATTTGTAGCTAAATCGACTTTTTATTATGTAATCTTTCGGAAAATAACAATAAAAAAAATTCGGTTTTTGGTGACCGGTGACCTTTAAGTGCAAGGATATTTAGACTTTTATTTTTCAAAAACCAAAACGGTCCATTTAGGACAAAATCTCATCAAACCCGCCATACCTCTTTGCTAAATTTAAGTTTAGGAAAATCTTAGCTTAGGAATGATTGTGAAACCGGGCCCTGTCATTATTATCTACTGATAAATCGCCTCGCTACCGATTACATCAACGCAATACTTTAAACAAACCAAGTCGATTTAAGGACTTAGTAAAATACTTTTAATTAGTTTTGTGCTCTATTGTCACTGCTGTTATTCTTTACTTTGTAGATTTTTATTTATTTTACATTCAGTGTTTCTGCATTAAAGACAGTTTATATTAACATGCCATATATTTTGCAGTACATAGACTTTAGCTAAGTAGGCTAGCATTATTTTAAGGAAAAGGGAAAAAGGAGATTGCGCCACTCTATAGTGGTAATGTGTTGTGTGCGAGTTTCGATAAACACTAAAAAAGTTTTATGGCCGTCATCACAGTATTGTTGATAAGTTTGATGTCTCTGTGTCCAGGATTGCCCTGGATATATTTGACGTCTCATAGTTCCATGTTACTTTCACACAATTTTCATTACACACGTGGCGTATGTAGCTAGCTAAACAGGAGGTGCTTACCCTTTCGGAGCACCCGGCCTTACTTCCCTGGTGGAAGTTCACGTGTCTAACCTAACTTGTCAGTTCCAAAGTTTTTACTTTGCTTCTGGATTATGATTCGGACATGGATTAGTATGTTTGTTTTTGATTACTTCCAATTTTTGACTTTGTGTCTCATGTATTAATTACATAATGCATGGTTTCGTGTTATCTTCGTTGTGTTCTTATTTCTTTACCTGGCGCAGAAATTTATAAAAGCGACCATGTCTTGAATATATATTTAGATACTTTATACATTCCATACACATTATCGTTATTAATATTTTCTACCAGATATAAAGATTGTTTCATATTATAATATGTACATACTTAACTTCCATTTCACATTGTCAGAGTCATTAAATAAATATAACGCCTTTGTTGTTATTGTTTCTGAAGTAAAATGGTAACATTATATATTTTACTTTCATATCTTTTTGTTTTCTAAATCGTAGTTCTGTGTTGTTAGCAGCACTTTATGATCAGGATGTGTTCAGAAACTGCTAAAGACTGTAAACTTTATTTTCCTTTATAATGAAGGGCGCTTGGTGCTTTTTGAAGACAGTGTTTTAGTGACTATATGAATATCCAGTGTTTACATATAACACCACAAGTGGCATATGTAAAATGTGTCAGATGCAATAGCTTATTTCAGAAGACCCCGAAAACAAGTAACAAGTATAGCTAGCACATATCTAGTGAAACTATTACAGTAGCACAGTAGTAGAGTGGTCGATCTGTATGTGCGAATTACGAGTTCGAAACCATGAAAGTAACCAAAGGCATCATTTCAACTGATGCTTCGTGATACTTTGAAGAACAATTGCCAATTACCCTGAGCGCACAGCAAAGGTTATTAATTCAACCATTTCGCCTATGTATAGCTGTGACGTCTTAAAATATTCTTGACCGTGTCCTAAAATCCCATTTAATCAATCGGTTAGTTTGATGTGTCTGTGTCCAGGATTGTCCTGGATATATTTGACGTCTCATAGTTCCATGTTCCTTTCAAACAACTTTGATTACACACGTGGATGGTGAAGCTAGCTAAACAGGAGGTGCTTACCCTTCCGGAGCACCCGGCCTCACTTCCCTGGTTGAAGTTGACGTGTTTAACCTAACTTGTCAGTTTTAAAGTTTTTATTTTACTTCTGGATTGTGATTTGAACATGGATTAGTATGCTTTTTAATTATTTATATCTAGTAGTCACCAAAGTAACGATTTTGTGTTCTTCTGTCGGTAGTATATTTTCTTCGATTTATTGTTTGCTTTTGCGGGTGTACTATGTTTCTGATGCTAGTGACAAACGAACCATCATTTAATTTATCCCACCCATATACCTAAGGGTAGTAATTAAGATTAACCGAATTGTAGAAGTGGGACCAGCATTTTGTTGGTCCATAAAATATTTTGTAGAATTTCTTAATCATTTAGACTATTGATAGGTTATATATGAGAGGATTGTTTGTTTATTATTTAATAAACAATTTAAAATATCAAAAAGTTTCAAACGGTTGTGTGTGAAATTACAAAATCCCTTTACGGTCAACTTGACTGCCACCATGTATTTAAAAAAACACGTTTCGGTCCCTAATGTAAAGTATATTACCAAAGCGTAGTGGATGTACCATTTTAATTATTTTATTTCCCATCAAACCGGGGATGGAAATTATTTACGTGTGTTATCACAGATTATTTGCATACTAATGGGAAGTTTTTACTTTTGAAGCCTGTGTTTAAAGAAACAGACAAAAGTATACAAGACACATTTATATAACCATAAATTAGAACAATGAGTAAATCAAATTCGAAACAATATACATATGACTATTTTGATCATTACACACCCCTCCCTTGTCAGCCTGAGAATCAAGGTATCAGCCACAGAGCTTATGTGGTTTCCCCATGGCCAGTTGACTTCGGACCATCGTATCTCTACTCTTCAACTGACTCTAATGTTTGTTTACCTATCTTCAGAGAAAGCAATTAAACGTAGTATAGAATTTCAAAATGACGTGAAAAATCCTTTAATCAAGAAACTTAAACGCGATGAATAATTGCTAAATATCCGACCGGTATCTGCTTCATCCTTGCTTTAAGAACAGATTGATTCGGATAGCCTGAATGGATTCAATGAACTTATCAAGAAAAATGAAACTAAACGTTTGGCATTATCAATTACCTTTGTAATCAAAAACAAACATACTAATCCATGACCGAATATCGTGAATATCGTAAACATGACGTAAATTAAAACTTAGTAAATTCTTCCGTCATCATTACGTCATACGAAAGGCACATCCATTTTGTCAAGTCTTTTAATGGTTAACAACCACCAAGATACATTTCGGCGCATTTAAGGGGGCATAGTTTATAGGTTTGATTGACATTATGATTTTTTAAAACGGCTCATCTCATGTAAGTAAATGAATTATAAATTTGTTCGTGTCTACATTGAAAATCTATAAATATTTGCGTTTTTCCTCTCTCAAAAGTAGGGTATCATGCCTGTATTTTATGGAAGTATACTTCAATTTTCCACTGACAACATTGCGTTGATACTGTTTGAACAACGAGAGGGTTTTACTGATAAATTGTTAATCACATTAGAATCAGACAGTAATTAGTTGAAGTGGTGAATTAAAATCCACTATTAATTGGGAGTTCGAGTGGTGGTGTGATATAACTTTTCTAGGGTGGCAAATTGTGTAATGTTTAGACTCATCACATAAAATGTATACAAAAATGATGTTATTATTAATAAACAAATGATAAATGTAGCATACAACAGGAACATTTTCGATGGATTCAAAACACAAACAAATAATGGTTGGTTGGTTAAATGTTGTTTAACGTCGAATCAGCAATTTTTCAGCTATTCGCGGATATAGATTAATCTCTATGGATTAATCTATGAACAATTTTGTGTATGCATGTGAAGTGCTAGTGTGATGTATGGTCTGCCTTGTATTAGCGCGCACTCAGGGCGACTTGAAAGTGCCATCTCACATTGTCAGTACACCGCAGACAAGCGTACCACTTCTCCAGTCCATTATACTGGTTTATAATGATACCAAGTGAATCAGTAAATGCTAACGACAAGGAAAATTCCCTTTCCTATTCTGGTCCGAGCGGGACTCGAACTCACAGCGGTAAGAGACCCTGGATTTGAAGACTAACGTCTTATCCATTAGGCCACCGCGGCCTCCAAACAATGTCTACACAAAACACTTTTGGCATGTTTATTTGGAATCCCTGGGTATTTACTAAGTATATAAACAATTTTATTGCAAATCGGCTCTGCAATCTGGTTTTATAAATGTCCCACAAAACCAAACCTTTAGTCTGCAGTTTGATTGGAGATGTTTATCTTCTCAGTCATGATAAAATTGTAAAAATGGCACAAACAAATAACTGCTGTGTTGTTTTGGCAGTTACTACGTTTTTGTCCATTATAATGAGGAGTTATAATGCATACGTTAGATTGAAATCAGGATTTTTAGCAACAACTAGGCCCATGTAAGTAAATGTATTACTGATTTGTATCCATGCAATTGTAAATCTATAAGATATTTTGGTTCATGCTTTCTCTGAAATATCCTAAACAAATAGTAGACATATCTAGTACCGCAGTTTAAGTGGAATTATTAAAATAGAATAACTTTGAATTTTGGCTTATGAAAAAGTACTTACAGAAGGTTAAGGTTGTAAGGTTTTTGTAGAGCAAAATAACAAAATCTAAGATATAGTAAACTTAAAATAAATATTCTCTAATGTGTTGAAAAATCAAGCTTCTACAAAGTATCGTGCGTTCTTGCATCTAGTCAGTTGAAACCACAGAAAAACACAGCACATCTTGTCAGCATTTTTTACAGTTTTAACCGGGTTAAGTGTATTTGATTAATCAATACTACTTTATATGTTTTAATAGAATAAAAAAGACAAATATTATATGCTTATGTTCACAGATAGAGTATATTATGCAAATTAAATCCAGTATTGCGGAATAGATATATAATAAAAAAGGTGCTAGAAATACGAAGGGCAGTCTTCATTACAATTCTCAAGGCATTCTTTGAAGTTGTGCTGGAGGTTCCAATTGATGAAAATACCAGTGTGAGTAAACTGAAGGAACGTCTTCCTGATTAAATAAATTAAAATATTTTCAAATCAACATTAGAAAAATCAATCAATGAAATTAGGATTGTATCCTAAAATGGTAAGCACTTCTTTTGAGCTAGTTTCTTTCGCACGTGTGTAATCAAAATTGGAGATGAACTGGATATAAACTTTGAGACGTAATATATATTACTAGTAAGTGATTTGGATACAAATACATCATAGTCATCAACAATATTGTAATGACGGCACTAATTCGCTCCGGAGACCTTGATAAGCCTGAACTTGCAATATAATGTGTCAAAACTTCATTTATAAGCAATTTGTTTCATTTATATAGTTCCCTTAATGGGAACGAGCTCTATAATATATAGTGTATTTCATTATGAAACAAGTACACTAAAAACAGGAGAAGCGGATATACAGGTATATTACTGGATAGAAAGGGAAAGTTGACAATTGAAAAAATAAAGTCATCACGTTTGTGAAACAAGTAAAAATGTAATCTTTCATCGGCGTCATAATTGAGGTATGGTCTAAACATGAAGCAGACCTTGACTTAAGGAATCCGTCATATCTTTTATTTCAACTTCACAGCAAAATTAGGATTAAATTATTCCCTGTAATTTTAACACAAATTTTGAAAGTCGTTTAAGATAGCTCTTATGCGTATTCACACACAGTCTATAGGGGTAACAAATACCTGCAGCTCCAATAAACTTCTGCCAGGGTACAAGGTCCCGCGTAACCTGTCAAAGGCCTGTTTAATTTATGAGATATTTGTACTATCGACTTGCAAACAATAACTTCCTTTACTCACCTCTAACAGACAGCACAAGCTACACTCTTTCATTATAATCGCTTGGCGGAGCGATTGATTTTTCTCCTCTTGCATAGCTTGTATGGACATACTGATCGAATCGTTTTCCTATTTTAACAAATGAAAAATTAAACAATGTATTTGCACTTCTTTGCAGTTTTTTATTTATTCGTTATATATCTTTCTTCGTGATCATTTGTCAATGGTAACTACAACTGCGGAAGGTCATGTACGCTCATAATATAGAAAAAGCAGCCGATAGTGATATATATGATCTTTTGATTCTTTTTGATTTGGATATTATTTAAGTAAATAGTGTAATGCCAAAAAACGGGTTAAGATTACATATTACATATGGAATACATTTATATAAATTGATATTTTTAAAAAGACGATTACTTCCTGAAAGAAAATCAAGGTAAAACATAATAATAAAAATAATAAAATAATAAAAATAATTTAGCAAGGAACGCTTAACAACAATACAAAAAACTTTGATTGCATATGAATGTCTTAAATTCCCTGGCCCTTTGATACGATGGTGCACAGCGTTGTCACCAATGGTTTCAACTGTGCGTTTTAATATATTCTAATCTCCGCTTATTTTTGTACACAATGAGAAACTTTTTACCGAGTGTTTTTTATGCCAGGTTACTGATAACAGCGGATTCATCATATATGTTCAAATCCTACTCGTCAGACCTTAGTGTAAAATGGATTCCCTATTCCTTTAATAAGGGTCAATGACTTTATCTTGGTGTTCCGTTTTCATCCCCTATCCCAGATTTGACTTCTAAGAATAGTATACATGTATAAAGAATCTCTAAAAGACATATACTCAAAGTGTTCCCTAAACAAGCAAATAATAAATAAGAATTCATTTCAAATCCCAGATTAAACATTTTTGTTATAAGAAGGGTATATGAAGAATCTCTAAAAGATTAAAACTCAAACATTTTTCTACACCAGCAAATTACCTAGGGTTACGTTCAGGGTTTTAATCGTGGTATGAATGTAAATATCTTTCAGAACAGAACTTAATAAATTGTAAAAAGGTGCTAAGTAAGGTGAATCTGTAGATTTAATTACGATTTTATTTTAAAAAATAATATATTTATTCTGTAGTTTCAAAACTATTAGAAATTGTTCAACTAACCTGTTCCAGACACTAACAGGGACAATGTTTCACTTTGTAATCCTGGTGGAGGAAGATTTTTTTTCTGTCTGTCTTGGCTGATATCAACATGTTTATTAGATCGTTTTCCTCCTTTAACAAATTACAGCATTAAATTTGAAATAATGTATCACTCAAATATTGGGAATACTTTTCCATTTTTTTTATTTTCTTATAGTGTCATCAGAGCAATGATAAAACGCAAATTCGTAATTTTCGGAATTTTACAGAATTTAGTGTTTTTTCCCTTCCAGTTTTTCTTTTTCAGTGTGTGTTTTCAAATCAACATTTACTTTTACAAAGTATGTCGCAATTATAATAGGGCATTAATATGTTGAGGATTTTGTTTACAGATTCCAAGATTTTGGACGCTTTTGTAAAAAATTCAGCAGATGACGCCATACAACAAAATATAAACGCCTACTGTTAGTGCATATTAAGGCCGCCACTTATATTAAAGCTGCCATGTTTGAGAAAACACTTGATTTAATTTACCAAGCAATTATTTTACTCCGAAATTAAAGCAAAACTGGGTTACGCTTCTTTTGGGAAATTATGGAGTGACGGTCAGGTTTTGTACAAAAAAATTTTATTCTACTTAAGCTGGGACATGTACAATAAGTAAATTTATTTCTACTGAAAGGTGTGATTTGTACAACCGGTAATTAAATTCCCTTATACAAAACGATTGTTGCATCATTTACATGTTTAACATTTTCTGTATTTCAGATTTATTTTAATTTTTTTATTTTAAGTATCTGTGCTGCCATGGCGCCTATATTATTCAGACAGTTGTTAAACAACCATACATTTTCCTTTGTAATAGTGGATATACACGTAAGTTGGTGGCATTCTGAAGACGTATGGTGTTTATAGCATTGACATTTTGCTGATTTAATGTAATTGTTAAGATAAATACACAATAATTGTGTAATATTGTCAGAAATATACTTTTGAGTAAATTTGCTGGTAGTTAAAATATTTAATTTCTCATAAACTAAAGTATACTTCTTTATGCAAAGTAATTCGCTAACTTAATTTAGTAAAATAAAGTATGGTCCTTTGGGTATCTTTTCAACATCTGGAAATATATTTTGGTTTTACAATTTTGGTCAAAATACTACTGATGATGAATTGTATTCCAAGACAGCCGTCTAGTGCTGTAAAACAAAACTGGTAAACAAGGTAATTAACTCAGCTGACCAAAGGTCAAAACCATATTTAACTCAATCTTGATTAATTGGTGTAGCTAGGTGGATTACCCGGCCTCACTTCCCAGGCGAAAGTTCACGTGTCTGACCTAACTTGTCAGATCAAAAGTTTTATACTTTTCTTCTGAATTGTAATTATGACATGGATAAGTGTGTTTATGTTTGATTGAATTGAATTGACGATAATTATGTCATTGGAAGAAAGAGTCTATGCAAAACAAAAATAATTGAAAAAGAGCAGGGTGTCGGTATATGTTCACATGCATTGACCACACCTGAACAAAATGTAAACATGGAAGAAATGAGTAAAGCACCATAAACGTTACTTATACTTAACAAAAAAAAACTCGAAAAAGTAAATAAAATGGAATCGAAAATGAAATGGTCAAGAGAAGATATTTTGGTAAGAATTGGTTCGTGAAAGACTTAAATTCTTTTCACATCAAGCAGACGATACTCTGTCCGCCATGACTGCCAATAATGCAGAAAACATAAGGTAATAAATAGATATTAACTTAATGAAAGCTATTAAAATAAAACAAGATATAACCGTTACCCAACAATCTGAGCAGTTGTTAGATATCTTTTAAAGGTGGGTCAATGCGAAATAACATTTTAATATATGAATATCAGGAGAGAAATTGCACATAGATATGAAAAGAGCGTTAGAAAATAGTTAGAAATGACTGATATGTAGACATACAAAATGCATCGCATAGGTCCATTCTCAAACAATAAAACACGTACAATTGTTGCTAGATAAGTTGATTATACCAAAAGAAAAACGTGATACAAACATATAAAACAAAGAAAGACGACGAGTCAAATTATTCCTCTAACTTTTGCACCGCAAAAACCAACAGAAGTCTTAGAACGACGTCATAAGTTGTACGATCTACGAAAAACTTATAACACACAGAATGGGAAAACGCGTACCCTTGGTGACAAGCTTGACTTTAGAAATGAGTCTGTTTGCAGAGATAAGGTCAAACACAAAAAATAGAACAATATTGAGTACGAAAAAACCAGAGTGAAAGCAGTTGGAAAAAATTCCAAATTTCATGTGAAACATTGAAACCTATAATTGACGCGGTAAGCGAGATTTAAGGCAGCTTTACCAAAGTTGTTTATTACAATAACATTAGGAGTTTCAACAAGATGATCTTACAAAACCACATAAACATGATAAACGCAAGTGCGACAAACAATATTGTAGTTTATAGATTTTACGATCAGGGTGGACAGTTACACGAGGGCTTTGATAATGATGATGGAGAGATCGGAGCAGAACGACAATTAATAAATTATATGAGACATACAATGGACAACTTCGCTACAATAACTTCCCGAAAGGCTAGCAATAGGAGGTTATGTCTTAAGCGTTATGCACGACATTGTCCAAACTCTGGAGAAAAAAAAATCTATTACAAAGTATTCACATATTTATATATTCAAGTTGAAACGCTGTACTTATTTAAAGAAGTATACATTTATAGCTCTTTTTGATATGTTAACTGTGCACATATGTATTAATTTATATTGGTTTACCTTTTCCTAAGTTTTTATACTGTGTCTACGCTTTTCATATAAATGTTCATTCTAAGTTTTTAGAATTAGAAGTAAATACGTTTTTTATACTGCATGTATATTATATGTTTTAGTTTTTGTTTATATATTACAACACATTGGTATTATACTGTTTTAACCATCAATATAGATAAGATGCTAAAGATGGTAAAACGTACAATTTGATTGACCCTTTCAGAAAATTATATCCTAATTCAAAAAGGTATACACGGAGAAGAAGTAAACCTCTTAAACAATCTTGATTGGGTTTTTTTTATAATAAGTGGTAGTATATTTAACCGAGTATGTAAAGTTCAAATTGAACCCAGTTATAGGTCGGATCATTCAATGGTAATTTTGTCTCTTAAGCCAAATAATTTTGTTAAGGGCAGGGGTCTTTTAAAAATTAACACCAATTTATTACACGATTAGGTGTTCGTTGCAATGTTAAATTTGATTGATTTTCAAAAAGCATATGATTCAGTATCATGGGATTTTTTAATTCGATGTTATTGATTTTTTTCAATTTTAGGAAAGTATGTTAAACTTAAAATATGTCTAAAATACTGAATACAAATATTTTTTTGGAATGGAAAATTTTCAATAGCATACCTTTAATACAACCAAAAATACTTATATCCATTGGTTTCAGGATAGAATAATTAATAACATTTAAGCAATTAATACTTACTTGAAAAAATTGTATAAGTACAGATAATTAGTGCATATTTTATAACAGACTGGTTTTGCGGAAAATATCGCACATTTCTTTTTGGAATGTCATCATGTTTATAATCTTTTGGAGGAATAAGAAAATGTGTTTGAAAATAAGGGAATAAATTTAGAAATAAATCCTAAATCGGCTACCTGTGGTAATCCAAACATTTCGGAAAAATTACAACTTGCAATTTTATATTTGTTATAGTGAGAAATTATATTTACAACGCCAGATCAAACGGTAGTAAAGTAAATTTCAACGGTTTTAAAAGAAAATTGAACTATAATGTAATATTAGAAAAAAAGATTAAGTAATTTGGGAGAATTGGAATTTTTAAAAACGTATTGGAAATATATTAACAGTGTTTAAAATTGATTATTTTATATGCATACAGAGAAATTCAAGCAAATTAAAAGTGTTAAAATAGCATTAAGTTGTAAATAATTTAAAAATTTAGAATACATGTTTAAATTTAATACATCATGAGTTCACAAAATATATAACTTCTACCTTGCTTTTATTTCCCTGTAGTATCAATGCTTGGAATACATTGAAAGGGAATTTATGTAGTATATAACAATACAGTTAATATTCTTGTATTTATTTTATTAGGGATTTGTATTATAAGTATGCTGAATTATGATATTTCACGTTTGCTTTACAATATATATGCTTTTTATTTCAAAAAATAAAATTATTCTTTACAAACCTCTTCCCTCTTCAGGCAGAATTGTTTCGTCTTGGAGTAATGTAGAATCGATGACGTTGTTCGATCTTGTACGACTGATATTAATTCCCGATAGGAACGTTTTCCAGCTTCAAAAAAAATAATGTAATCATGTTAAATTAAGACAATCATGTATTATTACAATATTTCAGGACTAAGTTTCATTTTTTGTAGTATAATTATATCTATCCATTCTTCCTGTCAGTATATGGACATCATGTATATGAAAATATATACAGATACGAAAAAAGATATTACATTGATTAGGATTTTAGAAATTGCCGTTTTCCCTGTCCATGTGAATTAAAAGTTCGGTTGAATGTTCGAGATTTTTCTATACTTAAAATAAATTGAGGATTTAAATTCAAACATTTTCGTATGCTTGAGAATGAGGATTTTGTTTTTTTTTCTTATCTTAAAATATTTTAAACTATATATCATATGAATAGACTTTATATGTTTTTCTCCAGTAAGACAGGTCAGTTGTCTTGGACAAGGTTAGTCATGCACTAGTGCGATGGTGTATTTGATCATTCGAAATTATGTAAACATTGGCCATAATCGCAGTAACAATCTTAATTTAACTTCTAATTTGATCCAAAAACAAACCAAATCTACTCTTTATATGTCAGTCATCTCGAATCAATATGCGAATTAATTCTATGAGGCTTCCAAGAGATAAATATATCCCAACGTTTGAAGAACTGACAGAATATTGTGACACTAGGTATCGTTCAATTTTGAATTGTTGGGTAAGTGTTTTACCATCTTGTCCAGGAGGCAACTTGGCAACCAACTAGTAGACATTTCTAACCTTTGGTCGGAGTAGGACTCCGGAGCAAGATTGTACTTCAAAATGGGTCATATCAAAATTAGTTTTGTATTAGGAACATTTCACGCATATATTCTATGGACTTTCAAGGGTCATCCAAGTAGGAAAATTCAAGTGAAACCCATTTGGTTGCAAACGTGAGAGATGGGTACAATTATGAAATTTTCTACACAAGTGTGAAGAAATAAAAATAAAGCAGGAGTTGATTATTTAAGAATTTGTAAAATATTTGTGCATTTTTATTGAAATTATGCAAAAATACATGTGTTGGGGAAAGATGATTTTCACCTTGTGTAACGAATTAATTGAAAGAATGAAATGATATTAATATATTTAACGCGATTGAGCAGTGCATAGGGGGACAGAGTTTGTTAAAGAAATGCGAGGTTATTTGAAAACTCGACAATTTACGGTTGAGGTTTTCTACAATTTATTTTCCTTTTAAAAATGCGTGTACCAGGCGTGATAGTTCATATTCTAAGGCTACCAACGATCCAAGGTAAGATTATAAAAGACAAGTTTCTATATTACTTGATTATTATTGTGACCGTGAACTTTTCATGACTTGTTTCATTTTGAACTATTAGTGGCCTTAGAATATAAACATCACGCCTGAATTGAATTTGGAGTACAATAGAATAAAATCAAGACACACAATAAGACATGCCTTTTGTTTTCAGACACTGAGCGTTATGATAAAATGTTATTATTCACTTTAGCTAATCTGATAAAGATTGTGAAATAATAGCATTTGATGTTGTTTAAAGAAAATTCGTAAAACTACAGGCGTGAAATGTTTTAAGACAAAAATAATTTTGAGATGACCCCCTTTGAAGTACAACTCTAACCCTGAGTCCAACTCCGACCAAAGGTTAGAAATGTCTAGTAGTAACAGCAGTGCAGGGAAAGATGCAAGATACTGTTTTATTAAACAAGTAATACTTCAGAAATTTTGGCCATGTTCAGTCAGGATAAATCAACTATACAAATAATGTACAAAATAATGGTCACGGTTCTATTATGAGTTAATCATAAATCATTGTTTTATAGCCATGTCCTTCCAAAAACTAGATATAGAAAGAAGTCTAATGCAGGACATTTTGGACTCCTCAGAAGAATTCATCCTAAAGTGGAATACTAATGCTAATACATTTTACATTATGGTTTGAAACTCTCCAATAGTAGTATAACCACGCTACAGGAGATTTACTCATTGAGCGTCAAAAGTTTTACTTGTATTATTCCATGTTCTTAGTTGCGTGGGTTGTTGCAAGTTTTCAGTTACAAATTTCTTTCTTGTATCATGATATTTTATGATTTAAGTTAAAGGCATCTTGTGTCATTAAGATTCGATTGTAATGTAAAATATTGATATATAAAATTTGCGGATTAATAACAAACTACGTAATTAAGAAGAATAATAAAATATTTACAACATTAATACGAACTAAATCATGTAAAATATATTTACTTACTCGGCTGATCCTCTTCCCTTGGAGGAAAATCATCGTGTGTCGCTGCAGGATATATAAATTGAATGTAATTAATTAAACATTTTAGAAGACATTGTCATTAAGTAATAAATGAAAGGTTTTTTAATTGTTTTTAAATTTTGCATGTAAACGTAAAAATACATTTCATAGTAGTATACAGCTTTCTATCAATATCTATGCTTTGAAAATACGCTTAATTATTAAACATTTGCTTTATTTTACGGTTAGAAACCGTTTTAATTGTAACTCACTCCAAGGAAACGTAGGTGCTCCATTAACAACTATAATTACAAGAAGCAAATACAGAACTCTGAAAACTTTCATCTCTATCGACTCGTTATTACTATAAAACAATAAACGATGCTCCGTCTTTTGTTCTTATTGTGTTACATAGGTAATAACTATCATTTGTTTATCTGTCATTTACAGCTGACAGTGATATAATCGAAGCAAAATTTAGACCATGAATCATCCAACATTGGGCACATAATATATATGAAACCACTTAAAAATAATTGTGTTTTAAAAATGTTTTGTTGCAGCAGAACCGTGGTCATAAGCATACCATCTCCATAGGCTGTACACCACTAAAATAAAATAATTATTAGACTTGAACTCTTCTGTATACAAACTGTAGTAAGAGATACATAGGTCGAACCGAAATGTGAATTTTCACAGGGCGAATAAAGTATGAATATGAAGATTGTTCCTCTGATATTTCATTGATCTGTTAATTTGGTTTCGAGAAATGTTGTGGACAAAATGTTAGAAGGAGAAATTTAATAACACTACATGTCCCCACCATAATAACTTAAATCTCAGCACTACATACAAACTACAAAGTGAAAACAAAAGTTCTGATGCAGAATCTATAAATGGACTATGAAATTCAGATTTGTGTTTAGGTAAAGTTTTAACCATCAGAAATATCAATATTAAAATAGAGCTGTCAATGTAGATTGGAACTTACATGTTATTATCAGACGTTAACCAGACTCCTAATCAAGAGTTGGCTAAACAGATATAAACTGATTTTTGCCGTAATTATTTGCAACAAAAAAATATCGTAAGTCATATCATACATTGAAAAGTTCAGACCCCACTCTCACGGTGTGAGACCGCCGAAAAAGGTTTACAGGAAGTTGCGATCATTTCTTAACTAAAATTTTCTTAAATCTGGCAATTGTTGGCGATTTCTTTTGAAATTATGGATAAACAATTTTTGCAGATTTATATTCTTGAATATATTAACAATTGCTTAAATGACCTATTTGCATCTGTCTGTCACTACTTTGGTTGCCTCAGTCTATGAGCTGCATCCTAGCTCTTTTTGTTCTCTTTCAATAGTTCTTTTCAAAGTCTCTTTGGGTCGTCCTCTTTTTTTCTTTCCGTCTGTTGTCCTGGTGAATGCCAATTTTGCGTACTTGTTTTCCAGTTTTCATGTTTTATATTTTCCATTATTAAAATGTGGCCCAACCTAATTCCGCCTTCTTCTTTTGGTTGTGATACTGATCTTTCCTGTTATGGTTCTTGTTCTAGCTTCTTCGTTTAAGACATCATGTGGCCAGAAGATTTTAAAAAAATATTCAAAGACATTTGTGGAGGAAAGTGTCTACAAAAGTGTCTTCGGCTTTCGTCATTTTCAATGTTTTAATGCCATACAAAAAGACGGAGAGTACGTTAGACAGGAGGCAGGAGGAATTTTGTTCTTTTAGTAATCCGACTATATGTTTCAATTAGAAGCTAGTTTACTGTATATTGATTTGGCGCGGCAGAGTTGTCTGTCGATCATAGGATGTCTCTGTTTTCCCTCCTGTGTTAGTTAGCATTGCTCATACATATGTAATGGTTTTGATATCCTGAATTTCTGATCATTTCTTCATTACTTGTGATTGGTTGTGTGTAATTTGCATTGAGTCTCATCACCTTGGTCTTTGACGCATTGATTTTGAAGCTCGTGGAATGGTCATTGTTGTTTACATTACTGAAATTTCTTTAAAACTGTTCCTTTGTGCTTAAGATTAATGCAATGTCATCTGCATAATCTAGACCATCCTTTTTGTGGGTAAAATTCCATCTGATCCCTGTGTTATTCATTGTAGTTTTCTCATGACCTAGCCGATACTTATGCGAATCAGGAAACCAGAAATATAGCAACCTTGCTTAATTCCTGATCTGATTTTGAACCAGTCTGGTGTTCTACTTGATGTTATTACAGGATATTTTTTGTCGCTGTGCACGTTTTTTAATTTGTCTGGGATGCTGTATTGTTTTATGATTATTGTTCAGTGTATAAAGGCTTTATGAATGTTGTCGAACGCTTTTCAAAGTCAATGAAATATGTAAGGTTGGCGTTTCATTCCACGGTTTGCTCTCTGAATCCTGTCTGTTCTTTTCTAAGCTGCATATCCACTTGATAGGTTATACGCTTGATCAAGGATTTATGCTGTTTTTTGGTAATTTATTTTATTTATTATTTTTTATATTTAACATTCAACTTAAACATTGTAAATGACATAATAAAGTTAATCAACAAAAAATATTTTCCCATTTGATTAATATTTTCCCATTTGATTCCAAGTCCTCAGGATCCTGTCTTACTAGACAGTATTAATCCGTTGAATGGCGTGACTGTTATCTTGAACTTAATGGTCAATGATTGAAAACGTATGCTGTTTATCACGTGCAATAATGATATAGTGTAAAGTCCGTCAGCGACAATGTGGCTATAAACATGGAAGAGTCCATATAACATATATAGCCCACCGATAGGGACATATACGAAGCCGGAGTTGATAAACGAACGCATGAAGGCGTGAATATACATACGACAATACGGTATTATATAGGTAAACAACTATGAGCTGTCCGCTTGACCTTTCATTAGGAATATTCATATAGGATGATCCACCCAATACATGGGTAGTGTTAATATCCAAGTTAATACATACACAGTGTACAGGTGTACTCAAACAGGTGAGTATATCTCATGATATATACAATATAAACACCTGTGCTCCCTATACATAGATGTACTTGGTCCATGATAAATATTTAAATGAAAGGTCAAGCGGACAGGTAAAAGTTGATTACCTATAGTACTCATTGGTGCACAATAAACTCGCTCGTGTTTACAAACACTCTGTCATAAAATCGGTGGCGGACAAAAGTATACTTTTTGTAGTGTACTTTGTTGGGATTATAATTTACTTAGAGCTACATGTGAACCAAAAATGTAATTACAGCTATGTGAATTTACTGCGGCATATTTGAAATAATATTTTCACGGACAAAGCGATTACAATAGTCATCTTTATTCACGGGTGAGTATATACAGTTTTTTATTAGTCGACAGGATCCCGAGGTATTTGAAACAAACTACATTACAACAGTATATAAACATTACCTATATAATAAACATAAATGTCTCAGTGAATGTTATTTTTTTAAGTATATGAGAAAATAGAAAGTCAGAGATAGAAGACAGAGATAAAGAAATAAGTTGCCGGGATGACACGTGTCCTGCGAATATTGTATATTCGTGTTATTAATCAAAAAGATGCGACTGTTTAGACCAGATAGTGTTATATTCCTCGGATCTACAATTCTTAAATAAAATATACTTTTCAATTTGAAATTTAATTTCATAAATAACTTGAGACCTAACAAATTGGGTTTTTTATTTTTTCATTTTCATTTTATATATGTAATATTTTGTATTGATAATAAGCCAATTTTCAAAGTTATTTGTTGCTGGAATACCTCCTTTTTTAATAAAAATGATTGTGTAACATTTATATCACATTGCGTTTTGTCTAGTATCCATTGTTTTGTTTCAAACCATAATCTATGTGTCCATTCACACTCATAAAAGAGGTGATCAATGGTTTTTGGGTATAATTTACAAAACGAACATGAATTTGTGTTTTTGTCATTCATCTTTTTAGCAGAGAATTTGTGCCAAGGATTCTATGTATAATTCTATATTGAAACCATTGTAACTGAGTTTCTTGGCAACAATTAAATGGAATCTTATAATAGTGTGTCCATTGTTCCGTTGTTAATTTATATCCTAAATTTGGTCTTTTTTGGTATAAGTTTGATGTCTCTTCAGTTTCCACAATACGTGAGGTCTCTTTATCGGCAGCTTGAGCATTTCCCCTTTTTCAATAACTTGGGGTCTTTTATTTAATAATTAATAAATTATAAATACTGGTATTTCAAATTTGCCAGATTTTAGGTCAGAAAATATATGTTAGGTACATATTGTGAAACTGGAGCCTGGCATATTTAAAGTTAAGCTGATTAAATGTTCTATCAATATTGCCTAGGGATACTCAAATTACGTCATATGCAGACAATTATCCTTACACACAGACATTTTTTTATTTTAAAATCTAAATGACGTAAGTTAAGATTCGTTTCAAAGACCTAAAAACAGGACAGTAGATTGCAACAGCTGGTAGGAAATCAATTAAGGATAAAAAACACACTAATCCACGTCCGAATCAAAATTTAGAAGCAAAGTAAAAACTTTGGAACTGACAATTTAGGTTAGATACGTGAAATTCCACCACGGAAGTGAGGTCGGGTCCTCCGGAAATGTACACATCTCCTGTTTAGCTAGCTACACCCGTCCTGTGTGAAATTTTTTAGACCAATTAGATCTTAATTACATATTTTTGTTTCACTACTTTTAAGACCCAATAAAGTTCCAGATTTTAAGGTATTTTAGGGACCTCGAGGTTGCCTTTAGTTTCAGATCCCATCAAGGACATCTTTAAATATTCTTTATATAACAACTAGTAAGTTATTAAAGGATATTCAAGAACATTGTATCTGGTTTATTTGCATAGTAACATTTGGGTGTCCAACTAAGAAACCTTAAGGAATAGATGCAATGCCCACTTGCAGAGACATATACAATTTACGTGTATGGATGTACACAACAGAAGCGACATTTAATGTCTCTGGTAGCAGTGTCCGCTTTATTACCACTTAAAATATTATCTACATTGTCTATCTCAAACAGGTTAAAGAAATTTATAATCAAAAACAAACATACTAATCCGTATCCGAATCCAGAAGCAAAGTAAAAACTTTGGAGAACTGACAAATTAGGTTATACACGTGAACTTTCCACCAGAGAAGTGAGGCCGGGTGCTCCAGAAGGGTAAGCACCTCCTGTTTAGCTAGTACACCCGCCACATGTGCAATCAAAATTGTGTTACAGGAACATGGAACTATGAGACGTCAAATATATCCAGGGCAATCCTGGACACAAAACATCAAACTTGTCAACAATACTGTGATGACGGCCATACAACTTTTTGAGGGCCTTGATAAGCATAGGCTTGCAATATCCCTGAGTCAACAATTTATTTGCAAGCAACCTACTTCGTTGTACAAGTCACCGTTGTGGAAACAAGCTCTACCATAGCGTATTAATTGGAAAACAAATACACCATAAGCAGGAGAAGCAGGTATATTGCTGCATAAAAAAGGAAAGTTGACAATAGAAAAATTAAGGTCATCACGTTTGTCATAATGTTTCAAATGTAGCCTTTCGTGTGCGTTATAATCCAGGTCTAAATATGAAGCAGAACTTGAGGAATCAGTCGTATCTTTTATTTCAAGCTCTAGGATAGATGTCATTTACATAGTCTCCAAATTTAAGATTGTTAAGAGACAGAACGTCATCTTTATATCTGTATGTTGAGATGAATGATTTGGAGACAGTCTTTGTCCAAGATTTAACAAGGTTCTGCATAAATTCTGCTTCATAAGAATAAAGCAACAAATCAGCAAGCAGTGGTGCACAGTTTGTACCCATTGGTATACCGATTGTTTGCTGAAAAACTATATTACCAAACACAACTAATATGTAATCTATCAATACTCCAACATTTTGTTGATGGAATCTTCAGTAAATTTTTGTTTGGAATCCGTACGATGCTTGAAAGAATAACCAGAATCCCGGTTCAGCACCAGATATTAGTATCTTTGCTTACCGTTTTTGTATAAAAAAGACAAGTGAATAATTTCTTTAAGACGTTCTTTCAATTTAAAATGAGGGATAGTGGTGTAAAGTGTAGAAAAGTCAAATGTTTTTATACTTTTTACATGAGATAAAGTGTTAGAAGCAAAATGTTCAAGTAATTCTTTAAAAATTTTGAGAATC
Source organism: Anadara kagoshimensis (assembly GCA_021292105.1). NCBI lineage: Eukaryota > Metazoa > Mollusca > Bivalvia > Arcoida > Arcidae > Anadara > Anadara kagoshimensis. The sequence goes on along the minus strand of CM037859.1, from coordinate 41,501,219 downwards.
CACATTTGGTTGATTCCAGATGTAGAATATACTTTTTTCTGAATAAGACTGATGACCATCTTTGAAGATTTTCAAAATCTGTGTTAGAGTTACCAATAATGATTTAGTAGTACATTTAGATGAGCCTGCTATATATCTTTCCTTGTATGGATTTTTATGGAGTTTAGGAATCCAATACAAGTAAGGAAGATTAAAATTGTTAACGAAAGACTCGAGAACTCCCTTATGATTGGACAGTACTACATCTTTGGTAAAATTAGTTCTAGTATATGCAGGGTTATTTGATATACGTTCTAAACAAAGCTCCTTAATAAGGCATTCAAGGTAGAATTTCTTACAAACGAGAATAATGTTGGAAGCCTTATCAGCTGGGACAACAACATATTTGTTGTGTATGTCTGTTAGAATTGCCTTGATTTTTTTTATTCATAAGGCACAATTGTTGCAAAAACTGTATTATAATCATGCTTTGCCGATGCATGATGTCTCCATCAGAATAAAGTTTTTTCTCTTGGTTATATGATGCACCAAAACCAGCAATCGAAAGTCAGATTGAACATGATTTTATTGATGTTTTAAATATATAAATATAACAGAAAATAAAGAGAGCCTTCCGACATTTGTGTTGGTTTTCGATTACCGTAATTTTAAATAATTAAAATTGCAAAAAAGACAACAAACTTCAATGACGAAAATACGTACAATTGATTCATCGCGTGCAGCAATGATAGATATTTTGCAATCTAAGAAATAATCTAGGCACATGTTTAAAAAGATAATGTGGAGGCTATTTTACAACCCTTATTAAGAATTCATATGAATTTAAAAGGATAGGTTAAAAGTCAATTTTCAGAAATTAGGATACAATTATTTTAAAACCATCCAAGCCAAAATTATTTTCTTTATCTTCTTGGGTATTGTCCGATGTGCAGTGAATGTCCCAATGTCCTATTTATCTGTGTGAGAAGACTGAATGAAACGTGTTCCTGTTTCGATAAATAAACATAACAAAAATTATTCGTTTATCTTTATATTAATATTGCAATTTTAAAACAGCTATTTGTATATAAATTAATTTTTTTTAAATATCGATAATGCTTTTGCATCATGAAAACTAGTAAAGGAAGTTTGTTCAAAACAAGTATTTTGGTAGAAACATATATTTTCTATTAAAATCTAATATAAAAACCCAATATACAATTTTCAATAAATTTCTTACCGTATCAAGTTATGTTATTTCATTTTTTTGGTTCAAAAACATTAAAGCTACGACTTCCAGAAGACACATTGTAGATTTCTGTAGAACATTGAAGTTTATATTAATGATTTTGACCTGACCCAATATTCAAATAAAATGAGGTTAATGACAACATGCGTCCTACCTTTTAAACAGTTTGGAAACGTTAGTTGTGCTTTTTGGATATATTTATTTACAAATTACAATACAACTTTTTTAGCACGACGTATTTAGTTTTATATAGCACAGTGTTAAATATGGATTCAAACTTCCAGTAGCTCCGTGTTCATTTCATTCTCAATTTTGGTTTCTCACCTGGCCGATGTAGCTAGCTAGCTACACAGTACTTACCTTTCCGGCCTTAATTCCCTGGTGAAAGTTAATAAACTGAATTAACTAGTTGTCAAAGGTTTTGTTTGCGATTGTGATTTGAACATATATTGGTATGTTTGTTTTAAATACATCTGAAAAGCTTTTTTGCATATGAAATATAAAATTTGCATAACAATCTTAGACTGTCTGGCTTTTTGAAACCTCCCAACAAAATATGATATACAAGAACCAAATTTTAATGATAGTTTCTGAAACAATTTTTTCACTATGGCTATTCTGATGTGCTAAAAATATTGATATATGGCATTAATTTAAAACTGATATTTTATCGAAATACATGTTTTCAACGTTTTTCTACACTATAGTTCATCCAAAGCACTACTCTACATATGGTCTCTTAATTTCTATTTAGTACAAATACGAAAAAAATGAATTTGGAACATACTTTTAAATAATTAATTGCACCAATTGACGGATCACCGGCCACACCCACAATGTTCCGACAAAGGCCCGTCATGCTTGAATTACACGCAAAAAGAATAAAAACTCGGCCTGAATTATGCGGTTTAATGACATCACTGACACTAGAACGTCATCAGTTGCCGTGACGCTGCTTTGGTACCGTGATGACTGCCAGTGTCGGAACCATGTGGGCGTGGCCGGCGATACGTCAATTAAGCAACCAACAAAAAAAATCACAAAAAGGCATTTTGGCGATGCGTATTGAGGATACATATTACGATTTTCCTTTTTTAGGCAGGCACTTCATCCGAGCACTGGTACACTATAGTGTCGCCATTTGTGTTTTATTGTGCGTTTTAAGATCCTCTTATTATTATAAAGAGTGGTTCTCACTTCACTTGTTGACAACCAAAGAAGCGACCTCTATTGTTTAGTGTTCTAAACCCCAGCTGGCACATCACAGTGCCGTTTATCGTCTAGGTTGGAAACGCAGTCGGTCAAGTCTTGGTGCTAGAATGTTAGTATTTCCATTGTCAAAGTTCAATGGATTTCTTCATCGTTCCGATTTCCACTGCAATTCATTAATTGCTTTGATATAAATAAAAGAATATTGGCTACGGCATAAAACATCATTACTCCACCCCTTTAGATGTATTTGGAACTGTCAGTTTCAATTAACGAATTCTTGGTTTTTTATCATAGTGAAAAGAATGATAAGACACAGAAAATAACTTAATTAATCAAAGGGAGTGAAGTAAACTCCAAAGCTGTGAGTTGTACAACCAGTATATTTACTATGAAATTAAATTATAACATGTATGTTATATAGTACTTATCGTTTAAGTTTCTTTGCATTCTCACAAAAATCTAATTTACTTACCTCTAGCAGACAATGCGACCGGCGAATGTTTACCTTGATATACTGGTGGAATTATAGAGTTTTTCTGTCTTGTATGGGTTATATAAACGTGCTGATTGGATCGTTTTCCTATTCAAACAGATAGCAGCATGATAATTTAAACAATACATGTTTATTACTTAAAATATTAATTTTCCATTTTTTCTTCTGTTATTAATCTTTCTTTCTAGTCATTTAATAATGGTATCTTCAAATGTTGAAATAATATTTACGCTTACGATGGTGATTTTTTTTTTTTTACAAAATTTAACGTCAAACGCGGTTAAAAGGTAGATGTTATAACTACAAAATTTTAAAATGAAATGCCGATATACAAATTAAAAGTTGAAACTCGTTTACATTAAAATACAAGACAAAATTTACTTCAAAAAGAATGAAAATAACATGTTTTCTCACATAAATGCTTATATGTATTCGCTTGACGGTATTATGCTGTAACCTTTTACAACGACTCAAGATGTTTTCAACTGAATTGTTGACGTAATGGTATTGCAAGCTTAGGCTTATCAAGGGTTTCAAAAATTTAAATAGTGTTGATAAGTACGATGTATTCAAATTTATCCCGGATAATATTTAACGTCCAATAAATCTTTGTTCCTTTCATTCTCAAATTTGATTACACGGATGAAGCTAGCACAACAGTAGGTACGTAAATTTCCGGAGCGCCCGCCTCTTTTGCCAATTTTCAAATTAAATTGTGGTCGAATCTCAATTAGGCATACCACAGTGATTTTATTTGCAAGCGACCTGCTTCGTTGTACAAAGTCCCTGTAGTGGAAACAAGCTGTATCATAGCGTAATACTTGGCAACAAATACACTAAAAGCAGGAGAAGCAGATATATTGCTGCATAGAAAAGGAAAGTTGACAATGGAAAAAATGAAGCCATCACGTTTGTCATAAAGTTTTACATGTAGCTTTTCGTTGTTGTCATAATTCAGGTAAAAGTCTAAATATGAAGCAGAAATTGAGTAGTTAGTCGTATCTTATATTTTAAGCTCTCTAGGATAGATGACATTCACAGAGTCTCCTAAATTAGATAGAGGTAAATGTAATTAAAAGCTTCGTGTTACCTAATGAATTCGGAGTATCATTTAAATACAAATAGAAGTATGATAAAAACCCATTAATTCTTTATCACATCAGGAAAATTCTGAAAAATATTTGATGAACAAGAACACAAGCTTAAAATGTTGCGCTATTAAATAATTTACCATCCCCAGTTCAAATGTAGATATCAATCTAATAAGTGAATTAAAAATCCTCAAGACACGTCTAAGTACAATCCATGGCAAGCGACAAGACCCCGAAATTCAAACAGCAGTGTAAACGAAAAAGAAAATATAATTGTTAATTGAAATCAAAACGTTACACATTCCGACAGGAGGTTTACACATCAATTGCATATTTTCCAGTTATTATTTCGGGGTGGTTTTTTTGCAACTTTAATACAAGATTCTTTTATCATGTTGATCAATTCTTTAAAAAAAAATCATTTTTAAGACATAAAGTGGCTATTTTAAGATAACAATGGCTTGTTTCAAAATTATATATAATAGAAGGTTATTTTATGTTCATACATTCAAGAAAGCATCATACTGTTTGGATCAGTTACCATTTAATTCTTTTAATGGCTGTAGAATATTTCTACAATCATTTAATTATTTTGTATGCATTACTATTACAACAGTAATTACGCGATGTGCCGAACAGTGGAAGAAACTACGTGGAAGTAAACACAGTTGTATATTGCATAATATAATAACGAAACGAGTTCATAACTCTACAATTGAAGTTTGAACGTAAGAACGCGTTAAGAACGGATCGAATTACCCTTGTAAATCTGCCGTGGTACATACTTCAGTAATATCTACATACAAATTATATTTAAGAATGCTTCAAATTACCAACCCTAGGCTTCAAATTTCCTTAGATAAACAATTGATTTTGTAAGCAGCTTGCTTCTGTTTATAACATCCATTTATTCCCATTTTGGGAAAATGCTCAACCATAGCGTATTAATTGTGAAACAAATACACCAAAGGCAAAAGAAACAGGTATATTGTTGCATAGAAAAAAGTTTGCAAAATATGAAGTCGTTCCGTTTGGCATTCGCTTCAAATATAGCCTTTGGTTGGGTTTGGTTTAATAATTGATGTACAAGTCTTAATATGAAGCAGAACTTGAAGAATCAGTCGTATCTTTTACTTAAACTTAATAGGATAGATGACATTAACATAATCGCCAAATTTAGGATTATTAAGAGATAGAACGTCATCTATATATCTGAATGTGTGGTTGAATTATGTAGCGACGGTCTTCTCTTCACAATAAGGTTCTGCATAAACTCTCCTTCCTACCAATAAAGAAACAAATCAGCCAGCAAAAACTTAATTAATGAATTGAAGTTAATTTACTTCAAAGGAATGAGTAAAACGAAAATTTCTTTACTTACCTCTTTTAGACAAAGCGAGTGGTACGATTGGATTATTATTTCTTGGTGGCATTATGGATTAGGATCCTTCTCCTATTACAACAAATAACAGTATGAGTATGATTAACTGAAACAATGTTACTACTAATAAATATTGCGACTACTTTTTCAATTTTTCTTTCTTTCTTTCTTCAAACGAATGGCTTATTTTTCTTTCTACCTCCTAGATGGAATTTCACGTTTAAGACAATTTTTATAATTTGCCAGTTTCAACAATTTTACTTTCCTTTTGTATTGTGGTTTGAGCATGTGTTTTAACTGTTTCTGATTAGGCATTGGTAGTTTCATTAAATATAGAATCAAAAAAAACATACTTATCCATTTCCGAATCACAATCCAGAAGCAAAGTAAAAACTTTGGAACTGACAAGTTAGGTTAGAAATAATATCACAATAGTGAAATATTTTGGGCTTTCGGTTTGTTTCTAAAATTATGTGCACACACAGTTCTATAAATATTTTATCGTCAAAAGCTATTAAAGAGTACATGTAAAATCAAAACCATGGCCTTTTAAAGACAAAGACAATATTACAGCAGCAATGTAAGTGCAAAACGAACATGAATTTGTGTTTTTCTCATTTTGTTTTGTTTGGCCCAATCAATGACGAAAACTTATTCTTAATATTGTTTCTGTGGTTTTAGTACACCGAGAAATAAATTTAACTTTCTTGAAATAAAAGATTGTAAAATGCTTTTTGAAAAGCTAACTAAAATAGATATGGATTAACATAAATTTTGTTAAGCCAATTTTGTAGTCCTTAACTATTTTCTCTATATTTGTGGCTCACGCCATTTGTATTTTTCAGATATTTAACTTGAAAAGAAGGACAATACTCATAAACTACTAATCATAAATTTGTAATTCTTTCACAGAGCATACTTTTAATTGGATAAGAGGTATTGGTAAGTCCATAAACAATTTCTACCAGTGTAACAAAGCTATTAAAGAGTACATGTAAAAACAAAACCGCGGCCTTTTAAATACAATACTAATATATAAGGTAATAACTGTATAGAACCCCCACAAGCCCCCACCCACCCACTACCCACCCCCCCCCCCGCTGTGTATTGCAGAATATGATAACGAAATGAGTTCATAACTCTACACGTAAAGCCTGAACGTCAGTACGAGTTAAGAACGTTTCGAGTAAATCTGCCGTGGTACATACCTACGACTGTTGTATTATTTACAAACAAATCATGTTTAAGAATGCTTTGTATTACCAATCCTAAGCTTGCAATGTCCCTAGATAAACAATTTATATGTAAGCAGCTTCCTTCTATATATAACATCCACTAATTCCCATTTTGGGAACATCGCAACCATAGTGTAAAACAAATACACCAAAAGCAAGAGAAACAGGTAAAGTCTTGTATAGAAACAAATTTACAAAATATCAAGTCGTACCGTTTGTCATAAGCTTCAAATGTAGCCTTTGGTAGATCTGGTTTAATAATTGAGGTACAAGTCAAAATATGAAGCAGAACTTAACTTTTATTTCAAGCTTTAAACGATAGATGGCATTCTCATAATCGCCAAATTAAGGATTATTAGGAGATAGAACGTCATTTAAATATCTGAATGTGTGGTTGAATTATTTGAAAGTCTTCTCTCCATAACAAGGTTCTGAAGAAATTATCCTTCCTACGAGTAAAGAAACAAATCAGCAAGCTAAAACTTAATTAATGAATTGAAGTTAATTTACTTCAAAGGAATGAGTAAAACGAAAATTTCTTTACTTACCTCTTTTAGACAAAGCGAGTGGTACGATTGGATTATTATTTCTTGGTGGCATTATGGATTTTTTCTGCCTTCCAAGGTGCATATTAACATGGTGATCGGGTCGTTCTCCTATTACAACAAATAACAGTATGATTAACTGAAACAATATTACTACTAATAAATATTGCGACTACTTTTTCAATTTTTCTTTCTTTCTTTCTTCAAACTAATGGCTTATTTTTCTTTCTACCTCCTAGATGGAAATTCACGTTTAAGATAATTTTTATAATTTGCAAGTTTCAACAATTTTACTTTCCTTTTGTATTGTGGTTTGAGCATGTGTTTTAACTGTTTCTGATTAGGCATTGGTAGTTTCTTTAAATATAGAAATAATATCACAATAGTGAAATATTTTGGGCTTTCGGTTTGTTTTTAAATTTATGTGCACACACTGTTCTATAAATATTTTATCGTCAAAAGCTATTAACGAGTACATGTAAAATCAAAACCATGGCCTTTTATATACAATATTACAGCAGCAGTGTAAGCACAAAAGTAAATATAACTGTCAATCAAAGTCAAACATACAAATCTTCTTATTGTTGCTTTCAATTTTACATTTGGCGGGTGACGCTAACTAAACAAGAGATTCTTTCCGTTCCGGAGCACTCGACCAGACTTTCCTAGTGAAAGTTTAAGTGTTTAACTTAATTTGCAAGTTTCAAAGATTTTTACTTTTACTTTGCTCTAGGATTGTGATTTGGACATGGATAGGTATGTTTGTTTTTAAATATGTATGTTTGTGATGATAACATAAATCCAAGGGTCGTTGAGTACTAAATTGGTGACCGGTGGCAGATCTAAATGTTACAAGGTTTCTTACTTGCCAAAGGTCGATTGTTTTCTCCGGGCGCCCTGCAGCTTGTTTCTTTTATCATCCAAGATTTTAAGAGTTTAGTAGAAATGCAAGAATCTTGGTTTGAGAATTTAACAACATTACTTCGCCTTTTCAAAAAAGGTAAATTTAAGTTTTAGTTTTAATTAAGGCTATTATTATGAATTTTATCTTAAGCTATGCGAAAGTTTGTATAGTACATTTAAAAGTGAACCTTGTTTCGTTAATGAAGTCAATAACATTGCGGATCTGTTCTTAAGTAAAATATCGTAGCACAATTTCTTGGTTTCGTGTTTTCTGTTACAAAACGTTTAGTTCTTACTCACCATATGGAAAAGAAGGTGCCCCTTCAACAGCTATGATTACAAGGAGCAAACAGAGAACTCTGAAAACTGCCATATCTGTCGAGTCGTTATTACTGTAAAACAATAAACAATGTTCCAGTCTTCTCTTCTTATTTCTACATTGTATTATGTAAAATAGACAGTAACTATCATTTGTTTTTCTGTCATCTACAGCCGACTGTGATGCAATGATCATGAATTATCAACAGATATTAAAAAGCATTTAGCACAATATATTATATAAAACTACTTGAAAATTTAAAAAAAATAATACAAATGCATATGTAATTTGGTTTTGAAAATATCTGATGGACCAAAACCATAGATAAAAATGAGTCATACGTATATAGGTTGCAACAGGTAAGAGATTATAAAAATCTCTAATGACATGTGTTATAATATCACTGTGTGGTAATGTTATAAGTCTTCAAAACATATAAACTACCAAACTATGTTGTCAAAAAATTGCACAACATTGTGATGTACGACAGTTTACTTTTCCAAAGAAAAATCGAGTAAGTCACAACCGCAAACCAGAGTAAAAATTTTGAAACTGGCAAAATAGGTTAAACACGTGAACTTCCACTAGGGATGTTAGACCGGGTGGTCCGGAAGGGTAAGCAACTCCTGTTTAGCTAGCTACAACCGCCACGTGTGTAATCAAAATTGAGAATGAAAGGAACATAAAACTGTATGACGTCAAATATATCGAGGGTAATTTTGGATACAGAGACATCATACTGTGATGACGGCTATAAATCTGAATGAGGTCCTTGATAAGCCTAAGCTTGCAACAACCAACACTATTGTGTCAACAATTTCGTTGGCGTCATAATTGAGTAAAAGTCGAAGTATGCAAGGGAACTTGAAAGATCCGTCGTATCTTTAATTTTAAGCGCATTAGGATAGATTATATTCACACAATCTCTATTTTTTTTAATATTAGAGATAAGGGTAATTTTTAAATTTAATTCTTTTATTTTCTGTTGAAAATATTCTATATGTATATATGTATTGCTCATGTTGGAAGTATTTTTGACAGACAACTAATTGCTGGTTGGCGTTTCGGTTTATGATTATTCATTTGCGATTTTGTTTTGTTTAAAACAAAAACAACAACAAAAAAACATCCGATTTGTCACATCTAGGTTTTTTCCTGACGACCTCGGAATACGAGGACTTGATACGTTAGAAGGACTACTCAGCTCATTCAAATTACAGTGTACATGATATCAAAACAGCTTACTTAGAGAGCTTCAACCTTGGGGCAAACTTCGAATTATTCTTTGTGGTCTCTATGACGCGCGTAATTATACACTCTACAAAGTAGTTTAATTGGGTATATAGGAATCACCATATTTGTCCGTCCGTCCGTAAGTCCGTCTGTCCGTGTAAAATCGTGCCAGGGTCATATATCTTAGCTAGTCATAAAATTAAACCTTCATGGGTCTAAAGGTGTGTCATGACCTTGAACCAAGTTCATATCAGAAAGTTCAAGGTCGTAGGAAAATATTGAATGATGGGGCTGTGGAATTTGGCTGTCAAGAAACAGTTCTAGATTACTTTGCATCGAACAGAGAGAGTTCAATGTCGGTTATACGGCTTGAATGTGCTAGGCGTGCCTTTTAAAAAGATTTTATAGAACCAAACTGATCCAATATCTCTGATGGAACGGAGTTAATTTTTTGCTTAATGACACGTTTATGATGTCAGCAACCAACACTATGGTAAAACATCCCCTCTATTGAATAGTATACAAGACCGTCCACCAATTATAATTAGAGGAGGCATATGTATGTATGTTACGAAAACCTACTAAGCTCATGAATAAAAAAAATAAAGGCGTTATAATGCGAAATAAAGGCGTTATAATGCGAAAAAAGGCGTAATAACGCGAAATAAAGGCGTAATAACGCGAATTGAAAGGCGTTATAGGTATATTTTTAATAATGTTGAGAAGATTGAATATTCTATCAATTAGCCTTGGGACAATCTGGTTACTAATTATACAGACAATCATCCCCAGACATTCTATTTTTCAAACTGACGTAATTTTATGTTCATTTAATAAATCCTCAAAAGTACGGCAGCAGATTACACCATTGTGATTCAACAGCTGGTAGGAATAATGGTAAAGGACAGATTAGACATTTTGACATATTTCTGTTTCACGATAATTATATAGATAAAGTCAGACTTTATATAAGGCTATCTAAAATCTCATATTTCGAGTTGAGTAATGGTGATTAACGTCCCAGTCAAGAATATTTCACTTATATTGAGACGTCGCCAGCCATAGGCCGGGAGGTGCAGAAATTGTGCCTGCGCGTTGCGTTGTTGGCATTATACAGCGGGGTTCTTTATCGTGCCAAGCCAACCGTGACACGGGACCTCGTTTATTTTGTTCCCATCCGAAAGAACCGTGGCTTTCATTTTTTAATGCCGAGTGCTTCGCGAAAGAACAGTCACTACCCACTTTTAAGCCTTTGGTCAGACGCAGTCGTGGTTCGAACCCACGACCTCCCACTTACGGACCAAGCACTCTACCAACTGAGCTACCGCAGTGATTTTGAGGAGTTTAGGATCTTAGTTTGTCTTAAGGATATTAAAGGATACTTCAATATATTATTTATTAACTTTATTTGCAAACAAACATTTGAATGCCCCACCAACATGACTAAGGAGTGTTCAAGATTAGATGCAGTTCCATGTCATGAATCCAGGTGGCAGAGGCATATATAATGTCCGTAGTACTTAGTGCCCCAATATATTTTCCCCTATAGATAGTTCCTATGTGACGCCACACTGTCCACTTTCCAGGTAAAGTAGCGGCCATTTTGGTAGGCATTAGAAATTGGGTCTTATTAATTCTTTCTGAAATAGGGTGTATAAAATTTATTGTCACATCGTTGTTACGGGGACAAAAATCTTATAAAATATATCAAATCAAAGTAAAAACATTGACGATTTCATAAATTTAAAAAAAAATTATTGATATCTCGATTACTTTTTTTAAAAACAATAATTTAAAAATGAACAAATTTGGTTAAAATAGACAGATAAATGATATAGATTGCCTATCAAAATGGCGACCACTCTACTGAAAAATGTCTGCTAAAGCCCCATGAGAACTATCTATATAGTGTTGGTTGCTGACGGTATAAAAAGTGTCATTAACCAAATAATTATGAATGGGTAGTTAAATCGCTATTAAAGCAATAAAATTATCATTCATAGACACGGGGGTAATCCTGATACACGGTATTTCATTTACGTCGGAGTATTCCGTCGGTTTTAATTTACGTCCGAGTAAAATGATACATTTTTGGTCGTTACGCTTTACGTTATAATTAAAGAGAAGAGATGACTATTTTTAATATAACTTCATAAAAACGAAACTTTAACAGAAAGCAAAACGTTAGTCACATTATATTTGATAGTATTTAACTGCCTCATATAAAAACTTGCAAGAAATATTCATATTTTTCACGTACCTTTAACATTTCCATTTTTGGCAGGTGTTTTTGTTTAGCAGCTGATTTTAATAAAACGGTTTTCGATTCAAATGATGTTTCAACTCAAAATTCTCAAGAAATGTCTTTACTTTTATAAACTCGCGAAAACAGACGCTTTACCCGGCTTTTAAGTGAAATTTTATGTTTTGAAAGATTCAGTATGGAAAGCCAAGGTGTACCATCGTTAAAGCAGATAAATCCGACTAATGTCAAGCCTATCCGGTCATGTCTATTCCATAACTTTTGATTGGGAATGGATATCAAAGTGACGTCAGTAACACCATGAAAATGTATCATGGGTTCCAGAAGACAATTAAATGTTCCGTTTCCTATTCTGCAGCTGTACTTCATATAATTTGGTAAGTGTGCTTGGCTACTGATTACTGAAATTCAATAAGACGCGTTTCATTATTTTACCTGCAAATATATATATTGTGTCTACACTTTCTCACACAAGAATATTTACAATAGAAAAAAAAATTCAAGAACCACTGCGGTAGCTCAGTTGGTAGAGTGCTCGCTCCGTAAGTGGGAGGTCGTGGGTTCGATCCCCGGCCGGGTCTGACCCAAGACTTAAAAGTGGGTAGTGACTGTTTTTTCACCAAGCATTTGGCATTACGAAATGAAAGTCACGGTTCTTTCGGATGGGAACTTAAAATAAACGAGGTCCCGTGTCACGGTGGGCTTGGCACGTTAAAGAACCCTGCTGTATAATGCCATTAGCGCAACGCACAGGCAAAATTTCTGCACCTTCGCCTATAGCTGGCGACGTCTCGATATAAGTGAAATATTCTTGACTGGGACGTTAAACATCGTTACTCAACTCAACTCTACTGTTTTCAAATTGTTTTATCGTATGATTGGTTATTGCCAAGAACACTATAAGCAGTTATACAGGGCTTTGGCAGGTTACACGGCCCATGTACCCTCAAAGATTTATGTACCCCGAGCCGCAGGCGAAGGGTACATTCATCTTTGACGGGGTACATGGGCCGTGTAATCTGCCAAAGCCCTGTATAACGTTTTTGTCACCCTTTAAAGCGTTACCAGTTGGATCTTTTAAACTTCCATTTCGTATTTTGTGTGACTTGCGTACGTTGTCGCCATGTTTGTTTACTGAAACTAGACGTCAGCGATGTACGAGTTACTTCCCTTTTACCGCTAAACGTCGCGTGCGTTCATGTACCCCGGCAGATTTCCGAACATAGTTCCATGTACCCCGGCAAGTTAACCAATCGCTATGCGAGAAATTTCCTTGAAGGGTGACAAAAGTAGCTATATATAGGGTATACCATGTACGAGTCTTCTTTCGATATACTTCTTTCCTTCTTATCAGAGGATTGCATACTGTTCGCATGCGATTTTAAGTGTAAAATATGCAGTGGTGATGTGCAAAGTGAAAACTTAATAGTGACTGTATGATGTAGGCCGGTAAAAGATTCCATTGAATAAAAATGAATACTAGTATTTATAACTGTCCTTTAATGTGTAAATATGTGTGTAGGTTTGTAGGAGTAGGGATGGAATTTACGTATTCTGACGTCTGCTGGGATCGGTTAACTCTCATTAGTATTCTAACCTTTTTCATGAAATGGAAATGACACTTATTAACACACTTTAGTGTTCTATCATATTTTGTCTCGATATAAATCATATTCACGATTTCGAAAACACAAAGTCTCGCGTCGGCCGAAGTCTCGTTTAAGTCTCCTGGGGGGGGGGGGGGGGGGGGGGGGGGGGGGGGGGGCAAGTCCAACAGGTTGCTGAAGAAAGACTACATTGAGATGCGGTTACGCTGTTGAAAAGTGTGAATTAGTAGTTCTTCGTTGTCGTTTTCACCAACAATTATGACGAATAAAGAAATAAATAATACAGAAAGTGAAACAGTGTGTATTTATCATTTATTTGTAGAATTATTTAAATTACAGCAACCAAAAAGGAAACGGAAAGTAGGCACGGCTGTTAAAAAAGATGACTACGTTTGTAAATTTATCTGTAGTTGATATATCTTTCCTATGTGTCAAATAAAGTGGTATATAAATGAGTAAAAACCGTTATTAGTTAAGAGTAAGAACTAGTAATTGTTGCTATTTTTAAAAAATAAATAAATAAACCACTCACTTGCCATAGTAGAAATTTTCCTCACCGATAGGCCGCGAATATATATAGCTGCCCGATTTACAGTAATTAAATTATGAAGGAACGTGAATAAAATCGTTGAAAAAGTCATTTTTACCATTAGACCATCAAGTTTGTTATCATCAATTATAAAAGATCGAAATAACCCGTGCCTATGGTGTAAAAATTATTTTTATATCTAATGTTCCCCCTTCTAGTTTGTTTAAAAATTGCCTTTATTTCACCCTTTCCTTATAGTATCCAAAATCTTGATTATGGTTTCATTTTTCGACATTTGTTGTTTCTCAGGATATTTTTTACATTTTTTTATAAACGACTTTTTGCTTCCATTTTGCGTTAAATTTTAAAGATTGACAAAATTCTACGATTTTTATGGTATTTCACAGGTTACCGGCATATCGTCACAGAATATCTGTATAGGTATTTTCACCCAAAGTTTTCCGTTTTAGAAATTAAATAATTTGAATTTTATTTCATTATAAAGTCTTTGTTTTAACAAAAAATAATAATAGTAATAAAAATAAAAATTAAAAATCATTTTGAGAACATAGTTCAAACATCAACTGGTTCATCGTCACAGAATTTTATTTCATGTGCTCTTCAACGGTAAGTTTAGAATGAATGAATGAATGAATGAATGAATATGAATGAATGAATAAATGAATGAATGAATGAATGAATGAATGAATGAATGAATGAATGAATGAATGAATTTATTTATTTATTTATTTATTTATATTTATTTATTTATTTATTTATTTATTTGAATACACAGTCATTAACTACGAAGTCATGAAATTAGAAGTATTAATTCACGGCAGTTTCAAAACTGGTGTGGGTACTAGTAACTCAGAATCATAATATTCATAATAAATTAAGGTAATTAATTAATCCGTTAATGAGATTAACATCATGTTGGTACATTTTCGTTATGTACAGGTAAATTTAGATTATCGTAAAATGTAAATGTCATTCTGTGTCTCTACAGTATCGATCCCATGACAACAACTTAGGCCAACAGTAGTCTTGTATTGTTCTACAAGGCAGTATTATATTGGAGTTACTAGAAAATCTGCAGGATATACAAAATGAGCTAAAGAAGACAATTGAAGCGCTCTCTTGATCCAGTTCCAAGCCTTACAACGTAAACAAACAGTGGGCGGTTTTGACTTTAGTAAAGTCCGTAGGCATGGTTTGGTTAAAGATTTCTATAATATCAACCTTTCTTACTGTTTGTTTAACTTATAAACCCATCATTTACATGCATGGCATCATCGCAGGTCCAGACGAAGGTGATGCATTGAAAGCTTTTGTTTCTAAAGTAAGTTTTTTTAACTTCCTCATACTGACAAAATTTGGGGAAAACCAACACTTCTTTTTCCTTCTGTAACAATCACTTTGGTCGTGGCAGTTTAAATCGGCTCAGTTCCACGGAAAACTAAAAGTATGAATAATTTCATCCACATGTATTTCCAACTTACGAGTCGTGCAAAGAAATCATAATTAATTAAACAGATCCATCTCCATTGAAAATGTTTCCCTATGGAGATATAAAATGTTGTTATCTCAGCAATGTCAACTGTAAATTGGTAGCATAAGGTTGATGTCAACCACAAAAGTTCAAGTTGTGAAAATGGATTGCACATGCATGGAATATGGACGTCAAAATCAAAGTGTACAAGTCCAATTTTCCTTCATGAAACTTTTACAACAAGAATTGTAAGAAATAGTGCAATCCAGAAGGAGACATTTAAGAAATAGAAACTCTTGAGTGCAGTCAAAACAAGTGATAACACTTACAGTAGACTGTGTATCAAGTAAGAAATTCAGTAAGTCAGTGAGTAATGGTGTTTAACATCCCATTCAAGAATATTTCACTTATATCATGACATAGTCAGCTATAGGTGAAGGTGCAGAAATTTTGCCTGATGGCATTATACAGCAGGGTTCTTTATTGTACCATGTGTACCAAGCCCACCATGACACAGGACCTCGTTTATTTTAAGTTCCTATCTGAAAGAACCGTGACTTTCATTTTGTATTGCCGAGCACTTGGCGAAAGAACAGTCACTATCTACTTGCAAGTCTTGGGTCAGACCCAGTCAGGGTTTGACCCATGACCTCCCACTTACAGAGTGAGCACCCTACCAACTGAGCTACCGCAGTGGTAGTAATCAAGTAAAAACTGTATACAGTATACATGCAATTCTACACTAGATGTAGTACAGGACCCCCTGGAAGTTATGATAATGTAGATTTTCTATGGACTGTATGGTTATCTTTTTTGGGGGATCCGATAAGTAATAATGAATTTTGTTCAAAGAGGTATAATGTAGTTGTATGTAGTAGACAAGGTTCAGTGGTGTTCTCCGCTGGTAGTAGACAAGGTTCAGTGGTGTTCTCCGCTGGTAGTAGACAAGGTTCAGTGGTGTTCTTCGCTGGTAGTAGACAAGGTTCAGTGGTGTTCTTCGCTGGTAGTAGACAAGGTTCAGTGGTGTTCTCCGCTGGTAGTAGACAAGGTTCAGTGGTGTTCTCCGCTGGTAGTAGACAAGGTTCAGTGGTGTTCTTCGCTGGTAGTAGACAAGGTTCAGTGGTGTTCTCCGCTGTACCATATGATAGCCTGTGTGCATATTACTGCATAACACTTATTTCCAATGCCAATGGATATAGAATTCCAAAAGATAATATGGTGTTTACCTGTAAAACTTGCACTATTCTGAAAATTTGCAGTGTTAATGTTTTCCAAAACATTCTGCACTTAAACATTAAGACGTATCGATCACATGGTACAACGGTGAACCCCATAGATAGACAGGTAGCAGAACCTCTTGCATGAGCAATATTGGGATGCCCTGTGGCTTAGAGTCACACCTTCATATCTTTTTTAAACTTAAAAAAAAATATGAAAAAATAACAATAAATAAATATCTATTCTTTTTAACCAGCATTTGTGCACCACAACACAACATAAACTTTGAACAGTTTATTGAAGGTGGTCGTTTATTGGTAGAAGTAGAAGTTGGCCTCTGTTTCTTTTACATTTGTTGGCTTTATCTAACCCTGAGAATTGGCCAACCAACAGATTGGTCCCAAGATGGCACCTGGTGGTTTCAATCCAAGGAATTTAAAACCAGGGTCAGTGGTTGGCATTGGTTGAACTTGTAGCTTAGTTGGTTAAGTATTCCACTATTATTGGGAAGTTTCCAGGTTCAAGTCCCAGTTTGTTGCTGCATTCTTCCTGTTGCAATTTGACAATGCTGCATTGTATTTTTAAAATCATAAGAATTTTAATCATGCATAGTTTGATTTTGTAGTCCTATTGAAATTGAAATCCTTATTATATTTTTTTTACTTTTTTATTTAACAGTATCACCCAGGAACAAAAGTTATAAGTATTGATGCCTTTAATCATTATGAAAGTTTTCAGCCAATGTGGAAACAAGTAGCTGGAATAAAGAAAATTGTACAACCAATCTTACAAGCAAATCCTGATGGTGTTCATCTTGTCTGCTTCTCTCAGGGTAGGTGTTAAATCTTAAAGTTAAACTTAGGAGTTTAGTACTAGCTGTATTTATGGTACTAGAAAATCTGCAGGATATTCTGATTGATGGTACACCTCATGTCTGTTTGAGCCTTGTTGCCTTGTCACACACTAGGTGTACAGTAACAAATTATAAGCAATTTGCATTTCAGGTGAGCAGGGTAATAGTTGATATGTTCAATTACAAATACTGTAAAAGGGATTATTTTTTATGAAAATTTCACGCATTCTGAAATCTGACATTTCGCATGGGTTTAATTTTTGCATAACCCATATTTGTGGGTGTATATTCTATATATTATGATATAATAACCTTTATTATATAATTAATCAATGCCATCTTTATGATTGGCTGAAATGGTTATACGTGACAATATGATCTCACATGATATACCATGGATTTCTGAAAAATCCGCTGAATATCAAATTCCATGTACGTCATCGATTTCTGTTGATGTTCTCGCGTAAAATGATTGTGACGTCATCAATTTAGTGTGCACAAGTAATTGCATCTCATTCGGAACACCTGTTATTTTTTCATAGTATCATAATTAATAGTCAGAGAGATCCAATTAACACAGGAGATTGACTGGGAAAAAAATATTGACCGAGGCTGTCGCCTCGGTCAATATTTATTTTTCGGTTCAATATCATACCATATACAACCACTAAAAAGTCAATGTCACCTCGGTCAATATTTATTTTCTGGTCAATATCACACCATATACAACCACTAAAAAGTCCATAATTGTATAGTATGGTAGTAATTTTCGCATGGTACAATTTTTGCTGTAATTCTTGATCGTGAAATAAACACAAATTTTACCAACGCAGAAATTTCACCCTTTACAGTAAAGAACATTTAAACAGTATATGTTGATTAAGGTGTTAATCCATAAAGTATAATTAACAAAAATTTACTGACCAATGATTGCTCTATTGGTTGAGGAAGTTTACAACTGTGTCTGCTGTTTTGGATATTTGGATAGAGTCATGGTGTCATAAATTTGAAGGCAATCACAAAGTCATGAAAAATGGCATATTTAGGAAATTTTCAAATCTTTTGTTATATTTTGAAGTGTTAAGCAATGCTGCTCTAAAACAGGTCATTTTTTTCAAATTATAGTTTTCTTCAATAAAATGTGGGTAAAATAAACAAAATACCAGTCTTAGATTTAAAAAAAATACAAGTTCAAAATAAAAAGCTAGTTGTTCAGTCTTTGTGATTTTTCTTAACTGGTTATTCTTTCTAAAAAAAACTTAGAAATTTTCATTTAAATAAGTTTTGGTCTTTTGGAATGTAGCTATTCAAATAACAAAAAAACTCTATATTCTGACTTTTGATCAACGGAACTTTTGCTTCAATCATATCTAATCTAACAAGTGTTGAACACCACGTGATAACCCTCATATTTTCTTTGTTGTAGGTGGTTTGGTATGTAGAGGTTTACTGTCTGTTTTAGAACACAATGTGGACACATTTATAGCTCTCAGCTCTCCACTAGCTGGACAGTATGGAGGTAAGTTGATGTATGTATTTGACTCAGTTTTTAGTTAAAATGTTTCTTCTGTAAGTACCACCTTGTTGCCTCAGAGGTGGAGCATTTGCCTCAAGACAAGAGGTTGTGGGTTCAAACCCCAGCCAGGTCATACTTAAGACATTGAAATTTGAGAAACTGCTTCCTCTTTGTTGAGAGAACAGAGGATCGACCGGTTCGACAGATGCCAGGATGATGTGACTGAGGAAGTAGTATGCTTGTTTGTGGCATATTGGCTCTGTGACCTAATATTGCACTAATACAAAGCAGACCATAAAATTACACTTGAACATCTGATGCATACACAAAGTTGTTCTCAGATTAATCACTAGAGATTATTAAACCTGATTTTGGCGCAGATAGCTGAAAATTCGCTGATGCAACGTTAAACAACAATACAACCAGTTTGTCAGTTTGTTTGCAGAAGGTCTCAAATTTTTCAAAACACTGCGGTAGCTCAGTTGGTAGATTGCTCACTCTCTAAGTGGGAGGGCGTGGGTTCAAACCACGACCAAGTCTGACCCAAGACTTGAAAGTGGGTAGGGGCTTTTCTTTCACCAAGCACTCGGCATTACAAAATGAAAGTCATGGTTCTTACAATAAACAAGGGCCCATGTCATTGTAGGCTTGGCATGATAAAGAACCCTGCTGTATAATGCCATCAGCACAACACACAGGCAAAATTTTTGCAGCTTCGCCTATAGCTGGTGACGTCTCAATATAAGTGAAATATTCTTGACTGGGATGTTAAACACCACATTTCTCAACTCAAATTTCTCAAATCACTCCAGAGTTCTCAGTCATCTCTAAAAAGACTACATCCTTATTAATGGGGTGATCATACCCATAACTGTTGGCTTCACAATATACAGATAAGCCAATTAATTGTTCATATCATTTGAAGACTAATTTAGTAAGTGATTATAGACTGATCTGCCATTTCTAATGAAAATTAAAATAAATGTGTGCAATATTTTCTCTGACTTTCAAATAGTAATGAAATACTGTAGAGTTCTTTGAATTTGGGAGTATCACATTTCACATTCAGACCCCTAGGCATCTTTTTGCCAATATGTAAATTCATGACCACAATTCATGTAAATATTAAAATTCACAATTGATAGGCAATTTTCTCCCTTTCTTAAGACATTTAATCATGTTATATATAACTGCTACAGTCATTAATTATTGCTGGCATGTTTTGCAATTTTGGCATTTTTGATTTTTCGTGATTCTGGGAATATTCCATGTGATATATGAATTTGTGTCCAACAGTCCTCACGAAATTACCGATTAATATATCTCTTGTGATAAAATGTAATCTACAGTAACAATTGAGATATGTTATTAAGAGTTAATATTATCATTATATTGTTTTTAATAATTTTTTTTTTTCAGATACAAGTTACCTTAAATATCTTTTTCCAAACTACTTAAAGAAAAATATATACAAGTGAGTATGTTGGACATTTATACATAAGTGTAAGGGACTTAGAATTTATACTTTGTACTTCAAATTTCCCAGATGTAAGCCTCATTTTGATGATAATTTCAAGAATATGTCAAAACTGTAACCCCCATGTCATAATCTGATCAAATAATCAAGTTAAAAAATATATATACAAGTGAGTACATGGACATTGATACTTTAGTGTAACAGATTTAGGATTTTTACTTCAAATTTCTCAGTTGTTAGCCTTATTTTGATGGTAAATTCCATGTCCTAATCTGATCAACCATTCAAGTTAAAGAAAAATATTTTACAAGTGAGTACATGGACATTTAAACATTGGTAACTCAGTGTAAGGGACTTAGATAGTCCAAACTCGTACTCGTGTAAGATTTTTACTTTTCATGTACCTGGCCCCAGTTTTCACAATCATTCCTTAGCTAAGATTTTCCTGAACTTAAATTTTGCAAAATTTAAAATCTTTATAATTTTGTTAATTTTGAAGATATTCAGGAACTTAAGGTGTCAATTTTAAGATAATTGCTAGAATTAAACATTTGCATTTAGTTTTGACAAAAATTTTCATCAGCAGTTCTGAAAAGAGATAACCAAAATTTGCTAAATTTAAGTTAAGAAAATTCTTAGCTAAGGAAAGATTGTGAAACCAGGGCCTGGAGTTTAAGGTTCAGAAAGCTGTGAATAAACCTTTTGTGTAATGATCAACAAGAGCACAGTAATGTCATTGAGTTTCACACCCAGTCAAGATTCTTTCAATTATATGTAGGCAGTCAGTGTAGGAATAATGGAGGAAATCTGAGTGCCCCTAGAGAACCCACCAATTTTTAGTAAGTAGACTGACAAACTTTCTCTCTTCAGGATCTGATTCAAGCTGGATTTGAACCAAACCGAAGAGGAGTTGTGTTATTTATGCTTGTGCTTTAGTAAGTAGACTGACAAACTTTGAATTCTCTCTTTGGAATCTGATTCAAGCTGGATTTGAACCAAACCAAGGCATTAAGAGGAGTCATGTTATTTATGCATGTGCTTTAGTCCACTGGGTCACTGAGGCCCCCAGATTGACAAGAAGTAAAATGATCATCAGTTGTTAAAGTTTTTTCTGATTCACAAATGTAAAGTTTTTTGACAGGCTTAAAGTTATGTTTTTCTTCCAACAGATTTTATTACATTTTTTTGATTTATTTTGAATGCTAGCAGATACTTCAATTTTGTAATCTAAATACTTGAAAAATAACTGTTTTATATTTTTATTTACAGATATTTTTACAGCATTGAAGGACAGAAATGGTCTGTAGCTAATTACTGGCATGGTAAGTTTGTATAAACCTTAGAATAAGTGTAAACTGAACCATTGATTTTGTTTGCCTTTATTTACTACTGATTCTAACATGACCTGCATTTTCCTTTATATGAAACATAAAGAGAGCCAGCTGTGGTATAACAAACGATATACCCATTGCTGTTCCGTTTTAATGATGTACTCCCTTGCTTATGACGTCATGTTATGTTCCGTGAACAATGGTTGTGACATAATTTTCATTCATAAAATCATTTATTTCAATGGAGGTAATCTCAACAGCCTCATTGTTTCACTGGACCTTTTTGCAAATAGATAGTAAAATGTACTTCCAAAGAAAGAGTTCACAATGTTTATTTGATTTGTTTGATTTAGGCATGTTAGAATTTAAATGATCAACATTTATCCGTGGTATATCGCCGAATAATACACGGGCTGTCGTTAACATGCGGTAAATATATCACTTGGTGGCAAAGCCACCTCGTGATATATTCTTCCGCAAGTGAACTTGGGGCCGTGTATTATTCGACAATTTACCACGGGTAAATGTTGATTATTTCTTAAATAAAGGTAGTTCACCCTAGGAAAAATGACTAAAATTTCCTAATTTGGCCACTGTTATACTCAAATCAACAGCAGGTCATAATGAAGTGGCTATATTTCAGAACATCAAATTTTCCAAATTTTAAAGACAGAGGGTAGTTTTTAAAAATGTAACAAAATCACTGTGAACCCTGAACTAACTCTAACCCTTTCTAAACTGACCTAAATGAATTTAGGCCATAATGTTGTTTGATAAATGTTATGTATATGTGCAAATCTAACACAACTTTCAGTCCACAGGGTGTTTAGGTCTGAAAGATTATAATATAGTATTGTTAACCTTCTAAATTCTAATTAAGATTACCAGTACTTGTTAAAGGCCTCGAAGTATGACACTTCACAACATATTAAGCTATATCACATAACCCTCCTGTTTATTGATGGAATAAAACGGTGTAATATTTTTCGTATTACACAGGTACCCATGTAATATCACTTGATTGTGACGTAATCAGTTATCAGGCTTCTGATTTACGTAGTGGTCGTGCCTAGTGACGTCATATAAAAACTGTGTCAGTCTGTTGTTTATTTTTAGACTTTTGAAGACTTCCCGATTCTTTGAAAAATAATTTTGATGCATTCGGAAAAATATTATGATTTAAACTTGCATACTGATTTTGTCTTTTTTTCTAGGTGATTAATTTACTTTTACTATAACTAAATAGAACTATATTCTTACTTGCACAATTAATTTGGAGGTGATTTGTCTGACCTAGATAGAAATCGTCTGTTTCTATATGGCATCAAATAATATGTACATGTCATTATGCCTCGGTATTTTGAGTTATGTGATATATAGAATCTTAGACTCGTGAGGGTTTAATATGAAATTTTTTAAACTCGTTCAATAAATTTCATATCAAACCCCCACTCGTCTAAGATCCTCTATATATCAAGTTAGTGGTTTAAAGCATATGGGTCTCTTGTTTTGGTATTATGTTTGTATGTCAGTCATTATCCCCGGAGAAAGAGGGGGATATTAAATTTCAGTTTCCTTCCATTTATTCCAAATTCTTGTCTGCGCAAATTCTCCAAAACTGCAAAGCATCAACAGTTACAGGAGATGCGCATACCATTAACCCTAGTTGGTTTGCACATTTTCCTGGGAGTTATTGCCCTTTGAACATAAGTGCAAATTACAAAAACAAAAAAGAACCTGCTGGCAGGGGATCCAAATTGACTGAATTTGCTTGTTATTATTTAACTTATATCCAAACATCAAAAACTCTTTCTAGGTGAATTTGAGTTTTTATTCTGAACAATTTCATTATTACAATAAACATTTAGCACTATTTAGTAGTATGACATAATAGGCATTTGTTTTAATGCCACATTTCAGTAACTTGGAGGGCTGCAATGGTCTAATTTTTTTATCCATGTTGATTGTTCTTGCTGTTATTCTGTACCTGTTGAATTGGCACTGCTTTAATGCACTAGGTGGAGTGCCATAATTATCTACATTGTGGTCAAGTATAATACATGTACCACTAAAAAGGTCACCATGTAGTGTCCAAAACAGATCAGAAATCAACTGGTATTAGACCAATACTTGAGATTAATTTGAAAATATTGCTGCTTTACCATAAAACTACAATCAATCAACTTTAATTAAAAATTAAGGTTATTTTTAAATGTCTTTATGAACTGGCAAAGTAGAATTGGCTGTCTGAAATTTGACATAAAAGGCTTCTTTTCTTATATTTACAATACATGTATTTATAAAAACTCATTTTATTAAATGGCACACATTTTCCATGTTTATTTGAAAACAATTTTAAATGCACTGTTGGTACACCTTTTCACACAAATGGGTCGTCTCTTGTCAGTAAACGGTAGCATTTGACATCTGACATCATCAGTTTAGCATATGGCACAATGTCTCTCTTTTAGTGATTTTATTACATTTTTTAAATACTACCTTCTGCTTTTTGACATTGAGAAAATTTGAAGTTCTGAAATACAGCAAACTGCATTATTGCATGCGGACAATGGTTATAATCCTCATTGTAATGATGTCATACTGTTACAGTATATGAAATTTTGATGTGGACAAGGACATCTAGATTTAATTTGATAGCATATTACTGTTGTTTTAGTGGTCAAATTGGGGGAACCTTTATTAGGTAGTGTGGAAGCGCGTGGCCTAGTGGTTAAGGCGTTGGACTCATGATTCGAAGGTCGTGGGTTCGATCCCTGGACCGGGCGATGTGTTGTGTCCTTGAGCAAGACACTTAATTTCATGTTGTTCCAGTTCACTCAGCTGAAAAATAAATGAGTACCAGCAAAATGCTGGGGGTTAACCCTGCGATGGACCGGCGTCCCATTCAGGGGATAGTCTTGTACTCTCAGTCGCTTAACACCACCGAAACCGGGATAAGCTCCAGCCTGATGGGCCTAATGGCTCGGGACAGACTTTAACTTATTGGGGAGTAATTTTAGGCAAACACAATCACTGTCTATGAAGTTGCTAAGTATAGTCAGTGTCAAATATTTTATTGAAGCAAACATTGTAATTGTAAATATATATTTATATACCTGTAATTAAAAGATTTATATACAGTCAAACCTGTCTATAAAGGCCACCCAAGGGAACCAGTAAAGTAGCCTTTATTGAAGGTTAGATTGTACTTCAGGGTTCCCACCACCTTTCAAGAAATGAAGTTTTGTACCCCATAATTTTTAAAAACTGGGGTATAGTCATGAAATAATGGGGTACACTGCTTTTTACTTCTGGGTCCTGGGTTCAACACAATGTTTTTATAGACTAAACCAGTTGGGCTAGTCATCAAAATTTTCACATGCCCGGACCAAGATTTTACTAGACTGTGAGTTTCATTGTTGAGAATTAAAATTTAATTCCTCCATGTAGCGTGAATGCATGCATTATAATAATTTTTTTGGTGTGCATAAACAAAAATTAGCGTGATTCACTTCAATTTTTGCGTGAATGGGAACCCTGGTACTTCCCTACATCCAAGTGTTTAATAGTATGTTGTTTCTTTCTAGTTAATTTATTAGAATGGAAATCAAGATTTTAATTGACTTAATTATTAACCTCTGTATGTTTGCATTGCAGATCCACATGAAGAAACTCTATACAGAAAATATTCACAATACTTAGCAGAGTTAGATGGTGAAACTCCAACCAATCAGAGTGCAGGTACCAATAACACATAAAACATTCTTCTAGATATATATAAACATTAATTCTTCTAGTTTTCTACTATGAAAATACAGAATAACCTGTGAATTAAGACCACCCTGGGGACTGAGCAAAATTGGATTTTATATAGAAAGTCATCTCTTATGAGCAAGTTCACAAACATGTAATGAATATACCAGCATACTGTTTCTATTGGGGATATTTCAGACGGGTTGCTATAGGCAGGTGGGCTTTTTACAGAGGTGGACTCTATAGCTGGTTATACTGTACATGGAATAAGAGCCAGGTGGGGTTACAGAACCTGTTGTCTCTTCAGTACATGTTTGTCTATCGGCTTGATAGACTGCAGCAATTGAAATTCAATACCAAGTACTTTGCTGAAGGATAAACCATGCAGGCCAAGCTTGGTTTTATCTAACAGTAAAAAGGGAGGGAAATGGTAGTTGTCTGATCTATAGCCTGACATGTAACCCTAGTTGGGTCATATCACATTGGGATTACCCATTGTAGCTAAAAGTGGTTTATACAAATATTATAAAGGGATGGTATAAAACAAGTTGGTCCACTGTTAGGATACAATGGGGCCCACAATACGCCTTTATACAGTGAGCTTTAAAAGAAGTAGCCTGACCGGTTTTGGATATTGTTAGTCCTTCATCAGAGGCAATGATGGTTAGCATACACTATGTGTCCAGTTTTTATACCAGAGCTTTACCGGATATGTATCCGCTGGTCACTGATTGGTTAAAACTTCTTACAGTGTTTGAATCAAAGTTTTCAACATTAGCTATATGTAGATCAGATTTTAAGGTCATAATTGTAATTGTTTTCTTCAGATATTTTGTTGACTGAATAGCTTTAATATTTTGTAAAAGGATTTCTGTTAAATGTTACAAAAAGTGACAATTTGTCATATTCACCTACACTTAAACAAGGTTAGTTTTATTTTGATTTGTGATTTCTTTAATTCTGTGATGTAGTTATAAATCTCTAACATTTATTATAAACCAATTTAAGTTCGTGTGGGATTAACTTAAATGTGTTTCGTGAGGACAAAATAATCCCAAAAGTTTATCATCTCAAATTTGTTTATGAAAATGGTTTTATTTATACATGTACCAAATATTCAGCTTAGGACAATATCACAAAAGTAAATAGTTGTAAAATGGTTTTGGTAAGAGAATTGGGAAAGTTAATATTTAAACATTGAACTATCTAGAAATGGCGTTTTTAGTGCTATAACTGCCATTGCTGTGCAAAGCAAACTGAATAATGCCAGGGTTCGAAATTAGGCACGCATACTCGCTAATCACATGCTAATAGCTTGTAGATCTGCCAAATAGCGAGTGGAAATAAAAGCCACTCGCATAGTTGAGCGAGTGAATAAAAAAAGAAGCTAAATCATTTACAATCTACTTTTCAAATAACTGTCACATTGTATGTTCCAAATGAAATTTAAAACGAAAAAAAAAAAGAAAAGCGGCCGAAATAAGTCATATTGTCTAGGCATCTCTATCGTAAACAAATTGGGATTACTCGGGCATATACGTCAATGTATGATATTAGGTTTTCCGGAACACATGGCTACGATTGGCTGCTTAATTTAGTCTTTGTCTCTGATTCGTTGTTAAAGTGGAAATCCCATGACCGTCATGCTTTACTGTAGCACGTGAATAAAAAAGTTAAAAAAAAATGTCGCAAAAGTCCATTACAAATTTTTTCAAACGGCCGGCGGATAAATCATAAATTTTAGCTAGTCATTTTTCATTTCAGCTAGTGAATAAAAATTGTACAAGCTAATTTTTGCTAGTGGTAAATATCACTAAAATCGAACCCTGAATGCGCTAATGTGCATTATGATAAGTTTGCTTTGCACGGCAATGGCAGTTATAGCACCACAAACACCATTCCTAGATAGTTCAATGGTTTTATTTACATTTCCCATTTTTTGAAAATCTTACTTTTGCATTTTAATCCTAAA
The DNA here is from genome assembly GCA_021292105.1 of Anadara kagoshimensis. Taxonomy (NCBI): domain Eukaryota; kingdom Metazoa; phylum Mollusca; class Bivalvia; order Arcoida; family Arcidae; genus Anadara; species Anadara kagoshimensis. The sequence goes on along the minus strand of CM037859.1, from coordinate 41,473,568 downwards.
AACATTAAAACACTGTCTTATTTTTCAGTGTATAAAAAGAATTTTCTCAGATTGAAGAATCTGGTGTTGGTTGGTGGACCTAATGATGGTGTCATAACTCCATGGCAGTCCAGTCATTTTGGGTATTATAATAGTAATGAAGGCATCACAGAATACAAGGACCAAACAGTGAGTTGTTCATTAAAATATTTATAAAATTTAAAAACCATGTCTATTTAAGGGAGCCTTGGTGACAGAGTGGTCCAAAGTGTTGGCTCCTCTCACCGCCTTAGTCCCAATCCTACCATCTTAGTCCCAATCCCACTCTTGATAGAAGATCCTTGTGTGAGAATGTTTTGTCAGTTCACTTGCCTTAGGTTAGTTGTTTTCTCTTGGCACTCCAGTTTCCTCCACTATCCTGAACTGACCACAATAAGGTTAGTGAACAATTATCGCCTGTGGTGTAAAACTCAATTAATCCACTCCACTTCTATAATAAACATTTACAATATAAAGTAAGGGGGCCTCAGTGAATCACAGGCTTACAGCAACTCTCATTGTCTGTCCAAGGTTTGTATCTCATTCAGGGTAGATTCTAGTGTCAGCTGTCAGCTAGAGTTCACTTACTGAGGATCAGTGGTTTTCTCCAGCTGTTCTAGTTTCCTCCACCACCCCTGAACAGATTGAAGATGGAATATGCCCTTATACAATGTACTGTATTTACTACTTAACTAAATACAGTACACTATAAAGGCATATGCCAGCATAATGGTATGGCAATAGTTTTTCAACTTAGTTTGTGGCCATCTCTTTCTAAGTTTTAAATTTTTATCACTATTGTCTATACTGGATAATCTTTAATCATTAAATTTACACTCAGAATTTTTTACATGCTTTAGGGTACCTCCACTTTGAGAGGGGGTATACTGGTTTACCTCTGTCTGTTCGTCCGTCCCAAAACATAAAAAATTATAACAGTTTTCTCAGCAACTACTTAACACAGCCACTTGAAATTTTGTATGCAAGTTCAGTATAAAGTCTCAAGCCGCAATTTCCAATTTCAAGTCTGCCAGGCATCTACTTCCTGTTTACCAACTTAATTTATTTTTCGACATTTCTGGTCAATGGTTGAATTTAAAAGCAGGGGTTTGCTAAGTGTTAAGTTTTGTTGTTTCAGACTCCCAAAAAAGACCCATAAGTAATGTAGTATAATGAATAATATTTACATTTTGGAAGTTTCATTATATAAAACTATGTTTGAGAACAAATGTAATTATAGGCCTATACTTACATTTGTTAAAATGGCATCACTCCTTTCATGCTTTTGTCGTTACACATGGTCATTGGTGTCATAGATTGGCTGTTCCAACGATTGGAAAGGCATGTCGTACACTATGGTGTTTAAAATTTATTTCAAGAAAACTGAATAACACATTATGATTACTAGTTTATTTTGCACAATGAAAGTTATAGCACTATAAATGCTATTTATAGATAGTTTAATAATTAATTAAATTATACTTGTAAATGTTTTATTTTTATTTTCCAGTTTTATAAAAATGATGCCTTTGGTCTGCAGACATTAGATAAAGCAGGAAAGGTTAAAGTTCACATCATTCCCGGGATACAACACACACACTGGTACTCCAATCAGACTGTGTTTGAGTGCTGCATCAAACCCTGGCTCACTTGATAATCAGCCTTAGTTAGATATTATATACACGTATAGGCAAACAACATTGACCTGTCCGCTTGACCTTTCATTAGGAATAGTCATATGGGATGATCCACCCAATACGCGGCTAGTGCTAGGATTCGTAGTTTATACCTAAACAATACATGTTTCCCATGATGTAGATGTATAGATACCTGTGTTACCTGTACATAAATCTTCTGGTCTATACAAAATATTTAAATGAAAGGTCAAGCAGAAAGGTCAATGTTGATTGCCTATAACAAGTTATTTGTCAGTCACATATTGTGGTTTTTGTTTTTGTCATTTTTTTCACTGATTTTTGACAATTTTGATTATTTTTGATATTATACATAATATAATTGTTATACACACTATAATTAGACATGTTCACTGTGTATTAGTGTTTGTGATTTTCACTGATATTGTGAGTTCACCAAAAAATCTTAGTAGGTTACCTGGTGATGCTATGGGGCCAAAGATATACAGTACAGACCACTCAAAAGTTTAACACTAAGCTAATAAATAAATGCCAAATGAACAGCTCATTTCAATAAAGTCAAAGCTTGAACTCACACAAATTGGTGCCAAATGAACAGCTCATATCACCAAAGTCAAAATTTGAACTCTCACAAATTGGTGCCAAATGAACAGCTCATATCACCAAAGTCAAAGTTTGAACTCACACAAATTGGTGCCAAATGAACAGCTCATATCACCAAAGTCAAAGTTTGAACTCGCACAAATTGGTGCCAAATGAACAGCTCATATCACCAAAGTCAAAGTTTGAACTGGCACAAATTGGTACCAAATGAACAGCTCATCTCACCAAAGTCAAAGTTTGAACCCACACAGATTGGTGCCAAATGAGCAGCTCATATCACCAAAGTCAAAGTTTGAACTCACACAAATTGGTGCCAAATGAACAGCTCATCTCACCAAAGTCAGAGTTTGAACTCACACGAATTGGTGCCAAATGAACTGCTCATCTCACCAAACTCAAAGTTTGAACTCGCACAAATTGGTGCCAAATGAACTGGTCATCTCACCAAACTCAAAGTTTGAACTCACACAAATTGGTGCCAAATGAACTGGTCATCTCTCCAAAGTCAAAGTTTGAACTCATACAAATTGGTGCCAAATGGACAGCTCATCTCACCAAACTCAAAAGTTTGAACTCACACAGATTGGTGCCAAATGAGCAGCTCATATCACCATACTCAAAGTTTGAACTCACACAAATTGGTGCCAAATGAACAGCTCATATCACCATACTCAAAGTTTGAACTCAAAGAAATTGGTGCCAAATGAACAGCTCATATCACCATGCTCAAAGTTTGAACTCTCACAAATTGGTGCCAAATGAACAGCTCATATCACCATACTCAAAGTTTGAACTCAAAGAAATTGGTGCCAAATGAACAGCTCATATCACCAAACTCAAAGTTTGAACTCTCACAAATTGGTGCCAAATGAACAGCTCATATCACCATACTCAAAGTTTGAACTCAAACAAATTGGTGCCAAATGGACAGCTCATCTCACTAAACTCAAAGTTTGAACTCACACAAAATGGTGCCAAATGAACTGCTCATCTCACCAAACTCAAAGCTTGAACTTGCACAAATTGGTGCCAAATGGACAGCTCATATCACCCCCTGGTGACCAATATCTGGACAACTATTACACAGCTGCTATCTATCTCTCTGCATCTTTTGTGTCATTCCTTATCTTAACCTTAGGTCTCTCCTTGCCAGAAGGGACATAAGGCAGTAACACTATCTTTCCATTTTTGCCTGTCCTTTGCTGCTGTTTTTGCTGTGTTTCAGCTGGTCCATCCTGCAGCATTTCTTTTCTTTTCAGTCGTTTTCCTCCATGTGGACTTAGGTCTTATGTATTTTGTGTCATTAGCTATCCTTATCTCTGCAACTCGGCTTTGTCTGCTTTTCATTATCTCAGTGTTAAACTTTCAACTGGTCTGTGTTGTATTCATGTACAAGTAACGGTTTTCTTTGCTCAATATTCATTTAGTTAAGCAATTCAATCAATTTCTTTAATCAAAGCCTGAACTTGTAAATTGTGATATGTATTATGCCAATATTTTTGTTGTCTACATATCAACATGATCATTATGTTCACATATCTTGTATTATATAAGTATATTGACTGTTTTCACTTTTGATATTATATATTGTGACAGTGGTAGATAGAAGGAAACTCTCTGGTTAAAGTATAATTCTAACATGACCTGTGTTTTCCTTCATATGAAAGATGAAGAGAGCCAGTCGTGGTATAACAAACAATATACCCATCGCTGTTTGTTTAAATGACATACTCCCTTGCCTATCTTATTGACATCATGCTATGTGTCGCAAACAATGGTTTTGACGTGATTTTCATTCATAAAATAATTTATTTCAATGGAGGAAATCTCAACAGCCGAATTGTTTCAATGGATCTTTTTGCCAATAGATAGTAAATTGTACTTCCAAAGAAAGAGTTCCCAATGTTTATTTCAATCCTGTTTATCTAAGCCATGTTAGAATTGAAATGATCAACATTTACCTGTGGTATATCATCCAAGAATTAATACATGGGCCGTCGTTAACATGCGGCGAATATATAATCTTCGTCATGTGAACTCCGGACCGTGTATTATTCGACGATATACCATGGGTAAATGTTGATTATTTCTTTTATATACACTGTCACAATTATACATTTTAAAACTGGTCATATCATTACATACTGACAATCTTCACAAATTTAAACATGTTAAAAACATCATACTGCTAAAGCCACATGTTTTTCTGCTAAAAATATTGTTTTTATTTTTGAAAAAGTTTTTTCCTGTGTTTTTATATTTTTCCCAAATTTTAAAAAAAAGTCTTTTTTAAATGATTTTATTAAAAAATATAATTATGTTGCATGTATTAAGATAATTAAATTAAGATATCTTTTTCAAATTCTGTGGAAACTTCAATATTTCAATTCCATGAATGAAATTTAACATGATGATCATGATATAAACTTATGGCAAATATAAATTAGCTCCTGAAAATGTCGAGTCAACTCGGGACAATATTTCACATTATTATATAGCAATATATGCATTACATAGAAATTAAAGGATAAATTCTGATATGTTAGCGTGGAACACGGTTTTCCGAATCAATTATTCATATTGCACGCTTTATCACATGACGCTGTCATTTATGATGTCATACGATTATTGTTACATGGCTGACGACGTTATGATTGTGTTGTTGTCGTATTGCACTAGTTCTTATATCCGTATACAAGAACTAGTGCAATATTTATGTATTGTAAGAAAAAATGGTATTTTGAGATGAAATACTAGTGGGAAGTAAACAAAATTTATTTTGCTATAATAAAAGGGTTATTGAACTGATATTGTGAAATACTGTCCCACGTTGATTCTAAATTTGCACTCGCAAGCTCCTGCAAATGTCAAGTCAACTCGGGACAATATTTCACAATATCAGTTCAATAACCCTATAATATCACTTCAATAACCCTTTTATTCTATAGCAAAATAAATTTTGTTTATTCCCGTCAAGTATTTAATCTTAAATACCATTTTGCTTACAAAACATAAACATTACATTAGGTCTTGTAAATGGATATAAGAACTAGTGCAATATGACAACAACACAGTGATGACGTCAACAACAATCGTATGACGTCATAAATGAGAGCGTCATATGACAAAGTGTGCAGTATGAAGGAAACCTTAGACTGGAACAAAGTTAGCATGCCAAAATTGATATTTATTGCGCTCTAACACCACGGGATTTATCCTATAATTTTTATGCGAAGCATATATTGCTATATAATATACAATTATTGTTTTTTGGGATTATAGGGACCTGATCAAAGTAATATTCACTGAGGCCATCAGGACGAGGTGAATATTATTTTGGTCAGGTATGTATAATCCCATATCCACCAATATCACAGTAATTGTTTTATTACATGACACTTCAAAATGACATTTAAAAATTCAGATTTTAGTGTATTTAGCAAAATGATCAGCATTACTGGAGACGTTCATCAAGTCGGTAAAGCCAGGTTCTTTTATTAAAGCTCTTTTAGATACTTTCTTGTTAGTTTAACACATTTGTGAATTTATTTGTGTTTATGACAATTTTTGATGCCAAAATCTTCTGAGGTTTCCACAAACGAAAACGTTTGTAAACGCTGCTCGTCGTCCGACATTTTATTTTTTGTGTATTGCCAAATCATGGCAAAGACATCAGCAGGTGCTACCTGTTGATGTTTTTTAATTGTGACGTCATGATTTTCGGAAAGTCCCTTTTCTTTTTTAGGTCAAAAAATGATCCGCCAACTTTTTGTTACTATTTATAGCATTAAAGTGGTCCGCCAACTATTTATTGACTTATTGAGGCATTTTTTTTATTAAATATCACTATATGTACCACTGAAATTGACCAATCAGAGAAAAGGAAAACACACAGTCACATAATAATAAATGATATTATGGATGACTGTGTATTGTATCTACTGTAGATATGGCAATGTGAACACTGACATAAAACCATTGTTCCACTTGTTGAGGAGCCAGGATTCAGTTAGGAGTAAAAAATATTACCAAAGTCCCTCAAAGTGAATTTTACTTTGATATGACCCACCTGACTTTACACATTGTTCAACGTACCCAATACTGTGCCTGTTTAAAGGTGTTTGTAATGGTTATTCAAAAATGTAATTATTTCCAATGTTGAGATTATTTTTAGAGTTTGATGATAACACTATAGCTTTCAATATTGGGTTATAATTTGTTATTTTTACATGTTTACAAGTATCGTTAGCTTGTTTTTAATTTACAGGGTTTGCTTTTACAAATAATTCTCAGGTAATTTTGTTCAGATTTGAATGTTTCATATGGACAACTATTTGTCTCACTTTATTGTGCTAAGAAATAAAATGTGTGTGTGTGTGTGTGTGTGTGTGGGTGTGGGTGTGTGTGTCTGTGTGTGTGTGTTGTGTGTGTGTGTGTATGTGTGTATGTGTGTGTGTGAGAATGGCATTACATATAACTCTCACAAATATTTGTTTGGTGTAGTCATTATCTAGTCTAGTGTAAAACCCCATGTCACATATTATGACAGCAAGAGAGGGGGGGGTAGAGAGAGAGAGTAAAAGAGAAGGGGCTAAGAGAGAGAGAGGGTTTAGAGAGACAGAGGGAAAAAAGAGAGAGGGTTTAGAGAGACAGAGGGGGAAGAGAGGAGGTCTTTTGGCTGTAAAGCTAGTTTCAGTATTATTTGAATGACATGTAATCTTGCCTATGAAATATTTCAGTTGTCATTATCAAAGTTGTATTTAAATAGTGTAATAACTTAATATGTATATTTAAGCTTTAAATCACATATTGTGCACAGTCACTGTGTTACAGTGTAATAATAAAAGGTTTTTTATGACTCATATTGAATTATCTCAGTCTATTATTCATGTATATTAAAACTATATTTTCACACTCTTCTCAATTATTTTAAACATATTTTTTATTTCAATTTGAAAAAAATTTAAAGAAAGTAGAGCAACTTGTGTGTCTCTGATGTGTATCACATGGCAAAAGGGGGATAACTCTTTCACACTTGAAACCTTGTGCTGAAATTGTATGCTTCAAAAATAATAAAGGTTCACATGAAATATGTTGAGATTGTTGTTTAGTATTTATTATAAAACTTATCAACATTTTATTATAGGCTTTGCAATTGATATTCCAAGTCAGGCTTGTGATTGAACCCATGGGGTCATGTCTGTCCTTTAGGCGTCAGTAATTCGCAGATTTAAGAGTTTATGTAGCAAGTGTCCTGACTCCACTGATAATTTTGCCCGGCCTAAACGACATTTTTCTACTTTAAAAATATGCAGAAAGGGGAAACCGAAAGTCGGTAGTAATTGATTTTGTGAGTAGACTGGATCTAAGTAGATCAGGTAATGGTGTTTTACGCCTAAAGCAAATCGATTTCACTTGCAAAAGGAGGCCATGGTCAATATTTGAGATGACTGGGGAAACCAGAGTACCGGGAAGAGCATGATTCTGGCATAGCTTTATCAATATTAACATGATTAAGGTGTTAAAAAGTTAGTCATTATAAATATCTCGATTTCAGAATCCAGTGCGTTAATCATGGCGTGATCTCAGGATCACTTTACAGCGCAACCATTCAACAACCTCCTTAACCAGATGTCTGTCGTAATCGAACCATGTCCTTCTAATAACAACTGTACAAACTTGAATAGTAAAGTTCAGGGAGCTTGATTAGTTTAATCGATTGATTACTCTAAATTATATTTTTGCATAATTTAAATTACATTGTAATTGAACTTGAAAATTAAAAAAAAAATGGATAAAATTTCATTTTCACCAAACTAAAGCACGTTGTGGTATCAATTTGATGATGATCTGTTGATTTTTTATGTGTTTAATTTGCACTAATCACTGATTCAGCTAATCAAGCTTCGAACAACCGGCTTCAGGAATCGTGGCGTAAGATACGGGAACAAAATTTAAAACTGACTTTACTTACTTATTATGCCTATATTTATTCCTTTCCGGAACATAGGCCACTGACAAATCTTCGCCATTCTATTCTGTCCTGTGCAGTTTTCTCCACTGTTTTCCAATTGTGCCCGGCCAGTTCTTTTTCCAGCTCTCTTCGCCAGGTGTTCTTAGGCCTACCACGTTTCCTTTTTCCTTGTGGATTCCATGAAATGGCTTGCCTAGTGATGGTTTGTGTGGGTTTCCGCAGGGTATGTCCGATCCATTTCCATTTTCTTCTTTTAATTTGAATTTCTATTGGTTCTTGTTTTGTTTTTATCCATAGATCCTCATTGCTAATGGTGTTTGGCCAGTAGATGTTGAGAATTCTTCGGAGGCATCTATTTATGAAGGTCTGGATTTTGTTTATAGTTGTTTGGTTTAACCTCCATGTTTCAGATCCATATAGCAGAACCGATTTTACATTAGAGTTGAAAATTCTAAGATTTGTTTTTGATGTTATTTCTCTTGACTTCCAGATGTTACGCAGTTGATGGAATGCTGACCTGGCCTTTCCGATTCTACATTTTACATCTTCTTCTGTTCCTCCCGTGGTGTTAACAATGCTGCCTAGGTATGTGAAAGATGTTACTTCCTCTAGGTCTTTCTGATTCACAGTGACTGGTTGATTGCTCTTGCTGTTAATTTTCATCAGCTTTGTTTTTTCTAAGTTGATGTTTAGACCAACAATATTTGATGTTTCTGCTAGCCGGGTGGTTTTCTCTTGCATTTGGTTTTGTGTGTGAGACAGAAGGGCTAAATCATCTGCAAAATCAAGGTCCTCTAGATGTTCTGTGAGGGTCCATTGAATTCCCTGTTGTGTTCCTGATATTGTTTGTCTCATTATCCAGTTAATTGGAAGCAAGAATAAAAATGGAGATAACAGGCACCCTTGACGAACTCCAGTCTGTATGCTGAATTTCTCAGACACTAATCCATCATGAAGCACTTGGCATTTCATTCCACTGTAGATGTTCTTTACCAGGGAGATGATCTTATCTGGAATGCCGTAATGTGCCATGAGTTTCCAGAGTGTATTTCGGTCAATGCTGTCAAAGGCTTTCTCGTAGTCAATGAAATTTATGTAAACAGGGGTGTTCCATTCCAAAGATTGTTCTATAATTATCCGTAGGGTTGCCGTTTGGTCAGTACAAGATCTTCCTTGACGAAAGCCTGCTTGGTTGTCTCGCAAACTTGCATCCACTGTTGTTTTCATCCTATCTAGCAGAATGCGATTTAATACTTTTCCGGGCACTGATAGTAGCATTATACCCCTGTAGTTCTGGCACAGCTTTAGGTCTCCCTTCTTTGGCAGCTTTATAATAAAACCTTCTTTCCAATCCGTTGGTATTTCCTCATTTTCCCAGATGGTGTTAAGTAGAGGATATAACATTTCAACTGATGTTTCGATGTCTGCTTTTAATGCTTCTGCTGGAATGTTATCTGGACCAGATGATTTACTACTTTTCAATGATTGAATAGCTTTTCTTATTTCTGTTCTTGTCGGTGGTCCACAGTTGATGTCCAATGTTTGTTCTGCCACTTCTATGTTACACAATTCTGATGGTGGTGGTCTATTTAAAAGTTCGTTAAAATGTTCTGCCCATCTTTTTATCTGTTCTTCTTTGGTGGTGAGTATTTTACCATCTATATCTTTAACCTGGGTGATTGTTTGTTTGTATTTCCCAGATAGCCTTTTGGTTGTTTCGTAAAGATCTTTCATGTTATTTTGTCCAGCTGCTGTTTCTGCTTTTTGAGCTAGTTCTTCAAAATATTTCCTTCTATCTGCCCTGACGCTCTTTTTGACCTCTTTATGAGCTGCAGAATACAACTGTTGAGCTTGGATTGTCTGAGCCCTTGTTCGACTGCTATTTACCCTTTCTTTTATCTTCCTTCTACTTTCAATTTTTCCAATGGTGTCTTTTGTTATCCACAGTTTATGTTGATTCTTTTTTCTACCGAGTACTTCTTCACAAGTGTTTGTCCAAGCTAACTTTAGTTGACTCCAGTAATCTTCAGCCGTCTGATCTTGCAAATTTTGAAGAGCTTGGAACCTTTTTGAAGAGACACTCTATACAGTTCTTTGGTTGGTTCATCTTGAAGGAATTCTGTGTTATATTTCATTCTTACTGGCTGCATTGATTTGTGGCGTTTGAGTTTTAGTTGTATTTTTGCGATGACTAGATGGTGATCTGAACCGACATCTGCTCCTCTTCTTGCTCTAACATCTAACAGAGAATGTCTAAAAGGTTTATTGATGCATATATGGTCTATTTGGTTTTGTGTTTTATTATCTGGAGATACCCATGTGACCTTGTGAATGTTCTTGTGTGGAAAGACAGATCCTTCGATAACTTGTTGATGTTCTGCACAGAATTCTGCAAATCTCTCTCCGTTGCTGTTCATTTCACCAAGGCCTTGTTTTCCCATAATTTCCTCATATCCACTATTGCTGTTTCCAATTTTTGCATTCATGTCTCCCATAAGGATGGTAATCTCTTTTCGTGGTCTGTTGTTACCCATGACCTGATGTAATCTGTTATAGAAAATGTCTTTGGCTTCCTCCTCTGAATCATTTGTTGGAGCATAACACATGATGACTCTCAAGGTAATTCGACGCTGTTTTGTCCTGAATGTAGCAGTGATGAGCCTGGAACTGATGGGTTCCCAGCCTATTAGTGCTTGTTGTGCCTCACTTGATAGCATAAATCCTACCCCTTCTGTATGTGCAGCTTTCTCACTTTCATGACCATTTCATTTAAAACTGAGCATATTGATTATACCGTTAGCCCTAAAGCACAATTCCCTCTCTCTCTCTCTCTCTCTCTCTCTCTCTCTCCTCTCTCTCTCTCTCTCTCTCTCTCTTTCTTACATTTATTCCTGATCTGCTTTTACAGGTACGCACTGACTACTGACACATTTGCCTGCAATATCACAGCTAAGTTAAACATCACAGACCGGTAATAAGCAACTAGGTAGTACCTACAAAATGAACACCACCACCACCCCTTTTCTCACTTGCGGTCGACCGGGGTAGAACCCACAACAGTGAGACGCTTTAAGTTTCGAATGATAACGCTTTAATAACCAAGTGGTCATTTTTCTCAAAAATGTCACTTGTACAAAGTTTTGTAGAAGCAAAAAATAACATTTGATAGTATATAATATTATCATTCATGTGTTAAATTTGGTACTGAATTAAAAAGTTTTATATTTATATAGAGACAGTGGGTTGACGCCCATTTTTAAACGATACATAATTATTTTTTTAAAAATACCGTGTTTTTATCACTGGTCATGGCCAGATTCTTGGCACCGGTGTCATTTAATGTATGACGAGGCCATAATGATAATAACAAAGGTTGTGTTTTGTATCAATATGATAAACTTGAGGCCTTCAACATGATGTATTTGTTTCACATAAGGTACACTATGAAAGAGATTGTTCCCACCATGCCAGGAACTTTATACAACGAAGTAAGCTGTTATTCAAAATAAAAAACAAACATACTAATCTATGTCCGAATCACAATCCAGAAGCAAAGTAAAAACTTTGGAACTGGTAAGTTAGGTTATACACGTGAACTTCCACCAAGGAAGTGAGGCCGGGTGCTCCGGAAGGGTAAGTACCTCCTGTTAAGCTAGCTATTCCCGCCACGTGTGTAATTAAAATTTGTGAAAGGAACATGGAACCATGGGACGTCAAATATATCCAGGGCAAATAAATTGCCGACTCGGGTATATTGCAAGCCTAGGCTTATCAAGGCCCTTAAAAAAGCTTTACGGCAGATATCGCGTTATTGTGGTAATAATCCAAAATTATCCGGGATATATTTGACGGCCCATAGTTCCATGTTGATTTTATTCTTTATTTTAATTTTTACACGTCGCAGGTGCAGCTAATCAGACAGGAGGAAGTGTCTACACTTCCGGAGCACCCAGTCTCACTTCCCTGATGGAAGTTCACGTGTTTAACTTAATTTGACAGTTTTCAAAGTTTGTACTTTGCTTTTTGGGATGATGGTTTCGACATGGACTGGTATGTTTGTGTTTTACACTTTGAATATATGCTTGAATACGCCAGATCATACCCATAAAACTTGGTCATGATCAATTGCAAAGACTAAGGGAAAAGACTAAATTTATCAACAGATTGATTGATTGATTGGGTTTTAAGAATATTTCATTTCTATCGAGACATCGCCATTGACAGATGAATTAGAAGAATTTTTTACCTTTGCAGTGCACTCAGGGCAACGTGCAGGGAAGGTTCTTTCACGTGCCACGCCTGTCGTGACACGGACAGCCAGTTTTAAGGTCTCTTCCCAAGGACCATGTGGCTTTCTTTCTAAATACCAAGGCATACAGTCCCTACCTATTTTTCAGTGTTAGACATAGTTAGAACCCACGACCTCCCACAAACGAAGCGAGCACTCTACAAACTGTGCTAGCGTAATATTGATCAACAGAAGAAGAAAGCTTAAAATCGAGTTACATTAGGATTCTATTCCGCAGTCGTGGTCTTCATTTTTATTAGACCTACATGTTTGTTAAACTTCTAGGCGTTTACAGAAATTCTTTGCCATTTAAAAAAAAAAAAAACTAATTAATTATTACACACGGATTATTTTCATGCACCTTTCTGTTGCTTTTTACCATTTACATCTCCACCCTTACTTTAAAATATTTACATATTAAGGTTCATTAGACGGGTGTGTTTTCTAGTTCAGCTTCCAGATGTTCTCAGACATATAACTGCCTTTTAAATCAAGTAATACGAAGAATTATAAACGTGAACTGTTTGTTTAATTATTTATGACTGTCGGCCGTAATTGCTATACGGAATATTAATTTAACTTCATTGGTATTAGAACCACTAGGATTGCCCTGTTGGTAGAGTGCCGTTTTGTAAGAGGTCGGAGTTCAAACGCGGGTAGGGTCTAATGACTATCTGTTGGAATATTACAACTTCATTAGTACTGTATGTACACTATGGTAGCTCAGTTGTTAGAGCGCTAGCTCTGTATGTGGGAGGTCGCCGCGGGCAAGGGTTCGAATCCTTGTAGGTCTGATGGCTTGTCTATACGGAATTGTTTAACATCACCAGTTATTTATTTATTTATTTATTTATAAATAAATTTATTTATTTATTTATTTATCTGTATCAAATTAACATGTTTGCCATAACAAACGATATTTGCATATGGGAGATATGACTGTAGCAGATGAGTATCTTGATCATTGAAGGGCAGTAAATCTTTAATAAGTATTTTTTTTTATTGAAATAATACTTCTTTAACAAATAACATAATATCTTTAAAAATACATAATATAACACCGGCCCATTGAACCTAAAAGTCACTGATTATTGTAACTAGAAATGTCTCTTGAGAGCCAAATGCCCGCCCAAAATGTTTAATGTTTTCCCACGACTTTGACCTATGCGATATGATCTTGCAATTGGCTCAAGGTCATGACACCTTTGTACTATGCAGATTATTCATGTGAAGTTTTGTGATAATCGTCCAAAGCAATTATGAGATATGACCCTGTAAAACCAGACAAACGGACAGACAGACAGACATGGTGATTCCTATATACCTCCTTCAAACTAGTTTGCGGGGTTATATAATCAAACCTTATATCAATGATTCTCGTTAACAAATAGATTGGGTGCATAAACACCGAAATGCAATAGTACACAGAGAGTAATATATTCTATAGATGTATAGTGAATAGACCGTCATGATATGACTAAACCTTACGTGTTCAAAACCAACGACACATTGAAATGCAAGTCCACAGGGACCTTACAAAAACAGCAATGGATTAATACTAAGATTATGTAGTAAATAAATTTAAATACAGTTTAAAATACGATAAATTTGTTCGCCCATCTCCATTATGATCAGATATTATTTAGCGATATAATCCTATCTTTTCTAAATGTATTCAGATTGTAAAACGGGACATTTCATAATCTCCCGAAACGATCATGTAACGCCTTCTTTTATCGCTTACCTGTTGGCTAAATCTGAGGCTCTCTACAATATGAACTGTCTCTTGAGAGTCAAATACTCCACTCCCCCGTCTCAACATTTAATGTTTTCCCGCAACTTTGACCTTTCTGATATGACCTTTGTTCAAGGTCATGACACACCGTTAGACCTGTGAAGTTATAATCAATGGCATTCGTCCAAATCATTGATGAGATATGGCCCGGACACGACTTTACACGGACAGACAGACGAACAGACATGGTGATCCCTATATACCCCCCTCAAACTAGTTTGCGCGGGGGGGGGGGGTATAAACACAGCATAATGGCTTGAGAAAACTCGCTCGCAAAACTTACTCTTACGCTTGGCACGATAAAGAACCCTGCTGTATAATGCCATCAGCGCAACGCACAGGCAAAATTTCTGTATCTGCGCCTATAGCTGGCAACGTCTCGATTTAAGTGAAATCTTCTTAACTGGGACTTTAAACGCCATTGCTCAACTCAACTCTTACACTAAGTTGCATACAATGTAGGCGGTGCTTTTCGAACCCTAATATATGTAGCAAATGCGCTTTATGTACCTGCCGTTAACCTCTATATACAGTAAAAATATGATGGGTATGACACTGCTTCATGCAGGTGCAGTACTCTGTGTTTGACCTTAAAAGCTGTTGGTGTCCCTTTTTGGTATCATTAATTAAGTCGGTTTTGACTTATGACCTTGTAGGCGACTTGTGTTTTGGGAAGTACGCACTTTCCAAACCAGTAACACGGTGGATCAGTTGGCAGAGTGTTTCCTCCGTAAGTGAGAAGTTAGGGTTTAGACCCATTCCGGATCTGAACAGGACAAAAAAGTTACTACTCTTTCGCAAATTAAAGATCTCGGCATTTAAAAAATTAAAGTCATGGGTTTTTCGGTTGTGATCTTCAATTCGATGTTCCTTGCCAAGTGCACTGAAAAGGTAAATTTTTGTCACTTCACCTATAGCTGGTGAAGTCTTGATATAAGCAAATATTCTTGACTGGCGTAAAACTTCATTCAATCAATCAATCGTGTAATGAACTTTCAAAATTGGAATAAATTGTGCAGAATGGATTGGATGTAAATAATAATATAATAATATATATTATGGGTCATAACCATTGTGGCTACAATCTAAAAGCTATGGAATACAACATTGCTTTTCGTGTGAATAATTCGGTCAATTGAAAACAAAAATGTGCAGAAAGTCATCCAGTGGAATAGAAATAACCCATCGGTGGCCCCATCTTTGCGCGATTATAGATAATTATATTATTTAAATATTGGGCGTTCCCAATTAATTGAACTTAGAATAATTGTAACCGAGATTGAATTTGATAACATCTCATTTGGAAGTGCTTATGTTTTGTTTGTATGAATGCAATAAGTGGTGTTTTTTTAAAATACCACATGATTATAAAACATTAAAACATGATACTGTGTCATCAGTGAAACTACAGATGATTATATCGTGTCATCACTGCACTCTGCTTGTGGCAAGTAAAACAAACTCGAGGCATATATATTATATAACGCCCTTAGTAAATCATCAAAATTTTAGAACCAGGTTTAATATAATACTAATATATAAATTTTATAGTTTTGATGGGGTGAATTTGCAGTGCTAATGTTGCTCAATCTGGTTTAGTTGCTATTCGGCTACACATGTGACCTGTCCTGGCAACTAGCTGAACTGTGTGCTGACAATGGCTATCTGATGTGTCTGCTGACAATGGCTAGCCACTGAAGTGTCTGCTATCAATGACTAGCTGAAGTGTGTGTTAACAATGGCTACTGAGCTGAAGTGTGTGCTGACAATGACTAGCTGGAGCGTGTGCTGACAATGGCTGGCTGAAGTGTGTGCTGACAATGTCTAGCAGAAATGTGTGCTGACAATGGCTAGCTGAAGTGTGTGCTGACATTGGCTAGTTGAAGTGTGTGATGACAGTGACTAGCTGAAATTGTGCTGACAATAGCTAGCCGAGGTGTGTGCTGACAGTGGCTAGCTGAAATGTGTGCTGACAATAGCTAGACAACGTGTGTGCTGGCAGTGGCTAGCTGAAATGTGTGCTGACAATAGCTAGCCGAAGTGTGTGTTGACAATGGCTAGGTGAAGTGTCTGCTGACAATTGTTAGCTGAAATGTGTGCTGACAATGGCTAGCTGAAGTGTGTGCTGACAGTGTCTAGCTGAAGTGTGTGCTGACAATGGCTAGCTTAAGTGTCTGCTGATAATGTCTAGCTGAACTATGCAGATGCGTAGCTTACTTGAGGCAACCAAGGCAACTGCTTTGGTAAAAATCAAATATTTTAAAGGAACAAGAGGAAAATAATTAACTGGAAAATTTAATGGTTTTTCGTTTGTTTTATTAGCTTAAAATTCTGCTGAAAATACCAGAGTCGCTCACTTATTAGCAATCGAGTTTTGGTGTCACATTGAAGAATTTGTTTTTGACCGATGACTGGATGCACATATTCAAGACCATTTCCTATTTTCCATTTTATCAGCTCAGAATTATGTTAAAGGTACCATTACAGGGTGTACATTAGTCACTATTGATAAATTGCTGTACTAGTATTTGTAGCCGGCGACTGACTAAATGACAATTTCCAATAAAACGTGAGTTACTAAGTTGTTTTATTTGTTAACTGTATATGCAAAGTTCTGTTTTCGTCAAAGTTTTGCTTTGCCTTTTTGGCAATGTTCATGAACATCGAATCAAAATTCGTAAGTTTTGTTTTACATTTATTAGTATTATTAGGTTCAGGTGTCACTAAAACGCACTACTATTAACGGTTTTTTTTCAACTTTTTTCGGGGAACATGCCCCAAACCCCCTAGATTTGAAGCTCATTCAGTGTTTTTTGTCCCCGGTTATCTATGCCTCTGCTGTGTGCTGAAAATGACTAGCTAAACTGTTTGCTAACAATAGCTGGTCAAACTGATTGCTGACAATAGCTAACATAACTGTATGCCGGCAATGGCTAGCTGAACTGTATGTTGACAATGGTTACCTGAACTGCGTGCTAACACTTAGAGAAAGTTACTGACCGTTAGAGGGAGTTGTAGACCAAATGAAATACCTGCTGTCAAATGTCAGTATTTCAGCTTTTTTAATAGCACAAACATGGTTAGAGTTCAACAACTTCGATAGCCACAGAAGAGAATTGTATACCCAAAAGGAAAATAGGTCATTAACACACGCCCTTGATCAACATAACACACAAATGTATATAAAGAGGTTAAATCAATCACATATTACATAAGTAAACGATAACTTACACCTGTTTTTGTGTTTTTATATCCCCGCCCGGACAGGTGTCTGTTACACTGTTTATATTATATAATAGTAGTACATTAAGTTCTAGTGTATTATACGTATATAATAAAAGTCAGTGTTTAGATAGGTGTTACGTAAGTTTATATATAGATGTAGATAATTATTCTGCCTCCCAGCTGACGATAGCGCAGTAGTTAAGGTGGATAATGGTCCATCCATCGTATTTAGATAAAGGTACAGAGTGGAGTGAAGTAATGAAATTGTACGCCTTGGTCAAGAGGCTTTTACTAATTACGAGCAGTCAAGTCATGAATGGTTTAGGAAACCAGAGTGCCCCTAGAAAACCATTAACATTAATGCCCATAGAAAACCATTGACATTAATGCCCATAGAAAACCATTAACATTAACATGATTAATGCCCATAGAAAACCATTGACATTCATCCCCTAGAAAACCATTAACATTAATGCCCATAGAAAACCATTGACATTCATGCCCATAGAAAACCATTGACATTCATGCCCATAGAAAACCATTGACATTCATGCCCATAAAAACCCATTGACATTCATGCCCATAGAAAACCATTTACATTCATGCCCATAGAAAACCATTGACATTCATGCCCCTAGAAAACCATTTACATTCATGCCCATAGAAAACCATTTACATTCATGCCCATAGAAAACCATTGACATTAATGCCCATAGAAAACCATTGACATTAATGCCCATAGAAAACCATTGACATTAATGCCCATAGAAAACCATTGACATTCATGCCCATAGAAAACCATTGACATTAATGCCCATAGAAAACCATTGACATTAATGCCCATAGAAAACCATTGACATACATGCCCATAGAAAATCATTGACATTCATGCCCATAGAAAACCATTGACATTAATGCCCATAGAAAACCATTGACATTCATGCCCATAGAAAACCATTGACATTAATGCCCATAGAAAACCATTGACATTAATGCCCATAGAAAACCATTGACATTAATGCCCATAGAAAACCATTGACATACATGCCCATAGAAAATCATTGACATTCATGCCCATAGAAAACCATTGACATTAATGCCCATAGAAAACCATTTACATTCACAATTTTTTACTGCACTAGGATCTGTTCTAAGTGGGGTTTGAAACTTAACTATATAGGCAGTGGGTAAAACACACGCTTTAGACCACTAGGCCTCTGAGGTCCTGAGATACAGTACAGACCTATCTAAAGTTTAACACTAAGCTCACGAAAGGGATTCGAAACTCGGCTGTCGAGTGTCCGATAGCTCGTGACCAAAGCTTAGAAGACATGGATAGAAGCTGCTTAACATGTCGAGATATAGATAACAAGGGTCCGAACTCAGCTCCTGATTTGGTAGTTATCCGTTAGCTTAAGTGTTAAACTTTCGACAGGTCTGTACTGTAAAAATACTAGTATTCGCGAAAAGTCACGAACTGCTCAAATAGTCAGTACTTATTTCGATGAATTCCGAGATAGAACTGGACGTCGCCAAATTGCATTGCTGTTTTGTCAAACACGCATAAAATATACTAAAATAGAACCGGTACTTGCGTAAAAAGCACGAAAACTTGCAATACGCACAACTAAACAAACAAAGGTCTTAAAATGTCAATGATTTTTGGTGGGTGGTTCTTACATATATTATGATCTTTATTTTATCTATATTTAGCACCAAATTCTAGTGTTCAAAAGGTGTTCTACTGTATGGGTATGCAAGGTAAGAGCCAATCAAAAACAAACATACCAATCCGTGCCTGAATCACAATCTAGAAGCAAAGTAAAAACTGACAAGTTAGGTTAGACACATGAACTTCGGACATTGATCAAAATGACCTATATATTTTTTTTTTTTTTTAAACGAACTTATTTGAAAACTGGCTGACGGAGATGATACGTCGATTATAAAATAAGTCGTCTTTTTAAAAAATTTGAAAAATTATTTTTCACATAATTGTTCAAAATGGCTTGATTTCATAATTTTTAGGCTTTTTCAGTCAAAAATAAAATATGAATAGGAACAAAAATTATGTCTTAGGTTAGGACGATGATACGTTGAATGCAGCTATCTTGAGTCGTCTCACATAACTTAACACTGAGGTATTTTGTTACTTTAAAACACTTTAAAATTAGACAGGTTTGTTTTTTATAACCTAAGAGTCACCTTAGCTCGTTAAGCAGGAGTTATATATGGTTTAATGGGGCACTAAGCCAAGGACTTGTACATCTTTATACAGGATAAGTATTGTTTATATCTAGCCACACCCAACTGTAGAAGCGCGTGTTAATTTGTTAATAATATATGTTTATGTAAATGTTAAAAACTCTTTAAAAACTCAAATAAGGTCGTTCAGATTTTTGTCTCAGTCCAAAATCACCCTCGTGCGAGGGATGATAAATTTTCTCACCAGGATCTGGAAAGAATAAATTTTTCTCACCAGGATCTGGAAAGAATAATCATCAGAATCTAGAAAGGATAAATTTTCTCACCAGGATCTGGGATGTATAAATTTTCTCACCAGGATCTGGAATGGATTAATTTTCTCATCAGGATCTGGAATGGATTAATTTTCTCACCAGGATCTGAAATGAATAAATTTTCTCATCAGGATCTTGAAAGAATAAATTTTCTCACCAGGATTTGTGATGAATAAAATTTTCTCATCAGGATCTGGAAAGAATAAATTTTCTCTCCAGGATCTGGGATGAATAAAATTGTCTCACCAGGATCTTGGATGTATAAATTTTCTCACCAGGATCTTGGATGTATAAATTTTCTCACCAGGATCTGGAATGGATTAATTTTCCCATTAGGATTGGGAATGGATAAATTTTCTCACTAGGGTCTATCCAGAGAGGTATTGAAACCCAGGCGTTAATGGGCGCTGTGATCCTAAGATGCGAGCTTTGGATAACTCGGACACCGAACCACCTCATTAGATTTGAGGATGACAGAAAGCTAAACAGGAGGTGCTTACCCTTCCGGAGCACCCGGCCTCACTTCCCTGGTGGAAGTTCACGTGTCTAACCTAACTTGTCAGTTCCAAAGTTTTTACTTTGCTTCTGGATTGTGATTCGGAAATAGATTAGTATGTTTGTCTTTTATTATACCCATGCCTGGTTCTCTAGTGTCATTCGCCAGCAGTCATTTTGGTCTGCATGTAAATATCAAAATACAAACAAACTGATCCATGTCCAAATCACAATCACCTACAGTTGGTGGCGTGTC
The DNA here is from genome assembly GCA_021292105.1 of Anadara kagoshimensis. Taxonomy (NCBI): domain Eukaryota; kingdom Metazoa; phylum Mollusca; class Bivalvia; order Arcoida; family Arcidae; genus Anadara; species Anadara kagoshimensis. Next base: position 41,452,740 of record CM037859.1, on the reverse strand, counting down.
AATATAAGTGAAATAGTCTTGACTGGGATGTAAAACTCCATTGAATCAATCAATCAGCAACCAACCTAAATGTATATACACACTTTTGAATTCATGATCTCAATGAAATAATGATTATTTGTTTTTTCCTTCCATCCTTCCTTTGCTTGTTTGTATTTTCTACCCTTTATGCAAACTTCTATATACAGCCCAACCTGCCTTAAAGGCCACCTCTATATAAGGGCCACCTGCTTATAAAGGCCAGTAGAATGGTATCCCAATTGTTCTTTATTCATATTATTTGAACCTGTATATAAAGGCTATCTCCCCATAAAGGCCACTTTTACTGGTTTCCTTCGGTGGCCTTTATGGGCAAGTTTGACTGTGATATAATTATAAATTAAGCACGTTGTATAAATACAGGCTTTAGCATGGTATATGATTTCCTATTAAAATTAAGATTAAGATTTAATCCAGTAACTATAAGACTTATATCGAGGTGAATGTACTAGACTGTCATTGAACTTTATCAGACGAATATTTTGTTATCGTCGTCATCTTTTACAAAATGCAAAATAATTAAATATAAGAACATTAATAAATATGACAAGGAAAAATCTATTTAACCTGTATTGAGAGGGTAAACTGGAGTTTCGGTACCTGAAAATTATTTGTTGACGTCATCACCTTTTAAATATAATAACACAATTTTGAAAAAATGAAATTATGTAAATTACTCTCAGAATAAATTGTAAAATTCATATAAACCCATCGTGGTTGATTAAATGAAGTTGGATTTGACGTCACAAGGTAATCTCCTTTATACCTTACGGTATAGGCTACAAAAAGACAATTTTGTTACTCTGTTGGTGTACTAAGCGTCCTCGAGGATTTTGTTAACCCGGTACATAGTCAATACATAGTTTTGTCATATAAATATGTTAAAATGTTTATCAAAATTATCAGCTGCCTAAGTTTTAAAATGCCTCTAAAACTAGACTACGCTTCATCGTTCAAAGTTTTTGTTAATGTTGATTTAGAACTTCTATGCTTCTCTTTTTAACATCTTCAAAAATATTTTGATTTTCACAATTTTTGTCCGAACTCAGCTGATGGGGAATTTAAATTATTATTCTGAAAGGACCATCTAGTTTTTTTTTTCAAAATTAAAACAGGCTTTGTAATAATCATACCTGTACAAGGAGTTGACCTATTATGCAATGTCATCTTTATAACAAAAAAAAAAGCAATGCCACCTCTGCTAAAACTTATTCATGAAACTACAAACAGCACTAGGGTAACTCAGTTGGGAGATATGTCATTGCATATATATTATAAAATGTGTATAATATTCATATATTGTTCCCTATATTCTTTGGACCCACATTTACTTTTACAATGCTTGTACTTACGGATGACATTTTACCATAACATCCTTGCCCGTCCACAGTGGGGAGATTTTCCTTGATAATTTCCGTCTTTCCAGTAGATTATTACACGATAGTGGTCTGAAAAAAATAAATACTTTTTATTTCATTTCATCCTTTAAGAAACCACCATTACTGTAGAGCTAGGTCGTATCTAGTTATGACCACCTATGTCTGGTAAAAGACACTTGTGCCATATTGAACACGTCATCACTTACATCTTCAATCAAACCGGAGATGATAAAGGCTTTGTTAAAGTTGCTTACCCTTCCGGAGCACCCGACCTTACTTCCCTTTTGAAAGTTCACATGTTTAATATAATTTGCTTGTTATGAAAATATTTGTACTCACTTAGCTTTTGGGGTTGTATTTCGGACATGGGCCCAGTGGCGGATTTAAGGGAGGGGTTGCGGGGGTTGCAACCCCTCCCCTTTAAAAAATTGAAGAGAGAGAGAGAGGAAGAGAGAGACCTATTGACTAATGTGATCCCCATATGTTACCTTAACAACCTATTCCTGTATACATGTTGTCCCAGAGGTCCTCAGAAATATTAAAAATTATTTTCTTGGCCCCATCGGGGCTCTGCCCTAGACCACTCGTCTCTGGAAGCTCGCGCCGACACCTTGCATTTATATAATTCTCAACCTCCTCTTTCAAAAAATCCTGGATCCGCCCCTGGGACCTGTGTGTTTATATCTGATTGTAATCGATAGTTTAATGACATATTTTGCTATGCTGATATTCAGTACGGGACTGATTGATACATGTATGTTGTGAACCTCATACAATGTATTTAAGGGCTAGAATTTTGGCTGACATGTTGCATAGTTTTTCAATACCTACCGGGGTATCTAAATACATTTCCAGCGATATTTATGGTCATAAAAATAACAAAAGACGCCCTTTTCTTGACCTTTCAGAAAATACTGCATTTAATGTATAACGTTATCATCTGACTCAATGTGGGTACCGGAAATGGTCAGTTTTGATTTTGGAAATAGACGAAAATGTGATGGAGCAATATCAGGCGAATGAGGCGGATGATCAATTTAAAGACACACCTACATGTATTGCAATGGCATACTTGTGAATAAAAAATTGTTCTGATGGAAAATCTAAACTTGACTGGGATTTTGGCGCTTGGGTTTCACATTTTCCCGAAACTGCTTCCAAAGTAATCCATATTATATGCCATAGATTATTTGTCTCTATTGGAGATAATCTGCCATCAAAATACCAAGTAATATCTCCTAGGTAATTCCAACTCTTCTGTCTACATACCGTTCTGTAAATTGTCTGCCAGTCATAACAATGCCATTGTCTTTATTGACCATTTTATGAGTTCCATCAGGTCTTCCAGGACACTGGTCACCTCCAATGCTTTCTTTGTATGTCGCATCTTCTTTTGAAGGGACATCTTTCCATAATGTCGCTACCATTTAAGAAATATGGTAATTTTCCAATGCCTTTATGAACTTGCAAAGTATAATGGACTGTCTTAAATTGCATAAAAGGCGAAGGCTTTTGTGTAAAACATTGAGACAGCCCAATATACTTTGCAAGTTCGACATTGGAAAATTACTTTATTTCTTATATTTACAGTATTTTTAAAAATTAATTTTATTGCCGTCTCACATTTTCCATTTTATTTGAAAACAATTTTGAAAAGCGCTGTTGGTGCACCTTCTCATGAAAAATGGGTTGTCTCCTGTCAGTCAACAAGAGCATTTGACATCTGACGTCATCAAGTCAGTGCGTGGAGCAATGTCTCTATGGAGTTGCAAAGTACAATCGATGTCAAATACTTTATTGAAGCAAAGATATTGCAATTGTAAATATATAGGGGTGCTTAAGCTTTCGTATGCAAATGATCAGCTGCTTTTATATCCAGCAGTTTGTTTTCTTTTTTAAATACATACTGGTATTACATTTTTGTTAACAAAAACATTTACAAAAATATAGTGGATGACTAGTAATTGAAATTCTAAACACGAAATCAATTTTTGACTGTAAAATGAAAATATAATTTGTTTACTACCGGGGGGTTTATTTATGACGTCATCTCGTTCGAACAGACGACATAATTTTGTAATGGCGAAATGAAATGTATGTCAAATAAGTGAGAGGAAACAAAACAACAAATTCGTGGAAGACAGAAACTACGTCATACATTGACACAAGTAAGTAAGTTATCCAGGGTATATAAAATTACTTATATCATTACGTATTTACATATATTGACATCTTTCGCTGAACCAGGTTAGAATAAATAATATTGAATTTTCTACTGAATGGACAAAAGTTATAAACCTTATAAACACAGGTAGATATGTAACTGGGTATACTTCATGAGCCAAAACATGAAATTTATTTAAGGCGAAATAATGTAACTGAGGAAAAAATAATTTGTTTATTATGAAATTTTTGAAAACAATTGATTTAATAAACAGTCAAGAATATTTCACTTGTATCGATACGGCACAAGCTTTGGTTGAAGTGGCAGAACATTTTATTTTCAATTTGCCGCGCGCTCAATGCAATGAACAGGTGGTGGTTTTTTTGTTTGCCAAGCCTTCTGCGTTATGTGACATCGGTTTTAAGGTATCTTCCGAAAGACTCTGTGACTATCATTTCTAAATCATGAGTTCTTGATGAAAGAACAGTGAATACCTTTTTGACAACGAGGACCATACGAACTAGTAATTGTATCAATTACAATTTTCTGTGCGAGAAACGGCAAATCTGTGAGAGCTTTGTAAAAGTGAATAGCTTGATCAATGTATCTAAAACACGCAACAGGCTGGAACACCACGTGACTATTATTTCTAAATGACGTGTTCTTGATGAAAGAACAGTGACTGCATTTTTGACAACGAGAACCACAGGAACTTGTAATGATTACTTGTTACAATTACATGTTTCTATGCGAGAACCGGCTTTGTGGGAGTTTTTTAATAGCAAAAAGCTTGATCAATGTCAAGTTCTGTCCTATTTGAACATCCAAAAGATATCTAAACTCTAAAGTGTATGTGTCCAATCAACAAAAAACATATCGACCCAGGTTTCAAAGAGCAAAGTAAAAATGGAAAATATGTGGCCGGGTGTTCCGGAAGGGCAAGCACCTCTAGACGTATCTAGCTAGATCCGCCTTGTGACATAATAGAAACATCTGCATATTAATTAGTAACACCTACAAGTGTATTGCATTATAGACAACCAATATTTTATAATAAATAGAACATACAACACTTTGCAGACTGCTGTTAAAGTTTTATTGCATCAACTAGTCGTCATAGCAATCGTAGTCGGCAAAAGTAGTTGATGCTTTAACAGCAGTCTGCAAAGTGTTGTATATTCTTATAATGTTTATTATATACATGTAGTATTGATCTCTATCCAATCCGTCATGATCCACTATCGGGCTCTAAAACCACCAAAGACCACACGCGGGTGTTGATTATGTTGTTTTTTATGTGTAGTATAGACAACTAAAACATTATATTTGTGACAGGTGTTTGCTGAAAACAAACAGTTTGAACTGTAAATCGGGAAACTTTCGAGTTAGATAAATTTTGCGAAATCAAGTCAAACAAGATCTTCGTGAAGCTTTATTTTCAAGTCGCCAGATCATGGTTAAGCCCAATGCGAGTGATTTTACTTTAAAAGATAATATTTTCGAATGCTTTATTTTTGCGTTTTGTTAACATGGAAATGTCCTAAATAACATTAATCAATTGCCTCATTTTCCAATTCTATGCACTGATTTTGGTTATTCCATCTTTTGTCAAGTACAATTGTTAGATTGTAGAATGACATTGTCAAACTTTCAAATTGCTGTGTAACAACGCCTAATGAAATCCGGACTTCATTAGGCGTTGAAAGTATAGCGGGGCAGTATGGTACAGTAGCCATTTGTACGTTTGTACGGATGGACAAAAACATGATGTATGTGGCTAAATGTACGTTGCTATTGCTAGTTGGTCTAAATCGAAGTCGTAAAATTTTGAGACCTTTGTTTTTTGGTAATATCAAAAAGTCTCCTCGTCTGGAGCCCCAATCTGTGGACTTCATTAGGCGTCGAAATTGTCAACGCCTAATGAAGTCCGGACTTCATTAGGAGTTGTTACATTGCTGTAATATAAACATGTGATTTTTCATTATAAAACCTGTGGTCTCAATAGGAATGTATAAGAAAACAGCAAACCAGCTACAAACAATAAAGAAAAAATAGGAAAGGGTCATACAGTGAGACCAATGATGTACATCTAGCGTGGTACATAACAATGCACCTGGTAACAAAAATACCAGGAAAAGAATAACCGGTACTACAATATTGGTTAGAGGTGCCGACATGGCATATGATATGCTTGTGTGATATCTCATGTGATATCAATAAAATAAAAGATAAAAAGGCCACAGAGCACGTCATCGTCATGCATACAAGACACCTACTACCAAAACCGATATTTCTTGTTTTACAAGTTTCAAATACAGTAACGGGAGATAACAACAATGGTCTTGTTACCAACAATCTGCCGTTTTAGCTACTGTAAATATTAGATTTCATTTTTTTTAAACGCAAACTACTGAAAATAAGCTTTAACATTTAAAAAGCACTTGAAACATATGCACGCGTAGGTGGAAGATCTGGGACGGTTTGTAGAGTTTTGTCCTTGAAATATTTCTTAATGATTCACGTGTAAAATTATTAAATATTAATTCACGATTTTAAAGCAGTAAGTTTTTCAAGTGTTGTGGTTTTCGATTTTGTTCTTACTAGTATTTTTTAAATGTGCACATTTATGTGCAACTGGCTGTAAAATAAGTAAATAGTGTTGGCTTTCCAATATGTTTGTTATAACCACATCACTGGACATTACCTCCATTGCCTGTCCATTGGGAGAGGCCGCGGTTGCCTAATGGATAAGACATCAGTCTTCAAATCCAGGGTCTCTCACCACTGTAAGTTCGAGTCCCGCTCAGACCACATGTAAGAAAGTGAATTTTCCTTACCGTTTGCCTTTACTGATTCACCTGGTATCAGTATAATGGACTGGGGGAGTGGTACGCTTGTCTGCGGCGTACTGACTCTGTGAGCTAGCACGTTAAAGTCGCCCTGTGTGCACGCTAGTACAAGGCAGACCATACACACGGTGGCGAACCTACGTCATAGACGCGACTTCGTAAACACAACAATGGCGGCCAAACGATCGACTCGCGGTGAGTTTTAACTGAATTTCCATACTTCCCATCAGTTAATAGTTACCTTAATGTGCCTAAAGAAGGCAGGATAACTTCACGAACGATCGGTTGATGTATATATATTCTTAGAGCTGCTAGTTAATTCAAACATTCGCGTCAAAGTAAATTTTCATACCATGATGTCGGGCACACTTTTCACGACGGCAAAGGAAAAAGTTGTATTTTCACCATTTAAACTCGTCCTACTGACTATAATGTTACAAACGGGATATGAATAAACTAAAGGTATTATGTATCAAAGGAAAAAGTCCAAAAAACTGAGCCTAATAACGGCTATTTTAGCATTTTTGGTTTATTGTAGTCGTGCACACTCTGCAAAACTCCTTGCAACTTATGTTGTCGTGCACACATAATATTTATAAAAAAACATCCAGAACGGTTTTCACTGTCATTATAAATGTTTTACTTGAAATGAATCAATATAAGGAATTTTGAGTAGAAGTAAAATGAAAAAGCTTACCTTAGAGTTTGAAAAGGTCATTGGTGCCATAGAAAGGTCTTCCTTCACCAAGCGTGCTCGGGTCAGGATTCCTTCTGCAGCGAAAACTGACCATATTTTTCATCAAGTAAAATTCCAAAAGCCAAAGAAATGGTTAGCAGCTATTGGTTCAAAAATTTCAAATGATGTTACATATTCCAAAGAAAAACCATCAAAACGTTCTAATTAGGTAGTACTGGGAGGTGAACATCTTGCAAATAGATACAAATATTATGCAAAGTTTGAAAGCCATATCTTTTATATAGTATGATTTTAAAACCAAACAAAAACTGATGAAAAATTCATGGCCAGTCAAAAAATAACAAGGCTTCATGTTTACCAAAATAACTAGCCCGACATTTAAATGCTGTATTTTGTATGACACTATTCACTACTAATACAATATTCAATATTATTAGTGTATTTCTAAACAAATGTATGGTAAAATTAATAGATATCATTAAAAAGCCTGATATAATAACAATATTAATATCAAAAGAAACGCAAAACATGAAAGAAGAAAATATAATTCAACAGAAATCATATTCAAGGAAGATAATATTAATGGTATCTATCACATCTTCATAGCATACATGTACAAGCCAAGTTCAACATGCCTAAATCCATAGAAATCATTAGTAAAACTTGTTCAAAACAGTTATACCCATAAATACTTGCACACTGAAAGGTATAGTTCGAAATGCTGATTGCACAAATTTTGTATCCCCCATAGCTCAAATTTCTGATAAATAGCAATTTAAAAAATCAGCACGTGTCAAAGTTCTAATATTAGCAAATTTTGCCTAAAATAGGAGCTGCACATCCTTGTTATAGAAGACTGTCGCCAAATCATTTCACTCCACATACAGAAATATAGATGACGTTTTATCTCTGAAAAATCCGAAATTTTGAGAATACGTGAATGGCATACATCCTTAAAATACGACAGCTTTTCCAAGTTCTGCTTCATATTTGGACTTGTACCTCAATTATGACATTCACTAAAGGTTACATTTAAAGCTACATGTAAATGACGACGTGATGACTTCAATTTAATTGTCAACTTTCTGTTTCTTTACAACAATATACATGTACTTGCTTCTCTTGCTTATGGTGTATTTTAGAGCTTGTTCCGGCACTTCAGGAACTTTATACAGTAAAACACCTTTATAACGACGCCCTGGGTACTCTATTTTTAACTTAGTTATAAAGCGACTTCGCTAGACTTATATAGCCCAATATTTTACAAGCAAATTGCTTACAAATAAATCAAGATCCTTATAAAGTTTTAAAGCCGCCATCAAAATAGTGTTGATAAGTATGGTGGCGCTGTATCTGTATCCAAAATTACCCTGGATACATTGGATGTTTTAAAGTTCTATGTTACTTCCATTTTGAATTTTGATTACGCACGTGGATGGCGTATGTAGCTAGCTAAACAGAAGGCTCTTTTTTGGTGGAAGTTCATATTTTTATCCTAATTTGTCAGTTTTAATTTTTGCTTTTGAATTGTGATTTGGACATGGATTGGTGTGTTTGTCTTTGATAGGTATGTTTGTTTTTTATTATACATGCACAAGTCTGCCAGACAACAACTTCCTGTTTCCCGACTTATTTATTTTTTTTACGTTTACGGTGGTTGAAGATAAAATGGAAGCATACTATGTGAACTACTGATCACAGATTTCTTTTTGCTATATGGCACTGAATCATCAGTTGAAAAGGAACCCTTATTTTGTAGTATAAACCACAGCAGTCGTGATGTAGACCTCTTAGAGGTTGAAGAAGTAGGATAATCACAACAACAAAGACAACAACAATTGAAGTGTGGACTCCAGTCTGTGTAGAATTCTTTAATTCATTTTAAACACATGACGGTAAGTCTTTAAATTTTTCAAATTGAAATTTTCCTATTCGTCTTACTACAAATTTTAAATCGGGAAAGGTCGTCAAGATTATTTCACCAGAGCATTGCAAATCTTAATTAAATAATAAATGTTCTATTCTACCTTTACCTTTGAATGTCGAAGGTTTAACTTCAGGTTTTCTTTAGATGATGTAACAAAAACTCTTTTTGGAGTTAATTTTTTTAATCAACGGAAGGAGAAGCTGTTTACCAAATAAAATACGGTTTTTGCTGGAGAAGGAAGCCCGATCCTGACACGCTTATTGAAGGGAGACCTTTCTATGGCACCAATTACCTTTTCAAACTCTAAGGTAAGCTTTTCATTTTACTTCTACTCAAAATTCCTTATATTGATTCATTTCAAGTAAAACATCTATAATGACAGTGAAAACCGTTCTGGATGGGTTTTGTTTTATAAATATTATGTGTGCACGACAACATAAGTTGCAAGGAGTTTTGCAGAGTGTGCACGACTACAATAAACCAAAAATGCTAAAATAGCCGTTATTAGGCTCAGTTTTTAGACCTTTTTCCTTTGATACATATTACTTTTAGTTTATTCATATCCCGTTTGTAACATTATAGTCAGTAGGACGAGTTTAAATGGTGAAAATACAACTTTTTCCTTTGCCGTCGTGAAAAGTGTGCCCGACATCATGGTACGAATATTTACTTTGACGCGAATGTTTGAATAAACTAGCAGCTCTAAGAATATATATACATCAACCGATCGTTCGTGAAGTTATCCTGCCTTCTTTAGGCACATTAAGGTAACTATAAACTGATGGGAAGTATGGAAATTCAGTTAAAACTCACCGCGAGTCGATCGTTTGGCCGCCATTGTTGTGTTTACGAAGTCGCGTCTATGACGTAGGTTCGCCACCGTGATACAACACACTCGCACTTCACATGCATACACAAAATTGTTCATAGATTAATCCATAGAGATTAATAAAAAAAAAGTTCTCGTCGCGAATAGCTGAAAAATTGCTGATGCGACGTTAAGCAACATTTAACCAACCAACCAACCTGTCCATCGGGAGTTCTATTATTAGTGATCACAATATATGATTGTCCTTCTTGTCTTGTCTTGTTTTGTCGTTTCAGACATTTATTTGTATTGTGTTGTGTTCTTATACTAGTTGGGTTGGCTTTTGTCAGATGTACACGTTTTCAGCTATGACTATATCTAGTTTATATTAAGATTTGTTTACATCTCGTGCATTTTGCTATCTTTAACTGTAATCATCATTAAATTAATAGTACAAGTTTGTTTTCTTTTTTTATTTATTTCTTATTGTGCAAAATCGGCCGCTGATAAAAATGCAGAAGAAAAAACATGCATATGGCATGGGTGCTAGTTTGAAAATTGAACCGATGGAGCCAGCAAACGTGAAATTTCAATGTGAGTTCTACAAATATTCAAACTACAAGAATATAGGGCGTTAAAATGTGCATGGTGTAAGTGATTTCTTTGAAGTCCGCAAACTGTATAAATTTGAATTGATTACGCAATGATATTTGTCGTAAAAATACGATGTGTTACGGTGAATGACTTCTGTAGCATTTGAAAAATTTATGAAATATATCTATTTATTTATTTTTCAAAAGTTTAGTGAAATAGAACCGTTAAAATGAAAAATGTTTTAAGCTATTTTTTATTTGAGTTAAACCTGTTTTCATAAATAAAAATAAACAGCTTTAACATTAAATGTATAAATTCGTATTGTAAAGATTCCTTACTATGTGACACTGCAATTTAAAGTTGTTATGTCGGCAACATTTTTAAATTCCATTGGGTGTGTACTGATATTGAAATATGGAAATCAGCTTTCTGTAAAATAGAGACATTATAATCTGAAAATAAACACACCCTTAATTTGATTTATGATCATTGAAAAAGAAATATTTAGAATGAAAACCGAAAAAGCTTATAAAATTGAATTTCCTTTTTCAATTTATTTAAACTTTTTCTGACTCGTTGATTTCTAGTTTTTAATTTTTCAATGTTTCTGTTTCGTTGATTTCGAGATTTTTAATTTTTCAATTTTTCTGATTCGATGATTTTGAGTTTTTATTTTATTTTCTACCAAACCGGTTATTATTTTAAATGGTTGCGATTTGAAATACAGTGAATCGAGGAAATTTAGCGTGAATTAATTTTCGCCAGAATCGACATTAAAAGTTATTCGAGAATTTTTATTTTAGCGTCATTGTGTTATTGACAGTATTATAACATAGAAATTATATCAAATAAAAACAAACATACTAATTCATGTCCGAATCACAATCCAGAGGCAAAGCAAAAACTTTGGAACTGACAAGTTAGGTTAGAGATGTGCACTTCCACCAGGGAAGTGAGGCCGGGTGCTCCGGAAATGTTCCCACCTCTGATCCTGTTTAGACACGTGTCATCAAAATTATTTGAAAAGAACATGGACCTAAAGGACGTCACTTATATCCAGGGCAATCTTGGACACAGACATCAAACTTATCAACAATACTGTGATGACGGCCAAGAATCACAGATACGATGGAGCAAATCCTACATGTATATACCGGTATATTCCTCCAAACTTCGTTTCAAGGGGATAATAAAATACACGCATTTTTTTCGCAGTTTGTTACTCTTTTGTTAATTTTCGCAAAAATAAAACAAACGCGATTTAGAAGCACTATTTGTAAAATTGCAAAGATTAACTGCGCATATAAAATCTTCACAACAAAAATACGACAGCATAAGTACTCCTCCTTCTTTTCTATGAGTAAATACCAATTTATAATGTATTTTTTTCATATAGTACAGACCTGTCGAAAGTATAACAAACAAGAATTTCTGCCGTGTTACATCGAAATGATAAAGGTATAGCCGAAAATCTGCCCAAAGAGATCTGGAGATAGCTTACAGCTGTCGAAATGCTGCCGAGATCCGTGAACCTGACGAAGGGCTAAGATGAATTGCTGATTCGGCTAGCGGAGTTTGGTAAGCTTTTGACAGGTCTGTACTGATGTTTTTTATACTTGTACTGTAAAACAAATAAGATGTGTATTAGTTCTATGTCGGCACTGAAATTGTGGAATTTGAGTATATTTTTTTGTCTAAATCCAATGTCCTTTTTAAGTTCACATTTCAAAACAAAACTTGGCTGATGGGCAGGTACTTATTTACCTTATCAATAAGTTTCATTTAAATTTATTTTTGTCTTTTAATATCAGATATATATAGGGCGTGTAAACTTTATAAAACAGAATATTTTACTTTTAGATAAATACAAAGTGTGTACATATGATCCACAAAAATATAACTTCAATACAGACCTGTTCAAAGTTTAACTTTCCGCTAATGAACCGCAGCCCATGATCATCTCGATTCTTTGTTATCTCTCTCTCTCTCTCTCTCTCTCTCTCTCTCTCTCTCTCTTCTGATACTAGCTACCAATACCTCAGCCACTTGACAACCAAGCTCCGTATTATTTCCGTACACTGTGTTTAATTTTCCACATGTCTGTAACGTGGCTTACGAATCATTGCCGACGGTTCATCTCGATCCTAATTAGCAATATCCTGACATCTTTCTCAGCCGTTGCTATTTATCTCTCGGAAGTTTTCCGGGCTCTAGCTATTGATATCTCAGGCTCTTGACTGTCGAGCTTCTTCTATTTCGTATGTTGTCTTTTTTACATACATTGTTATTTTTATACCCCACGCTTAAAAAGTGGGGGGTATATGGTGATAGGGGTGTCCATCCGTCCGTCCGTCCTTCCGTTAAACCTTAGGGTACGTATCTCTTATCCGCAACTGCTCCTAAACCCTTCAATGGATTTTCATGAAACTTTCACACAATCTTTGTGATATAATGTAGATGTGCACCACCTCCTATTTAAACATTTGATCCGATGGGAGCGGGGGGGGGTATTTTTGTGAGCTTGTGGCTAACAGTTTTTCTAGTTTCTATATTGTCCTCGTGCATTTTGATGCACATAAGGTAGTTATTAAGCTACAAAGTATAATGCAGACCCGTTAAAAATACAACAATGAGCTAATGAGATAACGAGCTAACGGAAAGAAATCGAAGCTCAGGCACCAAAAGGCCGAGATATAGATTTCATAATCACACGTTTTACCAATTTCGGACCTTTCAGCTTTAAAAAGGAGTATTTTTGAGTTATTCTTTTTCACAGTTTTTGGCTATTATGTGATGCTAATTTTCACAACTGAAAATGACCCAACTCCCATTCACAAAAGGGAGTAAAAGAGAGAGTACTGGACTACACGTGTGTTTTAACTTTGTTCTTTATTTCGTTCGTTGTGTCCTGTATACTTCTAGAAACTAAAACAAGTTTTATTTCATTTTAAATGTAACTTAATTATGTATTCAGTTATTTTAATTAATTTACATAATCCTGATGGATTTATGTGACAATGATCGTTGTAGGTACAAATTGTTAATTATGAAGAGTTAAAATGAACACATAACTCACGTTAATTAATTTAAACGACACTGACATCCATTGTATGACGACATCCATTGTCTTAGTACACCAAGTGACTGGTCTGTAGACGATGTACAACTGTTTTAATAACTGATGTTAGTTAACTAAAAAAATTACACTGTTCCGAATCTCTCTCAGTTCAATGGTCATCTGATAGCTCAACTCAATTCTCTTCAGAACCACTACGGTAGCTCAGTTGGTACAGTAAGTGGGAGGTTGTGGGTTCGATCCCCGGGCGGATCTGGCCCAAGACTTAAAAATTGGTAGTGACTGTTCTTTCGCCAAGCACTCGGCATTACAAAATGAAAGACACGGCTCTTTCGGATGGGAACTTAACCCATGTCACGAAAATGAACTCTGCTGTATAACGCCATCAGCGCAACTCATAAGCAATTTTTCTGCACCTTCGCGTAAAAGTGGCGACGCTTCGATATAAGTGAAATAGTCTTGACTGGGAAATTAAACACCTTTCCTCAACTCAAATCATTTGATAGCATATAAATCTTAGTAGGTTTTTTACTCATGTGAATGTTCTGTACATTTCCTGGAAATCTTTCACGTTCACTATTGTGTCATCTGATATACTGTCACGTAAGAAATGTTCTTTATAATTTATGTAAACACTATGCCTTATTAGTGGTTGTGTACTTTTACTGTGTATAATTCAAAATATTTCATTGCACTGTTTTTCATTGTCACTTCAAATGGCATCCAAAGTGTATACTCATGGCGTGTTCTGTACTGTCATGTGCTGTTTTTGAATGCATTATTTTAATAGAAATTCATTCCATGTAATATACATGTTTAGTGCTGTTGTTTCTTGTTATTGGTCCAATTGCTTAATATTGTATATGTGTTGTTGGTTGAATTAGTTACATGTGTATTAATGCCCTCAAAATATTTTATGGTCGTATGACGTCTCTATATCCAAAATTACCCTGTGTATATTTGGCGTCAATTGTTCCATCATTCTAAATTTTGATTTCATACGTGGTGGGTGTAGCCAGTTAAACAGGAGGGGCTTACCCCTTCGTAGCACCCGGCCTCACTTTCCTCGTGCAACTTCACGTGTTTAACCTAACTTGTCAGTTTAAGTTTTAATTTGTTTTGGGATTGTGATTTGGATATGGATTTGTATGTTTGTTTTCGATAGATATTCGTTTTGTTGTCATGTATTGTTGGTTGAACGGTTAAAGTTTTGTTCATGCTCTCTTCTTCTTTTTCTTTTTCTTCTTCTTCTTCCCATAATGGAGTGAACTCCATGTTTGTTGTTTTCAGTTGTTGTTTGAATTGGTTAAAGCAATGTGTTCATTTTTGTTGTCGGTCATATTAGTTAATGTTATGTACATGTTTTGTACATTGTATGTTCTTTCGGGTTGTTGGTTGAATTGGTAAATGTTGTGCACAAGGTTTCGATTCTGTAAGTTGAATAAGTTGATGTCAAATGCATGTTTTCATTTACGTCAGTCTTCAAACCCAGGGTCTATCACCACTGTGAGTTCGAGTCCCACTCAGACCACATGTGGGAAAGTGAATTTCCCTTGCCGTTGGCCTTTACTTGTTCACCTGGTATCAGTTTAATGGACTGGGGGAGAGTCGTACGCTTGTCTGCGGTGTACTGACTCTGTGAGCTAGGACGTTAATGTCGCCCCGAATGCGCGCTAGTGCAAGACATACCATAAAACACACTCGCACCTTACATGCCTACAAAAAAATCATAGATTAATCCATAGAGATTAATAAAATAGTTCTCGTCGCGAATAGCTGAAGAATTGCTGATGCGACGTTAAGCAACATTCAACCAACCAACCAATAATTTGCGTCTTTAAGTCTTATTCCCATTACATACAGTACGGTTGTGCAATGTGCATTAACACCTTATTTATGATATCTACGTAATTTATAGCATTTCTTATTATATGCATGGCTTTATATAATTCATAATAAAAAAAAAAAAAACTCTGATGGATAAAACATTTTATTTTTATATACAAAAAACACTAACATAGTTAAACAAATAAATAACATAATTATTGTTTGATGTATGAAGAACGAATAGCATAAAAACTTTAAAAAATAACAACAACAACAAAAAATAACTACAGTACAGACCTGTCGAAAATTTAACACTGAGCTAACGAAAAAGTGTCGAAGAAGCTCGGTTGGTGAGATATAGGAAGATAGCGACCGAAAGCTGCCTGCAGGGACAGAAAGATAGCTAGCAGCTTTTGAGATATACAGTACAGACCTGTCGAAAGTTTAACACTGAGCTATCATAAACGGTCGACACACGCCTGTAGAGTAGCTTAGATATGGACAGCTAGTGACCAAATAACTTCCGAGAGATAGAGAGGTGTCTGATTTATTGGTCAGTAATAAAGACCAGAGATGAGTTGTCAATACGGAACAGAATAACTTCCGAGAGATAGAGAGGTGCCTGATTTATTGGTCAGTAATAAGGGGCAGAGATGAGTTGTCAATACGGAACAGAATAACTTCCGAGAGATAGAGAGGTGTCTGATTTATTGGTCAGTAATAGACCAGAGATGAGTTGTCAATACGGAACAGAATAACTTCCGAGAGATAGAGAGGTGTCTGATTTATTGGTCAGTAATAAAGACCAGAGATGAGTTGTCAATACGGAACAGAATAACTTCCGAGAGATAGAGAGGTGTCTGATTTATTGGTCAGTAATAGACCAGAGATGAGTTGTCAATACGGAACAGAATAACTTCCGAGAGATAGAGAGGTGTCTGATTTATTGGTCAGTAATAGACCAGAGATGAGTTGTCAATACGGAACAGAATAACTTCCGAGAGATAGAGAGGTGTCTGATTTATTGGTCAGTAATAGACCAGAGATGAGTTGTCAATACGGAACAGAATAACTTCCGAGAGATAGAGAGGTGCCTGATTTATTGGTCAGTAATAGACCAGAGATGAGTTGTCAATACGGAACAGAATAACTTCCGAGAGATAGAGAGGTGTCTGATTTATTGGTCAGTAATAGACCAGAGATGAGTTGTCAATACGGAACAGAATAACTTCCGAGAGATAGAGAGGTGTCTGATTTATTGGTCAGTAATAGACCAGAGATGAGTTGTCAATACGGAACAGAATAACTTCCGAGAGATAGAGAGGTGCCTGATTTATTGGTCAGTAATAGACCAGAGATGAGTTGTCAATACGGAACAGAATAACTTCCGAGAGATAGAGAGGTGCCTGATTTATTGGTCAGTAATAGACCAGAGATGAGTTGTCAATACGGAACAGAATAACTTCCGAGAGATAGAGAGGTGCCTGATTTATTGGTCAGTAATAGACCAGAGATGAGTTGTCAATACGGAACAGAATAACTTCCGAGAGATAGAGAGGTGTCTGATTTATTGGTCAGTAATAGACCAGAGATGAGTTGTCAATACGGAACAGAATAACTTCCGAGAGATAGAGAGGTGCCTGATTTATTGGTCAGTAATAGACCAGAGATGAGTTGTCAATACGGAACAGAATAACTTCCGAGAGATAGAGAGGTGTCTGATTTATTGGTCAGTAATAAAGACCAGAGATGAGTTGTCAATACGGAACAGAATAACTTCCGAGAGATAGAGAGGTGTCTGATTTATTGGTCAGTAATAAAGACCAGAGATGAGTTGTCAATACGGAACAGAATAACTTCCGAGAGATAGAGAGGTGTCTGATTTATTGGTCAGTAATAAAGACCAGAGATGAGTTGTCAATACGGAACAGAATAACTTCCGAGAGATAGAGAGGTGTCTGATTTATTGGTCAGTAATAGACCAGAGATGAGTTGTCAATACGGAACAGAATAACTTCCGAGAGATAGAGAGGTGTCTGATTTATTGGTCAGTAATAAAGACCAGAGATGAGTTGTCAATACGGAACAGAATAACTTCCGAGAGATAGAGAGGTGTCTGATTTATTGGTCAGTAATAGACCAGAGATGAGTTGTCAATACGGAACAGAATAACTTCCGAGAGATAGAGAGGTGTCTGATTTATTGGTCAGTAATAGACCAGAGATGAGTTGTCAATACGGAACAGAATAACTTCCGAGAGATAGAGAGGTGTCTGATTTATTGGTCAGTAATAAAGACCAGAGATGAGTTGTCAATACGGAACAGAATAACTTCCGAGAGATAGAGAGGTGTCTGATTTATTGGTCAGTAATAGACCAGAGATGAGTTGTCAATACGGAACAGAATAACTTCCGAGAGATAGAGAGGTGTCTGATTTATTGGTCAGTAATAGACCAGAGATGAGTTGTCAATACGGAACAGAATAACTTCCGAGAGATAGAGAGGTGTCTGATTTATTGGTCAGTAATAAAGACCAGAGATGAGTTGTCAATACGGAACAGAATAACTTCCGAGAGATAGAGAGGTGTCTGATTTATTGGTCAGTAATAGACCAGAGATGAGTTGTCAATACGGAACAGAATAACTTCCGAGAGATAGAGAGGTGTCTGATTTATTGGTCAGTAATAGACCAGAGATGAGTTGTCAATACGGAACAGAATAACTTCCGAGAGATAGAGAGGTGTCTGATTTATTGGTCAGTAATAGACCAGAGATGAGTTGTCAATACGGAACAGAATAACTTCCGAGAGATAGAGAGGTATCTGATTTATTGGTCAGTAATAAAGACCAGAGATGAGTTGTCAATACGGAACAGAATAACTTCCGAGAGATAGAGAGGTGCCTGATTTATTGGTCAGTAATAGACCAGAGATGAGTTGTCAATACGGAACAGAATAACTTCCGAGAGATAGAGAGGTGCCTGATTTATTGGTCAGTAATAAGGGGCAGAGATGAGTTGTCAATACGGAACAGAATAACTTCCGAGAGATAGAGAGGTGTCTGATTTATTGGTCAGTAATAGACCAGAGATGAGTTGTCAATACGGAACAGAATAACTTCCGAGAGATAGAGAGGTGTCTGATTTATTGGTCAGTAATAAAGACCAGAGATGAGTTGTCAATACGGAACAGAATAACTTCCGAGAGATAGAGAGGTGTCTGATTTATTGGTCAGTAATAGACCAGAGATGAGTTGTCAATACGGAACAGAATAACTTCCGAGAGATAGAGAGGTGCCTGATTTATTGGTCAGTAATAGACCAGAGATGAGTTGTCAATACGGAACAGAATAACTTCCGAGAGATAGAGAGGTGTCTGATTTATTGGTCAGTAATAGACCAGAGATGAGTTGTCAATACGGAACAGAATAACTTCCGAGAGATAGAGAGGTGTCTGATTTATTGGTCAGTAATAGACCAGAGATGAGTTGTCAATACGGAACAGAATAACTTCCGAGAGATAGAGAGGTGTCTGATTTGATTTTGGTCAGTAATAAGGGGCAGAGATGAGATGTCAATACGGAACAGAATAACTTCCGAGAGATAGAGAGGTGCCTGATTTATTGGTCAGTAATAGACCAGAGATGAGTTGTCAATACGGAACAGAATAACTTCCGAGAGATAGAGAGGTGTCTGATTTATTGGTCAGTAATAGACCAGAGATGAGTTGTCAATACGGAACAGAATAACTTCCGAGAGATAGAGAGGTGTCTGATTTATTGGTCAGTAATAAAGACCAGAGATGAGTTGTCAATACGGAACAGAATAACTTCCGAGAGATAGAGAGGTGTCTGATTTATTGGTCAGTAATAGACCAGAGATGAGTTGTCAATACGGAACAGAATAACTTCCGAGAGATAGAGAGGTGTCTGATTTATTGGTCAGTAATAGACAGAGATGAGTTGTCAATACGGAACAGAATAACTTCCGAGAGATAGAGAGGTGTCTGATTTATTGGTCAGTAATAGACCAGAGATGAGTTGTCAATACGGAACAGAATAATTCCGAGAGATAGAGAGGTGTCTGATTTATTGGTCAGTAATAGACCAGAGATGAGTTGTCAATACGGAACAGAATAACTTCCGAGAGATAGAGAGGTGTCTGATTTATTGGTCAGTAATAAAGACCAGAGATGAGTTGTCAATACGGAACAGAATAACTTCCGAGAGATAGAGAGGTGCCTGATTTATTGGTCAGTATAAGCAGAGATGAGTTGTCAATACGGAACAGAATAACTTCCGAGAGATAGAGAGGTGCCTGATTTATTGGTCAGTAATAGACCAGAGATGAGTTGTCAATACGGAACAGAATAACTTCCGAGAGATAGAGAGGTGTCTGATTTATTGGTCAGTAATAGACCAGAGATGAGTTGTCAATACGGAACAGAATAACTTCCGAGAGATAGAGAGGTGTCTGATTTATTGGTCAGTAATAGACCAGAGATGAGTTGTCAATACGGAACAGAATAACTTCCGAGAGATAGAGAGGTGTCTGATTTATTGGTCAGTAATAGACCAGAGATGAGTTGTCAATACGGAACAGAATAACTTCCGAGAGATAGAGAGGTCTGATTTATTGGTCAGTAATAGACCAGAGATGAGTTGTCAATACGGAACAGAATAACTTCCGAGAGATAGAGAGGTGCCTGATTTATTGGTCAGTAATAAGGGGACCAGAGATGAGTTGTCAATACGGAACAGAATAACTTCCGAGAGATAGAGAGGTGCCTGATTTATTGGTCAGTAATAGAGAGATGAGTTGTCAATACGGAACAGAATAACTTCCGAGAGATAGAGAGGTGCCTGATTTATTGGTCAGTAATAGACCAGAGATGAGTTGTCAATACGGAACAGAATAACTTCCGAGAGATAGAGAGGTGCCTGATTTATTGGTCAGTAATAGACCAGAGATGAGTTGTCAATACGGAACAGAATAACTTCCGAGAGATAGAGAGGTGCCTGATTTATTGGTCAGTAATAGACCAGAGATGAGTTGTCAATACGGAACAGAATAACTTCCGAGAGATAGAGAGGTGCCTGATTTATTGGTCAGTAATAGACCAGAGATGAGTTGTCAATACGGAACAGAATAACTTCCGAGAGATAGAGAGGTGCCTGATTTATTGGTCAGTAATAGACCAGAGATGAGTTGTCAATACGGAACAGAATAACTTCCGAGAGATAGAGAGGTGTCTGATTTATTGGTCAGTAATAGACCAGAGATGAGTTGTCAATACGGAACAGAATAACTTCCGAGAGATAGAGAGGTGTCTGATTATTGGTCAGTAATAAAGACCAGAGATGAGTTGTCAATACGGAACAGAATAACTTCCGAGAGATAGAGAGGTGTCTGATTTATTGGTCAGTAATAAAGACCAGAGATGAGTTGTCAATACGGAACAGAATAACTTCCGAGAGATAGAGAGGTGTCTGATTTATTGGTCAGTAATAAAGACCAGAGATGAGTTGTCAATACGGAACAGAATAACTTCCGAGAGATAGAGAGGTGTCTGATTTATTGGTCAGTAATAAAGACCAGAGATGAGTTGTCAATACGGAACAGAATAACTTCCGAGAGATAGAGAGGTGTCTGATTTATTGGTCAGTAATAGACCAGAGATGAGTTGTCAATACGGAACAGAATAACTTCCGAGAGATAGAGAGGTGTCTGATTTATTGGTCAGTAATAGACCAGAGATGAGTTGTCAATACGGAACAGAATAACTTCCGAGAGATAGAGAGGTGTCTGATTTATTGGTCAGTAATAGACCAGAGATGAGTTGTCAATACGGAACAGAATAACTTCCGAGAGATAGAGAGGTGTCTGATTTATTGGTCAGTAATAGACCAGAGATGAGTTGTCAATACGGAACAGAATAACTTCCGAGAGATAGAGAGGTGTCTGATTTATTGGTCAGTAATAGACCAGAGATGAGTTGTCAATACGGAACAGAATAACTTCCGAGAGATAGAGAGGTGTCTGATTTATTGGTCAGTAATAGACCAGAGATGAGTTGTCAATACGGAACAGAATAACTTCCGAGAGATAGAGAGGTGTCTGATTTATTGGTCAGTAATAGACCAGAGATGAGTTGTCAATACGGAACAGAATAACTTCCGAGAGATAGAGAGGTGTCTGATTTATTGGTCAGTAATAGACCAGAGATGAGTTGTCAATACGGAACAGAATAACTTCCGAGAGATAGAGAGGTGTCTGATTTATTGGTCAGTAATAGACCAGAGATGAGTTGTCAATACGGAACAGAATAACTTCCGAGAGATAGAGAGGTATCTGATTTATTGGTCAGTAATAGACCAGAGATGAGTTGTCAATACGGAACAGAATAACTTCCGAGAGATAGAGAGGTTGATTTATTGGTCAGTAATAGACCAGAGATGAGTTGTCAATACGGAACAGAATAACTTCCGAGAGATAGAGAGGTGCCTGATTTATTGGTCAGTAATAAGCAGAGATGAGTTGTCAATACGGAACAGAATAACTTCCGAGAGATAGAGAGGTGCTGATTTATTGGTCAGTAATAGCAGAGATGAGTTGTCAATACGGAACAGAATAACTTCCGAGAGATAGAGAGGTGTCTGATTTATTGGTCAGTAATAAGACCAGAGATGAGTTGTCAATACGGAACAGAATAACTTCCGAGAGATAGAGAGGTGTCTGATTTATTGGTCAGTAATAGACCAGAGATGAGTTGTCAATACGGAACAGAATAACTTCCGAGAGATAGAGAGGTGTCTGATTTATTGGTCAGTAATAGACCAGAGATGAGTTGTCAATACGGAACAGAATAACTTCCGAGAGATAGAGAGGTGCCTGATTTATTGGTCAGTAATAGACCAGAGATGAGTTGTCAATACGGAACAGAATAACTTCCGAGAGATAGAGAGGTGTCTGATTTATTGGTCAGTAATAGACCAGAGATGAGTTGTCAATACGGAACAGAATAACTTCCGAGAGATAGAGAGGTGTCTGATTTATTGGTCAGTAATAGCAGAGATGAGTTGTCAATACGGAACAGAATAACTTCCGAGAGATAGAGAGGTGCCTGATTTATTGGTCAGTAATAGACCAGAGATGAGTTGTCAATACGGAACAGAATAACTTCCGAGAGATAGAGAGGTGTCTGATTTATTGGTCAGTAATAGACCAGAGATGAGTTGTCAATACGGAACAGAATAACTTCCGAGAGATAGAGAGGTGTCTGATTTATTGGTCAGTAATAAAGACCAGAGATGAGTTGTCAATACGGAACAGAATAACTTCCGAGAGATAGAGAGGTGTCTGATTTATTGGTCAGTAATAAAGACCAGAGATGAGTTGTCAATACGGAACAGAATAACTTCCGAGAGATAGAGAGGTGTCTGATTTATTGGTCAGTAATAAAGACCAGAGATGAGTTGTCAATACGGAACAGAATAACTTCCGAGAGATAGAGAGGTGTCTGATTTATTGGTCAGTAATAGACCAGAGATGAGTTGTCAATACGGAACAGAATAACTTCCGAGAGATAGAGAGGTGTCTGATTTATTGGTCAGTAATAGACCAGAGATGAGTTGTCAATACGGAACAGAATAACTTCCGAGAGATAGAGAGGTGTCTGATTTATTGGTCAGTAATAGACCAGAGATGAGTTGTCAATACGGAACAGAATAACTTCCGAGAGATAGAGAGGTGCCTGATTTATTGGTCAGTAATAGACCAGAGATGAGTTGTCAATACGGAACAGAATAACTTCCGAGAGATAGAGAGGTGTCTGATTTATTGGTCAGTAATAGACCAGAGATGAGTTGTCAATACGGAACAGAATAACTTCCGAGAGATAGAGAGGTGTCTGATTTATTGGTCAGTAATAAGGGGCAGAGATGAGATGTCAATACGGAACAGAATAACTTCCGAGAGATAGAGAGGTGCCTGATTTATTGGTCAGTAATAGACCAGAGATGAGTTGTCAATACGGAACAGAATAACTTCCGAGAGATAGAGAGGTGTCTGATTTATTGGTCAGTAATAGACCAGAGATGAGTTGTCAATACGGAACAGAATAACTTCCGAGAGATAGAGAGGTGTCTGATTTATTGGTCAGTAATAAAGACAGAGATGAGTTGTCAATACGGAACAGAATAACTTCCGAGAGATAGAGAGGTGTCTGATTTATTGGTCAGTAATAAAGACCAGAGATGAGTTGTCAATACGGAACAGAATAACTTCCGAGAGATAGAGAGGTGTCTGATTTATTGGTCAGTAATAGACCAGAGATGAGTTGTCAATACGGAACAGAACTTCCGAGAGATAGAGAGGTGTCTGATTTATTGGTCAGTAATAGACCAGAGATGAGTTGTCAATACGGAACAGAATAACTTCCGAGAGATAGAGAGGTGTCTGATTTATTGGTCAGTAATAGACCAGAGATGAGTTGTCAATACGGAACAGAATAACTTCCGAGAGATAGAGAGGTGTCTGATTTATTGGTCAGTAATAGACCAGAGATGAGTTGTCAATACGGAACAGAATAACTTCCGAGAGATAGAGAGGTGCCTGATTTATTGGTCAGTAATAGACCAGAGATGAGTTGTCAATACGGAACAGAATAACTTCCGAGAGATAGAGAGGTGCCTGATTTATTGGTCAGTAATAAGGGGCAGAGATGAGTTGTCAATACGGAACAGAATAACTTCCGAGAGATAGAGAGGTGTCTGATTTATTGGTCAGTAATAGACCAGAGATGAGTTGTCAATACGGAACAGAATAACTTCCGAGAGATAGAGAGGTGTCTGATTTATTGGTCAGTAATAGACCAGAGATGAGTTGTCAATACGGAACAGAATAACTTCCGAGAGATAGAGAGGTGTCTGATTTATTGGTCAGTAATAGACCAGAGATGAGTTGTCAATACGGAACAGAATAACTTCCGAGAGATAGAGAGGTGTCTGATTTATTGGTCAGTAATAGACCAGAGATGAGTTGTCAATACGGAACAGAATAACTTCCGAGAGATAGAGAGGTGCCTGATTTATTGGTCAGTAATAGACCAGAGATGAGTTGTCAATACGGAACAGAATAACTTCCGAGAGATAGAGAGGTGCCTGAATTATTGGTCAGTAATAAGGGGCAGAGATGAGTTGTCAATACGGAACAGAATAACTTCCGAGAGATAGAGATAGAGAGGTGCCTGATTATTGGTCAGTAATAAGGGGCAGAGATGAGTTTGTCAATACGGAACAGAATAACTTCCGAGAGATAGAGAGGTGCCTGATTTATTGGTCAGTAATAGACCAGAGATGAGTTGTCAATACGGAACAGAATAACTTCCGAGAGATAGAGAGGTGCCTGATTTATTGGTCAGTAATAGACCAGAGATGAGTTGTCAATACGGAACAGAATAACTTCCGAGAGATAGAGAGGTGCCTGATTTTATTGGTCAGTAATAGACCAGAGATGAGTTGTCAATACGGAACAGAATAACTTCCGAGAGATAGAGAGTGCCTGATTTATTGGTCAGTAATAGACCAGAGATGAGTTGTCAATACGGAACAGAATAACTTCCGAGAGATAGAGAGGTGTGATTTATTGGTCAGTAATAGACCAGAGATGAGTTGTTCAATACGGAACAGAATAACTTCCGAGAGATAGAGAGGTGCCTGATTTATTGGTCAGTAATAGACCAGAGATGAGTTGTCATACGGAACAGAATAACTTCCGAGAGATAGAGAGGTGTCTGATTTATTGGTCAGTAATAAAGACCAGAGATGAGTTGTCAATACGGAACAGAATAACTTCCGAGAGATTAGAGGTGTCTGATTTATTGGTCAGTAATAAAGACCAGAGATGAGTTGTCAATACGGAACAGAATAACTTCCGAGAGATAGAGAGGTGTCTGATTTATTGGTCAGTAATAAAGACCAGAGATGAGTTGTCAATACGGAACAGAATAACTTCCGAGAGATAGAGAGGTGTCTGATTTATTGGTCAGTAATAGACCAGAGATGAGTTGTCAATACGGAACAGAATAACTTCCGAGAGATAGAGAGGGTCTGATTTATTGGTCAGTAATAGACCAGAGATGAGTTGTCAATACGGAACAGAATAACTTCCGAGAGATAGAGAGGTGTCTGATTTATTGGTCAGTAATAGACCAGAGATGAGTTGTCAATACGGAACAGAATAACTTCCGAGAGATAGAGAGGTGTCTGATTTTTGGTCAGTAATAAAGACCAGAGATAGTTGTCAATACGGACAGAATAACTTCCGAGAGATAGAGAGGTGCCTGATTTATGGTCAGTAATAGACAGAGATGAGTTGTCAATACGGAACAGAATAACTTCCGAGAGATAGAGAGTGCCCTGATTTATTGGTCAGTAATAAGGGGCAGAGATGAGATGTCAATACGGAACAGAATAACTTCCGAGAGTATAGAGGGTGTCTGATTTTATTGGTCAGTAATAGACCAGAGATGATTGTCAATACGGAACAGAATAACTTCCGAGAGATAGAGAGGTGTCTGATTTTGGTCAGTAATAGACCAGAGATGAGTTGTCCTACGGAACAGAATAACTTCCGAGAGATAGAGAGGTGTCTGATTTATTGGTCAGTAAGACCAGAGATGAGTTGTCAATACGGAACAGAATAACTTCCGAGAGATAGAGAGGTGTCTGATTTATTGGTCAGTAATAGACCAGAGATGAGTTGTCAATACGGAACAGAATAACTTCCGAGAGATAGAGAGGTGCCTGATTTATTGGTCAGTAATAAAGACCAGAGATGAGTTGTCAATACGGAACAGAATAACTTCCGAGAGATAGAGAGGTGTCTGATTTATTGGTCAGTAATAGACCAGAGATGAGTTGTCAATACGGAACAGAATAACTTCCGAGAGATAGAGAGGTGTCTGATTTATTGGTCAGTAATAGACCAGAGATGTTGTCAATACGGAACAGAATAACTTCCGAGAGATAGAGAGGTGTCTGATTTATTGGTCAGTAATAGACCAGAGATGAGTTGTCAATACGGAACAGAATAACTTCCGAGAGATAGAGAGGTGTCTGATTTATTGGTCAGTAATAGACCAGAGATGAGTTGTCAATACGGAACAGAATAACTTCCGAGAGATAGAGAGGTGCCTGATTTATTGGTCAGTAATAAAGACCAGAGATGAGTTGTCAATACGGAACAGAATAACTTCCGAGAGATAGAGAGGTGCCTGAATTATTGGTCAGTAATAAGGGGCAGAGATGAGTTGTCAACGGAACAGAATAACTTCCGAGAGATAGAGAGGTGCCTGATTTATTGGTCAGTAATAGACCAGAGATGAGTTGTCAATACGGAACAGAATAACTTCCGAGAGATAGAGAGGTGCCTGATTTATTGGTCAGTAATAGACCAGAGATGAGTTGTCAATACGGAACAGAATAACTTCCGAGAGATAGAGAGGTGCCTGATTTATTGGTCAGTAATAGACCAGAGATGAGTTGTCAATACGGAACAGAATAACTTCCGAGAGATAGAGAGGTGCCTGATTTATTGGTCAGTAATAGACCAGAGATGAGTTGTCAATACGGAACAGAATAACTTCCGAGAGATAGAGAGGTGTCTGATTTATTGGTCAGTAATAGACCAGAGATGATTGTCAATACGGAACAGAATAACTTCCGAGAGATAGAGAGGTGCCTGATTTATTGGTCAGTAATAGACCAGAGATGAGTTGTCAATACGGAACAGAATAACTTCCGAGAGATAGAGAGGTGTCTGATTTATTGGTCAGTAATAAAGACCAGAGATGAGTTGTCATACGGAACAGAATAACTTCCGAGAGATAGAGAGGTGTCTGATTTATTGGTCAGTAATAAAGACCAGAGATGAGTTGTCAATACGGAACAGAATAACTTCCGAGAGATAGAGAGGTGTCTGATTTATTGGTCAGTAATAAAGACCAGAGATGAGTTGTCAATACGGAACAGAATAACTTCCGAGAGATAGAGAGGTGTCTGATTTTGGTCAGTAATAGACCAGAGATGAGTTGTCAATACGGAACAGAATAACTTCCGAGAGATAGAGAGGTGTCTGATTTATTGGTCAGTAATAAAGACCAGAGATGAGTTGTCAATACGGAACAGAATAACTTCCGAGAGATAGAGAGGTGTCTGATTTATTGGTCAGTAATAGACCAGAGATGAGTTGTCAATACGGAACAGAATAACTTCCGAGAGATAGAG
Organism: Anadara kagoshimensis; assembly: GCA_021292105.1. Lineage (NCBI taxonomy): Eukaryota > Metazoa > Mollusca > Bivalvia > Arcoida > Arcidae > Anadara > Anadara kagoshimensis. The sequence continues at coordinate 41,425,095 of CM037859.1, read as the reverse complement.
AGGTGTCTGATTTATTGGTCAGTAATAGACCAGAGATGAGTTTGTCAATACGGAACAGAATAACTTCCGAGAGATAGAGAGGTGTCTGATTTATTGGTCAGTAATAAAGACCAGAGATGAGTTGTCAATACGGAACAGAATAACTTCCGAGAGATAGAGAGGTGTCTGATTTATTGGTCAGTAATAGACCAGAGATGAGTTGTCAATACGGAACAGAATAACTTCCGAGAGATAGAGAGGTGTCTGATTTATTGGTCAGTAATAGACCAGAGATGAGTTGTCAATACGGAACAGAATAACTTCCGAGAGATAGAGAGGTGTCTGATTTATTGGTCAGTAATAAAGACCAGAGATGAGTTGTCAATACGGAACAGAATAACTTCCGAGAGATAGAGAGGTGTCTGATTTATTGGTCAGTAATAGACCAGAGATGAGTTGTCAATACGGAACAGAATAACTTCCGAGAGATAGAGAGGTGTCTGATTTATTGGTCAGTAATAGACCAGAGATGAGTTGTCAATACGGAACAGAATAACTTCCGAGAGATAGAGAGGTGTCTGATTTATTGGTCAGTAATAGACCAGAGATGAGTTGTCAATACGGAACAGAATAACTTCCGAGAGATGAGAGGTATCTGATTTATTGGTCAGTAATAAAGACCAGAGATGAGTTGTCAATACGGAACAGAATAACTTCCGAGAGATAGAGAGGTGCCTGATTTATTGGTCAGTAATAGACCAGAGATGAGTTGTCATACGGAACAGAATAACTTCCGAGAGATAGAGAGGTGCCTGATTTATTGGTCAGTAATAAGGGGCAGAGATGAGTTGTCAATACGGAACAGAATACTTCCGAGAGATAGAGAGGTGTCTGATTTATTGGTCAGTAATAGACCAGAGATGAGTTGTCAATACGGAACAGAATAACTTCCGAGAGATAGAGAGGTGTCTGATTTATTGGTCAGTAATAAAGACCAGAGATGAGTTGTCAATACGGACAGAATAACTTCCGAGAGATAGAGAGGTGTCTGATTTATTGGTCAGTAATGACCAAGATGAGTTGTCAATACGGAACAGAATAACTTCCGAGAGATAGAGAGGTGCCTGATTTATTGGTCAGTAATAGACCAGAGATGAGTTGTCAATACGGAACAGAATAACTTCCGAGAGATAGAGAGGTGTCTGATTTATTGGTCAGTAATAGACCAGAGATGAGTTTGTCAATACGGAACAGAATAACTTCCGAGAGATAGAGAGGTGTCTGATTTATTGGTCAGTAATAGACCAGAGATGAGTTGTCAATACGGAACAGAATAACTTCCGAGAGATAGAGAGGTGTCTGATTTATTGGTCAGTAATAAGGGGCAGAGATGAGATGTCAATACGGAACAGAATAACTTCCGAGAGATAGAGAGGTGCCTGATTTATTGGTCAGTAATAGACCAGAGATGAGTTGTCAATACGGAACAGAATAACTTCCGAGAGATAGAGAGGTGTCTGGATTTATTGGTCAGTAATAGACCAGAGATGAGTTGTCAATACGGAACAGAATAACTTCCGAGAGATAGAGAGGTGTCTGATTTATTGGTCAGTAATAAAGACCAGAGATGAGTTGTCAATACGGAACAGAATAACTTCCGAGAGATAGAGAGGTGTCTGATTTATTGGTCAGTAATAAAGACCAGAGATGAGTTGTCAATACGGAACAGAATAACTTCCGAGAGATAGAGAGGTGTCTGATTTATTGGTCAGTAATAGACCAGAGATGAGTTGTCAATACGGAACAGAATAACTTCCGAGAGATAGAGAGGTGTCTGATTTATTGGTCAGTAATAGACCAGAGATGAGTTGTCAATACGGAACAGAATAACTTCCGAGAGATAGAGAGGTGTCTGATTTATTGGTCAGTAATAGACCAGAGATGAGTTGTCAATACGGAACAGAATAACTTCCGAGAGATAGAGAGGTGTCTGATTTATTGGTCAGTAATAAAGACCAGAGATGAGTTGTCAATACGGAACAGAATAACTTCCGAGAGATAGAGAGGTGCCTGATTTATTGGTCAGTAATAGACCAGAGATGAGTTGTCAATACGGAACAGAATAACTTCCGAGAGATAGAGAGGTGCCTGATTTATGGTCAGTAATAGGGGCAGAGATGAGTTGTCAATACGGAACAGAATAACTTCCGAGAGATAGAGAGGTGTCTGATTTATTGGTCAGTAATAGACCAGAGATGAGTTGTCAATACGGAACAGAATAACTTCCGAGAGATAGAGAGGTGTCTGATTTATTGGTCAGTAATAGACCAGAGATGAGTTGTCAATACGGAACAGAATAACTTCCGAGAGATAGAGAGGTGTCTGATTTATTGGTCAGTAATAGACCAGAGATGAGTTGTCAATACGGAACAGAATAACTTCCGAGAGATAGAGAGGTGTCTGATTTATTGGTCAGTAATAGACCAGAGATGAGTTGTCAATACGGAACAGAATAACTTCCGAGAGATAGAGAGGTGCCTGATTTATTGGTCAGTAATAAAGACCAGAGATGAGTTGTCAATACGGAACAGAATAACTTCCGAGAGATAGAGAGGTGCCTGATTTATTGGTCAGTAATAAGGGGCAGAGATGAGTTGTCAATACGGAACAGAATAACTTCCGAGAGATAGAGAGGTGCCTGATTTTGGTCAGTAATAGACCAGAGATGAGTTGTCAATACGGAACAGAATAACTTCCGAGAGATAGAGAGGTGTCTGATTTATTGGTCAGTAATAGACCAGAGATGAGTTGTCAATACGGAACAGAATAACTTCCGAGAGATAGAGAGGTGTCTGATTTATTGGTCAGTAATAGACCAGAGATGAGTTGTCAATACGGAACAGATAACTTCCGAGAGATAGAGAGGTGCCTGATTTATTGGTCAGTAATAGACCAGAGATGAGTTGTCAATACGGAACAGAATAACTTCCGAGAGATAGAGAGGTGCCTGATTTTTGGTCAGTAATAGGGGCAGAGATGAGTTGTCAATACGGAACAGAATAACTTCCGAGAGATAGAGAGGTGCCTGATTTATTGGTCAGTAATAGACCAGAGATGAGTTGTCAATACGGAACAGAATAACTTCCGAGAGATAGAGAGGTGTCTGATTTATTGGTCAGTAATAGACAGAGATGAGTTGTCAATACGGAACAGAATAACTTCCGAGAGATAGAGAGGTGCCTGATTTATTGGTCAGTAATAAGGAGCAGAGATGAGTTGTCAATACGGAACAGAATAACTTCCGAGAGATAGAGAGGTGTCTGATTATTGGTCAGTAATAGACCAGAGATGAGTTGTCAATACGGAACAGAATAACTTCCGAGAGATAGAGAGGTGTCTGATTTATTGGTCAGTAATAGACCAGAGATGAGTTGTCAATACGGAACAGAATAACTTCCGAGAGATAGAGAGGTGCCTGATTTATTGGTCAGTAATAGACCAGAGATGAGTTGTCAATACGGAACAGAATAACTTCCGAGAGATAGAGAGGTGTCTGATTTATTGGTCAGTAATAGACCAGAGATGAGTTGTCAATACGGAACAGAATAACTTCCGAGAGATAGAGAGGTGCCTGATTTATTGGTCAGTAATAGGACAGAGATGAGTTGTCAATACGGAACAGAATAACTTCCGAGAGATAGAGAGGTGTCTGATTTATTGGTCAGTAATAGACCAGAGATGAGTTGTCAATACGGAACAGAATAACTTCCGAGAGATAGAGAGGTGTCTGATTTATTGGTCAGTAATAAAGACCAGAGATGAGTTCAATACAGAACAGAATAACTTCCGAGAGATAGAGAGGTGTCTGATTTATTGGTCAGTAATAAGGGGCAGAGGTGAGTTGTCAATACGGAACAGAATAACTTCCGAGAGATAGAGAGGTGCCTGATTTATTGGTCAGTAATAAGGGGCAGAGATGAGATGTCAATACGGAACAGAATAACTTCCGAGAGATAGAGAGGTGCCTGATTTATTGGTCAGTAATGAGGGGCAGAGATGAGTTGTCAATACGGAACAGAATAACTTCCGAGAGATAGAGAGGTGCCTGATTTATTGGTCAGTATAAGACCAGAGATGAGTTGTCAATACGGAACAGAATAACTTCCGAGAGATAGAGAGGTGCCTGATTTATTGGTCAGTAATAAGGGGCAGAGATGAGTTGTCAATACGGAACAGAATTGCTAGCTCGGTGTTAAACTTTCGACGGGTCTGTACTGTAGCTAACAAGGGGCGGAGATAAGCTGTCGATTTGGCACCAAATCGTAAGATGGCATCCATAATGTATACTCATATACTCGTGATGCTCCGTACAATATTCTATTACTACATGTAATATATGTTTTGTGCTGCTGTTTCTTGTTATTGGTTCAATTGCTTAATATTGTATACACGTTGTTTTTTTTTTTTTTTTTTTTTTTTTTCGTGTTAAACTTTTGACAAGCTTAGTGTTAAACTTTTGACAAGCCCGTACTGTGTATGTAAATGTTAAGAATGTTTTTATTTGTACAAGTGTATACCAGTTTTGGGTGTGTCCGTTGTAATTTACATTAAATTGGCGTTAGGAAATAAAAGGTTTTTGTGTGTAACAAAGCGTTAAAAGATGTATGATTGAGAATTAGCTGGAACACTTTATATTTTTGATGTTAGGTCATACAGTATAGATATATATATATATAATTTACATCAAATTATAATTTATATTTCTGCTCATTATCCACATAAAACCAGGTTTCCCAGTACTTTTGGGTAATATAATAGTACTGCAATAATACCACAGAAACAAATCAACATTTTTATTACTTTTTACACCCCACACTTTCAAGAGGAAGAGGGGGTATTTTATTCAAAGTCTCGTATTTCTGTCATGTCACTTTACGAAAGTTGTTTCAAACAGAAATTAAACGCATCTTGTATTAAAATGCCAAGTTATAGAATATATGTTTGTTGCCTCAAATGTGATATAGGTACAAGTAATGGTGTTTAACGTCCCAGTCAAGTATATTTCACTTATATCGAGACGTCGCCAGCTATAGACGAAGGTGCCTGTGCGCTGCGCTGATGGAATTCTTTATTAGCCAAGCTTACCATGACACGGGACCTCGTTTATTTTAAGTTCCCATCTGTAAGAACCGTGACTTTCACTCGTAATGCCGAGTGCTTGGCGAAAAAAAACCAGCCACTACTCACTTTCAAGTCTTGGGTCAGACACAGTCTTGGTTCGAACCAACAACCTCCCACTTACGGAGCGAGCACTCTACCAACTGAGATACCACAGTAGGTAAAGGTACATATGAAGTATATTAATCAATCAAAGGGTCCTTGTTGTCCGAGTGTTCTAAAGCGCAGGTTTAAGGATCATAACGCCTCTCACCGCAAAGTTCGAATCTCGTTGCATGGGACAGATACAAGTAGGAGAAAGTGTACCGGTGCTAAATGGTTTCCTCCGGGCATTTCGGTTTCCTCTACGATTATTAAACTGAACTTGGTACATATCCATTGATATAAGTGAAAGAATCTTGGCTGGGTGCTAATCTCCATTTTTTTCACATCTTGACTGGGTGCTAATCTCCATTTTTTCACATCTTGACTGGGTGCTAATCTCCATTTTTTCACATCTGAACTGGGTGCTAATCTCCATTTTTTCACATCTTGACTGGGTGCTAATCTCCATTTTTCCACATCTTGACTGGGTGCTGATCTCCATTTTTTCACATCTTGACTGGGTGCTAAACTCCATTTTTTCACATCTTGACTGGGTGCTAATCTCCATTTTTTCACATCTTGACTGGGTGTTAATCTCCATTTTTTCACATCTTGACTGGGTGTTAATCTCCATTTTTTCACATCTTGACTGGGTGCTAATCTCCATTTTTTCACATCTTGACTGGGTGCTGATCTCCATTTTTTCACATCTTGACTGGGTGCTAATCTCCATTTTTCACATCTTGACTGGGTGCTAATCTCCATTTTTTCACATCTTGACTGGGTGCTAATCTCCATTTTTTCACATCTTGACTGGGTGCTAAACTCCATTTTTTTCACATCTTGACTGGGTGCTAATCTCCATTTTTTCACATCTTGACTGGGTGTTAATCTCCATTTTTTCACATCTTGACTGGGTGTTAATCTCCATTTTTTCACATCTTGACTGGGTGCTAATCTCCATTTTTTCACATCTTGACTGGGTGCTGATCTCCATTTTTTCACATCTTGACTGGGTGCTAATCTCCATTTTTTCACATCTTGACTGGGTGCTTATCTCCATTTTTTCACATCTTGACTGGGTGCTAATCTCCATTTTTTCACATCTTGACTGGGTGCTAATCTCCATTTTTTCACATCTTGACTGGGTGTTAATCTCCATTTTTTCACATCTTGACTGGGTGCTAATCTCCATTTTTTCACATCTTGACTGGGTGCTAATCTCCATTTTTTCACATCTTGACTGGGTGTTAATCTCCATTTTTTCACATCTTGACTGGGTGCTAATCTCCATTTTTTCACATCTTGACTGGGTGTTAATCTCCATTTTTTCACATCTTGACTGGGTGTTAATCTCCATTTTTTTCACATCTTGACTGGGTGTTAATCTCCATTCCTTAATTATGCAACACATGTTTACAATATAATGCGCGGCATTTAAAACTCGTTAGTTTTTTTGTTTTTTTTGTTTCGGAATCTACGTCGTAGCATTCATGAACTGACTTTGGTTCTAGAATAAGGACAACACGCAAAATATTCTCCAAATTGCGCGATTACGTCATTATAGTTATTTTGTTATTGATTCGGAAATAGCTTGATCTTTACATTTGTGATGTCACGCCATGGCATAATTATTTGTTTGCCAAATTTTCGTTTCGAATCAAGTTTACAAGTAAGTGACTAGCTAAAGTACTGTCGTGTAGTAGTTTGGCAGCGTCCGTCTTTATTATTTGAAATTAAAACAGTATATTAACGTATGATTTATATAGTGTATAATATTTACTAAACCTGTTTAATTTTTCAGCACTAGACGGTCGTTTCAAAATAAAATTCCATCGGTAGTGCTTGGACTTTAGATGCTGAAATGAGAAAAATAGAATGCCCAAAATTGCAAAATTAACCCACGTTATAACAGAACTTAATTTAACAAACGGATCAAATGTCACAACAATACAATGACAATACAACTATAATATACATCATGTATATTCTTTAACTTTTTGTTACAAAGGTCTGTACATTGGTATCTCAGTTTTCACGATAGTAAGGTCTGTAATACAGTGTTTTGACGCCGGTCTGACTTACAATAGCATTTGGCCTCAATTTTACAGTCATTTCTTCACTTTGAATTCCCTTATTATAAATCTAGAAAAATATAAATCCTAATAATTTTGTTATTTTTCCAAAATATTAAGGAATAGTGTCATTCAAGTTTACAACATATATACTCTTGTTTTGTCGAAAATGCGCGTTCGAGCTTCATAAAAGATTGCCGACATTTGTCACAGTACAAAATTGTTTATTTTAACACTGAGCTAACGAAAAGGAGTCGAATTTGGCACCCAAAATATAGACTGATAGATATTGGCCGAAAAGCTGTCAAGTAGATAGAAGCTGTCGAGATCAAGCTTACGAAGAGTCGAATTGGGCTGTCGGTCTGGCACGTATTCGTTCGCTTACTGCTACTCTTTCGACAGACGTGTACATGTACTGTATAATTAAGTTAGGAAAAATCTTAAAACCTAAGGAATGAGAATGTTACCGAGGCCTGTCCCAAGTTTAACAATTATTTCTTAACTAAGTTTTTCCCTTAACTTAAATCTGGGAAATTTAAAATTCTTACTAATTTTGTTATTTCTCAAGATATTCATAAAAAATGTGTCATTTTGAAGATGACTCTGAGGTTATTATATTTATATTCCAATTTTGTTGAAACTTTTTATGTGTAGTACTATAAAATGTCAAAACCTGCCAGATTTAAGTAAAGAGAAATCTTAGTTAAGGAATGATTGTGAAACGGGGAGGGGGCAGGTACCTAAGCTTACTAAAGTATAGCTTAATTATGGTGCTGTCATATACCTTTTTTAAATTTAATCATAAAATACATTCAAAAAAATGTTATGGGTTTTGTAAGTAGCCAAGACCTGTTTATATGTAGAGTTGTCAAAATGCTTTTATGGATTACAAAAAAGTAGAAAACATGTTAAGTATTTCTAACTTAAAGGGCGCATATACCTCTTAATCAATCAACTGTCTTGACTGGGTAATGATAATAAAAAAATAATTCTAACGTTGAAAGTTTAAAGGTTGTTTATTGAGTGTGTATGTACAGCCCAACTCTCCTTAAAGGCCACATCTATATAAGGGCCACCTGCTTATAAAGACCAGTAGAATTGTATCCCAATTGTTCTTTATTCATATTATTTGAACCTATAAAGGCCACCTGTCCATAAAGGCCACTTTTACTGGTTCCCTTGGGTCGTTTGACTGCAATTACATATTATATCAGTTTTATTTTACAGCACTAGATGGCCGTTTCGGAATACAAATTCTCATCAGTAGTGCTTGGACCAAAATTATGAAACCAAAATTGTTTTCGAGATGTTGAAAAGATACCAAAAAGGACCAAAATATATTTTATAACGGTTTTAGTAGAATATGTATATAATGAGTCTGTTTTGTATATCAAAAGATTGAATGTAGCAATGGGGTTTTACGCAAAAGTCAAGATTCTTTCGCTTATATCGAGCCTGGTCACTTCATATGAAAATCACAAACTTTCAGCAAGGAAACTGTCTGGGACAATTCTCCAAAACTATGAAGCACTATTTTACGAGGCTAGATGCAAAGTAACGATAAAAATATAATAGTACGTGTCCCTTTCGTTTACCTGAGATGTTGTGCTATTTTCTGAAAGTTATAGCCCTTTGAACATAATTGCAAATCACAAAAAGTACCTACTGGCGAAGGATCCAACTTGTTTTACTCTACATGTATGTTTGTCTTGTCGTGTAAAATTATATCGTTTTGGGTATAAAGTACCTTAACCAAAAAAGAGCGTCCACTCATTAAGCGTCACTTGACCATAGTTCACTGGCCCTATCTATGACTCACAATAAAAATGAGTTTCCGACTTGGCACTAATTTGTTAGCTTAGTGTTAAACTTTTGACAGGTCTGTACTGTATTTTTGTTAAACTTTCGACAGGTCTTTACTGTATTTTTGTAAAACTTTCGACAGCTCTGTACTGTATTTTTGTAAAACTTTCGACAGGTCTTTACTGTATTTTTGTAAAACTTTCGACAGGTCTTTACTGTATTTTTGTTAAACTTTCGACAGGTCTTTACTGTATTTTTGTTAAACTTTCGACAGGTCTTTACTGTATTTTTGTTAAACTTTCGACAGGTCTTTACTGTATTTTTGTTAAACTTTCGACAGCTCTGTACTGTATTTTTGTAAAACTTTCGACAGGTCTTTACTGTATTTTTGTAAAACTTTCGACAGGTCTTTACTGTATTTTTGTTAAACTTTCGACAGGTCTTTACTGTATTTTTGTAAAACTTTCGACAGCTCTGTACTGTATTTTTGTAAAACTTTCGACAGGTCTTTACTGTATTTTTGTTAAACTTTCGACAGGTCTTTACTGTATTTTTGTTAAACTTTCGACAGGTCTTTACTGTATTTTTGTAAAACTTTCGACAGGTCTTTACTGTATTTTTGTAAAACTTTCGACAGGTCTTTACTGTATTTTTGTAAAACTTTCGACAGGTCTGTACTGTATTTTGGATTTTTGTAAAACTTTCGAAAGCTCTGTACTGTATTTTTGTTGAACTTTCGACATGTCTGCGCCGTATTTTTGTTAAACTTCCGACAGGTCTTTACGGTATTTTTCTTAAACTTTCGACATGTCTATACTGTATTTCTTTTTCATTTAATTAATCAAACTCAGGAACATTTTAATTGTATAACTATACATTTTGTTTTACCTGACCCAGGTGATTATTTGACAGATTTATAATCTCCTTCTAAGTGGCATTTATTGTAACATATTTAGATGACAACATATTTTATAGGTTAGAAAAATACAAAAAGCAGTACGAAACATAAATTCTCGTTTTTCAAGTTATGTTGAACAATTGAGGCATAAAGACTTACATATCAATTTATGTCAAGGTAACATTCATAACAGTCAGTATAACTGGTAATTGTGTTGGACTCGCAAACTGACCGCCTTTTTTATCAAACACACGGAAACAAAATTTGCAGATCTAAAATGTATAACAGTTGTGAACAATCGCCTGCAAGTTAATCGCTCACTATGACGCGTAATCAATTTTACATCATTTTAAAATGTAAGACAAAATTTCAAAAATTAAAAACAATCAATGAAGAGCATACTAATTCATGTTTAAAATATATTATGATAAATAATATATTAAACAAAAAACAATGGCAATATTTTCCAATACCATAAAAAAGTTTGCCCAATGACATGGCATAAAAGGTTGTCCGGTTGGGTTTGGCATCATCAAAGGTTGCCCAATACCATTATATTAAAGTTTACCAAACATGTTAAATGGTTGTTGCCCAAAATCTATAGCTAAATACATGAATAAAATGGTGTTCAATATCTTAACATAAAAGATTACCCAAAAACATTAATAATACGTTTCCCAATACCATAGCACAAAGGTTGCAAAATGGAATGGCATAAAAGGTTGCCCTGTTGGGTTAGGCAACATCAAAGGTCCTGTAGGGCAACATCAAAGACTGTCCAATACAATAATATAAATGTTTTAACAAAAATGTTGAAAGGTTATTGCACAATACCTAAATATGAAAGGTTGTTCAATACCTTACCATTTAAGGTTGTCCAAAACTATAGCATAAAACGTTGCCCTATACCATAGCATTAAGGTTGCCAAATGGCATGGCATAAAAGGTTGCCATGTAAGATTGGGCAACATCAAAAGTCCTGTAGGGCAACATTAAAGGCTGTCCATTACCATAATATAAATGTTTAACAAAAATTTTGAAAGGTCGTTGCCAAATACCTAAATATGAAACGTTGTTCAATACCTTAACATTAAAGATTGCCCATAACTATAACATGAAAAATTCTTTAATGTCATAACATAAAATATGGCCCGGTACTATTACATAAATTGTTGCAAAATGCCATAAAATTCAAAGTTCTTCAATGTCTAACAAAAAAAAACTGTTGCCCATTACAATAACATAAGATGATGCTCAAAACCATAATATAAAATGTTTTTCAATTTCATAACATAAAAAACCAATGCAGTAGGTCAGTTGGTAGAGTGTTCGCTCCGTAAGTGGAAGGTTGTAGGTTCGAACCCAGGCCGGGTCTGACCCAAAACTTGAAAGTGGGCCGTGACGGTCATTCGCCAAGCATTCGGCATTACGAAATGAAAGGCACGGTTCTTTTTGGATGGGAACTTAAAATAAACATGTCACGATTCGCTTGGTACGCTAAAGAACAGAACCCTGCTGTATAATGCCATCAGTGCAACGCACAAGCAAAATTTCTGCACGTTCGTCTATAGCTGGTGACGCCTCGATATAAGTGAAATATTCTTGACAGGGACGTTAAACACCGTAACTCAACTCAGCTATTCTGCGTTTTTATTGCATTACGTTGCATACCGGCTTCGGTATCCTAACTAGACACATTTTACATCACACTGGGATAACATGAAAATTTGAAAAATAAAAATCATACAATTTGAAACAAACTATACATTTTTTGTGACACATAACTTTTTAAATAAAGTAGTCATTGTTTTTTATCAAGAGTGATGTTTATTTTTTATCCGCCCAAGACAAAAATGCACTCGCTATAAATATAGAAAGTTTCATTCATTTTTTTTGTGTAAAAATCTGGTTTATATAACATGCTGCTAACTATAATTAGACGTTAAGGAGGCAAGGGGGATGGTAAATTAAAACTTATTTTAAATTGGAAAAAAACTTGAAATGAATAGTTAAATAGTTACGTAAATGAATGAATTACAATAAAATTCATCTTCTCTCTCTCTCTCTCTCTCTCTCTCTCTCTCTCTCTCTCTCTCTCTCTCTCTCTCTCCCTCCCTCCCTCTCTCTCTGTTAATTCTAATCTGATGTACAAGTGCAATAATGTTGCAAAAAGTATTTGCATTACAAAATCAATATAGATCCTACACCTATTTCAGATTTTTCAAAATTCGTTCAGGGTGTGTATTTTTACAATTATTCATTGTTAAATTTGAAATCATTTATCTTCTAATATCATAGGAATAAAAACACATTTTTACATCAATTTCACCAACAGAAAAAAAATAATAAAATAGTGGTTATGCATATTCATTGGATTCATTTCAGGAAATTAAAAGTAAAAAAAAAATATTATAATAGAGGAATAGTGTGTATAATGAAACTGCCCAAAAAATAAAGGAAAAATGAAAAAAAAAATAAGAATAGGATCCAAAAAGTAGTGCACTATATACTATACGATTGATTTTTTTAATCAATCGCATTTTTTACAATGGTGTATTTTTAATTGGTCCCTCCAAAATATTGTACCAAGGACAAAAGTGTACATAAAAAGTTAATATTAGTTCCTCAAAAATTTGCATCGGTGACAAATTTCTATTTAAAAAACTAAAATTTTCCTCTTCAAAAATATATACCAGGGACATTTTTTTTTTAATTTTGAGACAGGTCACAGTGTAAGTGTGATATACCACTTTTTTAATATAATCATAATATATATATATATAAATCGGGTATATGGGTATTTGATAAGCCTTATTGCTTCACATGCAGTCTCTAATTAGAAGCGCGTGTTAAAAAGAGACGTTAGCCTGCATGACAAGAAACGTTTTTTTTAAATCCTTGGTACAATTTCTGTAAAGGCAAATTTTACTGTCTAAAGAAATTTGTCCCAAGTACAATTTTTGGAGGGAAATTTTTACTTTTTATATACAATTTTGTCCCAGGTACAAATTAAATTTTTGAGAGACAAATTAAAAAATCTTTTTAGTCGGCTCATATCGGCCAATTTTATCATGTATTCATCCAAAATTAAGTGAAGAAAAAAAGTGACGTTCACATATTTAAATTGATGCTTCATAAGAGACAAAGATAGTTCTGTCCTCACCACATGCCTCAACTATTGTCCAAACTCAATAGTATGTATTTACGCCGTGGGACTTACTTTTGTAGGTGTGTCCCACCCATTAAATTCAAACTCTATAAAAAAATCATATTTAACACAAATGTTCCTAATAGCTTGATTCGGCCATGTTTAGTCTTTTTCAGTTACACTTATTTGCTTCAAGATTCCTATCATTTTATCATTCTAGCTACGCATTAAAACTATAAAATTGGTATTAATAAATCAGTCTTTTTACTAATTTATTATTTTTTCTCTTTCGTTCTTATTTGAAAAGCCGTTTTTATTTACTTCATCCATGTCCGTTTTGACATATCAATTGTTTTTACATTTTATACATGATACAAATAATTTTTGATGTGAAAGAATGCATAAAAATTTCTTGAACAAAACCACATGAAGTAAAAATATTTAACATTGACAAGTGTGTAATTCATTCATAAATCTCTTCACAAATTCGTACATCCGTGACGATATATTTTATAACGATATCTGTAGAAATATGATCGCTTTGACAGTGCTGTACATAGATTTAGCCGTAGGAAAACCCCTCTCGTGACGTCACCGAAGGACATGTTAAACGCATACCAAACAATAAAAGCGACCACTTTGACTTGACCTAACGATCTAAAATCTTACTAATTTAACTGATAGTTTTTTTTCAATCGGGTTTTTTTTTCAAAACAGGCGATCGATTTTAGTAAAATTAGCGATCTATTTGAAGCATATAAGTAATGAATAAAATCGATTTTAAGAATAAAAACGCCCTATTTTAAATATTGACATCAAAAGGTCAAATACTCAGGTCAAACATGTCGTGCTAACTGCACTTTAAATATAGCAGATACTAACATGTGTTAAAGCGGTGTATAACAGGGACGATTTTCTCAGCTTTTAGACGGAATCTGGATGTGAAATTTTTAATATGTGTTAAGACAATATTTAACTATGATCTGACAAAAAATCGGATTTTAAAATGGTCGGGAAGTAGCCGAATTAAGGTACCACACCCACTATTGAGTTTAGTGTATGTTGACCTATATTTTAGATAGTAAAGTTAGGCCGGCTGTTCAAATAACATCAGAAGTGGAGTGGGATTATAAGAGGAAGGATGTAGATATAGTGTTACACGCTCGTAGTTTTGATTTTTGTTTGTGATTCTTATATGAAAATATTGAAGCCCGATATTCCAGGGATCACATGTGGAGTATACGGAGTATAGAAGGAATTTAGTGATCATTTTTTGGCCTGGCGACATGAGTTTGGACAATATTTCGCCAGGATGTGAATGTTACTTCAACAGAAAGTTAATGAGGTGGTTTTGTTTATATAATGTGTTCAAATGTACGGCTTTACTCTGGGTTTAGTATTCATATAATTATATTGTATTGCCTGATCGTCAACCAATACAGCTTTGGACTCACCGTATCCGATCTTTATCCCTATGGACCACAAAATGGGGACAGAGAGACCGCTCGATTAGATGACGGGGGATCGGGTCAAATAGACCTAAATTCTACTTTTAAATTTTTTGGCAGAAATTACACCAAATTATTCGTAAGTATATACATAGCATACCAATACATAGTTGTACGTGAAGTGTAAGGTTGTATGATCACATAGCTATATATATATTGAATAGTTTCAACTTTGTGTGTTAGATGATACAGGTTAATATATAATTTTAGATACCCATCAGGGCGATAATTTTAGATATTCATAGGGCGATAATTAGAGATATCCAGAGGTGATAATCAAACAATGATAATTAGGTTATGCAATTTTCACACGTATGGTGTTATAATAGTGACTTGAGGAAATGAGAATTTCTACCCCCAACAAGCATGCAGTCCCTTAACCCCCATTTTTAATTTTGTACAAATACAGCCCACTTGACACCCATTTTAATTTTGCCAGACTAATCAGCCCACTTAATTATAATATAACCCCTATTTTAACTTTTGTCCAATTAATCAACACACACAAACCCCCATTTTAATTTTCAGAAAAAGGGGAGAGAGAGAGGGGGAGGGGGTAATGGCTAGTGGCATGATGGTTTAACTTCTTTATCTCTATACAAGGGTTTTGAATCTAATTAACAAAGGATGACTACATTTATTAAGATTTTAACATAATTATTGCACAATGGCTAACATGTTTGCACTTCACAACCTATCCAAAAACTTGGGGTCTATCAAGAAACAATGAAACCCGATTGGTACACGTAAGGTCTCCTGGTATGATTCAGTGTACTGTGACAGTAACCTTAAAGGTCAAGTCCTGGGGTCAAGTCTATAAATCAGCGGGGATGTACAGTGTGTCAGCTGTAATACCGATGACATGGGGACACTGTCACTTCACATATATAGACGGTTATAACAAGTCTATATAATACAGTATTTAGTTTTCTTCTTAAGTAAAACTTTATATATATATATGAAGTCTACACTGTGTAAATATATTGGAACTTAAATTTTCATGTTTATTCAAGGCCAAACTATTCTTCTAAAATAGAATGGCGTGTTCTATAGAACTCGAGTGTTATATAATGAATTGTACATGATTCAACAAATTCCATTATTCTACAAAAAAGAATTAAAAGGTGTCCTATTTCAAAAATCTTCTTTAAACGTGTAGTTAGGTGTCCTGTAATTAAATGATTCAATGTCAGGGTATTACACATGTGTAACAATCATTCATGTGTAACGAAATGCGTTCTGAATGTTAAACTAGCATGTACGTATATATAGACCGGTGGTACACGCGTGTAACCAACTTACATTGCCACTAAGTATACAGTCAGAATGTGTAACCAGTATTCGTATGTAGAAATGCGTTCTGAATTTCAAACTTACCAGTGTTATACACGTGTAACCAGCTTATATTGTCACTGAGTATAGTCAAAATGTGTAACCGGCATGATTCGATTTGGTCCTGAAACCATGCCTCTGTAGCAGCCTTAAGTCCATCACCATCAGGAAATCTGATTCTCCGGTCCGTAAATGTGATTTCAAATTTCTAAATAGGAAATAATTACTGGGTATAATGCAATACACTTGCACACCAGCTGCGACACACACTGTTGTTTTAAACTCTACCATCCCATAACACTTGCACACACACCAACACCACCACCATCTTCGACACACCAACAAACACACAATCACAGCCTACGACACGCCAACAGTGCTCTCAACAAACATATACATGTACTCATCACACACATACACACACACACACACCACCCTCACCACCTGCGTCATAATAACATTGTCATCCCGAAAACACACAATCACAGCCTACGACACGCCAACAGTGCTCTCAACAAACATATACATGTACTCATCACACACACATACCCACCACCACCACCACCACCACCACCTGCGTCATATTACCATTGTCATCCCAACAAACGCACGACTCTTATTATTTCTTCGCACAATACTCAGTACCAGCACCTCCACCCCCATCCCCCCACTTAACCTCTCACTATCACATCTAACAAAAAATTTTCATATTTTAATTATATTTTCTCCCCTGAAATAAAATACACCTACATACATATAGATGTGAATACTACAAATACCCAATTAATCACAAACGTAATCTTAATTTGAGTAATTTAATTCCAGTCTTCTAGTTCTTTCATCTGTAAGAGAGTCTCAGAGATAGCGATATACACAAAGTCAGGAAAAAGTTGAGTTATTTTGAATCCTTACTACACCCACCACAGCTACATAGTACAGCCTTTAGTACAGATCTGTCGAAAATTTAACACCAAGCTGACGAATAAGGACGGATCAAATCACCAGCCCATCTTGACCCCTTGTTAGCTATATCTATAGCTAGATATCTAGCAGCTGTCATCTATCTCTGGTCACATGTTCCGTCACTAGCTGTTCATATCCCGGCCACTTCGGATCCTCCTGTTTTGCTAGCTCAGTGTCAAACTTTAGACAGGTCCGTACTCTGCATGTTTGTGTGTATACCAGACATTATTAAGAGGTTTGACGTCTTCGGTATCAGAACTACGTATTCTACATATCAACATTTTTTACATCGTTTTGTTATTATTTCTGTTAGTAAAGGCAAACTAACTCCGTACATGACGCACATGCACGTACATCGGACCGAAAAATATGCAGTATACGGGTTTTGTTTTCATGTACTTGGTTGCAAAACTTCCAAAGTTCATGAAAATATAGCCATTTGTGAAATATTTTTCAAAACAAATTTAAAAGTATTTCTCTAAATATAGTAACCAATGGGATTTTAAGTAAAGGCAAACTAACTCGGTACATGACGCACATGCACGTACATCGGACCGAAAAATATGCAGTATACGGGTTTTGTTTTCATGTATTATTCTCGCTTTCGAGAATTTAAAAATTATTGGTTGCCAAACTTCCAAAGTTCATGAAAATATGGCCATTTATGAAATATTTTAAGTCTTACTTTTTGAAAGAATTTCTCTAAATAGTAGCCAATGGGATTTAAGGAAAGGTAAACTGACCTGGTACATGACGCACATGCACGTACATTGAATCGAAAAATGTGCAGTTTACGGTATGAATTTTCATGTATTTTTGTTTCTTAAATAACTTTTTTATTTGCAATCTAGGTTTTCATAATTTTAAACTTTTTAGTTGTCAAACTTCTAAAATCTGTGAAAATAGTCATTTTTGACGTACAATTGCTAAAATAGGTTACTCTTTGAAAGAATTTCTTAAAAAAAATAGTTGCTACCCAGTAGGAATGGAAACATACATGATGCTAGGGTAGTCTAGTTTCTTTATACGGAATGGATGCTTAAATAGCCGAAGTTCTTGGTTATATTAGAGTTGGAAAGATCATAGTTTGTTTCATCACTAATCTCCAATTTGTCGTAATGCCGATCCGACCAGAAAAATACTTGATTGTAATTTTTACAAGATGATTATTTTACATGAATTGTGGGCAGATTTTCCACTAAACAGGGTAATGTCATATTTTAAATGTTTTTATTTTCTGGTTGGAATTTTTCAATTTATTGTCAAATCGTAAATTTTGAAATAAATAAATAAATAAAAAATAAAAAATTGCAATATGACAACAAAATTATCCCTTGGATAATGATTAAATTAACCGCCTCGATAAAATAAAAATAATCTTTACTGTGGCGTAAAAACACCTTTACTTCACTCCTCTAGCTAAATAAACTGCTATAAGTAACAATGGCTGTATAGAAATACAATTTGACCCTTTTAACATCCGAAATCGGACACGCCTATATGTAATAACAACATATTATGATAGTAATGACCCATCATGTAAAC
The DNA here is from genome assembly GCA_021292105.1 of Anadara kagoshimensis. NCBI lineage: Eukaryota > Metazoa > Mollusca > Bivalvia > Arcoida > Arcidae > Anadara > Anadara kagoshimensis. The sequence continues at coordinate 41,406,582 of CM037859.1, read as the reverse complement.
GTTTATCTACACTGGTTCAGATTTATTAACATCTGCACTCAAATTAACGACCCAATTTTAATTCACAGACATAAATAGCTACAGTCAAACAACAATGAGCTGTCCGCTTGACCTTTAATTTAAATATTTATGGACTAGTACATTGATGTGAAGGGAACACAGGTGTTTATAAAACAGTTTATTTCGTCTAAACATGTGATACGTGCATTGTTTTAAATAATTTTAAATCCTAACTTTATCGATGGTTAATCATATGTGAATACTCCCAATGAAAGATCAAGCTCGCAGGTCAATGTTGTTTGCCTTTAACATGGCTAAATTAGTAAAAACAGCCTTGATCTTTTTTGGAAGTTTTGGTACACTCCCTACAATTATATATAGTAATTTCTGTTTAAAACGTGCTGTGAAATATGCCTGATTGTTACACATGAGTAAACACACATTTATATGTAGTTAACCTTTACACGTGTCAGAATGTAGTTGGTGCATTTTGGAAATAAATGCATTATGAAAAGTACATTGGTTTTATGACGTGATGGTAAAATTTGAAATGTATGGCGTGTAACCCATCATTGTTCTCTCTCTCTCTCTCTCTCTCCTCTCTCTCTTCTCTCTCTCTCTCTCTCTCTCTCTCTCTCGTGTTAGCCATTGGCCTGTTACTGCAACGTCAACTACAGTTGGTGACGTCTCGATATAAGTGAAATATTCTTGACTGGGACGTAAAACTATATTGTATACATCTTAAAAGGTTAAACGGTAAGATTCTGCAACAATAACAATGAAACACCAAACAAACAAAACGAAAATTTTCAAAACTTCCATGTTTAGTAATTTAATAATAATGTTTGATATATCAAGCCAAATGTGGGCGCAATACTAGCAAATAAAGCCAGATATATCATGGCTTCATATCGGATTTCCAATTTGTTTCAGCGTATCAACAAGTAAGAAACAATACAGCCACTTATAAAGGTACATTATGACTTTTAGGAAAGATAATGTATTTCTGATTAAGAGAAGTTTGAGTCGTATGTTACATTGTTTACATTGCACATGTCTGTCCCAGAAGAGGCGTTGTCTTAATCTTAACTTCCGCCTGAGGAGGAAAGATTTTTCTTAACGGAAAGGATAACACTATTGTCCAATCCCATTACAAAACCTTTATTTTAAGTCGGAAGTTGAAACAAAAATAAAGATTTTAAAAGTAAATTCACCTTTTTCTGTTTATTTTTGTAACAGTCGTTCGTGATATGTCCTCGTCTTGTTTGCTTCTTCGCTGTTATTGGTGTTTCATACTCTTGCTGTTTGTTTGTTTTTGTCGTTGTTTCGTTGCCTCGTTTGTTTGTTAGGTCCTTTCATTTTTCCTGTGATCTTGGTGTTTTTTTTTCGTTCGTATCAACCCATCATTGGTTCGTGGTCTTTGTTTGATTGTATGTTTTTATTGTTCATTTTTCCTGTGATCTTGGTGGTTTTTTCGTTCGTTTCAATACATCATTGTTTCTTTGTCTTGTTTCATTCTTCATTGTTCCTTTCTATCGTTTATTGTACATATATACATCATGTTCTTGTTCGCTTCTATCGTTCAAAACGTCAAATACATTAGTTTTAGTTTCGTTTATTTCGGCATCTACTGGGATTGTATGCCATCCGCGATAAACTACGGTCATATAATGGGAGCCGAGATACACCAGCTTATCTTTTGTATCATTGTCTCGATACTATTTGTAAATCAAAAGAATTGGATTTAAATCCCAACTATTCAACCGCCTGTCCTGTTTTGTTTGTATTGTATATATTACGTCTATATATGAACACTTACACGTTATGATGCTAATTAAGATTGTCTTTATCTGACACCTACCATACAGAGAGAGCTAACCATGAAATTTAACTGTATAAATGTTGTATTTAGATAAAATGTTATTATATAAGCTTCTGTACATGTAAATGGTATAAGGTAAGAAAAACCTCACAGTCAGAATATCACAAACAGTTCCTTACCGTCACAGTCAGAAAATCACAAACAGTTCCTTACGTCACAGTCAGAAAATCACAAACAGTTCCTTACGTCACAGTCAGAAAATCACAAACAGTTCCTTACGTCACCGTCAGAAAATCACAAACAGTTCCTTACCGTCACCGTCAGAAAATCACAAACAGTTCCTTACGTCACCGTCAGAAAATCACAAACAGTTCCTTACGTCACCGTCAGAAAATCACAAACAGTTCCTTACGTCACCGTCAGAAAATCACAAACAGTTCCTTACCGTCACAGTCAGAAAATCACAAACAGTTCCTTACGTCACCGTCAGAAAATCACAAACAGTTCCTTACCGTCACAGTCAGAAAATCACAAACAGTTTCTTACGTCACCGTCAGAAAATCACATCAGAAAATCACATCAGAAAATCACATCAGAAAATCACAAACAGTTCCTTACGTCACCGTCAGAAAATCACAAACAGTTCCTTACGTCACCGTCAGAAAATCACATCAGAAAATCACAAACAGTTCCTTACGTCACCGTCAGAAAATCACAAACAGTTCCTTACGTCACCGTCAGAAAATCACATCAGAAAATCACAAACAGTTCCTTACGTCACCGTCAGAAAATCACATCAGAAAATCACAAACAGTTCCTTACGTCACCGTCAGAAAATCACATCAGAAAATCACAAACAGTTCCTTACGTCACCGTCAGAAAATCACAAACAGTTTCTTACGTCACCGTCAGAAAATCACATCAGAAAATCACAAACAGTTCCTTACGTCACCGTCAGAAAATCACATCAGAAAATCACAAACAGTTCCTTACGTCACCGTCAGAAAATCACATCAGAAAATCACAAACAGTTCCTTACCGTCACAGTCAGAAAATCACAAACAGTTCCTTGCGTCACCGTCAGAAAATCACAAACAGTTCCTTACGTCACCGTCAGAAAATCACAAACAGTTCCTTACCGTCACAGTCAGAAAATCACAAACAGTTCCTTAACATATCCGTGAACGCCGTTGTTAAAATGTTATACAATCGGAAAATGTCGCACTTAAATTATCCAATCAGAGAACGTCGCTGTCAAATGGTGTCCAATCAGAAAACTCAACAGTCAAAATGTTGTCCAATCAGGAAACGTCACAGTCAAATTTTGTCCAATCGGGAAACGCAACAGTCAAAAAGTATTCTATAACCTTCTTATAAGAACGCCAAAGTCAAGTCAAATTTTGTCCAATCAGGAACACCCCGAAGTCAAAACGTTATCCAATCAGGGAACGCCACTGTGAAAATGTTGTACAATAACATAATAATACGGTCACATTTACACAAACAGCAAGTTCTTTTTGCCACTTGTTGCAAATCAACTTAAACTCGCAGAGTAAAATATATTTAAAAATCTAATCAATAGTATTCCTTCAGTGGTTGAATTTATGGCCATGTGCTGATTTTAGAATGTTTCACTGTGGAAATAAATTTAAGATTAACAAACGCAAAATAATTTTTGATTTTCGATTTTATTTAACTTAAAATAACAATGACTTTTCACTTAGCTTGATAGTTACTTTTTAATTCTTTTGCCACATGCAGGGTCATTCTGATCCAGGGACATTCTACCGGTGTGTACTTTTTACTATATAGGGGGTCTAATATATACAAAGTATGGTATATAAACTGATTAAACCTGCGGAAAACGGACTTTATCATCGGTATAAAGCGAGAACAAGCCTGATATCCGGCCCGTTAATCGGTGTGAGTAGGGTGGAGTTAGTTTGACTGATAAACATCGAAGTTTGAGGAAGCACGTCGAGAGAACTAAGTGTTTAATTTGGATAAACACGTACATATGTAATTGAAATCATATAACCTTGATTAGAATTCACTTTTAAAGAAATCAGTCTGTATAATTTTCAGTTTTGAATTAAACTATTGAAAACAGTGTAAAGAGTTTAAAAAGAAACGAATTAAAAGTTTTCAATAAAGTCCACAATGCCAAATAAATCAATGTCGAAATTAAAAAAATCCCAGTTCAGTATTGTGAATATTGTTTATTGCGTTTAATATTTAATAAAAACCAACTCTCTCTCTCTCTCTCTCTCTCTCTCTCTCTCTCTCTCTCTCTGAGAGTATGGAAATATGATCAGTGATACTCTCTCTCTCTCTCTCTCTCTCTCTCTCTCTCTCTCTCTCTCTCTCTGTATGTGGGGGGTATGGGAATATGATCGGTGATATTTATTCTTTTTATAAGTTAATAAGAACGAAATTTTAATTAAACTACGACAGATATAATTGATAAAAAAACCATATATAATTCTTTAAAATTATGATGTAATCTATGATCAAAATAATATTGAATCTAAAAGAAGCGTGCTTGTTGGACACGTTTTAATAGAAAAGCTCCCGAGAGATTTGTAAATAAATATTGTCTATGTTAAGTGTCACCTGTCGTCAGAAAAGTTCAAAATTAAGGGCTGTTAATAATTTAGGACCAAAGAATGCATGATTGCTTCCTGGGTCAAGTATTTGATTGGCTTTAAATCAATTGTCACTTTTTCTATATCTTAATTTATGTTAATTATTCGAATTTTAATTACTCTTATTTCTGTGATTCATGGGTTCTACACTACCGTAAAATCTGTCCTAATTCCATTTTGAAAATTTTAGCGTTAGTTTTATTTTATTTTTTCACAATTCCATGGCGAATAGTTCATAAACAAGAATAAACCTGTCTTTTTCAGTATATATCGTTTACGATATTTATGTTGAGGGTTTATAATCACGATTGGTCTAAATCACAAAAACAGGTTACAACAGCGTGATTGGCTTTGAAATAATCACGCCTTCTAACACTTAATTATTGTCGTGAGATCACTAACGATCTATAACAGTTAATCTAGATTTTGGAAATTTACATGTACGCAAGTCAGTATATTTTTTTCATGATCTTGTACAAGTTCAAGTAACTAGTACAGGGATTCAAAATTATGTTTTGTAATGGAAGGTCCAGGACTTTTTGCCTTTATTTTTGGCAGGTCCCACATAAAGTTTTGAAAGTCCAATATCAACATTGAAAGATCCATGTGCAAATGTAATTATATTGAAAAGTAGAATTATTCTGGTAAAAATGGCAGGTTCAGCGGACTTTTACAATTTAAATATTAATGGCCCCAAGGTAAAATCAATAGGTCCCGGACCTCGGACCCCGGGAATTTTGAACCCCTGTAGTATTTTGAACAATACTACGGTAGTTCAGTTGATAGAGTTCTTGCTTCGTATGCGGAAAGTCTGCTTTCGAACCTATAATTGACTGACCAAAACTTAAAATAGGTAGCGACTGTTTTCTCGACAAGCAATCGGCATTTGGGAATAAAAGTCACATGACCTTTAAACGAAACCCGTGTGTCACGTTAGTTGTGAGGCGTTAAAGAATCCTCCCAACATGTGGCCCGAGCGCACCGCAATGATAAAAAAATTCTGCTTCTTTAGATATAGCTGGTGACATCTCGAAATAAGTGAAATATTATTCTAAACTGGAAGATTGAAAAATCATTTTTTAACATTAATGAGACGTCTGTGCAGACGTCATTACGCCGTAAGCATACCGAAAAACGACATGACGCCCCAAGCAGACTGAAAAACGCCACGGTGTCCCAAGGATACTGAGAAATGTCATGACGCACCAAGCCAACTGACAAACGTCATGACGCCCCAAGCAGACTGAAAAACGCCATGGCGCCCCGAGGATACTGAGAAATGTCATGACGCGCCAGACAAACTGACAAACGTCATGACGCCCCAAGTATACTGCCGTTGTTTTGAGTGTCCGTTGTCTACGAGATGAAAATATTTTATATCAAAGCCATAAAGCTGCAGTTATCACTACTACCTGTAGTGCATCCACTGTGAAATATGATGTCAAAATGACATGACTTGAACAAAGTATTACCTGAATGGCCGACCATGCTGAGAAGTTTTTCACATAAACATACTCTCGCTCCAGTCACCTTGATGCACCAGTGATTGTTTGTTCAAATATTTCCCTGCTATTTACATGGTAATTTTTTTTTCTTATACTGTAGAATACTTAGGTGTTACAAATAACAAACTGGGCGTTTTCAAAAATAAGACTGCAAATAAAAAAGATTCACTCGTGCATGTGAGATTATATGATGGGTTTCATTCTTCCATAAAACCGTCGAACGTCATACTCTTTAATGGTTCAAGCAATCGTGCTGTGTTATTAAACATAAGATTTATAAACGTTCAGTACCAATTATGACATTTGTAATACACATTGCTTTTTTGTGCAAAACTCGTGTAACACATTGTAGGACATTAACACAGTAAATAGTGGTATGTCTCTCGACTTGTTGGATCATATTGATTGATGTTGTATAGATCGAATGGGGGTTCACGTCCCGTACAAGAATATTTCACTTATATCGAGAGGTCATCATGCATTGGTGAAATGACAGAATTATTACCTTTGCAGTGCGCTCCGGGCTGTGTTAAAGGGGGTTGGGATTCTTTAACGTTCCACGCCTACCGTAACACTGGACTTCGGTTTTTAAGATCACTTCCGAAGGACCCTGCGATTTTAAAGTCTAAATTCCGAGTGCTTGGCGAAAGAACAATAACTGCTTGTTTTCAAGCATTGGTCAGACCCCACGACCTCATACATACGCAGCGAACACTGTGCCAAACTAGCTACCTTATTGGTCTGAATAAAGTTTAGATCGTAATACGTCCATTGGTACAGTAATGAAAGATGTACAGGTGCGGCATACATGTTCTACAACGGGAGTATTGATAGCTGTGTGGCAACGCCTAGATTTGCCAACCATAAGTTTGTCAGTTCGCTTGTCGAAGGTTGACGGTAAGCTCAAGACTCCATTTAAAACTAACTTCATCAATACTATAAATGAAAAAGTCATGGCGAGGACGTAAACATCATTATCCCACCACTGACAAAGCATTAAGCAATCATTGTAGAATATGTATAAAACATAACAAACCTTCATTTTTAGAAACGTAATTCGACAGCCGCTGGTATTGGAAGTCAAAAGCTAACAAACCAACAGATTTTCTGAACATTTATATCAACACATACAACTACGGAGCTTTACACTGTTTTGACGACATATTTGGCGACCGTACAAAGTCGGGGCTTTAATCATGATATGTACATGTATCTGGTTTTTTCTGGGGGTTTTCTTCTGTGAATTTTTGTGGTGTGTATTTTGTAAAACTCTCTATTACAAGATATACTTGTTATTTAGCTTTTTACATTTCTTTTTCATGTGTATTTTATTGTCGTAACGACCTGTAATTTAGTGTTAGATGTTGCATTTAAAACTAAAGTTACACCTCATAAATGTCAGAGTGTTCTTGATATAGGTCAATGTATTTGTCAATTTAACATCAATAAAACTCTATACAAGTGTCATTTAATGCAAATAAAATGAAATGGCGCTGGTAATTTATGATGTCAATGCTTAAATAGCGATACACAGCAAATTTTCGCAGTAGCGTGTATTTAACTCGTTTGAAGAAATCTTTGCTCAACTTTCTTGTTTCTAACCACACCACTGGACTTAATTTTGCAATAATGATATTTATTACAAATAAAATGAAATGACGCTGGTAATTTATGATGTCAAGACTTGGATAGCGATACACAGCAATAACTTTAACATGCATAGTGTATTTACTTCGTGTGAAGAAATCTTTGCTCATCTGTTTTGTTTTTAACCATAACTGGACATCAATTATTTGTATATCGGTTGCCCTTTCAAAGTCGGGGATTTAATTTTATTAATTCATCTTGTTTGTTTGTTCGTCTAGTTTAGCCAACTACATATTTTCACCTACAAATGACTTTTTTCATAAATTTATAATAGAATATGACTGTGAATCATTTAAAGAGATAGAGAAGAGGTATCCCTAGCCAGGTCATGGATTGTACATGTTTATGCAAACAATATTGTCAAGTAGGTCCACTTTCATTGGAATTTTGTTTATTGAAACTAAGAGTTATTACCTTGGCACGTGGATACTAAACATCAGCATACCACGTGATATACAATAACGTTTTGTTAAAATTAATTTTCAATAGAGTTCGCCAGGGTACCACGTGATCAATACCTCTTAACGTTTGTGCGGAACATTTTAGAAAACGTGTACGTCGAAAGTTCTTGCGGTAACGTCATTTTTACGGAAAAACGATCTGAAACGATTCCATCTTCAATAGAAATAATTGTTCTGCACAAACGCTATGGGTTATCAAGTGGTGCATTGGCGAACCTATGAATATAAAATCGCATTTGCTGACGTAAATTCAACTTTATTGTTGAAATACGTGACGTAAACGTTTTCCACATATAGTCTCGCAGTTCCAAACGATAAGAGGAATTTATCACGTGATACACTGACAAATTCCATTACATAAGAGAAGGGGAATTAAAGTCCATAAATAGTAACGTTGATCGCAATTTTTGCCATAATAGTGATTGTCCGGTGCCGGTTCAAAGTCGAGACTTCTACAGTCAAAATTCATGTCATCTTTTTGTCTCACTGTATTGTCTGTCTTTTCTGCAAGACTTCAATAATCTGATAAAAATCAAACATATGATATGTTATAAATTGTCTTTTAAAACATTCAATCTATTATTTTATTGAGTTACCTCGAACCCCTGACAATACAACTTGGCGTTTGGATAGGCATGTAAAGTTATAAAGACGGTTATAGAAAGCTAGTGTAGGTTTTTAGTTGCAACCTTTACTAGTATTTGTTTCACTTCCTGTAATTTAAGAGGGCTGCAAAGAAGATTTAAAACTTCTTTTTAAAAAGCAGCAATTATCTTTTATTTCATGAAACATTTATCACATAAGGTTCATTATTATTACCTGTACACATACTTGGGTTTCACATTGGTAACTACCTGACGCAACTACCAGGTAAAATGTAAACATTTAGGTGAATAAGAATTCAGTTTGTTCTATGCATCATCTTATTCATTTAAATGTTTATTATATTATGTCAATATGTTTGTCTTTTAAGTTTTAAAATTGCATTGATTGCATGATAAAGTCGCTTTTAAATTTAAACAGCTCGTAAAATAGTCAACACAGTTTGAAATTATTTCTATTTTAATCGTCATTTGAAATTGTTTGAGCGTGGTTCTTTGTGGTAATAGGGTCAATATCGTAACCGTTTTCAGATGATTAATAAGCAATGGAAATTAAATATAAAAGAGGACCTTGTATCGAATAAATCGTCATCTTTATAATAGTCTTCTATGAGTTTACATAGATACATAAATAATCTATAAATTGTGTCACGATAATTAAAGATCACCATGTGTAGTAACTTTGGTTTTCTTTTCAAAACTTCTAATAGATGTAATCAACAATTAAATAAAAAGTAAATAAATATTGTGCTCATTCACAAACTTTTTTTTCTATTTTGCCCTCAAAGCAAGGCAACAAACAAACATAGGCTTTGTCTATACATGCTTTATGATCAAGATGGGCTTATAAAGACACAAATACTATAGGCCGCCCGCATATCCGGGTCCGGGCTTGTTTACTCTGTAAACAAACATAATAACTCCAGACTCTTAAGATACGGACGCTAGGCAACTCGGCACGACACGGCTTGATCACTCTAAATAAACATTGTAACTCGACCAGTATCATACAACAAGGACCCTAGGATACTCGACAACATTATGTTGTGTAGTCAATACACGTGGAATGCAGTTGTGATTGCATCAGAATAAACATAGTAACAATTCTATTTCTTCGTATGTATTTGTGTATGGCCACACTTGCTGTTAACACCGCTTCCTTAACTACTACTGGCAATTGTCACGGCTCAAATACAGTACAGACTTGTCGCAACACTAAGCAAACCAAATTGAACCGAATTGAAAGCTCCCCGTTCACTATATCAACAGCTGCTATCTATCTCTCGGCAGTTTTTTGTCCAGTAGCTATCTATCTCTCGGCAGTGTTTTGTCCAGTAGTTATCTATCTCTCGGTAGTGTTTTGTCCAGTAGTTATCTATCTCTCGGCAGTTTTTTGTCCAGTAGTTATCTATCTCTCGGCAGTGTTTTGTCCAGTAGTTATCTGTCTCTCGGCAGTGTTTTGTCCAGTAGCTATCTATCTCTCGGCAGTTTTTTGTCCAGTAGCTATCTATCTCCCGGCAGTGTTTTGTCCAGTAGTTATCTATCTCTCGGCAGTGTTTTGTCCAGTAGTTATCTATCTCTCGGCAGTGTTTTGTCCAGTAGTTATCTATCTCTCGGCAGTGTTTTGTCCAGTAGGTATCTGTCTCTCGGCAGTGTTTTGTCCAGTAGCTATCTATCTCTCGGCAGTGTTTTGTCCAGTAGTTATCTATCTCTCGGCAGTTTTTTGTCCAGTAGTTATCTATCTCTCGGCAGTGTTTTGTCCAGTAGTTATCTATCTCTCGGCACTTTTTTGTCCAGTAGTTATCTATCTCTCGGCAGTGTTTTGTCCAGTAGGTATCTGTCTCTCGGCAGTGTTTTGTCCAGTAGCTATCTATCTCTCGGCAGTGTTTTGTCCAGTAGTTATCTATCTCTCGGCAGTTTTTTGTCCAGTAGTTATCTATCTCTCGGCAGTGTTTTGTCCAGTAGTTATCTATCTCTCGGCAGTTTTTTGTCCAGTAGTTATCTATCTCTCGGCAGTGTTTTGTCCAGTAGGTATCTGTCTCTCGGCAGTGTTTTGTCCAGTAGCTATCTATCTCTCGGCAGTTTTTTGTCCAGTAGCTATCCATATCTCGCGGTTCACTTTCATTTTTGTTAACTCAATGTTAAATTAAAACTTTCGACAAGCTCCAAAGTTAGTTGTTGTTCCAGGTTTTCCACTGTTGATCATCACGCAAGCTTGCCAAATAGTACCAAGACCGTGAATTATATATATGGGTTTTGCCTCATCGTTTACCTCACATAATATCAGATTGAACAGTTGCCTTGTATCAACGGTGTTGCTCTTCAACTAAAAATCCGTACAAATAACAAGGGATAATCCGATTATAATTTCATCATGTTGGCTAAGAATTTTAATAAATAGGCTAGCAGTGTGCATTTTAGAACGGCCTATAGCTTAACTGGCTTCTTACTTTGCCAAAATGACTTCATTGTTACGGCAAAACTAAGCCATATTTTAAAATAATGTGTATGTTATGTGGCGATTTAGAACGTTTTTATATTTCAATATCCCTTTTTAAAAATTTGATATTGAACACTGGGTCTGAATATATTTGACGTCTCATAGTTCCATGTTCCTTTCACACAATTTTGATTACACACGTGGCGGGTATAGCTAGTAGCTAAATAGGAGGTGCTTATCCTTCCGGAGTACCCGGCATCACTTCCCCGGTGGAAGTTAACGTGTCTAACCTAACTTGTCAGTTCTTAAGTTTTTACTTTGCTTCTGGATTGTGGTTCGGACATGGATTAGTATGTTTGTTTTTATTGAACATTGGGTCTTATAATAAAATATATGTTAATTATGAACATAGTGAAAAACGTAGTGTAAGTCAGTTTTACAAATTCTGATCTGATTCTATATTCGTGTATGTCTAATCTTAAATTAGTCATATTAATTATAAGACTAAACATGTACGTATGTGATTAACTGACGATATCCACCAGACCACTTAAAACGTAAACCACAGAAAACTAAAGAACTTTATATATGGGTCAGTGAGTACGCGTTCTTAATGGCATGGCTGATACACAAAAAAATGAAGACATTGGGATGTGTACAACATATTCTTAGTTAAATGTCTTAATTAAATCTGGGAAAAACCATTCACGAGGTCAACCGTTTTAATTAAATGTATAAAAAAACTCAAACACAGAGTCAAATGTCTATGTTAAATCTAAAAAAACATCCTCGAGGTCAAGTGTTTGAATTAAATGTATTAAAAACAAACATACATTCAAATGCCTTTGTTAAATCTATAAAACATCCACGTGGTCAACTGTTTTAATTAATTGCACAGAGTCAAATGTTTTTGTTAAATCTAAAAAATACATCCACGAGTCCAACTGTTTTAATAAAATGTATAAAAATGTATACAGGATCAAATGTCTTCGTAAAATCTAAAAAAAAGATCCACGAGGTCAAGTGTTTTAATTAATTGTACAGAGTCAAATATCTTTGTTAAATTTGAAAAATACATCCACGAGTCCAACTGTTTTAATTAAATGTATAAAACACGTACGGACTATTAAAGTCTTTTTAAAATCTATAAAACTATTTATGGAATTCAATGATTAAATTAAACTTATAAATGTTTCACATCGCCATATCTCAAACGATAACTTTCTACTTGTTTGTTTGAAAATCAAATTCATGTTCTGGAGTTTTATCTGATTCTTATTCGCTGAATAAGTGCTACATAAAGGTGTTATAACGTATGTCATATATATAGATTTGACAAAGATTGAGAAATCATTGTTTTAAATATATCTCTTCTTTGATATCGTGTTAATGAGTAAATTATATATCTTTAGGGGCCACTTATTGCAACAATTGGTTACAAACAGCGAGGGCATGTGATGTTTGTTGCATAATGAACACCCACACCTCATCGTCTTATGAAACACGATGACACGGTTGAACACTACCTAGATACCCCTGAATACCATTGGGTCCTTTTATCCAGTACCGTGAGTTCTGTAACTGATGGTGTTTTGGTGTTTCTGTTGTGTTGCCCAAGCACACTTGGTTGTACCTGCTTATAGGAGGTGCTCCCCCTTCCGGAGCACACGGCCTCGCTAGCCTGGTGTAAGTTCACGTGTTTAACTTTCAAAATTTAACTTTATGTGGTTCTTTTATTTGTCAGTTTTCAAAGTTTTTACTTTACTTCTGATTTTGACTTGGACCGGTGTGTTTTTGTTTGACCTTAAAGATTGTGATTTGCATATGGATCAGTTTAGATAGGCTTTATATCAAAGTGTAGGGTTATGATTGGTTAAGATATATCAGTAATATTAATATGTTGCATATATTATGTTGTTTTACTCATTGCCTAGCGTATGTTATTCATCATTTGATCTCATGCTTTAGGGGGTTTCGATGATAGAGTGGTATAACGCGAGCCTCACTCCTGACACATCATACTAGTAGTGCGAGAACCCGCTTTACGAATGTCGGTAGTATTCTTCGGGCACAATATAAGTGAAAGAATCTTGACTATGTACATAAACCTCCATTACTTCACTCCACTCCATTAAACAATACAGGCAATATACACGTGTAAGCGTTTTGTAAGTTTTTGGCGTTGGCATTCTTCTTTATACATAGGCGACTTGGACGATGTTTTTGTGTGGTATGATTGTAGTTGATATGTTTTTTATAGCAATAATTACTAAGGCATTACAAGAACTCCATAACCTCAATCTCATTTCTGGCAAAACAATTTAACATGAAGCGTGACCGCCCATCAAAAACATTTCCTTACAAGAGGTTCACACAAGGACAGATTGCTTTCGGACAGACCTCATTAGTGTACGTGTACATTTTAATTTCGGGCCTGGAGTGCTCTGTCATTTCTTGATTTCTATGCACACCAGAAACTACAGTATCCACTGAATTGAAACAAACTTTATAGATATTTATTTATATTATTTATATAGCATTTTGAATTTATAACAATAACGGGCGGACTCGTTTCTGTACATTTTTCTATTTGTATACTAGAACTTTCTTTTGTAATTTTTTGTAGAAATCTAGAATTTCGGTATAATGATATTTCTGTGAATCGTATTATACTAAAGTTTAATATGATATACTTAGAATTGATTTATTTAAAAATTTTGCGAGCAGTATTAACTTCTCTGTCTGAAATATCAGAATATATAAATAATAAAAACCGGGGTATGTTACACGTATAAATATCAGGAACAAATAATATTGCGATTAAGTTCGCAAAAATGTGTTACAAACGGACTTAATGCAGTTAGGTGTGTTTGAGAGAGAGCGTCTTTCATTAGATATACGTTTAAGCTCGTAAAAATATGTTACAAGTGAACTTGACGAACAATTATATGAGAGAGAGAGAGAGAGAGACTTTTATTAGACATACTTTTGAGTTCGCAAAATGTGTAACATGCGAATTTGATGCAGTTGAGAGAGAGGGGGAGGCTTATTCATAAGACATACGAATGTATACGTTTGGCTTATAATGACTGTCATGGACAAAATGCAATATTAGTTGATGACTAAATTTGAAAAACTTATTGGCAAGTTATATCAAATCTGTAGATGCTTGTAAAAGAAAAGTCCAAATGTTTGAAGAATAGTAAAATTCTAACAGATCAATATTGAAAGGGTTTATAATGTTAACTTTAGTTATTTTGATCTATTATGCAATAATAAGAAGGATAAGTACACTGTATAATGCTACTTTGGTCAGTAGTGGATATGTGTTATCATCACACTCACGCCACACCAGGGCTGTTATAATGGAATAATGGACTCTGGTTATACATTTATATCAAGGACATGCTAATAAACATTCCATACATTTATTAAAGTTCTATCAAATCAAATTTTAGGATGTTGTTGATACATATAAAATACCATTGAGTATATATACGTTCTTTATTATGACAAATATAATGTAATATATACTAAATTACAAGCATATGATATATAAATATCTACATAAAAAAATATACATTTCATTTTAGAATAAAAAAACGAAAATATATACATTATTATGCAATAAGGGATATAGGCATGTGTATGTACAATCCAACCTGCCTTAAAGGCTACCTCTATATAAATGCCAGTAGAGTTGTATCCCAATTGTTTTTTATTTATCTGTTTTGAACCTGCATATAAAGGTCACTTTGACTGGTTCCATTAGGTGGTCTTTATAGACAGGTTTGACTGTAATTCGATTTAGAATCATTGAAGAAAATTGTTATCGCATGTAATTGTTTTTGCTGTTGTGATTGCTACTTTAAATATTGATGAAATGCATATAAAAATTAAGATTAGTGTAGTACATTCAAATTTATGTACAAGATTATGTCTTATTTAACGAACCACTGCGGTAGCTCAATTGGTAGAGTGCTCGCTCCGTAAGTGAGAGGTCGTGGGTTCGATCCCTAGCCGGGTCTGACCCAAGACTTAAAAGTGGGTAGTGACTGTTCTTTCGCCAAACACTCGGCATTACGAAATGAAAGTCACGGTTCTTTCGGATGGGAACTTAAAATAAACGAGGTCCCATGTCACTGTGGGCTTGGCACGCTAAAGAATCCTGCTGTATAATGCCATCAGCGCAATGCACAGGCAAAATTTCTGCACCTTCGCCTACAGCTGGCGACGTCTCGATATAAGTGAAATATTCTTGACTGGGACGTTAAACACCATTACTCACTCACTCTTATTTATCGGAATTTATAGTTAAGATATATACTTCAAATGAAGGCCAAAAAAGTAAAACGTTATTCTTGACGGTATACCAATAGTTCATGCACTTTGTCACTTTTTTGTCAAGTTTGGAGTATATTGCTTGTAATTGAACAGTGTGTATTGTTTACAGACCGGGGCGGTGTCTATGTGACAGTAACACATTTCTATGACTTTGTACACGAAGTATAATAATGGGACATCAGGGCCTATTGATGACAGCATTTACAGTACAGACCAGTCGAAAGTTTAACACTAAGCTAACAAATTAGTACCGAATCTTTTCCATCCCGTGTTAGCTATATCTCTATATCTCGGCAGTATTATGTAGCTGTTGTCGATGTCTGTAGTATTGTCGATGTCTGTAGTATTGTCGATGTCTGTAGTATTGTCGATGTCTATAGCTATTGTCGATGTCTCGACAGCTTTTTGGTCACTATATCTAGCTGCCAATATTTCGATAACTCGACGAGTTTCGACGTCATTTCGTTAGCACAGTGTTAAACTTTCGACAGGTCTGTCGATACGAGTGTTATAAAGATGATAATATTGACAGATGGTACACATTTTCTAGTTACCCCTGCCATTAATCGATACTATATTACAATACAAAATCGATACCAGTCTTGTTAATGATGTAATATATTGCGATAAGAATCGATACATGTATTGTTATCGTGTAACTTTTATTCTTATCGGGATTGACATGTTACATAACAATGCTATTGTGAGATTTAACAGGTTGTTACAAGTAACACTTCGAATGTAAAATTTAAAAAAATCGATCGAAGCTAAAAATTAAAAAAAATCTATTTCTGGAAACACTGTTATTTATTTTAGCTGAAAGATTTTATCCAATCAGATTAAACTTCATTGCAAGACAAAAAAGTAATTTGCGAAGTCTTGAATTGCAGACGACAAAAGTCAGGGTCAAAGGTCACGTACGCGCTTCCTGGTTCATTACAAACACCCGGGGGAACCTAGATATTGACATGTGGATATTATGATAAAGCAGACGATTGACCGAAAACGAGGCAAACTAACTCCACCCATGTTTACATTGAGTGAAGTATATTTGATGGATATAGAAAAGGTGTGGGGAGGCTATAATCTAAATAAATCTAGCTGGTATTTGAATTATCAGCCGTGTAAAAATTTACTTTGATAAATAAATAAAATATTGAATTAAGAAGGGCGTTTGCATTGGCATTGATCTGCACACACGATATAACTAATATTCAATGAGTGTACACTGTTTAATATTATCACGTTTTTTACCAAACCATAGAACTTTTGCTATTAATTCAGTAAAAAAGTAAATAAGACCAAGAAAAAAATATTTTGCTAAAGATATTAAAATCTTAGATAAGGGTTTTAATATTATTTTTTTTTTTTTTGCACAAATAGAAAGAGAGAAATAAACAATTTTCTTAACAGAAAGTAAATAAGATTTAGAAATATATATAGCTTAATTAAAGATATTGAAATTTCAGTATGATTTCTCCTTTCATTGGATTCTTTTAATGGTGTTATTAATTGTATTTTTGCATAAATTATAAAAATAGAAATAGGCAATAGGCAAATTTCTTAACAAAAATAAATATGCATAGCGCTAAAGATATTCAAATTTCGATATTATTTCTCTTTCAATAGTTTTAATACTAAATTATTTTTTGCAGAAATAGAAAAAAAAGAAATGGTCAAATTTAGGGGTATTTTTTTTTTAAAAAGTAATTACAGGACAGACCTGTCGAAAGTTTAACACTAAGCTGACGAGCTAGTGATTTATAGACATTTCATCTCGACCTCTCATAGCCTAGATCTTGACAGCTTTTCGTCTGCTTCTATTAATCTGTTCGGTCACTGGCTGTCCAAATCTCAGTCATTCGGCTAGTCACTCGTGTTGACTACTTTGCGTTAGCTCAGTGTTAAGCTTTCGACAGGTTTGTACTTTATGGATGAGCTAAATATATTAAAATTTTGATTTATATATCTTTCTTCTTCGATTAGAGTTTTAAAGCTATTTTTCTTCAGAAATAGGCATATTCTCTTAACAAAAAGATAAAAAAAAATCGATACACGATTTTTTCTCTGATTAGATTTAATGCAGCTTGAAACATCACAAATAATAGATTCAAATAATATCCTACAGGTTATGACATCGAGAAATATAAAAGTTTCTTATCAAAAAGATAGAATGTTTCGATACATGATTTCTCCTTAATTAGAGTTAATTTCAATTATTTTTGTAACTTGAAACATCACATATAATATATTGAAATAACTAGCTATAGGTTATGACGTCGAGCAATATAAAAGTATATTAAATTGTAATTATTTTTTGCAGCTTGAAACATCATACATTCTATATTGTGGTGATATTAAGTGAACATGTCGAGGTAATTTTATGTCGATCGAAATTATCTGGATGTCAGAAATAAGCCACTATGATATTGAAATAATTACCTATAGGTTATGAAAAAATACAAAAAAATACAAATAACGTTTTCTGTTGATATACACCGAAGGTTAATCTCTCATATTTTTGCTCTAGGTTAAATCTCTCGATCAAAATCGACAAGGCATGGATCTTGTAAGACAGTTTATGTTAATGTAAATAGTGTTATTTGCTTTTCCGAGATAAAATGTATATTTGGTGTTTATCTTGAAGAGTGTAAAACCTTCGGGGAGGTAGAGAGAGAACCCCCAGATATAGCTTATTATCTGATAATGTTAATAACTTTGTTTTTACTGTGACGATTTCGTTTGGATTTGTTTAAAATCAAACTTAAGTGCAAGATGTGCAGTTTTTGATAGAAGTTTGTTAGTCATAATATAAATAGTGCAATACTTCCTGCAACAGTTGCATGCCATGTTGAAACATGTTTGCTTGTTGAAGAAGCGTTTTACAACAATTGCCAACGAAATGACACCGAGCATGCATGGAAATATTAAAGTGGTCTGAAATATGGAAATGTTGACTGCATATAGTATATTTGTTTCACATCATGTTCATAGTATTGTAATAGTTTTAAGGTATATTTTGAAGTTGGGCTATATGTTACTAATATTAGAAATACAAATGCAAATTTCATAAATGTGGTGTCAGATTGCTCTCGCATTTCTTCAAGTCCAACATGCAACCAAACAAATCGAAAACAAATATATATCAACACATGTCCAAACCACAATTCAAAAGCAAAGTAAAAACTTTGAAAATGACAAATTAAGTAAAACGAATGAACTTACACCAGGATAGTGAGGTCGGGTGCTCCTGAAGGGTAAGCATCTCCTGTTTAACAATCTACATCTATCACGTGTAAAATAAAGGAACATGTAACTATGGGATATCAAATAAAACCAGAATAATTTTGGACTTATCTTTTTGAAGGACTTGATAAGCCTAGGCTTGCAATGTTCCCCTTTGTCATCCTACAGAATTAAAACACAAAACCAACAGCAAAAAGGGCTTATTGCTTTAATTAAATTGGATAAAAAACAACATTATTTTTTGTACCTTGCGTCAACGAGGTTCAAGGTCACAGGTTCAAATCTTAGAAATAACGACTCGACAGTGTTGGAGATTGGGAGTGTTTGTCTCTCAAGATATTTCTCTAGTTCAATTATTTAACATTGTTCAAAATATTGCAAAATTGAATTATTAAAAACATTCAAGAAATAAAACATTAATCAGCAGACAACTACTGAATTTTACCAGGGTAGATAGAGTACAGACCTGTCAAATGTTTAATACTAAGTCAACGAATCAGTTGCGAATCGACAGCTCATGATCTGAATCTCGACAACTTTTCGACACCTGGTAATTAATCTTTCGATACGTTTTTCGTCTCTTCTATTTATATCTTGGCCTTTTAGCAACCGGGTTTTGGCTTCTTTTCGTTAGCTCAGTGTTAAACTTTCGACACGTCGGTACTGTACTACACAGAATGCATCATGCAGTCATTATTAACATTTCTGCACTGTTTACTCACGTGATTAGATCATAGTGATAAGATGTATTATAAGACACATACATAATTTGCTCACAAATTAAGGACTTATTTCCGAAAATACCAAACTCCAGACTATCAATTAAAAACTTCAGTTTGTGTACTGTGGAGTCCGGTACCCTCCGCTACTGTCTGTCGTCAAAAAACTTTAAACAAACTACCATCATTTCCGGATTGTAATTTTACACTTAGTTTCGTATAATCATCGTGGGAAAATATTTCTATCCTGCTGGCTTTACATGAATGAAGACAGGCGTAGTTGCATCATTTCTGTTTTCAAGTCCCATAACTCGAAATCAAAACAACACCATTGAAATTTCTTTCGAGTTATTTCGACTTACCCCTTTCTTTGCAAAAATTTAAAACACCGCACTAAAATAACCCCAAAAAGTTAAGAAATAAATTGATTGCATTTGTGTAAAGTGCTGCGTCTAATAATATGGTGGAAATGTTAGTTCTATTGCTTTTGAAATTGCAAATCTGAATATCTGAAGTTTTTTTCCCGTATCTTATATCCAGGGATGTGCTACAGAACGTGCCATTGTCCATAGCAAGACAAAACGATCACTTGTGAAGATTACGCAAACGTTAAGGGCACTAACCTGTATTATACTACAAAAAAAACCACTTTAATAACGTCAAGTAAACACAATAGGGGGATTAAGATGTGTTAATACAGGTAACGGAATTGAAAGTTACTGTCATGAACGACGATCTGCATTGAAGGTTTCATATTATGATGTTTGCTTAGATGAACATTTCAAATAAAACCGAAGATGATTATCGCATATTTGTTGTATATTTGTACCATCAAACAATCGTATGTACTGAAGGTATAATACGTGTGTCTAGTTAGTTTACCAAAACAAAGTGGGGAAATGCACTTTGTCAGTCACATCTTGAAACTATTTAACCGATTTTTATTAAACTTCACAAGAATAATCGCTGGATGGATTAGATGTGCAATTGTGTAATCATATTTTGAATCTGCACATTGTTTAGGATTTCCTAGTTTGGTTCGTTTCGGGGACACTTTTGAAAGGACATCTTATTTAAGTTATTACTTGTTATTGCTTTCCTAACGTTGGGTAAACATACTAAATTGTCCTTGCGTTAACTGGCCACTGACCCATAGTTAACCGAGGAGTGGACATTTTAAAATATCAACATTACGAGGAGGAGAGGTGTAACTTTACTCTGTCACTGCTTGTCATGTCCATAAAACCATTCTGGCGAAACAAGAATTTTAATGGCTATTAAATAAAGTAGAAACGTGTATTACCTTAGATATGTTGTCTTGAATGTAAAAACTAGAATTTATCAAAGTGAAGGCAAGTAGAACACGGGTAATGTATCCTAGCAACTATAATTCTTAAATTGAAATGCATATCAGTAATA
Source organism: Anadara kagoshimensis (assembly GCA_021292105.1). Classification (NCBI taxonomy): domain Eukaryota; kingdom Metazoa; phylum Mollusca; class Bivalvia; order Arcoida; family Arcidae; genus Anadara; species Anadara kagoshimensis. The sequence continues at coordinate 41,385,732 of CM037859.1, read as the reverse complement.
ACATTTATTCCACTATATACGTTTTTATCTTTACCTTTAGTTCACGTGTTTTTGACGACAAAAGTGGATATTTTTATATCCCGCCTTTCAGAGTGCAGTGGCCACTGTTGCCTAATGGATAAGACGTCAGTCTTCAAATCCAAGGTCTCTCACCGCTGTGAGTTCGAGTCCCGCTCAGAACACATGTGGGAAAGTGAATTTTCTTTGCCGTTAACCTTTACTGGTTCACCTGGTTTCAGTATAATGGATTGGGGTAGTGGTAGGCTTGTCTGTGGCGTACTGACTCTGTGAGCTAGTACGTTAAAGTTGCCCTGAGTGTGCGCTAGTACAAGGCAGACCATAAAGCACACTCGAACTTAACATGCATACAAAACATTGCTCAGAGATTAATAAAATGGTTCTCGTCGCGAATAGCTGAAAAAATGCTGATTTGACGCAAATCAAATTTGACACAAATTTGAATGTTGCACTAATTACCAATTGTGACCTTTTTGTTTTCAAATATCAAAACCCAACTTATCGGCCAATGTATTAATCACAGTGCCTAAAGCAAAGTAAAAACTTTGATAACTGACATAATAAGTTAAACACGTACATTTCCATCAGAGAAGTGAGACTGCGTGCTCCGGAAGGGTAAGCAACTTGTCCAGCTATCTAGTAACCAACTGAAGCTTTAGACAAAAATTATTTGATATTGCAATGTCATTATATTAAACATTTCACTTTGTATATTTTCAGGTAAACAATAACGGAATTATTACATTTGATTCTGAGTTGAAAATATACAAGCCACAGTCTTTTCCGCCTGCCACAGCAAGCGAGAACCGTCCTATAATCGCGCCATTTTGGGCGGATGTTGACATTCAGAGAATTCCGAATGGAAGTGTTTATTATAGACAAACAAATAACGTAGCGTTATTGAAGAGGGCATCCGAAGAAATCCGGAAGTATTTTATTTCACAGAGATTATTTTCTGCTACTTGGATGTTTGTTGTAACTTGGGTAGATGTAGGATTTTATGGTGCTGCTAAACCTCACGGGAAAACGAAAGTAAGTAATCATGTATAACGTTACTAAAAAACGAGCATGTATAAACCATTTTCTATGGTGCAAATTTTAATGTAGTTTGCATAGGTATGAATTTAAACCTTGTGGTAACAGTAAAGGCTATGACAACATACCTACGTGGAGAGGAACAATGATGTTTTACGCCCAGTCAAGATTCTTTCACTTCTCTATAGGCGGCAATTCACGGATAGTGTCGGAAACCGGGTATCCGGAGATAACATCAGTCCTTCGGCAAGCGGAGACAACCACAGTCCTTCGGCAAACGGAGACAACCACAATCCTTCGGCAAGCAGAGATAACCACAGTCCATCGGCAAGCGAACCGACATATTTTCTAATACTAGAATCTTCTCAGAGTTGCGGTAAAAGGCGCCGTGTCATCCGTAAGCGCCCACGTAGCCACCGAAACTTCTGATACCAGAAGGGATTGGTTTCTAGTTTGATAAACAAAATCATATATTTCAACCATTAAGACGAAACGTTAGAGGTAGAAAACTTTCGCGGTTTTGACCTTCTAAATTATTTCGCGGTAAGAAATTTTCGCGGTTTCGACTTTTATGAAACTGTACCAAGGGAAATAAGAAAGTTTAGTTGATAAGATATATTCGCGATAACAATAACCGTGAAAATCGCGATTTTTTCCCTCGCGAAAGTTTCTTCTTATACAGGCCTCGGTTTCACAATCTAAGCTAAAATTTTCCTTAACTTAAATTAAGCCAATTTTGGTAATCTTTTTTTTTTTGGAAATACTGATAAATATTTTTGTGAAAACTAAATGCAAATGTTTTAATCTAGAAGTGACCTTAAAACTGACACCTTAATTTCCTCAATATCTTGAAAATTAACAAAATTATTAAGTTTTGAAATTTTGCAAGATTTCAGGTAAGGAAAATCTTAGCTAAGAAATGGTTGTGAAATTGGGGCCTGTATGTTTATCAGTAAATATATAAACTTGTTTAACGCCTTTCAATGTCGGCAATGTTAGTTGTATGTCAGACAGTAAATGCACGGTGTTTCACTTTATGTATAACTATATCGTGTTATTTTCAAGTATTGATACAAATTTAAAATCAATATTAGCCACTTCCTTATCACAGAAAATATTTTAAAATGTTGAATAAAATCATAAATTGAAATTTCTTTTTTGAGACACTTTAGCATAATGTGTAGTCATGGTATCGGATGTTGTCAATGTTTTATGTTTATTTTTCCTTTTATTTCAGAAAAATACATTTCAAGCCATTTTAGTAACGAATGGTAAACGGTCATTTGTAGTTTTTAATTATCTAAAAATAGTTTGGACTACTGGATCCAATAGTCAGGGTGATACACAGACTGGACTAGGAGGGAAACAAGCTCAGGTGAGTCTCAACCACATCACTTATCGTAGTTCTTCACCATGCTTTTATAAAATTGACTCTGGTCCTGTTTCAGCTATAGTATCTACTATCTATGAACTTAGGGCATGGCGAAGCATGCATAAACGAAGCCCGAAAAATGACATATGTAAAAAAAATATGTTTGCAATACTATTTCGAATGCGGTGGCCTAATGGATAAGACGCCAGTCTACAAATCCAGGGTCTCTCACCGCTGTGAATTCGAGTCCCGCTCAGACAATATGTGCGAAAGTGAATTTTCCTTGCCGTTGGCCTTTGCTGATTAACCTGGTATCAGTATAATGGTAGTACGCTTGTCTGCAGCGTACTGACTCGGTGAGCTAGCACCTTAAAGTTATCCTGAGTGCATGCTAGTACAAGGCAAACCATACAACACACTAGCACTTTACATGCATACACGAAATTGTTCATAGATTAATAAAATAGTTCTCGTCGCGAATAGCTGAAATATTGCTAATGCGACGTAAGCAACATCCAACCAACCAACCAACTATTCCGTTTGTTGCAAATACTATTTCGTATATTCGTAAAAGCTATTTCGAATATGCAAAATACTAGCTATTTCCAACAAAACGAAATTTTTTATTTTGTATTTCTGATACCATTTGTAATAGTTAATCATTATTTCGATATAATATTTCGATTAGTTAATTCGTATTTTTCAAAATGGTAGTTCGAATATTCGCGATCACTACATGATACATATATCATAACGATATGATTTTGTTTTTATCATTATTACAAATTGTTTGATTGCAAAAATACAATATTAAAAATATACAATATATATGTGGAATGAACATTCCATATTTTTACACTTTTTTTTCTTCAATAACGATTATGGAGTTGAGTTGAATAATGGTGTTTAACGTTCAAATCAAGAATATTTCACTTATATCGAGACATCGCCAGCTTTAGGCGAATGTCCAGATATTTTTGCCTGTATGTTGCGCTGATGGCATTATACAGCAGAACCTTGTGCCACACCACACGGTAGCAGGATCAGGGATTTTTATCGTGCCACGCCTTTGACACGGGACGTCGTTTATTTTAAGTTCCAATCCAAAAGAACCGTGACTTTCATTTAGTAATACCGAGTGATTAGCGAAAGAAAATAATGGCACAGTATAATAATGGAATGTACGGCCACTTGAAAAATATTTCAATTATTTCAACAAATAAATAATTCTTTGATTAAGAGATATTAAAACGCAATTAATTGATTTTAACCGTATTGTATCAGTCATAAATTACTTTCAAGTTGACTTTTATTAAAAGGAGATAAAATTAATTGCAACACTGTCCATAATATATATGCGGATATTTGAACCCTGAGCTTTTTAATCACAACTTAATATTAAATTAAAGTTTACACAGACCCTAAAATCTTTCAGATCTAGAGTTGACCTTGTCACATGACCTGGGTGGGGTGAATTTTAATGTTCAAGTGACAGGAACACTCAGTATATATATATATAGTTTCCGGTATATTATTTGCTGTTTCTTCTACCTCTTGAGTGAACAATAATTATGACCTTAGAGTTAGGTGTAACCGTACACATATTTAAACTTGTATATTTTGTCTGGGTTTGAAATTTGAACAGTGAATTTTTCTTTAGCTTGCCAATAAACCCGTGAATTTCATTAACCAACGCCCATTTTTTTATAATAAAAAATCAACCCATGATACAGCGGTTTTAAAATACTTTGCAAAAAATGTCAACATAAATAATTGCATGCTTTTGTTGTTAAAATATTTTTTTACGAATTATAAATTGTTTTGTTCATATTTATACCCGAATGCTGCAAAAAGTGCTTTGTCAGTTGGCTATAATGCTGTTACAGGTCCCGAACCAACCGTGTTATTGTACTGTCATGTGCTACTTTTGAATGCATTATTTTATAAAAATTTAAAGGTAGCACATGACAGTACAACTGGTAAGTCATTCGCAAATTTGAAAATTAAAAAAGAAACAACATTTCATCAAATGATGAACCAACAAGCCCTAAATGAAGGCTAATAGCTAGCGCTTACATCACCGTTGTGACCATAAACGTATACATGCTAGTATTGCAAAGTGCAGAGGTCATTTGTTTCAGACTTAAGGATTTGAACAGAAGCGTACTAATAATTTAATGTGCAGAAGTCATTCGTTCCATGGCCTAAAATTAAAGGAATAAATTTCAAACCAATTTAATATTTTCTTAAAGCTCAATATTTAATGATGTAAATTATTGGAAATTAAGATATGCCTTCTTGCCAAACATTACCTTCGCTACATTTGCATTATAAATGATATTGCAAAAACTGACAATTAATGGTGTTTTTATGATGTGCATTTAACAATATCTTTGTGAAATATAAATTTAATAACGTTTTTGTGACGTCACTACGTACCCTTAGTACAGTATCGGATAACAAATCTGTTGAAAGCAATGTTAAAATGCAAATATTAATATAAAAATCAGAATGCTCAGAAAGGAAAAGTACAATGCCATTATAACTTGGGATTATAAATAAATAGATAATGTCAGTTATTTAGTTTACCATCTTCGGCTTCATTGGAGATGTTCATCTAGTCTTTTAATGTAAAACCCTCATAACACCTAAGTACATTTCATAGCTAGCTAGAAGTCCCTAACATTGAAACCACTTATACAGTATTGTAAGAGAAAACATATTGCGTTTAAGGTTTTAAAAACACCTCTGTTTAACGTTGTGCAAGCAATGCAAGGGGGATTACTTCAAAATGAGACAGTGCTGTGTAAAACTAGTTAAACAACTAAATATATTCATTGAAAATAACTAGACCATTTCACTCTGTCTATGATCCAAGGAAATAAATTGTCAGAACTCAATGTTGTAGTGGAACAGGGATGAAGCTTAACTATTTTGAGTTAGGGGCCCAACTCATTTCAGAAAAGAAGTTTTAACAGTAATTCATAGCTAAAATGTGTAATTATTCAGGTGGCCAGGCTGATTTTTAGGAGCCACTGGCTACTGGGCCCCTGCTAATCTTCATCCCTGTGGAACAAAACTAGAACTGCTTCGGTTTCTCATATTTTGCGAGGTTTGCGTTCTGTACTGGAGATTAAAAAACCCCTGTATGACCCAGATCTATATAAAGATCGTCATCCGTCATATGTTTAGATAAATATTCCGCCTGTTTCACAGTTATTTTCTTGTAATGCGAGTTGTTTCGACTACGCCCAATATTATTCCTAAGTCGAGAAACTTGATCGTTGATATGATGTGGTCTTAACGTTAATCTGTCTGTCTAATCCTCACAAGAAAAGTGTTGTTGACCTCGCCATGATGAAAGTAGCTCTTATGTTAAGCATTAAAACTTCACCCTTTCTGTCGTTAATATAGCCATTTGTTCTACATTATATTTCTGGGAGTGTTGAATTTTCAAGCTCAAACATTTATAAGTTAATTTTATCATTGCTTGTGATATTTACGGTAATTTTGTTATATTTTATTATAAATTTTAAAAATGCGAATTACACCAAAGGTAATTTTGCAATTTGGATGTTTTTATATTCTATTAAGAGAAATCTTAACGCTTTCCGTAAACCATCAAACATTTATTATTTTATCTTAGCATTGCTTGTAATCATTACTATAATTTTATTTTATTTTTTTAAAATATGAATTATATCATGGGAAATTGAAAGTTTTTGAAATTGAAAAAACATGGTAATTGCATAAATGGACATTTTAAAATTTGGGCGTTTTTAAAATTATAAAAACATGGTAATACTATGTAAAAAATGCGATTTTAATTGAGCAATGTTTCTTTTGCAAGCTGGTTTTAATAGATAAATGTTTTATTTGCAGGCTGGTTTTAATGCGGGTGATGGTGAAAACTATTACTCGATAGAGGGCGCTCAAACAGCAGCCGTTGTTAACTTCACACTCACCAGTAACGTTGGTATACCCGGGAAGTGGGTGTTTCGTGTTGACGGTAAATCGGTAGAAGATGTAAAGTGTCACCATGCCGGTAAGTCTACATACGTCGTGAATGCAATGAGTCAAATAAAAAGAGTAGTTTATAATGCGAAAGTTTCAAACTGTTTTTACTTTTCCCTTACAGCATAAACTTATTGCTAAGATCTTAAGATATTGCAATTTTGCTTACACACGTGGCGGGTTAGCTAGCTAAACAGGAGGTGCCTACCTTTCCGGATCACCCGGCCTTACTTCCCCGGCGGATGTTTGTGTCTAACCTAACCTGTCAGTAGTTCCAAAGTTTTTACTTTGTTTCTGGATTGTGATTTGGACATGGATTAGTATGTTTGTTTTTACTTTGTTCTGGATTGTGATTCGGACATGGATTAGTATGTTTGTTTTTACTTTGTTTCTGGATTGTGATTCGGACATGGATTAGTATGTTTGTTTAAGATAATGACCATTACACTTGTTATGTCTCTCAAACTAAGTTGTTGCTTATAGTGTTTATTTAATTTCTTCTGCAAACCTTTGTGTACGACTTTTTCTGAAAAAATATAGATCTTTATAAAATGTAACAAGAACAATCTTGTAGAGTTGATGTGTCATTGGCTATTCGTATTTGGATCATGTACATGGTTGAAAAAATATGATAGATTTCCCACTTTTGGTTTGTTTTGGGACTTTTTAAATGGTTGTCCCTTTCAGTAACAACTAGTTAATTTAGTTTCCATAGATGGGCAATAATTTTGGTTGATGATTCTGTTATCATCAAATGTGTTCGAAACAGAAAGCAATTGGCGTTTCGCCGACCACGCCCACAATGTTCCGACACTGGCCGCCATCACGTTACCAAAACAGCGTCAAGACAACTAATGGCGTACTAGTGTCAGTAAACTCACTAAATGGCACAATTCAGGCCAAGTTTTCATTTTTTTTCCCGTCAACTTCAAACATGTCGGGCTTTGTCGGAGCATTGTGGGCGTTCCCGGCGATACGTCAATTGTTTCCAAGAGATACATGGCGCTATATATACAACCTACCATATGGATTATGTATTAGCTGGAGTTTTTTCACCTATATTTATATTATATCTTATTTCAGTGCAAATTAAACTTCATCCACAGTCAGCATCCATGTTGGGAGGACAGGAAATCCGTGTTTCTGGACCATGTTTCAGTTTGGACTTTAGCGTTTATGCTCGCATTTATGAAACAAACATTACATTTCCATGTGCAGTTCAAAATGACGTCACTGTTAGTTGCGTCACACCTACTATATTTAGAACAGGAGAGGTGACATTTCAGTTGAACCCATATAATTTGGGTTGGAATTATTCATCCATATTTACCGTAGGTAAGTGTACTTAGTAATTTTTGTCAAACTTTCTGAGAAGTTTTTTGTCGAGATTGACAGACTATATAGTACTTTCAGTTAAAAGTTTTTGCAATAGTGCAATAGTTGTAACAATTAGCCAGTTGAAAGGCCACCTCTATATATGGGCCACCAGCTTATAAAGATCTGTAAATTTTATCCAAATTACAGGTTAGACACCTGAATTTCCACCAGAGAAGTGAGGCCGGGTGCTCCGGAACAGTAAGCATCTCCTGTTTAGCTAGCTACACCCACCATGTGTGTAAACAATCAAAACAAAATTATCCATGTTCAAAAGAAATTAAAAAGTTGAAACTGGCAAATTAGGTTCAACATATGTCCTTCCACCAGAGAGGTCAACAAAGAGTTAAATAAAGCTACGAAAGGAAACAAGAACAGATTGACATATATAGGCATCATGTACAGTATATTGGTTGACCTATACCATTGTGCTTTATTTAGAACTAGGTTCTTACACAAGTATTTCGAACAACATGTTATCAATGATCTGTGCATATAACACTTCTATAATTCGTTTGTAATTTAACTATCTTATACTTGCAGTTAATGTAGAAGAAATGGTGCCAAAAATTAATGTAAATATACATAATCACGTGACATGGAATCCTGTTGATATTCCGTCCAATGAAAGTAAATTAGAACTATTTCAATATAGGGTAAGTTTGGTCAATAACAGAATAATTAAACTCATCAACAAAGTCCATTAGAACTACACATTGGTAATAAAAAAACAGATATACTAATCCATGTCCGAATCACAATCCAGAAGCAAAGTAAAAACTTTGGAACTGACAAGTTAGGTTAGACACATGAACTTCCACCAGGGAAGTGAGGCCGGGTGCTCTGAAATATTTTCATGTAATTACAAAACCTGGAAAATCTTCGAACTTGTACACAATTTCGGAAATATCTTTGGATAGAAAAAAGTTTTTGATGAATTCAAATGTATTTTGATAAACATAATTTTAATATATTTTCTTCGTTGTAAAGAAAACAATTGCCATAAAGACACTGATTATGAATCCGAAAACGGTTTATAGTTGGAAATCATAAAAACATTTTCATAAGCCGTTTTGCAATGCGGCCAAATGGTGGTTGAGTGATTAAGTCGTTAGGTTTCAAACACTAGACATTTATTTGCTCTGAAATTTAAATTTGTAGTATCTGTTTGGCAAAATAGTGAAAAGCTGATGTGATGTAAAACAGCATTCAACTTGATAAATAGTGTGCAGAACCTTATACTGTGCAAATCATAACGTACATAACTTTATTTGTAATTTTCAGGTTAACCGCGATGGTCACCCATCACTAATGTCAGTCTGGAATCAGAATTTATTTCATGGTCATTCTGCTTCAAATTTAACTATTCCTAGAAATATTATGTCAGGGTCTACTGCCTTGTTACGGATAAGTTGGAATTCCACAGAAGATACTGATAGGTAAGTCTAGTTAACAAAATTTAGTTTGCTGCAAACAGGATTATTGATAATTACATAGGCTAAAGAAAGACATTTGAACTCGCAAACATGTGCTAGGAAAAATCCGGCGCAATAAGGAACAAACCACACAAACACGAGAGCTCAAGAGACAAGACTAAAGAAGAAAAAATTTAAACATGTACTCCACCACTCAATTAACATTGATGTTTAAGAAAACGCATTGCTAGATTGAACTCTATTTCTTAACGTGGGGTTTTCAAGCCATGCTCTACAGATTGGACGAATTTAAAATATTTTGTTTGGCAATGTGGACGAATTTAAAATATTTTGTTTTACATTGCCATAAAACAAAATAATATCTTCAAATCTATTGCATTATGCAACTATTCTAATTCTTCTGTCAACTAATATTTGCTGGTGGTTTTGTGTAGCTGACACATCGCCATTCAGAAATGATGAATTCAAAGGAGACGTCACGTGTTGCATTATTATAGACAATATACTAAGCTATAGTGTATGCAAAAATTTGAAAACAAAACAGTGCATCAATGTATATTTTGTATTTTTTTTCAGTTTACCTATGTCCATTTGGTCACGCCCATTTCCTGTTAGTGTAGATAGAGACTATTCAAAACAGTGGTGTAAACAATGGACGGAATTAGAAAATTCAAAAGAAAATTTGACTCATAGTTTTGATTTTTGTCCGTGTACTTTAAATCAAGCCCTTTGGGATACTGGGCGTTTTCATAGTGATTCATTTTGTAACACTGGAAAGGATAAATATTCAAACTGTTTATATAGAAGAGGTGCCAGCCATTGTGTTCAGCAAAATATGCGAAGGTAAGATAGATATATATGTTTGTGCTTGCCTATTTTCAGGTTTGAATTGGTTTTCAGATTGTGATTCAGACATGTTTTTTATACTTGTACAAAACAGGGTTCTAGGTAGTAAAGAAGATATAAACCTCTATGGTTAAATAAGTTAGGAATTACAAATAAACAAGGATTGTCTTTCTTATAACTCAACCACTGTAGGGCTACTATACCAGTGTGATTTTTGTATAGACAATTGTAACTTTTTAAATTATTAAGATTCGCATAATATGAAGTCCAATAGGAATTTCCAATACGTTTTATCTTATTGCAAATAAATAATCATTTTAATACGGAAATGATGTTTTAGAATGAATACTAATAGTTGGATGCAAAGAGACATTTTCTTGTACTGAGAAAAACTATTACAACATTAAACAACAGTAAACTGAAATGAGACTTTTTCAAAATAGAATAGTTTGAATGTATTGTAAATGTCTACATAGTAACCTTGAATTTTGTTTTATTTTTCAGTTTTTCTACAACAGGTGCTTCATGTTGTTATGGTATATCAGGGGAACTTATAGACATTAGAAGTCAAAATGGTGGGGGTAGTCGTTCCCGGTACCATTACAGAACTCAGGGAAATCATATAGTGCCTTATTTTTCTTATTTTGAAGACGATGCACTTCCTTATTTTCACTGTTGTCAAAATTCTGAGGATAGAAACTTGTGTTTATTATATACAAAATACAGACCTCCAACAACATGTCGGATGTATAATCCTCCAACTCCAGGTTAGTTATCAGCCAGAATTATTTATGACTAACTTACTAAATTAAAAAGCAATTTGTTGCTAATTATGTTTTTGCAATAGACAGTATAACTAAAAACATGAATTAACAAAAAACATTTACTTTGTAATAGCCAATATGACCAATGACACCAAACAACAAAAAACATGAACATGCTAATAGTAAATGTAACCAAGAAACAACAATCATCCACACCAAGCAAGACCAAAGAAGACAAATTTTGACCACCGATTGATTATAAAACTGTCGACTTTATTAAAAGCTGTATTAAATCCAACAACAGAGCTTTTTAGCTAACATTAAGCATTGTTGAAGATGGTCTACTTGCTTGTTACGTTATAATTATGTTATTATATAGCAGTCATATGGAAAGCATCACTTCTGAAACAGTTCTTAATTTTATGATTTGTAAATATGAAAATAGTTTATTTTCTGAAATGTATTTTGAGTATATTTTGAATATATAAAAAAAATGAAGATACAATGTATTTTCCATGCTAAAATTTATGTTCCCTTCGTTCTTTACATGACTTTGATTTCGTATATATCTTTATACATTTGTATTTGTTTTATTATAACAGCGCAGGCCGCTGGAGATCCACATATAACTACATTAGATGGTAGAGATTATACATTTAATGGTGTAGGAGATTTTGTTCTAGTCCAGGATTTAAATTCAACAGTAGTCATACAAGTCAGAACAGAACAAGCTATAGATACAAATGGTAAGGCATCTTGTATATACAGTCAAACCTATCCATAAAGGCCACCCAAGGGAACCAGCAAAGGTGACCTTTATGGGCAGGTGGACTTAATAATATGAATGAAGAACAATTGGGACAAATTCTACTGGCCTTTATAAGCGGTTGGCCCTTATATAGAGGTGGCCTTTAAGACAGGTTGGACTGTATAATGCTGTCTTATAGCTACAATATAATAATTGCTTTCAAAGTTGTCAATGATATGATTCCTTTGGTTTGGAAAATTATGTATATGCATGTATAGCATATATTCGGAATAGTAGCAAATGGTAGGGGTAGCTAAAACGTATGCTCAGCCCTTCATATATATATATTGCACATATTGGAAGATTGATTGCATGGGTTTTTATGTCCCAATAAAAAGAGATTTCGGGGAAATTTAAAAATTGTAGAAAGAGTTATATGCTCAGCCCATTCATGTATATATTGCATATATCGTTAGAAGCAATCAATTTGAGAAGTAACTACAGATATTTAGATGTATGCTGTTACAGCCAGATTTCTTATTAATAAAACATTTGAGTTTGAAGAAGGGTTTTAAAACTAACTAATGAAAAGTAGTAAGTCTTAATAATCGGTGATAAAAGTCAGAATGCCTTAATTAAGTTTTAATCAGTTTAACTTAACTCACCAGTTTTCTTTGCTTTGCTTTTGGAGTTTTAATTTGGACATGGACCGGTATGTTAATGAACATATTGTACTTAATAACTAGGGATTTAATATTATTATATAAATATTACATTTCTGACAGGGTGCCAGTACATATTGTCACCTCGAGGAAGCATTGTTTGCCGAGGCGATAGCCGAGGCTTACAATGCTTTTCGAGAGGTGACAATATGTACTGGCACCCTGTCAGAAATGTAATATTTTTTATTACACCGAATGTTTGTTTTATTTTACCAATACATGATGTGCATCCTTCGTCTTTTGTAATGCCCATACCGATTTTCATCCAATTTATCGACCGGGAATGCCTCAAATCCACAGTCATTTGAGCCAAGAAATTTAAGAAACATATCCACGGTCCGCTTAATGATCCGCTTAGTTGATGCAGAGTCTTTAGACTCTAACAAATTGCCAAGAAAGTCATTGTCAACCTCGACAAACATCATCCGACCGTTGTTGTTACAGACGAATGTAAACAATATCAATAACAATGAGACGCTTGCCGTAGATACAACTGAAAACATGTTTTGTTCAAAGCGCTGATGTGATCCAGTGAAGGGAGGCGACTCGAAAAAACGTACTGTCACACAGTCACGCGCGTTGCTATGTGACATTATAAATTTTATGTGACAGTACAAATTGTTACATAGCTCTTATCCAATGAAATTGCTAGATTTTTACATAAGGTGTAATAATACTGTATGTCAGATATATTGTTTTTTAATATTATTTATTTCTTTCGGATGGGAACTTAAAGGGACACTGAAGTCTAGGGGATTATGACCAAAATCGATAGTTATAAGTACAATATTAATAATAAAATTCAAAAAAATAAAAAATTATTCCATTAAGATATATATTTCGCTATTTGAAAATTGCCGAAAATCATCGCCGCAGCTCTTCTGTGTTGGAGGTGAGAAGAACACGCTGTGACGTCATGTGTGAACAAACCTCGCCATGCTATCAATAGTGTGGTTACAGTATAGTGTAAAAGTTGTAAAAAATATTGTTAAATATGGTTTTGTGTGCGACCGTTGATTGTAAAAATAATTAAAAAATTATGATAACTTAGAATTTGTCTCTATTTAGACTTATTTTAAATTTAATAATGACCAATTGGCTAAATCATGTGCATAATGATCTATGCATCAACTAAGCTAAAATGATAAAATATTCTTTCATTTTTTCACGATAAATCAATAAGATCCCAATTCTTAAAAGTAGAATTTACATCCCTTTCTCGCATACAGGTAATTAAGAGATTATCAGTAACCTACAGTACCTTTAGATCCTGTTTATTAGACATTCCATCGCCGGTAATCAAGAGGTAGATCTACCTTACAATATACAACATAGATCTGAAGATTGATAGTTGTAAATAAATTAAGTGATAAAGTCTTCACGATATCCATAATTAAATGTAAGTATAATTAATTTGGAATTTTGGAAAGATGCATTAAAAATATTAAATATTTCAATATTGATTTACGAATGTATAAATTGATGGGTCGACTGTCGTGACTGGCGGTATGAAATTAAAAGGATTTAAATTATTGAAATATTCCTATTCGTAAGTTCAATTTTAAACATCAAAAACTCTAAAAAAAATAATTAATCCCCCCCCCCCCCCCCCCCCCCCCCCCCCCCCCCCCCCCCCCCCCCCCCCCCCCCCCGCTTCTCATGTCATTGATGCGAAGAAAAATTATGTCTGTAACAGTGTGATCTAGTTCAGGACAAATTTGAATGCTGACGGCGAGAGTCCGTACAGGCCCGTCCTTTAAAATTGTATAAATTTACTTTTAAATGAATTTCCATACAATGACGTTTTTAAGTAGACTTGGCTGCAAATTTCATGAAAATCTCTTAAAAAACTAAAATAAAGTACAATATCCACGGTATATTATTTACTATGTTATACTGCTGTTTGTGTTCACCATATCATTTCATAATTTCTGCTACTTCGTCTGTTTCACATCTTGATATAAATGAAATTATCTTGACTACGATTTTGCCTTACAAGTTATAACATATTCAGATATAAATGGAATTATCAGGACATGGATTATACAATTCAAGCAATAATTATAGCTAGCGTCATCTTGATATAAATAAAATAATCTTGAGATATATAATACAATCCAAGTTATAATTATTGACATGACTGGTGACATCTTGATATAAGTGAAATTATTGTGAGATGTGAAGATACTTAAATGTAACTACAAATAATTAATACATGTATAAACTAAAGAGAATGTATTGTCCAATTTTCATTAGATTTAAAAGGACAGCTTATTTCCCGGTTTCAATGGTACACATATATAAAGAAATTGGGAAACAATTACAACTTATAACTTCTGAAGAAACGCATCTCTTATTTTCCAAACTATACACAGGATGAATAACTCTCCTGTTTATTGTGTAACCAGTAGGTGATCTGATGACGAAACGCATTAAAAATTAAAATAAAAAAGTGAAATTAAATTCTTGGCTCATAACAATTGTGTGGCGGAAAGGGCTCAATAGGTGGTCAGGTGGCCCAATCGGTAGAGCGTATGTTAGTACATGTATTGTGAAGGTCCCGGGTTCGAGTTCGGTTACGCCGCTGTTACATTTGGGGAATCATCCGACCTTGGGCATTGGCTGACCAACAAGTTGGTCCCAGGGGTGGAACCCGCTGGTTTCGATTCAAGGGAGTTGAATAGAAAAAAGATGGAAGGAATTGGCGGTCCGTGTAGCTCAATCGGTAGAACGTCCCGCTAGTATTAGGAAGCTCCCGGGGTCGAGTCCCGGTGTAGCAGCTGCATTTTCCCCTTTCCTGTTAGTACATCAAAAGTAGCTATCCCTCTTCTGATTTACAAATGCTTGTTATTCTTTTTTCATATATAATTATTATCATCATTAATATTATTTTAATGCATATTAACATCATTTTCTGGAAAGACCTATTTATTTATTTATTCTATATACGTATTTATTATAAATAAATATAAGTAAAAGTCTGAAATAATTATTGTGAAAAATTATGTTTTTAAAAATTCTCTAAAAATTATAGATATTTATGAATTACGAGATTATCAACATCTTAAAATAAGGTGTGTAAATACACAACTACTGTTGCAGTTAAAGGGTTGGTAAATATACAGGAAGTGTCGGTATACCTGTCTCGTTAGTTAAGTGGATGGGTACACTCCGATATACAACTAGTCAGTCAATATTGAGGGTTTAATTACAGGTGACTATAATAATAATAATAATAATAATAATAAAAACTTTATTCTCATCAACCGTAAATGTTTTTTTTCATGACTGGCCATGGTGTAATGTCTCCTCGTCTTATGTTGTTTCTTGCAATCGTTGCTAATCGCAAAACTTCTTGGTTGAAATGCACGATCTCAAGGTCAAAGCTGTCGATTATACATTTTTAAATAAATTGCAATTTTAATTTTGTCTTTGATCTGTACGATTTCTGTGCAGCAAATGCATTCCCTCTCAGTGTTCATTGCTCGGCAGTTCATTATATGTCCCAAACCTACAAACGATGATCATTATCTATAACTTCGCATGAATCCGATTTGAATAAATTCTCTGGTTTACTTTCAGTTCCCTAATATTCTGACTCAAAATCAAAAAAATAATGCGCCATTTCTAATAATATGGATAAGTAACAACTCGTAAGATGCGACACTTCAGTATATATAAACAGTAGTTAGGAAGAGTGGTTGTTCACACATGACGTCACAACTTGTTTTCGTACCTCCCGATTGAAGAGTTCCAAAATGGCCTGAGGTTACGAATTTTGATTTTTTAAACTTCTATATCTTTTTATTTCGGCGAATAAAAAGGTGAAATTTTCAATATAATAATAATTTAACATAAATTTTCATATTTTGGTCAAATTGGCTAGACTTCAGTGTCCCTTTAAAATAAACGAGGTCCCGTGTCACGGTGGGCTTGGCACGCTAAAGAACCCTGCTGTATAATGCCATCAGTGCAACACACAGGAAAAATTTCTGCACCTTCGCCTATAGCTGGCGACGTCTCGATATAAGTGAAATATTCTTGACTGGGACGTTAAACACCATTACTCACTCACTCACTCGCTCTATTGTCTGTATCTCTACAGGTGTTACACAAAATGCAAGTGTTTTTACTGGTGTTGCCATGGCAGCAATGGGGTTTTCAGACATTATTGAAGTTCATAGACCAGGAGAGGATAGTGATGCAGGCGTCAGTATCATTGTTAATGGTATAAATTTTGAGATGGATTCCAGTTCTGTCACATTCAATGGTTAGTATTTATTAGTCACTCTAGGTAAACTTACATATAATATAGTTTCATATGTCAATTATATTTATGTGTTTTTGAAAAAACAATAATTTTGAAAATGTAAATCATCTGTGACATTAGTATCATCATTGACAAATGTTACAGAATTTTTTGAAATAAAAGAATATGGGGTGGTTTATTTGAACATCATTTGTTCAGTCCGATATTGGCGTATTGAACGGCTCTGGCTATATATATTTACAGAGACCGAAGAAATAGTATTAGTGACTGCACAAAACTATTAATAATGTCAGGAATATGGTAAATGAAATATATCCAAGATAACTTTGGAAACAGAAACATCATTCTTATCAACAGTATTGTGATGACACTTATACAACTTTTTAAGGGCCTTTTGAACAATTCCATTTACTTCTGTTAACGCGTTAGTGATATTATAGAGGCTCTAATTTTCTTTGAGTATTATAAGTTAATCCTTTACAATATATTTACAGGTATAACCTTATATAAGGAAGAAGTTAATTCAACATTAACTATACGTATGGTGTTGGAGTCTACCCCTTTGTCTGTATCAGTGGATGTATTACCGGATCTTCTTAATCTTGTTGTTATGAGTGGAGATGATAGTTTGAAAGGTAGAAACACTCTTTTTCTATCTAGACTATACCATTGTTTTTCGTATAGACTCGCTGTACCATTCAAATTATTGGCATATTAATGAAATACAGCCAACTTGCAAGGCTATATGGTTTACATTGTGAGTTTTGATTTTGGTTCACTAATTTGTGTTTATAACCTCCTTCATTACTTGTATGAATTATATCATAAGGATTTTTTTTTTACTATTTCTCAGTTTCTGCTACAACTATACGGATTACTCGTATAAATGACAAAAACTACCTGAACAGTTTCATTGTAATAACAGAATATAATTAGCTTCGTTGTCTTCAATGTTCTAATTGTTTTGATGAAATGTGTATTCCAAAACAATTATATCACTTTCAACCCATTTGAGACTTCAGGAATGATTGTTTTCCTTTTCATATATGTTCACTTCTATTTTATTTTGTTTTAAAATCAAGCAGAAACGCAACAAATAACAAATCATTATATAATAAATATATATTTTTTAAGTTCATTATTAGTGCCTTCATGTATTGTCCTAATCTTTGGAGTGTGTCACCCAAATTTATAAAATTGTAAGTACCTACGTGGATCATGTCAGGTTTAGTGAATTTCATGTTTGTATGTTGTAGGTGAATTGAGAGGTCTTTTAGGAGATTTTGACGACAACAAAACAAATGATTTTATATCTAGAAATGGTACACATATGTCATCTGATGCATCAATGGAAGTCATACATTATGATTTTGGAATGAGTTGTAAGTATCCTGTCAAATTTTATGCAGTTTATAGAGGTATGTAGGTAAATGATTTGCAAAAACGAAAATGAAGAATGAGACAACAGATAAACAAATGTGAACAAACACTAAGGCTATTGGACATGTCCAATGGTTTGAGTAGTTTTATTTAGTACTAACTATTCAAATCATTTAATATTTAACTAGTTCAGCTGTTTAATAAGCCGATAGAAACGACTAAATACAGAAAAGGGACAGACGTATTTAGACCATTGATTGTAAAACTCCAACGCCAATCTTGAAATGGGTACTTTCCAGTTTTGTCTAGTAGATTCATTCTAGTACGTTTTTATTGGTAGGCGACTATACTGGTAACAACAACGGTACATAAATGTTAAATCCGGATACATAAACTGGCCATAAGAATTTTCTTAATTCGTTACTCACTTAACTGCCTTCAAATGATATAGTTCCATGTTATTTCTGCCTTACTAGTTTTTATTCCAATATTTTCGGATCTTGCCTTTTGTAACATATATCTTAATGTTATCGAGTACTGATTGCATGTGCTTTTTTAATTTCCATCCTTTGGTGTGTTTGTCACATGTATATATTTTTTATCACATTCCATAATTTGTTTTTCAGGGGCGGTACCGCCATCAGAAAATTTGTTTTCCGATACTTTACTTGGAACAAGAAGTGATACAACACAAAAAACATTAAATTATGTGCCAGTTTTTGTCGATAAAATGGACAATCGTGACTTAAGGAATGGCACTAGTGAACTTTGTGGCAATGTTATGCAATGTGTATTTGATTATCAAGTAACAGGAAACAAGGAATTAGCTAAAAGTACTCTAAAAGCAGTTGAAAAATTCAAATTAATACAGGAGAATATAAAAAAAGGTCAGTTGAAATATTATTAATAATTGGTTATTAAAAATAAAGGTTTAAATAAAAAACAAATATACTAATCCATGTCCGAATCACAATCCAGAAGCAAAGTAAACACTTTGGAACTGACAAGTTAGGTTAGACATGTGAACTTCCACCAGGGAAGTGAGGCCGGGGGTTCCGGAAGGGTAAGAACCTCCTGTTTTGAAAAATGTTTAAAGAACCAGATCTGTACTAATGATATACAAGAAATTAGGTTGCCATGAAGATGTTCATCTATTCGATCACTGTGAGATCTTCAGTGCCTTTATGGCTTTCCTTTCAATGGCATGTCACTAGACAACACCTAACCTAAAATTTTTGTTAGAATTAGTAGCATAAAGTACTAATAAAGTAAATGTTATATAGTTCATTATGTATTTAACATTAAATGATCTGAACAAGTAATTGATATATGAACAATGTGTTCTTTATTTTTTCGAAATGGAACTCTTCTACTTTTTTGTTTATTGAATATCTTATTTTAATATTAAAATCAGTACTGAATGTCTATTTGTTTTTTTTAGTAATAAGATGTCCATTTCTAGAAGAGCCAGAGAATGGTAATAGATCAGTTTCTGGATATTTACCAGGTGATAATGCTACCTTTATGTGTAATGAGGATTTTGTTATGCTACAAGGACATAATATTCGTTATTGTACAGTGAATGGTTCATGGACTGGTGCTGAAGTTATATGTGTTAAACCTACGGGTGAGTAGTATTATCATATGGTTTTTATGCTTTATTGTTCATCATTACCTTCCTCTCTAGCTACTTTTGATTAACATTTGGCCACTCTCAAAAACATTACAACTTTGTTTTGTTGGTGGTGGTCATGGAAGTACATGTAATATATTCAGTAACGTTGTTAAACATTTTTTTCTTGACTAAAACATAATTCCGATAAATACCACATTTAAGTTTTCTGGATAATCCGGTTAATTTAATTCATTAATGATTAATTGAATAATAGTAAGCTTAATTATATAACAGTTTTCAACCATGCTTGATTTATGGTAGCTAATGTTTTTCACTTCAGTTAAGGATATTTGGTATTTCAAAGCTGTAGGTTGTTATGAAAATTAATTTTCTGAATTGTTTGATTTGTTGCAGTTCCAATTGAAGACGGATTAGACACAAAGACTTTGATTTACATTGGAGTTGGTGCTGGAACAGGCATTGCTTTAGTTCTGTTCATAACTATCTGTCTAGTCATATGTATTAAGTGTAAAAAGAAAGAAGTACCCTCTGAAGAAGAAAGGTAAAATTATTTGTATAATCATCTTTCTAGAGCACCTGACCTTACTTTTGTAGAGTTTTTCAAAGTGTTTACATTGCTTTAAGGGTTGCGGTTTGAACATGGACCAGTGTTTGCGTTTGGCTATATGTACTTGCTTGCTGTGATATGTACTGTTGTGTATTGAAGATCTTATAACGACCAACTATATAAACATCTCAAGACAAGAACCAAATGATATAAATATATCTGTATAAGCATAGGTTCATCTCCATCAAATGGTATATAATGTTGTACATCATTTAATAACACTTGGTTAATCAACAATAAACATTCTTGTCCATTTCCAACTGACATAAATTTAGTTACTTTAATAGAATCTGTTTTGCATCGGATTTACATATTGAGTCTGCAGATTAGAAATCTGCTTAATGTAATTAATTATATAATTTTGAATATGAAAGATTATTCGTATTTGTTTGTCAATACACTTTGTTCACTTTTAATCAAATTGTTTACCGTTATTTTTGAAAATGTGTGCAAGACCGAATATCTTGATTTTATGAAGTTAAGGACATACGGAGTCATCCAGCTGCATACATTCAACAAAACCATACAAAACTATGTTGAAAAAAAAACTATATATGTTTTGTTTTCTCTTTCAGTCAAATGGACCTCCCCACTATATTCCCCCCATCTAACATTCCATGTCGTGTTTTTGAAAACGAGGCATTCATGAACAGGTAAGCTTTAAAACTTATGTCACCCATGGTTGTTTAATGAAAAGCTAAGTACTCGGTATTTGATTAAAATTAAATAATACACAGAAGTACTGCTCACAACTGTAAACAGTATGAAACGGACAGATATGGGCCATGCGTTTTATTCAACTGGGCATTAAAATGTGTGTAGAACATGTGAATGCAATCAGGTGGTATGTAAAAAAAATAATTGTATTTGTCCCAACCATGCCACTTACAAATAACATGACTCATGACATTTGTAAAAGAGTTATTTTTACAGTGCACGGAAGTTATTTTATTTATAAAAGGTTCTTATTTGGCAATTCATTTAAAAAGGTATTGGAAATCCAAAATGAAATATTTTCTTTATGGCAACTTAACAAACGCCATACTATCACAGTCTTAATACCAAATACTTCGTATGCTCAAGTAGCATCGTCATGGCACATGTTTGAGTAGGTATGAGATATGGAAGAATGTCTGATACAGTCCAACCTGCTTTAAAGGCCACCTCTATATAAGGGTTACCTGCTTATAAAGGCCAGAAAAATTGAATCCCAATTGTTCTTTATTTTTATTACTTGAACCTGTATATAAAGGCCACCTGCCCATAAAAGCTACTTTTACTGGTTCCTTAGGGTGGCCTGTATAGGCAGAGTTGACTGTACATTCTTTATGAACTTGTTTTTATGTCTTGGTTTATATGACTAAATTTATATACTGTTTCTTTCTTTTGCAGTTTACAGCAATTGAGCTCTGGTGGAGCTTTCAAAATTCCGAGGCCAAGTTATGTAGATCCTACAATATTTGATGAATATTTTTTCTAGTCAGTACTTATGAATGATCTCAGACTAACCATAAATAGACGTCAGGATCCTGTGTAAAGGGAGATAATCCCCAAAAACTCTTCAAGTATTTAGTGGGATTATCTCTTTAGTAGTTGTTTTATCACTTGCCTTGCCCTGTCAGCTTCGAATACCAAATCATCTATAATTGTTTCCATTGCTGTTAAATCATTTGGATGATAAATTCGCACACAGTCATCCTTGTCTAGTCACCATGGTGACACGCGAATATCAGGACTTAGTTCTAGTCACTTATGTCTTTCAGAAGTGCACACATACACATTTGTACATTATATTTTCTTTTGTGGTTTTAGTTATATGTATTCTATAATGTTATATGATGTTTGCATTGTTGTAATCGGTTTCATTTTAAACATTAATAAGTTAACAACATGCTCAATCAATAATGGAGTCAGTATTCAGACGTTGCATTACAAATTGCTTCAAAACCATAATTAAATGTATTTTGATATTCTATTTTACTACTACTATGCTACCATGCTATCCTTGTGGATTGGAATTCATAAGGAATTTGATATAACTCTTTCATGCAAAGTATTTCCTTAGCTAAATTTAGTAAAATATATTATGTTCCTTTAGATATATTTTCAACATCTTGAGGAAAAAATTTGTTTCCCAATTCTGGTTTAAGCACTACTGATGAGAAATTGTATTCTAATTCGCCCTTCAAGTGCTGTAAAATTAAAACTGGTATAATATGTGATTAACACTGAAGTACAACAAATGGACATATTTGGAAAAGTAATACTACTTTGCTGTTTTTACATTTATTTGCTTTTTGGATTCGAATTTATGACATTCAACACAAATTTAATTTATTTATTTATGCAAAGTATAACATTTACAAAAAAGATATCAAATACAAGTAGTTTAATTAAACGTTTGATTTGTATATACGTTGAAAAATGCTTTGTGGTGTTTTCCAGTTAGCTCCTATGCAAGATTTAACAGACGGACAATACAGTGTACAGTGTTAACTGTATTATAAATGTTTAAACAGATTGTATTTTTTTCCTCTTTACTTGGTAATTTTGCATTTGTTGATAAGAGGCGAGAAAGTCTCTAAATATCCATAGAAAACGATTTTTCAATTTAAATTTTGCTATGAAAATTGTTAAATTAGCTTCATTTTTTTGCATTATTGTAACAAGTTCAATAAAATATGTTTAAAATCAAAAAGCGAAATATATCCGGATTGGCGATATTTATCATACCAGTAAAAAGCATAGCATTTAAACGTGAGTAAAATAATCATTGACGTTTTAATGTTGTATGCTTTTGAAGACAAACGAAGAATTAATAAATGTTCTGCACAATCTACCATCTACATTTCAGCATATTAAGTTTCAACTTTCAATAAGAGTTCTACATTTTTCGCATACATGAGGCATTTCTTAAATTATTTAACATTTACCATATCTGTCAAGAAATCACAAGACCATTTTTTCGCATCAACACAAATCTGTTTTGCAACTACATAAAATGAATCCATTCATTTATTGTCATTAAGCCATATGACCTATAACAAAATATTTTGATTCTTGTTTAAACATTTAATAAATCTGGGGTAGAGAAATTACAATGCAATGAATATTTTGGGAATGTATGCATGATTGTGTGTTAAATGTGATAGACATTAAAATGAATTTATATGTATATTCCGATATCTTCGTAGATTTATCATTGTGCCAAAAAATCAAAATGTGTCAGAATGATGGGTAATGATTCTAATAAGTCTTTAGTAATTATTTGTTGCAAGATTTCTGTATGTAGACTTTTTTCAATTGTTAATAATCTGACGGTTTTAATCAATGCGATTCTAGCCTTTTTTAGTCATGAATAGTTGATATACTGCATCACTTATATGCAGCTGAATCTCCTAATCTTATGGTCCATTCACAGTTTATTTTTGTTCCCAATTTCAGTAGTAATGTTCTGATGGCTTTGATATATTCAGACGCAGAAGCTTTTTCAGTTTTTAATAAAACAAGTCAATTATTTTTTTCTCTATGTGAACATGTTATAATTTCTTTTGTGGTATCCACGTGCTGATTATTATTTTTTAGTTTATAATTTATTAAAACTTTATCTTCTGATAATGACATTTTTCTCCTGTGGTCATAATAACACAGTAGCTAATTTGCAATTTGTAATATTTTATGAGTCTATGTGATGTATGTATCTTTCCTCAAGAATTTTTTAAAAGCAAATAGGTTAACGTCATCCACAATCAAACATTTTTCAGAAACATTGTAATATTTTCATATAAATCCTGCTAAATATTGGTTATTTTTTCACTTTGCTTGTCTTCAAATAACTGTTGGATATTTTCAACATAAAAATGTTTTGTAATTTTTACATAACTTTCCATGTAAAAAATATCACCTGTGTGTTTCAAATTCTCTAGATTATGTTAAGCATGTAATGATGTTGTCATATATTATTGTTTAAACGATTCTCCACTGTCTAAACAGAAATACGAAACACAGATTATTGTTTAAATATACAGCAAGTGTAGGCACTATTTTTGTTTATGAATCATTTTGTTTTTTATATTATAGTTGTCATTTATGTTGTTTCATAATTATATTTGTTAAATATGTATTTGCACTTTGCTAAATCAAAGATATTGTTTAATTTATGATTTGTTTTCATGATGGATGTATGAAAATTCAAGTGGCAATAAAAATTGAAAATTACTTCTTGAAGTTTATCAGTCTTTGATTAACATAAACATAAACATAATGGTCAATGTTAAAATCACTATTCCCAAATCAGAGTGAAAACTTTAAAAAGTGGCAATTAAAAACAAACATACTTATTCAAGTCCGAATCACAATCCAGAAGTAACTTGAAAACTTAGTAACCGATGAATTAAGTTAGACACGTGAACTCTCACCAGGGAAGTGAGGCCGGCTGCTCCAAAAGGGTAAGGACCTCCTGTTTAGCTAGCTACACCCACCACATGTGTAAAGGAACTTTGAACTATGGGAGATCAAATATATCCATGGCAATCCTGGACACAGAGACATCATACTTACTAGTATCAACAATACTGTGATGACGGCCATTAAACTCTTTAGGGCATTGATATGTCTATCTTGCAATATCCCTGGATCAACAATTTATTTGCAAGCAAACTGCATCATCTGGGAAACAAATATACCATAAGCAGATATATTGCTACACAGAAAAGGAAAACTGACATAAGAAAAAATGAAGTCATCACGTTTGTAAAAAAAATTAAAATCAGTTAAGCGTGTGACGTTAGTCAAAGTTAGTGGCGTTAAATAAGCACTGATATGACTTTCTCTTCAAATTGAAAGTGCCTATTAGAAAAGTATTCTAAAACATTACCAGATATATGTGGTAAAAGCCAATTTAACCATGAACACAACTTACAAAAAGACACAATCAAACAAGATGAGAATAAACAAATGGCAGTAAAAATGTACTGCTCGGTCTGATTATCACAGATATATATATATATATATATATATATATATATATATATATATATATATATATATATATATATATGTTCAGGGGACGCAGAAACACTGTTCGATGTTAAAAACACAACTCGAAAATTCGAGTTAAACAAATTAAGTTTAACATATTACATAAAACATAAGGATCTATTTTGATTTTGTCTTCAAATTTACAGTGCATTTATTGGAAACTTTATTTAATTAAGAACACCCAATGAACCAAAAACATAATACATGTTAGACTAAGAAGAAGTCTTTATTTCAAAATGATACTTGTGGTAGAATTGGGTCTTGCAAGGGAAATCATATTTCAACCATCTTATATATATATATATATTTAGTCCTATTTTTCTCGTGAAAACATCACAACATCATAAGAATATCTGGATTTCCAGAATTTTGGTTGCAACACTAATAATAAGGATTTTTATTCCGAAACGGCCGTCTTATGGTGCAAAATTAAAACAGGTCAAGTAATAGCATTTACTTCAGCGATTTCTAGAAGTAGTCTACAACCGGTAAACAAGTTTAAAAATATTGACAGAGTTCTTGTTGCAAGGCTAAAGTTTTTGAAGTATCATTGAATAGTGCATTAACTTAAGCTGTCGGTACAAAGAGAAATAACTCTTGGCAACAATGCATGGAATAAATAGCCTTTTATTATCCTCGACGGACCTGGCGATATTTCTACACATTTATTTCAATAATATTTCTATGTAATTCTAACTCAGTAGGCAATAATTCCGTATTATTGTCAGAAATATACTATAATTGTCTAAATTTCCTGCAAGTTAAAATTTGAAATTGTCAATAACTAAGGTATACTCCCTCATGCGAAGTATTTCCTTAATTTGTAAAATATATTTTGGTCCTTTGGGTAACTTTTCACCGTCTTCAAAATAATTTTGGTTTCATAATTTTGGTCAAAGCACTACTGATGAGGAATTGTATTCCGAAACGGCCGTCTAGTGCTGTAAAATTAAAACTAGTATTATATGTAATTTAACCCCCTGAGCTAGTGCTTGTGTCCCGAGGATATCACAAACTCTATATATCAGAAATATACTATAATTGTCTAAATTTCCTGCAATTAAAATTTGAAATTTTCAAAAACTGAGTATACTCCCTCATGCAAAGTATTTCCTTAGCTTAATTTGGTAAAATATATTTTGGTCCTTTGGGTAACATTTCAACAACTTTAAATTATTTTGGTTTCATAATTTTGGTCCAAGCACTACTGATGAGGAATTGTATTCCGATCGAAACGGCCGTCCAGTGATGTAAAATTAAAACTGGTATAATACGTAATTTAAACCCCTGTGCCGATATCTCTGCTAGTGGCTGGGTTCCCCGAGGATATCACAAACTCAGTAGGCAATGATTTCGTATTATTATTAGAAATATGCTATAATTGTCTAAATTTCCTGCAGTTAAAAATTGAAATTTTCAAAAACTGAGTATACTCCCTCATGCAAAGTATTTCTTTAGCTTAATTTGATAAAATGTATTTTGGTCCTTTGGGTAACTTTTCAACATCTTAAAAATAATTTTGGCTTCATAATTGTGGTCCAAGCACTACTGATGAGGAATTGTATTCCGAAACGGCCGTCTAGTGCTGTAAAATTAAAACTGGTATAATATGTAATCTTAACACTTTTATCTTTTTCGCTAAGTTTTGCACACAAGGTGGTAGTGGCACAGCTTTAGTTTTTTCCCTATAGGGGCCTCATTCACATAAACATTAATTAAAATAATAGATATTTCAATGAATAAAAAACAGTTCGATACAGTGAAATATAATGGTTTCAGAAATCGTTACGGTGAAAATTCATGTTTAAAGTTTGAAAATATTTTAATGGTATTTATTCTCAAATAGTGATTCCAGCAAGGGTTAGTATGTTTGTTTTTGATTATCCCAGGTTGCAAGCTAATTCTTGAATACTATTCTGCTATATGATGTCTTCAAACTACATGTATAATATATGATATTAAAAACATAAGTTGTCGAAAACAAGTTAAATTTTGTAGTTTGAAAAAATTCCCTTTGATAAAAAATGAAAAATAGGAAATATGCCCTATGTAATATTTCATAAGGAAGCAGTATTACAAAGTATGCATAACAGTCCGTGTGATTGTTTTGATTTTACAAGGAGGGCAACATTCTTTAAATTACTCGAAAAAAGAATTTCCAAGTATTTGATTTATTTTTAGTCATAAGGTATCAAACGCATTCTTTGTGTAATTATTAAAAGTTGCATATTTCTCAAATTGTATTAAATTTAGATTGTTATGGAAAATTCTCAACGAAAATTAAAAAAATGTCTTCTATTCAAAATAGATTCAGGTCAAAACAATAAACAAAGTTTTTATAATGCGTTGTAATAAAGACCCTCAAACGCATCTGTAAAATTACCTATGATATAATTGACGTTTCACAGTATCATGTTCATTTCATTCTCAATATCGATTTTTTCGTATGACAAGTGCAATTGACATATCGCCGGCATTGCCTTTAATGTTCCAACACTGGCCGCCATCGCGTTACCAAAGCAGCATCACGGCAACTAATGGCGTTCTAGTGTCAGTGACGTCATTAAATAGAAAAATTAAGGCCGATTTTTCAATCGTTTTAGGTTTAAATCAAGCATGACAGCCATTTGTCGGAACATTGTGGGCGTGGCCAGAGATGTGTCAATTAGCTAAACATTCAAAGATTCCTGCCGGCCTCACTCCTCTGGTTAAAGTTTGCGTGCTTAATTTTACCAGTTTCAAAGATTTTATTTTGCTTTTAGGATTGTGATTTAGGCATTGATTGGTATGATTTTGATTACAAACATTAAATTGTCTCACATGAGAGGTTCCGAAGTCTCAACCATTCATTTTTTATCCCCCACCTTTCGAACTTCCGTCCTTCCATCCGTCAGACCAGACACTTTTTGTCTCCAGAACAATGAATTACTTTTTGACGAAACCAGGTACAATGTATTAATATGATAGGAGATGCGTATTTCATAAGCCCGAGTTTGTACGATGTTTCTTTTTGAGTTATTGTCTTTTGAATTCAGTAAAAACAATTAGCCGGGAATCCAATTCGCTCAATTCGCTTGTGTGTTTTATTCGGCCAAGTTCATTCCCATCAACCTTGTAACCTTATCATATACACATCATGGGACAGCAACTGGATAGAAATAGCGTTTATATCCTCATTTCATGAACTTGAAGAACCATACCCTCTTTCAAATATCTGCGACTATAAACAGTAGAACCGTCAGGGAAATGGTATCTGTTTAACAATTTATGGAAGGACATCAACGCAACGCTTGCAACGATTGTTGACCTTTGACCTTCATAAAAGATCATAGTGAAAGTGACTAGAGGAAGTAAAAATAATTCAAGATCACAGCTACTTTAAATAATTGGTAAATAAGCAACCGGTTTCTCTGATGAAAGTTTACCTAAATATGCCAGATTTCAAGATTTTTCCTTTCCTTTTGATTTGAAACATATAAGAAATTGTGTTTGACTTATAAATGAAATATAGAAAACAAAATAGAGAGCTATATGTGGCAGAATATTAATTTTTATTGATATTGTACAAGCAGAATAATCCCACGGTAATGCTTCTCAGGGGTTCAAAATTATGTTTTCTAATGGGAGTCCAGGACCTTTTGACTTGATTTTGTCATATAAAAACAGTTCTTAAAGTCCGGTTGAAAGTTTCATTTGCAATTATGTTATCATAAACATACATTGATATTTTTCTAGTATAAAATTCCAGATCCAATGGATTCTTTTTCCAGTTTAAATATTAAGAGTGCCAATGTAAAAGCAATAGGTCCCGGAACTCGGACATAGATAATTGTGAACCCCTGCTTACAGAGCAATGTCCTATTTATATAAATGTTATAATTTCCAATAATTATATAATTATCATTCTGTAATCGCATTTATTTACACAGTCATTCATATTTCGTTAAAATAATAAATAGCTTAGTCAAACAACATTGACCTGACTTGTTTTCTTGACTTTTAGTTTAAAGATTTTTTGTGTTCAATATGTTTATTGGTGTTTATTTCGTCTGTCTAATTGTGGATATGCATTTTGATTTTTTAACTATTTTACTATGAATCTTAACACTACCCCTGTATTGGGTGGATCATCGTACATGAATATTTCTTATGAAAAGTCAAGCGGACAGGTCAATGTTGTTTACCTACATATGGATATTCCAACAATAAATGGTCAACCGAACAGACCTTTTTACAAGTTAATTTAATAAATAACGTCTTACTTGAATACCCCACAACGACGACTTTTTTAAAAAAAATGTGTCGATAATTTTATTTATAGCACCAATGCATGAAGTAATATAAAATGATGAATCTTAATTATCTTGATTTTCAATTTCAATTCCTCTCTCTCTCTCTCTCTCTTCTCTATCTCTCTCTACCACTGAAAGTTGTAATCTTGATAGCATATACACATTACAAAAGCTGACAACGTTATATAATATATAAATATACTGACAAGCTTGCAAGTGTATGTAATTTAAGATAAGTATACCCTATCATGTGATATGCACAGGTGGTGAGTCAGTCCCTACCACCAAGTCCCTGCAATGATTTGTATCCAACTAAAGCTTTTCTTAGATATATTTTACTATAACTAATTGTGCATTAGTTAGATATTCTTAAAGAAAAGATGCAAATTATGTAAATAAAACAAGTAACGTAACTTAAATATTTAGCAATAAACAGCAGAAGGCTCTTGTATTCCCGTAGAACCCGGTCTCACGTGTTAAACCTGCTTTGTAATTTTTTAAAGTTTTTGCTTTGCTTTTTTATTCTGCTTTGGACATGAATTGGTACGTTTGCTTTTGATTATTACTAAACAAGTCTTCATGTCAATTTCGATTACCTCTCGTGAACATTTCAATGCTTCAAGTTTAAATTCCTTCCTTCACTCAAAACATCAGGGAATGGTACAAGAGGTACTTATTTTACATTATATGCATGCAAGTTAAACAAAACGTAAATATATTTACATTTATATAATACTAATACTTGACTAAAATGATGGTTTGAAATATAAGCTAGTAGTATGACAATTGCCCATGCGTTATTTGGTTATATATTAATGAGCAAGCAATTAAGTTTCAGATTTGCATAAGATAATTTGTAATATTTCTTTATAGGTACACTACATATCTGTTGAAAGCTTATCACCGAGCTAACGAAAAGAACTCGAAGTTCACTTGTCGACTAGCCGAGATAAAGAGAATTTATAACGAGTTTCAGACCAAGGTAAGGAAATACCAGTCGAGTGGTGAGTTTTTTTTAATCTCAAACGAGGCTCCGTCGACTTTGAGATGAAAATACGGGTGTATTTGATCACGAGATTAGATAAGCTGCCAATTTGGCACTACTTTGTCAACTCAATCTTAAATTTTTAACAGAACTGCAATGAATTGTTAGCTTTTACGAGAGGACATTAAGCAACAATAGACATCAATTAATGATAAAAAAATGTCTGTAAGCTACAGCTTATTTTGTCACAAATTACTGGATAACGCACATAATAACGGCCGAATGTTTAATTAGACACTGCCCTCCATATACATGTATAGAACTGGTCCTATCATAAAAGACTCAAAATCTTCATAAATTGTTAAAAATATTATGCGAAATCTAAGTATGTTTTAGCTATTTTTTTTTATCTTATAAAATATAATTTTCCCAAATTCTAAATTTCACAATTTAAAAAAAACAAGTTTATTAAATACATTAAGATCGTAAAGTTAAAATATCACTTCCAATATAGAAAAAACTTCCAAAATTTGATATGATGATTATAATGTAAACCTACGTCCAGCTGATGGCAATTATAAATTTATACAGTTATTTATGAATGGCAGTAGAATCAATGCGTTCTATAGCAAGGTTCCGTGTTTCTACCCTGGATGTTTTACCAGTTGGAGTTTTGGGCAAGACTTTAAAGAAAAGGATATATTTTGGAACTATTCTACGATTGAAATCATTGACCAAAAATTCCTTTTCAAAACACTCCTCTATCATAGGGACAGATAGGTCGTAACTAGGTCTTGGAATGATACATGCGCATGCTTGTTGGAACAACATTTCATCTGGTATTGCTGTAACAACAACTTCTTGTACACCAGGGTGCTTCTGTATGACAAGCTCAATGTACGATGGCGACACTACCTCTTCACCAATAAGCATCATGTCCGACTTTCTTCCACAAACTATAAGTTATGCTTTGTCATTCATGTATCCAATATCATCTGTTTTATACCAACCTGATGGCAGTAAGACCTTTTCAGTTTTCATCTTGTCGTTATGGTAACACAAATGTTGTCCACAATGCCTAATATAGACTTCTCCAGTTTGATTTCGCGGCAAAATTTTGCCATTATCGTCTGTTATTTTAACTTCTATTCCAGGTAACGGAGAACCCGTATTGTAGTCCTCGTGTTCATTATCCTTGTCTACCTCTAACGCTGTGGCTGCGCCCAATTCCGTACATCCATAAAATAAAAACAATTTCTTTGGTATGAAATTCAATATATCCCTGCAGGAAGCAGGAATAGGTGATCCACCGCTGAATATTTTTCTCAGTGACTTAGCCCATGTAGTGTTTCCGCTTTTGGATTTTACCATTTCTAATATAGAAGAGACACTTAACGAACCAACCGTGCACCTTTCTCTCTCTACGGCTTTCATTATGAATTCATTTATTGCGGTGAGATCTTTAAATGCAAGAAAATTCGTGCATGTGACCCTTGTAGTACCTTTATATAAATACACGTGTGGATATCCTCCGAACCAATTAAATACATTTCCATTGAAATATACGTCGCTTTCCGTTATTCCGCTTGTATTGGCCAAATGACTTCCAAAATCAAAAATGTTTATGTGTGTAATCTGAACAGGTTTTCGTGACCCAGTGCTACCGGAAGTCAGAAATATGACGGCGATGTCGTCTGGATCTAAATCCGGAAGTGCTGTGTCATTGATTTCTTTTCCAATATCTAAAATACGCTCTGTAGTCAAAACATTTACCCCCTCTCTTTTTTGTGATTTGGTAGATATGACATACCGTAGAGTAGGTATTTGAGAACTTTTTACTGAACCATTCGGCGAAATTTCTTTGATGAATTCGCAGCATATCTTCCATTTACAATTGTCGTCTCCTGGATCAGTTACAATGGCGGCACATGTTTCACATTTTTTCAACACATCGATTATGTCACTTCCATTTTTATGAACAAACATAAAAAGCAAAGGAATACAGCCTGCTAGTTGAGTGCCAAAGATACATACCATAGCAGTTGGTCCGTTTGGTAGTGAAACTCCAACTATATCTCCTTGTCGTAAACCTAATTTTCGTAAACCCCTGGCAAAATAACAGGCCTGTATATAAAGTTCCGAACATGTTATTGAAGATCTTTTTTCCAAGTTGGACGTGTCGTATACAATACAAGCATCTTTTGATGGAGTGTTTTCAGCATGATATCTCAGTTTTTCCTTTACAGTGTAGTAAAGCACTTTTGAGGTTTTTGGTGTATTGCTGTAGCTAACGCTTTTACTCAAAGACATGTTGAAACAATGCAATCTGAATGAATAATGACACTTTAAGTGACTTCAGTCCCGATATACAGGCGTGTCAGGTGATGCGCATCGGTGATTCTGCGAAGCCTTCATTTCTAAAAATTTCACAGATGTTACAGAAAGATAAAGATTATTTACAACATAATTAATTTTGTTTAAAACTTGCTGTATAAATTGTATCCAATACAGAAATTAGTCAAAGGGTTTCACTGATTATGTAATATCATTAAAAGTTTATATTCACTATATGAATGAAATAGATTTCTCTGTTTGTAATGGAAGTATGAAAGAGTTTGCGTAGCGAATTATGTTACGTGTGCAAATTGTACAATTATTTCATACTTCCATAAAAAAATATTTCATTTCTTAAAATTCAGTTTCTAAAAAATTTTCAACAACAAAACAATAATTTAAATAATAATGTTAGCAACGCTTTGCCTCAGTACGTCATTCTTTATGAAATAATGTCATTGGGAGCAAATCCATTCGTGCAAACGTAACAGAAATATCTGACCAATCAAAATGATTTTTACAAATGTAAATAAGTTATAAGATTTTTTTTACAAATTTTTCGGTTAAATATTCAGATTTTGAAATCTGTACTACATGTATTTGTAATTTGTTTTTACGTTTAACGAACGAACACTGAGTAAATAACTAAAATAAAGTCAATCAGCTTGATTTTAATAGGTTAAATAAATACTTCAACAAAAAGCATGGCATTTTTCCCGTTTACCACAAAAATCACATCTGTTATAGTTATAACATTTGTAAAAATACACTTCTTTGAGAAGTTTATTTGATATTCAATAAATTGCTCTCCGTAGGTGGGAGGTCGTGGATTCGATCCCCTGTCGGGTGTGACCCACGGCTTGAAAGTGGGTAATGACTGTTCTTTCGCCAAGCGTTCGGTTTTACGAAATGAAAGTCACGGTTCTTTTGGATGGAAACCTAAAATAAACGAGGTCCCGTGCCACGATGGGCTTGACACGATAAAGAACTATGCTGTATAATGCCACCAGTGCAACGCACAGGCAAAATGTCTGCACATTCGCCTATAGGTGGCAATGTATCGCTTTAAGTTAAATATTCCTGACTGGAACATTAAACGCTATTATTCAACTCAACGAAGTATTGTTTTCGATATTGTTAAAATATTATCTCTCCTGTCCCAATTATTTTAACTACATTGTATGCCTTGTATCAGTAACAGATACGCAAAAACTCCCGCACGTCAAAATGAAATCTAACAAAATCAATAAAATCATAAACCATACTTGTACCAGGTTCTTATCTTGCGTATATAGTTTCTTCTTTGGATATGAAATTACACAGTTTCGCAATTGATTTAAAACAGCATGTATATTATTTTATATCGTTTTGTTCTTTTTAAGGATTAGTATAAAGAAACCCCTTAAATACCCTTTTATATTCTCGTCGTAATATCGTTTCTTTCATGAACACGTAGATGTTTGACCAATACTTAAAATAGATATTGACTGTTCTTTTGCCAAACACTCGGAATTGATTAAAAAAATATAAAGGTAACGGATTCCATCAGAAGAGACTTTACAAAACGCTGCTTGTGTCCACGGCATCTATTGCACGTCAATTTAGTCCCCTCTACATATTGCACTGAGTGCACTGTCACTTTACTTAAAGTTGGCGACCTCAAGATATAAGTGAATTGTTGACTGGTAAAAAATAAAGCCATAATATGTTATGCACTTTGATATAACAATAAAAGCATAAAGGATTATAAAGGAGTGTGCAAATAGTGTTTAGCAAAAAACTCAAAACTTTATACTATCCGTCCAAAAAAACCACTTCTTTGAAAAGTAATGAATAGAAGCTTTTTTGATATGTATAAATTGCGCTCCGTAAGTGGGAGGTCGTGGGTTCGATTAACAGCCTGTACAGACCCAAGACTTGATAGAGGGCAGTGAAAGTTCTTTTGTCAAGCACTAGGCATTACGAATTGAAAGTCACGAATCTGTCGGATAGGAACTGAAAATAAACGAGGTTACGTGTAGCAGTTGGCTCTGGCACGATAAAGAACCATACTGTATAATGCCATCAGCTCAACGCACAGGCAAAATGTCCGCACCTTCGCCTATAGCCGTCGACGTCTTGTTATAAGTGAAATATTCTTGACTGGAACGTTAAACACCATTACTCAACTCTACCCAACTCTATAAATTGCAAGAAGTATTGTTTTCGAGATTGTTAAAGGAGTATCTCCCCCTCTCAATTATTTTAACTACACTGAATGATTTGTATCTTTAACAGATGCGCAACAACTCCCACACGTCAAAATGAAATCTGATTTTAAAAATCAATAAAATGATAAACCATACCTGTAACAGGTATTGTATCGTGTGTATATATAATATCTTCTTTGGATATGAAATTACAGTTTCACAATTCATTTAAAATTGCATTATTAAATAGTCTTGATTTTTTTAAGGATTCGAATAAAGAAATTCCCCAGCAGACGGCGAATCATTTTTATTCTACGTTATCAGATTTGCTAAATTCTCATTTAAATTCTCGTCTTAATTGTCGTTTCTTCCATGGCCACGTAGATGTTTGACCAAGACTTGTAAATAGAAAGTTACTGTTCTTTTGCCAAGCACTCAGCATTTAGAAATAAAAGTCACGGGGTCCATCACAAGAGACTCAAGATTTTGCTCCTGTCCACGGCAGCTACGGTACTTCAATTAAGTCCCCCTGCATCTTCCACTAAGTGCACTGTCATTTCACCTATAGTTGGTGACTTCAAGATATAAGTGAATTATTCTTGACTGGTATGTAAAACTTCATTTAATTAAATTCTGTTATATAACCAATATATTTCTATAGCACTTGATATTCACACTAACAATTATACATTTATATCTTTGAGTTAGGGATATATGAACATTTGTACACCTACCACTAGTCATATTTGTAACTTGCTAAAGGTGAACAAATTTTCCTATCTCCCTCACTCAAGGGCAATAAACTGTTTATTATACCGAAATGAAATACAACTATGGTAATAAGAAAGAAGGTTAGATTTGTAATCATTTGAAACGATCAAATATCTCTTCCAGTTTTTTGGAACCCATCGGAACCAAACGCTAGAACGTCGAGTGATTCTATCAATGACGTCATTTTGTGACGTTAGTGTATATCGAATACGAGATAAATTACAGTGAAGCTTCTCCATCGGGAAATATGATCAGTTGCGGGTATCTCAATAACTCCAAGATATTAAATGTGTAACATACTAGCATACTACCGGAACAAAAAACAAGTTTGGTTTTTGCATTATAAATTTAAGGCAAGTTAACGAAATTAAATTAAATTTGACCCTGAACTTTCTGTACTGTAAAATGGTTTTCAATTAAAATTCAACTAAGTGTAACCACATTTGAGGTTGCATACTTATACAGATTACTCATATGTGCCGAAAACGAACACTCAAACAGTACTGATCAGTAACAGAATATATTTGGAAGCGATTAAGAAAAGTTACAGCTTTGTTCTGATAATGCAGCGGAAGTTTACAGCCCATCTTATGAATGATAAATAATACAATGATGAGAACATGAATAATGTGTAAATACTCTATAACAGACATGTGGTAGAAATGTGGTTTTTGGGACTTGTGGCATAAGGGAGATAACTCAAGAAAACACAATATTTTATGTAACTTTTTTAATTTTTTATTTAATTCCTTTGAAATTGGTATGGATTTATAACAAGTAACAGTGTTTAACATTAAAAATGGGTTTTTATGTCGGATTGCGATGTTATGAAGTTCTTTGTATCTATTTATCTGAATATTATCTTTTATTTGTGTGGGCGCAACTTGTCCTATAGTTTAAGACTGATTGTATTTAAATTTGGCATGTGTTATTGGGGTGAGATGAAGATGCCCTTATAGCAAACAAAATGCAGCAAGATGTTGCGTGAAATTGTTTCAGAGTTATGGCCCTTTCACTTCCAAATAAGGTCATAATGCAAAATTACGCAATAACTTTATTATGTAATGAATTCATTTCAAATTTGGTATATTTTCACAAGAAAAAATAATGTTTAACAAATAAAACACGTTTTTGTATTGCATTTCAAGTTTATTAAAATAATTGTTCTTTGCATCCATTTTCTCGTATAGTGTGCTCAATTTTCTTGTGAATGTAACTCGTCTTACAGTTTTCAACCGATTGCTTTAAAATTTGACATGTGCCATTGGGATCATATGAAGATGTGCATATCATAACATGAATGTTAGGCATTAAATTTTACCTCATCTTATTATTCCTGTTTACATAATAGACATTGACAGACGTATATTGCCCCCCCCCTCCAGCGGTGCTCTTGTTTGATTTTGTTATACCCCCGCAAACTAGTATATAGGAATTACCATGTTCATCTGTCTGTGTAAAATCGGATCCGGGCAATATCTCGTAGATCTTTTAGGCGACTGTCATACAACTTCAAATTGATTTCTTCATTGTTCAATGGTGCCTCATGAAATTGAACTAAGATCCTATCGGAAACGTCAAGGTCGCAGGAAAAATGTGTATGAAATCGCGTCCGTGCCATATGTCATAGCTGCTTTAGACGACTGATATAAAACTTAATGAATAATCCTCATGATCCAATGGTATGACATTACCTTGAACCAAGGTCACATCTGAAAGGTCAAGGTTTCTGGAAAAGTATGTTTGAAAACATGTCCAGGCCATATCTCATAGTTGCTTAGGACAACTGTCATAAATCTTCAGATGAGTAATAAGTGGCACAGTGGTATGTCATGAACTTGAAACAAGGTCATATGGAAAAGATCTAGGTCGCGGAAAAGTATGTATGAAAATCGTACCCGGGTCATATCTCATAGCTGTTTTGGACGACTGTCATCAAATTCAACATGAACAAAATGTGGCATGACCTTGAACTAAGGTCAAAGTCGCCTGAATAGTATGTTTTAAAATTATTTCAGGACCATATCTCATATACATTGATTGGATTTAGACGACTGTCAAACACTTCACATAAATAATCTTCATGGTCCAAAGGTGTGTCATTGGAAAGGTCATGGTCGCGCAAAAAGTATGTTTGAAAATCACCTCCAGGCCATATCTCATAGCAGCTTAGGACGACTGCCATAAAAATTTACTGATATTTTTATTAGAATAAATATATGTGCGTTAAGGTCACCCTGGCAGTTTAATTTGAATATTCATATAGACATATCAAGTGTGCAATTAAGGGGTTATATCTAGTTGATACATAAGGATAGATGATTATTATGCTAGGTACCAGGTGTTTATGATAATGAAATATGCAGTCTATATCACACAGTCTATAAGTCCAATCTAATATCAAATTAAAGATCAAATGCCCAGGTCAAACTTGACACACTACCAAGGTTTTTAATAATATCTCTTATTTGTATAAATGATGGTATCTGTTTCATGTTTCTGTTCACAGTACTTTCAGTACTTTGATTTTTATTTTAGTTATAGGATACCAAACGGACTTCATGGTGTAATAATTAAAGATTGCATATTTTTCAGATTCCGTGTCTTCTTTTCAAAAATAGAGAAGACCAAAACAATAAACGAAGTTTTATAACTTTCTATAATATAATAGTTTTATGATCATCATCACGGTATTGTTGATAAGTATTATGTCTACCTAGTATACATTTGACGTCTCACATTCCCACTTTCCTTTCATTCTCAATATCGATTTTTCACGTGACGGATGTAATTATATCAACAGAAGATATCTACTTTTCCAGAGCAGCCAGCCTCACTCCACTGGTGGAAGTTTAAGGGTTGTTAATTGGACATGGATTGGCATGATTTGGATTACAAACATTAAATTGCCCCACAGGAGAGTTATAGTTATGCTTAACGCTCTGTTCCGATGTCTCAAGCATAATTTTTTTACCCTCCCATCCCCATTCAAACTTTTGTTGTTCCATCCATCTTTTCAGTCACTTCTTGTCCGTAGTCATTCTCGAGAACAATTATTATTTAATGAAAACTGGTACAATATATCAATATTGATAGGAGTTGACCGATTTTACTTTGAGTTATTGTCTTTCAAACATCAGTACGAAAAACTAACGGGGAATCCCAATTTACTGAATTGCCAATTGCCTTCTCATGGGTATGTGTGCAAGTTTTCAAAAAAAGGATATCATACGAACATCATGTGATAGCAACTAAATAGATATACCGTTGATGTCCTCATTTCATGAACTTGAAGAACCGTACCCCTTTCTAAGTTCTCTGCGACCTTAAAACAGTAAAACCGTCAGCAAAAATGTATCTGTTTAACAATTATATACGGCATAAATGCATAAAGATCTATTATATGTGCAACGCTTTTTTACCTTGAACCTTCATAAAGGTCATAGTGACATAAGGTAGAAAAAATAATCCAAGGCCACAGCTACTTTAAACAAGAGGCCCAATAGGGCCTGTACCGCTCACCTGGGCCGTTAACAGCACAAAAACACAATAAATACTACATTTAAGGAGCAATAACTCTGATGTGGATATTTAGATATTTATGAAACTTGCTACTCGCATCTGTGACCTTGACCTTCGAACCAATGACCTTAATCTATATATCAAAATGATGATTGCATCAATTCCAACAATATTCTAATATACATGCCTATACAAAAAGTTCATAGTTTTCGAGATAATGAATCTTTTGGTATTGTTTTGCAACCGTGACCTTGACCTTTGGACCCATGACCTTTTTCTATACATCAAAATGATCGTTGTATCAATACCTACAACATTCTAATATACATGCCTATACAAAAAGTTAATAGTTTCAATATAATGAACCATTTCAGTATTCTTTCGCATCTGTGACCTTGACCTTTAAACCAATGACCTAAATCTATATATCAAAATGATTGTTACATCAAATCCAAGCACATTCCAATATACATGCCTATACAAAAAGTTTATAGTTTTCAAGATAATTAACGATTTTGGTATTGTTTTGCTACTGTGACCTTGACCTTTCGACCCATGACCTTTTTCTATGCATCAAAATGATCGTTGCATCAATACCTACAACATTCAAATATACATGCCTATACAAAAAGCTTATAGTTTGAAAGATATTGAACCATTTCAGTATTCTTTTGCATCTGTGACCTTGACCTTTAAACCAATGACCTAAATCTATATATCAAAATGATTGTTACATCAAATCCAAGCACATTCCAATATACATGCCTATACAAAAAGTTTATAGTTTTCAAGATAATTAACGATTTTGGTATTGTTTTGCTACTGTGACCTTGACCTTTGGACCCATGACCTTTTTCTATGCATCAAAATGATCGTTGCATCAATACCTACAACATTCA
Organism: Anadara kagoshimensis; assembly: GCA_021292105.1. Classification (NCBI taxonomy): domain Eukaryota; kingdom Metazoa; phylum Mollusca; class Bivalvia; order Arcoida; family Arcidae; genus Anadara; species Anadara kagoshimensis. The sequence goes on along the minus strand of CM037859.1, from coordinate 41,345,478 downwards.
AATATACATGCCTATACAAAAAGCTTATAGTTTGAAAGATATTGAACCATTTCAGTATTCTTTCGTATCTGTGACCTTGACCTTTAAACCAATGACCTAAATCTATATATCAAAATGATCGTTACATCAAAACCAACAACATTCCAATATACATGCCTATACAAAAAGTTTATAGTTTTCAAGATAATTAACGATTATGGTATTGTTTTGCTACTGTGACCTTGACCTTTGGACCCATGACCTTTTTCTATACATCAAAATGATCGTTGTATCAATACCTACAACATTCTAATATACATGCCTATACAAAAAGTTAATAGTTTTCAAGATAATGAACCATTTCAGTATTCTTTCGCATCTGTGACCTTGACCTTTAAACCAATGACCTAAATCTATATATCAAAATGATTGTTACATCAAATCCAAGCACATTTCAATATACATGCCTATACAAAAAGTTTATAGTTTTCAAGATAATTAACGATTTTGGTATTGTTTTGCTACTGTGACCTTGACCTTTGGACCCATGACCTTTTTCTATGCATCAAAATGATCGTTGCATCAATACCTACAACATTCAAATATACATGCCTATACAAAAAGCTTATAGTTTGAAAGATATTGAACCATTTCAGTATTCTTTCGTATCTGTGACCTTGACCTTTAAACCAATGACCTAAATCTATATATCAAAATGATCGTTACATCAAAACCAACAACATTCCAATATACATGACTATACAAAAAGTTTATAGTTTTCAAGATAATTAACGATTATGGTATTGTTTTGCTACTGTGACCTTGACCTTTGGACCCATGACCTTTTTCTATACATCAAAATGATCGTTGTAGCAATACCTACAACATTCTAATATACATGCCTATACAAAAAGTTAATAGTTTTCAAGATAATGAACCATTTCAGTATTCTTTCGCATCTGTGACCTTGACCTTTGAACTAATGACCTAAATCTATATATCAAAATGATTGTTACATCAAAACCAACAACATTCCAATATACATGCCTATACAAAAAGTTTATAGTTTTCGAGATAATTAACCTTTTTGGTATTGATTTGCTACTGTGACCTTGACCTTTGGACCCATGACCTTTTTCTATACATCAAAATGATCGTTGTATCAATACCTACAACTTTCTAATATACATGCCTATACAAAAAGCTTATAGTTTTAAAGATATTGAACCATTTCAGTCTTCTTTCGTATCTGTGACCTTGACCTTAAAACCAATGACCTAAATCTATATATCAAAATGATCGTTACATCAAAACCAACAACATTCCAATATACATGTCTATACAAAAAGTTTATAGTTTTCAAGATAATTAACGATTAGGGTATTGTTTTGCTACTGTGACCTTGACCTTTGGACCCATGACCTTTTTCTATACATCAAAATGATCGTTGTATCAATATCTACAACATTCTAATATACATGCTTATACAAAAAGTTCATAGTTTACAAGATAATGAACCATTTCAGTATTCTTTCGTATCTGTGACCTTGACCTTTAAACCAATGACCTAAATCTATATATCAAAATGATCGTTACATCAAAACCAACAACATTCCAATATACATGACTATACAAAAAGTTTATAGTTTTGAAGATAATTAACGATTTTGGTATTGTTTTGCTACTGTGGCCTTGACCTTTGGACCCATGACCTTTTTCTATACATCAAAATGATCGTTGTATCAATATCTACAACATTCTAATATACATGCCTATACAAAAAGTTAATAGTTTTCAAGATAATGAACCATTTCAGTATTCTTTCGCATCTGTGACCTTGACCTTTGAACTAATGACCTTAATCTCTATAACAAAATGATCGTTACATCAAAACCAAGAACATTCCAATATACATGCCTATACAAAAAGTTTATAGTTTTCAAGATAATTAACCTTTTTGGTATTGATTTGCTACTGTGACCTTGACCTTTGGACCCATGACCTTTTTCTATACATCAAAATGATCGTTGTATCAATACCTACAACTTTCTAATATACATGCCTATACAAAAAGCTTATAGTTTTAAAGAAATTGAACCATTTCAGTCTTCTTTCGTATCTATGACCTTGACCTTTAAACCAATGACCTAAATCTATATATCAAAATGATCGTTACATCAAAACCAACAACATTCCAATATACATGTCTATACAAAAAGTTTATAGTTTTGAAGATAATTAACGATTATGGTATTGTTTTGCTACTGTGACCTTGACCTTTGGACCCATGACCTTTTTCTATACATCAAAATGATCGTTGTATCAATATCTACAACATTCTAATATACATGCTTATACCAAAAGTTCATAGTTTACAAGATAATGAACCATTTCAGTATTCTTATGCATATGTGACCTTGACCTTTGAACCAATGACCTTAATCTATATATCAAAATGATCGTTACATCAAAACCAAGAACATTCCAATATACATGCCTATACAAAAAGTTTATAGTTTTCAAGATAATTAACCTTTTTGCTATTGATTTGCTACTGTGACCTTGACCTTTGGACCCATGACCTTAATCTATATATCAAAATAATCATTACATCAATACCAACAATATTCTAATATACATGCCTATATAAAAAGTTTATAGTTTTCGAGATAATAAACAATATTAGAAAGGTAAAAAATTAGGTCATGACCTTCATAATTGACCTTGACACCATTTTGAAGGTAATTACAAGAATATGTCAAAACTGAAAACCCCATGTCATTATCTGGTCATATAGTCAAGTTATAACAATTTAAAAATATTTTACGATTTTTGCAAATTTAAACGCAAAAACGCGTAACCTATTTTTAAACCAAATTTCATGAAATGAACAAACTTAAAGTTTAAGACTATGTAGAATCCAAATATCACATCAGTTTTTGCCTCCAATGAGTGGTTCAAGAGAAGAAGATTTTTTGAGGTTTTGTCTATTTTTAGTAACAGCGGCCATCTTGGATATTCGATCGTCATGATTTGAACAAACTATAGTTAGACTCTGTCAAGGACCTTCCATGGCAAATTTGGTTTCATTTGGCCCAGTAGTTTCGGAGGAGAAGATTAAAGTTTACTGACGCACGCACGCACGCACGCACGCACGCACGCACGCACGCACGCACGCACGCCTCGTCATGCCATGCCATAAGCTCACATGGCCTTTGGCCAGGTGAGCTAATAATTGGTACATAAGCAACCGGTCTCATTTCCCTGTTTAAAGTTTAGCGTAATTTCTCAAATTTAAAGATTTTTACTTTGCTGTTGTTTTTAGACATGAAAGGTATGATTGTGTTTGACTTATATATGTAAAATATAGAACAAAATAGAGAGCTATATGTGACAGAAAATTATTTTTTATTTATATTGTTCAAACAGAATATTCCCAGGGTAGTCACTTTTCAGGGGTTCAAAATTATATTTTGTAATGGAAGGTCCAGGACCTTTTGACAATATTTTGAAATAATCAACAAACATTTCTGAAAGTACAGTTGAAAGGTTCATTTGCAATTATACACAGAGTAGTATTTTTCTTGAATTAAATTCCAGATCCAATGGACTCTGTTTCAAGTTTAAATATCAAGGGTTCAAATGTAAAATCAATAGGTCCTGGACCTCTGACCCAGATAATTTTAGGTATCTGCTTACAGAGCAATGTTCTATTAATATATTACTAATTGTTTCCAATAATTACATAACTATATAATTTTGCAATCACCTTTATTTAACACAGCCATTCATATTTCGTTAAAATAGTAGATCGTTTAGTTAAACAACACTGACCTATATTCTTGACTTTTAATTTAAAGATTTTCTATGTTTAATATGTTTATTGGTGTTTATTTTGTTTTTTTAATGGTTGATCATGCATTTTTTATTTATTAACTACGAATCCTAACACTACCAGTTTTTGGTACATCGTCGTATATGAATAGTTCTAATGAAAAGTCAAGTGGACAGGTCAATGTTGTTTACCTGTATATGAATATTCCGCCAAGCGGACAGGTATATGTACAATTTAATTTAATAAATCTTATTTGAGTACCCCACAACGACGATTTGTTTAGATGCTTTAACGATTTTAATTATATCATCAATGCATGTGGTAATATAAAAATAATGAACCTTGATTTTCAATATTCAATTCCGTACTCCGTCTACACAGCTGAAAGTTGTAACCTTGATAGCATATATACATAAAAATATTTATCGACCTTAAATAATTTAATATCTAAATATACTGACAAGCTTAAAAGTTGTATGTAATTTAACAGAGTATCAGATATATTGTTATACCTAGAAAAATATTTGGAATAAATTTGTTTTAACAAACAGAGACATGTTTAGTTACATAAGCACAGCAGGTAAACAAGTGATTGGGTTAGTCCTTACCATCAAGTCTCTGCAATGCTCATCATCCAACAAAAGTTTCCTTATTGACATTTCTTAGTATAACTACTGATAAATTAGGAAAATGCTCTTAAAGAAAATATGTAAATTATGTAATTAGAAGAAATAACGTAACAAAAAATCTTTGCTAAATAAATCTGCTTTAACTGCTTTAATAACCACCAATTCTCAATTTCTATCTCACACGTTAGGGGTCTAGCTTAGAGACCACAATGAACTTATATTTCCGGAGCACCCGGTCTCACGAAATATCACGTGTTAAACTTACTTTTCTTTTTGATTGTGATTTGGTTATGAAGTGTTATGTTTGTTTTTATGATTACTAAACAAACCTGTATGCCAATTTCGATTACTTCGGTTGAACGTTTCAATGTTTCAATTTTAAAATCTTTCATTTACAAAAACATTAGGAAAGGATACAATAGGTACAATAATTATTTTAACATTATATACATGCATGATTAACAAAACGTAAAATATGTTCTACAGATATATAATACGAGTAATAACAATAAAATAATGATATTTTTTTAATAATAAACAGAGTAGTATGACAATTACCCATGAGTTTCTGGTTATATATTAATGAGCCAGCAATTAGTTTCAGATTTACATAATCAAATTATGTCATTCGTCTATTGGTACACTACAGATCTGTTGAAAGTTTAACATCGAGCTAATGAAAAAGGAGTCGAAGCTCAGTTGTCTACATCTCTGCCACTAGCTATCTACATCTCTGCCACCAGGTATCTACATCTCTGCCACTAGCTATCAGCTTTTCTGCCACTAGCTATCTACAACTCTGCCACTAGCTAACTACATCTCTGCCACTAGCTAACTACATCTCTGCCACTAGCTATCTACGTCATTTACATCCTTGCCACTCGGCAACGGAGCTTATTAGGTTATTCTTAAACTTTAAACAGGTTTGTACCGTACAGCTATGGAGGAACAATCGCAGAGAAATATGGTATACAAAAATGACAATGTTACAGATACGTGAAAAAATAAATATTTCTTTCAAGTTTATATGAGACAGTTTAATACCATCAACTATAATGTGACTAACAATAATTTTCTCTTAAAGTTTCGTTTTTATAAAGTGATATGAAACCACCACCACCACCCCCCGGTATAAAGCGCTATCGAAGAGCTGCCGAGATGAGCTACCAATTCGGCACTAATTTGCCAGCTCAATGTTATATTTCAACAGAACTGCACTGTAACAGTTAGCTTTTAAAAGAGGACAATTAGATACAGTAGTCACATAAATTAATGTAAAATTATGTCTGTGAGTTACAGTTAATTATGTCACTGTAACTGAATAATGCAAATAATGATGGCCGAATGTTTATAAAGACACTGTCCTTCATGTATAAAACTGGTCCTATCAAAACGGACTCAAAATCTGTAACACGTAACTTGTTGAAAATATTATTAAGCGAACGTTAGGTATTATTCATCTAATAATATTTTTATCTTCAAAAATTTTATTTTTCCTAATTTTCATATTTTTCCAAAACTTTAAAGAAAAACAATTTTTTACATTTTGTAAATCATAAAGTCAAGATATCACTTTCCAATACAGGAAAAACTTATAACATTTGATATAATGATTTTAATTTAAAACTGTGTACATATGAATTTGTAAAGTTATTTACAGATGGCAGTAGAATCAATGCGTTCTTTAGCAAGTTTTCGTGTTTCTGGCCTGGATGTTTTACCAGTTGCAGTTTTGGGCAAAGCTTTAAAGAAAAGGATATATTTTGGAACTATTCCACGACTGGAATCATTGACCAAAAATTCCATTTCAAAACACTCCTCTATCATAGGGACAGATAGGTCGTAACCAGGTCTTGGAATGATACATGCGCATGCTTGTTGGAACAACATTTCATCTGGTATTGCTGTAACAACAACTTCTTGTACACCCGGATGTTTCTGTATGACAAGCTCAATGTAAGATGGCGACACTACCTGGTCACCAATAATCATCATGTCCGACTTTCTTCCAAAGACTATAAGTTCTGCGTTGTCATTCATGTATCCAATATCATCTGTTTTATACCAACCTGATGGCAGTAAGACCTTTTCAGCTTTCATCTTGTCGTTATGGTAACATAAATGTTGTCCACAATGCCTAATATAGACTTCTCCAGTTTGATTTCGCGGCAAAATTTTGCCATTATCGTCTGTTATTTTAACTTCTATTCCAGGTAACGGAGAACCCGTATTGTAGTCCTCGTGATCTTTAACCTTGTCTACCTCTAACGCTGTTGCTAATCCCATTTCTGTACAGCCATAAAATAAAAACAATTTCTCTGATACAAAATTCAAAATGTCTCTGCTGGAAGCAGGAATAGGTGATCCACCGCTGAATATTGTTCTCAGTGACTTAGCCCATGTAGTGTTTTCGTTTGTGGATTTTACCATTTCTAATAAAGAAGCGACGTTAAACAAACCAAATGTACACTTTTCTTTCTCTATGGCTTTCGTTATGAATCCATAAATTGAGGCGAGATCTTTGAATGCGAGAAAGTTGGTGCATGTGACCCTTGTAGTACCTTTATATAAATAAAGGCTTGGATATCCTCCGATCCAATTAAAAACATATCCATTGAAATATACGTCGCTTTCCGTTATTCCGCTTGTATCGGTCTTATGACTTGCGAAATCGAAAATGTTTATGTGTGTAAACTGAACAGGTTTTCGTGTCCCAGTACTACCGGAAGTCAACAATATGACGGCGATGTCGTCTGGATCTAAATCCGGAAGTGCTGTATCATTGATTTCCTTTCCAATATCTAAAATACGCTCTGTAGTCAAAACATTTACCCCCTTTCCTTTTGGTGATTTGGTAGATAAGAAATACCGTAGTGTAGGTATTTGGGAACTTTTTACTGAACCATTCGGTAAAATTTCTTGGATGAATTCGCAGCATATCTTCCATTTACAATTGTCGTCTCCTGGATCAGTTACAATGGCGGCACATGTTTCACATTTTTTCAACACATCGACTATGTCACTTCCATCTTTACGAACAAACATAAAAAGCAAAGGAATACAGCCTGCTAGTTGAGTGCCAAAGATACATACCATAGCAGTTGGTCCGTTCGGTAGTGCAATTCCAACTATATCTCCTTGTCGTAAACCTAGTTTCCGTAAACCCCTGGCAAAATAACAAGCCTGTGTATAAAGTTCCATGCATGTTATTGAAGATCTTTTTTCAAAGTTGGACGTGTCGTATACAATACAAGCTTCCTTTGATGGAGTGTTTTCAGCATGGTATCTCAGTTTTTCCTTTACAGTGTAGTAAAACACCTGTGAAGTTTTTGGTGTATTGCTGTAGCTAACGTTTTTACTCAAAGACATGATGAAGCAATGCAATCTGAATGAATAATGACAATAAGTGCATCTGTTTGATATACAGGGCGTGTCAGGTGATGCGCATCGCTGATTCTGCGCATCCGTCATTTCTAGATATATCACTGATGTTACAAAGAATAAAGATAATTAACATCATAATGAATTTTGTTGGTAATTTAATGTATATATCGTAGTCAATTGGAAATGAGTTATCACTGAATATTATCATTAAACCTATACATTCACTGTATGGCTCTTTACACATTTTGCGAGTTAAATATTCCGATTCTGAAATATGCACTACTTGTAAAAGATTTGCATGTGAGACGAACTAAAAAGTAATATTTAACTTAACTAAAATTAAGTCCAAGAGCTTGATTTTTATGAGTTCAATAAATATTTTAACAAAAACATTCCATGATATATAATGCATTTTGATATAACAACAAAAAACATAAAAGATTATAAAGGAGTGTGCAAAAAGTGTTCCCCGTTTACCAAAAAAATCTAAATCTCATAATATCTTTGAAATACACTTCTTTGAAAAGTTATACATAGAAGTTTGTTTGATATTCTATAAAACGAAGAAGTGTTGGTTTCAAGATAGTTAAAGGATTATCTCTTCTGACCCAATTATATCTGTAACAGATGCGCAAAAAATGAAATCCGATTAACAAATGTAAAATCAATAGGTCATAGATCCTGGACCTCTGACCCAGATAATTTTAGGTATCTGCTTACAGGTCAAAATGAAATCTTATATCTAATAAAATCAATAAAATGATAAACCATACCTGTAACAGGTTTTGTATCTTATGTATATAATATCTTCTTTTGGTATGAAATTACACAGTTTCAAAATTCATTTAAAACTCCGTTATTATATCGTCTTGTTCTTTTAAAGGATTCAAAATTCTCGGCAGACGGCCAATTCATTTTTATTCTACATTGTTAGAATTACCGTCTTAATGCTGTTTCTTTAAATGACAATGACCATGCACACGTAGACGTTCCATGTAGATCAGTTGTAAGAGTACCCACTTTAATTTTTATATGAGAGGTCGTGGGTTCAAACCCCGAGACGGTCATATCGAGACTTGAAAATATGCAGTGACTGTTATTTTGCCAAGCAATCGCCATTTAGAAATGAAAGTGTCACAATGTCCTATGGAAGAGACCTTAAAAACCGCTGGGCGTGTTTCACGGCGGGCGTCGCACGTTAATAAACCCTCCAAGCATATTTCCTGAGCGCACTGCAAAGGTAATTTTTTCTGTCACTTCACCTACAGCTGTTGACGTCTCAATATAGGTGAAATATTCTTGACTTGTACGTTACTCATTCAATCAATCAATCAATCAATGGATCTTATAAACATCTCTATTATAAGGTACATATATTACTAAATCATTTCATATTTACACTGGCTACCACAATACAACATATCCTAGCGGTGAAAAAGAAAGGCAAGTTTGTTTTTTGTTTTTTTTTTGTATCATAAATTTTAGACAAGTTAAAGAAATTGAATTAAGATTGACTTTAGGGTAACTGTGTGTACTGTATTTAATATGGTCTTCAATTAAAACACTTAGTGTAACCACATTTAGGCTGCATACTTAAAGCAGATTACACAAGAAAGCGCACAACCGGAGAACTTCTGATACCAAAACGTCACAGTATAATAAACCACCTGTGAAGCTTTTGATGTATTGCTGTAGCTAACACTTTTACTCAAAGATGATGAAGCAATGCAATCTGAATGAATGAGTACACTTTTGGTGTATCAGCTCGATATGCAGGCGTGTCAGGTGATTCGTATCGGTGTTTCTGCGCACACATCATTTCTAGAATTTCACAGATGTTACAGAAAAATAAAGGTTTTTAACAATATCATTAATTTTGTTGGTAATTTGGTGCTTATATCGTAGTCATAAAAGATTATAAAGGAGTAAGCAAAAAGTGTGAAATACGCTTCTTTGAAAACCTACACATAGAAGTTTGTTTGATATTCTATACAACGAAAATAGTCTTGTTTTCGAGATTATTAAAGGATTATCTCTTCTGTCCCAATTATATCTGTAACAGATGCGCAAAAAACTTCCACATGTCGAAATGAAATCCGATTAACAAATGTAAAATCAATAGGTCATAGGTCCTGGACTTCTGACCCAGATAATTTTAGGTATCTGCTTACAGAGCAATGTTCTATTAATATATTACTAATTGTTTCCAATAATTACATAACTATATAATTTTGTAATCACCTTTATTTAACACAGCCATTCATATTTCGTTAAAATAGTAGATAGTTTAGTCAAACAACACTGACCTATATTCTTGACTTTTAATTTAAAGATTTTCTATGTTTAATATGTTTATTGGTGTTTATTTGTTTTTTAATGGTTGATCATGCATTTTTTATTTATTAACTACGAATCCTAACACTACCAGTTTTTGGTACATCGTCGTATATGAATAGTTCTAATGAAAAGTCAAGTGGACAGGTCAATGTTGTTTACCTGTATATGAATATTCCGCCAAGCGGACAGGTATATGTACAATTTAATTTAATAAATCTTACTTAAATACCCCACAACGACAATTTGTTAGATGCTTTAACGATTTTAATTATATCATCAATGCATGTGGTAATATAAAAATAATGAATCTTGATTTTCAATATTCAATTCCGTACTCCGTCTACACAGCTGAAAGTTGTAACCTTGATAGCATATATACATAAAAATATTTATCGACCTTAAATAATTTAATATCTAAATATACTGACAAGGTTAAAAGTTGTATGTAATTTAACAGAGTATCAGATATATTGTTATACCTAGAAAAATATTTGGAATAAATTTGTTTTAACAAACAAAGACATGTTTAGTTACATAAGCACAGCAGGTAAACAAGTGATTGGGTTAGTCCTTACCATCAAGTCTCTGCAATGCTCATCATCCAACAAAAGTTTCCTTATTGACATTTCTTAGTATAACTACTGATAAATTAGGAAAATGCTCTTAAAGAAAATATGTAAATTATGTAATTAGAAGAAATAACGTAACAAAAAATATTTGCTAAATAAATCTGCTTTAACTGCTTTAATAGCCACCAATTCTCAATTTCTATCTCACACGTTACGGGTCTAGCTTAGAGACCACAATGAACTTATATTTCCGGAGCACCCGGTCTCACGAAATATCACGTGTTAAACTTACTTTTCTTTTTGATTGTGATTTGGTTATGAAGTGTTATGTTTGTTTTTATGATTACTAAACAAACCTGTATGCCAATTTCGATTACTTCGGTTGAACGTTTCAATGTTTCAATTTTAAAATCTTTCATTTACAAAAACATTAGGAAAGGATACAATAGGTACAATAATTATTTTAACATTATATACATGCATGATTAACAAAACGTAAAATATGTTCTACAGATATATAATACGAGTAATAACAATAAAATAATGATATTTTTTTTAATAATAAACAGAGTAGTATGACAATTACCCATGAGTTTCTGGTTATATATTAATGAGCCAGCAATTAGTTTCAGATTTACATAATCAAATTATGTCATTCGTCTATTGGTACACTACAGATCTGTTGAAAGTTTAACATCGAGCTAATGAAAAAGGAGTCGAAGCTCAGTTGTCTACATCTCTGCCACTAGCTATCTACATCTCTGCCACCAGGTATCTACATCTCTGCCACTAGCTATCTACATCTCTGCCACTAGCTATCTACATCTCTGCCACTAGCTAACTACATCTCTGCCACTAGCTAACTACATCTCTGTCACTAGCTATCTACGTCATTTACATCCTTGCCACTCGGCAACGGAGCTTATTAGGTTATTCTTAAACTTTAAACAGGTTTGTACCGTACAGCTATGGAGGAACAATCGCAGAGAAATATGGTATACAAAAATGACAATGTTACAGATACGTGAAAAAATAAATATTTCTTTCAAGTTTATATGAGACAGTTTAATACCATCAACTATAATGTGACTAACAATAATTTTCTCTAAAAGTTTCGTTTTTATAAAGTGATATGAAACCACCACCACCACCCCCCGGTATAAAGCGCTATCGAAGAGCTGCCGAGATGAGCTACCAATTCGGCACTAATTTGGCAGCTCAATGTTATATTTCAACAGAACTGCACTGTAACAGTTAGCTTTTAAAAGAGGACAATTAGATACAGTAGTCATATAAATTAATGTAAAATTATGTCTGTGAGTTACAGTTAATTATGTCACTGTAACTGAATAATGCAAATAATGATGGCCGAATGTTTATAAAGACACTGTCCTTCATGTATAAAACTGGTCCTATCAAAACGGACTCAAAATCTTCAAAACGTAACTTGTTGAAAATATTATTAAGCGAACGTTAGGTATTATTCATCTAATAATATTTTTATCTTCAAAAATTTTATTTTTCCTAATTTTCATATTTTTCCAAAACTTTAAAGAAAAACAATTTTTTACATTTTTTAAATCATAAAGTCAAGATATCACTTTCCAATACAGGAAAAACTTATAACATTTGATATAATGATTTTAATTTAAAACTATGTACATATTAATTTGTAAAGTTATTTACAGATGGCAGTAGAATCAATGCGTTCTTTAGCAAGTTTTCGTGTTTCTGGCCTGGATGTTTTACCAGTTGCAGTTTTGGGCAAAGCTTTAAAGAAAAGGATATATTTTGGAACTATTCCACGACTGGAATCATTGACCAAAAATTCCATTTCAAAACACTCCTCTATCATAGGGACAGATAGGTCGTAACCAGGTCTTGGAATGATACATGCGCATGCTTGTTGGAACAACATTTCATCTGGTATTGCTGTAACAACAACTTCTTGTACACCCGGATGTTTCTGTATGACAAGCTCAATGTAAGATGGCGACACTACCTGATCACCAATAATCATCATGTCCGACTTTCTTCCAAAGACTATAAGTTCTGCGTTGTCATTCATGTATCCAATATCATCTGTTTTATACCAACCTGATGGCAGTAAGACCTTTTCAGTTTTCATCTTGTCGTTATGGTAACATAAATGTTGTCCACAATGCCTAATATAGACTTCTCCAGTTTGATTTCGCGGCAAAATTTTGCCATTATCGTCTGTTATTTTAACTTCTATTCCAGGTAACGGAGAACCCGTATTGTAGTCCTCGTCATCTTTAACCTTGTCTACCTCTAACGCTGTTGCTAATCCCATTTCTGTACAGCCATAAAATAAAAACAATTTCTCTGATACAAAATTCAAAATGTCTCTGCAGGAAGCAGGAATAGGTGATCCACCGCTGAATATTGTCCTCAGTGACTTAGCCCATGTAGTGTTTTTGTTTGTGGATTTTACCATTTCTAATAAAGAAGCGACGTTAAACAAACCAAATGTACACTTTTCTCTCTCTATGGCTTTCGTTATGAATCCATAAATAGCGGCGAGATCTTTGAATGCGCGAAAGTTGGTGCATGTGACCCTTGTAGTACCTTTATATAAATAAAGGCTTGGATATCCTCCGATCCAATTAAAAACATATCCATTGAAATATACGTCGCTTTCCGTTATTCCGCTAGTATCGGTTTATGACTTGCGAAATCGAAAATGTTTATGTGTGTAAACTGAACAGGTTTTCGTGTCCCAGTACTACCGGAAGTCAACAAATGACGGCGATGTCGTCTGGATCTAAATCCGGAAGTGCTGTATCATTGATTTCCTTTCCAATATCTAAAATACGCTCTGTAGTCAAAACATTTACCCCCTCTCCTTTTGGTGATTTGGTAGATAAGAAATACCGTAGTGTAGGTATTTGGGAACTTTTTACTGAACCATTCGGTAAAATTTCTTGGATGAATTCGCAGCATATCTTCCATTTACAATTGTCGTCTCCTGGATCAGTTACAATGGCGGCACATGTTTCACATTTTTTCAACACATCGACTATGTCACTTCCATCTTTACGAACAAACATAAAAAGCAAAGGAATACAGCCTGCTAGTTGAGTGCCAAAGATACATACCATAGCAGTTGGTCCGTTCGGTAGTGCAATTCCAACTATATCTCCTTGTCGTAAACCTAGTTTCCGTAAACCCCTGGCAAAATAACAAGCCTGTGTATAAAGTTCCATGCATGTTATTGAAGATCTTTTTTCAAAGTTGGACGTGTCGTATACAATACAAGCTTCCTTTGATGGAGTGTTTTCAGCATGGTATCTCAGTTTTTCCTTTACAGTGTAGTAAACACCTTGAAATTTTTGGTGTATTGCTGTAGCTAACGTTTTTACTCAAAGACATGATGAAGCAATGCAATCTGAATGAATAATGACAATAAGTGCATCTGTTTGATATACAGGGCGTGTCAGGTGATGCGCATGGTGATTCTGCGCATCCGTCATTTCTAGATATTCACTGATGTTACAAAGAATAAAGATAATTAACATCATAATGAATTTTGTTGGTAATTTAATGTATATATCGTAGTCAATTGGAAATGAGTTATCACTGAATATTATCATTAAACCTATACATTCACTGTATGGCTCTTTACACATTTTGCGAGTTAAATATTCCGATTCTGAATATGCACTACTTGTAAAAGATTTTCATGTGAGACGAACTAAAAATTAATATTTAACTTAACTAAAATTAAGTCCAAGAGCTTGATTTTTATGGGTTCAATAAATATTTTAACAAAAGCATGCCATGATATATAATGCATTTTGATATAACAACAAAAAACATAAAAGATTATAAAGGAGAGTGCAAAAAAGTGTTCCCCGTTTACCACAAAAATCTAAATCTCATAATATCTTTGAAATACACTTCTTTGAAAAGTTATACATAGAAGTTTGTTTGATATTCTATAAAACGAAAGAAGTCTTGGTTTCGAGATAGTTAAAGGATTATCTCTTCTGACCCAATTATATCTGTAACAGATGCGCAAAAACTGCCACAGTTCAAAATGAAATCCGGTTAACAAATGTAAAATTAATAGGTCATAGATCCTAGACCTCTGACCCAGATAATTTTAGGTATCTGCTTACAGGTCAAAATGAAATCTTATATCTAATAAAATCAATAAAATGATAAACCATACCTGTAACAGGTTTTGTATCTTATGTATATAATATCTTCTTTGGTATGAAATGACACAGTTTCAAAATTCATTTAAAACTCCGTTATTATATCGTCTTGTTCTTTTAAAGGATTCAAAATTCTCGACAGACTGCCAATTCATTTTTATTCTACATTGTCAGAATTACCGTCTTAATGCTGTTTCTTTAAATGACAATGACCATGCACACGTAGACGTTCCATGTAGATCAGTTGTAAGAGTACCCACTTTAATTTGTATACGAGAGGTCGTCGGTTCAAACCCCGAGACGGTCATATCGAGACTTGAAAATAGGCAGTGACTGTTATTTTGCCAAGCACTCGCCATTTAGAACTGAAAGTCACGATGTCCTATGGAAGAGACCTTAAAAACCGCTGGGCGTGTTTCACGGCGGGCGTCGCACGTTAATAAACTCTCCAAGCATATTTCCTGAGCGCACTGCAAAGGTAATTTTTTCTGCCACTTCCCTACAGCTGTTGACTTCTCAATATAGGTGAAATATTCTTGACTTGTACGTTACTCATTCAATCAATCAATCAATCAATGGATCTTATAAACATCTCTATTATAAGGTACATATATTACTAGATCATTTCATATTTACACTGGCTATCACTATACAACATATCCTAGCGGTGAAAAAGAAAGGCAAGTTTGTTTTTTTTTTTTTTTTTTTTTTTTTTTTTGTATCATAAATTTTAGACTAGTTAAAGAAATTGAATTAAGATTGACTTTAGGGTACCTGTGTGTACTGTATTTAATATGGTCTTGAATTAAAATACTAAGTGTAACCACACATCTGCATACTTAAAGCAGATTACTCAAGAAAGCGCACAACCGTGGAACTTTCTGATACCAAAACGTCACAGTATAATAAACCACCTGTGAAGTTTTGGTGTATTGCTGTAGCTAACACGTTAACTCAAAGACATTTTGAAGCAATGCAATCTGAATGAATAATGACACTAAGTCAATTTAGCTCGATATACAGGTGTCTAAAATTTCACAGATGTTACAGAAAAATAAAGGTTATTAACAATATCATTAATTTTGTTGGTAATTGGTGTTTATATCGTAGTCATAAAAGATTATAAAGGAGTAAGCAAAAAGTGTTCCTCGTTTACCACAAAAATAAAAAATTCAAAATATCTGTGAAATACGCTTCTTTGAAAACCTACACATAGAAGTTTGTTTGATATTCTATACAACGAAAGAAGTCTTGTTTTCGAGATTATTAAAGGATTATCTCTTCTGACCCAATTATATCTGTAACAGATGCGCAAAAAACTTCCACATGTCAAAATGAAATCCGATTAACAAATGTAAAATCAATAGGTCCTGGACCTCTGACCCAGATAATTTTAGGTATCTGCTTACAGAGCAATGCTCTATTAATATATTACTAACTGTTTCCAATAATTACATAACTATATAATTTTGTAATCACCTTTATTTAACACAGCCATTCATGTTTCGTTAAAATAATAGATAGTTTAGTCAAACAACACTGACCTATATTCTTGACTTTTAATTTAAAGATTTTCTATGTTTAATATGTTTATGGGTGTTTATTTTGTCTTTTTAATGGTTGATCATGCATTTTTTATTTATTAACTACGAATCCTAACACTACCAGTTTTTGGTACATCGTCGTATATGAATAGTTCTAATGAAAAGTCAAGTGGACAGGTCAATGTTGTTTACCTGTATATGAATATTCCGCCAAGCGGACAGGTATATGTACAATTTAATTTAATAAATCTTATTTGAGTACCCCACAACGACGATTTGTTTAGATGCTTTAACGATTTTAATTATATCATCAATGCATGTGGTAATATAAAAATAATGAACCTTGATTTTCAATATTCAATTCCGTACTCCGTCTACACAGCTGAAAGTTGTAACCTTGATAGCATATATACATAAAATATTTATCGACCTTAAATAATTTAATATCTAAATATACTGACAAGCTTAAAAGTTGTATGTAATTTAACAGAGTATCATATATTGTTATACCTAGAAAAATATTTGGAATAAATTTGTTTTAACAAACAGAGACATGTTTAGTTACATAAGCACAGCAGGTAAACAAGTGATTGGGTTAGTCCTTACCATCAAGTCTCTGCAATGCTCATCATCCAACAAAAGTTTCCTTATTGACATTTCTTAGTATAACTACTGATAAATTAGGAAAATGCTCTTAAAGAAAATATGTAAATTATGTAATTAGAAGAAATAACGTAACAAAAAATCTTTGCTAAATAAATCTGCTTTAACTGCTTTAATAACCACCAATTCTCAATTTCTATCTCACACGTTAGGGGTCTAGCTTAGAGACCACAATGAACTTATATTTCCGGAGCACCCGGTCTCACGAAATATCACGTGTTAAACTTACTTTTCTTTTTGATTGTGATTTGGTTATGAAGTGTTATGTTTGTTTTTATGATTACTAAACAAACCTGTATGCCAATTTCGATTACTTCGGTGAACGTTTCAATGTTTCAATTTAAAATCTTTCATTTACAAAAACATTAGGAAAGGATACAATAGGTACAATAATTATTTTAACATTATATACATGCATGATTAACAAAACGTAAAATATGTTCTACAGATATATAATACGAGTAATAACAATAAAATAATGATATTTTTTTTAATAATAAACAGAGTAGTATGACAATTACCCATGAGTTTCTGTTATATTAATGAGCCAGCAATTAGTTTCAGATTTACATAATCAAATTATGTCATTCGTCTATTGGTACACTACAGATCTGTTGAAAGTTTAACATCGAGCTAATGAAAAAGGAGTCGAAGCTCAGTTGTCTACATCTCTGCCACTAGCTATCTACATCTCTGCCACCAGGTATCTACATCTCTGCCACTAGCTATCAGCTTTTCTGCCACTAGCTATCTACAACTCTGCCACTAGCTAACTACATCTCTGCCACTAGCTAACTACATCTCTGCCACTAGCTATCTACGTCATTTACATCCTTGCCACTCGGCAACGGAGCTTATTAGGTTATTCTTAAACTTTAAACAGGTTTGTAACCGTACAGCTATGGAGGAACAATCGCAGAGAAATATGGTATACAAAAATGACAATGTTACAGATACGTGAAAAAATAAATATTTCTTTCAAGTTTATATGAGACAGTTTAATACCATCAACTATAATGTGACTAACAATAATTTTCTCTTAAAGTTTCGTTTTTATAAAGTGATATGAAACCACCACCACCACCCCCCGGTATAAAGCGCTATCGAAGAGCTGCCGAGATGAGCTACCAATTCGGCACTAATTTGCCAGCTCAATGTTATATTTCAACAGAACTGCACTGTAACAGTTAGCTTTTAAAAGAGGACAATTAGATACAGTAGTCACATAAATTAATGTAAAATTATGTCTGTGAGTTACAGTTAATTATGTCACTGTAACTGAATAATGCAAATAATGATGGCCGAATGTTTATAAAGACACTGTCCTTCATGTATAAAACTGGTCCTATCAAAACGGACTCAAAATCTGTAACACGTAACTTGTTGAAAATATTATTAAGCGAACGTTAGGTATTATTCATCTAATAATATTTTATCTTCAAAAATTTTATTTTTCCTAATTTTCATATTTTTCCAAAACTTTAAAGAAAAAACATTTTTTACATTTTGTAAATCATAAAGTCAAGATATCACTTTCCAATACAGAAAAACTTATAACATTTGATATAATGATTTTAATTTAAAACTGTGTACATATGAATTTGTAAAGTTATTTACAGATGGCAGTAGAATCAATGCGTTCTTTAGCAAGTTTTCGTGTTTCTGGCCTGGATGTTTTACCAGTTGCAGTTTTGGGCAAAGCTTTAAAGAAAAGGATATATTTTGGAACTATTCCACGACTGGAATCATTGACCAAAAATCCATTTCAAAACACTCCTCTATCATAGGGACAGATAGGTCGTAACCAGGTCTTGGAATGATACATGCGCATGCTTGTTGGAACAACATTTCATCTGGTATTGCTGTAACAACAACTTCTTGTACACCCGGATGTTTCTGTATGACAAGCTCAATGTAAGATGGCGACACTACCTGGTCACCAATAATCATCATGTCCGACTTTCTTCCAAAGACTATAAGTTCTGCGTTGTCATTCATGTATCCAATATCATCTGTTTTATACCAACCTGATGGCAGTAAGACCTTTTCAGCTTTCATCTTGTCGTTATGGTAACATAAATGTTGTCCACAATGCCTAATATAGACTTCTCCAGTTTGATTTCGCGCAAAATTTTGCCATTATCGTCTGTTATTTTAACTTCTATTCCAGGTAACGGAGAACCCGTATTGTAGTCCTCGTGATCTTTAACCTTGTCTACCTCTAACGCTGTTGCTAATCCCATTTCTGTACAGCCATAAAATAAAAACAATTTCTCTGATACAAAATTCAAAATGTCTCTGCTGGAAGCAGGAATAGGTGATCCACCGCTGAATATGTTCTCAGTGACTTAGCCCATGTAGTGTTTTCGTTTGTGGATTTTACCATTTCTAATAAAGAAGCGACGTTAAACAAACCAAATGTACACTTTTCTTTCTCTATGGCTTTCGTTATGAATCCATAAATTGAGGCGAGATCTTTGAATGCGAGAAAGTTGGTGCATGTGACCCTTGTAGTACCTTTATATAAATAAAGGCTTGGATATCCTCCGATCCAATTAAAAACATATCCATTGAAATATACGTCGCTTTCCGTTATTCCGCTTGTATCGGTCTTATGACTTGCGAAATCGAAAATGTTTATGTGTGTAAACTGAACAGGTTTTCGTGTCCCAGTACTACCGGAAGTCAACAATATGACGGCGATGTCGTCTGGATCTAAATCCGGAAGTGCTCTATCATTGATTTCCTTCACATATCTAAAATACGCTCTGTAGTCAAACATTTACCCCCTTTCCTTTTGGTGATTTGGTAGATAAGAAATACCGTAGTGTAGGTATTTGGGAACTTTTTACTGAACCATTCGGTAAAATTTCTTGTGAATTCGCAGCATATCTTCCATTTACAATTGTCGTCTCCTGGATCAGTTACAATGGCGGCACATGTTTCACATTTTTTCAACACATCGACTATGTCACTTCATCTTTACGAACAAACATAAAAAGCAAAGGAATACAGCCTGCTAGTTGAGTGCCAAAGATACATACCATAGCAGTTGGTCCGTTCGGTAGTGCAATTCCAACTATATCTCCTTGTCGTAAACCTAGTTTCCGTAAACCCCTGGCAAAATAACAAGCCTGTGTATAAAGTTCCATGCATGTTATTGAAGATCTTTTTTCAAAGTTGGACGTGTCGTATACAATACAAGCTTCCTTTGATGGAGTGTTTTCAGCATGTATCTCAGTTTTCCTTTACAGTGTAGTAAAACCCTGTGAAGTTTTTGGTGTATGCTGTAGCTAACGTTTTTACTCAAAGACATGATGAAGCAATGCAATCTGAATGAATAATGACAATAAGTGCATCTGTTTGATATACAGGGCGTGTCAGGTGATGCGCATCGCTGATTCTGCGCATCCGTCATTTCTAGATATATCACTGATGTTACAAAGAATAAAGATAATTAACATCATAATGAATTTTGTTGGTAATTTAATGTATATATCGTAGTCAATTGGAAATGAGTTATCAATGAATATTATCATTAAACCCTATACATTCACTGTATGGCTCTTTACACATTTTGCGAGTTAAATATTCCGATTCTGAATATGCACTACTTGTAAAAGATTTGCATGTGAGACGAACTAAAAAGTAATATTTAACTTAACTAAAATTAAGTCCAAGAGCTTGATTTTTATGAGTTCAATAAATATTTTAACAAAACATTCCATGATATATAATGCATTTTGATATAACAACAAAAAACATAAAAGATTATAAAGGAGTGTGCAAAAAAGTGTTCCCGTTTACCAAAAAATCTAAATCTCATAATATCTTTGAAATACACTTCTTTGAAAAGTTTATACATAGAAGTTTGTTGATATTCTATAAAACGAAGAAGTGTTGGTTTCAAGATAGTTAAAGGATTATCTCTTCTGACCCAATTATATCTGTAACAGATGCGCAAAAAATGAAATCCGATTAACAAATGTAAAATCAATAGGTCATAGATCCTGGACCTCTGACCCAGATAATTTTAGGTATCTGCTTACAGGTCAAATGAAATCTTATATCTAATAAAATCAATAAAATGATAAACCATAAACCTGTAACAGGTTTTGTATCTTATGTATATAATATCTTCTTTTGGTATGAAATTACACAGTTTCAAAATTCATTTAAAACTCCGTTTTATATCGTCTTGTTCTTTTAAAGGATTCAAAATTCTCGGCAGACGGCCAATTCATTTTTATTCTACATTGTTAGAATTACCGTCTTAATGCTGTTTCTTTAAATGACAATGACCATGCACACGTAGACGTTCCATGTAGATCAGTTGTAAGAGTACCACTTAATTTTATATGAGAGGTCGTGGGTTCAAACCCGAGACGGTCATATCGAGACTTGAAAATATGCAGTGACTGTTATTTTGCCAAGCAATCGCCATTTAGAAATGAAAGTGTCACAATGTCCTATGAAGAGACCTTAAAAACCGCTGGGCGTGTTTCACGGCGGGCGTCGCACGTTAATAAACCCTCCAAGCATATTTCCTGAGCGCACTGCAAAGGTTAATTTTTCTGTCACTTCACCTACAGCTGTTGACGTCCTCAATATAGGTGAAATATTCTTGACTTGTACGTTACCCATTCATTCAATCAATCAACAATGGATCTTATAAACATCTCTATTATAAGGTACATATTTTACTAGATCACTTCATATTTACACTGGCTATCACTATACAACATATCCTAGCGGTGAAAAAGAAAGGCAAGTTTGTTTTTTTGTATTATAAATATTAGACAAGTTAAAGAAATTAAATTAAGATTGACTCTAGGGTACCTGTGTGGACTGTATTTAATATGGTCTTCAATTAAAATACTACTGAGCGTAACCATATTTAAACTTCATACTTAAAGCAGATTACTCAAGAAAGCGCACAACCGGGGAATTTTCTGATACCAAAAACGTAACAGTATAATAAACCACCTGTGAAGTTTTTGGTGTATTGCTGTAGCTAACACTTTTTACTCAAAGACATTTTAAAGCAATGCAATCTGAATGAATAATGACACTTTAAGTCAATTTACTTCGATATACAGGCGTCTAAAATTTCACAGATGTTACAGAAAAATAAAGGTTATTAACAATATCATTAATTTTGTTGGTAATTTGTTTATATCGTAGTCATAAAAGATTATAAAGGAGTAAGCAAAAAGTGTACCTCGTTTACCACAAAAATAAAAAATTCATAATGTCTGTGAAATACGCTTCCTTGAAAACCTACACATAGAAGTTTGTTTGATATTCTATACAACGAAAGAAGTCTTGTTTTCGAGATTATTTAAGGATTATCTCTTCTGTCCCAATTATATCTGTAACAGATGCACAAAAAACTTCCACATGTCAAAATGAAATCCGATTAACAAATGTAAAATCAATAGGTCATAGGTCCTGGACTTCTGACCCAGATAATTTTAGGTATCTGCTTACAGAGCAATGCTCTATTAATATATTACTAATTGTTTCCAATAATTACATAACTATATAATTTTGCAATCACCTTTATTTAACACAGCCATTCATATTTCGTTAAAATAATAGATAGTTTAGTTAAACAACACTGACCTATATTCTTGACTTTTAATTTAAAGATTTTCTATGTTTAATATGTTTATTGGTGTTTATTTTGTTTTTATAATGGTTGATCATGCATTTTTTATTTATTAACTACGAATCCTAACACTACAAGTTTTTGGTACATCGTCGTATATGAATAGTTCTAATGAAAAGTCAAGTGGACAGGTCAATGTTGTTTACCTGTATATGAATATTCCGTCAAGCGGGCAGGTATATGTACAATTTAATTTAATAAATCTTACTTGAATACCCCACAACAACAATTTGTTAGATGCTTTAACGATTTTAATTATATCATCAATGCATGTGGTAATATAAAAATAATGAACCTTGATTTTCAATATTCAATTCCGTACTCCGTCTACAAAGCTGAAAGTTGTAACCTTGATAGCATATATACATAAAAATATTTATCGACCTTAAATAATTTAATATCTAAATATACTCACAAGGTTAAAAGTTGTATGTAATTTAACAGAGTATCAGATATATTGTTATACCTAGAAAAATATTTGGAATAAATTTGTTTTAACAAACAAAGACATGTTTAGTTACATAAGCACAACAGGTAAACAAGTGATTAGGTTAGTTCTTACCATCAAGTCTCTGAAATTCTTATCATCCAACAAAAGTTTCTTTATCGACATTCCTCAGTATAACTACTGATAAATTAGAAAAATGTTCTTAAAGAAAATATGTAGATTATGTAATTAGAAAAAATAACGTAACTGAAAATATTTGCTAAATAAATCTGCTTTAATAACCATCAATTCTCAATATCTATCTCACACGTGACGGGTCTAGCTAAGAGAACAGCAGGCACTTATATTCGGAGCACCCGATCTCACGAAATATCGCGTGTTAAACTTACTTTGCTTCTTGATTGTGATTTGGTTATGAAGTGTTATGTTTATTTTTATGATTACTAAACAAACCTGTATGTCAATTTCGATTACTTCGGTTGAACGTTTCAATGTTTCAATTGTAAAATCTTTCATTTACAAAAACATCAGGAAAGGATACAATAGGTACAATAATTATTTTAACATTATATACATGCATGATTAACTAAACGTAAAATATGTTCTACAGATATATAATACTAGTAATAAAAATAAAATAATGATAATTTTTTAATGATAAGCAGAGTAGTATGACAATTACCCATGTATTTCTGGTTATATATTTATGAAACAGCAATTGATTTCAGATTTACATAAAATAATTTATGCCATTCGTCTACTGTTACACTTCAGATCTGTTGAAAGTTTAACACCAAGCTAATGAAAAAATGGGTCGAAGCTCAGTTGTCTAGATATACGGTACAGGCCTGTCGAATAAATAACACTAAACTAACAAATTATTGCCGAATTGACAGTTCATCTCCATCCCTCACGACAACAGCTTTTTTTCAGCAGCTGCTCTATATTTCTCGACAGCTTTTCAGCAACTCACTATCTACATTTCTGCCACTAGCTATCTACATCTCTGCCACTAGCTAACTACATCTCTGCCAATGCTATCAACATCTCTGCCACTAGCTAACAACATCTCTGCCACTAGCTATCAACATCTCTGCCACTAGCTATCTACATTTCTGCCACTAGCTAACTACATCTCTGCCAATGCTATCTACATCTCTGCCACTAGCTATCAACATCTCTGCCACTAGCTAACTACATCTCTGCCACTAGCTATCAACATCTCTGCCACTAGCTAACAACATCTCTACCACTAGCTAACTACATCTCTGTCACTAGCTATCTACAACTCTGCCACTAGCTAACTACATCTCTGCCACTAGCTATCTACGTCATTTACATCCTTGCCACTCGGCAACTGAGCGTATAAGGTAATTCTTAAACTTTAAACAGGTTTGTACCGTACAGCTATGGAGTAACAATCGTAGAGAAATATGGTATAGAAAAATGACAATGTTACAGATACGTGAAAAAATGAATATTTCTTTCAAGTTTATATGAGACAGTTTAATACCATCAACTATAATGTGACTAACAATTTTCTTTCTCTTAAAGTTTCGTTGTTATAAAGTGATATGAAACCACCACCCCCGGTATAAAGCGCTATCGAAGAGCTACCGAGATGAGCTACCAATTCGGCACTAATTTGCCAGCTCAATGTTATATTTCAACAGAACTGCACTGTAACGGTTAGCTTTTAAAAGAGGACAGTTAGATACAATAGTCACATAAATTAATGTAAAATTATGTCTGTGAGTTACAGTTAATTATGTCACTGTAACTGGATAATGCAAATAATGATAGCCGAATGTTTATAAAGACACTGTCCTTCATAAATTATCATATATGTATAAAACTGGTCCTATCAAAACGGACTCAAAATCTTCAAAACGTAACTTGTTGAAAAATATTATTAAGCGAACGTTAGGTATTATTCATCTAATAATATTTTTATCTTCAAAAATTTTATTTTTCCGAATTTTCATATTTTTCCAAAACTTTAAAAAAATACAATTTTTTACATTTTTTAAATCATAAATTCAAGATATCACTTTCCAATACAGGAAAAACTTATAACATTTGATATAATGATTTTAATTTAAAACTATGTACATATGAATTTGTAAAGTTATTTACAGATGGCAGTAGAATCAATGCGTTCTTTAGCAAGTTTTCGTGTTTCTGGCCTGGATGTTTTACCAGTTGCAGTTTTGGGCAAAGCTTTAAAGAAAAGGATATATTTTGGAACTATTCCACGACTGGAATCATTAACCAAAAATTCCATTTCAAAACACTCCTCTATCATAGGGACAGATAGGTCGTAACCAGGTCTTGGAATGATACATGCGCATGCTTGTTGGAACAACATTTCATCTGGTATTGCTGTAACAACAACTTCTTGTACACCCGGATGTTTCTGTATGACAAGCTCAATGTAAGATGGCGACACTACCTGGTCACCAATAATCATCATGTCCGACTTTCTTCCAAAGACTATAAGTTCTGCGTTGTCATTCATGTATCCAATATCATCTGTTTTATACCAACCTGATGGCAGTAAGACCTTTTCAGTTTTCATCTTGTCGTTATGGTAACATAAATGTTGTCCACAATGCCTAATATAGACTTCTCCAGTTTGATTTCGCGGCAAAATTTTGCCATTATCGTCTGTTATTTTAACTTCTATTCCAGGTAACGGAGAACCCGTATTGTAGTCCTCGTGATCTTTAACCTTGTCTACCTCTAACGCTGTTGCTAATCCCATTTCTGTACAGCCATAAAATAAAAACAATTTCTCTGATACAAAATTCAAAATGTCTCTGCTGGAAGCAGGAATAGGTGATCCACCGCTGAATATTGTTCTCAGTGACTTAGCCCATGTAGTGTTTTCGTTTGTGGATTTTACCATTTCTAATAAAGAAGCGACGTTAAACAAACCAAATGTACACTTTTCTTTCTCTATGGCTTTCGTTATGAATCCATAAATTGAGGCGAGATCTTTGAATGCGAGAAAGTTGGTGCATGTGACCCTTGTAGTACCTTTATATAAATAAAGGCTTGGATATCCTCCGATCCAATTAAAAACATATCCATTGAAATATACGTCGCTTTCCGTTATTCCGCTTGTATCGGTCTTATGACTTGCGAAATCGAAAATGTTTATGTGTGTAAACTGAACAGGTTTTCGTGTCCCAGTACTACCGGAAGTCAACAATATGACGGCGATGTCGTCTGGATCTAAATCCGGAAGTGCTCTATCATTGATTTCCTTTCCAATATCTAAAATACGCTCTGTAGTCAAAACATTTACCCCCTTTCCTTTTGGTGATTTGGTAGATAAGAAATACCGTAGTGTAGGTATTTGGGAACTTTTTACTGAACCATTCGGTAAAATTTCTTGGATGAATTCGCAGCATATCTTCCATTTACAATTGTCGTCTCCTGGATCAGTTACAATGGCGGCACATGTTTCACATTTTTTCAACACATCGACTATGTCACTTCCATCTTTACGAACAAACATAAAAAGCAAAGGAATACAGCCTGCTAGTTGAGTGCCAAAGATACATACCATAGCAGTTGGTCCGTTCGGCAGTGCAATTCCAACTATATCTCCTTGTCCTAAACCTAGTTTCCGTAAACCCCTGGCAAAATAACAAGCCTGTGTATAAAGTTCCATGCATGTTATTGAAGATCTTTTTTCCAAGTTGGACGTGTCGTATACAATACAAGCATCTTTTGATGGAGTGTTTTCAGCATGGTATCTCAGTTTTTCCTTTACGGTGTAGTAAAGCACTTTTGAGGTTTTTGGTTTATTGCTGTAGCTAACAGTTTTACTCAAAGACATGATGAAGCAATGCAATCTGAATGAATAATGACAATAAGTGCATCTGTTCGATATACAGGCGTGTCTGGTGATGCGCATCGGTGATTCTGCGCATCCGTCATTTCTAGATATATCACTGATGTTACAAAGAATAAAGATAATTAACATCATAATGAATTTTGTTGGTAATTTAATGTATATATCGTAGTCAATTGGAAATGAGTTATCACTGAATATTATCATTAAACCTATACATTCACTGTATGGCTCTTTACACAGTTTACGAGTTAAATATTCAGATTCTGAAATATGCACTACTTGCAAAAGATTTTCATGTGAGACGAACTAAAAATTAATATTTTACTGAATTAAAATTAGGTTCAAGAGCTTGATTTTTATGGGTTCAATAAATATTTTAACAAAAGCATGCCATGATCATCACAGTATTGTTGATAAGTTTGATGTCTCTGTGTCCAGGATTGCCTTGGATATATTTGACGTCTCATAGTTCCATGTTCCTTTCACACAATTTTGATTACACACGTGACGGGTGTAGCTAGCTAAACAGGAGGTGCTTACCCTTCCGGAGCACCCGGCCTCACTTCCCTGGTGGAAGTTCACGTGTCTAACCTAACTTGTCAGTTCCAAAGTTTTTACTTTGCTTCTGGATTGTGATTCGGAAATGGATAAGTATGTTTGTTTCTGATATAATGCATTTTGATATAACAACAAAAAACATAAAAGATTATAAAGGAGAGTGCAAAAAAGTGTTTCCCGTTTACCACAAAAATCTAAATCTCATAATATCTTTGAAATACACTTCTTTGAAAAGTTATATATAAAAGTTTGTTTGATATTCTATAAAACGAAAGAAGTCTTGTTTTCGAGATTGTTATAGTGTTATTATCTCTTCTGTCCCAATTATATCTGTAACAGATGGGCAAAAACTTCCACATGTCAAAATGAAATCCGATTAACAAATGTAAAATCAAAATAGGTCATAGATCCTGGACCTCTGACCCAGATAATTTTAGGTTTCTGCTTACAGGTCAAAATGAAATCTTATATCTAATAAAATCAATAAAATGATAAACCATACCTGTAACAGGTTTTGTATCTTGTGTATATAATATCTTCTTTGGGTATGAAATTACACAGTTTCAAAATTCATTTAAAACTCCGTTATTATATCGTCTATTTCTTTTAAAGGATTCAAAATTCTCGGCAGACGGCCAATTCAGTTTTATTCTACATTGTTAGAATTACCGTCTTAATGCTGTTTCTTTAAATGACAATGACCATGCACACGTAGACGTTCCATGTAGATCAGTTGTAAGAGTACCCACTTTAATTTGAGGTCGTGGGTTCAAACCCCGAGACGGGTCATATCGAGACTTGAAAATAGGCAGTGACTGTTATATTGCCAAGCACTCGCCATTTATAAATGAAAGCCACGAGGTCCTATGGAAGAGACCTTAAAAACCGCTGGGCGTGTTTTACGGCGGGCGTCGCACGTTAATAAACTCTCCAAGCATATTTCCTCAGCGCACTGCAAAGGTAATTTTTTCTGCCACTTCACCTATAGCTGTTGACGTCTCAATATAAGTGAAATATTCTCGACTTGTACGTTACTCATTCAATCAATCAATCAATGGATCTTATAAACATCTCTATTATAAGGTACATATTTTACTAGATCACTTCATATTTACACTGGCTATCACTATACAACATATCTTAGCGGTGAAAAAGAAAGGCAAGTTTGTTTTTTTTTTTTTGTATCATAAATTTTAGACAAGTTAAAGAAATTAAAATAAGATTGACTTTAGGGAAGCTCTGTGCACTGTATTTAATATGGTCTTCAATTAAAATACTACTGAGTGTAACCACATTTAGGCTTCATACTTAAAGCAGATTACTCAAGAAAGCGCACAACCGGGGAATTTTCTGATACCAAAACGTCACAGTATAATAAACCACCTGTGAAGTGTTTGGTGTATTGCTGTAGCTAACACTTTTACTCAAAGATGATAAAGCAATGCAATCTGAATGAATAATGACACTTTAAGTCAATTTAGTCGGATATACTGGCGTCTAAAATTTCACAGATGTTACAGAAAAATAAAGGTTATTAACAATATCATTAATTCTGTTGGTAATTTGGTGCTTATATCGTAGTCATAAAAGATTATAAAGGAGTGACCAAAAAGTGTTCCTCGTTTACCAGAAAAATAAAAAAAATCATAATATCTGTGAAATACGCTTCTTGGAAAACCTACACATAGAAGTTTGTTTGATATTCTATACAACGAAAGAAGTCTTGTTTTCGAGATTATTAAAGGATTATCTCTTCTGTCCCAATTATATCTGTAACAGATGCGCAAAAAACTTCCACATGTCGAAATGAAATCCGATTAACAAATGTAAAATCAATAGGTCATAGGTCCTGGACTTCTGACCCAGATAATTTTAGGTATCTGCTTACAGAGCAATGTTCTATTAATATATTACTAATTGTTTCCAATAATTACATAACTATATAATTTTGCAATCACCTTTATTTAACACAGCCATTCATATTTCGTTAAAATATTAGATAGTTTAGTTAAACAACACTGACCTATATTCTTGACTTTTAATTTAAAGATTTTCTATGTTTAATATGTTTATTGGTGTTTATTTTGTTTTTATAATGGTTGATCATGCATTTTTTATTTATTAACTACGAATCCTAACACTACAAGTTTTTGGTACATCGTCGTATATGAATAGTTCTAATGAAAAGTCAAGTGGACAGGTCAATGTTGTTTACCTGTATATGAATATTCCGCCAAGCGGACAGGTATATGTACAATTTAATTTAATAAATCTTACTTGAATACCCCACAAAGACAATTTGTTAGATGCTTTAACGATTTTAATTATATCATCAATGCATGCGGTAATATAAAAATAATGAACCTTGATTTTCAATATTCAATTCTGTACTCCGTCTACACAGCTGAAAGTTGTAATCTTGATAGCATATAAACATAAAAATATTTATCGACCTTACATAATTAAATATCTAAATATACTGACAAGCTTAAAAGTTGTATGTAATTTAACAGAGTATCAG
Source organism: Anadara kagoshimensis (assembly GCA_021292105.1). NCBI lineage: Eukaryota > Metazoa > Mollusca > Bivalvia > Arcoida > Arcidae > Anadara > Anadara kagoshimensis. Next base: position 41,315,294 of record CM037859.1, on the reverse strand, counting down.
ATATATTGTTATACCTAGAAAAATATTTGGAATAAATTTGTTTTAACAAACAGAGACATGTTTAGTTACGTAAGCACAACAGGTAAACAAGTGATTGGGTTAGTTCTTACCATCAAGTCTCTGAAATTCTTATCATCCAACAAAAGTTTCTTTATCGACATTCCTCAGTATAACTACTGATGAATTAGAAAAATGTTCTTAAAGAAAATATGTAGATTATGTAATTAGAAAAAATAACGTAACTGAAAATATTTGCTTTATAAATCTGCTTTAATAACCATCAATTCTCAATTTCTATCTCACACGTGACGGGTCTAGCTAAGAGAACAGAAGGCACTTATATTCGGAGCACCCGGTCTCATGAAATATCACGTGTTAAACTTACTTTCCTTCTTGATTGTGATTTGGTTATGAAGTGTTATGTTTGTTTTTATGATTACTAAACAAACCTGTATGTCAATTTCGATTACTTCGGTTGAACGTTTCAATGTTTCAATTTTAAAATCTTTCATTTACAAAAACATCAGGAAAGGATAAAATAGGTACAATAATTATTTTAACATTATATACATGCATGATTAACAAAACGTAAAATATGTTCTACAGATATATAATACGAGTAATAACAATACAACTATGATATTTTTTTAATAATTAACAGAGTAGTATGACAATTACCCATGAGTTTCTGGTTATATATTAATGAGCCAGCAATTAGTTTCAGATTTACATAATCAAATTATGTCATTCGTCTATTGGTACACTACAGATCTGTTGAAAGTTTAACACCGAGCTAATTAAAAAGGAGTCGAAGCTCAGTTGTCTGGATTACAGTACAGGCCTGTCGAAAGTATAACACTGAACTAATAAATTATTGCCCAATCGACAATTTATCTCTGTCTCTCACGACAGCTTTTCAGCAGCTGCTCTATATTTCTTGACAGCTTTTCTGCCACTATCTATACATATCTCTGCCACTAGCTATCTACATCTCTCCCACTAGCTATCTATATTTCTTCCACAAGCTATCTACATCTCTGCCACTAGCTATCCATATCCCTGCAACTATCTATCTATATCTCTGCCACTAGCTAACTACATATCTGCCACTATCTATACATATCTCTGCCACTAGCTATCTACATCTCTCCCACTAGCTATCTATATTTCTTCCACAAGCTATCTACATCTCTGCCACTAGCTATCCATATCCCTGCAACTATCTATCTACATTTATGCCACTAGCTATCTATATATCTACCACTATCTATCTACATCTTTGCCACTGGCTATCAACATCTCTGCCACTAGCTATCAACATCTCTGCCACTAGCTAACTACATCTCTGCCACTAGCTATCAACATCTCTGCCACTAGCTAACTACATCTCTGCCACTATCTAACAACATCTCTGCCACTAGCTATCAACATCTATGCCACTAGCTAACTACATCTCTGCCACTAGCTCACTACATCTCTGCCACTAGCTATCTACAACTCTGCCACTAGCTAACTACATCTCTGCCACTAGCTATCTACGTCATTTACATCCTTGCCACTCGGCAACTGAGCGTATAAGGTAATTCTTAAACTTTAAACAGGTTTGTACCGTACAGCTATGGAGGAACAATCGTAGAGAAATATGGTATACAAAAATTACAATGTTACAGATACGTGAAAAAATGAATATTTCTTTCAAGTTTATATGAGACAGTTTAATACCATCAACTATAATGTGACTAACAATTTTCTTTCTCTTAAAGTTTCGTTGTTATAAAGTGATATGAAACCACCACCCCCGGTATAAAGCGCTATCGAAGAGCTACCGAGATGAGCTACCAATTCGGCACTAATTTGCCAGCTCAATGTTATATTTCAACAGAACTGCACTGTAACGGTTAGCTTTTAAAAGAGGACAGTTAGATACAATAGTCACATAAATTAATGTAAAATTATGTCTGTGAGTTACAGTTAATTATGTCACTGTAACTGGATAATGCAAATAATGATGGTCGAATGTTTATAAAGACACTGTCCTTCATAAATTATCATATATGTATAAAACTGGTCCTATCAAAACGGACTCAAAATCTTCAAAACGTAACTTGTTGAAAAATATTATTAAGCGAACGTTAGGTATTATTCATCTAATAATATTTTTATCTTCAAAAATTTTATTTTTCCGAATTTTCATATTTTTCCGAAACTTTAAAAAAATACAATTTTTTACATTTTTTAAATCATAAATTCAAGATATCACTTTCCAATACAGGAAAAACTTATAACATTTGATATAATGATTTTAATTTAAAACTATGTACATATTAATTTGTAAAGTTATTTACAGATGGCAGTAGAATCAATGCGTTCTTTAGCAAGTTTTCGTGTTTCTGGCCTGGATGTTTTACCAGTTGCAGTTTGGGCAAAGCTTTAAAGAAAAGGATATATTTTGGAACTATTCCACGACTGGAATCATTAACCAAAAATTCCATTTCAAAACACTCCTCTATCATAGGGACAGATAGGTCGTAACCAGGTCTTGGAATGATACATGCGCATGCTTGTTGGAACAACATTTCATCTGGTATTGCTGTAACAACAACTTCTTGTACACCCGGATGTTTCTGTATGACAAGCTCAATGTAAGATGGCGACACTACCTGGTCACCAATAATCATCATGTCCGACTTTCTTCCAAAGACTATAAGTTCTGCGTTGTCATTCATGTATCCAATATCATCTGTTTTATACCAACCTGATGGCAGTAAGACCTTTTCAGTTTTCATCTTGTCGTTATGGTAACATAAATGTTGTCCACAATGCCTAATATAGACTTCTCCAGTTTGATTTCGCGGCAAAATTTTGCCATTATCGTCTGTTATTTTAACTTCTATTCCAGGTAACGGAGAACCCGTATTGTAGTCCTCGTGATCTTTAACCTTGTCTACCTCTAACGCTGTTGCTAATCCCATTTCTGTACAGCCATAAAATAAAAACAATTTCTCTGATACAAAATTCAAAATGTCTCTGCTGGAAGCAGGAATAGGTGATCCACCGCTGAATATTGTTCTCAGTGACTTTGCCCATGTAGTGTTTTCGTTTGTGGATTTTACCATTTCTAATAAAGAAGCGACGTTAAACAAACCAAATGTACACTTTTCTTTCTCTATGGCTTTCGTTATGAATCCATAAATTGAGGCGAGATCTTTGAATGCGAGAAAGTTGGTGCATGTGACCCTTGTAGTACCTTTATATAAATAAAGGCTTGGATATCCTCCGATCCAATTAAAAACATATCCATTGAAATATACGTCGCTTTCCGTTATTCCGCTTGTATCGGTCTTATGACTTGCGAAATCGAAAATGTTTATGTGTGTAAACTGAACAGGTTTTCGTGTCCCAGTACTACCGGAAGTCAACAATATGACGGCAATGTCGTCTGGATCTAAATCCGGAAGTGCTCTATCATTGATTTCCTTTCCAATATCTAAAATACGCTCTGTAGTCAAAACATTTACCCCCTTTCCTTTTGGTGATTTGGTAGATAAGACATACCGTAGTGTAGGTATTTGGGAACTTTTTACTGAACCATTCGGTAAAATTTCTTGGATGAATTCGCAGCATATCTTCCATTTACAATTGTCGTCTCCTGGATCAGTTACAATGGCGGCACATGTTTCACATTTTTTCAACACATCGACTATGTCACTTCCATCTTTACGAACAAACATAAAAAGCAAAGGAATACAGCCTGCTAGTTGAGTGCCAAAGATACATACCATAGCAGTTGGTCCGTTCGGCAGTGCAATTCCAACTATATCTCCTTGTCCTAAACCTAGTTTCCGTAAACCCCTGGCAAAATAACAAGCCTGTGTATAAAGTTCCATGCATGTTATTGAAGATCTTTTTTCCAAGTTGGACGTGTCGTATACAATACAAGCATCTTTTGATGGAGTGTTTTCAGCATGGTATCTCAGTTTTTCCTTTACGGTGTAGTAAAGCACTTTTGAGGTTTTTGGTTTATTGCTGTAGCTAACAGTTTTACTCAAAGACATGATGAAGCAATGCAATCTGAATGAATAATGACAATAAGTGCATCTGTTCGATATACAGGCGTGTCTGGTGATGCGCATCGGTGATTCTGCGCATCCGTCATTTCTAGATATATCACTGATGTTACAAAGAATAAAGATAATTAACATCATAATGAATTTTGTTGGTAATTTAATGTATATATCGTAGTCAATTGGAAATGAGTTATCACTGAATATTATCATTAAACCTATACATTCACTGTATGGCTCTTTACACATTTTACGAGTTAAATATTCAGATTCTGAAATATGCACTACTTGCAAAAGATTTTCATGTGAGACGAACTAAAAATTAATATTTTACTGAACTAAAATTAGGTTCAAGAGCTTGATTTTTATGGGTTCAATAAATATTTTAACAAAAGCATGCCATGATATATAATGCATTTTGATATAACAACAAAAAACATAAAAGATTATAAAGGAGAGTGCAAAAAAGTGTTCCCCGTTTACCACAAAAATCTAAATCTCATAATATCTTTGAAATACACTTCTTTGAAAAGTTATACATAGAAGTTTGTTTGATATTCTATAAAACGAAAGAAGTCTTGGTTTCGAGATAGTTAAAGGATGATCTCTTCTGACCCAATTATATCTGTAACAGATGCGCAAAAACTTCCACAGGTCAAAATGAAATCCGGTTAACAAATGTAAAATCAAAAGGTCATAGATCCTGGGCCTCTGACCCAGATAATTTTAGGTATCTGCTTACAGGTCAAAATGAAATCTTATATCTAATAAAATCAATAAAATGATAAACCATACCTGTAACAGGTTTTGTATCTTATGTATATAATATCTTCTTTGAGTATGAAATTACACAGTTTCAAAATTCATTTAAAACTCCGTTATTATATCGTCTTGTTCTTTTAAAGGATTCAAAATTCTCGACAGACTGCCAATTCATTTTTATTCTACATTGTTAGAATTACCGTCTTAATGCTGTTTCTTTAAATGACAATGACCATACACACGTAGACGTTCCATGTAGATCAGTTGTAAGAGTACCCACTTTAATTTTTATACGAGAGGTCGTGGGTTCAAACCCAGAGACGGTCATATCGAGACTTGAAAATAGGCAGTGACTGTTATTTTGCCAAGCAATCGCCATTTAGAACTGAAAGTCGGGATGTCCTATGGAAGAGACCTTAAAAACCGCTGGGCGTGTTTCACGGCGGGCGTCGCACGTTAATAAACTCTAATAAGCATATTTCCTCAGCGCATTGCAAAGGTAATTTTCTCTGCCACTTCACCTACAGCTGTTGACGTCTCAATATAGGTGAAATATTCTTGACTTGTACGTTACTCATACATTCAATCAATCAATCAATGGATCTTATAAACATCTCTATTATAAGGTACATATATTACTAGATCATTTCATATTTACACTGGCTATCACTATACAACCTATCCTAGCGGTGAAAAAAAAGGCAAGTTTTTTTTTTTTTTTTTTTTTTTTTTTTTTTTTTTGTATCATAAATTTTAGACAAGTTAAAGAAATTGAATTAAGATTGACTTTAGGGTAACTGTGTGTACTGTATTTAATATGGTCTTCAATTAAAACACTAAATGTAACCACATTTAGGCTGCATACTTAAAGCAGATTACTCAAGGAAGCGCACAACCGGGGAACTTTCTGATACCATAACGTCACAGTCTAATAAAACACCTGTGAAGTTTTTGATGTATTGCTGTAGCTAACACTTTTACTCAAAGATGATGAAGCAATGTAACCTGAATGAATGAGTACACTTTTGGTGTATCAGTTCGATATGCAGGCGTGTCAGGTGATTCGCATCGGTGATTCTGCGCACATGTCATTTCTAGAATTTCACAGATGTTACAGAAAAATAAAGGTTATTAACAATATCATTAATTTTGTTAGTAATTTGCTGTTTATATCGTAGTCATAAAATATTATAAAGGAGAGTGAGCAAAAAGTGTTCCTCGTTTACCACAAAAATATAAATTTCATAATATCTGTGAAATACGCTTCTTTGAAAACTTACACATAGAAGTTTGTTTGATGTTCTAAAAAACGAAAGAAGTCTTGTTTTCGAGATTATTAAAGGATTATCTCTTCTGTCCCAATTATACCTGTAACAGATGTGCAAAATATCCCACATGTCAAAATGAAATCCGATTAACAAATGTAAAATCAATAGGTCATGGCTTGGTTCTTGTTTTCGAAATTCTAAAAGGATTATCTCCCCTGTCCCTATTGTTGTATCTATGAAAGATGAACAAAAAATCACATATGTCAAAATGAAATCCGATTAACAAAATCAATAATTGATAGGCTCTACCTGTACAAGTTGTTTTATCATGGGTATTTAAGACCTTCTTTGGGAATGAAATTACAAAGTTTCAAAATTTATTTAAAATTGTATTATTATATCGTCTTGTTCCTATTAAAATTCCTCGGCAGGCGGAGAATTCATTTTTATTTTACACTGTCAAATAACTCTTTGATTTATCGTTTTAATGATGTTTCTTCAAATGCCAATGACCACGCAAACATAGACGTTCCATGTAGATCAGTTGTAAGAGTACTTACTCACTTTGTATACGAGGTTGTGGGTCAAACCCCAAGACGGATCTTATCAAAATAGGTAGTGACTGTTCTTCTGCCAAGCACTCGGCATTTAAAAATGAAAGCCACAAGGTCTTTTAGAAGAGACCATACAAACCGCTGCCCGTGTCTCACGGAAGGTATGGCACGTCAATAAACTATCCCTGCATATTGCCCTGAGCACACTGTTACTTCACCTATAGCTGGTGACGTCTCAATATTGTGAACTATTATTAACTGGTACGTAAAACTCCATTCAATTAATCAAACAAACAATCAATCAATCCAATATACACAGCCACTATGACATAAGAATTACTATAGTACTTCATGTTCACACTAAAGTATAAACAGAAATGGGTAACACTCAATTATTTGTCTGAAAAAATATTATTGCTGAAAATATTTTATTTTTTCTTGACAAAATGTATTTATGATCAACCAGCGCTTTAGGTTTCCATAATGTATATTTTGCTATAATTTAGCATTACTAAGAAAAAATTGGCCATTTCTGCAATAATGGAAATTAACAACGTCTTTTTACTACGCGTTTCCCCATGTACGGCATAATTATATGTCATGACCTTTTTCATTCATATAACATGTTAATTATGCAAGGAAGGCTAATCAACCATATACTCTGTCCTGTATTAAGTCACACGCCAAATTATGATCTGTTTATTGTTATTCTACCATAATGCGTTCTGGAGGTATTTGCGATAGAATTCAGATTGGTCCCAATGGTTGAACGGAGTAAGCAATTATCTGGAATTCACATTACTATTGATTCTTAGAAATATACATAGATTTGTTATACATGTTCATCTGAAACCTAACATTGATACTACATTTAAACTCGAACAATAAATTAACAAATTCCAGTGATATGTTTGTGTTCTTATTTCTAACTATGCAACATTTTAAACAATGCACATGTAAAAATTGCATTCACTTCAAATGCAAGTCATTTTTGCAATTAACCTGACAATTGTTGGATGATTATTAAATGTCTGCATAAACATTATTTTCCTTTAGCCTAATTGTGTTGTCATCAAACTGTTGTCCAGTCCAGTCTTTTAAAGAATCAACTGTGACAACTTTTAAACTTTAAACGCAACTCATAAGAAAAGGGGCGGGGTTTGTCATAAGAGGCGGAGTCAAAACTTAGATTTTTTTCTAAGTTGAACATGTTTGACAAATATTTATAAAATACAGAGGCAAAGTCCAAAACGATGAAAAACTCAAACCTTCGTGGTATATAAGACCGAGTCTTTCTATATAAATAGCCAATTTTCTGTTTCACATCTGGGTTTTGAAAAAAAAATTCCATAAAACCGTGAGTGTAATTCATTTCTGATTATACTTTAGCTATCACTATATAATATTGTAGCGGAGAAAAAGAAACGAATGATCACATTTTATATTATAAATTTTAGACTTTAGACAAGTTAACGAAAGTAAATTAAATTTGACTCTAGGCTACCATTGTGCACTGTATAGAAAATGCTCTTCAATTAAAATTCTACTGAGCGTAACCACATTTAAGGCTGCATAATTACAGCAGATTATTCTAGAAAGTGCACAACCGGGGAACATCTGTGCACAAATTGAACATTGGAAGAGTACTTATCAGTTACACAATTTTTGGAACGATTAAGGAAACCGATTAGGATAAGGCCTTGCTCTGATAATGAAGCTGAATTTTATAACCCTTGCTAATGGATGATAAATAATGAAATGATGAGAATATTAATAAAGTATACCCTACATGTATAACAAAACATAAAACGCAAATTTTCATTTCCCGACCAGCCCGCCGTAGACGATGACCGACTATCCTGCCGTAAAGTAAGACGATAGCCATGGATTTATTACAAGTTATATAAATATAGCATTACGTGCTGAACAGATGTACCAGAACTTATAGCATTATATCAGTATTCAATGGCAATAATCAGATTAAACACCCAAGTCCTCGACAGTCAGCCGTCCAGGAAAAAAAAACCTCAAACGGTGTTTTTAAACCGAAAAGAGAAATCTAATGAGGTTGTGCTCAGATCTGCACGAAACTATTAATCTATTGAATAATACAAATAAATAAATAGATTAATTAAATTTATTTTTAAGCTGTTATCCTAAAAAAAGCTTAAGGGCGGATAGAGAATGAACAACAAGCTCCACGCTTTAAAACACGTGACCGTATACTACACTGCCATTAGTCCTTTCAACGACATCACTCTGTTAAAACGTACCGTGTATACATAATTTATATTCCCGCTATTTGATAAAACACAAGAAATATAATTAGATATTATGCGTTTTGGAACTTGTGGCCAAAGGGAGGTAACTCAAGAAAACAATATTTTTTATAGAATAGCAAAGGTGAACCAATTTGTTGAGATATACTTACAAATAAAAGTAAAAACGTGAACTTTTACCGGGGAAGTGAGGCCGGTTCTCCGGAATTGAAAGCACATTGTGTCTAGCAAGCTACAAGCGCGAAGTGTAAACTCAAAATGGAGAATGAAAGAAACATTGGACTTTAGGACGTCAAATATGTCCAGGATAATTTTAGATACCGATACACCATGCATAACACTATTGTGATAACGGCCATAAACATTTTAAGGGTCTTAACGAGTCTTTGCTTACAATATTCCCGAGTAAATATATTTGTAAGCACCTTGCTTCACGAAGTGTGAAGAGAATAATTTGCAATTGACAAATATGTACTGGACCACAAACAATGATAAATTATATACATGTATATATCAGTTTAGTATGCAGCATGAACCAAGGCAAACGACTTTGCTTTGTCTGCTTGACCTTTCATTTAAATATTTATCGCGGACCAAGTACATCTGTGTACATAGGTAACACAGGTGTTTATTCTGTTAACATCATGAGATATACTCAACTCATAGAGTACACCTGTGCACTGTGACTGTGTATGTATGAACTTAGATCTTAACACTACCCATTTATTGGGTGGACCCTGCTAGATGAATATTCCTATTGAAAGGTCAAACGGACGGGTCAATGTTGTGTTCCTATACATGTAGCCAGGCAGTGTCAATATTTACATTTATGATGTTTAATTGTATTGAACTCTGTTTGGAGTTAAAAGACTATAATTACATTTGCTAACGTGACGTCACTCCTCTCTTGCTTACGCCTATAGCCGTGACGTCATTGATTGGCTGTTCAAGTTATTGGAATTGCATGTCGTACACGACAGTGTTTTAAATTCAATTTAGAATTCAAAAACAAAAATAATATTTTCAAACATTGCGAAATGTAAATATAACCTAGCGCGTTATGATTAATTTGCTTTGCACGGCAATGGAAGTTATAGCACTACAAACGGTATTTTTAGACAGTTCCATGGTTCAATAACTAACAAAGACTAAAAGATTAATGCGCCTTGAGTTTTGTTCGACACAATACTAATTAATGATAGAAAAACAACACAAGAGAGGAAAAGAGTATCAAGTTTCTTTGTTTCTCATATTGCAATTACAGTACTTGAAAACACGTGATGATACTGTAGTGTTTCTCTGTAATGAGGGAATCATTGCATTGGAACGAAACATTTTTAAATTTTAACTTTCTTTATTTACATTCAAATTATATTTACAGTATCCATGTCATAAAATATAATATAAACTAACATATACATATATACTGAATGGTATTTAGATAGAGAGAAAGTGTGTGTGTGTATGTTTGTGTGTATGTGTATGTGTATGTGTGTGTTAGACTTTACAAAATGTGATTCTTATGTAACAGGCAAGAGACAAATACAAGATCGAGCCTGGGACCTCCTGCAATATATAAACGAGTGCTGTACCAACTAAGATACCCTGGTAGCTATATTCTTGTCCCGTTATTTTTATATTTCCGATCCGACATGGGAAAAGTATTTCTTGGTAACGAAATTTTAATCATTACGTCGGGTACCAATACCTGCGTTTTAGAGCGTTGAAACGTAAGCAAATATTTATGACAGTGTCCCTTCGCGAGCTCCGTAGAATCTCGGCTGATTATAGACATGCGCAATACTAGAACCATTGAATCGTCTGACAGTTTACGACATCCATTCACACATACTATGAAGAATATTATATTTTATTAATCATTTTCAACAAAATTTTAGGTATTTTTATTATAGAATATCTTATCCTCTGCGTTGATTGATTAAATGGGGTCCCTGTTAAGAAAAGTATCTCCAAGGAAAATATAAGGAAATGACCCATAGGAAAATTTCATGGATGTCAAAATTCACATTAATAAAATATTGGTTAAAATTACATTTTATCTACCGAGTAAAGTATGTTTTAAAGTGCCATGTCAATAAAGATATCTCTGGTAACGGAAAAAAATTACTATATGTACATACAAAATGTGATTCAAAGCAAAAATGGCTATTTCCATGCATACATTTGATTTTAAATATACTGCGATTTCATAATGATAACAGACCTGCTCGTGAACAAAACCGACATTAAAATGTAGGTATTTAATTTAGCTTTCAATGACTTAAAGATTATTCACGGGCATGCCTGCCATCATGGTAAAAAAATGAAAAACGCTTAAAAATTAAACCTTGTCCGTCAATCATATATTATAGCGTAGGTAGCTCAATGGTAGAGTATTGGATTGCTAAGATATCACGTAAAGTTATTCTTTTGATATGTGGGTTCGAATCCCAAACATTGCAGGGGATTTTTGTTTTTTTCCTTTTTTTGCATCTTCCAAAATATTATCTAAATTATATTTAACTCAGTTGTAAATGAATAAGTAATAAATAAATACTTTTTCGTCAAAAGTGTTAATGTCTAAGCAAGTTGTATAAGCATTGACATTGATACTTATATAACATGACAAAGCAAAGTGAAAGTCTCGTATAAACATGCCGTCTCAACAATGTGTTTGTTTTTTTATACCGGTATATGTAACAAAGAGTGCCATGGTTGTAGGTTTGATTGTAATCTGTATAAAGGAATTTAAAATGTTGCCGGGACATCCATAAATGACAAAAATAATTCACTTTCGATTTAACGTATTTCCGAGTATTTGTTCTTTGTACAGCCACTTTTTATTGTGGCACGACTATGCAGGTTTTCTTTTGTTCTCGGATGTTCTATAAATCCCCATACAAGTGAATAACTTGTAGGGGCGGAGCCTAATTTTGATTGTCCTCAACCCAAAACTGTGCTGTAATTTAGTTACAGCACAGTTTTGCCGTGCTGTAAGTGAATTACAACAAGTGGTTACGGTGACCTGGGTCAAATTAAGGACAAGATCATTCAAATAAAACCAAAGCAAACATTACACACAATTAAGACAAATCCAATTTAATCCAAAAGGCTAGTATGGCATGAAATTTGAACAAAGTTGTCACATACATGTATTTCCATTTGAATTTAATTAGCATAAAAATAGTGGTAAATCCGTTACTGTAATTGTTTGTAATCTTAAGAATCTGCTTCAACTACTAAACAACATATAATATCCTTAAGTTTCCAATGTTTTGAGATAAAAACATGTAGTACAATTTTTGTTTCTGTAAGTTGCACTAAAACATATCCTAAAATACAAAAAAAAAATCCTTTTTAAATTTCAAAATATTGTTGAAACAAATTGAATACAGTAAACCAATATAAAAAAGTTAAATCATTGTTCTAAACAGCTTTAATATTTTAATGTAAGCAGTGGTTCAAAATTCCACCGGTCAGGGATTTGGAACTCATATATATTGATTTTGCAATGGTACCCTTATATTTTATAACTTTAACTATAAAAAATGGATCTGCCGTTTTTTATAGATTAATACTGCTCTTTCTAATTGCATATGGACATTTCAATGTTGATATTGGACTTTCAAAAGCAAAAGGTGCTGGACCTTGAATGACAAAACATATTTTTTACCCCTAGTAATCATGCATTATCTCTAATTATGAAACTCTTAACTTTGACATTGGCAACTCATTGCATATTGATATTGGTTATATAATCACTTTTTGTATAATATACAGATTTAATTTTGCAATATACAGATTTTTCTAAATGGTTTTCTGAATTAAATTTTTAACGTATTCAATTTTACTTTTCCACTCAAAACCATTATTTCAGCGATTTTTTAGTATAAAATAGTACTCTACTCACCCATTTTCATCCATCCTCTTCTACAAAATGTGACAAACTAACACACTTTCTAACCTGATGAGATGTTGGGTACAACTGACCACTGATTAATGAGTTATTAATATGGTCATGTTTGCTCTTAGATTGTTAGATGACCATGCTTGCCATCTGTCACACATGTGGATTTTTCAAGGGGTTTAATAATTTGCATATTTTTGAAATTTATTTTATTTCTAACACAGCAAAATCGTGTCAATAATGTGTCGTGCCACAAATCATTTATTGAAACTCGAAAGTGTGCTGTATTGACTGTATTGGGAATGACAGTCGAGGGGTGGGACACTCGTTTGCTTCGCAAACTCGTGACCACCCCTCGACTGTAATTCCCAATACAGTCAATACAGCACACTTTCTCGTTCAATAAATAATACTTACGGATCTAAACTGAAATATTACCACCAATTAAGCGACAGAAAACACTTTTTATATAACAATGGCCTCATACGGGCCATACTGTGGGTCAATCGCTAGTAAAAACCGTAGACATCCTTTCACTTGTCATCAAATGATGTAGTATAGGTAAACAACTTTGACCTGTCCGCTTGACCTTTCATTTAAATATTTATCGCTTTGTATATGGGGGCTCAGGTATTAATATTGTATATATCATGAAATATACTAACCTCTTCGAGAACACCTGTGTGTGTATTAACTTAGATATTAATGTATTGGGTGGATCATCCTATATGAATATTCTTAATGAAAGGTCAAGTGGACAGGTCAAAGTTGTTAACCTATACGAGCTGTATTTTCTGACCTGTGTGCTCCAATAGAACGTTGACTTTCTCACTGTTAATAGACAACTTTTTAGTTATAGTTAATGGGTATTTTAAGTGAAAATATTCGAGTTTGAAATAAAATAATCGGGGCTAAATCTCTACTAATGCAGCAATGCCATGTCATACCATTAGAATTATAATGGTTCTACAGCCAATATATACATGTACTATTGCAGCAATGTCCCATTTCCATGCCGGTTCTAAAGCAAAAGGGAATCAAAGAAAATGGGCTTTATGGGTAGGTGGCTCTAACATACAGCTTCAAATAACATGAATAAAGAGTAATAATAAAATGTTCTACTGACTTTTAAAATTGGCCAGCTGTGGTTTTAAGGCATATTCGACTGTATAATATGGAAATATTATACTTTCAGTTTCATTTGACCTATTTATTAGCATTCTGTGTATTAAAATAATAAATAAAATGATAGTTATGGTTACATGGTCATGAACGTCAATATAAACATATTTATGTATTTATGTAAAGACATGCTTTATTTACCGTGTCACTATTTGGGTACGTGGACGAAGTCAAGTCAACAGAAAATAGAGTATAGTAATGATATTTTAGATGCTATCACTAATTTATACCGAGGAAGTCAGTTAAGGAAGTTATTGACCTTAGGCAAGCGTCCTTAAAAAACTGTGAGTAAGTGAGTGAGTAATGGTGTTTAACGTCCCAGTCAAGAATATTTCACTTATACCGAGACGTCGCCAGCTATAGGCGAAGGTGCAGAAATTTTGCCTGTGCGTTGCGCTGATGGCATTATACAGCAGGGTTCTTTAGCGTGCCAAGCCCACCGTGACACGGGACCTCGTTTTATTTTAAGTTCCCGCACCCGAAAGAATCGTAACTTTCATTTCGTAATGCCGAGTGCTTGGCGAACGAACAGTCACTACCCACTTTCAAGTCTTGGGTCAGACCCGGCCGGGGATCGAACCCACGACCTCCCAACCTCCCACTTACGGAGCGAGCACTCAACTAACTGAGCTACCGCAGTGGTTCTTTAAAAAAAAAAAAAAAAAAAAAAACTTTGAACCTAGGCGATGAGAAACATAACATCATCCGTAAATCGGCGCTTCACACCACTCGGCCACCGACATTATACTGCAGCTATTCACGACTGAAAAAGACAAAACATAAGTGATGAATATAACAAATCATGCGAAATCAAACAAAAAAGATGATACTGATAATAACGAGTATCGTCATGAATAGTCAATTAACAAATCAAACAATTTTTTACCTACGACAGCCTGTTCGTGCCATTTTGTAATCTGTTTTTAATCGTACTTACGAATTAAAAAATCTTCTATTCTATAAATCGTACATATTATTTTATAACCCATAGCTACAATTACATAATTCGTTACAACACCACTGCAGTAGCTCAGTAGGTAAAGTGCTCGCTCTGAAAGTTGAAGGTCGTCGGAGCGACTGGGTCTGATCCAAGACTTGAAAATCTTTCGCCAAGCAGTCGGCATTACGGAATGAAACTCGCGGTTCTTTGGGATGGGAACTTAAAATAAACGAAGCTCTGTTTTACGGTAGACGTGGCACAATAAAGAACCATGTTGTATAATGACATCAGCGCAGCGCATAGTTAAAATTTATGCACCTTCGCCTATAGCTGCCAAAATCTCAATATAAGTGAAATATTCTTGACTGGGGCGTTAAACGTCATTACTCATCTCAACTCATAAATTGTAACGATTTTAAAGTGGAATTAATAAAAATCGGATTTATTCTTAAGTAAAGCTGTACTTACGAATAGAAATCGAATCTAAGATTTTAAAAACTCGTATGAACGTTCTTCACTGCTCCGAGAAATGGAGAAAGGGTTTTAGGGGGTGTACATTGTGTAGACACAAAGATGTAACAGACATCGCGCCAGTCTATAATTTTAAACTGGAAAATAATGATGTCAAAGTTGAAAACATTTTTTGACTTGTTATGTTTTCACTACCTAGCAGACATAAAGCTGTACATGTATGTAGCCAGCTGCCTAATTTTAAATCTAACTTGAAAGTAATAGTACTCTCTGTGTGCGCGCGCGCGTGTGTGTGTGTGTGTGTGATATATATATATAGAGAGAGAGATTTGCCTATTTCTTTAGCTATGTCAGTAAACAGAAAAAGGTTGTTTAAAACTATATTCCCCGACACCATTAACCACACTTCAACATAATGTTTACGAGATAAAATCATGTAGTTTTATTTCACTTTAACACTGCTTTCAGAAAATGTTTAGGAAGTTAAAATGGTAAATCTAAAACGCATTAACATAAACGTCATAAATGTGTGCGGTTTTTTTTTTCTTTTTTCACTGCTTCAAAATAACTATTGTTATATTCGTCTTCCGTTTTTTTTCAAAGTGTGTATACGATGTATAAAAACTGTAGGTATATATTTAAGTAACAGCTACATTTACCATGTTTTCGACATTAAAATGTGTAGATACTGTCTTAAAATTTAATGCCACGACTTTTGAAAAACGCATGTGTAACATTTATAAAGTGATTCGTAAATACGATTGTTAAAAATTTAAATGCAGTTGCTATGATTGTGTTAAAATCACATTTACGATTTATAAAATTTTTAAATTCGTATATACGATTGTTGAATTTTTTAATACTGTTGCTGGATTTTTTTAAAATTCACATTTACGATTTAAAAAATTTTGAATTTTTAAATTCGTAAATAGTTATACGACTGTTAAAAATTTAGATACAGTTGCTATGATTTTCTTAAAATCACATTTATAATTTATAAAATATTAAGTTTTAAATTTGTAAATACGATTGTTAAAATTGTAAATACTGTTGCTAGGATTGTTTTAAATTCACATTCACATTTACGATTTATAAAATTTTAAATTAATACGATTGTTAAAATTGTAAATACTGTTGCTGGGCTTGTTTTAAATTCACATTTATAATTTATAAAATATTAAATTTTAAATTTGTAAATACGATTGTTAAAATTGTAAATACTAGCTGTTGCTGGGATTGTTTTAAATTAACATTTACGATTTATAAAATTTTAAATTTTTAAATTGGTAAATACGATTGTTAAAAATTCAATTACGGTTGCTACGGTTGTTTTAAAATCACATTTACGATTTAAAAAATTTTAAATATTTAAATTCGTAAATATGATTTTCAAATCTTAGATACAGTTTTAAAATTCGCGGTACAAATAGAAAATAACAAATTACAAAGCGTCTTTTTTATTTTGCAAAGTTTGTGTTTATTGGATTATGACCTTGGTATATAAAAAAACCCGACAGGTTAACGACCCAGTTAGAATCTTTCTAGAATAACGGTGGTGGTTTGGGGAGTATATAAAATAATTCTAATTTATATGCATGCATGTTTTGAAACCTAATGATATATATTTTATAAGATGTTAATAATTACAGTGTGTCGCATTTCATGGGACAAAAACGGCTTATTCCCTTTATAGATGAGAGTCAACAATATTAGAAAATCAACTTCACGTCACACTTCCCCTATTGAACCTTCACCTTTTCCCCATAAAATGTGTTGTGGTCAACGCACATTACATTTATACTGGAACTTAACTGCGGTGTATACGTAGTGTGAAATTTAAGTCAAAAACTTTGAATTTCGTAAATTTTTAGGATGAGTTTAAGTAAGACAGTAAGTTACAGGCATACGCCGCAGAAAACAGAAATAACATTTTGTACTGTGAAGGAAAAACTGAGGGATCATGCTGAAAACACCCCAAACAGGAATGCATGTGTTGTATATGACACTAATAACCTGGACTCAAGATCGTCCATTACATGTTTAGAATTGTATAACCAGGCTTGTAGTTTTGCTAGAGGTTTACGGAAACTAGGCTTACGACAAGGAGATATTGTTGGTCTGGAAATACCAAATGGACCCACTGCTATGGTATGTATTTTCGGAACTCAATTAGCAGGTTGTATTCCATTAGTATTTCTGTTTCATCGGCAAAGTGGTAATGATATTATAGAGGCATTAAAGAATCGTGGAAATTGCGCTGCTGTTATAATAGATCCCGGTCAAGAGGACGGGAACTGGAAAATTTGTAGTACCTTTCTCCAGGAAGTCTCGCCTGGTGGAACCGCTAAAAGTGAACAAATTCCATCATTACGGTATTTCATGTCAACTAAACCCATTAAAGGTCACAAAAACGTGTTACTAACACAGGACATTTTAAAAAGCGGTAACGAGAATAAGGAAATTGACCTTCCTGATTTAGATCCGGACGACGTTGCTGCCATTTTGCTCACATCTGGAAGTACCGGAACGCCCAAACCGGTTCAGTATACATATATAAATTTATTTGATTTTGCAAGTCATTTATTGGATAGATGTGGACTTACTGAAAGTGACGTCTATTTGAATGCCAATCTGTTCAATTGGATTGCAGGTTTTCCGCACGTTTTCCTGTTTAGTGGAATCACAAGGGTCACGTCTACAAACTTACTTGCATACAAAAGTCTTACCGCAATTAATGAATTTATTATGAGGGCAGTGGAGCGTGAAAAGTGTACATTTGCGCTTTTTAGTGTCCCCTGTCTTCTGGAGTTTGCAAAACAGCCGAAAGAGGAACATAAGTGGGCAGCGTCACTTAAAATGATATTTACTGGCGGATTGCCGATTCCCGCTTCCTGTGCAAGCATACTGAAAGTATTGTGCGTGAATTATTATGTATTTTACGGAGCAACCGAAATAGGGTTAGTAACAGCCATACAAATACACAACGGCGAAGATGTCGAGGATTACATTACGGGGTCCCCGCTACCCGGAATTGAAATTAAAGTAGTGGACGATAATGGCAAAGTTATACCACGAAATCAAACTGGAGAAATTTATATTAGACACTGTGGACAGCATCTTGGTTACCATAACGACAGAATTAAAACGGAAAAGGTCTTTCTACCATCTAGGTGGTTTAAAACGGATGATGTTGGGTACATGAATGATGAAGGGAACCTTATAATTAATGGAAGAAAGTCTGACGTCATCATTGTTGGCGGGGAGCTGGTGTCACCATCTTACCTCGAGAGCGTCATAATGAAACATCCGGGTGTACAGGAAGTGGTTGTTACAGCAATACCAGACGAAACATTTTTTCAGCAAGCATGCGCATGTATCATTTCAAGACCAGGTTACACTCTAACCGAGACATCAATGGACGAGTTCTTCCGGCAGGAGTTTACCGTGGTACCAGCATGTAGGGGATTGACTCCGAAGTATTACCTGTTTTTTGATACATTACCAACATCAGCCCTTGGGAAGACCTCAAGACGACTTACACAAGAAATTGCTCTACAAAAACTGCAACGAAAACAGTGACGTCTGTAGAATAGATGTATTTATATTAGCAACGTTAACTTGTTATATATTTAATATATCAGTAGTTTTCATTTTAGCAGCATATCAGTGAATAACAAGCAGAAATTCCGGAAAACAATTATATTGATATCTGCACGTCAAAAGAACGTAATTTTAAATGATTATCCGTTGTATTTACAAACAACTTTAACTTAATGACACTTTTTTTTGTCGTTTTTGTATTATTTTGAAATCTTATACAAGTTGTTGACAATAACTATAGAATCACTACTCCAAATATACGTACTCGTGTATCGTGTCGTTTCAAGGTTTCATTTCTTTTTTGATGTAACATTTGTAAATCACATATTATACGCATTGTTAATTTTAGAGCACTAGACGGACGATTCGGAATACAATTCCTCATCAATAGTGCTTGGACTAAAATTAAGAAACTTAATTTGTTTTCAAGATTTTAAAAAGATTACCAAAGCAGCAAAATAAAGTTTACCAAATTTAGCTAAGGAGATACTTTGCTTGAGGGTACCTCAGTTTTTTGAGGAATTTTAAATTTTAACTTGCAGCAAATTTAGACAATAGCATATTTCTGACAATAATACACAATTATTGCCTACTGAGTTTGTGATATCCTCGGGGCACCAGCCATCAGTGGAGATATCGGCTCAGGGGTTTCAATTACACATAGTAGTACCAGTTTTAATTTTACAGAACTAGACGGCCGTTTCGGAATATCATTCCTCATTAGTAGTGCTTTAAATGGTAGATTTCGCTAAAAGCAAATCAACTGTATATGCTCATGGCAATATACGCAATATAATTACATTCAACTCCGGAGCTCCGGGCATCAAACTCCCCTCCAACTCAAATTATTATAATTGTTTCAAAAATGAAAATTACATTTTTTTCTGATCGCAGATTGATGGAGATGAAACGTATTGGTCTAAAAGCATTGCCGCATTGAAATAGATTTGATGTTTGAATGACGTTAAGATCCAATGTCAAGATTCTTATTTTCATATTTTGTATCTAGCAATTTTTTTCAGGTAAAACGGAGAAAACTGGAATACCTTGAGAAATTCTTGTAACAAAAACGTCCTTAATTGTTAGCAAGGATGTTAAAACATAATTAGATTACAAGCAAAACTTTACGTTGTTCTGATGCAAATATGCTTGTAATCAAATAGTACAAATTTTGTACATTTTGTTAAATATTACAGAGATATTTCAGGTTGACAAATGACATTTTATGAACTGGAAAGTCCTTATACCTGAAGCATTTATAAATATTGATTATATATATATAATAAGCTAGGTAAGCAAGAGGTGCTTACCCTTCCGGAACACCCGGTATCACTACCCAGATGGATGTTCACGTGTTAACCTAATTTTTCTTTGGGCTGTGATTTGGACATAGATTGGTATGCTTTTTATGATTACCAAGTAATCTTTCTTTTTGATCATTTATTATTTTTCAAAATCAAGATATTTGGAGAAGGCCGTTGTCCCTTTGGAGAAGGCTGTTGTCCCACGATGGAAACAGTTTATTAAAATAATGGTATAGTTTCAGTGATAAGTTGTCAAGCAATACTATGACAATCAACTAATCTGGTTCCGATCAGTTGCTTGCAGCTTTCTTTTAAATACACAAGGTATATTTTTAGTAATAACAGCGGACAAATGAGTTTACTGATTGATGTTAAAATATTCAATACAAACTATTACAAAATCTACTTAGTTTGAGCTTAATCTGGTGGGTGATCAGATTGACAATATACGGAAAAAACCTTATTCAGTAACAACAACAAAAACCATTTTGGTTGCATGAGCAATCTGACGACCGATCCAAAAAATCCTATTGTCATAGGGGCTTAAATGATATTCCTAACTATATTGACATTTTGTTAGCTTCATGGTTTACGAGCTTGATCCATTTCCCAGACTCTACGAATCTCACTGAGGGATACGCCATTCATAAAGTTTATGCAACTTATTTCCACCTTTTCTATGGTATTACCGTAGTGATAAATCTTCAGATTTTTTTAATTGATCATTTAGATTGATTGATTTGGTTTTATGTCCCAGTCAAATATATCTCATATCGAAACGTCACCAGCTATAGATGTGGTAAAAGAATTTTTAAATTTTACAGTGCGCTTATAGTTATGGCAGGCGACATCATGATTGATTGGATTGGAATTTTTAAATTTTACAGTGCACTTATAGTTATGGCAGGCGACACCATGATTGATTGGATTGGAATTTATGTCACGGTATAAAAAGTATTTCACTTATATCGGAACGTCAACTATAAGAGAACTTGCAGAAATATTAATGTTGACTTTTGCTGTCTGCCAGGAGCAGTGTGCAGGTAGGGTTCCTCAAGGTACCACGCCTGTCGTCACAAGGAGACTTCAGTTTTTGTCACTTACGATTGACCCCGTGACTTTCATTGTGCTTGGCGAAAGAACAGGCACTGCCCATTTTCAAGTCTCGGTCAGACCCGGCTGGAGTTCATCTCCACGACCTCCCACATACAGAGAGAGAGAGAGAGAGAGAGCAAACTACCAATTGAGCTGCCGTATTGGTCTTTATGAATCTCTTAAGATATAATTATGATGTCTTTTCATCATCTTTAAGTAACACGATCATGTTTTTAAATATCAAATTACCACAAAGCACATTTACACATAAAGACTATGTAAAGATAAATGAAACTAGTTCTACAAATAATACACATAACATGACAAGATATTAATTACATTTTTATCGCCAAACACCACGGGTTAACCGGTCTTTTGTCCATTCACAGTTAGATTATACATTTAAATACTCATATTTCACAAGGTAATTAAATAAAGAATTCGAAAAAAATGAGAGAGACAGAGAGGGAGAGATTTGCCTAATTCTTTAGCTCTGTCAGTAAACACTAAACAATAAAAGGCTGTTTAATACTATATTTCCTAACACCACCAAACACCCTTCAACCTAATGTTTACGAGATAAAATCTTGTAGTTTTATTGCACTTTAACACCACCATCAAATAATGTTTTAGGAAGTTAAAATACAAATGTAGTAAACCTAAAACGTATTAACATGATCGTCATAAATGTGTGCGGTTTATTTATTTTATTATTATTTTTAACTGCTTCAAATTAACTATTTTTATATTCATCTTCCGGGTTTTCTTCAAATTGTGTAAAAGATGTATGAAAATTGTAGGTATATCTTCCGGGTTTTCTTCAAATTGTGTAAAAGATGTATGAAAATTGTAGGTATATCTTTAAATAAATCACAACTATTATGTTTTCGATATTTAAACTTTGTAGGTACTATCTTAAAATTCAATACCAAGACTTTTTAAAAACGCATGTGTGCAATTTGTAAAGTGTTAGAATTTTAAATTCGTATGAACGATTGTTAAAACTGAAGATATACTTGATATGATTGTTCTAAAATCACATTTACGCTTTTTTAAAATTTTAAATTTTAAAATAACTTCGTAATTCGTAAATACAGAAGTTACGCATTTACGATTTATAAAATTTTACATTTTTAAAATAATGTCACAATTAGTTAATACGATTGCTAAAATTTTAAATACAGTTGCTACGATTGTTTTTAAAATCACATTTACGATTTATAAAATTTTTAATACTTAAATATGATTTTTAAATCTTATATACAGTTTTAAAATCTGTGGTATAATTAGGAAATAACAAAATACAAAGCGTCAATAAGAGGTTTTCGTACTTGTTTTATTTTGCAAAGTTTATATTTAATGGATCCTGACCCACTTGCGTTAAAAAAATAAACCGGCAGGCTTATGACCCAGTTAGAATCTTTCTATTATAACGGCGGTGGTTGGGGAGTATATAAAATACTCTTAATTTATATATATATATATTCTTTTAAAATCTAATGATATATTTTTTAAGATGATAATATTTACATAGTTTCGCATTTCATGGGACAAAAAAGGCTTATTCGCTTTACAAATAAAAGTAATCAACATAAGATATTTAAATTCACGTCACGCTTCCCCTACTGAACCTTCACCTTTTTTCATAAAATGCACAGTATATATATATACTTGGACTTAACTGCAGTGTATACGTAGTGTGATATTTTAGTCAAAAACTTTGAATTTCTTAAATTTTAACGATGAGTTTAAGTAAGACAGTAAGTTACAGGCATACACCGCAGAAAACAGAAATAACATTTTGTACTGTAAAGGAGAAACTGAGGGATCATGCTGAAAACACACCAAACAGGAATGCATGTGTTGTATATGACACTAATAACCTGGACTCAAGATCGTCCATTACATGTTTAGAATTGTATAACCAGGCTTGTAGTTTTGCTAGTGGTTTACGGAAACTAGGCTTACGACAAGGAGATATTGTTGGTCTGGCAATACCAAATGGACCCACTGCTATGGTATGTATTTTCGGAACTCAATTAGCAGGTTGTATTCCATTAGTATTTCTGTTTCATCGGCAAAGTGGTAATGATATTATAGAAGCATTAAAGAATCGTGGAAATTGCGCTGCTGTTATAATAGATCCCGGTCAAGAGGACGGGAACTGGAAAATTTGCAGTAGTTTTGTCCAGGAAGTTTCGCATGGTGGAACCGTTAAAAGTGAACAAATTCCATCATTACGGTATTTCATGTCAACAAAACCCATTAAAGGTCACGAAAACGTGTTACTAACGCAGGACATTTTAAAAAGCGGTAACGAGAATAAGGAAATCGACCTTCCTGATTTAGACCCGGACGACGTTGCTGTCATTTTGCTCACCTCTGGAAGTACCGGAACGCCCAAACCGGTTCAGTATACATATATAAATCTATTTGATTTTGCAAGTCATGTATTAGATAGATGTGGACTTACTCAAGATGATGTATATTTGAATGCGAATCTATTCAATTGGATTGGAGGTTTTCCGCACGTTTTTCTGTTTAGAGGAATCACGAGAGTCACGTCTACAAACTTACTAGCATACAAAAGTCTTACCGCAATTAATGAATTTATTATGAGAGCAGTGGAGCGTGAAAAGTGTACATTTGCGCTTTTTAGTGTCCCCTGTCTTCTGGAGTTTGCAAAACTGCCGAAAGAGGAACATAAATGGGCAGCGTCACTTAAAACGATTTTTACTGGCGGATTGCCGATTCCCGCTTCCTGTGCAAGCATACTTAAAGTAATGTGCGTAAATTATTATGTATTTTACGGAACAACCGAAATAGGGTTGGCAACAGCCGTACAAATACACAACGGCGAAGATGTTGAGGATTACAACACGGGGTCCCCGCTACCTGGTATTGAAATTAAAGTAGTAGACGATAATGGCAAAGTTATACCACGAAATCAAACTGGAGAAATTTATATCAGACACCGTGGACAGCGTCTTGGTTACCATAACGACAGACTTAAAACAGAAACGGTTTTCCTACCATCTAGGTGGTATAAAACGGATGATGTTGGGTACATGAATGATGAAGGGAACCTTATTGTTAATGGAAGAAAGTCTGATGTCATCATTGTTGGTGGGGAGCTGGTGTCACCATCTTACCTCGAAAGCGTCATACAGAAACATCCGGGTGTACAGGAAGTGGTTGTTACAGCAATACCAGACGAAACATTTTTTCAGCAAGCATGCGCATGTATCATTTCAAGACCAGGTTACACTCTAACCGAGACATCAATGGACGAGTTCTTCCGGCAGGAGTTTACCGTAATGCCTGCATGTAGGGGATTGACTCCGAAATATTACCTGTTTTTTGATACATTACCAAAATCAGCCCTTGGGAAGACCTCAAGACGACTTACACAAGAAATTGCTCTACAAAAACTGCAACGAAAACAGTGACGTCTCTAGAATAGATTTTAGCAACTTTAACCTTTCATTTTCAGTATATTACGTATTCAAGATATCAGTAGTTTTCATTTTAGCAGCATATCAATGGATACCAAGCAGAAATTCCGGAAAACAACTACATTGATATCTGCAAGTCAAAAGACCATGATTTTAAAGGATTAGCATTGTATTTACAAAGGACTTTATTAATGACACTTTACTCTTATTGCTTTCATATTATTTTGAAATGTTATACAATTTGTCGAAAATAATTATAAAACCAGCATTTCAAATATATGCATTAATTATGTTATACTTTATAAATCTTAGATTTTACTAAAAGCATAGCAACTGTCCCAGGTCATATACTCGAATGAACGACTAGAGATCTGGGCAGGGCAATATATAAAGTCTTTGCCCTAAAAAATTCTATTACTTTTAAAACTATTACAAAATAGGCAATTGTGAAAATACCCTTTTACATCACAGATTACTGCATTAAAAGTTTGATGGTTGAATGGCATTAAACTCTTATGTCAAGATTATACTTTCATATTTTGTATCTAGCAAATTCTTTTGGTATAGCGTAGAGACCTAGAGTATCTAGAGAAAAGTAAGTTGATTGCGTTGAGTTAGATTCAAACCCATGTGACAAAAAGTGTTCTAAGTTGTGCGCAAAAGTGAAAAAAAACAGATAAAGATTACAACTTAAACTTTGCCTTGTTCTGTTGCAAATATTTTTGTAACCTTATAGTTTGGTACTACATTTGAAAGATTTCAGGAAGCTCTAGGCCATGGGTAGTAAATGTACCGGACATTTAGCCAAAAAGTCCAGAAAATGTTATATTTTCTTGTAGCCCTAAAGTATATTTGTTAAATATTACCAAATAACTAAGTACAAATTGATTCTATCTATTACATTTATGAAGTGTATAGCTAGCTAGAATATTGTGCTTACCTTTCGCTTATGAAAGTCCGCTTGTTTAATGTGGCGGATATAGCTAGCTCAACAGGATGTCCGTACGCTTCCGGATCAACCGGCCTCTTTTATCTGGCGAATCTTCAGTGTTTAACCGAACAGAAGTAGCTAACTAAATAGAAGATGTTTACCATTCCGGAGCGCCCGGCCTCTGGTCTCTAGTGGTATTTCACGTGTTTAATGCTAATTTTAAACTTTTAATTTGCTTTAAGTGTGTGGTTTGGACATGGATTGGTATGTTTGTTTGTTTTAAATTTGATTTAAAAGTCAACACGATATTTAGAGAACACTGTCGGCGCAAGATTGAAACAAAGTGCAAAACAGGTTTACTATTATTATTGTATACTCTTAAGCATAGCGATCTCCTTAAATGTAGAATTAGGTTCTTTAGCAATCCAAAAACATCTACTGCAATAATAAATCAACTGACTTGGATTGAGATTAGCGCTTGTAGTTTAATGATGTTTTTTTTAATTTATATGATAGACAAAGTTATTTGCAATAAGGCTGTTGTGGGACCCCTATAAGTAGAAACTACAATCTTTACCACTTATAGGGGTCCTACAGCTGTCAAGTAATAAAAAAACCACTTCTAATCTTTTAGTGGCAGAAGTAGTAACGCAAATGACCACAAGTCCGTCCACCTATCCAATACTAGTCTTTCGGAAGAGACTCAAAACCGAGGTCCCGTGTCTCAGTGCACGCGTCCCGTGTCTCAGTGCACGCTATAGACACCTCTGTAGAGTTCGAAAAAGAGTTGGTGTAGGCCACCTGTGGCCGCTACAGAGGACGCTTACAACTAGAAGCGAATGAAACAGACTGAGCAAGAAGATATAAATAGAGATATAAATACCAATTTACTGCCATTGGTACTGAGATGATATACCTTTCTTATGCTACGATAAGTATCCGGATTACTAATCCGCGATTCGATATGATACAAAAAAGTAGTGGTATTTTTAATGGAAGCCATCAGTCAAGTGAAAAGTATAATACCGTTATCCTAAATACAAGATTAAGCTGTCGAGCATCACCATAAAACCAGGATAAAAGATGAATCAAAGATTAGGGTCATGACGGTATTGATGTTATTATATCTTGACTATGTGATAATCCAACAAGTTATTATTAATCAGGTGAGCTTATCAGGCCCATACGTGCTTATGGGCATTGATCCATTTCTTAGTCTTCGAATCTCACTGAGCGGGTACGTCAGTCATGCCGTTTATGCAACTTCCGACACTGTGACGGTGGTGATAATACTTAAATTGACCAAGATTGATTGATTGAATTTGGTTTTAATGTCCTAGGAAAATTAGATAGGTAAAGTTAGCTACTTGTAGAAGAAAAGTTAGCTACTAGTAGTCAGTTACTTGTTAGAAAAGCAGTTGATTACTTCGAAAAAAATATCATCTATTTACTACACATAACTACCTACTAACGAATTAGATTTTATATATCAAAACTTCCGCAAAACTACAAACAATTTCTTGTACCACGAATGTAGTCCCGATATTTTTAATGTAAATAACATTTCAGACGAGTATCTGGGTATTTATTTTTAAGATATTCAAAATTCAAATACATCATGATGAAGTATATTCAATTTTGCATACATTGATACCAAATATTCTAACATTTGAGCTTCAATACGCACAGATACGCTTCAACAAATAGGACGGGGGATGCAAAGTTTTGATTTATAAAATCAGATTCGTTAGTGCAGTCCGTCAGCGATATTGTGGCAGAGTGTTTGTAGCGTCGCCGCCGTAGTTTTGGCCTCGCACTTCTCCTTTAACCACTACTCTTCTAATCTCACATATATACAGATTTGTGCAATATATACATAAAAAGAAACTGCCAGGGAAATGTTGAATATTTAGTTAGCGTCTTCAACTTTTAATACTCTCTTTAGCGTGCGAGTTCATTGATCATCAATGGAATCAGCACCTCCATCCATCAATACACTGTAACTGCTCAACAGCCTCCGTGGATGCTCTGCTGCGAATGCGTTGTAACCCTTGTGACATCGCCGCTGTGAATGCGTTGTTATCATTGCAGGTACTCTGATGCGAATGTGTTGTAACCCTTGTGACTTCGCCGCTGTGAATGCGTTGTTATCTCTGTAAATACTCTGACGTGAATGCGTTTTAACCCTTGTGACTTCGCCGCTGTGAATGCGTTGTTACCTTTGCAGGTACTCTGATGCAAATGCGTTGTAACCCATGTGACTTCGCCGCTGTGCATGCGTTGTATCCTGGGTGAATGCGCCGATGCGAGTGTGTTGTATCTTCTGTGAGTGCACTGCTGTGAAAGCGTTGTAACTTCTGGAATGAGGTGATTTGTCCCCCTCCGTGGAATCATTAACACCATTAATTAATAAATTTATCTGCTGTGACACGTGCGAATGCGTTGCTGTGAATGCGCTGTGCTAGTTTGCGTTCACAACGCATTCAACAGGCCGCTCGCTTCCGCAACCACTTAATAGTAATAAGGTCTTACCTGCTATCTTAAGCTTCTCAATATCTTCTATGTCTTGTCACCCTTTTTATTTGACTTCTAATAACTTCTTCTTTTATTAATTTCTTCCGACCTTCTTGTTACCCTGCCAAAATTAAACTGATCGACCCGCCAAATCGGCAGCCCTTTTATATGCCCCTGCCGACAAGGGAAGCAACCCCTACTGTGGTATAACCCGAATTACTTGGTCGGTAATGCATTACATTGTTTCGTCTTGTTCTTGATTGTTCTACCGACTGTTTCCTGGTGTTTCTAGTCGAAAATTTAATTCTGCATCCTTAAATGTTCTTTTTCAACCCCTTCAGCATTTCCTTGGCAGTTAAAATAATAAACCAAATGTTGGTGACTGTTTTCGTCACATTTTTACGATAGTGATATATAAAGGTGGAGTTTACAAATGAACGCATAAAGGCGTGAATAAACGTATACGATAACACGCTATTCATACCTATTGCTGTATAATAAATTGCCTCTGTTTATAAACACTCTGCCACAATATCGCTGACGGACTAAATAGGCTGACAAAGATAAAGTGGCACATCCGGACAATCTTGTGTTTATAAACACAAACTGTAAACACGGGTGTACTTAAGCATTCCATTATTATATTTGTTAAAGAACAATGCTGTATACGTGGATGTAGCTGAGGGGTCTAAGTAGGTGTGGTAAAATTAACAAACTTAATAACTGTGCGAGTTCGAATCGCGTAAAGTTTTAATTTTCTTCTATTTTATACGGGAAATTTACCGGCGCTTTCCGTCTATAGGTAACACGTATGTACTATGAGGTCATAGAAAATTCTAGAAAAATTGCATAGACCATACGTCCAACTCATTTGACGCCGCGCGTGCACCACTTTTCTCAAGGTCATTGAAGCGGTTAAATCGACAGGAAGTGAGTTCCATATGGGGGGAAATCTCGCTGGTCTCGTACATCAGAATTGAAACCAAAAAACGATTATCGTGAAAATAATTAATTGAAACAAGTAATAATTTAAATAGGTTGATCGAAGACTAAATATTTACGTTTCTTTCGCCATTCTGGCTGATCTCCAAGTGTAGCGTTTTAAAATTCACGATGGCGTGATTCCTCTTGATTGGGTCAAAGTTCAATTCAGATCGATAACCACTATTAGCCAATCAGCGATCGGCATTCCCATGCACATCAACCATGATCACACAGTATACAATGCGGGAAGATACAAAATTTGCCGATTTCAAGTTAGATAAATTGATAACCATAGTTACCTGACACAAAACTATTACAAGGTTAGCATAACCACAGTATATGACTTCTACGGTAACTCTTTTTCACATATTATTACTTAATGAGATACATTTGGCGGGAAACAGTATCAGGACCGCATCTTGTGTGCAAGACAGTGAATTACCACACACTGTTCACATTTTTATGTTGATTACGTCACTGATAACACCATTTACGTCACAATGTCTTCGGTTTTCCGGGAAGCATCTAGATACATCTTTTGATTGGTGATATCGGTGACGTAATCAACAATGAAATGTGAACAGTCTGTGGCAATTCGCTGCCCCGCAGACGCGAAGCGGTCCTGATACTGTTTCCCGCCATATGTATCTCATTGAATGGAAATTTTGAGTGCATATGTGACCCTCGCTGAATGCAGTGTAAACAAAAATGACGGGAAAGACGTTTTCACAAACGATCGATTTTTAAGAAATATAATAAAATGCGTTTTTCGAAAGAATTAATTAACAGATCGTTCCAATAATCATTTTATGAAAATACAGATTTATTGTCATTTATTCCAGAAGTGACCATTTCAATATAAATCTTAAAGCACCATCTTTCCAGTATATCATCCCAGAATGTTCCATTTTAATTTAGATGAATAATGAATAATCTTGACTGGGGTAAAAAAAAACAACTCCAACCCACCGTCCTAAAATAATAACCGTCTCGATATAAGTAAAAAAGGCATCTTCAACTCTCCGGGGCTGGGGCTCTTCATGCAGTGAAATTTGACTTAAAGGGCAGGGATGTAATTACTATAGAGGCAGACGAGGCAG
The DNA here is from genome assembly GCA_021292105.1 of Anadara kagoshimensis. Lineage (NCBI taxonomy): Eukaryota > Metazoa > Mollusca > Bivalvia > Arcoida > Arcidae > Anadara > Anadara kagoshimensis. Next base: position 41,284,884 of record CM037859.1, on the reverse strand, counting down.
TTCAGGATTTTTATAAATTTTCCGTAATTAAATCCAAAATATCCAAATAAATTACTGATAAAAACTTATGAGTTTGTTAATTTGTAAATCTTTGTTGACGAAGCTATTAGACGTCTGAAAGTCTAGAACAGAAGATCGGTTCTGTAATCTTGCCATGTTACACATTCATCGTGATGATGGCATTGGAAATGTTTCTCCAAAGAAAATTCTTAAGACATGAAACAGCACAGGAACGTGCAAGACTCCACTTCCGTTTGAACAATTAGACTAGAGTCTGATATTTATGTCAAATTTGACATGTAATAAAATCAGGTTTAACTTTGGATTAATGTTATTTTTTAATTTTATGTAGTAAATTAGAATATACAGGATAATAAACAGGTTATATAGTTTTTTCTGCATCCGACTGTCTGTCTGTCTTTCTACTTTACAGAATTATTCAATATGAACCATTATAATTTCTGAAAGATTACCATTTCCAGTTTCCTTGAGGATTGTTAATCCAGTGAGTCACTAAATATATAAGGGCCAACGACGTAATCAAAATGTTGTACATTTTTCGAAGAGTTTTGCATTAAAATTAAAGGAAATGGCTGGATTTTGTATCAAAAATATCAAAATTATAACTAACAAAGATATAAAACTCACTGAGAAGGTGAAAACTTTAACCCCAATTATGATTATGAAGGACATTGCAAAAAATACAAAAAATATAGTCCAGATTAATAGCATTTTCAGGATTACTTTTCAAATGAGGTCAGTACCTTGGCTTTTGACCTTAGATCAATGGTTAAATTGCAGTTTAAGTAAAATCTAAATTGAAAATTGAACAAATATAGAGGAAAAAGTTTACAATTTCAAAACTTATCCAGAACTTTGACATTTACTTCGTGTTGAATACCATGTGATGAAAACATGATAACTAAAAATGGCCTAAGCTCACATAAAGTTTTAAAAGTTTATCAACAATGCAGTTATAGTTATCGAGTTCTACTTTGTCGTCGTGTTGACAAAAATTGCTACTAAACAAAACATAGTTATAGACAAATGTACATCAAATATGAAAAATCGGTGAAAACACGGAAGTTCATAAATTAAGTCATAATATTGACCTTTCACTCTGGATACTTTATAGATAATGAAACTCACCGTGACAATTATCAAATTCTAATAACAATAACACTAAAAAGAATGACTTTATCTTTTCTCCATATTGTATGAACAAATTACAAGTTTGGGATCCCTAAAATGTCAAATATCACATCATCGTTATGACCCAAGGTCATATGATTTTTTGTGATATAACAAGAAAATTCATTGAATTAGTATTCCTGGAAACAATATTTCAAAGGAATATTACACCAATACAAAAATGCATGTACAAATAAATTCTTGTTAACAAATGCACAGCTCCTATAACTGTTGAAACTTTTCAAAAAGGTCTGTTTATTTCTAATAAATAACTTTGAGATTTACTCCATACAAAGATTCGCCAAGAGAATCCATAAAAAGTGTAAGGCTAAAAAAATTGGCAAACCAAAGTTGGTTTTATTAATAGGATTATATTTCCGTGTACTCCAGTTTTAGGTAATTCCGAGCAAGGGACCAAAAATAGTGCGTAACACAATATGCGGCCATGTGCTTCGTACAAAGACTTTAATAAAAAAAAATAGAACTACAAATGAATGCAATAAAAGGTATTATATTATCATTTAGAAAGGCAATTCCGTTTGGAAAACTTTGATATGCGCGTAGTTATATGGTAAACTAACAAGCCAAAAAACCGTAACTGCCGAAAACTGGACTTTTTAGAAGGCCTTATTTCACCCCGTGTACGCCACTTCAGCGATCATACAACAGTTTCGTATTTACGTCCACGATCTAAACTTGAAAATAATCAAGAAACTTGCTATGGCAACGAATGGTTGCTCGTAACAACCGGAAAATGATGATTAAATTAAAAAAAATGTTTTAGAAAGGAAGATAAAGTGCCATCGTACTTGAATATGTAAACTGTGTTTAATTGTGTTTTGTGTGTACGAATCTATGGCCAGCTAAACATGACCCCCGGTGGTTTCATGGCAGCATGTTAATTATGGTATTTTTGTACCTTTCTCGTTACGTCATTTATCTCGAAAACGAACCGTTAAGGGTTGCTATTTTTTGACATATTTTGTAGTATTTTAAACGAGCTTTCTGAAACACCCAAACAATTGGACCTTATTTATATGTAGGGTTCGAAAGAAAAATCTATTCAAACTTGGAGATTTGGATTTTTTTAATTTTTTTGTATTTTTGAATGTTTTTTCCCGAAATGTAGGGGGACAAGTAATATACATATGCAAAACAAATCTTAGAGATATAGCTGTAGAATTATATAAAAAGAATATGATAGTCTAACTTTAATAATAAAATTATGATAAACTACGGAACTTGCGGTACATGTGAAAGCAAGATAGAAACTGTTGTATGAGTCCTCAACCTTAGCAGGTCCTTACGAAATCACATATGAAAAGGGGGGGTATGGTCCTTCTGAGCTTTTGTTAGACCCGTTCTACCCCTCTAGGGTTCTTGGAATTTTCACCAAATGTTGCAATTGGATAGATGTATCTGTTGTTAAAAGCTCTAGATGGGGAAATTCATTTTTCTTCGTGTACGTCACTTCAAACGTAGCAGGTCTTTACAAAATTACATATCAAACGGGGGTATGGTCCTTCTGGGCTCTTGTTAGACACGTTCTACCCCTCTAGGGTTCTTGAAATTTTCACCAAATGTTGCAATTGGATAGATGTACCTGTGATTAAAAGCCCTAGCCGTATGCGTAATTTCGTAATCACATTTAAAATCACGGTTCCTATGGTGTTAATATGGAGGTGGTCTTTATAAAAAGTTGTGTGTAATACCAGGTCCCCCTATTTGTTAAATATAAATAAATCAAATGATACTAGGACTAGCCGTATTTAAATAAAATCGAATTGCGCGCTTGATGATTTTTTAAGAAAATGCGGGCTAGCTTCACACCAGTTGAAATCTGATTCTGATATTTGCTCTAAAAATCTATATTCAATTTGTTGATATATTTTTGCACTTGGAACTTTTCCAGCAGAGATAATATATATACTTCTTGAAATGAAATAATGGCGTATAAATCGTTCATTACTTGCTAATATTGTGGCCTAACATCAAAATTGATATCTTTCGGTAAACAGTACAGCCCTGTCTATAGTTTAACAGTAAGCTAACGAAATCGAGTCGAACCTCGGTTATCGAGCTACTGTGCATAAAGGCTATTTTGAACATGGAATATTGTAAAATACATTTTAACCAAGAATTGCTTGGACAAATTAACATTGCATATTTATTCATTATTCAGAGACCTAACTAAAATAAAAATTTATTTGTGTCAATGCTGCATGTTTTGGTCAACGTCTGTATATAGAAAAAAATCACATTTTTGACAAAAATATGTATTCCAGCTATTCATTTGGGCCCCAAATTACAAATGAATGTACCTTTTACCTGCGTGATTCAATCAAGACCATTCACACCTTGACGACCTACATATAACCAATGAGGTACCTTACAGAAGTATTTATACTTAACCATTTTGATTTTAATGAAAAAGTGGCAACATTTATGGTATGTACACACTCACATGGACCGATTTAAAAGAAAACATTTTTTTTCTCACATAGGTCTCTCTTTTCTGTGTTGAAATATAAATAAAATGTTAACAAAAAAATTGAAATTTAATCGGAATATATGCATGTTCAAAATAGCCATTATGCACAGTAGTGGTCAATGTATTGATACCCTATAACAGTAAAGCAGCAGAGAGTAATATGTATATACCGGCTACCGAGATATAGCTACAAATTGATCGAAATAACCGTCGATTCGACACTATTTCGTCAGCGAAATGTTAAACTTTGAACAGGTCTATACTCTCTGTACTGAAATCTTTGCTATGCAATTTTATTCGTGCCGATTCGTTAATATGTTTAAGCCTTGAAGCTACTGATTTTTAATTATTTTTTCCTGAAATAAAACATCAATGTTTCATGTACCATTATTTTCTTTTCCTTGTTTTATCAAACATAATGTTTCTGACCCAAGACTTGATAGTGGGTAGTGACTGCTCTTTCGCCAAGCACTCGGCATTAGGGAATGAAAGCCACGGTTCTTTCCGACGGAAACGAGATCCCGTGTCACGGTGGGCTTGGCACGTTAAAGAACCCTACTGTATAATGTCATCAGCGCAACGCACAGGCAAAATTTCTGCATCTTCGCCTATAGCTGATGACGTTTCGATATAAGTGGAATATTCTTGACTAGGACGTTAAACACTATTACTCAACTCAAAAATAATGTTTCGAATCAGTAACTTTAAATCTCCGACAAAGCAACAGGTACCAAGTGCATTGAGAAACAGAGAGATCATATTCAAGTATACTTTAACGAAACAGGCTCGTTTCGATCTTGGCGGCCGAAACAGTTTATGACGCCGGCAAAACAAGCAACAGACACTATGTGCTGATAGAAACAAAAAAAATCATACCAAACTATACTTATCACTGAGACGCTGAGCCAAGAGACCGAGCTGTGTACCGATTACAGATATATCACCAAAAGTAATATCACATACAGGCCCATTTCTTACTTATAATAGAAACAAGAGGCCCATGGGGCTGATACGCTTACCTGATAACTAATGGCTAGCTGATAGATTTTAAGAAAACATAAATACTAAACCCCAATGACTTTTTTCTTTACATCATGATAACCATTGTATCAATACCTACAACATTCTAATATACATGCCTATACAAAAAGTTAATAGTTTTCAAGATAATTAACCATTTCAGTATTGTTTCACATCTGTGACCTTGACCTTTGAACCCATGGCCATTTTCTATACAACAAAATGATCGTTGTATCGATACCTACAACATTCTAATATACATGCCTATACAAAAAGTTTATAGTTTTCGGGATAATTAACCATTTCGGTATTGTTTCACATCTGTGACCTTGACCTTTGAACCCATGACCTTTTTCTATCATCAAAATGATCGTTGTATCGATACCTACAACATTCTAATATACATGCCTATACAAAAAGTTTACAGTTTTCAAGATAATTATCCATTTCAGTATTGTTTCACATCTGTGACCTTGACCTTTGAACCCATGACCATTTTCTATACATCAAAATGATCGATGTATCGATACCTACAACATTCTAATATACATGCCTATACAAAAAGTTTATAGTTTTCGAGATAATTAACCATTTCGGTATTGTTTTATATCTGTGACCTTGACCTTTGAACCCATGACCTTTTTCTATACATCAAAATGATTGTTGTATCAATAGCTACAACATTCTAATATACAAGCCTATACAAAAAGTTTAGTTTTCAAGATAATTAACCATTTAGGTATTGTTTCACATCTGTGACCTTGACCTTTGAACCCATAACCTTTTTCTATCATCAAAATGATCGTTGTATCGATACCTACAACATTCTAATATACATGCCTATACAAAAAGTTTATAGTTTTCGAGATAATTAACCATTTCGGTATTGTTTTGCATCTGTGACCTTGACCTTTGAACCCATAACCTTTTTCTATACATCAAATTGATCGTTGTATCAATACCTACAACATTCTAATATATATGCCTATACAAAAAGTTTATAGTTTTCGAGATAATTAACCATTTCGGTATTGATTCACATCTGTGACCTTGACCTTTGAACCCATGACCTTTTTCTATACATCAAAATGATCATTGTATCGATACCTACAACATTCTAATATACATGCCTATACAAAAAGTTTATAGTTTTCGAGATAATTATTATAATCAGAGGTAAAAAAAAATTAGGTCACGACCTTCACAATTGACCTTGACCTCATTTTGAAGATACTAACAAGAAGATGTCAAAACTGAAAACCCCATGTAATTATCTGGTAAAATAGTCAAGTTATAACAATTTGAAGCTATTTTACGATTTTTTCAAAATTAAACGCAAAAACGCGTAACCTATTTTTTATCCGAATTTCACAAAATGAACAAACTATAGGCTTAAGACCCTAGAGAAGCCAAATATTACATCAGATTTTTTCTCCAATCAGTACTTTCGGAGAAGAAAATTTTTGAAGATTTTTGCACCCCTAGGTCACCTTGACCTAGTTTGGTAGCCATAGCAACGCCACGAACAAATCTGAATTGCACCGGCCCATATATACTTCTGACAAAGTTTCATAAAAAACTGTCCAGTAGTTTCAGAGAAGTCGAAAATAGGTGTTAACGACGCACGCACACACGCACGCACGCACATACACACGCTGCGCTATGCCATAAGCTCACATGACCTTCGGTCAGGTGAGCTAAAAAGCAAACTACGCAAAATTCTTTGAAAACTGTCGCAATAACAAATAAATTGCCTAAACAAAGCCTTTGGACTGAAGTTGAGATTGATATAAATTTAAGATAACATAGCTTTCGGACTGAAACTGACATAGATTTTGGACTTAAAATGGCTTAGATTTGGAAATGAAGAGATTCATCACGTATAATATTTTTTCTGATAACCAATTCTTTAACCCAGGCCAAAATCAGAGCAGTGATTATACAAATGACTTAAATTTTCCTCATGTGTGTTACAGAAAGAGCAATGTTGATCATCTCTAAGTTTAAATTTTAAATAAAAACTTATTTGTAGCAAACATTCTATGCAACAATCTATAACTAAACCATTAAAAAGTGTATTTATTCTGCCAACGTGATTAGGAAAACAAGTGTTTTCAAGTCGTGGTTAGTTTAGCCATTTTAAAATAGGATATTCATTATAGTAAACTTGTTCGAAATTCATTGTTGTAGTCTTTTATTTAGTATTTACGCAATAAACATTATCATATCAATGAGGTTCTATGACATGATATTTTCGTTTACCAAACGGTTTTTTCTCCTATTGTTCCCGAAGCCCGAAATCCTTAACATTTATTCAACCTCCTTATTATCACATTTGCATTACTGAATAGTCCAAACGTTTCAACTAGTATAATACAGTGGTGGATGTAATGCGGGGGTTGCAACCCCCTTTGAAAAATTTAAAAGAGAGAGAGAGAGCTGTTGACTGATGTGACCCCCATATGTTAATGTAACAACCCGTTTCTGTATACATGTTGTTCCGGATCGCGTTTACTAGACCCCTCGTCCCTGGAAGCTCGCGCCTTTGGCGCTCGCACCTAGCATTGATATACAATTAAAATATTGCTATGACGTCATCCTTTGTTCTTTTGAGTCTAATATCCAACATACTTGAACTGGACCGGTGCCAACAATCCAATATCACTAGAAGGGGGTTTTACCGGAATAATTGCGAAATTCCGGAATAGTTAGACACTTTCCGTAATCTTTGGAAAAATCCGGAATCTTAAGACAAAAATCCGAAATAATAAGCCAAAATCCGAAATAATTAGGCAAAATCCGGAATAATCAGACAAAATCCGGAATAATTGGTCAAAATCCGGAATAATAAGGCTATATTTTTTACGGTAAATTTTCCGGAATCTAACGATTCCGGATTTTGTCTGATTATTCCGGATTTTGTCTGATTATTTCGGATTTTGCCTAATTATTTCGGATTTTGACTTATTATTCCGGAAAATGTCCAATTATTACGGTAAAGTATTTTAAAAAATTTAAATTTTCAATTCGCGCCATTTTGTCTTATTTCACCGACGTGCAAATAGTCACACTTTCAATGAACATGTGTAAGGGGAAAAAATACCTTACAAATACTTGTAATAAATGTTCCGCCCTCGATCAGCCGCCATTTTTAATTTGCCTGTATGGTGTTCACCGTGCCGATGTATTTATTTTATAAGTTTTCTAAACTGCGGTAAATAAAATATCGGAAATTTATTTATAAATTAATGTCCTTTGTAAATAGGAAGAATTTATATGTTAAATTAAATGTTTATTATACTTCCACGAACAAAAAATACAGTAGATTTATATCGAGTGTAGATAATTTCGAAATAATGTACATTGAATGGGAAACTGTAAAGGTTTATTTATCCAAATGGAATATTTTCGTGGATAATATTTTCTTTGATCCATGGCTAATATTTTACAGGTATACAATATTTTAAGGATAAGCCATGACATTTATTTCGCCGGATAGATTTTGCCATGAAAGTATATCCTCCCGGACACATTTTCACCCGGATAAAATTATCGATTACATAACCACTTGGCTGCGATGACTTTTTATTTTCTTATACACTGTATGAACCTTGAACGCTTGATTTACACTATCCCGCGGATACTAAAAAACCCGTAATTTCTGACTATATATGCTGTATAATTAAATATAGTTATTAATTTACCATGTTTCACAGTTTAATTGTTATGCAATGTTCGTTCACGTGTTCTCTTATATAATTAGTTAAGATACATAATTATGTAACTATATCTCATATAATAGGGATAACAATAAATGATTATGATGACATTAAAATACAGGTAAATTATAGGTAAAATTACAGGTAAAACACCCTTGAATAGGCCCCTTAATCCCCATCTCTCATGAGGTTAGGCATTTGGGGACCACACCATTTTCATACATGTGATTAATTATACTAATTACATTTGTTAAATTATCACAGATCATGCAGCAGGCGTGTTCAATGTTAAATTTAGTATCTTGCTTTCCAGAACGGATGGTTCGTCCGTTAGATCACCATAACTGGCACTAGTGGTTAACGTCATTACATAACCATCTACTACTTTCCCCGTAAAAACGATGCTGCTAATATATAAACAAGGAATGCGCGTTGTCAAAAGACGAAAATATGGTAACATATAACACTGTACACATCGTAGATGGCATCAACCTTGCTTTGAACGCCAATATAAAACCAACACTGTATTAAATGTCGTAGATGGAACCGATATGATAATTGTTTTTTTCACACGAAATCCAAAAGAGCGACCGGTCATGAATTAATGATTGCAAAGTAACGCTCCGACTGATGATTAAATGTGTCATGACCATGGCCCTCTTCTACGATTATAAAATCTTGCAATATTGACAAATTTTATAAACGTTCGTTTGTGGAAAAAGTTTCGATTGACAAAATCTCTCTCTCTCTCTCTCTCTCTCTCTCTCTCTCTCTCTCTCCATATACTAAATCAGGTCAGGAAATACATTTTTATTAGATCCAAGGATCTTCACAAAAGACGATAGTGCAGAAAGATTTACTAGTTTTACTTGATGAAATGATGGTTTATTTATTTATTTATTTATTTATTTATTTATTTAAATACAAATTTATTAACCGCGAAGTCATAAAATAAGAAATATTAAATCATGACAGTTTAAAACTGATGCGTGTAATTAAAGATCTCCATCACTAAACCCCTCTCCCTTTCTATAATATTTATTTATTTATTTATTTATTTGAATTCAAACATACGATAGTCTTCTCTCCGTCACTTACCCCCTCTCCCTCTCTATTTATTCATTTATTTATTTGAATACACACGGGTATTTAATGGTAAAAGTTGTCATATCATGCATATTACTACTATTGGGAACAGAGATTGGGAAGAAGATTACCTCGGTAAGTTTCCATTCAAATAAATCTAGGTAATTAATTAGATTAACACCATGCCGGTAAATTTGTCACGTGACTATACCATTCGTCTGCCACGGTTAAAGGGTTTTGAATTTGCTTCCGTTATCAATAGTTACGTAAGGTGTTGGTGAAGTATGCCGATGGTAATTAATTAGTAACCGTGATATGTTTATTATACTTAATTTACACCTTTCTAATTTTAACGACTAGTAGTCAAACTGCCACTATTGAAATAAATAGATTGTTTGAATCCCGGACCTGTGTTTGATTGACCATTAAATAAATAAATAAATAAATAAATAAATAAATAAATATGAGCCCTCTACTCAATATTTGTTTGTTGTCTAAAATATTATAATGAAAGAATTTTCACATCAGGAGTCTTGTTGAAAGGGGGGGGCACAAGTTCGCGCCGAAAACGCGATGTCCTAGGAAGGTCTGGGGGCATGTTTCCCCTTAAAAAATTACTTTTTTATTACATATGATGCGATTTCCTGCATCTAGAACCCTGTCGTAACTCCTTCTTACCTTACATTCAAGGTGGATGTAAGCGAGTTAAAGAACTAATCAGCCTTTTTAAAAAAATTAACATTGACGGCAGACTGACAGGAGTCTATTAGTGTCAATGAGTCAGAAACTGTACTGTCGAAATTCGTCGCCGTCGGTAACTTGTCGTGTCAGTCTCTTTATCTGTCGAGGTGTAGTCGTGCAACACATTTCCAGAAGAGAGGTTGTTGGCCCCTTGAAAATGGTAGATCGATACGTCGATCCTTCTGAGGGATACCAGTGTTTTGGTTTAATTTGGTCGATAATGGATGGACGTGATCTGGTGGTCAGGGTGATTCAGTCCGGTTGATAAACTTCACGCTCATGAGTGGAAAATATCTTTGTTTGAATCCCGGACCTGTGGCTGATTGATCATTAATTAACGAGGTTTAACGTCCAAGTCAGGAATATTTCACTTTTATCGAGACGTCACCAGCTACAGGTGTAGGTGCAGAATAATTAAGCTGTGCTTTGCGCTGGTGGCATTATGAGTAAGGATTTTTCATCGTGCCATGTCTGCAGTGACAAGAGGCCTCGGTTTTTAAGGTTTGTCCGAAAGACCCGCTTTCATTTCTAATGCCGAGCGAACAGTCACTACCATTTTTCAAGTCTTGGGTCAGACCGAGGGACAAAACCCGCGACCTCAAATTTACAGAGCGAGCACTCTACCAATTATGCTGGCTGCTATCGAAGTGGTAGGTCTCCTACCTCTCCTGTACTTTCAAGTGAATGTTATTATATTATTAGTTTTAAAATGACTAATTAGTCAGTTTCAGCATTGTGTATTAAAGGTGTGTCATGCGGATACCATACTACTCATATACTATTTTTTTAATTTAATATAAAAAATACATTCAAAAAATGGTATATGACATGGACAATACCATTTTTTGAATGTAGTTTTTGATTAAATTTAAAAAATGATATCACAGGTGCGACACACAAGAATCCCGTCATCAGAAAAGAGCACTGATCATTTTAGATGGATTAGTTTCATATAGCCGATAAACGGACGAATAGAGACTGATTTTTGTCATTTAAACCAATTAATTTTTTTAATGCATAAAAAGTGGGGCTTTTATTCGCGCTATAAAAGTATACAAAAATGATAATCGTGTGCTAAAAAATGTAATATTCTGAATTAGCTCTCTCTCTCTCTCTCTCTCTCTCTCTCTCTGGACCATGTCCTTTGGTTTGAAAAGTCAAATTAAATAATTTACGTATGATTGATGAAATCACATTCTTTATGGAATCTTTTCTCGAAGAAGAATTGCGCTTGGAGTATTGATAACGATCATGTTTAAAATTCAGTCTTTTTGACAAGACCGAAGTCTCTTAATTAGTATTCCTAATTAACGACATCTACTGATTTCTTTCATGCCTCAGCGATCAGGTAAATAACATTATCACTTAAGACTGGTCAGTACTACCTGAATTCTTTCATGCCTAAGCGAACTGGCACATTACATCATCACCTGATAGCAATTTACTACCTGTACGCGGATAATTAACCAGTACCACTAATTAACTGGTCCACTGGTTGAGTGACAATTTGCGTTGTGAGAGAAACCCCCAACCCCCGCTGGATCCGCCACTGCATATTTGTTGAAATTAACTTTTTAAGTGATGCATGTGGATATAAATGGTAGGCATATGAATAAATGAAGCAGTTAATTTTATTTTATTCACATACCTGTATCAGTTTATCATAGGTATCATGTCATATACAGTGAGTTTTTACGTAAAGACCTGTTTTTTTAATAAAAGTTAAGTAGCCCCAAAAGCTTATTAAATATTTTTTTATATTACCCTCTTTATCTATATTGAAAGCTTAAAAATTTCAAACGTAATAAGTCCCAAAATCTCTAAAATTAACAAAAACATCAAACTTATACTTTTTTATATGAGGAATAAATTAATGTTTTTAATATTTCAAAACTTTATTAAGAAATTAAAGTTAATCCTTCATAAATCTTTGTTAGCTTCAGCCAGAGACATATATATGTCAGCACGGTATCAACACGATACATCCGCGCATGCGCACATTCGTTCGTACGGAAAGCCTCTGTATGAAAGGATGTCGACTGCTGTCAGCTAAGTGATAGATAGTTTTAGGTATTTTTTTCCCCTTACACATGTTCATTGAAAGTGTGACTATTTGCACGTCGGTGAAATAAGACAAAATGGCGCGAATTGAAAATTTAAATTTTTTAAAATACTTTACCGTAATAATTGGACATTTTCCGGAATAATAAGTCAAAATCCGAAATAATTAGGCAAAATCCGAAATAATTAGACAAAATCCGGAATAATCAGACAAAATCCGGAATCGTTAGATTCCGGAAAATTTACCGTAAAAAATATAGCCTTATTATTCCGGATTTTGTCTGATTATTCCGGATTTTGCCTAATTATTAAGGATTTTGGCTTATTATTTCGGATTTTTGTCTTAAGATTCCGGATTTTTCCAAAGATTACGGAAAGTGTCTAACTATTCCGGAATTTCGCAATTATTCCGGTAAAACCCCCTTCTAGTGTATGTTGTGACAACAGTCCAATATTTTCAAACTTATTGGACTGTTTTCACAATATATTGGATTGTTGGCACCAGTCCAGTTCAAGTATACTGGAATCGGAAAGAAAGAAAAAAAAACAACAAAACATCAGTATATTGATTTTACTAACACCAAAACTAAATATGATTTACAATCAAAATCAGACAAATCATAGCAAAATCCGATACGCGAAAGCAAATATCTCAAATGATGCAGGGTTCGTTACAACAACACGGATCCGTTTATTGCCCTTTTATTGAATTGCTTTGACCTGCAAAATATAAACATTAGATATTTTTCAACACGGAACACGCACACGCACACACACACACACACTCTCTCTCTCTCTCACACACACACACACATTCAATCTTATATACGCAGATTACACAGTTTGACCAACTTTTCATTGATAAACATCTACAAGCTTTAAAACATTTTCATCGGGTTAAAGTTGCGTGTCTTACACATTATAACTAAATTCGGGCATAATACCAACATATTTTTGTAAGATAAATCATGGGTAAATTGAATGCAGATCAAATAAATCGTTGCATATATTATATAAAAATGTAGTATTGAACATACCTGTTTTAGCGAATTAAGTTTCCAAATCCTAAGAATGATTTCACGATTAAATCCAAACACATTGACAGTAAATATTATTTTTGGCGCGCTTCGTGCTTTTGCGTGATGACAATATCACTAACGGGGACTGATTATATTTCACAAAAACCGTGTTAATAGTCGCGTAAACGGCGGGTGACCTACCATCCTCAACTCTGTTCACGAATTAATTTAGGGGTTACATACAGGAATACAAGTTTTATATTTTTATTTTCTTATTTCTTAATTTGTGATACTGATTGATTTATTCATAAATTTTTCCCTGATTTACTTGATTTGTTCTTTTTCCTTTTTATGTTTGTTTTTGCAATATTTTAAGTAAGATATAAGCCTCAAACTGCCCAGTATGTAAAATATTGGACTCGCCTCGGCGCTTCGCGCCTCGACAAGTCCAATATTTTACATACTCGACAGTTTTTCGGCTTATATCCTTTACGTAATTCTCAACCCCCTCTTTCAAAAAATCCTGGATCCGCCCCTGTAATAGTAGTTCCAACTCTACATGAACAAAACTCACGAAATAAAGCAAACTGAAAATAGATCTTGTAATTACTTTTGTCAAGTAAAAAGAACAGCCTCCTTCATTAAACAGTCGTTGGAACTGAGGACGGGAGACTCTTTGTTTTTTTACCTTGTATTCGATATATGCCAGACTTATAGTATTTTTTATGTTCCATGCTTGTTTGTATTGTATTTGTTTGTCACAATCTGTCATCTGATTATATGACAGCAAAGTTTGAATTGAATTAAATTGTAATTACGATAAAACGGTTTTATATTCTTTTGTTCGTTTAATATATTGTAGTTAATTTTTTAACTTATAATGTGATAAGGATGCATACAATATTAAAGTTGCCTATTCGCAATCCAAGACAATCGTAAAAATAAAGATTTTAATCATTTTTGGTAATGTACGCCATGTTATCCTGTTCACTTACTCTTAATTTCAATATCTACTTTTTACAAAAACAATACATAAACCTTTGTACATGGCAAATACTCGAAAGAAAGATAAAAATGTAGGTATCAAAATAAAGACTTTTAGTTTCAGCTTCGCCGTCATGCAATATAGACTGGCCATTGTTATTCATACTTGCATCGATAACGAAAAAAAGAGAATTTCTCATATAACATATGATAAACATCACGGATGGTTCAAAATAATTATATATATATTAAATCTCAAGGATATACCAATGTGAGGACAAATTTATTTAAAAAACATGTTTAGGTTTTTTTGTAAGAAAATCTAGCTATGTGTGTACCAGTTTACACATGATGATACTACTATAATTAATTCACTCAGAAATGGGTTAGACACATCCCGTTTCATTAATAACCAATAAATAATTCTACCATGTGACCTTACTTACGAAGAGGTCACCAAAAGCCAGGTATGGTAATCAAAAACAAACTAATCCATATCCAAATCACAATCCAGAAGCAAAGTAAAAACTTTGGAACTGACAAGTTAGGTTATACACGTGAACTTCCACCGGGGAAGTGAGGCCGGGTGCTCCGGAAGGGGTAAGCACCTCCTGTTTAGCTAGCTAAACCCGCCACGTGTGTAATCAAAATTGCGTGAAAGGAACATGGAACTATACAGTTGGAAGGCCAGCTTCCAATATGGCTGATTTTTAATCACTTTAGTCACGTGATTTTCAGTTCAAATTTTGGTACGCTATCGAAAATGGTAGTAGGTCTCGAAAATTTAAGTATACTATTAAATGGGATCGTTATTACTTGAAATGACCAAATATTTTTAACAACAGATATTTTTCCCTTTAATTTATCTAAAATAGAACCAAATTTATACAGAAAATTACGAGAAATACGTCTTAAAAGTGGGGGTTACTTCACAGCTGTCGGCCGACATTCGTGCTTCAGACACAATTTATTGAAATATTGGGACAAATGATGGGTTCTAATAATTAAATTCTGAAAATATATTCATTTCTGAACACATTCATATGAAAGACATGTCCGAAATCGGTGTGGGATGCGATTCTGTCAGTTGAGAAAACGGCAGGTGTGGCTCCTTTTGCGGAGTTTGGTTCACATCTGTCGGCCGACATTCGTGCTTCAGACACGAATTAATACATATAAAGTGATGGGTTCTAATAATTCAATTCTGAAAATATATTCATTTGAAAGACCTGTCCGAAATCGATGCGGGATGCGATTTTGTCAGTTAAGAAATCAGCAGGTGTTGCTTCTGTTTTGTTTTGTTTTTCGTATGATGATTATCTCCCTTGTTTACACTGTCTCGCATGTATGCCAATAAAAATAAAGTGATTTTACTGTCTTATTGATTGATATTGGTTTTAATGTAGGGAAATTAAAAAAAATAGAAAAAAAAATAAAAAAAATAAATAAATAAAATTTATGTAAAAAAATTGGCTTCATTTAACATTTTAATATTAATCAAATAAAATTATTTTCTATGAAAAATATTTCGCCAAATTTGATACACAAGAGCAAGCTATATAATTTTCTTTTAAATGGTGTCATGTGCTGATTTAAAATTTTTTATTAAAATAATGAATTTAAAATCAGCATATGACAACTAGTTGCTATGTGCTGATTTTGAATGCAGTATTTAAATAAAAATTCAAAAGCAGCACCATGACAGTGGAACAGGAGGAAATATTGTTTCCACACCCCAAGTTAATAACTAGAAATTAAAATTTCTTTCTATAAGGTGGTCAGGTCAGTTTTACTGGGTGCAACAATTTATTCTGTAGTATCTGTAATTCATTTTTTTCACAGATCAAGTGATGCTGGTAGACTTTTTGCAGCTAAAGTACTAATGCACAAATGCAATATTAATCTAATTCTGACTGTCTACAAAATGACATGGATCAAGTTAATGTATCTACCTTCAGTCCAGAGAAGGCTTCATGTCTTTTGGGCAAGGAGTAGAGTAAAAGTCAAGATTCTTTCACTATCAAACATAGATATGGGGAGAGAACTGTAGAGCCCAAAGAAAACCAACGACATTTCACAACAAACTGACTAACCTTCTCACACAAAAACGGTCCTTAATGAGATTCAAACCTATAAAGTAAGAGGCCATGCCCTTACCAACATTTCAAAGGTTATGTTGGACAGGTGCCAGTGTAATGCACAAAAATAATTATGCATTTATTATGTCAAGTTAGCATTTATTTTTCCTTAAAGTTAATTTTAAAATGCAAGCAAAACATCTTTATTGACATTGTACTGTGTGTTGACCATGTAATGTTATCTGCAATAAAAAAAAACCAAACATAGTCTTTGTTTATTCTGTAGTCTCTGTCTTGTTTTTAGCATAGCAATAGCATTAATAATATTTAATCTACAAATAAAAATGTTATTTATGAATAATCTGAAAATACAATGTTGGCAAATGTGTAAATAAAATTTGAAATATGCATTTCACCTGTCAATAAATATAAAAAATAAAATGAACTAAAAATTAACTTGTAGGAATGCATAATCTGAAAATGTATAGGTATTGGTAATCTGAAAATAATCTGAAATGATTATACACGTATGATGTCTATGTTTCCATTCCTGGTAGCCAAAATTGCCATTGTATCTATGTAAATATCTTTTACTGTATTTTAATTTTAGCCAAACTTTAAATCATGGATCATTGCTGCACACATCATGGCTAGTTCTGACAGTCCCACATTATCATTCTTGTGTGGTGAATGATGTTATACTGGTACTACATTAAAAATATCTGTTTTAATTAATTTTTTTTGTTAATTTCCAAGAATGCAGAATATGTGTAGTTTATCTTTATATGATTTTTTGATACATCAGTAGGTTTCCATAAATTCTTGCACAATAAAAGTGAATGGGTTATATTGTGATAAATTTCATAAAAAGCTCAAATACATGTACATGTATCAACTTTAAAATATGAAATGTTTGAACAGTAAATCTAATACATGTAGTACAAGAATCTTTGTGATCCATTTCTGAATTTTCTGTGTTATCAAGTATGTTTTCTGCTGGTACATCCATACTTGCTGTGGTTATTGTGGAGAGAAAACATTCAAAATTAACATCAATGTTATAATAACCTATGGTATTCGTAGCTGTGGAATCATCAGCAACAGTAGCAGTAGTAATAGCTGAAGGATCTAGAATTGCATTAATTACAATATTTTTAAAATTTGCATTTTTTGCATTAGCAACCTGGACCACAATATCTGCCAACACCATCTCCTGTGATACTGCTGTTTCTGAATAACTAAATTGAACTTTGGCATTTAAAATCCATCTTAACCCTTGAAGTGGCAAAACTTTTCAAATTGTTGTAGTTCAGATGGTTTTCTCTTGTGACTCTAAATGTAATGAAAGTGTAAAAAATGTCAATATGATTTATCAGCTGATTTCTGAGTCACATAGTGACTACATGGGGCCAGCTGGGCGATCTGGATGTTTGATTTTCGTGGCATTTTTTCTACAAAATTGAACTAAAATTAAACAAAAATGTTAAATGATTATATTAAAAACACACCAACAAATATCTAGAGTAAAAATAAACAGATTAGATGTCTGGACGCAATAAATAGCAAGTTTTGTTCTCCAAATCATCGGCACGCAGGGTCAACTAGACAATCTTCCTGTGCAATAACCGGTGCGAGTGATGGTTCCTAACCAGTATCAAAATGACCAGTGTTCTAAACGCTACCGATCACGACTATAATTTTTAACCCAATCGGTGTGGGATGCGATTCTCCAAATGCACCGCCCACTTCATTTTGACCTTTCACGATACCGCAGTTTATGTCTATGATTCCAGCATTTTAATTAGTTTTAAGGAGTGTTTAATTGTTGTGATCGTCTAGAAAAATCAATTTTCTATCAAACGGATATAAAAATTTATATAGTTTAGGTTAAAAACACCATTTAATTAATAATTTATCGCGTCAACCCCCCTGAATTACCCCCTTGAATGACCCTGAAGATTAAATCGCGGGTTTAACGGAAAAATCGAAGTTCGCTTTTCAACGGTATAAGACGTCAAATATATCCAGGGCAATCCTGAACACAGAGACATCAAACTTGTCAACAATGCTGTGATGACGGCCATAAAACTTTTTGAGGTCCTTAATAAGCCTAAGTGAATGTTCCAAACATTGGGAGTTGAATTCAAATGTGAAATTATACCTATTATACACAACAATCCAAGTATACAGCTATAGTTTGTAGTTATGTCTAAAATAACTTTTTATATTATTTACAGCATGCTTATGTTTTTAAATAACCCCATGTGTTACAAGTTCACATGTTTATGGTCACATGGGGTGATTAAGTTGAATTATTAATTAGAAGGTGCAAATTACCTGGAAACATGCCCAGTCCAGTTTTTGCTAGTTTGAGTGGATAGACTATAATTACGCTAAGAACCAATGGTTATAAAAATTAATTCACACCAAAACCAACATACTTATACCTGTACGAATCAGAAGAGCAAAGACAAACTGGCAAATTAAATTACATTATATTGCTAATTCTTTATTAGGTATTTATAATGTTTATCAGACTAAATGTCATATGGTTAACTGATAATTTACAGATAGGAGGAAAACTTTTAAATAACATAGACATGCTGCATTGTTTGGCATTTATAATGAAGTGATATATAGCTGAAACATAAGGAAGCATAGTGCACATCCTGCAATATTCATTTTACACAATTGTAGACATGTACCTGATAGTCATCATAACCTTTCCCTATCTTACTTACGGCTATGTACCAATATCCTTTAAGTACAGACAAACCGCTTTAATAAAGCACTTTAAATCGGGCGATATAATGTGTCATTTGTTCCCACTACCGGAGATTATTACAACAAAGCAAGCTGCAAACAGATATATTGTTGACCAAGCGATATTGCAAGTCTAGGCTTATCAGGGCCCTAAATAGTTTAATGACTGTCAGCACAGTATTGTTGATGAGTATGATGTCTCTGTACCTAGGATTGTCCTTGATATATTGACGTTACTTAGTTCCATCTTCCTATCATTCAATTTGGATTTCACACGTGGTGAATGTATCTAGTTAAACATTAGTTACCTTCCCTTCATGAGCACCCGGTATCACTTTCCTGGTGGAAGTTCATGTATTTAACAAAATTTTTATAGAGCTAATATTCACCATCTCAAATTTTCTTTGAATGTGAAAGAGAATTCCAAAGTCGTCATTGAATTCTGACACCATCTGGAAAAAAAGCCTGGTAGACCTCGCACAACCTGGAAGATGACTATCATAGAAGAGCTACATGAGCTGGGATACAACTGGGGAAAAGCTCAACACATCGCAAATTAAAGGAGAAGCAAATGGAGAACGCTTGTTGGTGCCTTATGTCCCAGCGGAGATGAAGAGGATAACTCAGCAAGTTATATACTTCTTGCCTAAACAAAGCTATTTCTAGAAAAATCCACATATTAAGTATTCAAATTTGGCCCAATACACAAAGACATTGAGTGTAGTTTGATAGATATGGGTACCAATTGTTTAAAAGAAAATTTAGGCATCGACGATGCGTGTACCGCGATTAGTTTATTTTTTAATGTGCTGTACACATTTTCTCTAGATATGTACATTATACACCTGTGTCACATTAAAGGGTGCATAAGACATGACATTTTTAATATGAACCGGCCCATGTCAATTACACGTAAAATTTGTTTCAAAGAAAGACAATGCTTTGAGCATAGTAAATATGAAAACTGCAAACTGTAAGGTATTTATAAATCTGTTATAAATGTTATGTTTACTTTACATTAACTATGAAATAGTTATGTACATTTTCCTGATATGTGCAATAAGCAGTGTCCATTGACTTATTTAAGATTGATAAGTGATTATTTCGATACCGTGCATAGTACCGCATAATTTTGTTTGCAAACATAGCTTTTATTTGGTCCGGTAGTTTGCAACACCATGGCCATTTGGGTCATAAGGAGGTCCTTATTATGAAAGTTTAGCACGACAAATTTTAACACTTTTGACTTCCTAGTTGTCGGAGCGACAGCTGAATGGAACAATCCAGGGAAATTGCGTTTCCAAGTTACTTGCAAAGTGGCATATGTGAACATCCTATGATGAATTACATATTATACCAGTTTTAATTTTACAGCACTAGACGGATGAATGTTTTGAATACTGTGGTCGAATAAGCGTGTCATTTCACTTCCCTTTCTATTGTTCTAAATCCTACTGAAGGTGGAAGTGTGGATATTTCGATCCGAATCATGCAGATAAAGATACAGACCATATGGAATCCTCTTGTATTTACGGTGATTGCCACTGAAACAATCAATAAATCTTAACCGCTTTTGATCAAAAAGTGACTTTCGTTAGTGGCAAAATTCTTCAACCTAGTGTACTTTCTAGTCAGTCGATTTCGTGTCGCTATAGTTTTCTTATTACATATTGTACCATTTTAATTTTACGGCACTAGACGGCCGTTTCGGAATACAATTCCTCATCAGTAGTGCTTGGACCAAAAACATGAAACCAAAATTTTTTTGAAGATGTTGAAAAGCTACCGAAAGGACCCAACTATATTTTACCAAATTAAGCTAAGGAAATACTTTGCATGAGGGAGTATACCTTAGTTTTTGAGAAATTTCAAATTTGAACTAAATGTGGCCTTAAAAGGTTAGCCATGTTTTGTACACTTGCGACAGATTTATTAACCGAGGAACCAAGTAAAGGGCCCGGCCATTCCGGGAGAATAACTGGATCGGTTTCCATAAAAAGTATTGCTTCCGCAATCCTTGCTGAGCAATCCAGTGGAGCACCCGGTAGTCCAGGGGGAAAGCTTGGTCAGCAACGGGCGGAAAGGGGGTAAAAAGCTTGATACAAAGAGCATAGAGACGAATTATGAAGCCATCGTAGCAGTAGAAAGTGGCGATTAATCAAAGATAGAGATAGCAAAGAAATACAAAATTCCTGCAAGCACCCCGATAACTCCAAGTTATCACCGAAGACAGTTTGATCGCTTTGGGTACCCATTGTTTAAAAGATTTCGGCATCGACGGTACACATGGCTATTTCTGGGGAAAAAACCACATAAGTATGCAAATTTGGTCAAATGCTATTATACTCAAAGACATTGAGTGTATGGTTTTGGGGGACAGTTTGATCGCTATGGGCACCCATTGTTTCAAAGAAGATTTCGGCATCGACGGTACACTTTGCGTGTACCACGATTAGTTTATTTTTGACTGTGTTGTATACATTTACTCTAGATATGTACATGAGACACCTGTGTCACATTAAAGGGTGCATAAGATTTTGACATATCTCATATGAACCGAACTAACCCATGTCAAAAATACACGAAAAATATTCCGATGAAAGACCTTGCTTTGGGCACAGTAATTATGAAAACTGCAAACTGTAAGGTATTCATAAGTTATAAGACATAGTTATTTACATTTTCCAGATTTGTGCCATTAGCAGTGTACATTGTGTGTAATTATTGGTGGTTATTTCGATAACGCTTGATCTTGTTTGCAAACATAGCTTTTAATTTGGTCCGGTACTTTGCAACACCATCGAATTTAAGGTCATAAGGGGGCCTTCAATGTAAAAGTAAGCACGACACCCTTTAACACTGTTGACTTCCCAGTTCCATGGGTGTTGGAATGTACAGCTAAATTGCACAATCCAGGGAAATTGCGTTTCCAAGTTACTTGCATAGTGACATATATGAACATCCTATGATGGGCGTTATCGGATCGGTCAAGTGTCAAATAAGCGTGCGATTTCTTTTTTTCTATTATTCTAAATCCTACTGCGGGTGGAAGTGTAGATATTTTGATCCGAATTATGCAGATAAAGACCACATATAACCTTCTTGTATATACTGTGATTGCCACTGAAACAATCAATAACATTGTCTTGAATCTCTGACCATAAAGTGGCTTTCGTCAATGTCAAAATTCTTCAACCTAGTGTACTCCTGAGTCAGTTGGTTTCGTGTCGCTATAGCCAGTTTTCTAAATATGACCTTAAAAGGTTAACCATGTTTTGTACACTACGCATTTTACGAACAAAACACAAGTATCTTTGTGGGGGCTAACCACATGCGACATCCACCCAATGTGCTACACCGTCCATTAGGTGACACCCATCAGTGGCTATGAAGTAACTGGCAACATTTGTAGTCGTCATGTGTTTTTTTAAACGCCTCGAGCCTTGTATCTGTTGCGATATTTTGTGTGCATCAGTTTAATTTATTTGCAATTTAGTATTAGTTTTTTTTGTTCATTGTTTTCTCAATCAGTAGACTGAATGATTGGGTACCACTTTGAAACCCGATAGCAAACCAGTCATAATATGACGCATCTGTCCCGACATCAACCATCAGTAGGGGGACGCCTATTATTTAGCTCAACAAACATTTGGTCGTCAAACATTGATGCCTGGTTAATAGTTTGTAATTTGCATGCCAAGCGGTTAAGCAACTTTTGCATCGATGACCGGGTGGGTGCTTTGATGTCAAGAAGCGACATTATGAATTGAAATTGTCATACCGACTTTGGTGTTTAGAATTGAGTGAGTGAAAGCGGCATCAGCATTAATGTAGCTATTCCCGGCTAGACGATGAAAAAGATACAATAGCATAAGTAAAAATTAGTAACTATAAAAGTTAAATTAATGTAAACAATATATAAAAATGGTAACTATAAAAGTTAAATTAATGTAAACAATATATAAAAATGGTAACTATAAAAGTTAAATTAATGTAAACAATATATAAAAATGGTAACTATAAAAGTTAAATTAATGTAAACAATATATAAAAATGGTAACTATAAAAGTTAAATTAATGTAAACAATATATAAAAATGGTTAATAAAACTAACACTAAACTAATAAAAACAAGTTATATCACAGACAGGTTATAATATAACACTGGATTTAATATTATAAATCGATAAATATTTTGTTAAACAAGTTGATTTCCTGAAAGCATTTTAAAATTTATGTTAACTGCCATTGCTAAAAAGATATTGCAATGTTGATGCTGAAGACAAAGTATACCTTGTAGTTGCACAATCCAGCAAAATGTGTTGGATAGATTGTTGACCTTGACAAGAGATTAATTGGGGAAGTTGTGCATCCTTCAATGTAAAAAAATGTGTAAAATGACTGTGGTCGATTCTACGACGCCCGCCGAAGACAGTAAAATACTTTTATGTTTGTTGTATTTGGATAAAGGTGTAAATCCTAGACAAGGCTTAATTCGATATAACTGATTATGTTGTTGACTATTGTGGCCGAGTTTGGTTCCAATTCACTCAGTAGTTTCAGAGAAAAAGATGTTAGAACGTATTTTCCCATATGGTCCAATGTTAAAATATGTTCTCCACTGACTTTGTGTGGCCCTAAAAAAACCAATGTTGTAGGGGGCCAACCAAAGACTATTGTGGCCAAGTTTGGTTCCAATTGGCTTAGAGAAAAAGATCTTTGAAATTGTTCCCATAGGGTCCAATGTTAATCCATGTTTCCCGTTGGCAGCTATCTTAGATTAGGTGCAGACTTAAAAAAAACACCACCCAAAGACTATTGTGGCCAAGTTTGGTTCCAATTGGCTTAGGGTTTTAGAGAAAAAGATCTTTGAAATTGTTCCAATAGGGTCCTTATAGGCCAGGTGAGCTAAAAATGAAAACAAAAATATGATTTATAATATACAGTAAACAATGTGTTTTTTAAAACTTTTTAGGATAAAATCACATTACTTTTATTGTTGGTGCCTGAAAATCCCAATTGGCGCCTATTTTTTTCTATAAGAAGAAAAAAAAGTCACTTTGAGTCCTGCATAGTCTATATGCATTCAATGTAACAAGCAACAGGTACGAGTATCTTGATAGAACAGTTAGACATAACGGACACAAGAGCAGGAGGAAGTGATGACCTAATGATTGATAGATCGCTATATTTTGTGGTAGGTAATGACGTATGTATATATTTTTTTTATTATTTAATACCGATACTGGAAAACAAAAATGAAATGCTTAATGGCAGAAGTTTTTTTTAAATTATACCATGTACGTTTGAGGGCATGTTTGTTTAAATGTATAAACAGTATGCAAGTATGATCAACGTTTATATTTTGCTGGGAATTTAGGCGTGAATTGGTAAATTAAGTTCAAATAAATTGTTCACAAAATTATTTTTGACGGGGAATTGAGCATGAGATTTCATAAAAGTTGTCGAAAACTAAAACCTAACGCCTAATGGTTAACGAAATCGTTCATTCGAGAAATTAAGCACAAGGGTTAATGAAACTGGTCGGTTCTTTTACAATTATATAGAAATAATATTCTTAGATTTAATCACTTGATATTATCTATAACCAACTTACTAATCCATGTTCGCAAAGTGTGTAATCATAATTGAGTGAAAGGAACATGATACTTTGGAACAAGAGTATATTTTATTGCCGAAAGATAGAGAGGAAGAAGATGGAAACATTTCATTGGAGATTATTATAATCATATTAAGTTTTAATAAGAAATAAAAGCTAATAAATAGAGAGTATATTTCACTGCCGCAAGATGGAGGAGGGATTGAGGGACATTTCATGACAATAATAAAAGTAGGCAGAAGACATTTACTTTTAATATTGTATATTGGTTATTTTCAAGTAGAAATGATGTAATTTTGAAATGGATGAAAGATATCAATCTTTTGGCTTAAGAAATGAAATGCAAAAAATGTGGCTCAGAGCGGAAGGGTGCGGCAGATGGCGAATTATTCAGATGCATTAAAAACAGGAACCACGAATTTTTTTACTACGGCGTTTTTCATTATTTGAAAAGCCCAAAATGGATCTGCGAGATACCATGCAGCTTTTTAGTGCTATTTAGATTGACCATCTCTAAAAAATGTTCCTTGAATTCCGGTTTTCATTGTAAAATCACTTGCGTAGATTGGTCAAATTGTATAAGAGAACTGTTTATACAATATGTATCGGAGTGTTTGTCAGAACCAATGAAACTTGAAGGAAAATCCTCAAAACTTTATTTTGTAGGAAATAGAAATATCACAGTATAATTATATACTTAACTTATTTATTCGGTTTAAAATTAATTATTTTGAAAAAGAAACCATTTTAACCTTAAAATTTTAACCGTATAAAGATTAGAGAAAAATCGGAAAGAATTAAAATGTTATCAAAAACAGAAAATTACTTTTAGCTTGCTGGTATATGTACAGGAGATTCAAAGTATTATTTTTAAAGAATATTGTTTTCAGGTTGCGGATTTGTTTACACATTAAACACACCCCACCAATTCCCAAAATAAAAAAGTTTATTTATTTTTTTTTTAAATAATAAAACTTGCAATTACATTTACAGCACTGGAACAAATAAGGTTTTTCCTGTTTAACTTTTGTTAATAACAATGTGCAAAATATATTTTCGGTTTTAACCATTATTTTTCTTTTAATTACCGACAGATACATAAGAAATATAATCGTTCATAAAATTTCATTTTGGCATGGTGGTGGGTTCGTGTGATCTACATATTGAAATTATTGCAAGTTTTAGCCCGATTTATTTATTTTTTTTTTTCAGGAAACAAAGTATGAATTTTTGTCATGGTAAAGATAGAATCGAACTTAATACATGATGTACCCAGTGGACAGCAGATCAGCAGAATATTCTGATGCCATTTTTTTGACGATATTCTAAACGCGGATACAGGATTTTCAGCGATTCATGGAGGGCTTGAACTTTTATGGTTTTGAACTGCATCCATATAACTGTATTCATACAAGTTTGAACACGGTCTCGCTGATAAAACTGTACCTTTTTATACCAATTGGATAGAGGGTGCATAGAAACATGGCAAAGATGACTTCTGTGTTATGAATGGTTCCAGTAGAAGAACGTTTGATAGCCACTTATATATAATTTAGAGAAATCACCACAGGGATGATGCATATTCAGCATTTCTCAATCTCCAAAGTAGCATTTTCCCATAAGACAAGTCAGCTAATTAATTATAATTATAGTATGCCTATTTTTAAAACACTCGACAACTATCGTGAGGCGTATCTCCCAAGGATTGACGACACCTGGATGATGATGCATTTCTAGATTTGTTTATACTTACGTTGGTTAATGACAATTTTGTAATTTATCGTTAATCCTCGCCGCTACATTCATTAACATGTGGACATCGAATTTTTGACAATGTAGCTACTCATAGGCCTCGTCCTCGGCTAACAGCTTCAATCAGAAGACCTGAAGATGATCGATTTTCTATGTCCCATTCCCCGTCTGATTATTTTCAACCGCAGTCATGTAGGTAAATTACAAAGTTTTACTTAAGCGCAAACGAACCACACAAAAAGAGAGTAACATGCCAATGTTCATAAGAAAACCAAATCTGCGCATATCAATCCCGATGACTCGTTTGAAATAGACATGGACACAAGGACAGTATCAACATTTGGTGCGAAAGATAAACTATCATAATCTACTAGTTAGAAACCCGTGAAAAAACTACTGTAAAAAATTGAACAATTGAAACAGCAAGATCGCATTTATATCATCCTCTTATGGTTTTCAGTAAATAATGCAGTTCCAAATGCATGCTTTTTTATTCATTTTGGTATGGTGGTTTATTTTCTTAATTTCTCTACTGTGCAAGAATAACATGTAAGGAAATAGGACATCTATCACGTTTATAGTGCCACAATATTTAAACATTTATATTTAAGCATTAAAGAATTGATTTGTTAATTCCTTTACAAATTACATTTTAGTTTTTTTTACAATTACTGGAAAAATTGCATGTGAAATTCAAACGTACGAAATAATAAATTCATATTTTATTTATGCCGATCCCACCAATATCTGCATTATTTTCTTTCATAGTTTCACCAGGGGCAGAGGAAATTTTATCTAAAACGATACAAAATGCATTTTATTTGGTGTTGAAAAATAATTTATGAAGTACAAGTTGAAATAAAAATACTTTGCATTTTGGCTACATTTTAGATTTTCCGTAGTTTGATGACAAAGAATCCATTGCTTCAGTCGAACTTATACATCCAAGTCAAATTTCAGCCAAATCCATCAACTATTTCATTGGCAATAAATAAAGCTTACAGTGTCCTTACCAGAATGAAAGTTGTTCACGCCTGGATCCGGTACTCTAGCAATCAGTTAACAAAGCAATTCAACGCGTGTACGTTCCATTTCAACGTGATAAAAATGAAACATTTATAACTTTAGAAAATGTCCTAATCATATCAATAAATGAGTTAAAATCGTGAATGTTAAATGATCTTTGTTCTTTGTGTCTTTCTTATACAATATAGCAAATATGAATGATTAGCATGCCACAATTGGTCTATTGCAGGCCATTTACCAATGCATTTCGCCCACAGTTTAATACAGATCGCTCATGGGAGAAACGTACGCGAGTCCGGTGTACAAATTAAAGTAGAATGGCTAAAATGCGAGTTACAAAAAGGGAGGTAGGATTAAGTAGATTTTGTTCATGATTCTTGAAAATAAAAATCCATTTTTTTTCTTTGAAATGTTACGCGTTCTTACATTTGCTACATATCAGTTAATACAAGCAAATAACTATGTAAACGGATATTTAAATCCGGATGGTCTATATAAGATTTCAGTTAATTCAAACCTTGATCTAGAGAATTTAATTCTTGCTAGGGTACAGTTCAGTCACGCGTCTGCTAAAAATTAAAAAAAATCAAAGTGCTGGGTCAAAATATATATATTCGGTTGACACTACAAGTCACTATTTAGAAAGTCTCATTAGAACGTGGATAATATTAAAAATTAATGAGTTGTTTATTCACAATACAATCACGCGGCACACGCTGCTGTGAAAATAATTTTTTTTTAAATCACCTAACAATGTCTGACAACACAATTTTATACTAAGATAGTTATCAATTTTGTATTCAGTTATTTTTTGAAGGAACATTCGAACCAAAAAAGGTAAATCCTTTAACAACATTGATATACAAACAATTTCACATTACCAAAAGGCTCGTTGGAATTTATCAAAAATACACAACAGTTTATAACAGACCACAACAATGAACATTGCCAGTTGACTTAGGTATAAAAATGTACATTTAAGGAGATTGTTAATTTTAAACAAGTGACTTTGGATTGTTATTCTTAATGTAATTCAGCAGTGATGCTTTCACAATTACCTAAATACATATACCACTGACGTTACTTTGTTACCAGATGCTGTCATAAAGCTGATTTTGCAAAATATTGTTTATACTTGACGTTTCCATACAAATCCCATTGGCCAAGATAATTCTTGGAAAGTTTGTATGTGTCGCCAAGTATGGAGGCGTTGGCAATTACAAACATTATGTGAAAAAAGATTTTCAAAACTAAGAAGATAATGCTTAAAAATAATGAAATTTGCCGACATTAAATATTTTGTTTTCAAAATTAAAACCAGACGCTGTTAAAAGCGAATGTACCTTAAAATTATTTAGCACGAAATACTACGATGGTTACAATGATAATAAAATCTGTAATGAATATTCCTATTACTCATGTTTTATTACCAATTAATACAATTACAATTTGACACCAACAATAACCATGTCATAAAATCCTAATGTTTGTGTAATTTTGATTGTTTTTTTCAGGTACTTCAGTCGTCTTCTGATAATTTATATCCCAACGACAGAGAATACCAAAGAACCCGGGAAAGCAAAAGAACTAGAGTGCTATGCAAAAGCCGCTTCAGCTGCCTTTCCAGACATAATGAAAACAATAATGGAAATAACAGAAGAAGATCTGTTTAGCTGTACGAGAAATTTGAGAGGTCGGCATCGGTCGGCTAGATGCCGACCTCAGAATCATTCAGGGAATAGCTTTCCCTTTATTGATAACAGAGAAGGTATACTATATAATCACATGATTATATTTTGGCAAGATACAAAAATCAATCCATTTTTCAAAAATAGTTATTTATTTTACTTGTATTATTCTTTAAAGTCTTTAGTCCCATTGTTAGAAAGGTGTTCAATTTCCGTGATTTTTTGTAATATAGTTACTTCAAAAAGTAATCGGATTATACAGCAATGTTTATCTCAGTTTTTTGTCTTGGAAATTATTAAGCTAAAGTGTGCCTCATTACAAAGCAAATCAAACACTATACACTATGTCTTATAAGCACCACATAAACTTGGATTGACCCTTTAGATTATTTACTAAACAACAAAGGTGGCTACAATTAAATCATAATAAACTCATTTTTATACCTCCCGCTTAAAAGTGTGGGTATACAGTGATAGAGGTGTCCGTCCTTCCCTTACACCTTAGGGTACCTATCTCT
Organism: Anadara kagoshimensis; assembly: GCA_021292105.1. Taxonomy (NCBI): domain Eukaryota; kingdom Metazoa; phylum Mollusca; class Bivalvia; order Arcoida; family Arcidae; genus Anadara; species Anadara kagoshimensis. The sequence continues at coordinate 41,255,128 of CM037859.1, read as the reverse complement.
TATCCGCAACTCCTCCTAAACCCTTCAATGGATTTTCATGAAACTTTCTTTGTGATATAATGTAGATGTGCACCTCCTATTTAAAAATTTGATCCGATGGATTTTTTTATGTGGGGGAGCGTATTTTTGTGAGCTTGTAGCTCACAGTTTTTCTAGTATAACATTGTATTCTTTAAAAAAATTTCAGATTCTTCACCTGATAGAAAGAACAGAAATTATGGCCAGAGTCAACAGTTATCTGGATAACAGTTACTGTCTTATACCTTACTACAAAAATAGTTTAAATACACGTGTGAAGATCAGCATCCAGGTACCACAAGATGATCAAATTAATAAAATCGATTTGAAGGTAAGTACATGTAGCTATAATATTAACATACTTTAACATACAGATTTTTACATTTAATAGATTTTGTTCTTTTTTAGTGTAGGATTTTGTTCTTTTTACACTAAATAGTCTTTGAATTTTTTCGCAAATATTTTTCTCTGTATATCTGGATATTGATAATGTTAACTAAAGGTTTTTGAAAATTGTAGAAAACATAAAGCTATTTGAATATTTAGAGGGGTTTTTGCCTCTTCTGCACTTAGGGAGGGTTGTGCTGTCAACAAAACAAAAATAGCCAATTGCTAATCTTTATATTTTCTGGCTTCAAAATATTGCTTTTGGCCAACATGTTTAACTGAAAAATTTTGAGACTGACAATAAATGTCAAAAATTGCTTTTTGATTTTATTTTACACTTGCAAAAGTAGAACTTTTATTGTTATATTTAAGAAGTAAAACTTTATTAAACCTGAAAATCTAGAAAACAAAAATGATTACAGTTATAATAGAAATACTGCATTTGAAACACCCCCAGCCTTATCGACATCATAATCATAAACAATGGTTTCTAAATTTCAAAACTTTGAGCTACTGTTTTGAGAGAGTCTGTTCTATCCTAGATTGTATTTAATTGACAATTATTGGAACACATTGTGCCTTGATCTACATTTTAATAAAATTAGGTATGCCTTTTTGCTATGGCATGAAAGTGTGCATATTATAAAGAAGTCATACTGCCTAAAATGGAGATAATTGATTTTTAAAACTTGCAGTCTTACAGGTATGAGTGACTGCTCTTTGGTACTTTAATGGTGTTGAACAATGCTTCTGAAGTAATGAGTGAAAGAGTGGTTATATTTACATTTCAAATCTTGTGCTAATATGGTGTATATTTTTTAGGCCCTTGAAGGCATTGAGGCAACAATAATAAGAGGGGACACATTAGCTATCAAGCGGAAGGCATTGCCATTGTTGTGGCATGAACCACAAACATTTTTTTTGCGTCGAAATGGCTCCACCTTTAACAAAACGACACGCCTGAATGGCAAACCAACCAAGTGCATCACAATTCCGAAGAGGTTGTTTGCAGAAAAGAAATGGGAGGGTAAGTAACTTTTTATAAATATATAATTGAAGTCACAAAGGATGTCATAGATAATTTTGGGCAGTTCCTTTTTTCATTTTTGTATTTGAAAGTTCATTAAGAAAGCTGTAAATATACCGAAATAATACCAATGAAACTAAAGATCAATGATATATTAAGCCAATAAACAAATAACTGCCAAAAATGAGAACAAGGTATAACAAACATTAAAAAGAAATATTCAGACTATAGTTTTGGATTTGTGGAGATATGAACCAAAATTCAATCTCTTGGTAAAATTTCTTTAGTCCTTCATCTTAATCCAATAAAAAAAAGATACCAATTCATGTCCATTCTAAAGCAAAGTTAAAAAATGAAACTGGCAAATCAAGTTAAACATGGAACTTACACCTGAAAAGTGAGTCAGGGTGCTCCAGAATGGTTAGTACCTCATGCTTAGGTACTATCAAAGATTACTAAAACACACAAAATGAATCTGTATTTGCGCATATATATACAGTTGTAAAATTTCTTTACATTTTAATTTTTTTTTTTTTTTGCAGATTGAACAACTGCGTTCAACAACATCGGAACTGAATTGGAGTGGATCATAGTGTTGTATATCAAAAGTGACATTTAAGAACAGACTAAAGACAATTCTAAATTAGTTTTTCAATGACATTATTTTACGTGTTCAACAGTATTAAATATCTGATTATAATCACCAAAACAGTGATGTAATGATTACGTAACCTTTTTACACATGTTCCATGTGTATTACTTAACAATTTCACTGTGTAGGCACTCACAAGAATATGTAAAATAAATTTTATGATTTATTATGAAGTGTATAATTTATATTTACTTAAAAAGTTTGAAAATTAAAATGGTCTTTGCTTGATAGCGAGACATGAGGCAAGGAAGTACTTAACAATGCACTGGTTATTTCACAATCATCCCTTAGCCAAGATTTTCCTTAACTTAAATCTTTAAAAAATGTTAAATCTTTATAATTTTGTTAATTTTTTGAAATGTTCAGAAATTTAAGACACTTCTACATTAACACATTTGGATTTAGTTTTGACAAAAATATCCCCCTAAATAAGATTACCAAAAGTTAAGCAAAATCTTAACTAAGGAATAATTGTGAAACAGGGGCAGGCTTAATGGAGAATGTAGCAAGAAGTCTTAACTACTTAACTGTATCAAGTGAGAAATGACTTATGAGAAATCTATAGTCATACGAACTTGAAATTACTATGAATCGAATTTCAATGTGATAGCTCAATTCATGTAAAATTCACATGAAAATATTCACATGAACTAACATTTCACGTGAATTTCGCATGAAATTAAAGAGAATTTTACACATGAAATTAACGTGAATTTCACATGTAAAATTTCATGTGAAATTGACGTTAATGAAGCTTTTTGGTATATGTGATATTCATATGAAAAATTTCACGTGAATCTCAATTTCCTGTGACTGTCATGCGAGTTTCACATATAAGCTCCATTCACGTTAATTGCACATGAAAATTTTTGTGTGAAATTCATGTGAACAAAATTTGGCTGTACCAAATGATCAATGCCTCAATGTGTATTTGGAATGTTTTGGAAAACTTGGAATTTGTGTTAACGTTTCTAAAACATTCCGCACACTCGATAAGAGGTATTGATTATGTGATACGGAGGCGAATGCCATTTAATGTCAGCTTTGACAAATAAACATTGTCTGAGTGACTGTTTTCCACCGAGAATCCAGCATTTAGACATGAAAGTTTCAGGGTCTTGGGAAAATACCGAAGAACCAATGCCCCATAACAGGCGTGACAAGCACATTGCCCTGAATGCACTACAAAGGTCAAATCCTCTGTCATTTCACCTATAGCTGGCGACAACTCAATATCAGTGTGACTTGATTACAACCAAAAATCAACATAGAAACAATGTTTAAATCATCGTTGTAAAAACGTTGAAACAACGTCATTATCCACCTTAAATCAACAGGAATACAACGTTGAAATCCAACGTTGAATCAACGTCAGAATTTCAACGTCAAAACAATTTGCAAATACAACATGTTTTCAACGTCGGAATAAACGTTGTATCAACGTTATTTTGCCCACTAGGAAGCAGCTTCTATAGAAATTACAAAAAGGCTGACCTGAAAGAACTTTGGAATCAGAAAGGCAAAATTCAACTCTGATTTTCAAACAACTTCTATAGAAATCACAAAAAGGCTGACGGGAAAAAAACTTTGGAATCACAAATGCAAAATTCTTCAGGAACGCCGATTTACAAACACCTATAGAAATCACAAAAAGGCTGACCGGAATTTGTAAACAATGTATAACAGCCAAATCAGATACAAAAAACACAATGTCAGGAGAGACTTTAAAGTTTGAAAACGTACATTTTTGGCACGCTCGACTTTATTAACTATATCCAGTAGTTTTGGTGGAACATTGACCAGTGGTAAAATAAATAGGTCAATATGTTTCTCCGGTAATCCATCTCTTAAATTAATTTTGTAAATATTAACCACAGTAATATTTATATTTCAAAATTTAAAAAATAGTAGACGTTCAGAATGTGATATTAAATGTTTTGATACAGAAACTGTTCTGACACAGTTTGGCAACAGGATTTACTTTAACATTTTCGTTTTGTAACCTAAAATAAGACTACACAATAAATATATATAATTATTTTATAAAAACACCAATTGAAAGTGATTCTGTTAATTTATTTCCGTTCATATACATCCGCTGAGAAATAAAAAAAATCTGACCAGAACTGATTACTCAGATTCACAGTTAAATGTTCAAACGGAGGTGAAAGGCACATTTAAGATTATAGATATATCATCAATGGATATTACCAAGTATATGATATATCTAAACTCATTGAGTCATTAAATTTAGTAGAATATCCTAATTTAGAATTTATTTACACCCAAATTTAATATTATTTTTTGTGCACAACTAATTGATTTTATTTGCACTCTGAAAATTTTTAAAATATTGACATCCTGATCCGATATTTACCATGCTTAACATCAAAGTATCATGTATAGAACCCTGAAATGTCTTTGCTCATTTATGATTAACACAAAGTCTTCCATTTGTCTACAGGTTCCCTGATACTGATCTTTCTGCGTTTGGTGTGCTATTAATGAGGCCTGTTAGTCTTTTGTCTAATGAAGATATAGATACATGGGGAAATGATCAGCTGGATGTGATTCTGAATCACTTTTGGGTCCGAAAAATCCCATACTTGGAAGGAAGAGCAGCAGGACAATAGTAAAACCAGTCAACCAGTTGTAGATGCTGAAAATGGAAGGAACTTGAATCTATTGTTAAAGTTGAAATGCATCCAAGAGATAGCATGCCAAACCTGTGGAGATTAATTGCTTTTTATCACAAAGACATGGTTCCTAATGTCCACGGGCTGGCATTCTTAGCTCTTGTGTGTCCAGTCTGCTTGGTGTGAATTAGGGGTTTCCGTTTAAAACCAAACTCTTACCTCTTTGAGAAACAGACTAAGTCCTGAAACTCAGGATATGTTTCTTAGAGTGAGAAGAAATGGCCCTTCATATGAGGAATTTTCATATGATGAAAAACTTGCTTCATGGAAAGCTAGTGCCAACAGAAAACTGTTCAACTTCAGTTAGGATTTATACAGTAGTACTAAATAATTAAAGGACATTTAGTTCTCAATGTTAAATTTCAAAATTACATTTACCGGTCATATTAAAAAAATTACCACTAGATTTATGCGTTTCCGTTTGAATATATTATATCTTTATTCATTTTATTCCACTTTATTGCGTCACATTCAAATTTTCCCATGAACCCTGGGGTTCATTCAATTTGCACCTGTCTGAATAAAGTTGCACGCTAATAAATTGACTGCAATCAAAGTTCATTGTTTAAATGATAAGCCTGTTATTGCTGTACAATTCTTCAATACTGGCACCTCCACACAGTTTTGTGTGGGAGTATATGAAATGACACCTGCACAGTTATTTGTTACAGTTAATCTAATCAGAAGTACTCGAAATAGAATGTTCAAATCAGCTCAGATGTTTGGAAAATGCAGCATTTTACACTATTGTTAAAAAAAATTAAGGGTGGGGGGGATTGCCCCCGGACCCCCTACCCTAGCTGGTTCTCTCGCTGTGCTCGGTCACCGGCCTGTATATTTTTCAACTCTAGGACAAAATGGCCTGTAAAATTTAGAGTCCCTCTGTTTTAAAAAGGGTATTTCCAATCTGAATCACTGATCATGTGCTGATTTCGAACTGAATCAGCACATGGCAATTAACAGATTAAACCAAAGCTATGTTAAGTATACGGCAATCTAAATCGTTAATTATCCCAATGAGTCAACAGCATCTATACTTAGATCTAGAAAGGTGACGAATTGGTTGTGTTCGCAACCGATCTAACAGATGAGAGACACTGTTTTACAATGCATATCTCTCGTAATTTAATTTCTCAATTTAAATATATTGAATTAATCTTTGAAATAGTTATATGATTTTATCCCGAATATTGGAATGATGCTGATAATTCAATATTGAAACTAATTTCATTTTTGTGCCCAGCAAAAGTAAGTACAGGGACGTATTGAAGACATGAGAGGGGAAAGAAATTATTCGGGCAAAATTATTAATTTGCCAACAGAATATCTAAAAAAAGATGGACCGTATTTTGTTCTCCGTTTTAGCCAACAAGAATACTCGTGTTTAATGCAAAACCGTGACACAAGGCAAATGCATTAACGCAGATTGTCAAGACAGTAAGAATTAATATTACCCGTACAGTATAATATTTTTCTTTTTTGTCCTAAATTCACTGCCATACATAACAGACCATATTTCAATCCATGCCGACACAACAATCCCAAATCACAGTTAACGCTTTGAAAACTTGCAAAGTTAAATACCAGGAAAGTGAGACTAAGTGTTCAACGTTTATATGCGGATGTATTTGGGACAGTTAAGAAGTTATTGTCCTAGCTTGAATTTCTTTAAAAATATTTTTTGAAGTGATCAGGAAGATTGGAATTGGTTCAGAAATGTAAAACTGGTTATGTTAAATGTAATCAACATAGTAATTATTTAACCATTAAACTGTCTAGAAATGGCGTTTGTAGTGCTATAACTTCCATTGCCGTGCAAAGCAAACCGAATAACGCGCGCTAGCGCGTTATGACTAGTTTGCTTTGCACGGCAACGGAAGTTATAGCACTATAAACGCCATTTCTAGACAGTTCAATGGTTATATTTACATTTCGCATTTTTTGAAAATCTTATTTTTGTTTTTGAATCCTGAAATAAGTTTAAAACACTGTTGTGTACGACATGCAATTCCAATTCCTGGAACAGCCTATCAATGACGTCACGAGCATAGGTGTCAGCAAGAAATGAGTGACGTCACATTAGCAAATGTAATTATAGTACTATAACTTCATTTGGTCTAAAACAGAGTTTAATACAATCAAACACCATAAATGTAAATATTATAAAATGGAACAGAGGGATAGGACTATAAAACAGCTGTTGTTTTAAATTGCAGCTATACGGATGTAGAACGCAACATATTGCACATTTTGAAAAACATATGCAATAAAACATTGATATTATACAATATTTACATTTATTTAAATATTTTACTATTGATATCACGGATTCCAATATACATATCACGGATTCGGACGTTTTAACACCAATCATTGTAGCAGCAATAAATCTGAATTGCTTACGTTAGATATGTCACGTAGTAAATTGTTGAATCATAAATATCTAGTGCAGCTCTGATTTTGTCAACAGTCATCAATGACCTTCAAAAACACTATATAGCAACAGACAGATTTTAAGTTGTACCGAAGTATAAACATCAGGGATGACGAAGTTAACTGTCGTATTTTGTTTCATCTTGCTCGGGAATTGCAATGCTGTTTCTACGGAAAACAAAAACCTGAAAACGTTAGAAAATATTTTGAAGTTAATCCTTCAAGTATCTGGCAGTGAAAACCTTGGAGTACATGTAACAGGTACTTGTTTGTCATTTATCTTTTTTTAAAATATATGTAGAATTTCTGTCATTTATCTTTTTTAAAATACATGTAGAATCAAAGAAATTGACTTGCACTGTAATTCTTGGGGTGTCCCCAAGTATAAATATTTACCAGTGAAAAATACATTGGAATCTCGTTCATTGCCACCACTTATTCAATTTAAATCAAATGAGTCTTGTTTAAAGATAAATCTTGATTTACTGGAGGCACTGGTTGATTTTGTAAAATTAATGTATTCCCTTCGTTCCAGAGTTAATCGTAACAAACAAACCGGTTCACATTTAAATTAAAATAAAAAAGCTTTTAAAATTTAGTTAAATAAAAAAAACAAACATACTAACCCATGTCTGAATAACAATGCAGCAAATTAAAAACTTTGGAACTGACAAGTCAGGTTAGACACGTGAACTTCCACCAGGTAAGTGAGGTCATGTGCACCCGATAGACTGGGTAGTTAGCGCCTGTTGCTAAGCTAGCTTCACTAGCCACGCGTGATTTTACAACGGGCATCCAAAATTACTGCGAGAAGCTGCTGATCCATCAGTGCACTTATAATTTCGAGAATCTGTTTGAGGGCCTCGAGGATGTATACTGCTGAGGAGCGCAAAGTTTTCTGCATTAAACTTTTTCTCTGAAGAATATGATTGTAAATCGATTTGTTTAAAAAAAAACCACGGTAGTGTACTACTTTTTCACTAGGGCCATATTAATATATCCCGTCACATTTTACCCATTTTAGGGTATTTTGTTAAAACGAACCAGTTCCTACATTAACGGGTTTTCCATACTTTTCATGAGTCTGAATAAATATAGAGCAAAACATTTCACTCAAAAATGGCAGCGTTAATAGAGGAAAGTTTTAACAAATGTTTTTCTTGGCTAAATAAATGATGAAGAATATTTGTTGAAATCGTGCTTTTTAACAAAAAAAAACAAAACAAAAAACAGTTAAATTTGAACATTTTAAAGATAAATGATTGTAAATTGTGAAAATGCATACCATAGAATTTTGATAAACAACTAAATGGGATATGGGATGTTTTTTGATTGTAAGTTTTGTAGACTTACCCCGTTTTCTCTATATTTTGGCCAACGTCATTTGCCTTTTTCAGGTTTCGAACTTAAAAATAATCAATCAATAAATAATTATCAGCCTAATTGGATCATAAGTATTGCTGAATTAATTATAATTTTCACTAGTGTTACATATTAAAAATTATTTTCAAAGGAGATTTCAATGAGACTGGAACTCCAGAAGCATATACACTTAATAAAATAAGCCTAGTCTTGTAATATCCCAGTCAACAATTTATATGTAAGCAGCTTGATTTGTTGAAAAAGCTCTACCATAGCGTATTTATTATGAAACAAATACACCATTAGTAGGTAATTGCTGCAATTAACATTTGTCATACAACTTCAAATATAGCCTTTTGTGGTTGCCTGGTATAAAACCAAAATTTATATTCCATTTTTATCCGGATCATAGTTTGAAAATAACACGGTCTATTTAGGAATGTTGTGATGTCGGCCAAAAAACCTTGCAAGGACATTGATAAACTTTAGGCTTGCAGCGTCCCTGGTTATATCTAGTGTTATATGTCATTTAACGTGTTTTAAACAAACTTCAGTCTTGTATATTTTACAGTCATCGTATGGTTTCTTGAGGTTATATAAATAATTGCATGGCTAAAACATATTAAAGCTAGTCATATCTAGATCGTGTCAATACCACACCTTTCCGTTTCTTGCAACATGATCATAATGTTATGTTAATTTAAGTACCACTTTCTGCATACGAGTTGCTGGTAATGTAAATTATTGACGTAGTCTGTGTCATCTATGGCGTTTCATCTTTATTTTTACAAGATGTATCTCATTTGTAGTAGTTAAGTAAATCCTTCCCATCAATTTTTCACAACAATGATGTTATATAATTGTTATTTAGATCGAGTGGCGTTTTCAGCAGCATTGTCAAAAGACGTAACTAGTACTACCCCACAGGAAAAACTTATATATGACACGGTTATAACTAATATCGGGAATGGATATGATCCTAAAACCGGAGAATTCACAGTGCCATCTGACGGATTATACGTGTTTCACTGGACAGTTTTAACACATCCAGGAAAGGTATATGATACTGAATTGGTTGTAAATGGTGTCGCAAAAAGAAGAAACGCAGCCGACGCGGGAGGTGGAAAATCGTTTAACAGTGGTTCAAGTATGGTTACACTGCCCTTACAAAAAGGGGATAAAGTTTGGATAAGGAAATATTCGACGCTCGGTAACAAACTCTTTGGCAATTACTGGCCGGGATTTTCTGGTTTTAAAATTGCTTAAATTTACAACTGAATAAATACATTTACGGGGTTATGTTATGTTGTTTCTTTTTTTAAAACATGAACGTTACACCGATGAACATCCCAGCTAAAAGATGTCCGGAAAATGAAACGAATTTGCACTAATCTGTTAACAGAGCCGGAGATACAAACTACTTGTAGTTCTTTCTACATAATAGTTATCTTCAATTTCAGCATATGCTGAATTAGGGGATACACCTCTGAACGTGGTTCTTAAGGACTAAATGTCTTATATGAATATGGTTAATAAAGACTGTATGTATTATTATTTACGTACAATTTACAACAATATGACATGGATTAGTATGTTTGTTTTTGATGTTACATCAAAAAGGGTATTTGGAACTAAAAAAAAAACCATGCACTTGTCAATCGTCAACGCAACCAAACAGAATATGATGAATTTAACATGATAATTAGTAAAATAAACACATTGGGACCACTGATAAAAAAAACTCCCGAAATTGAATTCCCAGTGGTATGTTTAGAGTATTTAAGGTCCTAAACAGCCAAAATGTACGCAAATTAAAAAAAAGCAAAATAAATGTCTTTTTAATGAAAGGATTGAAATTTACTTCCGTATCTGCTCATGCTCCCCGTTCTTTACCAAGCCTGATTGAAGACACTTCATACACCAAAAAACATGTTGTAAAAAAAAAATTATTACAATGAACAAAGTTTTCCTCCAGAACGCTGTCTATATTCGATTCAGAATCGCTATCAAATTGAGGAATTCAATTTTGTTTAATACGCTTGACATACAAATTAACGTAAAATCAAAACCTTTTGATCTAATCAGTCCATCGATTCTGTATCTTGGTTATTATATTATCATTTCCTCATTAAAATTGACACCTTTCTTTCTTAACCACTGTTGAATGTCAGCTTTTCTTGTAGCTGTTGTTGGGACTTGAAACTCTTAACAGAATAAGAGGCACTATTCATCACGATCACATAATTTTCTTTTGAGTTTGGTAAAAGTTGTTTTTAAAACCATTTTTCGAAATTATCTTCGTTCATCTCATCATGATAATCGCCCGACAAACTACCGACTTGAAAAACTAATAAAGCCCCTAGATCAAATCCATGCATCTTCCCCATCAGCGTGTTGTACAAAGCCCCCATAGTGGGAACAAGCTCCAACATAGCGTATTAATTGGGAAACAAATACACCAATAGCAGGAGAAGCAGGCATAAAGGAAAGTTGACAATCAAATATTGAAGTCATTACGTTTGTCATAAGTTTCAAATGTAGCCTTTCGTGGGTGTCATAATTCAGATATCCATCTAGATATGAAACAGAACTTGAGAAATTATTTCAAGCTCTCCAAATTTAGGATTGTTCTATATATTATATCCGTATGTTGAGTTGAATAATTTTCCAAAATGTCAACCAGTGGATTGAGTTTATAGTGTCCTTAATTATTCTCATAAAATAAAATTGTAGAGACAGTTGATCCTATGTCCAGTAACGCAGTAGTAAATATTCCCTAAATACAAACTTTAACTTCATTACACTCGCCAACTAAATCTGATGGAATGTTATTTGCTGGTGTGTGTTGTAGTTTGCATTTTGAAGTGGGGCTGTACAGTGTACATTATATAACGTATGGACGCCCCTCTTCCCCTTGCCGTTTAAAGCATTTTGTGAGTGGTCCAGTATTAATCTGCATCTTATTCCCATACGTTCCTCCTGTAAACATCAACATACAACAGGGTTGTTATTTTATCTACCACGACCTCTTTTGTTATATTCATTACCCTTAAGCTTGTGACTGTAGGTTACTACTATAGTTGACCTCAGCATCATAGTTGGTTGCTGTGCGATTATGTAGTTGGCAGAAGTATTACTTGATGGTTGTTTATGCTTCTTGATCTGCTTTGTGTCAGCTGCTTACTGCTGAATCATACCACGCATTCCCTGTATCTCAGACGAGAGTAGCAGTTGTTTATCAGTAGTAGCCATTATTGCTGTCGCTTGTTTCTTTACATTTCCAATTGTTTCGCCTTTCCGGTAAATGTGGTCATTCTCTTATTTTCGCATTGCGTTAAAATCCAAAATTGTATCGTATTTGTGTCCGGAAATATCTTTCACCCAAGTTTGAAGACCGTTATAAACTTGATCACGAAACCTCTGATCAGCATTACTTAGTTTAAGCAATCTTTTTTCTATAGCTTTACTCATAATATCCTCCGAACGGTATCTCCAAGATGCTATGTTCTGATTCTCACCCTTACGGGCATTATAAAATGTCCCTGAATGCTAGTGTCATATAAGCTGTCACAATTCTCAATGCATCTCCAGTGTGTGGATTATATCTTATTCTACGAAGAATCCCTGCTGCTTCACCTCTAATCGTAATCTGCGTATTGCCTTGTCTAATGTTTTCAGTTTTATGTGTTCCCTCCTCCAGCAAACTTATAAAGTTTTATGTGTTACCTCCTCCAGCAAACTAATGTTAAATTTCCAATCGCCATACGTTGTGTCTCCTTTATTATGTAGTTTTTCTCCGGAAAATGCTGGTAATCTTGGAATTTGATTGCTCTTCTTTGTCTCAACTGGTATGTATTCTTTTTTTATTTCCACTGGTGTTACTTCATGCACTTGTTGCTTCAATTATTCAAAGAAATCCAACAACTTTCCGAATTGAACTTGGTTTTTTAATTTTTGAAGATAGTTCCCAGTTTTTAAATGAATATCAAAAAAACAATCCAAACCCCGAAATAATCGACAAAAATAAATAAATTTAAACCCACGATGAAATTTGTAGACTCCAGCGCAGAAGTCCTTTGTATAATTTATACAAAATATTCTTAATTTTTGTACAGAATGGAACCCTTGTTCCAACTTGGTATGCAGCTATAAAGGGTGACATTTTACCACTTGCGCAGACACTTAAGGTATGTCCAACAATCACAGCATGCATGTTGTAAGGAACCAAGATGTTATTTTAACTCTCTGCTGGGTCGGGCCTATGAGGCAAGTCGTCAATAAATATTTGGGTTGTGAACGTTTTTTACTTTGCTTTTGGGTTCTTGTTTTCGACAATCATTATGTAATGACAACAAGTTAAAAGTTTATGTAAAAGGAAATTTTAATACAATGTCAATAACAGAGTTATAAAAACATCTAAATTTACATATATCACTATACTATAGAATTTAACATTTTATCGTATTCTCTGTCATTACATTTTTAATCGTATTTCATTTAATTTTTAATGTTTTACACAAGCAACAACTCAGTTTTAGCAAACGGAATTATACATATGTTTAAGGTCTCTGCAATAAATGATCACCAAAGATTTTTTTATTTTAATCCCAATAAAAATATTTGATTTTTATCCATGCAAGGTGAAATGTCCAAGAAGTATTGTTTTTCTTGTATTGATGATCAGTTTAATGGAGGAAGCTGATGTCATGGATAAAGAAGTTTGAAACTAACACCAAGACTTCTGAGTGGTTACTCAAAAACAAGAGAAATAACAGAAAAGGAACATGCCCAAGTCAAATACAAATTTAACATCAAAATCAGTGACTGAACATACACCTGTCAATCTTTTCCATGATACACGAGGGACATTGATGTGTTAAGATCAAATTTGAAGGACATAAAATAGTGAAACAGTAAGACAAAGACTGAGTGGTTACTCAAAAACAAGAGAAATAACAGAAAAGGAACATGCCCAAGTGAAATACAAATTTAACACCAAAACCAATGACAAAACATACACCCGTCAAGCTTTTCTATGATTCGCTGGGAACATTGATGTGTTAAGATCACATGCATTTAAATGAGGGCTTAAACATTCCTGTGAATCCTTACGTATAGCTATAGGAGACAAATGTTTGGAAAAATGTAATACTTTGTGGGTATTGATGACAATGAGTTGGCAGAAATGGCGTGGTTTGTTCAGCTAGAAGTATATGAAGTGGACAAGTTTAATTTATATAAAGACAAAGAAGGTCGTTATTGTAACTAAACTGTCTCGACCTTGGGAAAATAATGGTTTATAATTACCAAAATCATATGGAAATTTTACATTTTGGGCATATTGTGAGTATAATTGTTGCAGCACAGTTGAAATAGTTCATGACAAGCTGCAGTTAATATTGATATATGATTTGTTGCATAACATTTGTTAAAATTGTTTCAATTACCGTCCTTAAATATAGTTATGATTATGTTATATTTCAAGGACGACGTATGTACAATAAGGGTGAAAATCTTAATCATAATCTGGTGTCGCACATATAATTTTATAATAAATGAAACCACGATGTTAAGTCATTCAATTTTTTCATATGTTTCTAGCCTGTAACATTTGTTGTTTTTTGTGCAAGTTTTATAATCCGTTTACCGGAAAACTTCAGGTGCAACATATTCACACTAACAGCAGCCATTATAAGTGTAAGTTTAAGCCAACGTTTTAACCGTATTCTGTAATTTACACATGTTTTTGTTGTTATTCCGATCGATAATACGAATTCGTATTTTAATATATTATGTATTCAATGCATGAGAAGTACGTGTAATCAATGCTTCACTTTAGGAGGTTTTTATTGTACTTTTGGGTGGTATTGATAAGTTGTGACGCGACGTCAGTGCGTTGAGAAGAGACACTTAGAACTATGGACTCGTCAGGTATTTTTGTTTACATTTCCTTTCTCATCATAGTATTTTTTTTCAATATATAAAGAGCCAAGGGTTGATTTTAAATCTAGTTCATTATTATTGGGAAATATTATTGATTTCGGCTTTCCGTTTTATTTATTTTGTGTAAATTATTTTTGACGATATGGCTACCATCATCACCAGGAGACGATGGATCTGGATTGGCCACATACTCAGAAGGGACCCTGAATCCATCATAAAGACAGCCCTCTTCTGGACACCAGAAGGAAAAAGGAAGAGAGGGAGACCAAAAGTTACCTGGCGGCGAACAGTGGAAGCAGAGATGAAAGAGCATCAGAGAAGCTGGGACACTCTCCAGAAGCTAGCCAGTGACAGACAGGGATGGAGAGCCCTCGTTACTGCCCTATACGCCAAAGGCGTCACGGGCAAAAAGTAAGTAAAGTAAGTAAATTATTTTAGGAGAATTTCAACACTTGATCCGCCATTGACTCTACGTAGCACGTGCATAGCAGTATCTGTTACGCAGTAATTTAAAGTAAATTATGGAAATTCTTGTCGATGTTTAGGTATTTTTTCTCTTTCTCTCGAAACTTGTAGAACAAAGGCTCATTTATTTATTTTATTATGTCTTGAGTGCATGTTCTCTTAAAGAGGTGTCATTACTTTTCCCATAGAGCAAAGGCTCATTTTTTAATTTAAGGGCGAATGTGCTACTCGGGAGTAAAGGTTCATTATGTCTCCAAATCTTTTGTGCTCAAGGCACATATGCAAATGTAATATATTGATCCTGGAATACTTTAATTTATTTTAATCTATCGTTTTATCATCATACTTCATGAGGCAACAAAAACCAACCTAGCACTTTGTTTAAATACTTTTTTAAATGCATAAGAATGTTTGTGTTTGATGATGACATGTGGTGGCTGCTTGGCAGCCAGTTCATATCTATTACGCCAAGTTAAACCATATCATGGTACCAATAATCCCATAAAATAAGCTAATCTACCTCTGGCTAATATAAATATTAATGTGAATTCTTATCCTAGACCAGAGATGTACAGAAATTATTTTTGTCTGAAATACCTTCATTAACCGTCCTAAAGTAAATTATATGCCAATAGCACAGCTTTTTCCTGCAGCAAATCCATATGCTCTAAATCGACTCATCATTTATGCCAAGAAACGCTCAGAAAATAACTCAAGCTGGCCAAAATTTAAAAAATGTGTCCAACAAAGACATTGAAGATAACAAAGTGGCAAGAACTCAGCAAATAGAAATACGGGGATAAAATTTCGCTGTTCAGACACTGAAACCTTTTTACGGTGCAGTGGCCGGTGTTTACAGTTTACTGCATGGATTATCTCAGTCTACATGAAAAAATTCCCTTAGTTATTTAATTTCGCGTTTTTAAGTCAAACCTTGAATATATCAAAATTAAACCCAAGTAAATAATAGCAACTATACAGTAATGAACCTAAAAATGAACAAAAACAAACTACTTACTTCTCTATCTCCACATATTGAACGAGATAAAAATTAACTATATATATATATATATATATATATATATATGCCATAAGAAGAACGCGTGTCTGAAAGTCTAGACATCAATAAAATCCCCCGTTCTCAAGAACTCATATTTTTTACAAATGTGTAACTTTACACAATGCAGGTAAGTCATTTACGACAAACGCTACACATTGTTCTACAACTCCGTCCGTCGCCTGTTGTCTTGCTTTCTATCCGAACATAAAAAACCGTCCTTCTCTTTCTTACCAGGCAAATTTCTTTCAACGCACTTTCGCCTTCTCTGGTACTGTGGGATACAGATCTTTTTGTGCACTAGCTAGTGATTCAAATACGCATTTGTAGATTTTTATCCCTGTGCCTTGATTTCTTGATAACAATTTCGTCAATAAGCTCTGGTTCATTGTTTGTTTTACTGGGAATATTTTATGTACAAGGTACAGGTGTCCATGATGTCAATTCACTTTTATCCACTGATTGAAGTCGAAAAGAAACGCAGCACTATTAAATGCATGATTGCATTTACATTAGAAATATTCACATCTGCCCAAATATGTGGGTGAAGGCCTGAAGTACAAATCACCTTACTTTATTACACACGTGGCGGGTGTAGCTAGCTAAACAGGAGGTGCTTACCCTTCCGGAGCACGCGGTCTCACTTTCCTGGTTTGATTTTCACGTGTCTAACCTAACTTGTCAGTTCCAAAGTTTTTACTTTTTTTCTGGATTGTGATTCGGACATGGATAAGTATGTTTGTTTTTTATTATACGTTTTGTTGAGGGCCCAGGGTAGGCATAATTTGTTTGCCATTAGAAATGTAGAGGTATGGTGTTGTCTGAAATTGTCCATTTTATCCATCTGCACTTTTATTTTATTTTTTGTGTTATAGCATCAAAATATATCAAAATGTTTATAATTTTGGAAATTTTACTTGTATTGTGCTTTACTATTAAAATCAACCTTTAAAGATTTGCACCAAATATGTACACAATGGATATTTTTTTTAATTGAATGCGGAAGAAGTTGTACAATTGCTATCGCTTTTAAAAAAATATGAATAAAGATGACGTTGAATATTAAAAAAACTTTGTTCAAGTTAGTTGACTTTATAAGTTGGAAGAATGGCAAGTTCTTATTAAATCATCTCGCATACAGTATAGTTGAATGTATGTCAGCTGAATTACGAGGTATATGTGCATTTAAGTCTTATAGTTTTCACACTTGCCAGAGGAATTATACAGTGATTGAAAAGTTTTCTTTGGTCTATTTCTTAATTTATATAACTATTTTCAGAAAACCACAGGTGGAAATAGTTGAAAATCTCAACATTTCTAACCCTGAAGTGCATGAACAATATGCACATTTCCGGTTTTCTTGGCAATGCAAGCGCAAACTTTATGGTCATCATTTTACCCATTGTGACGGGGTGCGCTTTCCCCCCAAAAAGCAGTATATAGAATGTGAAAACAGGATGGTAAAAAAATGTAAGAAAACCACATCATGGCGACTCCCAAGCTTTTGTGCCCACAATATTTAAGTAGAACAACAGAAATGTAGACAAAAAAGTAAACTACAAAGATATGCAAGTGTAGTTAAAAGAAAGATTACATTTTCAACACCAGGTCCGACCAAAAGAATGACCTTGAAACCAATCTCTAAAGACAAGGAAAACCAGTCTGACAGTCATTTTGAAACATTGAATTCGCCCACTTTAGAACCGATTTCAGAGACGCCAACAACTGGATTGAGCAAACCAGTGTCGCATAGTGAACGGAATATGCTATATAAAGTGTTGGAAAGTTTGCGACAAGAAAGAGACGGGCTAATTATATAAGAGATAAAAATAAAAAAAATGAACAAGAAGCTTTGAAACTTGGGCATAAGTGTATCAAAAATGGCAGTTTAAAATCCAAGTTTTATACAGGGTTGCCATGGGACATTGTTCTCACCATATCAACATTTTTGACAGTTTGTGAGTACAGTGTGACCTGTAGGATTTCACTAATTGAACAGTACTTTCTAACACTGGTGAAACTAAGACTCGATTTGCCGTTTGAATTTATTGCATACCTCAGTGATCTTTCAGTATCATCTGTTAGTGATTTGTTTTGGTTATGGATAGAACTTATAAATACGGAATTGGATAAGTTGTTGAAATGGCCAGACCGTGATGAATTACAAGCAACATTACTATTTGTCTTTAAACAAAATTCCCCAAGACTGACTGTTCTGAAAGTTTTATTGAAAGACCAAAAGATTTAAAAGCAAGGGAAAAATGTTATTCGAACTACAGAAAAACACAGTTCTGTTAAAATATTCATTGGTTGTACACCATTAGAATGGTCTTTTTTATCATGTGCATGCCACTGCATGGGGTGGCAGAGTATCTGACATTGAGATTGTATGGAACTCTAGGTTCATTTTAAGTAAATATCATATGCCTGGTGATAAGATTTTAGTAGATAGAGGATTTACATTGAAAGATGACTTTGCAGCAGTTTGCAGTGCTTAATTGATAATGCCCTATTTTACTAAAGGTAAAAAAACAATTGTATGCACGAATACACGGGATAGTAATTGGACTATTAAAACACCGATTCCGGATTTTACAAGGTCCACTTCCACTTAGTTTAGTGAAAAAATGACCGATGAGGCGAATAATGCTGAACTGGCTCATATTGACAAATGTGCGTGTTTGTGCCATTAATGTCAATTTAGGCGAGGGTATTGTGTATAATGAAACATAAAGGACAAAATGGAAGCAAAACAAATTTTAGTGTATTCTTGTATTTTATTAATGACTAATTAAGTTGATCGGTGACATTATAAACAAAAGATATCTGGTTTGGTGCGTTTGTAATAGTATAATTGACTAGTGCTAAAATTTGAAAACTATTGATGTACCATAGGTTTCACTAGTTGATAAAAATCATTGGAAATTGGATTACAATATAGATAATTGAGTGTCTGAAATATTTTTACTTTTTTAAATGGAATTGTGAGAAAAGTATAATATACTTAATATTGGGTCAACATTTCACTTCATAGTGAAGTGGTCATTTAGAAATCTTTCACAAAATTTGTTAATGTTGATGTATAATGTGCTGATTTGTTGTACAAATATTTGTAAAATATGTGATTTTTTATACATAAACCTCTATTTTTCTGCCATTGTATTTCCACTAGTAATTACTACTATAATTCAAAGATATTGAAATGGAATGCTTAAACCATACTTGTCGAAATTAATGCATGTACATATAGGTCTTGTGGTATTAAGGAAACCATTAAGACCATCATCATTGCTCGGTGACTAAAATTACGGATTATAAAACTCAAGATATTGGACAAATCTTTATGAATATAAGAATATTTTAATAGATGGCAAACGTCCCACTAGTAAAAAAAAAGTCGAATAAGATGACTAAAATTCTGGAATCAGCATTTTAATTCATGAATAAACTTCTTCAGTATTTAGGTGAAATAATCTTGACTTGGGTATGAAACACAATTCAAGCAGTGAGTAAGAACTACTATATTGAATGGATAAATGACTAATAAGTTAAAACTGTTCAAATGCAATCATGACTGGTCAATTATAGAATTTGTAACAACGTGTCAGGCTTTTTAGTCATTTATCATTGATTATGTACTTATTGAATGAATTGAGCAGCCAATTTTCAAGTACCTAAATTCAGTTGAGAGTAAGAAAAATCTTCATGTTGATCTCAGTCTGAAATTCCATATCTGTAAACCAGTGTAACCGGTACATATTTGTACAAAACATAATATGGTATTATAAGGGTTTTTGAAGTCAAATGATCAAGGAACCCCGGTTTGAATTTTTTGTTCAATAACCAAAACCAACTATAATTATCTTTATGTTGTTGAATTGTCTGAATATGTAGAAAATATCGAGACAAATTCATAATTATATTTTTTCATCTAATATAGTTACTAAGGTTTTGATGATTAGCAGAAATTTTAAGCATGAAATAAAATCAAAATACCATTATCTATTCAATAATGTTATTACAATATGCTTTAGTTTGATGGCATTTTATTCATGTTCCACATTTCAACATTAAGTTCACAAAATATCTGAATTAATGCAAAATTAAAATTATGACTAATCAATTGATAAAACTAATCGAGCTGCGAACAACTGACCCCAGATGAACAGAAAAATATTGATTTATTGCTATGAAAAGCATCATTTGATTTAAATTTTGGTTTGATAAAGGAGTTTGGTAATGAATTGAGGGAAACAAACAACTTTGGGGCCTTCAAAACTAAAATGCTGTGATAATAACAAAAAAGCGAGGTGACAAAGTCATAAAGGGACATTATAACAATGTTTTACTGTAATCTGTTTTACAATTGTTTTCAACTTCATTCAACTATTAGCATCAAAACTTTACAAAAGTACATAAGGCTAGATACACATTTTGATATCTGTATCCATATCTTTTTTGTATGATTCAATAAATAGTGTTTTTTTGCACATTGGACATATCCACTTTTCTTTTGGAGCTCTCTTTAACTTCAAACATGTCAGATGATACCACTGGTATTGACAATTTGGGTTATCACATCCAATCGTGACATCTAGTCCATTATCAGGTGCATTACACCCACAATATAATTTAATTTCCTTGTTGTTTACATGTTCCCTTTTTTGTTGAACTCGACGGCTAATCAACTCTGGTAGAATACTCTTGTGGAAAAAGTTATCTGTCTTTATCACCATT
This sequence comes from Anadara kagoshimensis, assembly GCA_021292105.1. Lineage (NCBI taxonomy): Eukaryota > Metazoa > Mollusca > Bivalvia > Arcoida > Arcidae > Anadara > Anadara kagoshimensis. Next base: position 41,234,351 of record CM037859.1, on the reverse strand, counting down.
TTATGTTTCTTGGCACAAATACAACCACTGTAAACTTAGGAGCCCAAATCACAAAGTCGCACTAAAAACAATTTTAAACATACATTTGAAGTTGAACTTTCGTATAGTATTGATGAGACTTTTAATTTTCCATTTGCAATGCAACAGTTCGAGTTGAATATAAAGTCTTTATATAATGTTTCCCGTTGTGAATAAGGGTATGTTATTACTACATCTTTCTTTCCATGGCAATTGCAACCAACTGGAAATGGCGTCTGCGCTGGCATCTAAGAATCATTTTTCTTTGGATATAAGAAGACCACATTTTTCAATATTTAAATTTTTGTGAGGTGGATCAGCAGTCTGCATAGATCGGGTATAGTCTCGCAGTTCATCCTTCTCATGTTATATGCCTCGTCTGATAGCATCAGTATTTATGTTTCCTTTTAAGATTACAAATTACAGTCAACGTCGAAAATAACGAATTTCTCGGGACCAGTTAAATAAATTAATAATATCAGAAATTCGTTATTAGCAAAGTGACAAATGAAATATAATCAACAAGTTTTACAAAAATAATGCTCACTTTAATTATATTATCAGAAATATATACATGTATGTTTGTATACAACATCGTGAATCGGGAATGCTTTGGGGGATCTATCGTTTAAAGAAAAAGTATGTTATTGATTTTTGCTTCTTGGAGACATGTTCAACATAATTTTAGATTATATCAACTGAGGGGAAAAGTTCATCCAAAGCGTTTCTTGTGCATTGAGAAAAAGTCTGATATTTTCAAGATTCAGTAACGTTTCAGAGGCAGAAGGGATTTTAGGTTCAGGGTCATCGCCAACTTCATTGTCGGTCATATCGCTGTCGGATCCCGCTGAACTGCAGATATCGTTTATTATGTCATCATCTGTCAGCGATTCAGATGTTACAAGCTCGTCATCTGCTTTAATAAAGTCATTTACACACGTGTCATCCGGAATATTACCGTTTTCTTTTAAGTCAGTCCACAACTGCACTAACTCAGATAGAGGGCGATCCTCGTCTATCAATTCTTCAAGGGGAAGGTCATCGTCACTGTCATCAGCTTCGTTTTCATTGCTGTTTGTGGGTGCACTCAATTCACTAACTACCAAGACGGCCTTTTTGAAACAGTTCGCGATTGTCTCGGACTTTTACTTCTCTCCATGAAGAACTAATCAAGGTTACAGCGGATAAAATAATTATTTGTGGAAATGTTTTTTCTTCTCCATACACTCGAGAAGATACCTGATAATTTTTGCCGATATTTTACTTTCAAGTTGTTTATTACCCCTTGATCCATCGGTTGCAATTTCAACTTGGTGTTAGGGGGAAAGAATGCTAGTTTAACAGATGACAAACCCTCATACTTTGGATGAGCTGGACAATTGTCAATAAATAAAATCACCTTACGCCCAGCCAATGTCGTTTTTTTGTCACAATGTCGTTTTTTTTGTCAAATTTTTTAAGTCACTTTAAAAAAAGTTCCGAGGTCATCGATGCACGTTTGTTGGCTTCATATTCAGTCGCCAGTGACTTCACATTTTTAAAACAGCGCGGATTTTGAAATTTTCCTATCACCAAAAGTTTTAATTTCTCTGTTCCGTCCATATTTGAGGCTGCCATAATCGTAAATCTCTCTTTACTTTTTTTTACCGCCGTGACACTTTTCATCCTTGAAATGCACGATTTAACGATTTTCCTGGTATCATTTTAAAGAATAAACCACTCTCGTCAGCATTAAAAATGTCACAGGGTTTATAATTTTTGATCAAGTTAGGCAATACAATTTTCTCCCATTCACCGTGTTATCACTGACATCATTTGTTTCGCCACAAACACTTTTGACACTAACACCGTGCCTTATTTTCCATCTGTCTATCCGACTTGCCGACACATTGAAATCGGGAACTTTTAATTTTTTTGCCAAATCAAACGTTTTTTCTAATAAAATTGGTCTAGTTCTTGAAATATTCTGTGCCCTTGCATTGTAAAACCATTTCAGCAGAGCTTTATCGACCTCTGGATAAGTGCATGCACTGATCTTTTTACAAGCCGGGCTGATTGATTGTTCCTCAGCTAAATCATCAATTTCTTTTCTTTTCTTTAAAATTGTACTTAAAGTACTAGGCTTGATATCAAACTCTAATGCAATTTCCTTTTTTGACTTCTTACCTTTCTTAACTGCCTGTAATATCTCGTATTTCTTCTGGATTGATAAAGTTTGCCTTTTCGCGAAGTGTGGAAGCCATATTGACAATAACAAAACAAAAAAACAACAAAACAGTGATTAAAATTCTTTTACTCGTCTAAAACAACTCACTGGTGAAAGACTTCATTAATCCGTTCAGTACTCAATGAACCATACACTACCTTAACAACTAATTACCTACTCGTGCAGTTAAAACAAGTACGCCCTTATTCAAACAACTGGAACGAGGCCAGTACTCGTGCAGTTAAAACGAGTATGATCTTATTTAATCAACCGGAACAAGGCCAGTAAGTTATTATTCGTAATAGCAGGTGAATGAGACTCTGCGGGCTTCATTTTGGGTTCGTTATTTCAGACTTTTACGTTATTTCTGACTTCGTTAAATCAGTGTTATATCAACGAAGATTTAAAGAGAAAAAATCGGGACCTTGAAAATGAGTTCGTTATTTCCGAAAATTCGTTATTTGCAACTTCATTATTTTCGATGTTGACTGTACTAATATGACTGATTTGGCCGGGGTTTCGGGATTTGTGCGAAAAACGTTGTGTACAGTAGAAGTTACTCCGCCAATTCGCTGTTCGTGCCATTTATTGAATCATTTTGGCCATGTGTAACATCATATATATATAATTTGATCAGTACTCACACTTAAATTTCTATTTATATCCAAACACTTTGAAATGAGTTCACTTTTATCACTTCATTATACAAGGAACTTAGAGGTAGTGGCAATCGTGGATTTGCTTTTGGTTGAACTTTCTAATGAAATGAATCGGCATACCCATTGAAACAGCTTAACGCAACATGCTTTGTTTCATATTGCTTAAGTGCATCCAACAGTTCTTTTCCTTCAACTGAAGTGAATGGTGCAATTTTTTTATGTAGTTTTTCTGTTGTCTGTTCTTTGACCGTTTCACACTCTTTTCCTTGTAAAATTTAATTTTGGAAATAGGATCTGGTCAAATTTTCTTTATCAATTCCTTTTACATGTTATTATTGTACTTTTGGATGATATAAATAAGTTGCTACTCGACGTCAGTGCGTTGAGAAAAAAGCCACTTTGAACTGCCGACTCATCACCTATTTTTGTTAACATTTTCTGTTTCAACATAGAAATAACAATTATGCGGTCGATCTTAAAGAAATTTATGGACAGTTCTAGTCAATATTTAGGTATTTTGTTCTTGAAACTTGTAAATCAAAGGCTCTATTTATTTTATTACGTCTTGATCCAAGGTGTCATCCCTTTTCCCATAGGGCGAAGGATCATTCTTCATTTAAGGGCAAATGTGCTACTTGGGAATAAAGGTTCATTATGTCTCACAATCTTTTGTGCTCATGGCACATATGTAATGGTAATATATTAATTCTGGAATATTTACATTTATTTTAATCTATCGTTTTTTATTATCATAATTTATGAGGCAACAAAAGCCAACCTAGCACTTTGTTTAAATACGTTTTACATTGATTAGTATGTTTGTGTTTGATGATTACATGTGGCTGCTTGACAGTCAGATCATGTTTATTACACCAAGTAAAACCATACCATGGTACTAGAAGTAATCCAATTAAGTAAGCTAATCTTCCTCTGGATAATACAAATATTAAATTAAATGTGAATTTTGATCCTACACAAGAGCAGTACAGAAACACCTGTATTAACCGTCCTTCAGTAAATTATATGTCACTTCCCTGGTGGAAGTTCACGTGTCGAACCTAAGTTGTCAATTCCAAAGTTTTTACTTTGCTTCTGGATTCTGATTCGGACATGGATTAGTATGTTTGTTTTTATCAATATCACAGTTTTTGCCTGCAGCAAATCCACATGCTGTGGATCTAATCATCATTTATGCCTAGAAACACTCAGAAAATGACTCAAACTGACCAACATTTTAGAAATGTGTCCAATAAAAACATTGAAGATATTGCAAGTGACAAGAACTGGGCGAAACAAAAACAGTAAATGCCTTTCAGAGCGTAAACGTTTGCAATCCTCAAAATTTGCAAAGCAACTGACAAAACAGATTTTACTTTGGGAAAAATCCCTTACTACCGTTTGCAAAGAAGCAACCCCGTCACTTATTCATGACAGAAAATACGAGTCAGTTGCCTTGAGTCGATACTCCATGAAAACCGAAGTAGTGAAAGAACCCTGTGAAATTCACATCCATATATTGCAGCTTCTCATGATGACGTAGAAATTATATCCGACATACCTTGTTAAAGTAAAATGATCTTATGATGCTAAATACAGCAGTATCTCGGAATAGACTAGGCACATTTTCAGAAAATGTGACTTGAACCGGCATTTTTTAGTAAAAGTTGGTAACATCTTTTTCTAACCTAATTCGAGGGTGCTGAATTCGAAAATGGCGGATACCAAGCTGAATTTTGAGTTTTTGAACCCATACTTCAAAAAACAAAATGGCGGCTAAAATTAATGGTGAATCAATGCAAAAATGATACTTGGGTTGACAAACTTTGGTAAAAGTTGGTAACATGATTTATTTAACATAATTTGAGGATGCCGAGTTCAAAAATGGCCGATACAAAGCTCAATTTTGAGTTTTTGAACTCATAATTCCAAAATCAAAATGGCGACTTAAATTTATAGTATACCAATGCAAAAATGTTCATTGGGGTGGCAAATTTTAGTAAAAGTTGGTAACATGCTTAATTTCACATTATTCGAGTTTTCTGAATTTCAAAAATGACGGATTCCAAGCTAAATTTTTAGTTTCTTAACCCATAATTCCAAAAACAAAATGGCGACAAAAATTGATGGTGTACTGGGTCAACGCAAAATACATGAAATATGTTACTTGGGTTGACACATTTTGGTAAAAGTTGGTAACATGCTTTATTCAACATAATTCGAAGGTGATGAATGCACAAATGGCGAATAACAAGCTAAAATTTAAGTTTTTGAACCCCTTATTCCAAAAACAAAATGGCGACTTAAATCCAGAGTGTACCAATGCAAAAAATGTTACTTTGGGTGGCAAATTAATGCTTTTGAAATATAATTTTGAGAGTACTAAATTCAAAATTTGCAAAAATCATTCAGAAGGTAAAGCTTAACCCATAATTCCAAAAACAAAATGGCGACTGTTACAATTTATGCATATAATTTCACAGTGTTATTGAAGTTACATGTTTAGCAAAAGATGGCACTTTGTTCTTCTTAACATTTCAGCATAACTTGAGGTTGCTAAATTAAAATGGAAGAGGCTAAACTGAAGTTTAAATGTTTAAACCCAATTTAAAAGAACTTCTAAAAATAAAGTGGAGGTTATAATTAAGTGTTTGTTCTTTATCTGTGCCTTTTGCTACTAAAACACTGCTTTATTCAGATCATGGCGTGAAATTAATAAATTAATTGTCAAAATCGAAACTTGTGTTTGAAATGCAGAAAGAGCCTATTCAAGAACAGTCTTTTATATAGAGTTTACCACATGTTCTAGCAAAATAGTATGTAGAACCCTTTGTTGTAAATGTCAAAATACCAAATTGAAATGGTTTGAACTTTGCCGGTAACTATATTTTTAACATAGTATCAGTCTCTATACAGTTTTGCCAGCGGTGTTTAAGGAACTCAATGTAACTTTTAAAGAATTCATTTTCTTTAAAAGTCAGAACGTCCTTAAATAAATATACATCATCATCATCTGACTAGAAAACTGGGTAAAGTAAATGACCGTTTTCAGTGTTGGAAATAGACGAAAGACTGATGTGCAAGCTTAAGTAATGAACTGGCCACTCAATCAATTTAAAGTCTAAAGCCACAATCGTTAATTGCAGTCAAGGTAATGGTAGCATTGTGCTAGTGGACCAAGACACCTTTACTGAGTTTTCCACAACACTTGAGTGGAATATTTTTGCGTAACAGCCTCACACGTAATACAAATAATATGACATTTATATTTTTGTCCCTTTTGGAAATAATCTACCACCAGAATACCATCAATATCTAAGTTACCGTTGTCATAACCTTTCCAGATGATGGAACAGTCTTTTTCTGCTTAATTGGTGGAGGTGAACCAGGGTGGTTTCATTGTTAAGACTATTGTTTGGGCTCTGGGATGCTTTACCTCCATAGTAACAAAGCTCGTATGGGAGCTAGCAGTATCTACTACTAAAAATTTTAATTAACACGCGTCAAAGTGCATCTTGTTTGCTTTTGATTAATTGCCAGAAGCCCAACGGGCTCAAAGCTTTCTCATTGCAGGATGTCAGAATGAAGTGTATTCTTCTTTGTGAAATGCCAACTCATTGCAAAAACAATTTTCTTTTTGAAAGAAAAGGATTTCTCAGAAATAAGCAGCCAATGTTTGTTTTGGCTACCATGAATGAAAACAAAGCTCTATTGACCATTTTTGGATTGCAACAACGGCATGCCTACCAGGACTGGGGTCATCATTTATGTTCTGCCGTTTATAATCCGCCAACCACTTTTTACTATTGCCTATTAAGGGGCATCTTTCCTTGTGCTGCTTTCATATCAGTATGGATAGCCTTAGGTGCTTAACCGTTCTTGTGAAAATATTGAAACCTGCTCTTTCACATTTTTTTACATTTGCCAAGTCACAAGGCTTATTTACTTTGGAGTAATACCTTGTTGATATAAACTTACAAAACGACACTGGTCTTCGGATACACAATCAGGAAATAGAGGGGTTGAAAAGGGACATCAACGCTTATCTCCTTTTTGACAGAAGGCTCACGACATATCATTCAACCCGCATACTTCTTACCAGTTTAATAAAACCAAGTGTAGTGTTGCTTTTGCTATAAGTTAAATATCAAACTTTACAACAACATTTTGTAATGCGAGTTCACATTTTTAGCAAAAAGTCAGCTAAGAGTTGCTCGGTGATGACTCAGCACCTCTTAATATGTTTTGAATGCTAGTTTAGTTATATCTACTTGGTTCTTCCTCTGGTAAAAAAAATCGTAAGCATTTGGTGCAAACACAGATTTCGGTTTTGTAAGCTATTTCATTCACATTCTGGTCTACATAAATCAGTGTTTCAGCATGTTATGTGTCATACTTTATTCAATCCATTCAATTAAACAGAAACATACAGTCCCATGTTCAAATTACAATCCAAAAACAAAAGCAAAAACTTTGAAAACTGGCTAAAGTTAAATATGTGAACTTTGTCCAGGATATTATAAGTTATGTACAGGGCTTTGGCAGGCTACACGGCCCCATGTAGGGGCCCCGTCAAAGATTATGCAGCTCAGGGTACATTCATCTTTGACGGGGTACATGGGGCCGTGTAACCTGCCGAAAGCCCTGTATAGTGTTTTTGTCACCCTTCAAAGTGTTACCAATTGGATCTTTTTGACTTCCACTTGGTATTTTGTATGACTAGATCGTATGTTGTCGCCATGTTTGTTTACCGTAACTAGACGTCAACGATATACGAGTTACTTCCCTTTTACCGCTAAACGTCGCGTGCGTTCATTTCCGAACATGTTACTATGTACCCCGACAAGTTAACCAATCAGCTTGCGAGAAATTTCTGTCGGAAGGGTGACAAATATATATATAGCTTTTTTCATAATGATCTTTGTCGCTAGGGCACCTGAGACGAAGGCTGACTAGCATGCCAGATCTTTTGATTTCATAAATATCAAACCATCTTTTTCAGAGTTTTTGCCCCTGAAAAATAATATTTCTTTTTGCAAATTTTGCTGGTTTTGTGACTATTTACTTGAAAACTATTAGTGTTCTATAAGCGCAATGCATTAAAAAACACGAACATGCAAGCTAAGAAGCAATGTTTGTAAAAATATGGTGATCCATAGAGGAGATGTTACCCCTGGAGTATAATGTTTTGCGAATTTGTTTTTTTTACCATATTTGTTTTAAAAAGTATTATAAATAAAAGCACCAAGTTGCAAAAATAATCAACATGCCAAGATCTAATTCCATAGCAAATTTTGTAAATGATAATCAACGAAGATGTTGTTGCCTCTAAAATTTCAGTATCTTTTAAATGTTTTCAGGTGAGCAACAAGGCCCATGGACCTTTTGTTTAAATTTTCTGCTCATTAACACCCAAGTAAGCCTTGGAATATTACAATATTTGATTATTAGCAGTTTCTTGCTACTAAAACAACTTCTATATCAACTTTTACGCAAAAAAAAAATTGATTTTGGCGTCCATTTTGTATTTAAATTTTGACCTACTTAGAGCAATTTTTCAGCTTGGTATCCGCCATTTTCGAACTCAGCACATCCAAATTAGGTAAGAAGGATATATGGTTTGCTTTTACTAAAAAATGCCTCTTCCTCTTTAAAACGACGTCTTTTCTGAAAATGTGCCTAGTCTATTTCTTTTCTAATTAAAACAAAGACGTGATAATTCACCACTCGGTACTAAACGTGATTATTACTATTACATTCAAGGTCAGCTTTTTTGTACAAATAGAACTGAATTTAATCTAGTAGTTAACACTTTCAATGAACTGAAAATTGTAAAATTTAAAAGACTCACAATGGTTTAAGACTTAAGACATGTGGATTTAAATAAAATCATTTTTAATCTGTAAAAATTTACAGATATCAATATACAATTTACTAAAGCTACACAAGAACTTCTTGCGTCTCTATCACACATATTGAACAAGATGAAAAATAAACTATAAATATGCCATACACAGGTAAAAGTGCTACGCACGAAAATCATGCGTTGAACTTTCCGCATGATTTTCGCATGAAAAACGTGTCAAATTCATACGTATTTTGTGAATGCGAATTTCGCATGAAAAAATTATACGATTTACGTGTATAATTTCGTGCGAAATTTGTACGAAAATTGTGCACACGAAAATCGCATCAATTTTTCAATTCGTGCGAATATCTCATGAAAAATTTATGCGAAATTCTCACAAAAAATTATTGTAAAATATTAATCATATCCATTTAAAAATAATTTTATAACTACATATACATAAATGTTAAATCATTTAATTTCATATGTGACTATTTATTATGTTTTCTTTCTACAAGTGTGTTGTCAATATATTCTTTATTATAAAATAGCAAGGGTTGTACTAACAAACATTGCTACAAAAATTGTTATATGTTTTATTTCAATTCAAAGTTTGAAAAGAAATTGCCTATGTTTTCAAAAATTTCTGTATCTCTAAAACTGTCATGAAAAAGCATAGCATAATCGCATAAGAAATTTGTTGCAAAATCTTATGAAAAATTCAATGCAAAATCTCTTGAAAAAATCATGGCAAAATCGCATGAAAAATTCATGGCAAAATTTCAAGAAAAAAATATGGTAAAATCGCACGAAAAATTTATGGTAAAATTTTACGAAGGAAATTCATGGTAATATTTCATTTATGGTAGAATCTCACGAATCTTACAAAAATTTACTGTAAATTGTCAATAAAAAAATTTTCAATGACGAAAAGTGATGACTTTCTTAAATTTTAGTCAGTTGCAATTCTACCAATTAAATATTTTAGCATTCCCAAGAATGATTTAAACTTTAAAGATCCTAAAAACCCAAATAAGAAATACATGTACATTCTTTTGATTTCTATCCAACTTTATAATGTATTATGTTTAAATTAAAACAAACATAAATTTGAGATTAACAATATCATAGTAACACAAAGTTCATTACTGTAATAAAGACTTCTTCAAAAAAGTTCATATAGGTTCCAAATTTATCATCATGTAAGAGATATATTTCCTAAGTTGATTTTCCAATCAAAATAAGTAAAAGAATAAGACAAGAGGCCCATGGGCCTTAAAGCTCACCTGTGACCTTGACCTTTGAACCCATGAGCTTCATTCAAATATCAAAATGATAATTAGGCCAATATTCAAATATATATCCCTATACAAAAAGTTTATAGTTTTTGAGATAAATACTTGTTTGTTTGTATTTGTGACCTTGACATTTGAACCCATGCCCTTCATTCATATATCAAAATGACCTTTCAGCCATTACCTACAATATTTTAATATACATGCATATACAAAAAGTTCATAGTTTTCAAGATAATCAACTATTTTGGTAAACTTGTTCATATGTGACCTTGACCTTTGAACCCATGGCCTTGATTGATATATCAAAATGATCGCCATGTCAATACATACCATTAACCGAAAATCCCACATCATTATCACAAGAAATGTTTAAAAAATAACATTTTTAATCAAAGGTCAAAAACTGGAACATGACCTTGACCTTTGACCTTCACATTAATCGGAAGAAAATCGCCAGACAAGATCAACAGTAAAAACTCCATACAATTATCTAAAGTCATTATGAAGTGATAACAATAAATGTCTCCTTTTAAAAATTACGCAATTTTATGCAAAAAAAACACGTTACCTTTTCTTCATCCAATTTTCATGAAAAACACAATTTTAATGTTCCTACTTATCCTGAATTAAAAAATCTAATAAAATTTGCCTGCACCTTTTGGTTTCAGGGAAGAAGATTATTTGTCTTTTGGCTATTTATAGTAACGGCAGCCATATTGTTAGGCGTGGCCAAATCCCGCACATAATTTTGAAAGCTTGTTAAAAAGGCATAATAATCACCAAGTGTCATTAAATTTGGCTTAATAGTTTTGGAGGAGAAGTTTAAAATGTAAAGTTTACGCACGACGCACTACACACGACGGACGGTGATAGATAGCAATAGCTCATCTGAACCATTCGGTTCAGGTGAGCAAAAAAAAATATATATAAATGTATAATCATTCCTTAATTATGCATTGCAAAATATTACTATGTTTTTACATTTTTATATCATAAGTCTTAAGAAACTAAAGACAGCAAATAAATTTTAATGAATATTAACTACATATTCAGATATTATAAAAATTCTATTTTCTAATTACACATTTATTTCGTTGGTTTGAAAAATTTCAGGTGGTCATACAACTTGTGTTGGTCATACAACCCATGAAAAATTTACATGTACAATGTAATTCCTTTTTATTTTGTAAACAAATTATGAAAGTTCTAAGTATAAGGAGATAACTTAATCATTTAAAGCTTGTAATGCAATTAATTATTTACCTGTTTTGACAAATGTATAATGTATTTTACAAAAAAATAGAACAGGTATTTTTTCTTTAACATATTTATAACAATATTTTTATGAAATGTTAAGGTTCTGTTCAAAAGCAGTGACCAAATAAATACATATCATATATACAGTGTGTATGTATACAAAACAACACAACACTTTTATTGCAAAAATTCTATTATATCACATAAAAACACTAAAAAATGTAATGACATATGTTCTGTAGTAAAGACATCATTATTTACATTTGACAAATCATAAATTCTCCAATGATGTCACAATGAGTAACCCCATTGAAAGTGCATATGTACATTACCGCCAAGAGTAGTAATACAAGATTCTGTATCACACTTGTATTCATTAAATCAGGTACAGAAACAAGTCTACTGTTAGACAAATCCATTTCTCATGCAATTAGCAGCTATCAAATTATTATAAAATTAGCTTTATACGCAGAATAGTACATCTCATCACTACCATTTAATAGTGTCGAAAACAAAATTACAATTTAAACAATAATATATCTTTGGCAAGTATTGCTAAAAAGAAACTTGCCGGTATTCAACAAGCTATAATGAAATGGAATGCCATTTCAAATGTGTACCTCAAAGAAACCCCAACTGGAAAATCCATGGATTTCTCTTTATAGGCTCTTTAAAATTTGAATGTACACTGATAAAGTTGGCATGAACAATCTACCGTGGAAAATGTAATGGGCCCTAACAAGAAAATATAACACTGTTTTTTTTATAGAATCATAACCAGCCTGAAGTTCTTAGACTGCAAAAGCTTAAATGCTCTACCAGTAAATAATAATCAAATCTTGACAAACTAATGAAAATCATGTACCGGTATATCTAAATTATACCAGTGTAACCTAGGCTTGTCTCATATACGGGGAATCATGACTTCATATCCCACAAGTTCAGAGTTATCTTTCTATGCCTGAAGCTCTTAGACACCTATAACCTTAAATGCTGTAGCGGTAATTAGTAATCTACAGTGAACCAAATCAAAGCAAGATCCAAAATTTTATATATACATACCAAGTTTCAAATCTATGTGAAAAAAAATCATCAATCTATCAGAAAAAATCAGTGTACCTTAAAAAGTAGGTCACAAATACCTACTTTTATACTTCATATCTTACCACCCTAACATTTTTACATACATACCGAATATAAAATCTAAACAAGTCACGAACTTATAAGGAAAAAATCAATAAATAATGAAAAGTAGGTCATAGTGACCTACAATAACTTTAATATTTCACAATTTGATTAAACATTAGCCAAGTGAAGCTAGATAAATAGGTGGCACATATCCTGAAGCAACCAGCCTCAATTCCCTGTGGGAAGATCACATCTTTCATTAAAATATGTCATTTTTCACAGTTTATACTTTGCTTTTTTATTTTAATTTGAAAAATAATCTAAAAATGGTTGCTTAATGCATCACATTAATGCCAAGTGGTACAATTGAAGGCTAACATTACTAATGGTGTGTACAAATCTCATGTACGTTAATTTTTCCCCTCGTGGGATAATCCACTATAACACCCAGAATTAAAGGTAAATGGTAAATTCTAATCCATTCTGTATGTAATGCCTGTTTTCATTGGCTGACGTAAAAAATTTGCAAAGTAAAATCGTTGATATACTGTCGAAAATTCCATCAGTAAAATCATAAATATATTGCTCCAAATTTTCCGGGTGCTTGCATGTGCAAAATCAACCATATTGTTGGATGAATGGAAACTTACACAGATATCTCAAACAAGGATGAATGTTTTCCTGTGGTGTAGGATTCTTTTACTCACATGCAAAAACGCAATTTGTAAGCAAATATATGCATCAAATGTTCAGTTTTCATGCCATCATTGGTGCCTTCAGAATATGATGTCATTAAATTTTGTTAACGTTCTTAGGTAAAATGATTATGACATCATCAATTAATATCCTATTAAGCCTATGTTAAAATTCCAAGATTTGTTAATTTTTTTATGCATTATTACTAAAAAACTTATTAAAAATAAAAATGGGATCCCTATAAATTTTTGCATTTTCTGATGTGCCTCAAACATATATACAGTTATGAAAAAATTAGAAACTGGTAGGATAGTGCCCATTTGTACCACTTGTTCTTAAGGATTTAAAATTTAATAGTTTGTTGAGAAAATTTAAATTTATTAAAATAATAGATTTTATAATTTTTATTATGAAACCAAACAGTTTTCCTGACACTTTTAAGCTGTTGTTCTAATTTCAAAGTTGTGTCACACTCTTTAAGGTGACAACCCCCATTTACACAATCATGCAAAATGCAAATGCTTTGCATTATGTTTCTAGATTCAATGTAAACAAATTTATTAGTTTCTTTCATTTTGATTGACAGATGATCGTTGCTATCACCTTCATGATCCATCTTCATCAATTTAGCCACACTCAATTTATTGCACAGTCCTATTGCTTCCTGGAATTAGAAAATAATGAGTTTTAATGATTAACTTAAATCCCAAAGTTAAAATTTAAAACGCATTGAAAATTTCTGGATTTTGAAGACTCAGGGTGTCATTTTTCCGCAAGATGTCTTTTGATTACGACGTCACTAAAGGTCTTGTGGTCATGTGAGATAGGCATATCTTGCAGGGCAAAAAAACTCTCTCACACAAACAAGTATGGGAGAAATAATGAATTGTTTTGTTGCCAATATCAAATATGGCTTTGTATTATTTGGGAGAGCAGATAAAAATGCAAAATGTTTATTCGTGAAAGAAAAGAGACATATATAAATTCGCCAAAGCTCAACCATGCCCTTGATTGAAACCAGACCTTTGATAGGTACTGGTCATAATGGCCGAAATTACAATTTTTACAGTTTTGAAGTTATGTCTTGAGAAAAATAAAATACCTGATTATTTTCGTCTTTGTATAGGACAGCTGTTTCCTTTTGAGCTATATCACCATTTTGGCATTTCACAGCCTTGAATTTATTGCATTTATCACCACTTGCCAAATTAAATTTTTCTTTAAGCATTGGTTCCTGCAGGTAATATGTTACCAGTTTCTGATATTTATCCCTGTGCCCTCAATTAAGGATGCCTCCATTTGTATCTTTTTCCCTGGGATACCTAAGTATTTCTTAACATCTTGTTCTTCGAAACATTCCAAAACCTTCGATGATGCTTGGACCATATCAAGTAAAATCAACAACCAGTTTGAAAGGATTAATACTGTATAATTTTTTGGAATTTTTCAAAGGTAATAATCAAAAACAAACATACTAATCTATATCCAAATCACAATCCAGAAGCAAAGTAAAATCTTTGGAACTGACAAGTTAGGTTATACACGTGAGCATCCACCAGATGTTGACCAATCAAACAATGCACAACCCAACAGTGGCATTCTGTGATGTAATCGGATAATAAAATATTACATAATCAGAGGTCATGACCCCATACTGTATTCAAGAGCAATTGAATGCCAGTAAAAACAAATATGCTCATCTAAAGAAGGTCAATTCCAATTGTAAATATTTTAAGTTATTGTCTGAAGTTTTACTTTAACCTGCATTATTGAATTATAATGAATTATACCATGCATGTTATGGCTAGTTTAAGCAATAAAATATATATTTCATGATAGATTGCAGTGTGATGTTCAACATTTAAGAGGTGATAAATGACAGTGAAGCATGCACAAATTGCATAATCTGCAAGGTCATTGAACACCCCCTCCCCCGGACTCAAATTGACTATATTTTAAATTATATAAATATTACCATTCTCCATCTTTTGGAAAATATCCACCAGTTGTTAAATGCTGGAATACTTCGATTTCAGCAAAAGCTTTTGCTGTATCTCTGCTTGTGGCATGTCTGTTCTGCCTCGCCAAGGCTTGTTGCATAAAAAATTATTCAACTCGTTTAATAAATTCAATATTACATAAACACGAATGCAAGATCCTCTATTTATTTAACATATATTGAATTTAACATTAACTAATTGCCATATTCTCACACACTCGTTCACTCACCTATACATCTCACATACACACCTATACATACAACAACATTAACAAGCTGAGAACGTCACAGACCATATATTTCTTATTTATACTTAAATAATGTTTAATGTCTTTTCCTTGCCTAGAGTCTATGTATCGTATCAAATCTTTGTTGATCTTTTCCTTATATGTAGATTGATCTAGGCTTTCAGTCAAACATTCTGCAGTTTTTATGCCATTTTCTGTTAAGCTATCAAAAGATGCTTTCAGCAAATGTTTTCCAATGCCAAGAAACATCCAGTGTAACATTGAAACTGGTTTATCTCTGAAATTAAAGAACCTTAGTTAGCAATCTCACATACCCAACTAGCTATTTTAAAGCAGTTTCTAAATCCACACTTCACAGTTATATTTTAAATTTGTAAACAAAAATGAATCCAAAATGTCCTTTTAATAAATTTGTTATTGATAGTAACGAAGATCATCTCAAATTTTATACAGGATAGCATTGTACAAATTTTGATCTGCCACACCTTTCACACTAAATTTGGTTTCAATTGGTTTCTGTGTGAAAATATACCTTTTATCGAATATTTTTCATTATTTCATATTATTATAAGTATTTTCTGGTGTAATGTTTATGTTTTATGTAGTGTAGTGTAGCTTTAGAAGTTTTGGTCTAGCACATTAAAGATCCATCTTTTAAATGTACTTACTCATGTGGATTGATGATATCCCACAAACAATTTTCATGAGGCTTTAACCCATGTCTCTGTCTAAAGTTCTTTTCTGTCTGTCAATTGAAGCCTCTGAAGTATTCTCTTGCTCACTGATGGGTCTCTTTGTTGTCCCTTCCTGATGCATTTGGATCTTTCAATCTTTAAAAAAGTTTATGTTTTCTTTTACAATAAATGAAATACGGTATTAAATATTTCCAAAAATTAGCTTCTACAGCTACAATCTTTGAAAATTTTAAAATACATGTAGGTGTCCTAAGTATGTTATACATGAACTATATAAGCTTAATAATTGAAAATGAGATGGGTTTTTTTTTAAAGATTTCCAATAATTCCCCCATTTTTGGTGCTCAAAGAGCACACATAATCCTTTCCTTTTTGCAAATGACATTACTTCAACAGTAAACATTTCAATAAAGGCCACCAAAGTAACCAATCCAATGTAATAAGAGGAGGTAGAATTTTATGCAAAACATTCATAATATGATATTCAAATCTACATGTTTGATATAAGGTTCATCTTGGTGTCTAAATTGAGTCAAAACATATGGCCCCGACCAGAAAAACATTAACATACGAACAGGAAACACCATATCATTATTTGTCCCATTACACCAGCATGTGATTAAAATTAAAATTATGTCTTACATTGCATTTGGGACAAAATCTGTTAGTATTAGGTCCCATGTGGTTACTAGCTTCTGCCATCATATTAAAATCACAAACACAAATCGCTAAATCACTGGTGACAATAATATCTTGTCCAGTTTTGGCATCATATGCTGTTATTCCATTTCTTACAAAAACACATAAAAATATTATACATTATGTAAATATTATTTAGAAATTAGGTTTTAATTACAATTTATGCCATAAGAAGATACACAACTAACTTCTTCTTAAAACAAAATGTTTCAATTGTCTATTGAGAATTTTTTATGAGGATACAATATATTGATAGATAAACTTAGCTACTTGTAGAAAAAAAGTAAGCTACTAGTAGTCAGTTACTTGTTAGAAAATCAGCTGGTTACTTTGAAAAAAGTATCATCTATGTAAGCAACGTATTACTACCTACTTACGGAAATTTTTAATGATCACTTCTTCTGTCTAAATCAAAATATTTTCTTGTACTAGTCTACGAATGTAGTCCCAATATTTTTTTATAACTACCTAACATTCAAAAAGAGTAGCTAGGTATTTATTTAAAAGATTTTCAAAATACAAGTATCTCACAATGAAGTATATTCAATTTTGCATCTTTTTATGTCCCATATTCAAACATTCAGGCTTCAATATACATGTACACACATGTCCTTCCACGAACCGGGTTGGGTGGTGGTTAGAATTCAAGTACAATTTCTATCATGAATAATCAGGGAGACTGGAGTTCTGTTGTTTAGATTCATCACTAAAAAATCTAAAATATTTCCCAAAGTAAAATGGCATATGTCATGAAAAATGCTTAATTATGTAAAGGCAAAAGTAACACTATTGAGATGAATGGCGAGACTCAGACAGGTATAACAATAACATATATAAATGACCTCATGAGAACAAATTTATTACCTTTTTAAATCATTAAGATCCTGAACAATATATTTGAGCAGCCCTAAAATTTCAACATCTGATGAGGCTGCTAAAAATTTAATATTGTTTTGGCTCTGTCTGATGGCAACAGGCAGGCCTGATAATTGGAATTGCAGACAGCGCAGCGGCCGCCATCGCTTGGATTTATTGCTACTTGTGTCATCCAGAAAAATGTTAACAGGTAAAAAATGTACTATTTTATTGCCATGGAAAGGGTTTTTTGAAATTAATTCTTTTGTTTCCTGTAAAGAATAAAATTGTTTTAGTTACTAGTTATTCATTATTATGTTTTCCTTAGGGACATGTGCTATTACAGTATTGTCTTTGGGAGTATAGTGCCCGAGCTGAAGTTGAAGGCACTATACTCCTAAAGACAATATAAGTTATACACGGCCCCGGCCATGACTTATGTACCCTGAGCCGCAAAAATGAATGTTACTAAACTCTTAAAGTTTTTATAGAGACTTAATTATCAAGCAACATAACCAAAGTATGATCTTGTTGTAATTTCTAAATCTTGGTATATATGTATTCTCCAGTAAATAATCATTTACTTTTATTGAGGCAGATATCTATGGGATTATATAGCTAGAGAAAACCACTTCTTTGTCAATTCTTCAACACTTTCAGATTTACACTTAGTCTACCATACTGTTTTCATTATAATACCAGAACATATAATGAACATTAAATACTGGTTTGATTACCTGAGAAGAAAAACTTCTCAATTCCAAAGTGTCTTCATTACACTTATGAAACTGGAACATTTCAGGGTTACATTTTCTTATGGAAGTAATGCTTAACAACTTGCTGTTTACTCTGTTTGAGGATATTAAACTGTAATGAATATTACATGTATTAAACATAGAATACAAGGAGCTATGGAATAACTGATTTAAAACCAATTTACCATTATCTATATTAACTTTCAACAAGAGCACTATTAAACTGGGGAATATAAGGAAATTAAATTTTGTATAAACCATATTCAGGTACATTCTGTTGCATGGTCATATTTATTTTTATGTAAAAACTTTAAGTAACAAAAATTTAGATTTTCAAATACGGTGCTGATGTCGATGTAACTTCTTTTTGAAGCCAACAATTGTCATCAAAATGGGAAAGAATCAACTATGAGTTTATCTATGTAAGGTAGGGAAATCTCAAGCAAGCCTCATCCCTTGGATGAGATTTACCTATCCTACATGGATACTCATAATAGATTATTAGTCCCATCAATATTGATGGGTGTATAAAGGAGGCTGATTTTTATGAATAAGGAACCAATTCCAGAATACATTGTAGGGTTTTCATAATCAAAGATCAGTAACTAATACATGGTAATTGTAAATAACTGATAATATAACAAATGACAGATACTATTTAGTAAGACCCTACATATAGACGAAATGCATAAGCAGGTGCTCTAACAAAATAATTTTGGATGTATTTGTGATATTATATGCAATTCATACCTGGTGTTGCCATGTCTCATTCTTTCAAACATAATTGTTCTTGCATACACTTGATTATCCTGCATTAATTATGATAAAAAAATTAATTAAAATTAAAAACAACAGGTCTATTGAGCTTAACACTAACCTAAAGATATGTCACATATCTCATGCAGAGAATTATTTATATAGTTAATTTAAAAGGGAAAACTTTATACACAATACACAGCAATACCAATTAATACCCTTTCATCATAATTCACTCCCAGTTAAGAAATTATGTAAGTAATTAATCAATGATTTAACCTATTTAATTAATTATGCCACCCTGAATTAAGTTCCCAGATGCACCTAACACATTTATTATGATTCCCCACCACTGAAGGTGGGGAATCATATTGTTTTCGTTCTGTTTCTTCTTATTATTATTCTTATTATTCTTCTTCTCTCAAGACCATATGCTGACGCATATCTCGGAAACGGCTTGATGGATTTTGATGAAATTTGCTACCAATAATCTGTTGTCTGTGTAGATAATCAAGACGCGTTTATTTTCGTTATCTTGAAGGTGGGTGGGTGGGTGTAAAACAATACGTAGTTAAATACCCGGGGAAACCAATTCTAAATGGACATAAGCTGGTTACGACACCTTAATTATACCAAGCCAATGCTTTCACCTATGACTTAATCCGATTAGTGACCGTTAAAAACTTGGCGATTTTTAAAACCACAGCTTGTCACGTCACACGCCTGTACTTAAAACCTTACACAATGAGATGAATGGTGTATACAATTTGCCTTGATAGATCAAATGGCTTGGGGGTTTTCTGTTAATCACTGACTGTGGAAGTAGAAGACTGCCCACTTTTTTAAGTTTACACCAATGAAATGTCTCCTTTTACTGACTGACACTTTCCTAATGACCGGTATGTCGAGTACAAAAATTTGTAGTTTTAGTCGGAAATGAATCTTCCGAGTAAGCCGCCACTCTGTTACTATTAACACTTTTCAAATAAGAGATGGACAATTATTTCAGGTATTGTTCAAGTTTAAGATAAAATATTTTTGTGTCTGTTTTATTCGATTTAAACATTGGAATTTTCGTAATTTGGACTGAAAGCTCACTTCGATTTAAACATGGGAATTTTTGTAATATTTCGTAATTTGGACTGAAAATTCGCTTCAAATTCGGCATATCGAATTAACTAACAAATTTACCTAGAAATACATAGCGATCTGACGGGACCATTTGTATCATTTCGATTTAAGCGAAATTTCGATTCAACCGATTTCGAATTAACGAGAGTCGACTTTATTTCTTTTGCATCAAAAACACCTCAATAAATCTATAGAGCAATGAAGATCTGGGTCTTTTAGATGCTGGAAATAACAATATGAGATTTATTCCGTATAATACACCTAAACTAATATGTACCCCAACGTGTTGAAAAGTACGGTTTTTCAATAGAGGGGGTCTTT
The DNA here is from genome assembly GCA_021292105.1 of Anadara kagoshimensis. Classification (NCBI taxonomy): domain Eukaryota; kingdom Metazoa; phylum Mollusca; class Bivalvia; order Arcoida; family Arcidae; genus Anadara; species Anadara kagoshimensis. The sequence continues at coordinate 41,213,785 of CM037859.1, read as the reverse complement.
TAAATCGGACTATATATACAGCGTCGATCTATTTCAACACACTATACACAGAGTTAACATACACGCTTCATATAAAAATGTCCGCCTTTTACTATTTTGACTGAGTAGATGTATCGTTATGATTATGAACCTCAAACATATAGGAATAACCGATATAAGTCGCGTAATTAAAATACAAACAGATGGCCTCCTATGATGTGTATTGCGCATTGAATCACGATTATTAATCAATAAACTTTTTAGAAAAATTATTAAATAAACATCACAAAGGGTAACTTTTATTATATTTTATTTTGGATTTCACAATAATTCCGAGTCCATCGGTGTTTATACTGTCTGACGACATCGGGAGGGCACCTGGGTATATTCTCAGGCAGTGTCGACACGCTACAATATTACTTGGATCTACCTGCCCATCATAAGAAGGTCTTACATTCGCACCTAAAACAACGATCTTAACCAACTCAGTCGTTAATTACTGTGTTTATTCAGTGACACTCGCCAATCCGTCACTGGCTTCAATGTGTTATCACCTGTTAATTACTGGTGACCAAGATACCGGTGAACTTTGAAAACTTGTGGCCAGAAAAATCGCAAATAATAATGATAATAATAATAAATAAACTTTATTTGCATAAAGTATACAAATAATACTTATAGCACATAAACAAATACATGCATATGTCAGATGACAAGACATTATAATAGTCGAAATATGAAAATAAATAAAAAATCGCAAAGCGCCGTGTTTTGTCGCAAGTTAAAGAAAAACATCGCAGTTAGCGATGCCCAGCGCAAACCCTCCCATACGTGTTCATTCATTGTAACACGCGGCGACGCCAAATCAGAGGCCCGAGAGGGGTTCTGCGAGTTTTCTTATTCAATAAAATTCATTGAAAACGTCACTTCCTATGCCGAGAAGGCCTTCCAATGTACGATTTTTCTCAACCGAAAACTTTAATTCAAATCTACTTTAACTTTCAAAGAAATTTTAAAAGGCAATCAAGGTATGATTTTTTTAGTTTACCAGGTCGGCGCGGTACAAATGTACTTTATACACAACTGCCTTTAAAATGCAATTGTTCATCAAGGCAATATATACACAACATTTAAAACGCATGTGACGTGAAAATCACAAGATTTACCCTTTTTGGCGACACAGTAATGAAATTGGCAACAAAATTTTTACAACTGGCGATTTCCTTGATGACATACTTTTACAACCCAGCGCTAACCCTGCTAGGGTCTTTTCACCAGATATATGCCATAAATTATTTATGGATGGTGGGGAATCATACGTAACTGGTATCCCAGTTACAATCTCTAGTTTAGATTTAATATTCATGGAATACTTTTCAAATATGTATATTTACCTCTGTGTTTTCCAGAAAGTCGATTATTTTCCGAACTGTTTGTATTTAGATCTTCTACGAAATCTCCTGGAAGTATTTAATATTAAATCTGAATTAAATTTTTATATTTGAACATTAGTTCATACATATTGTCATGTACATTAAACCCTTTTACTAACATGATGTTTTTCTTCAGATGAAGCATTAAGACAGCCAACCTTAGTGAATATGGTAGAACAAACAATATAAATGTACTGTTAAGTGTTAAGTTATGTTAATGTTTTTGTGAGTTTTGAGTAAAGTCATAGTCGAATATTTTAACATTTACATGTTGATGATTTCTTAATTATAATGACCATCGATTACTTCTCTCTATATACGCTTATGAAATAGATAACATACATTTAAGATTTCAAAGTTCAGTGTGCCTCTTTTTACCTTTAAATAATATTTCTTCAGTTTCACAGTTCCATGCAGATACACTACTCATTCTTTTTTTCCACTTCAAACCATCAGCTTGCTCTCTTATCTTGGTACACACTGATGAAAATCTTCCATATCTGTTGAATAAGCAGAGAATTTTGAGAGAGCAAGATGGAGAGAGAGAGAGAGAGAGATTTCGTTTCGTTTGATTTGGATTTTACTCATGTTATGGGATCTGCTGTCTGGGCGTATAAATATGAATTAGTATAAATTAGAAAAAGCTTGAAATTTTGATGAAAAAGTGTAATTATTACAATTCTAATAAAAATAGTGATTTTGTTTTCTTCTGATTCATATATTGTGACATACAACTTACTTTAAAAATTGAAATTAAAAAAAAAGCTTGCTGCATCTTTCATTTGATAATATGTATGTTTACATCAAGATTGTCTCATTGGAATTCTTAAGGGTATAAAAATATATAAATTTTCTCCCTTATGCTACAGTTTTGTTTGTCACCTATATAACTTGTGACCATATGGCTTTGAATAAAATAAATCCAAGATTAACATTCTTTTAAGTTGCTGAATACACATACAAATATTACTTTGATATAATGAAAAACAAGAGGCCCATGGGCCTTAACGCTCACCCGAGGAAGAGTACATATCTTATGCAGAGGTTCAATGGTCAATGACATTAATAAAAGAGAATATTAAAATTTTCAGCAGTAAGGGCCAATAATATGCAAGTATTTTTGCAAATTAATTATAATAATTATTATATAAGTATGCTATATATAACATATTTAAAGTCTAGCTACAATATAATTTTTTTAAACAGCTTAAACATCTGTATATTAAAATGTGCATTAGGCCAATACCTACAATATTCCAATATACATGCCTACACAAAGTGTTTATAGTTTTTGAGATAATTAACCATTCAAGTATTCGTTTGCATCTATGACCTTGACTTTTGAACCTATAACCTTCATTCATATATCAAAATGATTGTTGTGCAAATGCCTACAATATTCCAATATACATGCCTATACAAAAAGTTTATAGTTTTTGAGATAACCATTTAAGTATTCGTTCAATTCTATGACCTTGACCTTTGAACCTATGACCTTCATTCATATATCAAAATGATCATTAGGCCAATACATACAATATTCCAATATACATGCCTATACAAAAAGTTTATAGTTTTTGAGATAATTAACCATTTAAGTATTCGTTCGCCTCTATGACCTTGACCTTTGAACCTATGACCTTCATTTATATATCAAAATGATCATTAGGCCAATACCTACAATATTCTAATATACATGCCTATACAAAAAGTTTATAATTAACCATTTCAGTACTTGTTTACATGTGTAACCTTGACCTTTGAACCCATGACCTTTATTCATATATCAAAATGACCATTGTGCCATTACCTACAATATTCTGATATACATGCCTACACAAAAAATTCGTAGTTTTGCAGATAATTAACTATTTTGGTATTCTTGGACATCTGTGACCTTGACCTTTAAACCCATGACCCTGATCTATGTATCGAAATGATCGTCATGTCAATACCTACAAATAACTGAAAATCCTACGCCATTATCACAAGGAATGTTAAAAAAAAACATTTTTTATCAAAGGTCAAAAACTGGGACATGACCTTGACCTTCGACATCAATTGGAAAAAAATTGCAAGACAAGATCAACAGTGAAAACTCCATACAATTATCTTCAGCCGTTATGAAGTTATAACAATAAATGTCTCATTTTAAAAATTACGTAATTTTACGCAAAAAACGCGTAACCTATTTTTCGTCTAATTTTCATGAAAAACACAATTTTAATGTTCCCAGGTATGCTGAATCCAAATATCCAATCAAAATTTGCTTGCACCTTTTGGTTTCAGAGAAGAAGATTTTTTTGTCTTTTTGCTATTTTTAGTAACAGCGGCCATCTTGTTGGGCGTGGCCAAACCCCGAACACAATTTTGAAAGGATGTTACCAAGGCATGATAATCACCAAGTTTCATCAAATATGGCCCAGTAGTTTTGGAGGAGAAGATTAAAATGTAAACTTTACACACGACGTACGACGGACGGTGATAGATTGCAATAGCTCATCTGAGCCTAAAATACATAATTTCAAATATTTTCGCCTCAAACTTTAAAATATTACATAAAACGAACCTTATCAAATCATTAGACGTCTTTGGATGTGAAACTGCCATTTTTACAAGCTGCGATGGTTTAATGAACCAACAAGGTGTTCCATCATCTCCTTCACCCTAAAAAAATGAATTATCAATGTTTAATACAAATTGCTTATATATTGTTTTGTAAATGATACATTTAATGACATTATATAAAACTTTTACACTGTATTTAACCATTTAGCATTTATTTCATCAACGTTGTTAGCTGAATCTTGAATCATACATTGTAATTAAAAACAATTCTTTTTACTGGCAATACAGCAACAGTTTTCAATGAGCATTTGAATTAGGGACCTACATATACCACATCAAATTTGATTTCCATTGACCCAAATGTTTTGAGAAGATAAGTCACACATACACACACACCTGCCACCATAAAGGTCAGCTGGCTATAGATAAATTATATGGAATTTGGGAATCGAGAGAAATTTACCTGTCCCATCAATGATTCATGTTCAAGATCGCCAAATTTCATGTTTTTAATTGAAGCAAAAGAGGGCATTGCTATTCCAGCCTCCTTCATGATGTACCAAATGAATTTTGCAGTTTTGTCACTCTGAAATACGTTTTAAAAATTCAATTATAAAATACATGTATATTTATAGATGTGTTGATTATCTCCTGTAAAAAACTGTCTGTGTTTAGAATGCCAAAATCAGAAGTATGGTAGGATGATACGGTCAAAACAAACTTTTAATGGTGATCAGATCATTTGGCAGTTGACCATATAAATTAATGTTGCCATCAGTTTAATGGATGGTAAAAATGATCCGCCCAGTATCCGACAGATGGGGATTCCCAAACTGTGGTAGCACAGTGGATGCAAATCATATTCAGTTGAAACTTGTATATATGAAATATTAGCAGCAAGTGTTCTTAACTCATACGAATGGGCAGGGAGGTGGTTTTCTAGTAATGCCTTATAATTTAAATAAAATTCAATTAAATGTAAAAAAAATAAATAGTATTAGATTTAGAAAATCTGTTTATAATTTCCTTTCATAGTATTTTTGGGTACCAATTCAGGCAATATAATGGACACTTAACATCATCATAATTGATATTAATAACAATGATGTATGTAAATGTTGTTTTCCATACTTTAAATGCTTAAATTTCCTTCATTTGTATAAAAAAAATTGCCCAGCCACTTGGATTATTTCACTGGCCATCTGAAAATTTAAATTGGTTGCCAGCTGGACACTTGGGGGCTGATAAAGGCCACTTTTACTGGAGCCCTTTACAGACATGTTTGACTGTATGTTTGAACATATCAGAATTGTGTAAGTAGGACTTGTGTCAACTGTATTGGCTTACTCTATAATCCAGTATTTCAGCAATGAAATTTTTATTATTCTTATTAGGCAAGACTTTCTTTTGTAACCCCATACCCCAGCCATTTTACTCTATGCCTCCTAATATATTTATGTATTTTTTTTAAATTCATTTTTAAGGCAATATATGATGCCACTGACAATGTTTGAAATGACGTTTTAAGTTTTATTCATTAAAAAATTAAAATTTTAGTGGAGGGTACAAATGGAAGTATTTCCTATTATAATTATTATATCGACGATGATATATAATTTACCAGTGTATAAGTCTTTGAATGTAGAAGAATGTACAGATTAACCTCTAACTTTGACTGAAATGGGAACCATTCGCTCAAATGTTCTCCTGCATTTCTACCAAATTGTGCATTTTCAAACTCTTCATCAATATTGTGTCTAAATTCCACGATTTCTTCAATTCCTCCGACGTTTTCTTGATCGCTTTGCACCTGAGATTCTGACGAAATTTCCGCATTTTCTTCAACAATACAGGTGTCACATGTATCCGCGATTTCAATATCAGCTTCAAAACGGGAATTACTTATGTGTTTATCGGTATTTATATGTCTCCGGTAGTTTGAGGCTCTGTCGGTTTCATAATCGCAAACTTCACATCGCATTTCGTCAAAATCTGCATTCCACTTTCGTTTTGACATTTTACATAGCGATCATAAACATAAGGAAAGATAACTCTTATGACTTACCAATAGCCGTAAGGGAAAGGTAACTAATAATGTCGATTTTTTTAATTAAATAAAAAAAATGAAAAAAATCAGTTAAGCTACAGTTTTTAAAAATCACTTTTTTATTTTTTGATATTTATAATTTTTTAAAGACAAGTTTTCTTCGGAGTAAAACTTGTCTCGGATCCCAATCCCTAATTACTTCATGTTTATGTTTACGTCTGCCGGGCACGTGCAGAATGACAGCTGACGCCAAAAATCGGGTCGTCTGACACCTTGGTCTTGAAAGTCTAACAAGTTTCAAGTAGACCAGCATTATAAGTGTGTTGTAAGTATTTAAAAGTAGTATTGTTTTGCTATTATAAAGCGGTTTTGGTGTTAATTTTTGGAACCAATTAATATATCATGTTTTTTATATAAAGGTATCCTAATATTCATTCATTCCCAAATTTATTGCCCAGTAGGCATTAGTAAAAAAAAAATAAGATCAGTAACAAGAGAACGTTAAATTGCAGTTATTTTTAGGAATATACTATCCAGTTAATCTGTACTTTAATTTTTCTCCATAAAACGATTGGATTTTTCTCAAAATTTTTGATACAAATACAACAGTAACAGATGTTAAACCAATATAAGGATAGGATAAACTTCCTGCATGAAGATTGAAGTATTATATCGTCGACCGTCCTACAATCGAGAGCGTCCTAAGATTCGAGGCCATTTTTGTTTTCAGTTATTATACTCGAGTATCGTCTCTGCAGTGACGATTATATGCATTAAAGACAAAATTTAGGTATTTACTGTGAAACTATCCAGAAAAATCAGTTGCTCTAAAATTCTTGTTGCGTTAGCAAATTTAGTTCGTTTTCTATTAGAGTCTCGAATCACGGACGGTCGAGGATATATATATATCGGAAGTAACTTGATGTTTTCCAATCAGTTCATGTATTTTATTTTCAAATATGAAACAAAAACACCCATGGTTATCTCTGTGTTTACTTTTCACAGAATAATTGTCAAAACTGAATGATAATGATACAACAGTCACTGTTGTAACATGTGTAGCACTTATGGAAAAGTTACCTATTGATTTCAAATGTTTGATTATTCTCGTCAGTAGCACGATCAGGTGTACATGCGTACAATTGTGTAACATCAAAATAAGGCAGTGTTCAAAAAGTGTCACCCGCACTGCCACACCCGCACCTAATTTTCCACATTACGCACAATATCTCTTTAGAAACTAAATATTTTTTCATAAAATTTTACATACATGCCGGGCATGGGTATTTGTACTAAATTCTCTTTGGATTTTTTATTAAAAAAAAGAATTTTTGAAAATATTGATCAAAACGTTTGTGCGGCAGAAGTGCTGCACTTAAGCCAATTTTTTCAGAGTGAATTTGGTTTTTTTTATCGATTTCTCTTATATTAGAAAATATTGGGCCATAAAATTTTAATGGCATCTAAATATGATATTTATCGAATTACAGACGTTTCGTCCCATGCCATTTGGTACCATATTCAGGACTTTTCGTCCCAAGACATTTCGTAACATTGTTATATTATTTAAAAGAGATAAATGAATATTATTTATTTATTTATTATTTATTTATTTTTTGGTTACTGTTTCGTGAATAAAATAATTTTTATATTTAGTCAAGCACAGCTTGGATATTTTTTAAAATTATAATTTGACTTTAACTAACCACGCTTTATATTTGCGTGAAGTTGAATAAACTTTAAAGCCATAAACAGATAAACTGAACGGGAATACTGATAATTTTTTTTTATCAAATGAAAACAAACCATTTTTCCACAAGCTTTTAGTATTCGGTATGTGTGTTAAACAGTTAATATCTATTTATACATAATAAGAAAAATTATTAAACCTAGAAATTTGATTAAAAACTGGAGGCCAATTTCTCTCCTGAATGTTGCCTATAAATTAGCATCTGCTTGCATAGCAGAGAGACTGAAAAAGAATTTAGACATCCTTATTAGTGATGACCAAAAAGGGTTTATATCTGGTCGATTTATAGGTGAAAATACCAGATTAATGTATGATATTTTATTCGAAACAAAAAGACAAAACATTCCAGGTATGATTGTACTGATTGACTTTGAGAAGGCCTTTGATACTGTTTCGTGGGAATTTATTAATAAAGTAATTGAATTTTTTAATTTTGGCCCCTCTATGCAAAATTGGATAGACTTTATATAAAGATTCACAATCGTGTATTATTCAAAATGGATGCTTATCGCCCTTTTTCAAATTATATCGTGGCTGCCGTCAGGGGGACCCATTATCGCCATATCTCTTTTTATTGTGTGCAGAAATATTAGCATTGATGATCAAACAAAACGTAGATATAAAGGGTATAAAAATATTCGATAAGGAGTTTAAAATTTCACAATATGCGGACGATACATCTCTATTTCTTGATGGTTCAGAAAAATCACTTAAAGAAACATTAAAAGTGTTACAGTTATTTTATGAAATGTCTGGATTGAACATAAACATAGAAAGAACAAATGTAGTATGGATTGGGGTAAAAGGGGGGTCTTTGGATAGATTTTGTGAGGATAATAAATTAAATTGGAAGGGATTTTAAATATTGAAATTGACACAAAATTATCCAAAAGTTTCTTTTCAAATCTTTATAAAGCTACAACTGATACTAAACTTAGAGAATTTCAGTACAAATGTCTTCATAGAATTGTAGCAACAAAAAGAAGGCTATTTTTCTCAAAATTGCTGATGATCAACTATGCTCTTTCTGTGGCTCAGAAAATGAAACAATTCAACATTTATTTTTTGAATGTTTGAATGTACAGCAGATTTGGAACTGGTTTCGTAATGTATTATTGAATCTAGGTTACAAGATACAAGCTTTTACCATGACTGATAATCTGTTAGGAATGATAGATGAAAGTCCACTCATTAACCACCTGATCATCTGCACCAAGTACTATATATACAGACAGAGTATTTTAAGGAAAGTCCTACGTACAGAGGCACTTGAAAACTTTTTGAAGTTATATTTTTGTGTCGAAAAGGAAATTGCCTGGAAGAATAACAAATTAAGTCATTTCTATAACAAATGGAGTTTATTTCTACGATTGTTTGAAAAAAGTAACAACTAAATTTTATCATTTTTAGATAATTTTATTGTTAGGAAATATATTAAAGAACAATCATAACCACTCAAATATAATACTATATAATAACTGTTTCATTAATTTACTTATACATTTATATCCATGCAGTTACATTTATACAAAGGTACATGTGTCATTGTTACACAATTATGTTTATCATATAAAAGAAATTCTAAAATACTGTGACATAAAATAAGTTACATAGTGAATTTATATAGATGTATAAGAATATCCATTGTATAATGAAGTATTGAATATTGTGAATTGCTCACCGAATATCTATTGAAATTCAATTGTTGTTATTGACTACATATATATACTATAACTTGCACAATTACATGTGCAAAGGATTGTAATTTTTTGGAAAATAAAATATTCATTATAAAAAAAAATTATTAAACACGTGAATTTAAATCGTGAATAAACTATTGTTTCGTGCTCTGGATATCGTCAAATTTCCATTAAAAATTGCACAATAACACCAAGATAAAAATTAAAACGAATGTAACAGTAGGAAAAGTCGTGGACAAGCTACAAAATGTCTTGGTAAATTTTAAAATTATGGAACGAAAAGTCCTGAAAATATTACGAAATATCATGGGACGAAAAGTCCAATGGTACGAAAGGTCTTGCGAGTATGGGACAAAAAGTCCTGAATATGGTACGAAATGTCCTGAATATGGTGCGAAATGGCATGGGATGAAAAGTCCTATGGGACGAAACGTCTTGCACCCATATTTATCTATCGAAAAATAACAACTTCATTATTTTTAATTTTATAATTATGGAAAATTCTTGGTGTGGCAGTTGGACACATCGTCAGCCACATCAATATCCAAATTTTCAGAGTGAAGTTTGGTTTTAGATTGATTTCTCCTATAACCAATAAATCCGGAAAAACTAAATCCATGGTCGCCCGCATCACTAAATCAATAGTCAAGTACAACTTCGTTGCAACTCGACTAAAAATCTCTTTTTATGTCCACTGAATATTTAACAATAACAACATTTTATGAACATCTAGATCAATCCAGATTTTTGGACTAATTTCCACATGTATGTATGATACAGAGTGACTATTTCACGAAATAACTATTTCACTTAAATTTAATTACATGAAGGAACACAAGATTGCTTGAAAAAATCTACTGACTTTTGACACTGGCTTATTTCAATTTATTTAAGATCATATCATCATGAATTGGTATCATTTTCGATGATTTATATATAGCTTACATAAAAATATAATTTTAGGGATTACAATAAATCAATTTTTTTTTCATTTTACATAGCTTACTTAAAATATGTGTATCATAATAGTTGTATTAAATTTAATGCTATCATGTCTATTTTGAACATTGTTTAAGCAGATGTCTTACTAAAGTAACATATTTTCAGAAATTAAAGATGTCACAATCTAGTGAAGTGGATATATTTGTAGTAAGTAATGCTTTTAAATTTGATTTAACTCACCTGAGCTGAAAGATCAGATAGGATTATTGCAATCTGTCCCTGTCTGTCGTCTGTCATTTATCTTGTGTGAACTTATTCAAAACTTTTGGTCCAAACTTGACTATATTTGGCAGTAATGATGCCGAGGTGAATTAGTTATTATTAATTTATTAATTTGCAAATATCCTGGCATTTTAAACTTAACTTTCTCATGCCATTGGCACTACTCTGGATATCATTTTAAGGTTTCGTTGGAAAGACCAATGACTTTCATTTCTTAATGCTGAACACTTGGCAAAAGAGCAATTGCTATCTTAATTTCAAGTCTTGGGTGATTGAAACTGCAGCCTCTCACTTAAGGTATGAGCATTACACTGATAAGTTAAGTGTGAAAATACATAGGATTAAGTTTCACAGGTAACAGACTAAAGAAAACCAAAACTAGTGTCATTATATACATATCTTAAAAAGCATTATATACAAATGTGAATAAGCAGTTTACAATTATTTCATGTTTTTGGACCCAGAGACATGATAATTTATTGCACCGATTTTCTTTTAAAATGTAAAATTGTGATAAAAAAGATTTTAACATGACCTTTTCCATGGCATATATATCAGCCAAAGGGTGTCTGGCCTGACATCCACATCAGTCTCTGATATGGATGCCTTGGGCCGGTGTGATGTGTGATATAAAAAAGACCATGTAATAATCTCTATGTAATAGGAGATAGCAACATATCAGCAGGTAAGTCTATATAAGAAATATAATTTTATTTGAGTGTGTTCAATCAGTTTTATAATTGATAATGCCATATGAAACATTTTGAAAATAGCATGTCACACATATACAATGTACTAGTTTATAATAATGTGTTATAAATGTCAACTTTTAGAATAAATATAAAAAGAAAGGTAAATTTTAAAATTTTGTATTATTTTCAGAGAGCCTTTGTGGACGCCCAAAAGTGGTGGCGAAAACATGGAGATGTAGAAAACTTTTGGGAGCTATTCAAAAGAACATTTGATAGTATTGATTTAGCAAAATTTCAGTCTCTGGAAGAGAAACAGAGAAAAAAAATTGCTGATCAATACAGCAAAATTTTAGTCTCTGGAAGAGAAACAGAGAAAAAAAATTGCTGAAATAAATAAAAACTAAAATATGTACATGTTGTTGATTATTAATTAAAAAAAATCATCCATTTTCAAATTTAAAAGATTTTAACAAAAAAAAGGTTCCTTCGGATTATCCACTGAACTGCTTTTAAATAACTTCTATAGTGCTATATTAAATAGAATGTATTTTGAAGATTATAAGAAAATGTCACCTTTAAAAAATTTACTGTGCCTTCAATGCCATTGAAAGCATTATTTTTTGTTAAAATTCATGTGATCACATAGGCAATATGTTGAAACATTGATGAATGCGAAATTGGATCATTTACACTTCACAAAAAACAATTGTAATCATGACATCTTTTAAATGGATTATTGGAGGAACAAGGACTGCTATGGTACCTATATGTATTTGAGTTGGTCAATACTTTGCTTATATACAAATAAAGTGAATTTCAGAATTTTTTATTTCCAATTATGGAAAAAATGAATAATTGGATATTTTGCACACACAAGTGCTACATTACTTATTTCTTATTCAAAGAAAATACTTTATTTTATTTCTATAGCATTATAAAAACTATTTATTAAACTTTCAAATTCATGTCAGTGAATATGTTTTTCAATATTTCTAACTCTCGTAATAACATTACATCATTATAACAATTGAATTACAGAATACTGGAGTTTTATAATCGGTGATTTCAATGTTTATCTGGTGTTTTTTGTTGTGGTATGTTCTTGTTTTTTTGCTTTTTATTATCTAAATTTGGATTTGTTTGATTAAAAAAATCAATGATTGTATTCTTAACAATTCAAACTCTTATCAGTCTATTAATTTGCCACAGTTTGGTGGTAATTCAAGATTACACATTCTACAACTATTACAATCATTATGTAGATACTAATACCAATTAATGACTATGTGATGTTGGAAGATGCTCTAAAAAAGTAAAGATATTTTTTTGTTTTAATCTACAGATTTCTTGAAGCATCAGATCTTCAACTTCATCATGTTACAATTCCTGTACAGTATACAATATTCAGCAAAACTGTTCATGCAAGAGTATTGGTAAGTTAAATCTTTAATTAACACAGTTATTCCATATAATTTTACCCCACCCTCACAAACTAGTTTGAGGGGGTATATCTGTCTTTCTGTCTGTCTGTCCGTGTAAAATCATGTCCTGGCAATATCTCGTCAATGCTTTGGACAACTCTCATGAAACTTCACATTAATAATCTTCATGGTCCAAAGGTGTGTCATGACCTTGAACCAAATTTATATCAGATAGGTCAAGGTCGCAGGAAAACTTTAAATGTTGGGGACAGGGAGTAATTGGCTCTCAAGAGACAATTCTAGTTTGATTTAATTAAGACATCCATTCAAGGAATCAATAATAAAAATAAGCATGAAAACCAAGGAAAAAACTTTAATTGTTCAATGCAAGTTGATAATATGGAAAAATATATTGGTTAATCAATGTCAATGGACAATCTTCTCTAACAGTTCATACCTTGATGAAAAATTTAATTTAATAACACACATCAATCCTTAAGAAACATATATTCTGGTAATCATTATTTATTTATCTAAGAAATCGCATTCTATTTGAGTGAAGCAGTTCATGTTAAATATGCTATTTCTGACTCTCATTCATCATACCGAATGAATACACTCAAATAGAATGTTATTTCTTTCATTAAAAATATTAATAGCATGCATGTCCAAAATGTAAAATTATTGCGTCAATAATTTGTTCTATTCAAGATTGGATTGATGGAACAGCCTTACTCCTTACTAGTTACAATCAAACAATACATGACGTAAAAGGATGATATTCTATGATGTAATCTGATAGCTAAACGTTATGTAATCAGAGGTCATGACCTCACATCGTATTCAAGAGCAATTGAATGCAAGCAAAAACAAATAGGTTCATCTAAAGGTCGATTCCAATTGTAAATATTCATTTTTTGTTTTTAATTCTTTTCACTGAATGACCATTTAATTCTTAAACTTATTTTTAATTTCAGTTTTAAAAATTATGATTAAAATGGTTGAAGATCTGATTTCAAGAAATAGTTGGTTTGAAATGTTTTGTTTTTGGTAATGGCAGTATTTTACAAGTAATTTATACAAAGAGGTAACATGTATCAACATGAATGATAACATTTTTTAAACTTTAATAATTTAAAAATGTTAAATTATGTTAGAAACATTCATTAAACCATAATTTGAAAAATATCTCCATTCAAATTTTACATAATGTACATGTTTGAAATTAAAAAAAGGATATGATTGATAAAATAACACTCTTGGCGGGTGTAGCTGGCTAAACAGGAGGTGCTTACCCTGGAACACCCAACCTCAATCCTCTGTTGGAAGTTCACATTTTAACATGAATTGTCCATTTCAAAGTTTTTACTTTGCTTCTGAATTACGATTCAGAAATGGATTAGTATATTTGTTTTTGATATGTTTGATAAGAAACAATTTTTAAAGGTCAATCTCCATTCATTTGTTTAGCTTGAACAATCATTGTTACAATTGTATTGTCAGTTGAAGTCAAAGAAAGAGAAATACCTTCAGTGTATATAAAAAAATCACTAAGTTATTCTATTTTCAGTTTGCAATAGGGTTTTTAAAAAGCAAAAAGAATCCAAGACTTGCTTAATATTCCAGGGATTTGAACAGACAGATTCTACAATCATAACATAATAAATTTCCATGTGTATTTTTGCTAGTTACAATCAACAATTACAGCTTACAATTTTGATGCATGATTTTTGTGCAAGGAAATTTAAATGATGAAATGCTTTATTTACACGAGTTTTAAGAGATGTGTAATCATTTAAAATATATTCATGAAATTCACTTAATTTTCACATGAATTTCGTGCGAAAAATTATTATGATGCGAAATTCGTTCATTTTTCGCATGTATTTCATGAGATGTTTTCGCATGATTTTTGTGCGTGTGCTCCTTTCCGCACGAAATTTTTTCACGAAATTCGCATGATTTTTATACGTTTTTCGTGCGAAATTGATGCGCGTTTCGTGAGATTTTTTCGCACCATTTTCATGCGTGTGCTCCTTTCAGCTTTTTTTACGCACGAAAATTTGACACGAAATTCGTGAAATTTTTTCATGATTTTCGTGCGTAGCACTTTTACCTGTGTACCAATGAATAAAAAGAACGCATGTTTGACATCAATAAAATTCTCCGTTCTCAAAACTTAAAATATATTTTATTACAATTGTGTAACTTTACACAGTGCAGTTAAAATTCCTTTATGACAGACGCTACGCTACACATCGTTCTACTCCGTCGACTTATCTGAACATATACAACAGTCCTCTTTCTTAACAGCAAAGTGCTGCAGTTTCAATGCACGTTTGCCTTCTCACTGGTACTAAGGGATAACTATCTTTTTGTGCAGTAGCTAGTGATTCAAATAAGCATTTGTACATTTTTACATTTCTCGTGCCTTGATTCCTTAATAACAATTTCGTCAATAAGCTTTGATTAATTTATCTTGTTTTACTGGGAATAATTTATTTACAAGGTACAGATGTGCATGATTTCAATCCACTTTTATTCACTGATTCAAGTCGAAAAAGAACCCCAGCAATATTATTGCGTGTTTATCCAAGACTAAAAATAATAAAAACACACACAATTCTATAAATTATGAAAAAGATTAAAAAGTAAATGCATGACTGTACTTACATTAAAAATATTCATGTGGCTGAAGACCTGTAGTATAATCACTTTATTTATACAATTTGTTTAGGCCCCGGTTTAACAATTATTCATTAGCTTAGTACTTAAATCTTGCAAAATTTAAAATCTTTATAATTTTGTTTATTTTTAAGATATCCAGGAACTTAAGGTGTCAATTTTAAGATAATTGCTAGAATAGACCCTTTTCCTTACTGGTGATAAGTTATTCCCCTTGGTATGAGCTGTTTAGTAAGTGATTTCAAAACGAGGTTGACACTGTATTATCCCACTTGGAAACTATGTAAACATTGCATAAGATTCAGAGAAGTGGGAAGAAATTGCATTTGAAGTTGTTCCTTCGTGTATCAATATTTCTGAAACTGTATTTTATCGTTAGTGTACAGCCTGAAGATGCACGTCTACAAGAATTTATTGATTTTTGGAGAATTACAGGTGAGTCGATGTAATAAACATCACATTATGTTTATATTCAAGACACATCACACAATTGACCACCACCAAATTCTTTTACACTGACAGCTACCCTTTTGTTTATTTAACCTTGATAACAGGTGAAGTCAGTGAAGCATGGTGTTATTTGGGCACAGGCATTTAAACACACCTGTTCTAAATAATTAGATAACACACCTGGATCTTGTAATATATTTACAATATGCTACTGTATATATATAAATATATATATCCAACATTCTTTGTATAGTAACTTTATGGTTTCATATCTGTCAGAAGCAATTTATTTTATAAATACAACATTTCAGTACTAACACAGACACAAGTTTAATATTTCAATAAATGATAACTTTAAGCACAACACAGCAATCACAACCAGGCTGCCACTTGTAATTATTGTAAATACTTATTAAATTGATACTTGAAGAATTTTTTTAAATGATTGAACCTTGTTTAAAGATGAATATTTTAAAATATATCTTAAAAAGACTACAAACTGTGAAAAAAAGACAAATTATATACCTGTCTAATTAATTATTGTTGCAAAATACTTGTTAAATCCTTTTTTAACATATTTAGATTTTTTAAAAACTTCATTTTTCTCTTCTTTTTTTCTAATTACACTTCATTAACAGTTAAATAATTTAAGATAGGGATTGGATCAGAATTTAAAGGAACATTTTTGTTTCCCCTTATCTATTTTTTTTTAATTTAATTTTTTTTATTGGTCATATAGAATAAGAAGTAAATGAATCATCAAAAGGTGTTTTATTTTGTAATTTTGAATGATAACTTTATTTTTTTGTAATTATTGTTATACTCTGTTGACCACTTTCTCCGTTTTATGTAAACTTTCTAATATAAGTGTGTTTCAGTCCAGTTTAAACTGTATATTAATTTTTGTTTCAATCCAAATCTTAACGGCAATTCAAAGTTTTCAAACTAATTCACAGTGATAAATAAAAAATAAATGTTCTATATGTTCTGGAAAAGCTTGACAAAAGCTACTTTTAACAAGGTTAAGTTATAGGAAGATAAGGTACATATAGCAAAATATTTTTTTCTTACGAATCCAGGTTTTGGTGAAATAGCTGAAATTCATTTATTTGTTACATATTCAAAAGTGTTATGAAAGAGAAGAAAAAAGTCCACTTAAAAAAGAAAATATTAAAGTTCTAAAAAAAACTTTTATAGAAAGAGCAATAAAATTTTATGAGGCGGACCGAAAATATACAGTGAGAGAGACATAAGGGGTATTTTATACATGACCTTGTGATGATGTTTTAATCTGGATAAGTATATTTATATAAGTAATTTGAAAGTTAACAATATTTTCTGTTGCAAGACTTTGATTCTCTTACAGAAGCTCTCCTGCTCAGTATTTTATTATTGAGTATGTAACACAGACTGAATAATAATAACCAAGACGTGTTTGATATTTTTTCATTCATATATCCAACTACAAATATTAAGACTATTATTTAAATGTACTTTATTTTTTTTCCAGATTCATTCAGTTATATACATTCAGATTTGTTTTTCTATTCTTTTTTTGTCCCAGTCATTCAATCACATAATGCTGATAAATAATGTATCTGTTGTTTTAGAGTTCATTAATCTAATGCCACTAGGTCATACAATAAGCATCATTTTATTTTTTCCCAGATTCTTCTTTAAAAATGGACAAGAAAAAATCAAGAGGAAAGCAGTGTTGTGTAAAGATGTCGTTAGCTTCTTCTGTTGCTTTTATGCTCACTTTTGTACACACACACACACACACACTTGCATCACACACACACACAGAGGAGTCCCTGTGAAATCAGTTCCACGAACAATATCTGATACAGTATATTAAATATATTGATTTATCTATGAAATTGATTTACAATGATAAATGAACACAAATACACACAAAAAACAAAAATAAATGTACAACAAATGTAGAATTTTAAAATTTTATTTTGACCCCTTCATATCCATTTTACAGTAGAAAAAGAATAATTTTGTATACATGTAATACTGCATTTGCAACAAGTTAAGACCAGAATGAACAATAAAAGTGTAACAATATGAATATTATTAGATTTTACATACATGCATTTAACAGCATCTATCAATGTGTGAATGAGAATTTTTAATTACAGATTGACATTATTTAAACACACACACACACACACACACACACACACACACACACAGAGGCATTTGAAACTATAAGAATTGAGTTGATAGAGTAGTGTTTGAAACTTGACTAAGATAAAATTCACAACAGTTTTGAACTGTAATTTTCACCAGTTTCTGTACAGATATCATATGGAGAATTTGAAAGTTTACCCGTCCTCTTACAGCCCCCTAAAGAATTCTATGTAAATAATTTAAACTTTTAAACTTTTTTTCTCACCAAAGTATAAAGTTTTGTTTTATTAAGTTATTTTTGACATGTTTTCTGCACAATATTTTAGAACACTTTTGCACAATATGACTTTTAGTGGGGTCCAATATGGAAGTCTATCCATTTTTTCAATCACTGCTCACTTATTAAATAATTTTCTTCCAGACATAGTCTAGGTTCATAATACAGACATTGTCTAAGATTCATAATACTGATTGCCAAAATAGCCATTGACTGGTAATGGCAACCACAGTATTTTCTGAAAACTTTCTTTCAAAAACACTATAATTCTCATTACTTTGTCCAAAATAACTAAAAATAATAACATATTGTTTAACATGTGTGAACCTAGAAGTATATATAAATTGTTTGTACAGTAAAGCCTGTTATAAAGGACACCACAAATATAGTCCCTAATGCTGAAATCTGACTTCTTTATAAGTAAGTCCAATATCAAAAAAATAAACGAAAAAAAAACCAACAACAAAAACAAAAAGAAACCAAAAAATTCTCCTTTTGACGTAAAATATAAAATTTGCTATCAACATGACTTTTACCCATAACTTTGTGATCAAATATTTTCTGTGTGAATACATCTGTCACCTGTTTCAATACAGTAACTTTTTGAGTTTTTTATTAAGAACTTGAACTTTATGTGTATCTTAATATGAAAAATCATTAAATCTCAGTACTACAGTGCTTTTTCTATACTTTCAGGTATCGGTTTCTACACAAACAGATGTTAGTTGGATAAAGACACTGCAAACAATTGAAAAAAACCTGCTGATTCCTGGACTAGCAAATATGTTAACGAACATACTTACAGCTTTTCTTTAAGCAGTGTGTGTGAGGATACAACGGCCGTGCAAGAAAAAACTGCCAACTTGAAACGTGAAATATCAAATTTGTTATAAAAGTTGGAGGTTGCATCTAAGAACATATCTGACCTACAGGATAAAGTTAGCCGCTTTGAAGAAAACCAATTTTGTTTAGACAAAATTAAAGATGATAATGATGCGGCATTGCCATAATGTTTTATACAGGTTTCCCAAATTATCAATGTTTAATTGCTGTTTTCAAATGTTTGGAAGGAAAAGCTAGTCGTTTACAGTACTGGAGAAGACAAATACTAACTGAAAAAAGGGCTAACCGAAGTGCAAGACTAGGCAAAAAGCATAAACTAAGTTTACTTGATGAATTTTTCATGGTTCTTGTTCGACTGAAAGTTGGTCTATTTGTTAAAGACATTTCAGAACGGTTTGGCATTTCAGCTAGATGGTTTTCCAGAATATTTACAACTTGGATCAATTTCCTAAGTAAGAAACTTCCTACTCTTTGGCACCCATGGGAAATATAACTTTTGTTTCTGATCTCTGGGGAGGACGCGTCTCAGACAAAAAAATTACAAAACAGTCTGGTTTAATAGATATGTTGGAATCAAATGACAATGTTATGGCTGACAGAGGATTTGACATACAGGACATTTTACCAAATGACATAACACTGAATATTCCAACAATTTACTCCAGAGGCAGTGGAAAAAACTATGAACATCGCTAGTGTTCGTATTGATGTTGAGCGGGCAATAGGACGTATTAAGAATTATCACATTTTAGATGGTGTTGTTTTGCCTTTGAGTCTTAAGTCATGTTGCAAACCAAATTTTCAGATTTGTTGCATATTTGTCAAACTTTTTGCCACCATTGGTTCAGCCTGGAAAAACAGATCAAGTTACTGACTTGAATAAATGAGTAGAATAAACAATATATATGTCGTGTACAAGTTGCAGTATATTACAGTGGTATTATAATGTTGAACAATACTCATTAAGTGATGTTACAGGTGACTTACAAAGACCATTTATATTCTGAGATTTTGTACAAGTTGAAACCAATTTTTAGCCAAATTCTGTACAAGTTATAACCTGTATGGGCCATTTTTGTACAGGTTATAACATGTACAATTATTTTGTACATGTTATAACTTGTATGGTCGCATCATACAAGTTATAACCTGTACAAAAATGGCCCATACAGGTTATAACTTGTACAGAATTTGGCTAAAAATTGGTTTCAACTTGTACAAAATCTCAGAATATAAATGGTCTTTGTAAGTCACCTGTAACATCACTTAATGAGTATTGTTCAACATTATAATACCACTGTAATATATGGTGAGTTGTTACTCAACTACAGTGAGCTGGGGTTCTTGAATTACTGATGTATGGTGTGATATAAGACAGACTTAATGAAAATGGTTGACTACGAAGACAAGTTTTTTGAGGAAATTTTGAAAATGTCTGTGAAAAATACTTCATCAAATAACACTCTGTTCACAAAGGATAAACTGGAAAATTTGATAGAAAGTGTCAAAAATGCAAAAGATAATTCCAAACTAACGGGGAAAGAAAGAACTTTGTTAAAACAGTATGACATAGTAAAAGTTGGCTCTGTTGAAAAGCTAATTAAAAAGAAAACAACTGAAGGTAAGTCAACTCTCTTTCTCTCACACACACACACACACTTTTGCTGCATATTAAATAGGATGAAAGTAATTAGAAACATAATAGAGACCATTCATATAATAAGTAGGGATTAAACAGGAATTTTAGGAATGTGCATGGTCACAACATTTGACTGTATGTAGAACTTATATTGATGGCAACTGCCTCGGTGGTGAAGTGGTAGAGCGTCCACCTCGAGAGCGGAAGGTCGTGGGTTCGATCTCTGGCCGGGTCATACATAAAACTTTAAAATTTGAGAATACTGATTCCTCACCTGGCTCTCGGCATTAAGATGATATACGGTAGTATCGACTGGTTCACACAGAATCTTATTGTTTCTATTTACAGATGACCAGATACTCTACCTATTGCCAATAGAGGAAATGTATTCAGTAATAAAGCAGTGTCACACCGCTGTTGGCCATGGAGGACTGCACAAACTTACAATGAATTAAAGAAGCACTATGCCAACATTAGTCGTGAAATTCTTAAAGTGTTTCTCAAAATGTGTAACCACTGTGCACTTAAGAAAAAACGCTCTGAACTGTCCAAGTTAGTAATAAAACCTGTTACCTCTTCTGATTTTAACTCCAGAGGACAAGTAGACCTCATAGACTATCAGTCCGCATCTGATAAAGATTATAAGTGGGTTTTTCATTACCAGGACCATTTAACAAAATTCAGCATCTTGCGTCCTTTAAAAACAAAAACTGCTGCTGAAGTTGCATATAACCTTTTAGATGTTTTTCTCTTAATAGGAGCACCTAAGATATTACAAAGTGATAATGGGCGCGAATTTACCGCCAATATCATAAGTGAACTCAAATCCATGTGGCCTGATTTAGTTATAGTCCATGGTAGACCACGACACCCACAAAGTCAAGGCTCAGTAGAAAGAGCAAATGCGGATGTGAAAGAAATGCTTGCTACTTGGATGCATGAAAACAACATAAACCAATGGTCTGAAGGACTACGGTTTGTCCAATTTCAAAAAAATCGTTCATTCCACCGTGTCATTGGACAGTCTCCGTATAATGCGCTTTTGGTGCGGACCCTAAGGTAGGACTCTCAAGTTCTAACATCCCAAAGGAGTTATTGTCGGGTTTGGAGACGGAGGAGGATCTTCAGCATATGGTCGATGGCTTACAACAAGCTGAAAGTACAGATACTGACGTCGAATCAACAGAGGAAGACGAAAACATTCATTCCGACGTAAATAATGACATAAATGTAGAAGCCGACACAGTAAACGTTGATAATTTATCTAACAATGACAATAATTTGAATGAAGTAGGGTCGGGTGAAATGATAGAGATAGCTCTGGCAGTAAACAGATATAATTACAAATATACAAACTGAAACATTAATGACAACAAATGCCGCACATTCTGGAACAAGTTCTATAACTGAGACAGACATTGAGACAGAAACAACAAGCATGACTATAAATGACAGACATTTAGAGATGGAAACAGAATCAACAGACAGCAACAATGAGACAAATGCAAATTCCAATACGGCCACGGCAACTGAATTAGATAATACGGTACTTGTGCCCGAAATATCGGCTACACATACTTATATAGTGCGTGCACGTAAAAGGGCATTGTCGGGCCAGCAAACACAAGCCGAATTATTCACAAAAGTGACAAAAACAAAATTAAGTTTACTTGAAGTTGGTGATAATGTTATAATTCCAATACCTTCAGTTGATAGAGGTCCAGCAGACGAGAGAAATATTAAAGGCATAATAGTTGCTATTAATGATAATGGGGGGTATAAAGTAGGAACAAATGTAGGAAAAGTTTAAGGTTTCATGAGTAGAAACCAGGTAGAGTGTACAGAAAGCACAACTTTGAGTTTGCAAGATGTGCCAGATACTGAAATGAGTCTCAGGGAAATTGTTAGTAAGGTTTCGTTAAGTGGGGGGCAAGGGTATTTCTTTTGTAACTGCAAAACGGGAAATTGCAAATCAGCACGGTGTAAATGCAGAAAATCCAAAGTTTTGTGCAATTCAAAATGTCATAATTCAGTTACCTGCAGTAACAAATAATAAAGGTACACTTATGGTACACTAGGAACATTAATTTTCTATTTGTGAATAATTTATTTACTGCTGAAGTTTGTGTTAACATGTTATCTTGAATCGTTTGGTACATTAAAATTATATATTTGATGACTAATTTTTGTACAAGTTGAAACCAATTTTTAGCCAAATTCTGTACAAGTTATAACCTGTATGGGCCATTTTTGTACAGATTATAACCTGTATGATGCGACCATACAAGTTATAACATGTACAAAATAATTGTACAGGTTATAACCTGTACAAAATCGCAACTTGTACACGACATATACATATGTATGTGATTTCATCTATATGATTATTACCAGTATAAACAGGTTTTATTTTATAAAATTAACAATATGGTTCAACTTTTATGTTACTATCAGCAATACTCAGTATTTATAATATAATTTGTCAATGTTTGATGTCAGTTTTGTTTTGAAGTTAAACTT
The DNA here is from genome assembly GCA_021292105.1 of Anadara kagoshimensis. Taxonomy (NCBI): domain Eukaryota; kingdom Metazoa; phylum Mollusca; class Bivalvia; order Arcoida; family Arcidae; genus Anadara; species Anadara kagoshimensis. The sequence continues at coordinate 41,190,418 of CM037859.1, read as the reverse complement.
GCGCTATTATTTTTAACGAATTGTTGAACAATATATATATAAATATACAATATTAAATTGATTAGCCTCAGGAAATAAGAAATTCAGAAAGGTTGTAAAATTTATCATTTTATTCAGACTTAAGTTTTTCAAAATTTTGTAAGTTAAAAAAGATTACACTGATAAAAAGAAAACCAAAATCTGTATATCTGTAAAATTAAGTTTATGTTTTCTTTATCAATAAACATAAAATAACAATTTTAATGAAAAAATTTACAACGAATATCATAATGTCTGTTATCGGTATGAATTCATGCTAATTACAAAAATAAAAACTTCACATTTTATATAGACATATTTATATAGACATTTATATAGTATTTATTTTTTGAAAACTAACTGGACTGTTCCTATTGTGCAACCATGGAACATTGGTGCTGTATTTCTAGCAAAACAAGCCTGAAAATTCAACATGTTATTTGTGTTGCTAGTGTTTTCCGTTAACTGGTCAAAGTCACAAAGCAAATCGTCAATGTTTACAGTGTCTATATCGCCGCCAAGTTGTCCCCCTTGACCTTGTTGATTGGCGCTAGTAGTAGCATCCGTCGTTGTAAGGTTTGAAGTTGATGGCGCGGGAAGTGCAAGTGTCTGTTGATTACCATGTATTTCATGAGAAATAGCCTGACCCATCTGGAATTTTTCGGTGTCCGATACACGGTGATAAACGGCAAACGAAGATACGGATTTATGACCAGTCACCGACATGATTTGTGATGGTAAAATTTGCCTTTTGTCAGAATTGACACATCAGTGGCACGAATTGAATGTTTTTTGTAGATTTGTGACACGGAACAGGATTTACTTAGCCGAGACATGAATGTGCTTAAGGTGTCTTTCCCGATCGCCCTGTTTGCATACCAGACATAAGAGTCCTCTTCAAAACTATCGAGTGGGCGTTGCCATAATTTTTGACAGTTTGGATTAAGTTTATTCAGATAATTTTCAAATGATCTGACTAGACATAAAGGTGAGTCTGGGTCATCCGGAATAAATCCAGTATTGCCTTCCTTCTCAGATGCGCGTCTGTTTTTAGTTAATTCATCCCGCGTTTTCTTGATAAATTTTCTACCACTATCTGGGTCAGTAAATACACCAAAAGTTTCTTTTGTCATTGTGTTCATATTTTCGCAGCCACGACGACAAAAATATAGCCCAACTTCAAATTGAACTTTGTTTTGTAAACCAACTGGAGTATTTGGATTAAAATGAATACTATTATACATTTTTTTCAAAACGGTCTGTGCTATGGAAGGATGATGTTGTGTTTCTCCTAAACCCTCGGATTTTAATTCATCTACAGCAGTTTTATATGATTCACGGGAACTTGTAAATTCTGTATCTTTGATAATGTCAAATTTCTTCATGTGAGGAGGCGCTTTAAGATAACGATTGAGGCCATATCTGAAGCTTTCCAAAGAGTTTGTCTTATATTTGGACCCATCACTCTTACGAGCATCCAAGTAAAAATGGGTAAGTATTTCATCAAGTTGAAAAACATCAAAGTTCTCAAAATCAACGGGCTGTTGTTTTTCTTGTAAATACTCCCTGAAAATATTGACAGCTTGATTATTAGCTCTGACAGTTGCACTTGGTATCGTTTTGGCACGTTTTTCTATTATTTCTTCTTCAGAATGTGTTGCAAATCTTTTTGCCATTTTTTAGAATGCAGACGACAAAATCAAAATAGTCGGCAATACACTTATATTTACATATCACCAAGTAAACAAAAAACAAAAACAAAATTAAGCGGGGTTTCGAGCAGGGGACAAGGTCGGACTAAAATTAGAATGTAAATTTGGTGAGAGTTACTTCCCTTTCATCGTGTATTGGTTACCAGGAGTAAGCGATGTCGAGTTTAATTTATTGATAATATTGGAAATTGAAAGCGCAAAATTTAACTAGAATATTAAGATAATACACAATAAAATATACAACATGTGTCAAATTGACTGATGCGTACAAACTAAGCGTAAATTTGACTCTGTTTATTGTCCAATTGAACTGTATGGCGGCGGCCATTACCGCTCTATTCACTCTTTCTTATTACCCGTGTAATTTATATTTATTACCCGAGTGAAATATTTATCACCCTTGTAAAATTGTAACATCGGTATTTACAAGGACCTTATTATCCAATCAGATCGTAAAGAAATTATCTGAAAAATGATAAATATATATATACAAAAATGTATGTGCTACATAACAAATACATGTATGATCAATTAAATTGATTTCATAATTTTATCATTTATTCATATCAAGTCCATTTGTTCATTTTTATTTTTACTTTTTGTGTGTCACAAGAAAAACTTAAGACTTAAGTTTCACTAACTTAAGTTTCTTCCACTCATCATGGTTGTAAAGACCGATTCCACGTTTAATATGGTTTGTTAATAGTTCAGTAACAAATACCCACTGATGAAATAAATCCAAAGAAGGCAAATAGTAACTGTACTATTTATCAGCATCAAAGAAAATTCTTTCAATGAAAATATCAACATCACTTCCAAACCAGACAGCAAAATCAATCCAATTCAGCCAACTGACAAACATTTGAACTTGGGCATAGTAATCATGACTTTTCTTTAAATGAATTTCCCCATTTTCACAACCCAGGTAAATTTTTTGTCTGAACATGCTTGCAGGGCAGAAAATCCAGCCTTACTAATTGGGCACTTGCATTCCAGTCCTCTAAATTTGTCATTTGTGCTGGGGTCTTCCACACGTGCATCTAAAGTAGCACCATAGCCTGGTCTTTTTTCAGATCTTACTCACTTGAACATTTATACCTTTTTTTTGGCGGCTACATAGGCTTTAATAGCATCCTGTTCGTGAACTTTTTCATATTCCAATGCATTACTTATACACGAAACATCAGAGTATATCAAGGTTGTCATTAGGGCATCAGGATTTTTCTGACATTTGGATACTTTTCCAAAATTAGAAGCAGTGATTTTCGATTTATGAAGCTTGTGCCACAACATGCTATTAGACTGCTCAATTGTTGATTTTTCAATGTCTACAATTTGCTGTGCAGACATTTTTTCTGATTTTACTGCCGGAGTAACATACTGATCGATGAAATTTTCATCTATTGGTTGAGAATCTGGAATGTTCTTATCACAAAATATAAGAGGAATAGAATCTTCAATGATTTCTGGTTGATCATATAAATAGTTAGCTTCAACAGAAACATTAAGGGTCATCTAAGTAGGAAAATGTAAGTAAAAACCATTTGGTTGAAAAGCGTGAAAGAGGGGTATAATTATGACATTACCTACACAAGCGTGAAGATTTATAAATAAAAATACAGCAGGAATTGATAATTTAAGAAATCTTAAAATACTTGTTGCATGTCTTAATGAAAATAGTGCAAAAATACACGTGTTGGGAAAAATAGTTTACACCTTGTATAACGAATTAATTTAAAAAAATGAAAAGATATTAAGATAGTCAACGTCACAGAGCAGTGCAAAGGGGGCAGAGTTTGTTAAAGAAATACGAGGTTTTTGAAAACTCGACAATTTACGATTGATGTTATCTACGATTTATTTTCCTTTTAAAAATGCGTGTACATTTGTACAATTTCCTTTAAAAAAATTTATTTATAAATCTTCACACTTGTGTAGGTAATTTCATAATTATACCCCTCTTTCACGCTTTTCAACCAAATGGTTTTCACTTGAATTTTCTTACTTAAATGACCCTTAAAACTGACATCCTTTCCATCTAATTCATCGTACAAAACTGCAGAGTGCATTTCCACTTCCATGGTGTAGAAAGAATGCAGAATTTGGCACACATTCTTTTAATGAATTGTACAGTTGCTCCAATGCATGGTGGTCCATGGTTCGATCTTGGGGTGCACTAGGATCATAAGTATTTACTGTTTGAATGTTTTACCTGTTTTCCCATACTTGATTTTCCGAATTTTAATGTCATCAATCGGTTTTGGTGGAACACTCGGGTTTCGTGGCACGACCCATCCATTAAGTTTAGATGTACATGCAAGTTTTTCTGGATTTGATTTTAAGCCCCTTTCTTGGAAATCTGATATAGCAAACAAGAGCCCACCTACATGGTTACATTTTCCAGCACCTCCAATGCCAATTCTGTAAATAAAAAAAATAAAAGCAATTACAGCCATGAAATAAATCACTTATCTGCAGCCATGCATTATTCTGACTTCGAACCCAGAGTCAATATTCTACTCTTGTTAATGCAGAGTGCTAAGCATGAAAGTTGTTGCGATTTGAACTAGATGACCTTCCACATTCCGAGCAGACTATTGAGACATAAAAATGCCCAACGTCATGAATGTCCAGTTTAAAGTTGAATCTGCAACACTTATAATATAGTGTATAAACTAACGAATATTATCTTGATTTTTATCATATTTTTGTGAGTTTTATAAAACATGTGATGAACATTAAGTTAAAAAAAAGAAACCTGACAATTATTTATTTCACTTTTACCTAATAAACAGATAAATAATAACATATAAATTTTATACAAAACCAAAAAATATATATAAATAAGAAAAAATCTATTACAGGATATTTGTCTAGATTCTCTCGTCACCTAGTCTAAATACAAAATGTCTGACCCTGCTGGGCATTCACAGGCTGTATGAAGGATGTCACCGGTATTGGTAAAAATACCTATAACTTTGTATTTTATATGCCTCATGAATGCAATAACTCTGGCTCTCACCAAGGTTAAATCAAACTCTTTTGCAATCTGATACTCGCTTATATTCACCTCTTGAAAAAACTGATAAGCTCGCATCTTCTTGTAAACGAAACCTTTGAGCTGATGCTCTTCATATTTCCGTGTGCGTTCTATCAGGTATTTTGTCAACTGGTGAAAGTTTGTCTCTAGAAATAATCGCAAATCATTGTTCCACTGTCTTCCTTTGGCTGTCAAATAAAGATCATCGTAGGTGATTGTTTGTTTATCCTTCAAAGCACTTAACGGGTTATTGTCAATAAGTTTCTCTGAATCGACGCAGCTGTGATGATCATCTTTGACAGCAGAATGTTGATTAATTAGGTCGTAACACTTCGCCACAAGCGTTAACATCGTTAGCTCTTAAAAAAATTTATAAGTTCAACACAAGTCATCCGCCAGTAACGATCCAAATTAGTGTCCTTGATGTCTTATGGCCAAAGGACCTCAAGGAGTTATTACTGACAGCAAGTAAATTAACACCGTTCTTTGTGTGGAAGGCTATCTGTTATTCTAGAGTGAATAGACTTTCCGCCGACCATTTAATAGCCTGTTTATGTTCAATGCGTAAATGGCATAGTCAACACTTCGAAACAAACCGAATTCATTGAACAGATAAAGAAGGCCTACGCGGACATAGAAGAACGTGAGGATCGAAGTTACTTTGCATGGGATGTAACACTCCAGACGTTAGTTTTTGTTAAGACTCTAGTACCTGTATATACAGTTAAACCAGAAGGAAAATTTTGGACTAAGTATACATATGGTAAATTGAACAATACAGACGATACCAGTAACCATGGAAGTTCCTTCCTGTTAGCAGCTGTGTTTAGAAGCTTTATTAGTAATTGACATCTTCTTTTTGGTATAATTAATATATATACCTTTCTTTCGGATACTATCCACACCCCGACTAACATACCCCCCCCCCATCTGTGTCCAGCACCTGCAATCGAGGGTCCCTGCAAAAAAGAGAATACTTAAGCTGTGGGTTGGCTACCGGCAATGCAATTAATTGATTTTGCTTTTTATTTCAGGTGCTTAGATGCAACCCGACGTCAGCATTTCTTCTGGACCTTTTGCCTAAACTTTCAGAAGAAATTGGCCTACAGTTTTCCGGTGAATTTATTAAACTTTATTTCGAAATAGTTGAACTTTCTGAGGATTATATGTACACTAAAGTTAAATATGATAAGTTAGTGTCTGATACAAAGGGAGCAGCAATTTGGTCAGATTATGAGAGGGTTCCGTTTAGGCCTATCCATATTAATTCATTGCTCAGAGGATTCAAGCAACACCATTTTACAGAGGTTTTCTTTTAGGAGGAGGATCCACCCGCACTGTTCATCTACGAGTATAACTTTTGTTGTTTTCATATTAACAGAGCTGACTTAATTTTTGATTTGTCTTTGTCATTTCCAATTACTCACCGAGAGTACCTAGATGCATTAGAAGTACGCCTACAATACACCGTATGTATACACTGATATCCATGTTTACATATAAGTGAAAATCTGCTCAATACAGTGTCAACCTCGTTTTGATATTGAAGAGATATCTCGAGCGAAGAGATATCTCGAGCGAAACTCGGTTATTAAACATTTGCATTTAGTTTTGACAAAAATATTCATCAGCAGTTCAAAAAGACATTACCAAAATTTGCTAAATTTAAGTTAAGAAAAATCTTAACTAAGGAATGATGAAACTGGGGCCAGGTAGGCATAATTTGCCATTAGAAATGTAGAGGCATTGTGTTGTCTGTGAAACTGCCCATGCTACCCATGTGCTCTTTAATTGTTGTGTACAATAGCATAAGAAAAAGATAACAAAATGTTTAAAATTTTAAAACTATAAGAACTTTTGGACATTTTACTTGCATTATGCTTTATTAATCGGAGCACCCGGCCTAACTTCCCTGGTGGAAATTCACGTGTCCACCTAACTTATCAGTTCCAAAGTTTTTACTTTGCTTCTGAATCGTGATTCGGACATGGATTAGTATGTTTTTGATCATTAACTTTTATAGATTTGCACTAAATATGAACATGGTGGAGATTTAATTTTTGTCAAATAAATGTGTGATCAAATTGTACAATTGCCATTTTTATGTATTCAAAAAAATGAATGTAAATTAAAAAAAAACATTGTTTAAGTTAGGAGACTGGTAGGTTCTTAATAAATCATCTCGCATACAGTATAACAATAAATGCAAAAGTTGAATAGTGAAACTGATATATGGTACCGTATAACTGAAAATTTTTTGCGGTAATCTAATTTTCGCTAAATGTGCATTTGGCCCTTTCAGCTAACCTGGTTTACCCTTACTGTGACATAAAATGTACATTTTTAAACTTGTTGTTTTCACACTTGTCAGAGGAATTATACAAAGTGATTGAAAAGTTTTCTTGGTTCTATCCTTTATTTATATATAGAGGATCTTGCATGAGTGTTTATGTAATATTGAATTTATTAAACGAGTTGAATAATTTTTAATGCAACGAGCCTTGGCGAGTTGCATAAAACATTATTCAACTCGTTTAATAAATTCAATATTGCATAGACACGAATGCAATATTCTATTTATTATATAATCCCATAAAAACTGTTTTTTCGTAGATTTAAAACTTGTCTTCTCATTATAAAGGAAACAGCTGATTGACGGCCGAAACACAACAAGTTCACGTAAATGTGTACATGCGCCAAAATTAATCCTGCTGAAATATTAAAAGTAAACAATAGACTGTCCGCAGGATACAAAAACAAAACAAACATTTTCAATTTAAATACAATGTATCTTCTTTTTAGAAGAAAAGTACAAAAGTATCAGCTTAAATTAGAATCAACAAACAGTGTCAAATGAAACAAACTGTGGATCAAGTCAATTGTGTGACGTCACTCTGAAATGACTTTATGCTTTATGACGTCACACTCATTCAATACGATTTTTATTGTATGACCGTATTACATGGAATATTGAGTAGATTATATAATAAAAATATTTTCAGAAGATTACAGGTGGAAAATAGTTGAAAATCTTACACAATTTCTTGCCCTACAGTGCATGAACAATATGCAGAGTTAATTTGTGGTTTCCTTGGTAATGCGTGGGATGAGTTTATTTTTAGAGGAAACGTTTACTGGGATACTAGATCTAGGATATTTTTACAGGCACATAGAATATGTGTGTAGTAGAAGTTTATTATGTTGGGCGAGCACGACGTGTACGCTTGTTGACACATCAATAAAATTTGTTATTTTATGATTTTGTGGGTACACAAATAAGTAGTAGTTTTTTCGTTGTGAAATATTTTCTAGCGTATACACGTGAATTGTATTTTATGCGGTTTGCAAATATAATATATATATTTGATACACGGCTACTTTATGCTCGCAACATAACTATAATAATAATAATTATTTTTTATAATTTTTGGGAAACTGAGCATACAAGATAGATTTAACGTGTGTTTGGTTTTGTGTTTTGAGTTATCTTCCTTTGATTATTATGCAGCTATAATTTATTGAGACAAGATTTTTATTTTATAAATTATTCGTTTTATTGTTTGCTTTAACATTACTGAATATTATTGGTGATAAAAAAATTTAGTCATTGTCATGAATAATAATAATATACATGTATTTAGACATAATAGTGAAACTGATATATGGTACCGTATAACTGGAAATTTTCGCGGTAATCTAATTTTCGCTAAATCAAAATGGAAATCAAATCGCGACAAATAATTGGTTTTTTTGCATTCGACAGTATTGGTCAATAATTAGAACGGCCTCCGGTTGTTTGAACTTTTGTGAAAGACTATTCGTATTCATTATTTTGTTACGTTTGAAATCTTAACAATGTCGTATGAATTGCAAATTAAATTTTAATAAAGAATGGAACAATCTAGAGGATTAGTTCCGAATTCATTCGGAACATCCTCTGGATGTGAAATGATAAAGGCGACAACTTTTCCCTTTTTAGCAGCATATATTTGCATCTTGGGGACCTTGAAAACTGCTCGAACGATTTTGCTAAAACTTTCTGAGATTATGGAGTCTAATGCGATCTAGCTATCTAACTTGGTGAAATTTTTGGGAAAAATCGGTATCATACTTAATTTCGGTGTCAAACATGCAAAAAATGAATTTTTCCAAAAAAAATTCTGTTTGACATTTGTTTAACCGACTCCTGCTCAATAACCGTTCATTGTACGAAAAAGTCGTCCATTGACCGAAAAAAGTTTAAGATCTTGTGGAAAAAACGGTATTTTTATATTTTTTCTATCTTGTACACAAAATCCACAATAAGTGTTTGAAGTCGACCCTATCGTCCAAAATAAAAAAAATCCGCGAACCGGCACGTGCAGCCGCTGAATGGATTTTTCCTCATTAAACAGCTTGTTTTGAAACGCCACTTCAGTAATCAATTTGAAAGTCGGCCAAAATATATTTTAAGGTATTAAGAAAACAACGGTATTTCTATATTAATTAAATTTTATGTACAAAATGTTTAAATTATATATGTTTCTGTTCCCCAAAAAACTGCGCCGTGTTCCACGTTTCTGTTTATATGCATATCATTATAAATTATCCAATCAGTGGTGGGCATCTCGGAATACCTTCAAGAAGCCATGTTTGGTGACAGGCGGTTGCGGTAGGAAATGTAGACATTAATTATGAAGTGTTATAAGCCTTAAGAAACTTAATGGAAAGTTTTAACTCACAATTGACAAAATTTTAAGACACAAATTTTCAACAGCGTAAAAAAAACCATAGTTTATTGTGCTGCCTTCAACTGTAACTCTTCAGGCCAAAGCGGACGACAGATAAATTTCCTCGAGAAGGACGTGTCAGTTTTAATGCGTCATTAGTACTTTGAGATGGAGGTGTTCGTACACAACCAGCAAAATGGTGATGTCGACAAAATCGCTGCGGTTGATTCCGGATGCTGTGCCTAGATTTCAGTTGCTCAAACAAACGCTAACGAGGCGTGGGGGGGGGGGGGGAGGGATACAACGAAACATTTCAGCATGGAGACAGTCCACAAAAGTGGCAAAAGTTTGAGGTAATTTAGTTTAAATTTATTATTTTTGTGATGTCACTGATGATATTATTGTGTATTATTATACCAATACCATGGCCAATTTAAAAATATAGCTTTTCAAAGACAGTTGCCAGGATGTAAACATAATACTACTAGTCAATTCGTTCCAATTCCAACTCGTTCGTACTGTTGTTTTTTTTTTTGCCAACTCGTTCCAACTCGAACCAAATTTCTCAATTAAGCTGATAAGATCTACATGCGTTTTTATTGTATTTTATTTTTAATAGATGAAATATTCCCAATAGTTTCCTTTATTTCAAGTGATAAACACACATTAAACCTGACTAACTAAGAATAGCATAATATAGATAAACAATTATCAAATAAATTATATAACAGATAAACAGACAAGCTTTTTTTAAAAGGAATTTTATTTTCTCAAATAAACCCTTTGTAACGAGTTGATAACGGCTAAAATCATTAAAAATTCTTAAATTTGGAATGAGTTCGTGAAAAAGTTGGAACAAGTTGGAAACTGACAAGTTTGGTTAAGATTAGACATGTGAACTTAATACTGTTAAAATACTTTTCTTAATAATAAAGAATATTAATTATTATCAACAAACATTGCCATAATAGTATCATGAATTAAACTAAAGCTGTACGAAATGGTTATTGTAAGAAATGTTTATGGTACATGTACTAAATGGTCATGTGGCATGGTACGAAATGGACCGAGTTGGGTACAAAATGGTAAATATGGGTACGAAATGGTTAGGGTACGAAATGACTAGCTTCGAACACAATTGGTCGAGGTTACGAAAACTAATGAGCACAGTTTGTTACCATAACTCCATTAGTATTTTTTAAATGACAAAAATGGTAGCACCGATCATGATAAAAATGAGAAAATAATGCATGGATTAATCATTTTAAAGTAATTATATTCATTTTACCCTACTTGTGCACAAGTAAATCAACTGGACATTGGTATACACTAACTGGTAACGATTAAATTTTGTGCATAAGTTTAGATTTTAGCTGGTAATGCTAAATTGACTAAAACTTAATTTTGGCACGGTCTGTACATCATCAAATTTTGTTGACGTTCTGGTGTAAAATGATTTAACATCATCAAGATAGTGTGTGCAAGTGATTGTTTCTCATCAGGAATGTCTGTTATTTTTTCATAGATCCAGACTTTAAGTCAGATCCAATTAATGTGGGAGGTTATTCCTGTGATCTCTCTCAACCAGGTTTGAAATAATTGAAGTAGAGAATTGGTAATAAAGCTAGATTTCCTGGTTACTTGTGAAAAATTGTAAACAAAAGTGCCACAGTAGCTGTTGCCTCTGTCAATATTTAATTTTTCTGGTCAATATCACACCATGCAGTATTGTACAACTACTTAAGAGTTAATAACTGTATATCATTATGCAATATTTTTGGTACATGTGTTATCCATTTGAAAAGTTGTAATTACATCGAGATTGGAAGTAAGTAGGGTCGAGCCTACCCTGAGTGCTCATTATACATTTGACAGAAGGATTTCAGCTCAGTGCCTTCCTTCGAATTTCGATGTAATACTAAAATTAAAATATTACTCCTTGACATCTTATCGAGAGAGTGCCACATGTTAAAATTAGTGCACAGATTAATTATCTCATCTCAGAAAAACTAGATCACACTATTATTATGATAATTTATAGTATAAATGATTATATAAATACATTTTAACCCTTTTGCTGCCAAATTAATTTTCAGCCCAACGTTGGCAGTGCCGAATTGACGTTCACAATGTGAAATGATATGACATCCCAGGGATTTTCTGACCTTTTTGGGAAAAGGACCTTGGGATGAAATTGGGAAAATGCTCACCAAAAATGTAATTTTGGGAAAAATCACAACAACATATTAGAACTAGACAACTAGAATACTGGCAATTGAACAAATTATATCTGTGTTCACAGCAAAATAGTTAAGTTAAAAAGTCTGTCCCGAGCCATTAGGCCCATCAGGCCGGAGCTTATCCCGGTTTCTGTGGCATTAAGCGACTGAGAGTACAAGACTCCCCTGAATGGGATGCCGGTCCATCGCAGGGTTAACCCCCAGCATTTTGCTGGTAATCATTTATTTTTCAGCTGAGTGAACTAGAACAACGTGAAATTAAGTGTCTTGCTCAAGGACACAACACATCGCCCGGTCCAGGGATCGAACCCACGACCTTCGAATCATGAGTCCAACGCCTTAACCACTAGGCCACGAGCTTCCACCACAGCAAAATAGCACTGTCTCTTTTGTCTCTATATAAATCATCCAGCAAAATGTGGGTTTATATAGAATGAAATCGTTGTCAGAACGAGATATCCTCCGAATATGATGTTGATGATCTTGTCAAATTTTTTTTCTCAAAAGATTGATAAACATAGGTAATTGGGAATTTTTTACTACAGAATTGGGAAAAATGTATGTTTTTCGCATTGGGAATGGGTCCCTTTACCGGACCCTGTGGATACCCAGAAAAATCCCTGCATCCATAATTGAATATGACGTCAGACGCGTTTGTAGTTGATTGTAGATTATAACCTCAATAGTCAACATTTTGCTTTTTTTTTAAATTTTACAAAAGATTATCAGCATGTCTTCGTAAAGAGTTGTCAATTCCGTATGTGTCCGTATGGCAGCCTGCCGGTAGAGGACACATATGTATGTCCGTGTGGCAGCAAAAGGGTTAAGCATGTAATATTGCCCTGATCGAGTCCTTTTTTCGAAGTTGTATCAGTCGCTTGCAACTTTGAAAATAGGACGAAACTGATCACACTGTATATGATATTTTTATCTATATAAAAAGCAATACTTTATGTGAAAAAAATTATGTTTTACTATAGAAAACCACTGACTATGTTATGACATGTAATGACCTCATTATTTACATGTTCCTCTGTGACCTCACAATGAGACACCCAATTAAAAGTACATATGTACTTTACAGCTAATGTATCACCACAGTGTGTGCATGTCCTTGGATGGGGAAATCAATACTTAGTGGGGAAAAAATAAAAATAAAACTTCAATTTCATTAAATTATTTTCTTGGGTTCAAGTGTCTTGATGTCAAAATCAAATTTATTTTCTACAGGCATTCCACATTTCCTCCACCATTTCTTAAAGTAACTGCCTCCATATAAATTAAGAATCTTGATGTATTAACAACATGATTTCAGATAAATTTTGATTTCAGATAAATTTTTGTTGAGTCTGAGCAGACTTTAATCATCTTGTACTTGGTTACAAATGACAAATCAATATTGCTTTTGAGGATTTTTAAAGTACATGCTATCACCTACCGGTACCCAACAATATATTGTATTGCATGGTAGCTAAAATATTGATGATAGATCATGTATCGATTGATTGAATGGCATTTAGCATTCCAGTTAAGAATATTTCACTGAAGTGACAGAAATTTTGACCTGCGCACTGTGCTCAGGGCAATGTGTAGGGAGGGTTATATTCTACGTGTCAAGGGGAAAGTTTTTAAGACTGTACCCCCATGACTTCCATTTCACAGGAAGCGAGCACTCGTAGTTACTGAACTACCGTAGTGGCAGGTATACATTACAGAGGTGGATACAGAATTTTAGAAAGGGGGGAGGCGTATATATGCGAGAGCCGAAGCCTTCAAGGGGGGTTCGGGGCATGCTCCCCCGGAAAATTTCGAAAAAATGGCGCAAAAATCCTGCATTCTGGTGCAATCTGAGCTGCATCAAAGAGAAAAATCTATCATTCAAAATGCCTGTAGCATAGTATGTATTATTAGCAACATAAAGGGGGGGGGCGTACGCCTCCTACGCCCCCGCTGAATCCGCCACTGCATTAAAAGTTTGTAATAACTAGTACTATACATGGTGCCATATATATTCGGACACTTTGTAAAATCCTTCTTTATTTCATATAAAACTGTATATTTTTAAAAAATTCTCAAAAATTTATTATTTGGTCAATTTCAATGATTTTTTCACTGTTAAATGTAAAATTTGTTGAAGTTTTTCTTAAAAAAATTAAAAAGGACAATTTCTTTGTTTTTAATAGATAATCATTTAAAATTCAACCAAAAATTTCTAAAATTGAAATCTACTATATAATCATGCTTCACATGGCTGTTAAAAAATTACAATGCTGTTCAGCTTATGTTTTCTTGACTGTTATAAGATGGACAATATTTTGAACATTATTGGAAGAAACTACAACTAATTATTCATTAAAGGATGAAAAAATCATGGAAATTGATCAAGAAATAAATTTTTGAGAATTTTTTAAAAATATATGGTTTTATTTGAAATAAAGAAGGATTTTACAAAGTGTCCGAATATAATGGCACCACTCTGTAGTATGATAATATTTTGTACGTAATGCATTTCATGATAAATATTTAAGAATGGAAAATCTGACTATAATAATACTAATTTATTGCTCAAACAATTTACATAATTGGTTAACAAAATATTTATGCACGTGAACACTGCAACCTTTGTCTTGGAGAGCATTCCCCGGTCACCTGTGAATATTCCATATATGGAAATGTTGATTCAGTCTCTCACGTGAACATTCCAACCTTTCTCATGGAGAGGTACCAGGGTATTATCACGGCAACTGAAGTGTCAATTTAAACTCTTTAATGCTAAGTGTCAAAAACTGTTTACTTGAAAGAAGGTAATTAGAAGCCAATGTAAGATTGACGATCAGCTGTAATTTAACTAGAATCAAATCACTTATACAAGCTAAAATCTAATTGTTTATTTTATTTAAGTTGTTTTCATTATCCCATTTTCACCTCAACAAGCTGCGCAGACGTTCAGACGTCAAATGCATCTCGCGCCAGAATCAGTTTGCGCTTTTCGTCCGAACCGGACAGATTGCAGACGATATTGAACGCAGATTCGTTATAAATTGGTAAGTGTACGTTATTACGATTGTAGTTGTTTATTTAGAACGATTTAAAAAAAAAAAGTTACTGTTAGATCTACTTTACCCGTTGCAAGTTGACTTTTGGCAAACATTTTCAGGATTTTTTGAAGGACATTTTATTATTGTCAGACTTGAGACTTTGGTCGCTGTGCATATAATCTAAAATATTTTTCATTGGTTTTACTTTAATTGTCAATTTTACAAACATCAAAAAGTAAAATTATTCAAGTAACATCATCGATCATCGATGGCTTTTAATTCGCCAGCTTCCAATGTGGCGGAACTGTTCCACTTTGGACACACGCTTGTTCGTAATAACAGATTGGAAACGGTCTCGGAACATAATTTCAGTATACTTGGATTATTTTTTCTTGGTCCAAATATTTTGAATAGTCATTTTTTAAATTTATCTAAAACCGGATTTAGCCTTAGCGTTGACCAATATTGAGATTTGGTCCAGAAAAAAAAAAGGGGGGGGGAGGGAGGTAGACCCTTTTCATAGTAGCCCACAAATATTATCTCCCTTTATACTTTTTACTGTGTAAATTTATCTTTGTAAGTTTTTCTAAAAAAAAGTGGAAAAGGGAATTCAGTTTTTTTTTATAGACATACCAAATTCAACGGAAAATTTCTAAAATTAAAATCTATAAATGCTTCACATGGCTGTTAAAAATTTACCAAGCTGTTCACCTAATGTTTTCTTGACTGTTACAAGCCAGTATTGGAGAATTAATGGATGAAACTACAACAAACTTGTAATGTTTTTTGTTTTAATTTAAATTTTTGATATCGAGCAAACATCAATATATAAAAAAAGTGTTCATCACACTGAAATTCAAGTGTCCACAATCTAAATCATCATCCAAGATTTCCCCCCCCCCTTTTTTCACTCTCTCTCTCTCTCTCGTCTTTTTGTGATCAATAGTAGTCTCATGGTCAGTATTAGCCAAAAAGTTAAAATTCAAATATAAATGTATTTTGCAGAACTTTTTAAATTCAACTTTGTTCACTATTCTATGCAGAGACTGCATGTCATAAGATTGTTCTCAACTGCAGCCAATCTCTCCTACCTTTCCTATTTCCCGGAATGACCATTTTCAGGGATTTACCAAACGCTTATTTAAGGCCAAAATTTGCCCCCATTCCCAATGTAAAAAACAAAAATTTTTGTTGTTTTTAAAGATGAAACGAAAGTAAATTTTGTGAATGCCCCCTAATCAGCTGTTTTTATTCATAAGCGGGTTCATCGATACAATATGCAGGGTCATTGAGTAAATGTAAGAGCGATTTATCAACTGGTACCAGTTTTTCAGTTAAACATCCGCATCATGCCATCAGCTATGTGTTTGTATCAAATGTATGACTATTCATTATCTGAAGCATAGTAACAAACACTTAAGAGATCATGATTCAATAACTCCATAATGTCACATAATAGCAAGTATTACTTACACAAAGTGCCTCAAGATTGAGGATGCAAAATCAAGTAAACATTCTAGATTATTTTAAAACAACATCAGCAAAGCAAGGTGAAAATACAGCTGCTATATCAAAGGCTTCCAAGACCCTAAGTAAATCAACTTCAGACATAGAGATTGAAAATAAACTAAATGTGATCATGTTGAAGCTTTCACAAAATTAGCAAAAAGTTGATAGTTTTTCCTTATTTTTAGTTTAGAGTCTTTTCCCAAAAGACCCTGATAAATGTACTTTTATTCTGTTCAGAAGTCACAATTGATTTAATCATCCAGGCATCACACTACCTTTAGACACATGATGTGTATCATCATTATACCCCCAACCACGCCAAACTCCCACAAACGAAGTTTAAGGATGGGGGTATTTAGGAATCGCCCTGTCTGATTGTCCTTCCCAGTATTGCATCTGCACCATATCTTCCATGTCTATGGATGGATTTTGATCAAACTTGCCACAATTGTCAACAAACACCAGATGATGTGTTGCATACCAAATTTATCTGCATAAGTCAAAGGTCAATGCTGGGGGTGGGGGAGGGGGTATTTGGCTTTCAAGAGACAGTTCGTTTAATTAAGAAGCTGTCAATAAATAATAATTTTTTTTAAAGTCCACAAGTTCATGGTCCACCACTCTTTTTACAATTTAGTACAGCTACTACAGGCCCATTTAAAAATTTTTCCTGTCCCTGACCCAGTCATTGAACTTGAATATTTTTCAATCTGTAATGTTGTAACTACATACAGTATAATAAATCATCTGTTAGTGTTGGGTACCACGAAAAATTTTGTACCGCGGTATGTACCACAGTATACCACAATATTCTTGAATGGGAAATTCTTTTTTCAAATGGAGCATAAATATGAATCAATTTTACCAGATCGGTTAACAACACAAAATAAAATTTATATTATTTTACTATTTGTGATTTGAACATGGATTAGTATGTTTGGTATGCTACTTTGATTGCAGATAGATGACAGTTGAATTTGTTATATAGCAACTCATTTGCTATTAATCACAGTACCGTAACTAGGCCCTTAAATAAACCGAGGCAAGAATTGAAGAACCAACAGTCTCAATGTTTTTTATCTTTCACAAGGAAAGCTCAAAACAGCATCAGCTGTTTTAAACAGTTAAAATAAGTGGGATGGTTTGTGCCGTGAAAATTTGTTTAATTACACTAATAAAACTCTTAATCCAGGTTAGAGAATAGTTTAAAAGTTTAAATTGTATGTGGGCGGGTATCAGACAAAAATAGGTCTATCATTTAACCTTGGATTTTTCAGAATATTTCTGCATTTTCATTTTTCATTAGCAAGATTACTTGATAGATTTACACAAGACAAGACGGTAAATGCTGAAATCGGACAGTACCGCATTACAACTAGTTACCAAAATGACAAATTAAATAATAATGGGAACGTTCAATGTGACAATCACTTGATTAGGCTAAACCATTAAAATAGTTTCATGTAAACTGTCACTAGTTGAAGGAACTGCTCGTTTAAAAAACTCTCTCAATATCACACTTTTGTGCGAAAAAAGTACTTGTTTAATTTTTTACCGAGGCAACTGCCTCGGTTGCCTCATAGGTAGTTACGGTACTGAATCATCCATTGTGAAGACGAAGTTGTGAACAGGAAATAAAACTACTGCAATCTTGTAACAAAAGGCTTTAACGAAATCTGGAACAAAGCACATTTACAGTCATGTTGCATGTCGCAAATGTCATAAAAGTTGAAACATAAACCATGCTCATAAACTTTTAGGTTTTTTTTCAATCAAAATTAAAATTTTAGTGGAGGGTACAAATGGAAGTACTAGTTTTTGGGTCATTTGAACTCATTTCTGTTTAATACTTTAATATTCATTATGAAAATTTATTTTAGTATATTTAATATTTATTTTTCAGTGTTGATTGAAAGCTTTCACGTTTAAACATAAACAGTTGGCATTTCTGAAATTTGAAAAAGATAGTTTTCAATTTTCACAAATTTTTGGCAAGTGATTTTTTTATTTACAAATTTGAAATTGCACTTTTTTCCTTTTTTTTTCTTGATAATATTATTTTTAATTGAATAGTTATTAGTTTTTTGATAATTTGTTAAACGTGGAAGCTTATTTACTAATGGAGAAGAAACGTGGAAGACCAAAGAAAAGGCCTCAACCCAAGCAGTTGAGAAAGACTCATTTTTCTACAACATCGGTAATTTTTTGTTAATTTTATTGTAGTGTTGTCCAACCCATTAGTAAATTGTTGAGAAGATTAATTATGCAAATTAACTTGATCAATTTGTGTGGAAGGTTTCTGGAAAATGGAAATGCAGTAGAAGTCGTTTTTATGGAAGACTTCAGCAAATAAACCTTTATGTGGAAGATCCCTAGGTGGACTGGAGCAGATTAAAATTTAGCAAATTATGCTCATAAGGTGTCATTTTAGCATTTCAGTCCCTATTTGGCCTCTTCAATCCAGATCTTGATTTTTTTTTTTTATTATTTTATTATTTTTACATGCTAGGAATTTGTGGTTAATAAATAGAGATAACGATGTATCTGTACATATTATTAACCTGTGTTGGTGTGTCAATTTTGATTTGATTTATGGTCCTTTGAAATTTTAGATTTGCAACTAAAACATGTACTTGGCAACAACTAACACAGGAACATGGAGCAAAACAATTTTAAAGATTATAAATTGCTTCATGTAGATTTCTGTGTATTTTAAAGATGCGCCATTTATTGGATTGATCGCTCTCCATAAGTCATTGCAAGGGATACCTACCTATTTAGGTCACTAGGTTAAATGTAAAGTCGCACTTCCTATAAATAAATTCAAACTTTTACTGGAATGATTTTTGGAGGAGTTATTGCACAGTTTAAACTTTGAGAGTCTACAAATATGTATTGATAAAAATGAATTTTAAATTTACATTAATATTAAATAATGACTGATGATATAAACGGTACATATTATGTTATTGTGCTGTCAATGTGTTTTCTGTGGTTATATAAAGTCAAAATTTTAAATGGACTGGCGTATAATTTACCCTTTACAAAATGCTTTCTGAACATAAATACTAAATAGTTCAAGATTTTTTATGGACCATTTATAGCATGAATTTTTTTTTCTAGGGAGCCATGACTGTTGAGCCTGAAGAACAAAACGATGCAGTACTAAACAAAAGACCAAAGAAACTCCTAACATTAGAAGATATACAAAAAATTGGTCAAGTGCATGTATTGTCTATCATTACTGATTTTAGTGATGATAAATCAACAACTACTGGGCCTTGGTACTACATCAATGCCAAAAAATGTATTATTAGATTTTCTTGTGTGGGTTCTGACAAAAGCTACTCACTGAGGCTTGATCATTTTCTAGAACGTGGAATCTCAAATGTTGAAAATAGTTCATGTTTGAGATTCCGTTGGTATTCTTGGTTACGCTTTAAGCAGATTTCCAAATTAAAAAGTATACCCATCCACTTGGCTTTGAGAGATGAAAAAATATTTTGTTCTCTACTGCAAGAGGTGAATACATTTTACAGAAAACGGTCAAATGTTGCTAAGGATAAAAATCTTCAACCAAATAGAGGCCCTCAATGCCTTGCTGATTCAAGTAATCTTGAACAGCTTTACTATTATGGTAAGGGGACCTGTAAATACTTTAGAAAAACTACCTTGTTACAGGTTATTGAACAGAGGTACGGTCAGAATGTTAAATCTGAATACTTGGTTAACCCATCAACACCTCTGATTGATGAAATAGCATTTGAGGACATTTTGTATGAAGTAAATAGAGCACTCAGCCAAAAGTTTTCAAGACATCTTAACAAACTTGAGCAATATGCTGGTCCCCAATGTAATGAGGATCGCATATGCGCAAGTCGTGTTAACTATGATGTCAAGTTCACGTCTGCTTCTTCAAAAGCAAGATCCACTTCAACATGTACCCCAGCTTCTTCTGATGTATGCCACCTAGAAGAGCAATCCAATGAGGTAAACTTGAGCGAGTTTTTCCTTAGAAAATGCCACGATTGTAGCAAAATACGTTGGCTAGGAAAGCGGGCAGCAAAAAAGTTTGTTCTGGGAACATACAAATATGGTGAAACTGATAAACATGTGTATTTTTCCTGCAACTTACTTTTTGGAACTTCATGTGAAGACGAAGAGGATATTGTATCTTTATCTCCACTTGAAGAATGTCCCCCACTCTGGGTAGCATACACTAAATCTGACAATTGTTATTTACCACCAGTTGCTATTGTGATGAAAACACTTACACCTATAAGTGAAGGCATAAGTGATGTTGAAGTCCTTGTAAAGTATGCGTCTGCTACTCATAATCTGAGCGACTTTGACTGCAAAGCTGTCTGTGCCAAGACATTTACTATGGCACAAGTACAACTTGGTCAGCTAATGACAACTGGGCGATTTAAGAGCTATGCAGGACTTCCAACATTATATAAAGGAATTCTAAATAGACAAACACCCCGTGAGGCACTTGTATGTCAGTCGTGGCTTGATCATGGTCGGTTTTCTTCTGAGGATCCATCTGCTTGTTTCACAGTATCAAATCTAATAGGGATACGTGATCTACACGCAGTTTATGGAACTATGAAAGTTATTATTTGTTCACAATGTGGAATGTGTTCACCCGGATTTGAGGGAGATCCAGAAGAATGTATTAAGGTTCCTGAAGCAGGCACAAGAGTTCCTCTAAGGGACCCTGTTCTTCTCAGAACTTTAAAACATTCACAAATTTTGTCAAATTCTAGTGTTCAACTTGATGTAGAGTTTGAAAAAGCTAGAATTTATAAGGAAGGGACGGTAACTGGGGTATGTACAGACTGTTCCAAATTTTGTGATATTGATCAGAATGGAACTGTCACATCTAAACATGAAAAAATGTGTGTAGATGAACAAAGCTCTCAAAGCCAAAGTAGCCAAGAACCCATACAAGATAATATTACAAATATAAACCCATATAGTGTTGAAAATCTGATGGCTCTTGATGTCTTCCAAGATGAAGCATCCATTGATTATGCTATGTTTATGGATACATTGTCTCAAGCGGAAAAACTTGTTCTATCACCAATACATGCAGTTATTGTAATATTGCGTTCTAGAACAAATAATATTCCATTCTCGAGACATGGATCCATATCGTTTGCTATGAAAGAACCCTTAAAGACGAGGTCTCTTCCATGGCACACATTTCAAAAATTGCCATTTGTTGTCATGGTTTCGCAACACGAAGATGGAAGTGTTGACGAAGCCAGAGTTAACATGGCGAAGATTGTGCGTGCCAAAGAGTTGATGGAACGTGAGGTAACATGTCCTGTTTATGGAACTAAACGTTCATTTTACAGATATTGTGACAAAGTCCACACACCCTTTACTGCCACTGCTATGGAGACACTAGCAAGCCAGTTGTCTGATACAAACCAAGCTGTATTTCCTCAGGGTTTAAGACAACTCAGTGTTGATCTTGTCCATGAACGTGCTACAAAAAGACTAACACTTCATCTCTTTTCAGAATGGCTCGATTCGGGGTATACTATTGGAAGTGGCATTAAAGATGCCTTTATCATCGAATGTCATGGGCATTCCATGATAAAGTCAGACACTTTAAGCCATGAAACCTTTGCTAAACAGTTATGGCAAATACTTGCAAACTTTGTGAAACAATCACAAAATATATCTGGAGAAGTTGAAGACTTTCAAATAACTCTCACAGATGTTGTTAAGTATGGCATTATGAAAGGCTGGCTAAATACTTCAAATGATATAGCAAGTGGTATTCAGGAACATCATGACAATGTCCTTTTATCCACAGAAAATCTTCATAACATAACTTATCTTTGTTGTGAGGAAGTTGAGCTTCTATTGAGAGAAAGTAGCAATGATGAAGGTAACGCTAGTAGTGTAGCACAAGGTGGGGTTGTTATTCCCCAGACTGAAAGCCCAGAGGAAATATTGAGCAAGGGAATAAAGGACACAGTTCTTGAAAGAATTTCTGCACCTGAAGTTGACCGGCAACACCCTGTAGCTGAAGATACTCCTGGCTATCTTCAGATGGCTTTTCCAGATGTGTTTTTGACTGGGGATGGCTGTCCACATCAACAGCGCCCTAGAAGCATAAAAAACAAATCTGGAAATTACAAATTTCAATATTATAAATGGGTTTGTCAGCAACCAAGAGCGATGGTTAACACTGAGCTTCAATTTTTGATACATAGTCATATTAAAAGACAGCACAGCAAACAGAAAGCAAAACTTGCACTGAAAAGTGACATTTTTGATAAAAATGGAATGCCTGTAAAAGAAGACTTGATGCAAAATGCTGAGCTAAGAGACTGGACAGTTTCAAACTTGATGATGTTCAAGTCTTCCATTCCAGATTCAACTCCATTCTGGAAGCGTTCAAGAGATGATGCTATAGCTGTGCAACGTGACTGGGAGGAAATTGTTCCTTGGAGAGAGGACAAAACTCCTATGTCAGTCATGTTATTTCAAACAAGAGCCCCTCCCTATAATCACCACCCAGCTATTCATCAACTGTGTCCTGATGCAGAAAGGTTGTCTCTGCTGTCTGATGAAGAATTTCAAGAAGGACGGCGGAGAAATGTTCTGCAATATCCCAGCATTGTATCATTCATGTGTGCTTTTATGGCTGAGATGGATACAAAGTTCCTTTCAAAACTTCGTTATGATGGGGACAGTTTTTTCACTAGATATGAATGGGGTGCTAATGCTAATCCCCATTCTCACCGACTTTATTTTAGCCGAGAGTTTAGTGAGTTCATTGAACGTTTAAAAAGACGTATTAATGACTGTCTTCAAACATCAAAGCAAGAAGCACTAGAGGCTGATCAAGATTTAAGTGAAAATCTTGTTCAGGAATATATTCGAACTAAGGTTCTTGACTGCTGGGATCTGGCTAGAAAAGAATACATCGAATATATTCGACCTTTCTATACCAACTGGAATGCTGGTCTATTAGCAGATGGCAAAGACAAAACATTTGATTTTGTCTATGACAGAAAGTCAACAATTTGTCGTTTGGATATGGCAAAAATGGTTGACGAGGTTCTCACGACTGGGACATTTACAACACTTGATACTATTTATGTGAGTGTTGCAAATGGCACGTGTCGTCACTTGGGTCACACTGGTATCAATGACCAGCCTGCCAAATCGGATAAATGTGCTGTGATAAAGAAGAAGCGTGTAAAAAATGCTTCTGGAAAGAATCAGTTTAAAGAGGTTGTGACATGTAAAAGGCGAAAACCACAACCAACAAGTGAAATACCTACCATTGAACCAGACCCTCACAATAAAAAACTGGTTCAGCTTCAGTTTGAATCCAATGACAAGTGGTTTAATGGTCATGATCCTTTTCAGATTTTGCACATTCTTAGCAATGCTGATGACAAAGCAGTTGTACCTGAATTTCTCAGAAAACCACCATTAATGCATGCATCCGTTGATAAAGAGGAAAACGGAGAGGCGGTGGATTTCAATCTAGAATTTTATTCTGATGTTGGTGATTCAGCAACAGAATATATAACAAAATATGCCTTTAAAGATGTAGTCGCTACCAAGACATCTACAGATGTACTTGTCACATCAATGGAGAATCTTCAAGATGGTGAACCTGTTAATCAAGGCACTGTTCAAAAGATGTACAATGTTCATGCAATTGCAGGTACCACTTCTATTTTTCAGGCAACACATTTAAATCAGAAAATTCCACATGTGTTGTCAAATGTTAACATTAAACATTGTAGTGTGTCGGGTCTATCTTTACTTCGGTCTGATTATGACCCAGAGGATGGAGAGGATTACATCGTCCCTCCTCTGATAAAGATGTTTGATGGTCGACACGACAATACAATTGTTTGTATGGAACTTGGTAAAGAATCTCAGAAGCTTAAACAAGAGATTCAAAAAGATATGTGCCTCCATCAGTTTTGTGACTTGTATGATGTTAAGGAAGTGAAATCTGATGAAGGTAAACGAAACTTGGTTTTCAAAAAAAGAAGTAGTGCCAGAGAGGGAAGGCTTAATGCATTGAAACTGATACCCTGCCATGGGTTGAAGGTTGCCAATCCAAATAACAAGTTTCATTGGAACTTCTGTAGGACATTATGTCTTTGGAAGATTCCTTGTCATAAAACAACAGATTTTACCCCATCTGGAAATGACGATGAAACTATTAAAAAAGGATGGGTTGATCTTTTCAATAGAACATTTGTCAGTGGCAATGGACTTCCCCCATGGGCATATAAATTTTGGAAACATTACAACTGCCCTCGTGATATTGATTCTGACACAAGTTCAGATGAAGATGATGAGGAAAATCAGCATTCTGCAGCTATAAATGATGTACCTGTAAATAGTAATAAAGATGCAAATGAGTGTGTCAGTGATGAGGATCCTGTCATCATTAGACCAAAGGCACATGCTGGCAATGAACAGTTCTATCAGAACCCTGTTGATCGCTTGCGAGCTGCCCCACAAACAAAGTCATTGGTACAAGATGATATTACAACAAACGTTGAATCATCTACTAGATATAGTCCAGACATTTTAGCCAACCCCGAAGGTGTTGATTTCATGGATAACTGGCTTGAAGGTAGGGCTATACCTAGTATTCCCACGATTCAAGCACACATGTCCAATTTAATCAACACTGAAGGTGTGGTATCAGGTGATTCTTTCGATTCTTCAACACTGAATGAAAAACAAAAAATGGCACATGATATGGTGGTGCAGTATGTTGATAGCAGGTTACAATGGGAAAAAAATGGACGCCAGGGACCTGCTCCAAAGCCTTTGCGTTTAGTTTTAATGGGTAATCCAGGTACTGGAAAGAGCTGGACACTCAAGTGTTTCATGAGCACACTCATCAACATGATAGGTAGTGAAATTGATTCAGATGGAAATGAAATACCAGCCTGGACAGCCAAAATAAAACTGGCAGCACCAACAGGAGCTGCCTCTAGCCAAATGCATTTCAAGGCTGAAACCCTTCATAGACTATTCAGTATACCCATTCATATGGGCGAGAAGGAGTTGCACTTGATGAAAATTCAGCTGGTTACTCCAGACTCATGCTGAATTTTGATCCCAAGAAATTCCTTTTATTAGTTATTGATGAATTTTCTATGGTGTCTAGACAAATGTTTGCATTTGTGGCTGAAAGATTAGAACAATGTCATATTAATTTCAATAATATAGGTATTGTTTTAATTGGAGATCCAGCACAAATTCTTCCTATTGCATCGGATCCTCTCTGGAGTGGACGTCTTCATACCGATCAAGGGAAAGAGGCCAGCTACATTTCAATGCTAGGAATGACAAAGTTTCGTGAACTATTTCATTTTTCATCTTTACAAACACTACCTAATTATGATGAGTGGAAACGCTTAACAAAACCCCAAGACCGTTTGCTATCAAATGAAATCACTGCCTACCGCAAACAGTTGATGAGGTGCAGGTTTGATGCCGTTTTTTTGACTCAAGTGAAAAGAACTGACAATGATCCTATTAGTCAACAGTTTACTGGAAAATACTTGTTAATCTCAGATATGGAAAAAAGTGTAGGGAAAAAGAAATGAATTTTCTCCGACAGCATTGTCCTTCTGAAAGTGAAATAAGAACTAGTAAAAAATGGGGGACTGCACATATTATTCATGGGTACCATTTTCATTCAAAAGACCACGAAAACAGGGCTAGTGTTGAATCTGATAATGCACGAGCTCTCCTTAGACATCATAATGCAACTGGAAACCCTGTTATGAGAATTGATTCCTTGCATCGCCCTGCAGCAAAATCTAACAGGCTAGCTACAATATCTGCAAAAGAATTTGAAGGTGCTCCCCCAAATTGGCATGCATGTAAAGGTATGAGAGTTATGCTTTTAAGAAACTTGGCTCCAAGCATTGGTCTCTACAATGGATCAATACATACTTTGATAGGTCCAATTTACAATAACGATGCCATTGAAGTATCACTGACAATGGAACGCCTAAATTCAGCTATGCTTGAGGATTGTGTCACAACTATGCCCATTGATACATTTGGTATTCAAAAGCAGATTCCACCAAATAGTGTACTTTTGTCTGTTGGTGGAGTGCCATATGATAAGAATATATTAAAAGAGTTCCCTTCAAATCTGGAAGTGATATGCAGGTTTCAGTTACCTAGAAGCCCACCAGCAATGCCAGACTTTATGGTCATTGAAGCTGCAAATTACTCCGGTCCTGATATTCTCAAACTTCCTGGATGTAAAAATTATATTCCAATAGCACCTGTTGAAAGTCATAAACCTGACAAAGGTAAAAAGTCTAAGACACCCCAGTCAAGAATAGCCTTGCCATTAGAAGGGGGTGATGCTGCCACTAGCTTTAAAGGGCAAGGTGCCAATTACCCTTTGGCCGAGGTTGATCTTCAAGGTTGGTTTCATGTGCCTGGGATATTTTTAGTTGCCATATCTAGGGTAAGGAGTCCCACCCATTTGCATATTAGGGCATTCCCAAATTACATGGACTTAAAATTACAACGCTTAAAAGAGAATGTACTTGATGCCCAGGCTTTTGAAGAGGCAGTCCGGGTTAAATCTGAATGGTTGTATAGACATCATGCTAGTGGTAAAGATGATTTTTGGAATGAGCACACAAACCATGTTGCTGATACCATCATTGAAACAGCTATTTCCACTGAGCTAAGTATTAAGAATGCAGTAGATAAACTAGTTAGCAAGGTCCAAAGTTCTTGCAAAGACACTGAACTAGTTAGCAAGGTCCAAAGTTCTTGCAAAGACACTGACAACGAAACTTTATTGAAGGTTATGCAGAAGTTGGTAGAAACAAGTGAGTATTTGGTCGCTGAAATGGCACCTCATCTTAGTAAAGATGATTACAACACTCTTGTTAACTACCAAAAGAGTAAATCATTGCAGATAAAAGCTGTACCAAAGGAAAACGGTGACAGCAAAAAACCAACTAAATCTTCAAAATCCAAAAGCAAAAAAGTACATTCTCAGCAACGTTGCCAAAGTCATGTTTCTGTTCCAACAGCAAACTATTTGCGTCTAAAAAACCGACCAGATATAGCAAATGGACAGACATTTAGGGGTCTACAGAACAGGGGTAACAATATATGTTTCTTAAATACAGCAATTATGGCCTTGCTCCATATCAATGGTTTTGATCTTTTCCTCAGACAAATGCATGACATACATAAACAATGTACAGGTCAATTGTTTGGAAATATTCAACCTTGTCCACTTTGTGCACTTTATGAGGTTACAAATCGTGCATACGGACACCATATCATACAAATAAAGATATTCCAATAATGCCTATAATTCATCTATGCAAATCACTCTTGCCTGACTGGCACATAGGAGCTGAGCATGATGCAGATGACTTTATGACTAATTTTCTTGCATATCTCAATGAAACAATTGCATGTGAACTCCACACAGGGATATGCAAAACAACTAAAACCTGCCAAAATTGCAATGCTACCAAAATCAAGCAGCAGGCAAAATCAATAAGATTAACCATCATCTTAGTTCAGTTCGCAGAAGAAGAAATCACCATTCAGGATGGTATTGATAGATGGCTTTTCTTTGAAAACCCAGATTGTGTGTGCGACTGTTGTGGTCAAGTTCCACATAATGTTAGTCGTGAACTTGTTACTGCACCAACGCTACTGATCATAAATGTCCAACGTTACCAAGCACGAACCAAAAAAACATTGATAAATCACCAAGTTTATCTTAATGGACTGACGTACGTTTTTAGGTCATCTATTAATTACCATCCTCATCACTATACTGCTATTGGAAATCCTAGCAAAGATCATTTTGTATATTATAGTGATGAAGTGGTGCATACATGCCATGGTAGTCTTACTGCAAGAAATGGGGATGACATGACTATGAACAGAGTAAAAACTCCATTAGAGGAGTGTTCTACTGTGTTATTGTATGAACTCCAAACATGACCTGTATCAAACATCCAGATAAGAGTATTGAACAAGTATGTTCCCAGACTGTCGACTAATAGGATTTAGACATTTCAATTACTTTTGTGAATTGGGGAGACTTGATCTCAAACAATGCCAGAAAATGAAAAATTGAAAAAACACTGGAAAGGCTTTCACTGCTCATTGGTGCACACATTAAAGCCAGTCTCCGAATGTCCAACGGAAACGTCCTTGTGTGCGGGATGAGGTACTGGCAACCAAATTGCCCAACATACTTGGCTAAATGAAAATTTATGGCTCTTTGGTGCACACATTAAAGCCAGTCTCCGAAGGTCTTACAGTAACGTCCTTGTGTGCGGGATGAGGTACTGGCATCTAAATTATCAAAAACATTTGGCCAAGTTTAAACTTTCCCACTTTTCAGTGTTTTGCAATATTATCTTATAAATATTTTATAGAGAATTGTTCATTTTACTTGTTTTGTATAGAGATATTGTTGTATATATTCATTGTCACATTCATGTCTAAAGCTGCAACCAGTTTTCCTTGGAAAAAATACTTATTGGTGCACACATTAAAGTCAGTCTCCGAATGTCCAACGGAAACGTCCTTGTGTGCGGGATGAGGTACTGGCAACCAAATTGCCCAACATACTTGGCTAAATGAAAATTTATGGCTCTTTGGTGCACATATTAAAGCCAGTCTCCGAATGGCCCACGGCAACGTCCTTGTGTGCGGGATGAGGTACTGGCATCTAAATTATCAAAAACATTTGGCCAAGTTTAAACTTTCCCACTTTTCAGTGTTTTGTGATATTATCTTGTAAATATTTTATAGAAAATTGTTCATTTTACTTGTTTTGTATAGAGATATTGTTGTATATATTCATTGTCACATTCATGTTAAAGCTGCATTCAGTTTTCCTTGGAAAAAATAATAGTATTGATTTACGTCATTATATCTGTAATGAACAACTACTTTTCTGACATATCCTACATTGTATTCTTGTGCCAAACTGATGTATTATACAATTAGTTAAATTTGTAAAATTGTTAAATTTGCTGTTTTTGTTTAAATTGAATGATCAAACTGAAAAGATTGAACATTCATGTAGCAAATGTATGCAGTGTCCAAATGTCTTAATCCTTTCCACAACAAACAGAAAATTTCATTCCTGTAGCGAATCTCGCAGATTATGATTAGAAATTATCGTTATCAAAAAAAGAAGGAATTTTTTTTTTTTTTTTTAAAAAGAAGGAAAATTGATGCAGATATTTTTTTATCACAACAGTAAATGGCATTTGCAATTTTCTTTTCATAATAATGTAACTTTATATAAACTAAGAAATCCAGGGTCAATTTTAAATCTGACCTGATATTGTTTAAGATACAAATGTTTATCTAATTTTCATGCTTGTAAAGATTTTGAAATTTGTGAAAAACTTAAACTGTATGTTAAAACTGACTATTTTTGTGCTGTAGTCGAAAATATTTTCGTTCAGGAAATCATTTAAAATAACTTGGTGCACTTTAATATTTAAACTGCAAAAAATGATCAAACAAAAATAATTTTGCCAAATGTAGTGATAAAAAAATCTTTAATTAAGGTTTGTACATTGGAGATTACCTGGCTTTTTCTCTCCAATGTATGTTTAGTTTTATTATTATTTTTTTACTACAAACATTATTGATCAATGGTATATTTAAAACCAGATAGGTACAATTGTTATTGTATAATTAATATTCTTGTCATTGGATTATTTCAAAATTTAGATACATTTTAGTATGTTTACACCTAGCCAGATAGTGGAAATAGAATTTTTAATGATTAACTCCATATTACTATTGATCTATACAGTTTGTCTTTAATTTTAAGTAAAAGCCAGAAGCACTATTCATGCATTACAAGCATGTTAATATTCCAGTATATTATATGTACATGTATATTAATAAACCATGTTTTGATGTGAATTCTGCTTAAGGTCAGCAATGAGTAATGCTATTTTCAAAATTTCAATTTTTATACAGCCTTATAAATTTGTTTGGTTAATATTTAAGTTAACATTTAATATTCAAAGGTCAGTTAAAACAAAACATTCAGGTTGATTTACAATTGTAATTTATTTTCTCATTGCTGGCCGCTAGGGGGCACTCTTTTGTAAGAGTGAATGCTTCAATCAAACCGAGGCACACATCACTTGAATAATGATCATGATGCACACTGACCAACAACTTGGGATAAAATGGTGAATTTTAGACCTAAATTTGGTGACATTTTCTTTTGCCACACAATACAGATTTTGCCAGTTAAGTACTGTTGCTATTACAGCAATGCTGACTATTACATTGTGCAAATTTTGATTGTAATTCTTTTTTCTTTTCATTTCAGAGTTGGCCTTCGACTGCTGGGATTTAGCAATAACTTCCTGTAGTGATACGACTTGACTGCTGGGATTCAGCAATAAATTCTTGTAGTGATACGACTACGGAAAAAAGACTCGACCTGATACTGAGAGTTGTACATACACACTGTGTATATAATATGTATTTATTATCATTTGTCAAGAAAGAAGAAAATACGTAGAAAAAGTACAATTTTGAACAATATTTGTATGATGTTAATATGAATTATCATGATGATTGATAATGATGCTAAATAATAAATACTGTGAAAACAGATTCTAGTTCTTCTGTTTTACGCTCAAAACCACCAGAGGTAAATATACAAGAATAATGTTATAAAATTATTTACACTTCAGGACCCAGATGTTCCAAGCTTGATTAGTTTGATCAATGATTAACATGATCAATATGTCAATAAAAATATTACCAAATCCATTTAATAACAATATTCCTTAGTTCATGAAATTATATTCTTTTTCAACATTTGGATTTGGGAAGTAAATTGCCACCCAGCAACTGTTTGAAATGATGCAAAAATAAAATTGACAAATCAATTGATAAAACTAATCAAGCTTCAAACAATTGGGTTCAGATTCATTGTGCTTTAAGTGCACGGTAGTCATGCTTGACATTGGAAGCCTTAGTTCACATTCTTGATGGACTATTCAAATATACACAGTAAGTCTACAGTGTATAGAGATTAAGATCTGTACATGCAATTAATTGAATTTGTGTTTTATGATCCAGTCAAGAATATTTTCTTTATATCAAGACATCACAGGCTACAGATGAAAATTTTAACTTGGGATTTTATGACCCAGTCAAGAATATTTTCCTTATATCAAGACATCACAGGCTAAAGATGAAATTTTACCTTTGCAGTGAACATCCCATTTCTCCACTCCATCTCATAACTGACCATTTCAATACAAGTGAAATAATCTTGACTGGGTCATAAAACACAATCCATTCCAGAACTGATCGTCCAGTTACATGCCAGTATAATATCTATAGCTTCCTTTTTTTCTCTTTCTCTCCATGTCAAGAATATTATCACTTGTAATAGCAATTCACCACACCTTAATCCAACTGCAGCATGTGCATCGAGTTTGACCAGTGAGAAATTGATTTTCCATGCAGTGGGCATCCACTGTTTGGTCCAATACCAGTACAATCAAGAATAAACACAGTTAATCTATGTCCGAATCTCAATCCAGAAGCAAAGTCAAAACTTTGGAACTGACCAGTTCGGTTAGACACAAACTTCCACCAAGGAAATAAGGCTGAGTGCTCCGGAAGGGTAAGCACCTCCTGTTTAGCTAGCTACATCAGTCGCGTGTGTAATCAAAATTGTGTGAAAGGAACATGGAACTTCACATACTTAGTTGTCTGCAATGAAAATTGTCATAAAGTGAATAGTTTGTACAATGCAAATAGTTGATACTTGTGCGTCTGCAAGTGCAACATGGAGGACTAGGATCATACAAAATGACACGGGCATACTGTAACCAGTCAGTGACACTGACAATAGGAAGATAGGCGGCTGGTGAGCTTCAACAGACAAATCTGTCCACTCAACGTGAGTACCAACATCAGCTTTGCACCTTGCATAGACAATGTAGTGCTACATAATCCACATCCCATCCCCATGACATTTGCCTAAGTCAACTTGGGGACGAAAAAGCGGATTTTTCGTTCGATATCGATATACGTTCTCTAGTCTTGATCGACCTTCTGATTTTGTTGTATTCTTGTCATCTCGCACGAGAATCAATACAAATTTAAGACTAACAACATAGTCACATACCGGTTTTAAAATCACCATGATCACTTAGGCGCTTAACATTGTGTTTCTACGACATGCTCACGCTGCATCTACAGACTTGACCAATCAGTTCAAAAATGCAAATAAGAAACAGCCTGGTCTTCAAAAAAATCCAAAATCACCAACGACGTCATTCTAAAAAAATTGCTACAAGTAGGATTTGACCTATGACTTTAAATTCATACCTATAATAAAGTACCCATTTCTTTACCAAATAAAGCCTACCATTTTAAATTCATACCCATAATAAAGTACCCATTTCTTTACCAAATTATTTTTATTTTTGAATAAAATTGTCGAAAAGGTTCTGAAACTTAGGTATCAAGAGGTCCGCGGAATTTCTATGGCTGTCAATGGACCGAATAAGATGCCAAACCCTGAGTACAGCCTAAACATGTTGACTAGTTGAGCTGAGAAATACAGTACAGACCTCGGCGAAAGTTTGAACACAATTATAACGGAAAGGAGTAGAAATGGTTGCAATATGGATAGCCAATGAAAAAGCTGCCAAGTATAGAGAGTATCTGCCGATTCATGCAGCTATAGGGCTAGTAGCAGTCCACAGCTCGGTCTCTCGGGAGCTTAGGTTGTCCAAATCTCGACCCTTCGGTAGTTTCGTTAGATCACTAATTTTAAGTGGTTATCCTCTAGATTGTTCCATTCTTTCCCGCGAAACCCCTTAAGGTGTCGCCATACTGGTAAAGAAGAATGGAACAATCTAGAGGATTAGTTCCGAATTCATTCGGAACATCCTCTGGATGTGAAATGATAAAGGCGACAACTTTCTCCTATTTTGCCGCGTATTACAGCACTTTTGGGAACGATGTGAAAGCTCTACGATTTTGATAAAACTTTCAGAGGTTATGGAGTCTCATGCGATCTACTTCTAAATTGGTGATTTTTTTGGGAAAATCCCGGATCATTGTTATTTTTGGGGCCAAAAATGCAAAAATCGGATTTTTCAGAAAAAATTAAGTTTAACGCACTCCCGTTGAATAACCGTTCATTGTACGAAAAAGTCGTCCATTGACCGAAAAAAGTTTAAGGTCTCACGAAAAAAACGGTATTTTTATATTTTTTCTATCTTGTACACAAAATCCACAATAAGTGTTTAAAGTCGACCCTATCATAAAAATAAAAAAAATCCGCGAACCGGCACGTGCAGCCGCTGAATGAATTTTTCCGCATTAAACAGCTTGTTTTCAAACACCACTTCAGTTATCAACTTGAAAATGGTCAAAATATATTTTACTGTATTAAGAAAACAACGGTATTTTTGTATTTTTTCCATTTTATGTAGAAAATCCATAATTAATGTTTAAATTCAACCCTGTCTTCCAATATACAAAAGTCCGCCGAAATGCGCGTGGTAAATCGTACGATTTCAATGACAAGGTCAACAGAGTTCAATGCGTCACTTAACCAATCAGCGTTCGGCATCTCGAGATATCTACACAAGAAGCCATTTTGTTTATAGATCAAACATGACGGTCTACTTGAAAGTGTACATATATGCGATAAACTGACGAATATCTGGGTTGCAAAAGTCTGTTGAGGGTGCGCTTAGAAGAAATAGCAACGTTAGTTCTCCAAGTCAACGGCGGAATATACGGGATCAATAAGCTGGTTATGGAAGATTGATTTTGTCGTGATTGAAGACGATGTCAGGTGAGTCAGAATACAATTTTGCTTGTATGAAAACATCGTATAATAACCAGACAATTGATTATTCTGAGTACTAAGCTGATTACGATTCGAAATCGACGACAAACTCATAGGCAGATCAAGGAATTTGAAAATAGGGGGGGGGTGTCCATGACACGTGCGATTCCAAATCTGCTTATGACAATATGGCCCATAACAAAGTCGGCCCGTAACCAAATTGGCCCATGGTGTAATGTAATTCAAAACATGCGTTCATCATAATATTCCTCCTGGGTGATTTTTCAAATATAATTCAATAATTAAAAACCGATTTCTGCCAATTATTAAACACACAGGATTCAGACTTCAAGACAAAGTTCAGGTTCATAATTTAACAAGAAAATTCCCATATGATATATCATATCATAAAAATTATTTTATTTATAATTTCATTATGAATCTGGCCACTATGATAAAACACTAGTAAATAAGTTTGTTCTTGTTAAATTATAATAATCTATTAATTATAATGTCTGTCTAAAAATCAAATTGAATTGAATATAGGATGATTTTGTTATGGGTCAAAATGTCTCGTAGACACACATATAATTTGCACCTTAAGTGAAATAGAGCGCCAGAGGCACGCACCAATGCTATTGGGTCGAGGGGCATGTTCCCCCTTACAATTTTGATGTATAACATTCAAAACGACGATATCTCATGAACACCTATCTATCTATCTACTTTTGTGCAGTGCAGCATTCAATTTCTGAATATTATCGCATTGTCGCACTGTGGTGCTTGTGCCAGTCAGATCACACTAGGGTATCCAGATGTGAACATGACTGGCGGTGTATTATGCATATGTCTGCTTTGTAACTAGCATGCACTCAGGACAACATTTAGGTGCTAGCTCACCGAGACAGCAGTTGCAGAGGTTTCTGCCCCACCGGTCCATTATCCTGACACCGGGTAAGTCAGCAGCAATGTGAAATTAAGTAACTTGCTTAAGGTCACAACACGCAGCCCGTCTGGGACTCGAACCCACGACCCTTGGATCGTAAGTCCGTGGCCTTAACCACTCGGCCACATGCTTCCACCTGGGATAAAATTACAAGTAAAATACTAGAAAAGCTCTTGGTCTGCATAAGCTTGCTTATTTTTGAGGACAATAATTCAAATAATCTGCAATCCCCAGGTGAAATTCGGTCATTGTATCCCAAGCCAGTATTACACAATCTGTAGTCAAACATGTTTTTCTCTTTTTTTTTTTCCAGTCAAGATTGGTGTATTCTTGATGGGCATGTGCTGCTGATTCCAAGAACATTTTATCAGCTTGCCTACTGAACAATGTCCATCTCACTCAGAAAATACAAACTTTCTCATGCTAGCTTCTTCTGAAGTAGGATTCTAACATACCAAGTAGTGAGAGACACTGATATCAAACAAAAACAAACATACCAATCCATGTCTGATTCACAATCCAGAAGCAAAGTAAAAACTTTGGAACTGACAAGTCGGGTTAGACACATGAACTTCCAACTGAGTAAGCATGTGCTTTAGAAAACTTGATCGTCAAGGATCCTTCCACAAGAAAAGTCGGAAGTATCAGCTCACTAGCTGAAATCTAGGTTTTTCAGGTACTCTGGTTTCCTCCACCACCCTATTAACTGACTGCATTTAAAAAAGGAATCTTGAGTGGGGTCTTCAACAGCATTAGTTTACTCCACTCATTTTGAAATACAATCATTATAAACTTTTCTGTAAATGATTTACAAAAAAATTCATCACAGCGAACAAAAGCATAGATACACGATTTAATTGTGTATCTATGCTTTTGTTCGCTGTGATGAATTTTTTAATTTTTAATTCTTTATGAATCTTATTTATAATTTAATCAGATAATTTTTTATTGATTTAAATCTTTTTATCCTGCAAAAGAATGTGTTGCTTTGTGTCCGTTTTAATTTTCTGTTGCAGCTTTGATGGTTCATCGACTAAATCCACCTATCAATATACAGCTGGTTTGGATGTCAGCAATTTGACAGCCTGAAACAGGATCTTGAAGAATCTTGACTGGGAAGTAATTAAATATAAAACACCATTAATCCAACCCATCAAGATAAGTGATAGAATCTTTACGGGTATGAAGCATTAATACTCAACTTCACCAACTCTTGGTATAAGTGAAAAAATATCTTGTCTGGGAAGTAAAACACCATTTCAAGACTTCCATCATCTCAGAACTGACCGTCTCAATATAAGTGAAAGAATCTAGACTTGGGTGTAAAACACTTTTAATCCATTCCACCATTCCCGAACTGATTGTCTAGATATATACCAGTATAATTTAAATGTGTTTTTAGCTGACCTGAGCCAAAGGCTCAGATGAGCTATTGCAATCGTCCGTCGTGCGTTGTGTGTTAACTTTACATTTTAATCTTCTCAAGAGTATTTTCACTTGTATCACTATCAAGGCTGTTATATGATGAATGATGGAGGAAACTGCAGTGCCAAGAGAAAACCACAGACCTTTGGAAAGCAAACCAACAAACTTTCTCACACTAAGATCTATTAAACCAACATGGCCTCAATGGGATAATGGTTGCCTTTGTAACAGAAAAGAGACTCCGAGACAAATGCACATGGTAAACTGGGACCTTCCCATACTAACAGAATGCTTTGCCATTGAGCTACCTGGTCACATGTTGAGCACAATCCACCACACCTTAATCGATCGATTGAATGAGTTTTTCCTAGCCCAGAATATTTCACTTATATCAAGATGTCACCAGGTCTGTTTTAAACATTTGTCAGTTTTGAAATGCAAGTACTGTAGATACGAGTACCAACCTAACCTGGACACCCCATGTAGACAATGTGTCATTTTGATATGTAAATGAAGGTTATGAGTTCAAAGGTCAAGGTCATAGAAACAACAGAAAATCGAAATGATTAATCATCTGGAAATCTAACAATTTTTAGCTCGCCTGAGCACAAAGTGCTCAAGTGAGCTATTGTGATCAGTCTTTGTCCATCGTGCGTCCTGCATCGTTTGTCAAATTTTCATTGTAACACTCTAGAGGCCACGAATTTAGTTAAAACTTCATCAAACTTGTCCAGAACGATGTTCAGGACATCAGATAAGTCAAGTTCATATAAGGGTCATGTTGGGTCAATAAGTCGGTCACTGGGTCAAATCATAGAAAAACCTTGTTAACACTCTAGAGTTCACATTTTAGTCCAATCTTCATATAATTTGTCCAGAACGATATTCATGACCAAAGCAGGGTCAAGTTTATATATGGGTCATGTTGGTTCAATAAGTAGGTCACTACATGAAATTAAAGAAAAACCTTATTAACACTCTAGAGTCCATATGTTTTGTCCAATCTTCATATAATTTGTCCAGAACAATGTACATGACAAAAGCAAGGTCAAGATTGTAAATGGGTCATGTTTAGTCAATAAGTAGGTCACTGGGTCAAATCAGAGAAAAACCTTGTTAACACTCTTAGAGTTTCATATTTTTTGTCCAATTGTCATATAATTTGTTCAGAATGATGTTCATGACCAAAGCAAGGTCAAGTTCATATATGGGTCATATTGGTTCAATAAGTAGGTCACTAGATCAAATTAAAGAAAAATGTTGTTAACACTAGTTTAGAGTCCATATGTTTTGTCCAATCTTCATATAATTTGTCCAGAACAATTTTCATGACCAAAGCAAGGTCAAGTTAATATATGGGTCATGTTGGGTCAATAAGTAGGTTATAAGGTCAAATCATAGAAAAACCTTGTTAACACACTAGCGTCCATATTTTTTGTCCAATCTCGATATAATTTGTCCAGAACAATGTTCATGACCAAAGCAAGGTCAAGATTGTATATGGGTCATGTTTGGTCAATAAGTAGGTCACTGGGTCAAATCATAGAAAAACCTTGTTAACACTAGAGTCCACATTTTAGTCCAATCTTCATATAATTTGTCCAGAACGATATTCATGACCAAAGCAGGGTCAAGTTCATATATGGGTCATGTTGGTTCAATAAGTAGGTCACTACATGAAATTAAAGAAAAACTTTATTAACACTCTAGAGTCCATATGTTTTGTCCAATCTTCATATAATTTGTACAGAATGATGTTCATGACCAAAGCAAGGTCAAGATTGTAAATGGGTTATGTTTGGTCAATAAGTAGGTCACTGGGTCAAATCAGAGAAAAACCTTGTTAACACTCTTAGAGTCCATATTTTTTGTCCAATCTTTATATAATTTGTCCTGAACAATGTTTGGGACAAAAGCTAGGTTAAGTTTATATTAAATAATGATGAACTCTGTTAACATTATGTCAAAAATGTGTAGAATTTAAATTATTCTCGGGTGAGTGCCTATGGCCTCATTGCCCTCTTGATTATACATACATGTGTATATAGGCATGTATATTGGATTATTGTAGGTATTTGTACAATGTTCACTTTGAGATGTAAATGAAGGTCATGAGTTCATAGGTCAAGGTCATAGATACAAAAATAGGTAAATTGTTAATTATCTGGAAAACCTTAAACTTTTTTATAGGCATGTATATTGGAATATTGTAGGTATTGATACAACTGCCATTTTGCTGTAAAGATGAAGGTCATTGATTGAAAGGTCAAGGTCACAGATGCGAAAGTATACTGAAATGGCTAATTGTCTGGAAAACTACAATTTTTTTGTATTGGAATTCAATGGGAATCCTCTAGATTGTTCCATTCTTTCCCGCGAAACCCCTCAAGGTGTCGCCATACTAGTATCCCGATAAGATATTGTCGAATCCTGGCACTTTTTACTCAACACTGACAGATACAAAGCGCCGTATGACCTCTGACATAAAGAATGGAACAATCTAGAGGATTAGTTCCGAATTCATTCGGAACATCCTCTGGATGTGAAATGATAAAGGCGACAACTTTCTCCTATTTTGCCG
This sequence comes from Anadara kagoshimensis, assembly GCA_021292105.1. NCBI lineage: Eukaryota > Metazoa > Mollusca > Bivalvia > Arcoida > Arcidae > Anadara > Anadara kagoshimensis. The sequence goes on along the minus strand of CM037859.1, from coordinate 41,151,316 downwards.
CGTATTACAGCACTTTTGGGAACGATGTGAAAGCTCTATACGATTTTGATAAAACTTTCAGAGGTTATGGAGTCTCATGCGATCTAGCTTTCTAAATTGGTGATTTTTTTGGGAAAATCCCGGATCATTGTTATTTTTGGGGCCAAAAATGCAAAAATCGGATTTTTCAGAAAAAAATTAAGTTTAACGCACTCCCGTTGAATAACCGTTCATTGTACGAAAAAGTCGTCCATTGACCGAAAAAAGTTTAAGGTCTCACGAAAAAAACGGTATTTTTATATTTTTTCTATCTTGTACACAAAATCCACAATAAGTGTTTAAAGTCGACCCTATCATAAAAATAAAAAAAATCCGCGAACCGGCACGTGCAGCCGCTGAATGAATTTTTCCGCATTAAACAGCTTGTTTTCAAACACCACTTCAGTTATCAACTTGAAAATTGGTCAAAATATATTTTACTGTATTAAGAAAACAACGGTATTTTTGTATTTTTTCCATTTTATGTAGAAAATCCATAATTAATGTTTAAATTCAACCCTGTCTTCCAATATACAAAAGTCCGCCGAAATGCGCGTGGTAAATCGTACGATTTCAATGACAAGGTCAACAGAGTTCAATGCGTCACTTAACCAATCAGCGTTCGGCATCTCGAGATATCTACACAAGAAGCCATTTTGTTTATAGATCAAACATGACGGTCTACTTGAAAGTGTACATATATGCGATAAACTGACGAATATCTGGGTTGCAAAAGTCTGTTGAGGGTGCGCTTAGAAGAAATAGCAACGTTAGTTCTCCAAGTCAACGGCGGAATATACGGGATCAATAAGCTGGTTATGGAAGATTGATTTTGTCGTGATTGAAGACGATGTCAGGTGAGTCAGAATACAATTTTGCTTGTATGAAAACATCGTATAATAACCAGACAATTGATTATTCTGAGTACTAAGCTGATTACGATTCGAAATCGACGACAAACTCATAGGCAGATCAAGGAATTTGAAAATAGGGGGGGGGTGTCCATGACACGTGCGATTCCAAATCTGCTTATGACAATATGGCCCATAACAAAGTCGGCCCGTAACCAAATTGGCCATGGTGTAATGTAATTCAAAACATGCGTTCATCATAATATTCCTCCTGGGTGATTTTTCAAATATAATTCAATAATTAAAAACCGATTTCTGCCAATTATTAAACACACAGGATTCAGACTTCAAGACAAAGTTCAGGTTCATAATTTAACAAGAAAATTCCCATATGATATATCATATCATAAAAATTATTTTATTTATAATTTCATTATGAATCTGGCCACTATGATAAAACACTAGTAAATAAGTTTGTTCTTGTTAAATTATAATAATCTATTAATTATAATGTCTGTCTAAAAATCAAATTGAATTGAATATAGGATGATTTTGTTATGGGTCAAAATGTCTCGTAGACACACATATAATTTGCACCTTAAGTGAAATAGAGCGCCAGAGGCACGCACCAATGCTATTGGGTCGAGGGGCATGTTCCCCCTTACAATTTTGATGTATAACATTCAAAACGACGATATCTCATGAACACCTATCTATCTATCTACTTTTGTGCAGTGCAGCATTCAATTTCTGAATATTATCGCATTGTCGCACTGTGGTGCTTGTGCCAGTCAGATCACACTAGGGTATCCAGATGTGAACATGACTGGCGGTGTATTATGCATATGTCTGCTTTGTAACTAGCATGCACTCAGGACAACATTTAGGTGCTAGCTCACCGAGACAGCAGTTGCAGAGGTTTCTGCCCCACCGGTCCATTATCCTGACACCGGGTAAGTCAGCAGCAATGTGAAATTAAGTAACTTGCTTAAGGTCACAACACGCAGCCCGTCTGGGACTCGAACCCACGACCCTTGGATCGTAAGTCCGTGGCCTTAACCACTCGGCCACATGCTTCCACCTGGGATAAAATTACAAGTAAAATACTAGAAAAGCTCTTGGTCTGCATAAGCTTGCTTATTTTTGAGGACAATAATTCAAATAATCTGCAATCCCCAGGTGAAATTCGGTCATTGTATCCCAAGCCAGTATTACACAATCTGTAGTCAAACATGTTTTTCTCTTTTTTTTTTTCCAGTCAAGATTGGTGTATTCTTGATGGGCATGTGCTGCTGATTCCAAGAACATTTTATCAGCTTGCCTACTGAACAATGTCCATCTCACTCAGAAAATACAAACTTTCTCATGCTAGCTTCTTCTGAAGTAGGATTCTAACATACCAAGTAGTGAGAGACACTGATATCAAACAAAAACAAACATACCAATCCATGTCTGATTCACAATCCAGAAGCAAAGTAAAAACTTTGGAACTGACAAGTCGGGTTAGACACATGAACTTCCAACTGAGTAAGCATGTGCTTTAGAAAACTTGATCGTCAAGGATCCTTCCACAAGAAAAGTCGGAAGTATCAGCTCACTAGCTGAAATCTAGGTTTTTCAGGTACTCTGGTTTCCTCCACCACCCTATTAACTGACTGCATTTAAAAAAGGAATCTTGAGTGGGGTCTTCAACAGCATTAGTTTACTCCACTCATTTTGAAATACAATCATTATAAACTTTTCTGTAAATGATTTACAAAAAAATTCATCACAGCGAACAAAAGCATAGATACACGATTTAATTGTGTATCTATGCTTTTGTTCGCTGTGATGAATTTTTTAATTTTTAATTCTTTATGAATCTTATTTATAATTTAATCAGATAATTTTTTATTGATTTAAATCTTTTTATCCTGCAAAAGAATGTGTTGCTTTGTGGTCCGTTTTAATTTTCTGTTGCAGCTTTGATGGTTCATCGACTAAATCCACCTATCAATATACAGCTGGTTTGGATGTCAGCAATTTGACAGCCTGAAACAGGATCTTGAAGAATCTTGACTGGGAAGTAATTAATATAAAACACCATTAATCCAACCCATCAAGATAAGTGATAGAATCTTTACGGGTATGAAGCATTAATACTCAACTTCACCAACTCTTGGTATAAGTGAAAAAATATCTTGTCTGGGAAGTAAACACCATTTCAAGACTTCCATCATCTCAGAACTGACCGTCTCAATATAAGTGAAAGAATCTAGACTTGGGTGTAAAACACTTTTAATCCATTCCACCATTCCCGAACTGATTGTCTAGATATATACCAGTATAATTTAAATGTGTTTTTAGCTGACCTGAGCCAAAGGCTCAGATGAGCTATTGCAATCGTCCGTCGTGCGTTGTGTGTTAACTTTACATTTTAATCTTCTCAAGAGTATTTTCACTTGTATCACTATCAAGGCTGTTATATGATGAATGATGGAGGAAACTGCAGTGCCAAGAGAAAACCACAGACCTTTGGAAAGCAAACCAACAAACTTTCTCACACTAAGATCTATTAAACCAACATGGCCTCAATGGGATAATGGTTGCCTTTGTAACAGAAAAGAGACTCCGAGACAAATGCACATGGTAAACTGGGACCTTCCCATACTAACAGAATGCTTTGCCATTGAGCTACCTGGTCACATGTTGAGCACAATCCACCACACCTTAATCGATCGATTGAATGAGTTTTTCCTAGCCCAGAATATTTCACTTATATCAAGATGTCACCAGGTCTGTTTTAAACATTTGTCAGTTTTGAAATGCAAGTACTGTAGATACGAGTACCAACCTAACCTGGACACCCCATGTAGACAATGTGTCATTTTGATATGTAAATGAAGGTTATGAGTTCAAAGGTCAAGGTCATAGAAACAACAGAAAATCGAAATGATTAATCATCTGGAAATCTAACAATTTTTAGCTCGCCTGAGCACAAAGTGCTCAAGTGAGCTATTGTGATCAGTCTTTGTCCATCGTGCGTCCTGCATCGTTTGTCAAATTTTCATTGTAACACTCTAGAGGCCACGAATTTAGTTAAAACTTCATCAAACTTGTCCAGAACGATGTTCAGGACATCAGATAAGTCAAGTTCATATAAGGGTCATGTTGGGTCAATAAGTCGGTCACTGGGTCAAATCATAGAAAAACCTTGTTAACACTCTAGAGTTCACATTTTAGTCCAATCTTCATATAATTTGTCCAGAACGATATTCATGACCAAAGCAGGGTCAAGTTTATATATGGGTCATGTTGGTTCAATAAGTAGGTCACTACATGAAATTAAAGAAAAACCTTATTAACACTCTAGAGTCCATATGTTTTGTCCAATCTTCATATAATTTGTCCAGAACAATGTACATGACAAAAGCAAGGTCAAGATTGTAAATGGGTCATGTTTAGTCAATAAGTAGGTCACTGGGTCAAATCAGAGAAAAACCTTGTTAACACTCTTAGAGTTTCATATTTTTTGTCCAATTGTCATATAATTTGTTCAGAATGATGTTCATGACCAAAGCAAGGTCAAGTTCATATATGGGTCATATTGGTTCAATAAGTAGGTCACTAGATCAAATTAAAGAAAAATGTTGTTAACACTAGTTTAGAGTCCATATGTTTTGTCCAATCTTCATATAATTTGTCCAGAACAATTTTCATGACCAAAGCAAGGTCAAGTTAATATATGGGTCATGTTGGGTCAATAAGTAGGTTATAAGGTCAAATCATAGAAAAACCTTGTTAACACACTAGCGTCCATATTTTTTGTCCAATCTCGATATAATTTGTCCAGAACAATGTTCATGACCAAAGCAAGGTCAAGATTGTATATGGGTCATGTTTGGTCAATAAGTAGGTCACTGGGTCAAATCATAGAAAAACCTTGTTAACACTAGAGTCCACATTTTAGTCCAATCTTCATATAATTTGTCCAGAACGATATTCATGACCAAAGCAGGGTCAAGTTCATATATGGGTCATGTTGGTTCAATAAGTAGGTCACTACATGAAATTAAAGAAAAACTTTATTAACACTCTAGAGTCCATATGTTTTGTCCAATCTTCATATAATTTGTACAGAATGATGTTCATGACCAAAGCAAGGTCAAGATTGTAAATGGGTTATGTTTGGTCAATAAGTAGGTCACTGGGTCAAATCAGAGAAAAACCTTGTTAACACTCTTAGAGTCCATATTTTTTGTCCAATCTTTATATAATTTGTCCTGAACAATGTTTGGGACAAAAGCTAGGTTAAGTTTATATTAAATAATGATGAACTCTGTTAACATTATGTCAAAAATGTGTAGAATTTAAATTATTCTCGGGTGAGTGCCTATGGCCTCATTGCCCTCTTGATTATACATACATGTGTATATAGGCATGTATATTGGATTATTGTAGGTATTTGTACAATGTTCACTTTGAGATGTAAATGAAGGTCATGAGTTCATAGGTCAAGGTCATAGATACAAAAATAGGTAAATTGTTAATTATCTGGAAAACCTTAAACTTTTTTATAGGCATGTATATTGGAATATTGTAGGTATTGATACAACTGCCATTTTGCTGTAAAGATGAAGGTCATTGATTGAAAGGTCAAGGTCACAGATGCGAAAGTATACTGAAATGGCTAATTGTCTGGAAAACTACAATTTTTTTGTATTGGAATTCAATGGGAATCCTCTAGATTGTTCCATTCTTTCCCGCGAAACCCCTCAAGGTGTCGCCATACTAGTAGGAATATATAATTAGTGTTTATAATGGCTGCGCTTTCGTTAACATATAAACATAGGTACGGGTAATAAAGAATGGAACAATCTAGAGGATTAGTTCCGAATTCATTCGGAACATCCTCTGGATGTGAAATGATAAAGGCGACAACTTTTTCCTTTTTAGCAGCGTATTACAGCATCTTGAGGAAGAAAGGGAAAGCTCCATACGATTTTGATAAAAATTTCAGAGGTTATGGAGTCTGATGCGATCTACCTATCTAAATTGTCGAATTTTATGAAAAAATCCCGGGTCATTCTTATTTTTTGGGTCAAAAATGCAAAAAATGGATTTTTCAGAAAACACTCAAGTTTAGCGCACTCCCGTTGAATAACCGTTCATTGTACGAAAAAGTCGTCCATTGACCGAAAAAAGTTTAAGGTCTCACGAAAAAAACGGTATTTTTATATTTTTTCTATCTTGTACACAAAATCCACAATAAGTGTTTAAAGTCGACAAATCATAAAAATAAAAAAAAATCCGCGAACCGGCACGTGCAGACTGGGGGAATGAATTTTCTCAAAAACGCAGTCATTTCTTTAGTTATCAACTTGAAAGTCGGTCAAAATATATTTTAAAGTATTTAGAAAATAACGGTATTTTTATATTTTTTCTATGTTTCGTACAAAATTTACAATAACTCTTTAAATTATAAATTTCTATTCCCCTAAGAAGTGCGCTATTTTGCACGAGCTGAAATCCGATTTCTGTTTATGCATATCATTATAATTATCCAATCAGCGGTCGGCATCTCGGAAATACCTTCAAGAAGCCATGTTTGACAAACAGTTACGATGGCCGGATGGGGAATGTGGCGTTATTACATGTTATTATGAGGTGTTATATGCCGTAAGAAACTAAATGGAATGTTTTAACTCATTATGGACAAAAGACACAAGTTTTCAATAGCGGAAAACCATGGTTTATCGTGCTGCCTTCAACTGTAACTCCACTTCAGGTGGCCAAAGCGGACGACTTGTTGTCGAGGAGTTGTGCCGAAATCAATGCGTCAAGCACTTTGAGATGGAGGTGTTCGTACACAACCAGCAGACTGATGATGTCAACATAATCGATGTGGTTGATTCCAGATGCAGTGCCTAGATTTGAGCAGTTCAAACAGACGCTAACGAGGGAGAGGGGGGGGGTTACAACGAAAGAATCCAGCATGGCGCCGGCCCAAACTTTACTGAAGAGGCGAAAACTTGAGGTAATTTGAGTAAAAGTTTATTTTTGTTAAAATATTTCTGCGTATTGTTATACCAATATCATGGCCAATCTAAAAATATAGCTTTTCAAATAAAGAAAATGACTGCTCCCGAACCAGTTGACACATGTAAACACAATCGGTCAAGGTCACAAAAACTAATGATTACACACGTTTGTTCGGTAGCGACAAAAACCACGAAAAATACTGCAGAAGGTATGTGCATATATTTACTCAACATTCAGATTTTTAAATAACAAAAATGGTATCGCCGATCGTGACAAAAATGAGAAGTAATGTATGGATTTTAAAATATATTTTATCCCCCCCCCCTTAACAGTAAATCCACCGACTGGGTACTGGTATACACTAGCTGGTAACAGTAGATTTCTGTGCATTCACGACGAGTAGTGGTACAGCTACGAAAAAAGGACGAGACCTGATACGAAGGGTTGTAGATACACACATTTCCTATTAGGTCATTAAAATAATAAAAAACCCAATACTTTATGTGAAAAAAATACATTTTACCACAGAAAACCACTGAATTATGTTATGAGATGTTTTGTAGTAATGATGTCATTGTTTACATTTGTTTATGTGTAAACTTTGTGAAACCAGACAAAGTGATTACTCGAAGTAATTATCTGATTAGAGTCCGAGATCGACAGCAAGCAGAAGCTACTTGTCGGACAAATTATGTACAGGCATGTCGAAAGTTAAACACTGAGCTGCCTACTCTCAGCCCCTCGGCAACAGTTGTTCCTTGGACAACTCGGCAATTCATTTGGTCCTTTGGTACTTTGACTTATCCACAATGAGGCAGCTCATTCGATAATGACAAGGCTTAAGTTCAAGCTATTTTTTAAATAAATCAGTAATAAAAATAAATGACAAAAATGTAAACAAAATTAACGCCAGGACGGTGGAGTACCTGATTATTTTCAGAATTTTCTGAATCTTTTAGGCATTATCATAGAAGTAAAAAAAATGGCCAACTGACATCACAGTGTCAATACACAACTTTCAACACCGTTTAGTGTTCACATTGAGACACTGACATAGGCGTAGGAGGGTTTTTAATAATGGGGGGGGGGGGGGGGGAACCGAAGCTATGTCCATGTCGTGCCGCAGGCACGAGGGGGGAGGTATGAGAGAATTATAGTCATTTCGTACCATATCAACTACCATTTTGTACCATACACTCAAGCCATTTTACCATATATTACCACTACATTGCTACCATTTCGTACCACATTATAGTGAAGTGTTACCAATTACTACAATAAATTTCGTGAAAGTCTCTCTCTCTCTCAACATGCAGCCCTTTCAACAGAGTTTAAAGTAGCCAACAAGTTTTCTGGAGTAGACAGCAAATTCAGTTGTAACTCTATATAAAGGTAATACTGATGAATGAAAGTAGGCAACAGACAAAGTGTAGAAATACCAAAGTAGACGACAGGTTTTGCTGGTTGCTGGCTTCTATTGAAACCACTGACATGATATGAAAACTGAATAAGATGAACATCTTAAAAAAAGCTTGGACTTTGATAATCTATGTTAAAAAACAATGTGTTTTGCTGAACTAAGGGCATCAGATCTAAAACATTGCAAAAAAAAAAGCCCGGTCACGAAATTCCCAAATGATAAAGTAGAGAATCTTATCAATTTTCTTTTTTTCCCGTTCTTCATATCAGGCTAATAAGTAACACTTTAAATAAATTCTTATTAATGAAGAACATTTTTTAAATATATCAACAAATAATGTCATAAAAATTTGCTAGCCATTTCGTACCATAGAAATGAAAAAATTTGGGTACGAAATGGTTATGGTACGACTTGGTCATATAGCATGGTACGAAATGGACAGAGTTGGGTACAAAATGGTCATGGTACGAAATGGTTATGGTACGAATTGGTCATATAGCATGGTATGAAATGGACAGAGTTGGGTACTAATTGGTCATATAGCATGGTACGAAATGGACAGAGTTGGATAAGAAATGGTAAATTTGGGTACGAAATGGTTATGGTACGAAATGACTAGCTTTGGTATGATGGGTGGGGGTCCAGGGAGGGGCCTCCCCTGTAAAATTTTCAAAACTAAGTTCAATGTAATTTGCGGTGTTTTGATAGGTTAAAATACTGTGATATCAAGGCAAGATTATATAGAATAACCGTATGACACAAGTTCCATAATGAACCCTCTCATTGGAGATGGATATGGGGGTACCCCGGAAAATTTTGCAGCGTTCTGAGTGAGAAACTGAAAAGTAGTGAGATATTAAGACAAAATTGTACAAATAACTAACTGCATGACATAATTAAGTCCAAAGAAAAAAAGAGAGAGAGAGACAGACAGAGGCGAATCTAGAACTTTCGGAACGGGGGTACAATGTGAGAGCCGAAGGCTCGAACCTTCTAGGGGGTCCGGGGGCATGCTCCACCAGCAATTTTTTTTAAAAATGGCGCAAAAATCCTGCATTCTGGTGCAATATTAGCAACATAAAAGAGGGGGTATATGCCCCCCTACCCCTCCCGCTGAATCCCCCACTGAGAGAGAGAGCTATTGACTGATGAGACCCCCTTATGGTAATATAACAACCCATTTCTGTATTTCTGAACCCTCGTTTCTGGAAGGCGCTCGCACCTAGCATTGATATAATTCTCAACCCCACCTTTCAAAAAATTATGGATCCACCCCTGCCATTGGAGATGCTGTGAGCCGTTTCTAAGGGTGAATTTCAAGATGCTCGTTTACAAGTATAATGATGAAATTGATAATTAATCGGTTACAAGATGGATATTTCCTGTTAAACCTTCTCTGACATTGGGGGGGGGGGGGGGGGACTGCCCCCCCTGCTCTTACGCCTATGACTGACAGCAGTGTTGCTATAATCAGTAGCCCAACATGTGTTTCCCCCTTATTTGTTCAGTCTTATTTTTAGTGTATTCTTGATGGACCTTGCTATTTCCAAGAACATTCTATCAGCTACTGAGATATCTCCATCTCACACTCAGAAGTGAGATTCTAACCTAGGTATTGAGAGACACTGATCTATAACAGTCAGCTTGTGTTTTATACATTTAGACAACTTAATCATCAAGGACATTGGCTTCACAGTATAAAAATTACATTGTCAGCTCAATAGTTTTTTTTCAGGTACTCTGATTTCCTCCACCCTCTCAGAATTGAAACCCACAAAATTTACCTCTTTTTTATACCATGAGAATCTTGAGTGGGGTATTATACAGGGTTACTCATTCAGAAACCACTGCAGTAGCTCAATCATTAGATTGCTTGCTCCACGTGGGAGGTTGTGGGTTCGAATCCCAGCCACTTAAAAATAGGTACTGACTTATTTTACCAAGAATTCAGCAGTTAGAATGATGTCCAGTGCCACGGCAGGTGTGGTACATATAAAAACCACATCACAGCTTGCTGTGAGAACATCAAAAATGTCTGCCACTTCACCAATAGCTGGTGATATCTCAATATAAAAGAAATATTCTTGACTGCATGTAAAAAAACAATTCAATCAATCACTCAATTGATCCACTTATTCAGAATATACAATCATTTTAAATGTTTCCATGTCTTTCATTTATTCATCTATTTGATCATGTTGATCACTCGTGAGATTTTAAATTTTTATGTACTTATTTATATAATTTATTCAGATTTTTTATTTCTTGAAATCTACTTCTATCCTAGAATGCGTTGCTTTGTGGTCCGTTTTAATTTTCTGTTGCAGCTTTGATGGTTCATCGACTAAATCCACCTATCAATATACAGCTGGTTTTGATGTCAGCAATTTGACAGCCTGAAACAGGATCTTGAAGAATCTTGACTGGGAAGTAATTAAATATAAAACACCATTAATCCAACCAATCAAGATAAGTGATAGAATCTTAACGGGTATGAAGCATCAATACTCAACTTCACCAACTCTTGGTATAAGTGAAAAAATATCTTGTGTGGGAAGTAAAACACCATTTCAAGACTTCCATCATCTCAGAACTGACCGTCTCAATATAAGTGAAAGAATCTAGACTTGGGTGTAAAACACTTTTAATCCATTCCACCATTCCCGAACTGATTGTCTAGATATATACCAGTATAATTTAAATGTGTTTTTAGCTGACCTGGGCCAAAGACTCATATGAGCTATTGCAATCGTCCGTCGTGCGTCGTGTGTTAACTTTACATTTTAATCTTCTCAAGAGTATTTTCACTTGTATCACTATCAAGGCTGTTATATGATGAATGATGGAGGAAACTGGAGTGCCAAGAGAAAACCACAGACCTTTGGAAAGCAAACCAACAAACTTTCTCACACTAAGATCTATTAAACCAACATGGCCTCAATGGGATAATGGTTGCCTTTGTAACAGAAAAGAGACTCCGAGACAAATGCACATGGTAAACTGGGACCTTCCCATACTAAGAGAATGCTTTGCCATTGAGCTACCTGGTCACATGTTGAGCACAATCCACCACACCTTAATCGATCGATTGAATGAGTTTTTCCTAGCCCAGAATATTTCACTTATATCAAGATGTCACCAGGTCTGTTTAAACATTTGTCAGTTTGAAATGCAAGTACTGTAGATACGAGTACCAACCTAACCTGGACACCCCATGTAGACAATGTGTCATTTTGATATGTAAATGAAGGTCATGAGTTCAAAGGTCAAGGTCATAGAAACAACAGAAAATCGAAATGGTTAATCATCTGGAAATCTAACAATTTTTAGCTCGCCTGAGCACAAAGTGCTCAAGTGAGCTATTGTGATCAGTCTTTGTTCATCGTGCGTCCTGTGTTGTTCATCAACTTTTCATTCTTAACACTCTAGAGAGGCAACAGGTTTTGTTATAACTTCATCAAACTTGTCCAGAATGGTGTTGAGGACAAAAGCTAAGTCAAGTTCGTATATGGGTCATGTTGGGTCAAAAAGTCAGTCACTTGGTAAAATCATAGAAAAACCTTTTTAACACTCTAGAGTCCATATTTTTATCCAATCTTCATACAATTGGTCCAGAACAATGTTCATGACCAAACCAAGGTCAACTTCATATATGGGTCATATTGGTTCAATAAGTAGGTCACTAGATCAAATTAAAGAAAAATGTTGTTAACACTAGTTTAGAGTCCATATGTTATGTCCAATCTTCATATAATTTGTCCAGAACAATTTTCATGACCAAAGCAAGGTCAAGTTTGTATACGGGTCATGTTTGGTCAATAAGTAGGTCACTGGGTCAAATCATAGAAAAACCTTGTTAACACTCTAGAGTCCACATTTTAGTCCAATCTTCATATAATTTGTCCAGAACGATATTCATGACCAAAGCAGGGTCAAGTTCATATATGGGTCATGTTGGTTCAACAAGTAGGTCACTACATGAAATTAAAGAAAAATCTTATTAACACTCTAGAGTCCATATGTTTTGTCCAATCTTCATATAATTTGTCCAGAACAATATACATGACAAAAGCAAGGTCAAGATTGTAAATGGGTCATGTTGGGTCAATAAGTAGGTCACTGGGTCAAATCAGAGAAAAACCTTGTTAACACTCTTAGAGTCCATATTTTTTGTCCAATTGTCATATAATTTGTCCAGAATGATGTTCATGACCAAAGCAAGGTCAAGTTCATATATGGGTCATATTGGTTCAATAAGTACATGTAGGTCACTAGATCAAATTAAAGAAAAATGTTGTTAACACTAGTTTAGAGTCCATATGTTTTGTCCAATCTTCATATAATTTGTCCAGAACAATTTTCATGACCAAAGCAAGGTCAAGGTAATATATGGGTCATGTTGGGTCAATAAGTAGGTTATTAGGTCAAATCATAGAAAAACCTTGTTAACACACTAGCGTCCATATTTTTTGTCCAATCTTGATATAATTTGTCCAGAACAATGTTCATGACCAAAGCAAGGTCAAGATTGTATATGGGTCATGTTTGGTCAATAAGTAGGTCACTGGGTCAATTCATAGAAAAACCTTGTTAACACTCTTAGAGTCCATATGTTTTGTCCAATTGTCATATATAATTTGTCCAGAATGATGTTCAGGACCAGAGCAAGACCAAGTTTGTATATGGGTCATGTTGGGTCAATAAGTAGGTCACTATGTCAAATCATAGAAAAACCTTGTTAACACACTAGAGTACATATTTATGATATTATTTGTCCAATCTTCATATAATTTGTCCAGAATGATGTTCATGACCAAAGCAAGGTCAAGTTTGTATATAGGTCATGTTGGGTCAATAACTAGGTTACTACATCAAATCATAAAAAACATTCTAGAGTCCATATGTTTTGTCCAATCTTTATATAATTTGTCCAGAACAATGTTCAGGACAAGTGCTAGGTCAAGTTTATATTATCTAAAAATGAACCCTGTTAACATTAATTAAAAAATGTGTAGAATTTAAATTATTGTCAGGTGAGCGCCCAGGGCCTTGTGACCCTCTTGTTTATACATACATGTGTATATAGGCATGTATATTGGATTATTGTAGGTATTTGTACAACATTTATTTTGAGATGTAAATGAAGGTCATGACTTCATAGGTCAAGGTCATGGATACAAAAAATATGTAAATTGTTAATTACCTGGAAATTTAAAGTTTTTATATAGGCATGTATATTGGAATATTGTAGGTATTGATACAACGGTCATTTTGCTGAAAGGGTGAAGGTCATTGATTGAAAGGTCAAGGTCACAGATGCGAAAGTATACTGAAATGGTTAATTGTCTGGAAAACTATAAACTTTTTGTACAGGCATGTGTGAATCCTCTAGATTGTTCCATTCTTTCCCGCGAAACCCCTCAAGGTGTCGCCATACTAGTAAAGAATGGAACAATCTAGAGGATTAGTTCCGAATTCATTCGGAACATCCTCTGGATGTGAAATGATAAAGGCGACAACTTTCTCCTTTTTTGCCGCGTATTACAGCACTTTTGGGAACGATGTGAAAGCTCTATACGATTTTGATAAAACTTTCAGAGGTTATGGAGTCTCATGCGATCTAGCTTTCTAAATTGGTGATTTTTTTGGGAAAATCCCGGATCATACTTATTTTTGGGGCCAAAAATGCAAAAATCGGATTTTTCAGAAAAAAATTAAGTTTAACGCACTCCCGTTGAATAACCGTTCATTGTACGAAAAAGTCGTCCATTGACCGAAAAAAGTTTAAGGTCTCACGAAAAAAACGGTATTTTTATATTTTTTCTATCTTGTACACAAAATCCACAATAAGTGTTTAAAGTCGACCCTATCATAAAAATAAAAAAAATCCGCGAACCGGCACGTGCAGACTGGGGGAATGAATTTTCTCAAAAACGCAGTCATTTCTTTAGTTATCAACTTGAAAGTCGGTCAAAATATATTTTAAAGTATTAAGAAAATAACGGTATTTTTATATTTTGTCTATGTTTAGTACAAAATTTACAATAACTCTTTAAATTATAAATTTCTATTCCCCAAAAAAATTGCGCTAAGCTGCACGAGCGAATCTGATTTCTGTTTATGCATATCATTATAATTATCCAATCAGCGGTCAGCATCTCGGAAATACCTTCAAGAAGCCATGTTTGACAAACAGTTACGATGGGGAATGTGGCGTTATTAGATGTCATTATGAAGTGTTATATGCCGTAAGAAACTAAATGGAATGTTTTAACTCATTATGGACAAAAGACACAAGTTTTCAATAGCGGAAAACCATGGTTTATCGTGCTGCCTTCAACTGTAACCCCACTTCAGGTGGCCAAAGCGGACGACAAAGATTTGTTGTCGAGGAGTTGTGCCGAAATCAATGCGTTAAGCACTTTGAGATAGAGGTGTTCGTACACAACCAGCAGGCTGATGATGTCAACATAATGGATGTGTTTGATTCCAGATGCTGTGCCTAGATTTGAGCAGCTCAAACAGACGCTAACGAGACCGGGGAGGGGGGGTTACAACGAAAGAATCCAGCATGGCGCCGGCCCAAAACTTTACAGAAAAGGCGAAAACTTGAGGTAATTTATTTTAGTAAAAGTTTATTTTTGTTAAAATATTTCTGCGTACTATTGTACCAATACCATGGGCAATCTAAAAATATAGCTTTTCAAACACAGAAAATGGCTGCTCTCGAACCAATTGACACATGTAAACACAATCGGTCAAGGTCACAAAAACTAATGATTACACACGTTTGTTCGGTAGTGACAAAAACCACGAAAAATACACTGCGTCTGCAGAAGGTATGTGCATATATTTACTCAACAATCGGATTTTTAAATAACAAAAATGCTATCGCCGATCGTGACAAAAATGAGTAGTAATGTATGGATTTTAAAATATATTTTATCCCCCCCCCCCTTAACAGTAAATCCACTGACTGGGTACTGGTATACATAGAACTCTGTGCACAAATTAAAACTTAATTTAACACTGTAAAAATAAAATAATAAACAATCTCAACGTATGATACCCCCTCCCCATTTGTTAAAGATCTACACCAGTGGCAATGAAAGATGCCTTAGAATACAATATGGTCCAAAAATTATACAGTTGGTTAAACTTCCAAATTAGCCTACATTATACAAACTTGGATACAGCTCATTCGATAATGAAAAGGCTTTAAGTTCAAGCTATTTTTTAAATAAATCAATAATAAAAATAAATGACAAAAATGTAAATAAAATTAATGCCAGGACGGTGGAGTACCTGATTATTTTCAGAATTTTCTGAATCTTTTATGTTCCATTAATGGCATTTTCATGAAGTTGAGTAATGGTGTTTAACGTCCCAGTCAATAATATTTCACTTATATCGAGACGTCGCCAGCTATAGGCAAAGGTACAGATATTTTGCCAGTGTGTTGCGCTTATGGCATCATACAGCAAGGTTCTTTAGCTTGCCAAGCCCTTCATGACATGGGACCTTGTTTATTTTAAGTTCCCATCCGAAAGAATCGTGACTTTCATTTTGTAATGGCGAGTGCTTGGCAAAAGAACAGTCGCTACCCACTGTCAAGTCTTGGGTCAGACCCGGACAGGGATCGCACCTAAGACCTCCCACTTATCGAGTGGGCATTATCATGGAGCTGGAGATAAAAACAGAAAGAAAATTGGCCTACTGCCATCACAGTTCCTTTATTTTAATTATTAATTTTACATAACACCAGCCTCATGTGTCATAAACTCATACTGTTTATCTGCTGTCATCATCAGATACCTGGCTCCAATACACGACTTTCAACACCTTCTCGTTGTTCACTGACAGTGTTGATATACGAATGTTATCCTCTCTGCTCATTCTCCTAATAGTCTTTTTGACTAACTCCATAGTTAGACAATTTCACAATTTTCTCTCCAAAACACTTCAATATATGTGTGACTAGTCGTGTTTACTGAATCGATGTTTTTACCTAACGAATGGTCGAGAGGCCAAAAGGCTGTGTACAGCAGCTGCATAAAAGATGCCAAGTTATAGATTACAGGTGGCCAATTCATATTAAAGTGAAATAATCTAGACTTGGAGGCAAGACTTATTCAATCTGATCAATCAATGAAAGAATGGTAGAGGAATCCAGAGACTTTGGAGAAAACCGGCTGATCTTAGAAAAACAAATTTTCTCATTCTAGAAACAGTTCATGGTTTTCCATATCAGATTATAGGGTTATTGAACTAATATTGTGATATATTGTCCCAAGTTGACTCGACATTTGCACGAGCTTGCGAGTGCAAAAGTCGAGTCAACTCGGGACACTATCAGTGAGTGCAAATTTTGAGTCAACAAGGGACAGTATTTCACATTATTATTGGCAATATATGCTTCACATAGAAATTAAAGTTTAAACGATAAATTCTGAGGTGTTAGCGTGCAATAAAATTATAAATACCATATTTGCACGCTAACTTTGTTCCAGTCGGAGGTTTTCTGAATCAATTGTTTCATACTGCAAGCTTTGTCTCATGACACTGTAACGTCTAGATATAATTGAAATATTCTTGACTGGGACGTTAAACACCATTACTCACTCGCATGACGCTGTCGTTTATGACAAACGATTGTTGTTGTTGACGTCATCACTTTGTTGTTGTCATATTGCACTAGTTCTTACATGTATATCCATTTACACGAACTAGTACAACAAAATGGTATTTTTAGATGAAATACTTGACAGAAGTAAACAAAATTTATTTTGCTATATACTAAAAGGGTTATTGGGCTGATTTTGTGAAACATTGTCTCTTGTTGATAATATTTTTGATACATCATACTAGTGATTTTAGTATTACTACACGTTTAAAGCATATCCATTTGAATAGTTGTAATTGCATCGAGATTGGAAGTCAGTAGGGTCGAGCCTACCCTGAGTGATTAATATAATATTTGACAGAAGGACTTCTGCTCAGTGCCTTCCTTCGGATTTCGATGTAAATTTAAAATTCAAGTGTAACTCTTTTATATCTTGGGAGATTGCCTCATGTCAAAATTATTCCACGGTTTAACTTTGTCATGAGAAAAAACTAGAAAACACAATTATTATGAAAACTTATATTATTATACCTATTTTAAGAAAATACTATATGAACTGTTTTTTTAATTGATCATGTGAGGGGTGGAAAAAACATTGTGTACCCCTCTGACAAAGTATCCCACGTCTTCGGAACACACCATAAAGTCACAATATGATTTTTTTAAATTCAGAATCGGTTTCAACATACTTACACTTGCCCAATGAGTGAAGAAATGACAGGGAGAGAGACCACCCTCACGAAATATCATTTGTTGCTATGGACACTTCAAAAGCAATAAATGTGTAATATTTCCTGTACAAGTTTGTCAACTGAATTGCTGAAGGACAACTGGGGTTGGGGGGTTAATAAAACATAATTGGGGTACAAGTTGTCTTAAGAGCTGGGTACGAGTTGTCTTGATGTATAATAATATAAATAAAAACAAAAATGCATGATTGTATTGTTATGAGTATAAGTTGTTCTAGGTACAACTGGATTCAAGCGGTCTTGGGTACGAATTGTCCAGCAATCATAAGTGCCTTTGACTATCTAGATTCAAATCACACTTGGAACGGATGTTACTCTGAGAAAGATATTTGTCAGTATGTTTGCAATTGGTAATTGGTTTTCTACAGACACTCTGATTTCCTCCACCCTTCCTTAAGTGATCACCTTGGTATAAGTCAAAGAATCTTGACTAGGCCATTAAAACACCATTTAAAAATAATTGCAAGAAAAATTTGTGAATCGACAAAATATTAATCACCTTCTATTCACTTTTGAGGATTTTGAAACTACATGCCATGACCTATATTAGGTAGATAGATCTATGGTGATAGATTTATTGAATGTTGTTTTACGTTCTAGTGAAGAAAATTTCACTCATATCCAGACGCCACCAGCTACAGTGGCAAGTTTTGACCTTTGAACTGCGTTCAGGCCTATGTGTCGGGAGGGTTCTTTTACGTGTGATGGGGACATGATTTGATAAAAATCTAGAATATTTGTTTAAATATTGTGTACAACTGTACATCACAGGTTCGGGTATATATATGTCAGACTGACCAATCACAATTATTCATTTGTCAAGAAAAAAGTCCGAATTTTTAGTATGCTTTTAATTTCAAAAACCGTCTTTTTTTAGTAATTTGACTTTTTGATTTTAACCGTCCGTTTATTTGTCCCTTAAAAACGGATTTAAATCTGTGATGCACTATAAAGTATAAGCCATGTTATTTTATCCTTAAAGTACATTCCCAAGTCATGTGTGAATATTCCATATATGGGGATGTTGTTTCAGTCTCTCAGACTTTGTCCACGTGAACACTGAACGTTTGTCTTGGAGAGGTACCAGGGTATCATCGCGGCAAGTAAAATGTCCAATTAGTTATTCTGAAGTGTTTAAGTGCCAAAGACTATTTATTTGAAAGAGAGTGTTTGGAGTTACTGCTAGATTAACGATCAGTTGTAATTTAACTGGAATTTAATCATTTATACAAGCTAAAATCTATTATTTATTTTATTTTATTTCTTTTATTTTTCCCCATTTTGGCCTCAACAAGCTGCGCAGATGTTCTGACTCTGTTGCCTACTTCGCGCCAAGTCAGTCAGTTTGCGCCTTTCGTCCGACCAGGACAGATTGCAGACGATCACAGATTCGTTATAAATCACTTTGGTAAGTGTACATGAAATACAATATAATTATTTATTTCACAAAAAAAGTTACGGTCACTTTACCCGTCTTATTTCAGATCTGCAAATTGACTTTGGCCAACATTTTCAAAAAAAATTGAAGCACATTTTAACACTGTCAGGTACGAGATTAGATTTGAATCGATGATACGATCAAAAATATCTGCCTTTAGTTGTTTTTTACTTTTTGAACTTTTTAAAACTTGTCGATTTTATAAACATCAAAAAGTAAAATTATTCAAATAA
This sequence comes from Anadara kagoshimensis, assembly GCA_021292105.1. Classification (NCBI taxonomy): domain Eukaryota; kingdom Metazoa; phylum Mollusca; class Bivalvia; order Arcoida; family Arcidae; genus Anadara; species Anadara kagoshimensis. The sequence continues at coordinate 41,131,963 of CM037859.1, read as the reverse complement.
CACCGTCGCCAGCTTCCAATATGGCTGAACGGATGCTTTTGGTTCAAATTTTAAACACCATTTTTCACAGATATGTTCCAAATGGCTTGAATCTGTCATTTTTATATCTCCCTAGTCATTGGCTAAATTAGCAAATGACAGACCTAACACTCTAAATGCCGAATATGGGCGTTTGTCGGCTGTATAAACAGCAGGGGTCAACACCGACATTAGCCCCCCTGGCCCGAGGCTAGGTCGGGGCACGTGAATCTTGGATTACCAATAGCCTGATGGGCTAGTAGCTTATCTCAAAACAATTGAATCATATACTCGATACAGAGCTTTTTAGACCTAATGAATATACATATATAATCTAAACTTTCCACATTGCACGAATTTGCTTCAATTTTTATTTCATTTTTTGGGGGGTTGGGAGAAAACATGCCCTGGACTACTCAACTTCAAGCAGTGAAGCAGGGCTTGTGGCTCAGTTTGTCAAAACTAAATGCAGAATATTTTAATCTAGAAGTATTAATAATGGCACCCTAAATTCACGTATATCTTAAAAATTAATAAAATTATATAGATAAAGATTTTAAAATCTGCCAGATTTGACTTAAAAAAATTCTTAGCTAAGAAATGATAGTGAAACTGGCACCTGTAGTGTCAAACCCTGAACAGTGGTACCTCGGACATTGTCATGACTGACTGTGTGAATTTTAAAAAATACATTTATCGCAGCAGACAACTACAGGCTGACCAATCAAATTTTTATTTGTCTAGTGCACAAGGTTGCCATTTAAGTACTTTTTATCAGTACTTTTTATCGTTAAGTGTACGGGAACTCCTCAACCTCTATCTGCAATTTTTGGTACTTCAGATTAAAATAACCATCAAAATGGGGAAAAAAAATCTGTCTAATCTGACCTTTTCATTTTTTAACATTAAAATTAATGTAATCCTTCTATGTATTCGGATGAATTTTAATCACTTCATTTTCAAGTGTCCGGGAACTTAGAGGAAATATGAAAATTCAGGGATTCATCAAGGGCCTATTTAGGGCTGAAATTCGGCCCCATTCCCAATGGAAAAAACGTTAATTTTTTCCCAAAATTGGCTGAGAAAATTCCCAATTAAACTAAAGTAAAGGAAAGTAAATTTTGTGAAAGCCCTCCAATATTTTTGTACACTGAGAACCAGGACATGAATAAATGAGGTTCAGCGTGATCAATACAGCTTTTCTTAAAAAATCAAAGGGTTTATCACTCACAGAACAAAATAGTTTACAAATACATTGTTTCCGTTCATGGGCAGATGAAAGTATCTGAGGATCGGGAATTCCCATAGTTCACATGCACTGAATCGGAGGGAATTCCACCAGTTTTCTCATCCAATGAAATTCATTGATAATGTCACTTCCTGAAAAAATGTCTTTAATGTTGGATTTGTGTACCGACAGAACATCTGGTCTCGTACGATGTTTCGTAGCCAAGAGTTTTAATTACAATCAACTTTCACTTTCAAAGAAAATTAAAGCACTTAATACAGGTATGGCCTCATTGAGCTTACATTAAAAATGTAAATACATGGTAAAATACATGTCCTCCAAGTTACAATCATGACTCCCTCACGCAAATACACAACGCAACAGACACATAAAAATAACACATTTCAATGTAAATTAACAACATCGTTTCTTGTTTTTATTCAATATTAATTATAAGCAATATGTACCCCGTGTTCCGGGTGAGTTCCAGCAAAATCGTGTCCAGATTTAGATGCAAAAAATTGCCGTCCGAAATTGGAGGAAATTTCAAAATTGGGGTGTCCGAAAACATAGGGGCCGAATACATAAAAGGATTACGGTATACTAACTTCCGGTTTGAATGTTTACATCAGAAACGTGTATCGGTCAACAAAAGGGGAAAAATTTTGAAAATGATCTTCTCGTGTAATTTACGCACCCCTTAACTTCAACTTAATTTTTACTAAAAAAAAAAAAAAAACTCGGAATTACATGGGTAATCAGGGCTCCAGATAACAATTTGACATGAAGGGTCATTACTCCCCAATACTTTTTCTAAAGGGTATCCTGTAAAATGTTAAGAGTATGGACACTGATCAATAAAAATGTAAAGAGTATTTTCATTAAAAATTATACATCCAATTGGTCAGGTTTTCCTGTTTGATACGTCACCTGTCATTCCATGTTAAATAGCATGAATGCATTGTCTGCATCGCAAAAGCCAATTCTGTTTCATTGTCATTTCCCTCTGTAACATTGGTATTGCTGATAGCATTGTCTTTGGCACACAAGTAAAATTTGAAACACTATTTTCCCTTTCTCCTGCAGGTGTAATCTTCATGAGAAATGCACGAGTTGAAAACATGCCAATTTTTTTTTTTACCGAACAGTATAACAATATATAAATGTCTTGAGTCAAAATTTTTTACAAAAAATAAATGAAAAAATATGACAATTTAACATTTACAGAATCTCGTCAAAATAAACAAATTGTATAGATAAATAATCATTCAATTATATACATAAATAAATAAGTACTGTATGAATAAATAATTGAAAAATGAGCAAATTTATTGTACCAAATCATTTATCTATTTTACAAATATTTTACATGGGCAGTTTTTCATAATTTTTTTTCAAAGCTTGCGTTGGGTCAGTGTTAGGCCCTTGGACCTCTTGTTTTTAAATTTACTGAGATTTAGTGAAGTAGCAGAAGTCAGATCAGTAGTAAATATCGATCTTTTAAAGCATAACAATGATCTACCATACGTTATTATGTAACTAGATAATCTGCCATCCCCCATCTCTTCTCTCTCTCTCTCTCTCACCCCCTCCCCAGTTATGGTGTAGAAAGTAAATTGTGACCATGTGGTGTGCCATTATAACCTGTTACAGGGTTCGTACAGGCCTGGAAAAGTCCTTAAATTTTTAGGTTTGCCTTAAAAAGACCCTAAAAACAAGTCTGACCGTAAAAAGCCCTTAAATTTATCCTGAAGGCCCTAAAAAGCCCTTGACTTTGGCCAGTTGGGTGTCTGTATTTTGATATTAAGTGGTTGCAAATAGACTGATATATAAATAAAGAAATTAATAAATAAATGACGTTGAAATGGGCAATTTAAAGGTACTTGGCCCAACCAAACGCCAAACTTCAACCTCAACTAAAAGTGTCATTACTATGGACACGTAAGCAATTGTTTTATTGATTTAATTGCCTTTACATCAATACTTTTTGCTAAAGTTGTCCCTCTGATTAGGCTTAAAATTTGCAAATAAGACCCTGAAAAGACCCTAAATGGTAGAAGTTGACGTTTATAACTTAAAGGCAATGAATGTACATTTCCCCAACAATTTTTTTCAACTGATTTGCTGGAGGACAACTGTTGATGTTTGTGTTTGATTGGCAAATAAATACTGAGTAGATAGGTCTTTTTTCGTAAATTAAAACAACTGTGACAATAATATTGAACAAAATTTATAAATATGTCATTTTACTTATATGACAATAAATATAAATAAATAATAATAAACTTCAGTAACTATGCATACTAACTTTTCAACTTAACACATCTTTGTAAACTCATTACAATCTGTTTGAGAGGACTGTTAGACACGCAGCTTGTTACACGGACAGTGAGTTGTGGGTCATTCAAGCCAGGTGTTACCCTCTGGACTGTGAACCGCACCAAACATTTTCAGAACATTTTGATGGTGTCTGTTCAATGTTTATTTGAGGTTCTGTTTTGGGGGTTGGTTCTGTAGCTGTATGATTTGCTAGTATTTCTAAACCTTCATCTCTCACAGACACAGCTAGAAAATGCTGTAAATAAATCGAGCAGCATGAAAGACCAATGGAATTCTAATTTCCATTTAATTCTATTTTTATGACCAGTAACAGTCTGAAAGTGATATTGTGTATCTTGTTGAATTTTCCAAAAGCACTGCTAATTTCCCAATTCCAAGGGCCCAAATCCTATTCCCAAAAAGGGGTGAAAGACCCCTGGAGAGAGATGGGCCCTGTCTTTAAATTACACATGTAAAATCTTTATTCTTATCTTTTTCAATTGTAAAAGTTAAGATTTTAAATGTTGGTTTCACTTTCTCCCTATAGAATATCAATTGAGGCTTCGGGTTCATCAATGACTTTTCATCAGAAATGCATCACTTGAAAAAATGCCTTTCAATATGACAATTTAACATTAACAGAACCTCATTGTCTGAATAATTAAATAAATAATCATTCAAATAGATGCATGTAATAAATAAGCATATGAATCTATGGTTATATATCTGTAATGTGTTAATTTATTTTAATTTTTATCAAATAAACCTCTAAATTTAGCATTTAACACAATGTAGCGAGTGCACTATTAACATGTCCTGTTAGTACTAAATTTGAGTACCAAGCTGATCAATGAAAAATAAACACAAAAAAAACCTTGACTGGACATTTAATTGGGAATTTCACATTGCAAAATGATTAATTTCATGCGTAGTTGAATAAAAAAATTTCAAGATGGCATCCATCATAAAGGAAAATATAACAAATTAGTTAACAGAATACTTTTAAAAATAATTTTACTTTAATTGTCACTGTGGGCTTAGCATGATAAAGAGCCCTGCTGTATAATGTCATCAGTGCAAGGCACATGCAAAATTTCTGCACCTTCGCCTTCGACTTCTCGAAGTGAAATATATAAGTAAAATATTCTTGACTGGGATATTGAACCAGAATCTAGGTTTCCATAAATTTAAAATAATTAGTAGCCAAATTTCCAAAATTTGTGAAAATATAGTCCTTTTTAAAGTATTTTTCCACAAATTTGCTAAAATAGGTTATTTTTTGAAAGAATTCCTCAGAAATTAGTAGCCAATGGCGATTTTGGCTACCAGGAATGGAAACATAGCAGAATACTTTTACAAATAATTTTACTTTTTACTTAAGCATAGCTACCAACCATTCTGCATTGCCTGGAGTTTTTTCTTCTTTTTTTTTTTTTTTCAAGACAAATTCCGCTTTCCAAATCTTAAATAAAAACCACTGCGGTAGCTCAGTTCGTAGAGTGCTCGAGATCCGGTGTCACGTTGGGCTTAGCATGCTAAAGAACCCTGCTGTATAAAATTTCTGCGCCTTCGATGTCTCGGTATAAGTGAAATATTCTTGACTGGGATATTGAACACCATTACTTAACTCTCTTAATTAAAAATTCTGCATAACAAGAAGTCGTGTTAGCCATTTTCTTTTTCGAGCACTGTTTTCTCTACAAGAAAAACGCTCTGGTGACACTGAAGAGTCTTTTGTACTGCTGCTGTTTATCAAGAGTTCTGAATGATACCCTTGTAATTTTCAATGTGAGAATAGACAACTCTTCAAGAACCATTTCTTCATATATAAAAATATCAGAACAAAGCTAGAGCATGTATAGGCTACCTTGAATTGGCTACCCCCTATATTGTCATGCCTTTTGCATGCTTTTAGCATTCCTCTTTCACATAATTTGGACACCAACTGTACTTGTAACTTTTACATTGGCAGATCTACTTTTTTGGTGGCTCAAACTTGTTTCATGATCAATGACAGCCGATAACTTTAAGTTCGAGCACCCACTCAAAAATTTATTTTGTCAATCCGTCTGTCTTTCTTATTATAGCTGTAAAATGTTTTGCAAAGATCGCAGGTCATTATTTTTGTGTCATAATTGTACCTCAACCACTTTCTCCCCTTACGCCACGATTCTATAAATTTACGCTCGTAGACTTTCTGTATGTTCATGTTGTTGTGTTGAAATTTTAACTTGTCAAAATGGCCCTTGTCACAGAAATACAATGTTTGGTATATTAATACATGAATATAAAATGTATTTGAAAATTGAGGATCAGCCAACTATTTCCAGTTGTTTCATGTGTATTTCCATGAATACATTATATATTAGTCGCTCGGTAAATAAGACATCTCTTCCAATTTGAATAAAAATGAAAATGTAGATCAATTATTTGAAACAAAATTGGCATCATCTAATGAGAAGACTGTTTATTTATTACCGTTTCTTAGTTCTTAAATATTCATGTTTGCAAATTTATTTTTTCAGTGTTCTTCGAAAAGCTTTCACGTTTAAACATTTAAACAGTTACATTAAGTTGGCAATTTATACATTTTTTTTTTATAATAAATTGCACTACAATCTTCATTGATACTTTTTTAAACGTGGAAGCTTATTTACTAATGATGAAGAAATGCGGAAGACCAAAGAAAAGGACTCAACCTAAATGGCTGAGAAAGGCTCAGTCTTCTACAACATCGGTAATTTTATGATGCCTCTTTCTTAATGTTGTAATATTATTTTTTTTTCCATGTTTCCTAAAATGCATGATTGATAGTTTGTTGTGTGAATTACATTACAACTTGCATGACCAAATTATAATGATAGGTATTAAATACCAATTTCTGTCATCATTATTTATAATTGGCCCTTGCTCTAAAAAAAAAAATATGTCCAATTTATATGCTAAGGAGCCAGAAAAACAAAAAGCGACAAAATGCCTGTGGATCTGTAGAACTTCTACTCTGCTGCATAGATTGTTCTTGATTAACAGATTGTAATACTTCTTTTACTGTTTAATAATTTAAAAAATTTTAGAGCTAGATATTAGCAAATATCTATTTTATTGGAGACAGATATTATAAAAGTTAGCAATTGGCTAATTTTGCGAATGGCAGAGTTAATTAACCCTTTATCATTAACACCTAAAATTGTCAATATAGATTAGAAATAATTTTCAGTTTGGAATATATTATATTGCAATCAAAAATCTTATGGCTAACAATTTCAATCAACATAAATTCAAATGCTTCCAACTAATAAAGGCCCTCTTTAGCATGTATTTTCTATTTTCTAGGGAACTGAGACTGTTGATCCTGAGAAACAAAATGATGACACAGTAGATCTACCGAATAAAAGACCAAAGAAACTTCTTACATTAGAAGATGTACAAAAAATTGGTCCAGTACATGTATTGTCTGTGATTACTGATTTAAGTGATCACGAACTTACAACTGCTGGGCCTTGGTATTATATTAATGCAAATAAATGCACCATTAAATTTTCTTGTGTGGGTTCTGATAAAAGCTACTCACTGAGGCTTGATCATTTCCTAGAACGTGGAATCCCAAATGTTGAATACAGTTCACATTTGAGATTCCGTTGGTATTCTTGGATACGGTTAAAGCAGATCGCAAAATTAAAAAACATACACATACACTTGGCTTTGGGAGATGAAAAAATATTTTGTTCCCTATTACAAGAGGTGAATGTATTTTACAGAAAGCAGTCGAGTATAGCTAGGGATGAAAATCTTGAACCAAATAGAGGCCCTCAATGCCTTGCTGATTCAAGTGATCTTGAAAAACTTCACTACTATGGTAAGGGAACCTGTAAATACTACAGGAAAACTACATTGTTACAGGTTATTGAACAGAGGTATGGTCACAATGTTAAATCTGAATACTTGGTTAACCCATCAACACCTCTGATTGATGAAATATCTTTTGAGGACATTTTGTATGAAGTGAATAGAACACTTAGCCAAAATTATGCTAGACATCTTAATAAACTTGAACAATATGCTGGTCCCCAATGTAATGAGGATCGCATATATTCAAGTCGTGTTAACTATGATGTTAAATTCACGTCCTCTTCCTCAAAAGCAAAAACTGCTTCGACAAATAATTCAGCTGCTTCTGATGTATACCACCCAGAAGAACAATCCAATGAGATAAATTTTAATGATTTTTTTCTTAGAAAATGCCACCATTGTAAGAAAATTCGTTGGCTTGGAAAGCGGGCAGCAAAAAAGTTTGTTCTGGGAACATACAAATATGGTCAAGTTGACAAACATGTGTATTTTTCCTGCAACTTACTTTTTGGAACTTCATGTGAAGACGAAGAGGATATTGTACCTTTATCTTCACTTGAAGAATGTCCCCCACTCTGGGTAGCATACACTAAATCTGACAATTGTTATTTACCACCAGTTGCTATTGTGATGAAAACACTTACACCTATAAGTGAAGGGGTAAGTGATGTTGAAGTCCTTGTAAAGTATGCGTCGGCTACTCATAATCTGAGCAACTTTGACTACAAAGCTGTCTGTGCCAAGTCCGTTACAATGGCACAAGTACAACTTGGTCAGCGTATGTCAACAGGGCGATTTAAGAGCTATGCAGGACTTCCAACATTATTTAAGGGAATTCTAAAGAGACAAACACCCCGGGAGGCACTTGTGTGTCAGTCGTGGCTGGATCATGGTCAGTTTTCTTCTGAGGACCCATCTGCTTGTTTCACAGTATCAAATCTAATAGGGATACGTGATCTACACGCAGTTTATGGAACTATGAAAGTTATTATTTGTTCACAATGTGGAATGTGTTCACCTGGATTTGAGGGAGACCCACAAGAATGTATTAAAGTTCCTGAAGCAGGCACAAGAGTTCCTCTAAGGGACCCTGTTCTTCTCAGAACTTTAAAACATTCACAAATTTTGTCAAATTCTAGTGTTCAACTTGATGTAGAGTTTGAAAAAGCTAGAATTTATAAGGATGGGACGTAACTGGGGTATGTACAGACTGTTCCAAATTTTGTGATATTGATGAAAATGGAACTGTCACATCTAAACATGAAAAAATGTGTGTAGATGAACAAAGCTCTCAAAGCCAAAGTAGCCAAGAACCCATACAAGATAATATTACAAATATAAACCCATATAGTGTTGAAAATCTGATGGCTCTTGATGTCTTCCAAGATGAAGCATCCATTGATTATGCTATGTTTATGGATACATTGTCTCAAGCGGAAAAACTTGTTCTATCACCAATACATGCAGTTATTGTAATATTGCGTTCTAGAACAAATAATATTCCATTCTCGAGACATGGATCCATATCGTTTGCTATGAAAGAACCCTTAAAGACGAGGTCTCTTCCATGGCACACATTTCAAAAATTGCCATTTGTTGTCATGGTTTCGCAACACGAAGATGGAAGTGTTGACGAAGCCAGAGTTAACATGGCGAAGATTGTGCGTGCCAAAGAGTTGATGGAACGTGAGGTAACATGTCCTGTTTATGGAACTAAACGTTCATTTTACAGATATTGTGACAAAGTCCACACACCCTTTACTGCCACTGCTATGGAGACACTAGCAAGCCAGTTGTCTGATACAAACCAAGCTGTATTTCCTCAGGGTTTAAGACAACTCAGTGTTGATCTTGTCCATGAACGTGCTACAAAAAGACTAACACTTCATCTCTTCTCAGAATGGCTCGATTCGGGGTATACTATTGGAAGTGGCATTAAAGATGCCTTTATCATCGAATGTCATGGGCATTCCATGATAAAGTCAGACACTTTAAGCCATGAAACCTTTGCTAAACAGTTATGGCAAATACTTACAAACTTTGTGAAACAATCACAAAATATATCTGGAGAGAAGTTGAAGACTTTCAAATAACTCTCACAGATGTTGTTAAGTATGGCATTATGAAAGGCTGGCTAAATACTTCAAATGATATAGCAAGTGGTATTCAGGAACATCATGACAATGTCCTTTTATCCACAGAAAATCTTCATAACATAACTTATCTTTGTTGTGAGGAAGTTGAGCTTCTATTGAGAGAAAGTAGCAATGATGAAGGTAACACTAGTAGTGTAGCACAAGGTGGGGTTGTTATTCCCCAGACTGAAAGCCCAGAGGAAATATTGAGCAAGGGAATAAAGGACACAGTTCTTGAAAGAATTTCTGCACCTGAAGTTGACCGGCAACACCCTGTAGCTGAAGATACTCCAGGCTATCTTCAGATGGCTTTTCCAGATGTGTTTTTGACTGGGGATGGCTGTCCACATCAACAGCGCCCTAGAAGCATAAAAAACAAATCTGGAAATTACAAATTTCAATATTATAAATGGGTTTGTCAGCAACCAAGAGCGATGGTTAACACTGAGCTTCAATTTTTGATACATAGTCATATTAAAAGACAGCACAGCAAACAGAAAGCAAAACTTGCACTGAAAAGTGACATTTTTGATAAAAATGGAATGCCTGTAAAAGAAGACTTGATGCAAAATGCTGAGCTAAGAGACTGGACAGTTTCAAACTTGATGATGTTCAAGTCTTCCATTCCAGATTCAACTCCATTCTGGAAGCGTTCAAGAGATGATGCTATAGCTGTGCAACGTGACTGGGAGGAATTGTTCCTTGGAGAGAGGACAAAACTCCTATGTCAGTCATGTTATTTCAAACAAGAGCCCCTCCCTATAATCACCACCCAGCTATTCATCAACTGTGTCCTGATGCAGAAAGGTTGTCTCTGCTGTCTGATGAAGAATTTCAAGAAGGACGGCGGAGAAATGTTCTGCAATATCCCAGCATTGTATCATTCATGTGTGCTTTTATGGCTGAGATGGATACAAAGTTCCTTTCAAAACTTCGTTATGATGGGGACAGTTTTTTCACTAGATATGAATGGGGTGCTAATGCTAATCCCCATTCTCACCGACTTTATTTTAGCCGAGAGTTTAGTGAGTTCATTGAACGTTTAAAAAGACGTATTAATGACTGTCTTCAAACATCAAAGCAAGAAGCACTAGAGGCTGATCAAGATTTAAGTGAAAATCTTGTTCAGGAATATATTCGAACTAAGGTTCTTGACTGCTGGGATCTGGCTAGAAAAGAATACATCGAATATATTCGACCTTTCTATACCAACTGGAATGCTGGTCTATTAGCAGATGGCAAAGACAAAACATTTGATTTTGTCTATGACAGAAAGTCAACAATTTGTCGTTTGGATATGGCAAAAATGGTTGACGAGGTTCTCACGACTGGGACATTTACAACACTTGATACTATTTATGTGAGTGTTGCAAATGGCACGTGTCGTCACTTGGGTCACACTGGTATCAATGACCAGCCTGCCAAATCGATAAATGTGCTGTGATAAAGAAGAAGCGTGTAAAAAATGCTTCTGGAAAGAATCAGTTTAAAGAGGTTGTGACATGTAAAAGGCGAAAACCACAACCAACAAGTGAAATACCTACCATTGAACCAGACCCTCACAATAAAAAACTGGTTCAGCTTCAGTTTGAATCCAATGACAAGTGGTTTAATGGTCATGATCCTTTTCAGATTTTGCACATTCTTAGCAATGCTGATGACAAAGCAGTTGTACCTGAATTTCTCAGAAAACCACCATTAATGCATGCATCCGTTGATAAAGAGGAAAACGGAGAGGCGGTGGATTTCAATCTAGAATTTTATTCTGATGTTGGTGATTCAGCAACAGAATATATAACAAAATATGCCTTTAAAGATGTAGTCGCTACCAAGACATCTACAGATGTACTTGTCACATCAATGGAGAATCTTCAAGATGGTGAACCTGTTAATCAAGGCACTGTTCAAAAGATGTACAATGTTCATGCAATTGCAGGTACCACTTCTATTTTTCAGGCAACACATTTAAATCAGAAAATTCCACATGTGTTGTCAAATGTTAACATTAAACATTGTAGTGTGTCGGGTCTATCTTTACTTCGGTCTGATTATGACCCAGAGGATGGAGAGGATTACATCGTCCCTCCTCTGATAAAGATGTTTGATGGTCGACACGACAATACAATTGTTTGTATGGAACTTGGTAAAGAATCTCAGAAGCTTAAACAAGAGATTCAAAAAGATATGTGCCTCCATCAGTTTTGTGACTTGTATGATGTTAAGGAAGTGAAATCTGATGAAGGTAAACGAAACTTGGTTTTCAAAAAAAGAAGTAGTGCCAGAGAGGGAAGGCTTAATGCATTGAAACTGATACCCTGCCATGGGTTGAAGGTTGCAATCCAAATAACAAGTTTCATTGGAACTTCTGTAGGACATTATGTCTTTGGAAGATTCCTTGTCATAAAACAACAGATTTTACCCCATCTGGAAATGACGATGAAACTATTAAAAAAGGATGGGTTGATCTTTTCAATAGAACATTTGTCAGTGGCAATGGACTTCCCCCATGGGCATATAAATTTTGGAAACATTACAACTGCCCTCGTGATATTGATTCTGACACAAGTTCAGATGAAGATGATGAGGAAAATCAGCATTCTGCAGCTATAAATGATGTACCTGTAAATAGTAATAAAGATGCAAATGAGTGTGTCAGTGATGAGGATCCTGTCATCATTAGACCAAAGGCACATGCTGGCAATGAACAGTTCTATCAGAACCCTGTTGATCGCTTGCGAGCTGCCCCACAAACAAAGTCATTGGTACAAGATGATATTACAACAAACGTTGAATCATCTACTAGATATAGTCCAGACATTTTAGCCAACCCCGAAGGTGTTGATTTCATGGATAACTGGCTTGAAGGTAGGGCTATACCTAGTATTCCCACGATTCAAGCACACATGTCCAATTTAATCAACACTGAAGGTGTGGTATCAGGTGATTCTTTCGATTCTTCAACACTGAATGAAAAACAAAAAATGGCACATGATATGGTGGTGCAGTATGTTGATAGCAGGTTACAATGGGAAAAAAATGGACGCCAGGGACCTGCTCCAAAGCCTTTGCGTTTAGTTTTAATGGGTAATCCAGGTACTGGAAAGAGCTGGACACTCAAGTGTTTCATGAGCACACTCATCAACATGATAGGTAGTGAAATTGATTCAGATGGAAATGAAATACCAGCCTGGACAGCCAAAATAAAACTGGCAGCACCAACAGGAGCTGCCTCTAGCCAAATGCATTTCAAGGCTGAAACCCTTCATAGACTATTCAGTATACCCATTCATATGGGCGAGAAGGAGTTGCACCTTGATGAAAATTCAGCTGGTTACTCCAGACTCATGCTGAATTTTGATCCCAAGAAATTCCTTTTATTAGTTATTGATGAATTTTCTATGGTGTCTAGACAAATGTTTGCATTTGTGGCTGAAAGATTAGAACAATGTCATATTAATTTCAATAATATAGGTATTGTTTTAATTGGAGATCCAGCACAAATTCTTCCTATTGCATCGGATCCTCTCTGGAGTGGACGTCTTCATACCGATCAAGGGAAAGAGGCCAGCTACATTTCAATGCTAGGAATGACAAAGTTTCGTGAACTATTTCATTTTTCATCTTTACAAACACTACCTAATTATGATGAGTGGAAACGCTTAACAAAACCCCAAGACCGTTTGCTATCAAATGAAATCACTGCCTACCGCAAACAGTTGATGAGGTGCAGGTTTGATGCCGTTTTTTTGACTCAAGTGAAAAGAACTGACAATGATCCTATTAGTCAACAGTTTACTGGCAAAATACTTGTTAATCTCAGATATGGAAAAAAGTGTAGGGAAAAAGAAATGAATTTTCTCCGACAGCATTGTCCTTCTGAAAGTGAAATAAGAACTAGTAAAAAATGGGGGACTGCACATATTATTCATGGGTACCATTTTCATTCAAAAGACCACGAAAACAGGGCTAGTGTTGAATCTGATAATGCACGAGCTCTCCTTAGACATCATAATGCAACTGGAAACCCTGTTATGAGAATTGATTCCTTGCATCGCCCTGCAGCAAAATCTAACAGGCTAGCTACAATATCTGCAAAAGAATTTGAAGGTGCTCCCCCAAATTGGCATGCATGTAAAGGTATGAGAGTTATGCTTTTAAGAAACTTGGCTCCAAGCATTGGTCTCTACAATGGATCAATACATACTTTGATAGGTCCAATTTACAATAACGATGCCATTGAAGTATCACTGACAATGGAACGCCTAAATTCAGCTATGCTTGAGGATTGTGTCACAACTATGCCCATTGATACATTTGGTATTCAAAAGCAGATTCCACCAAATAGTGTACTTTTGTCTGTTGGTGGAGTGCCATATGATAAGAATATATTAAAAGAGTTCCCTTCAAATCTGGAAGTGATATGCAGGTTTCAGTTACCTAGAAGCCCACCAGCAATGCCAGACTTTATGGTCATTGAAGCTGCAAATTACTCCGGTCCTGATATTCTCAAACTTCCTGGATGTAAAAATTATATTCCAATAGCACCTGTTGAAAGTCATAAACCTGACAAAGGTAAAAAGTCTAAGACACCCCAGTCAAGAATAGCCTTGCCATTAGAAGGGGGTGATGCTGCCACTAGCTTTAAAGGGCAAGGTGCCAATTACCCTTTGGCCGAGGTTGATCTTCAAGGTTGGTTTCATGTGCCTGGGATATTTTTAGTTGCCATATCTAGGGTAAGGAGTCCCACCCATTTGCATATTAGGGCATTCCCAAATTACATGGACTTAAAATTACAACGCTTAAAAGAGAATGTACTTGATGCCCAGGCTTTTGAAGAGGCAGTCCGGGTTAAATCTGAATGGTTGTATAGACATCATGCTAGTGGTAAAGATGATTTTTGGAATGAGCACACAAACCATGTTGCTGATACCATCATTGAAACAGCTATTTCCACTGAGCTAAGTATTAAGAATGCAGTAGATAAACTAGTTAGCAAGGTCCAAAGTTCTTGCAAAGACACTGAACTAGTTAGCAAGGTCCAAAGTTCTTGCAAAGACACTGACAACGAAACTTTATTGAAGGTTATGCAGAAGTTGGTAGAAACAAGTGAGTATTTGGTCGCTGAAATGGCACCTCATCTTAGTAAAGATGATTACAACACTCTTGTTAACTACCAAAAGAGTAAATCATTGCAGATAAAAGCTGTACCAAAGGAAAACGGTGACAGCAAAAAACCAACTAAATCTTCAAAATCCAAAAGCAAAAAAGTACATTCTCAGCAACGTTGCGAAAGTCATGTTTCTGTTCCAACAGCAAACTATTTGCGTCTAAAAAACCGACCAGATATAGCAAATGGACAGACATTTAGGGGTCTACAGAACAGGGGTAACAATATATGTTTCTTAAATACAGCAATTATGGCCTTGCTCCATATCAATGGTTTTGATCTTTTCCTCAGACAAATGCATGACATACATAAACAATGTACAGGTCAATTGTTTGGAAATATTCAACCTTGTCCACTTTGTGCACTTTATGAGGTTACAAATCGTGCATACGGACACCATATCATACAGAATAAAGATATTCCAATAATGCCTATAGTTCATCTATGCAAATCACTCTTGCCTGACTGGCACATAGGAGCTGAGCATGATGCAGATGACTTTATGACTAATTTTCTTGCATATCTCAATGAAACAATTGCATGTGAACTCCACACAGGGATATGCAAAACAACTAAAACCTGCCAAAATTGCAATGCTAAAATCAAGCAGCAGGCAAAATCAATAAGATTAACCATCATCTTAGTTCAGTTCGCAAGAAGAAATCACCATTCAGGATGGTATTGATAGATGGCTTTTCTTTGAAAACCCAGATTGTGTGTGCGACTGTTGTGGTCAAGTTCCACATAATGTTAGTCGTGAACTTGTTACTGCACCAACGCTACTGATCATAAATGTCCAACGTTACCAAGCACGAACCAAAAAAACATTGATAAATCACCAAGTTTATCTTAATGGACTGACGTACGTTTTTAGGTCATCTATTAATTACCATCCTCATCACTATACTGCTATTGGAAATCCTAGCAAAGATCATTTTGTATATTATAGTGATGAAGTGGTGCATACATGCCATGGTAGTCTTACTGCAAGAAATGGGGATGACATGACTATGAACAGAGTAAAAACTCCATTAGAGGAGTGTTCTACTGTGTTATTGTATGAACTCCAAACATGACCTGTATCAAACATCCAGATAAGAGTATTGAACAAGTATGTTTCCAGACTGTCGACTAATAGGATTTAGACATTTTAATTACTTTTGTGAATTGGGGAGACTTGATCTCAAACAATGCCAGAAAATGAAAAATTGAAAAAACACTGGAAAGGCTTTCACTGCTCATTGGTGCACACATTAAAGCCAGTCTCCGAATGTCCAACGGAAACGTCCTTGTGTGCGGGATGAGGTACTGGCAACCAAATTGCCCAACATACTTGGCTAAATGAAAATTTATGGCTCTTTGGTGCACACATTAAAGCCAGTCTCCGAAGGTCTTACAGTAACGTCCTTGTGTGCGGGATGAGGTACTGGCATCTAAATTATCAAAAACATTTGGCCAAGTTTAAACTTTCCCACTTTTCAGTGTTTTGCAATATTATCTTATAAATATTTTATAGAGAATTGTTCATTTTACTTGTTTTGTATAGAGATATTGTTGTATATATTCATTGTCACATTCATGTCTAAAGCTGCAACCAGTTTTCCTTGGAAAAAATACTTATTGGTGCACACATTAAAGTCAGTCTCCGAATGTCCAACGGAAACGTCCTTGTGTGCGGGATGAGGTACTGGCAACCAAATTGCCCAACATACTTGGCTAAATGAAAATTTATGGCTCTTTGGTGCACATATTAAAGCCAGTCTCCGAATGGCCCACGGCAACGTCCTTGTGTGCGGGATGAGGTACTGGCATCTAAATTATCAAAAACATTTGGCCAAGTTTAAACTTTCCCACTTTTCAGTGTTTTGTGATATTATCTTGTAAATATTTTATAGAAAATTGTTCATTTTACTTGTTTTGTATAGAGATATTGTTGTATATATTCATTGTCACATTCATGTTAAAGCTGCATTCAGTTTTCCTTGGAAAAAATAATAGTATTGATTTACGTCATTATATCTGTAATGAACAACTACTTTTCTGACATATCCTACATTGTATTCTTGTGCCAAACTGATGTATTATACAATTAGTTAAATTTGTAAAATTGTTAAATTTGCTGTTTTGTTTAAATTGAATGATCAAACTGAAAAGATTGAACATTCATGTAGCAAATGTATGCAGTGTCCAAATGTCTTAATCCTTTCCACAACAAACAGAAAATTTCATTCCTGTAGCGAATCTCGCAGATTATGATTAGAAATTATTATCAAAAAAAGAAGGAATTTTTTTTTTTTTTTTTAAAAAGAAGGAAAATTGATGCAGATATTTTTTTATCACAACAGTAAATGGCATTTGCAATTTTCTTTTCATAATAATGTAACTTTATATAAACTAAGAAATCCAGGGTCAATTTTAAATCTGACCTGATATTGTTTAAGATACAAATGTTTATCTAATTTTCATGCTTGTAAAGATTTTGAAATTTGTGAAAAACTTAAACTGTATGTTAAAACTGACTATTTTTGTGCTGTAGTCGAAAATATTTTCGTTCAGGAAATCATTTGAAATAACTTGGTGCACTTTAATATTTAAACTGCAAAAAATGATCAAACAAAAATAATTTTGCCAAATGTAGTGATAAAAAAATCTTTAATTAAGGTTTGTACATTGGAGATTACCTGGCTTTTTCTCTCCAATGTATGTTTAGTTTTTACTACAAACATTATTGATCAATGGTATATTTAAAACCAGATAGGTACAATTGTTATTGTATAATTAATATTCTTGTCATTGGATTATTTCAAAATTTAGATACATTTTAGTATGTTTACACCTAGCCAGATTAGTGGAAATAGAATTTTTAATGATTAACTCCATATTACTATTGATCTATACAGTTTGTCTTAATTTTAAGTAAAAGCCAGAAGCACTATTCATGCATTACAAGCATGTTAATATTCCAGTATATTATATGTACATGTATATTAATAAACCATGTTTTGATGTGAATTCTGCTTAAGGTCAGCAATGAGTAATGCTATTTTCAAAATTTCAATTTTTATACAGCCTTATAAATTTGTTTGGTTAATATTTAAGTTAACATTTAATATTCAAAGGTCAGTTAAAACAAAACATTCAGGTTGATTTACAATTGTAATTTATTTTCTCATTGCTGGCCGCTAGGGGGCACTCTTTTGTAAGAGTGAATGCTTCAATCAAACCGAGGCACACATCACTTGAATAATGATCATGATGCACACTGACCAACAACTTGGGATAAAATGGTGAATTTTAGACCTAAATTTGGTGACATTTTCTTTTGCCACACAATACAGATTTTGCCAGTTAAGTACTGTTGCTATTACAGCAATGCTGACTATTACATTGTGCAAATTTTGATTGTAATTCTTTTTTCTTTTCATTTCAGAGTTGGCCTTCGACTGCTGGGATTTAGCAATAACTTCCTGTAGTGATACGACTTGACTGCTGGGATTCAGCAATAAATTCTTGTAGTGATACGACTACGGAAAAAAGACTCGACCTGATACTGAGAGTTGTACATACACACTGTGTATATAATATGTATTTATTATCATTTGTCAAGAAAGAAGAAAATACGTAGAAAAAGTACAATTTTGAACAATATTTGTATGATGTTAATATGAATTATCATGATGATTGATAATGATGCTAAATAATAAATACTGTGAAAACAGATTCTAGTTCTTCTGTTTTACGCTCAAAACCACCAGAGGTAAATATACAAGAATAATGTTATAAAATTATTTACACTTCAGGACCCAGATGTTCCAAGCTTGATTAGTTTGATCAATGATTAACATGATCAATATGTCAATAAAAATATTACCAAATCCATTTAATAACAATATTCCTTAGTTCATGAAATTATATTCTTTTTCAACATTTGGATTTGGGAAGTAAATTGCCACCCAGCAACTGTTTGAAATGATGCAAAAATAAAATTGACAAATCAATTGATAAAACTAATCAAGCTTCAAACAATTGGGTTCAGATTCATTGTGCTTTAAGTGCACGGTAGTCATGCTTGACATTGGAAGCCTTAGTTCACATTCTTGATGGACTATTCAAATATACACAGTAAGTCTACAGTGTATAGAGATTAAGATCTGTACATGCAATTAATTGAATTTGTGTTTTATGATCCAGTCAAGAATATTTTCTTTATATCAAGACATCACAGGCTACAGATGAAAATTTTAACTTGGGATTTTATGACCCAGTCAAGAATATTTTCCTTATATCAAGACATCACAGGCTAAAGATGAAATTTTACCTTTGCAGTGAACATCCCATTTCTCCACTCCATCTCATAACTGACCATTTCAATACAAGTGAAATAATCTTGACTGGGTCATAAAACACAATCCATTCCAGAACTGATCGTCCAGTTACATGCCAGTATAATATCTATAGCTTCCTTTTTTCTCTCTTTCTCTCCATGTCAAGAATATTATCACTTGTAATAGCAATTCACCACACCTTAATCCAACTGCAGCATGTGCATCGAGTTTGACCAGTGAGAAATTGATTTTCCATGCAGTGGGCATCCACTGTTTGGTCCAATACCAGTACAATCAAGAATAAACACAGTTAATCTATGTCCGAATCTCAATCCAGAAGCAAAGTCAAAACTTTGGAACTGACAGTTCGGTTAGACACAAACTTCCACCAAGGAAATAAGGCTGAGTGCTCCGGAAGGGTAAGCACCTCCTGTTTAGCTAGCTACATCAGTCGCGTGTGTAATCAAAATTGTGTGAAAGGAACATGGAACTTCACATACTTAGTTGTCTGCAATGAAAATTGTCATAAAGTGAATAGTTTGTACAATGCAAATAGTTGATACTTGTGCGTCTGCAAGTGCAACATGGAGGACTAGGATCATACAAAATGACACGGGCATACTGTAACCAGTCAGTGACACTGACAATAGGAAGATAGGTGGCTGGTGAGCTTCAACAGACAAATCTGTCCACTCAACGTGAGTACTGTACCAACATCAGCTTTGCACCTTGCATAGACAATGTAGTGCTACATAATCCACATCCCATCCCCATGACATTTGCCTAAGTCAACTTGGGGACGAAAAAGCGGATTTTTCGTTCGATATCGATATACGTTCTCTAGTCTTGATCGACCTTCTGATTTTGTTGTATTCTTGTCATCTCGCACGAGAATCAATACAAATTTAAGACTAACAACATAGTCACATACCGGTTTTAAAATCACCATGATCACTTAGGCGCTTAACATTGTGTTTCTACGACATGCTCACGCTACATCTACAGACTTGACCAATCAGTTCAAAAATGCAAATAAGAAACAGCCTGGTCTTCAAAAAGAATCCAAAATCACCAACGACGTCATTCTAAAAAAATTGCTACAAGTAGGATTTGACCTATGACTTTAAATTCATACCTATAATAAAGTACCCATTTCTTTACCAAATAAAGCCTACCATTTTAAATTCATACCCATAATAAAGTACCCATTTCTTTACCAAATTATTTTTATTTTTGAATAAAATTGTCGAAAAGGTTCTGAAACTTAGGTATCAAGAGGTCCGCGGAATTTCTATGGCTGTCAATGGACCGAATAAGATGCCAAACCCTGAGTACAGCCTAAACATGTTGACTAGTTGAGCTGAGAAATACAGTACAGACCTCGGCGAAAGTTTGAACACAATTATAACGGAAAGGAGTAGAAATGGTTGCAATATGGATAGCCAATGAAAAAAGCTGCCAAGTGATAGAGAGTATCTGCCGATTCATGCAGCTATAGGGCCAGTGGCAGTCCACAGCTCGGTCTCTCGGGAGCTTTAGGTTGTCCAAATCTCGACCCTTCGGTAGTTTCGTTAGATCACTCATGTTAAGTGGTTATCCTCTAGATTGTTCCATTCTTTCCCGCGAAACCCCTTAAGGTGTCGCCATACTGGTAAAGAATGGAACAATCTAGAGGATTAGTTCCGAATTCATTCGGAACATCCTCTGGATGTGAAATGATAAAGGCGACAACTTTCTCCTATTTTGCCGCGTATTACAGCATCTTGAGGAAGAAAGGGAAAGCTCCATACGATTTTGATAAAATTTCAGAGGTTATGGAGTCTGATGCGATCTACCTATCTAAATTGTCGAATTTTAGGGGAAAATCCCGGGGTCATACTTATTTTTGGGTCAAAAATGCAAAAATCGGATTTTTCAGAAAACAATCAAGTTTAACGCACTCCCGTTGAATAACCGTTCATTGTACGAAAAAGTCGTCCATTGACCGAAAAAAGTTTAAGGTCTCGCGAAAAAAACGGTATTTTTATATTTTTTCTATCTTGTACACAAAATCCACAATAAGTGTTTAAAGTCGACAAATCATAAAAATAAAAAAAAATCCGCGAACCGGCACGTGCAGACTGGGGGAATGAATTTTCTCAAAAACGCAGTCATTTCTTTAGTTATCAACTTGAAAGTCGGTCAAAATATATTTTAAAGTATTTAGAAAATAACGGTATTTTTAGATTTTTTTTATGTTTCGTACAAAATTTACAATAACTCTTTAAATTATAAATTTCTATTTCCCAAGAAAGACCGCGAGGTTGCACGAGCGAATCTGATTTCTGTTTATGCATATCATTATAATTATCCAATCAGCGGTCGGCATCTCGAAATACCTTCAAGAAGCCATGTTTGACAAACAGTTACGATGGGGAATGTGGTGTTATTAGATGTTATTATGAAGTGTTATATGCCGTAAGAAACTAAATGGAATGTTTTAACTCATTATGGACAAAAGACACAAGTTTTAAATAGCGGAAAACCATGGTTTATCGTGCTGCCTTCAACTGTAACCCCACTTCAGGTGGCCAAAGCGGACGACAAAGATTTGTTGTCGAGGAGTTGTGCCGAAATCAATGCGTCAAGCACTTTGACATGGAGGTGTTCGTACACAACCAGCAGACTGATGATGTCAACATAATCGATGTGATTGATTCCAGATGCAGTGCCTAGATTTGAGCAGCTCAAACAGACGCTAACGAGACAGGGGAGGGGGGGTTTACAACGAAAGAATCCAGCATGGCGCCGGCCCAAAACTTTACAGAAGAGGCGAAAACTTGAGGTAATTTATTTGAGTAAAAGTTTATTTTTGTTAAAATATTTTTGCGTATTATTATACCAATATCATGGCCAATCTAAAAATATAGCTTTTCAAGTACAGAAAATGACTGCTCCCGAACCATTTGACACATGTAAACACAATCAGTCAAGGTCACAAAAACTAATGATCACACACGTTTGTTCGGTAGTGACAAAAACCACGAAAAATACACTGCAGAAGGTATGTGCATATATTTACTCAACATTCAGATTTTTAAATAACAAAAATGGTATCGCCGATCGTGACAAAAATGAGAAGTAATGTATGGATTTTAAAATATACCCCCCCCCTCCGTAACAGTAAATCCACTGACTGGGTACTGGTATACACTAGCTGGTAACAAATCTCAACGTATGATACCCCTCCCCATTTGTTTAAGATCTACACCAATGGCAATGAAAGACTCGCCTTAGAATACAATATCTGTTGTGATATTGGTCCAAAGATTATACAGTTGGTTAAACTTCCAAATTAGCATAAGGCTTTAAGTTCAAACTATTTTTTAAATAAATCAATAATAAAAATAAATGACAAAAATGTAAATAAAATTAATGCCAGGACGGTGAAGTACCTGATTATTTTCAGAATTTTCTGAATCTTTTATGTTCCATTAATGGCATTATCATGAAGTTGAGTTGAGTAATGGTGTTTAACGTCCCAGTCAATAATATTTCACTTATATCGAGACGACATCAGCTATAGGCAAAGGTGCAGAAATTTTGCCAGTGTGTTGCGCTTATGGCATCATACAGCATGGTTCTTTAGCTTGCCAAGCCCATCATGACATGGGACCTTGTTTATTTAAGTTCCCATCCGAAAAAACAGTGTCTTTTATTTCGTAATGCCGAATGCTTGGCAAAAGAACAGTCGCTACCCACTTTCAAGTCTTGGGTCAGACCCGGACAGGGATCGAACCTAAGACCTCCCACTTATGGAGTGGGCATTATCATGGAGCGGGAGTTTAAAACAAAAAGAAAATTGGCCTACTACCATCACAGTTCCTTTGATTTAATTATTAATTTTACATAACATCAGCCTCAGGTGTCATAAACTCATAATCCTAATTCAATCTGTTAATCTGCTGTCATCATCAGATACCTGGCTCCAATACACGACTTTCAACACCTTCTCGGTTTTCACTGACAGTGTTGATATACGAATGTTATCCTCTCTGCTCATTCTCCTGATAGTCTCTCTTTGACTAACTCCATAGTTAGACAATTTCACAATTTTCTCTCCAAAACATTTCAATACATTTGTGACTAGTCGTGTTTACTGAATCAATGTTTTTACCTAACGAATAGTAGAGAGGCAGGGATTTATCAAGGGCCTATTTAGGGCCGAAATTCGGCCCCATTCCCAATGGAAAAACATTGATTTTTTCCCAAAATGGGCTGAAAAAATTTCCAATTAAAAAATCGTACCCGATACATAGCTGAAATATGGCCATAGATGTGGCTGCTTTTCTCAATCTTCAATCAACTCAATACACTAAAAGCATTAGATTTAATCATTAATGGCATCAAAGTTTTCCCAAAATGAGTAAAAAGTTGATAGCTTTTCCCTGATAAATCCCTGAGAGGCCAAAAGGCTGTGTACAGCAGCTGCATAAAAGATACCAAGTTATAGATTACAGGTGGCCAATTCATATTAAAGTGAAATAATCTAGACTTGGAGGCAAGACTTATTCAATCGGATCAATCAATGAAAAAATGGTAGAGGAATCCAGAGACTTTGGAGAAACCGGCTGATCTTAGAAAAACAAATTTTCTCATTCTAGAAACAGTTCATTGTGGGATTCCGAAATAGAATGTAAAACCGCAATGTTGTTCTAGAATATTCATTTCTTTTTCTTGACACTTTTTCCCATATCAGATTATAGGGTTATTGAACTGATATTGTTATATATTGTCCCGAGTTGACTTGACATTTGCACGAGCTTGCGAGTGCAAAAGTCGAGTCAACTCGGGACACTCTAAGTTAGCGAGTGCGAATTTTGAGTCAACAAGGGACAATATTTCACATTATTATATAGCAATATATGTTTCACGTAGAAATTAAAGTTTAAATGATAAATTCTGAGGTGTTAGCGTGCAATAAATACGATATTTGCATGCTAACTTTGTTCCTGTCAGAAGTTTCCTGAATCAATTGTTTCATACTGCACGCTTTGTCACATGATGCTGTAACGTCTCGATATAAGTGAAATATTCTTGACTGGGATGTTAAACACCATTACTCACTCACATGACGCTGTCGTTTATGACAAACGATTGTTGTCTACGTCATCACTGTGTTGTTGTCATATTGCACTAGTTCTTATATCCATTTACACGAACTAGTACAACAAAATGGTATTTTTAGATGAAATACTTGACGGAAGTAAACAAAAGTTATTTTGCTATATACTAAAAGGGTTATTGAGCTGATTTTGTGAAACATTGTCCCTCGTTGATAATATTTTTCATTTTGGTACATCATAATAGTGATTCTAGTATTACTACACGTTTAAAGCATATCCATTTGAATAGTTGTAATTGCATCGAGATTGGAAGTCAGTAGGGTCGAGCCTACCCTGAGTGATTATTATAATATTTGACAGAAGGACTTCTGCTCAGTGCCTTCCTTCGGATTTCGATGTAAATTTAAAATTCAAATATAACTCTTTTATATCTTGGGAGAGTGCCACATATCAGAATTATTGCACGGTTTAACTATGTCTTTGTCATGAGAAAAACTAGAAAACAATTATTATGAAAACTTATATTATTATACTTATTTTAAAAAATACTATATGAACTGTTTTTTGATTGGATCATGTGAGGGGTGGAAAATCTCTAGTCAGCCTGTTTCGTGTTGCTATAGCCAGTTTTTTTTTAAATGTGGCTTTTCTTTCAGCCACATACCCTGGCAAAGATAGGGAAAGGCTAGCTATGTTTTTGTATACTCTAAGCATTTTGTGAACAAAACATGTAAAGTGTCTTGGTGGGGACTGACCACATGGAACATCCACCCTACTTGCAACACTGTCCATCTGGGGACACCCATCAGTGGTAATGCTAGATACAGTAAGAAAGTGACTGGCATTCACTTGCTCAACATTATTAATTGTCATGGTTGTTTCATGTGCTGTGAGACTTGTATTTGGTGCAACATTTTGTGTGCACGAGTTCAGTTTGTTTGCTATTTGACAGTTAAGTATGAGTTTTCTGTTTGTTGTTTTTTCCACCAGTGGACTGAATGATTGTGTACCACTCTGGAAACCCAAAGCAAGCCTGTTATTGTACGACATATCGGTCTCGACATCAACCATAGGGGGGTCACCTCTTATTTGGGTAATTAGCTGGACAAACTTTTGGTTGTCCAACATTGATTCCTGGTTAAGTGTTTCGATTTTACTTGCCAAGCGGTTAAGTAACCTTTGCATTGATGACCGGGTGGGTGGTTTGATGTCAAGGCACGACATGATGAATTGCAAGTCTGTCATACCGACTTTGGTTTTTAAGATTGACAAACAAAGTGCGATGTTGAGTGGTCCAGGTTAGGGGCCATACGTGCTTAGCTTTTTGTCAACATCATCGTACATTTTGACAAGGTGTGACTTTACACTGCATGTTATGCAATGAACTTGAATTTCTATGCATAAACCTTTGCGTAAAATTTTATATAGGTCCATGTTCATATTATGACACCCTGTAGTATTGTGGACATTGACAAAATGGTTGAAAAGTTTGGGTAATTTCTCAAACTGTATTATTCCATTACCTAACAGAGAGTTGGGTTCGAATCTTTCAAGATTTTCATACTCTGTATTTTCAGGAAAAGGCCTCAATTTTGTCGGGGGACAACTGCTACCAGGGTATTTAGCAGCTTCATACAGAGACTGAGTTGGACGCACCCATTGGCTAGCTGAGTTATTGGGTTCGTTGTTTTCAGGGATTGCCACAGACTCATTTTGTAAGGTACGACGATTCCAGATACTATTACCTTTTGTAAACATCTGTCTTGAAGTGCCCTTAAAATGGTTAATCTTGTAGTAATACCAGTTTTTAGACTTTTTACCCATTATAACAGCTTGAGATGTTGTTTTGGACAAGGAATAATGTTTGGAGCAAAATTAAACAAAATTTGATGACATCATTTTGAAAAGAACACATTTTTGTTATACCACACAAGAGCTGATGACATCATCTTGTTGTTCTGTGATGTCATTAGTTTTGAAGCTGTTGTTTACAAACAGATTATCTCCCCCTTGTATACTAAATACTGAAATCAAATGCACATTTTAACTCAAAATGGTGAAAATGTTTTCTAATTAGTGCACATTCAGTACACAGTAAAGACCTGTAATGAGATTAGTCATAGTATTAGGCATTTAATTAAGAATAACTGCAAATAAACATTAAAATTGTATGAAATTTAAGTGTATTTTCATATAATTACATGTTTTTTAATTAAAAAGGACCTTTTCAATGAGAAAAGTTAGAATAATTAGTATTTATACAAATCAACAGATGCACTGAACCAGTTTCAGCTAACTTCTTCAAGATTGTGCATGAAATTTAGTGTTTAGTTTCATTGCAAATATGTGAACTGACTGATCTCAAGTATTAGCTCTTCAAAAAACATACAAAAATTAACAAGTCAGACACTCAATGTAAATAGTGTCATAGACCCAGCTCACATCCAAAGATACATCATGTGGTATATCATTTTGTTCGAAATAATGTCTTTTTCATATTATGAGAAAAAAATGGTGTTAAAAATTTTGCCCCAGTTTTATGGTATAAGACCTCAGTCATGATTTGCCTGAAGTGGGACGGTCAAAAGTAGTGCATATAAAATTTAAAGTACTTTTCCCATTCACCCTGCCTAGTCAGCACATGTTGTTGAGACCTGTTCTGTAATAATCCTATCTTGAAAGCTACAGATGTGTGCAAAATTTTGATACACATTGGACTGACGTAGGTACTATATTTTTGTGTAAGAATGTATTGTTGAGACTGCCACTTCCTGTGTAAACATCACTTCCTGGAGGGAAAATCCCACATGTGCTTGTCCCAGGTAAGAGATACATGGCAAATTTGTGAAAAAATGAATCCAACAAGTACCTCGATTTTGATGATTTTTCAAAAGGGGACTAGTTAAGGAATTAGGAGACTTTGGTCTCATTATATGTAGTTCGAGGTTTGTCGACCAACTGCCCAGATGAAAACTAGCCATTTTAAGGCCAAAATTGACCAATTATCCATGTATTGCCATGGAAACTAAACGGTTGCTCAAATCTTATGGCTGCCCAGTTGGGCCACCCTAACATGACAAAATTAATGCCCCGACACCCCCGATTTGAAAATGTCTACACATGTGTAGCTTCCTAGCTGATATTTCAGATACTGGCACTGGAACTTAGAAGAGGGCAACTGTAATTTTGGCCATTTCTTGTCCTTATTTCACGACTGAGGTCAGTAACCATAAACGTTTCTCTGATCATGCTTGATAGCAACGGTTACTAAGTTGTCGTGTCATCGAACATGACCACACGAAAATGCAAAATATCCGACTTTTTTGGATGCAATTCATCAGAGAAGGGATCGGACAATCCTGTAGTTATAGACACAGAAGATCATAAGCGGACGAGGTCACCACTGACAAGAAGTCGAAACCATGTGACAAGGTCACCACTGACAAGAAGTCGAAACCATGTGATGAGGTCACCGCTGACAAAAAGTCAAAACCATAAAGTGGATGCGGGATTGGTCCTGGCTCGATCAAGACAAGAAAGGGGCAATGTTATGTACTTTTAGCATTGACAATAAAATCACAAATTCTTTGTTTGTAGGTGTCAACATAGCTGTTAACTGACTAGATGAACATCTCTAGTTGAAAATGGAGATAAAAAAGTTCTGATTATATGGCAATGTTAATGTTGGCAAAGTAAAAACACCTCTTCCCTTTTGTGAACCAATACTTTGTATGCACATTATCTAAATAGATGGAAAAATAACAAAAAGTGAAATATGTTTATAATTTTAATTTAATCAAAATATAATCTATAAGTATTTTGGTTAACTTATAACCCCCCACCCTTAAAAATTCAGAAATCACCCTATTTTATCCAAGGGGGGGGGGGGGGGGGGGGGGGGGGGACAAGTCACTCCTGTATTTTGATTTCTTGATTGGACACTGCCTACATTAGGTAGATAGATCTACATAGTAGCTAAAATATAGGTGATAGATTTATTGAATGTCTAGTTAAGAAAATATCACTCATATCCAGACATCACCAGCTATAGGTAAAGTGGCAAATTTTGACCTTTGAACTGTGTTCAGGGCAATGACATTGTGTCAGGAGGGTTCTTTTACGTGTGATGGGGACATCGGTTTTTAAGGTCTCTTCTGAAGACTTCTAACCCACCCACGTACAAAGCAAGCACTCTACTACTGATAGATGTGAAGGAAAGGACACAGAAAAGAAGATTTCCCATATATACAGAGATTTATGACCAAAATATTTTGTACGATGCATTTCATGATTTGACAAAAGTCTTTTTCGTTCGATATCGATATACGTTCTCTAGTCTTGATCGACCTTCTGATTTTGTTGTATTCTTGTCATCTCGCACGAGAATCAATACAAATTTAAGACTAACAGCATGGTCACATACTGGTTTTAAAATCACCATGATCACTTTGGCGCTTAACATTGTTTCTACAACAGGTACCATACGACATGCTCACGCTCAGGGGCGGATCAGGATTTTTAAGGGGGGGGGGGGGGTGGGGTGAGGATTATCCAGGTATCCAGGTTTTTTTAAAGGGGGGGGAGTTGAGAATTATCCAGACTTTTTTGAAAGGGAGGATGAGAATTTTATCAATGCTATGTGCGAGCTCCAGCTGAGACGAGGGGTCTAGGGCAGAGCCCCGATGGGGGCCAAGAAAAAAATCTTAATCAGTCAATATCTCTCTCTCTTTTTTTATATTTTTCAAAGGGGGGGGGGTTGCACCCCCACTTTACATCCGCCACTGACGCTGCATCTGCAGACTTGACCAATCAGTTCAAAAGTGCAAATAAGAAATAGCCTTGTCTTCAAATAGAATCCAATATAAATTTCGTATAACCAATTACGTCATTCTAAAAAATTGCTGCAAGTAGGATTTGGTCTATCACTTTAAATTCATACCCATAATAAAGTACCCATTTCTTTACCAAATAAAGCCTACCACTTTAAATTCATACCCATAATAAAGTACCCATTTCTCTACCAAAAAAGCCTACCACTTTAAATTCATACCCATAATAAAGTACCCATTTCTTTACCAAATAAAGCCTACCACTTTAAATCATACCCATAATAAATTACCCATTTCTTATCAAATTATTTTTATTTTTGAATAAAATTGTCAAAAGGTTCTGAAACTTAGCTATCAAGAGGCCCGTGGAATTTCTATGGCTGTCAGTGGACCGAATGAGATGCCAAACTCTGAGTACAGCCTAAACATGTTGACTAGTTGAGCTGAGAAATACAGTACATACCTCGGCCAAAGTTTGAACACAATTATAAAGAATGGAACAATCTAGAGGATTAGTTCCGAATTCATTCGGAACATCTCTGGATGTGAAATGATAAAGGCGACAACTTCCCCTTTTTTGCCGCGTATTGTGGCATCCTGGGGAAGAAGGTGAAGCCGCCTATAGATTTTGCTAAAAATTTCTGAGTTTATGGAGTCTAATGCGATCTAGCTATCTAACTATCTTAATTTTTTGGGTAAAATATGGATCACGCTTAATTTTTGGGTCAAAAATGCAAAAAATTGATTTTTCAGAAAACAATCAAGTTTAACGCACTCCTGTTCAATAACCGTTCATTGTACGAAAAAGTCGTCCATTAACCGAAAAAAGTTTAAGATCTTGCGAAAAAAACGGTATTTTTATATTTTTTCTATCTTGTACACAAAATCCACAATAAGTGTTTAAAGTCGACAAATCATAAAAATAAAAAAAAATCCGCGAACCGGCACGTGCAGACTGGGGGAATGAATTTTCTCAAAAAACGCACTCATTTCTTTAGTTATCAACTTGAAAGTCGGTCAAAATATATTTTAAAGTATTAAGAAAATAACGGTATTCTTATATTCTTTCTATTTTATGCAAAAAATGCAGTATTAATGTTTAAATTCAACCCTGTCTTCCAATATACAAAAGTCCGCCGAAATGCACGTGGTAAATCGTACGATTTCAATGACAAGGTCAACAGAGTTCATTGCGTCACTCAACCAATCAGCGTTCGGCGTCTTGAGATATCTACACAAGAAGCCATTTTGTTTATAGATAAAAAAAACGGCGGTCTACTTGAAAGTGTACATATATGCGATAAACTGACGATTATCTGGGTTGCAAAAGTCTGTTGAGGGTGCGCTTAGAAGAAATAGCAATGTTAGTTCTCCAAGTCAACGGCGGAATATACGGGATCAGAAGCTGGTTATGGAAGATTGATTTGATTGAAGACGAAGTCAGGTGAGTCAGAATACAATTTTGCTTGTATGAAAACATCGTATAATAACTAGACAATTGATTATTCTGAGTACTAAGCTGATTATGATTCGAAATGACGACAAACTCATAGGCAGATCAAAGAATTTAAAGGGGGGGGAGTTTGTCCATGACACGTGCGATTCCAAATCGGCTTATGACAATATGGCCCATAACAAAGTCGGCCCGTAAGCAAATTGACCCATGGTGTAATGTAATTCAAAACATGCGTTCATCATAATATTCCTCCTGGGTGATTTTTCAAATTTATATAATTCAATAATTAAAAACCGCGGTA
Source organism: Anadara kagoshimensis (assembly GCA_021292105.1). Classification (NCBI taxonomy): domain Eukaryota; kingdom Metazoa; phylum Mollusca; class Bivalvia; order Arcoida; family Arcidae; genus Anadara; species Anadara kagoshimensis. The sequence goes on along the minus strand of CM037859.1, from coordinate 41,101,231 downwards.
TTTCCCGACCTCCTCCGACCGCCTGTACACGACACTACGAGCCCGTTATTTCTCGCGATTTACAGGGGTTATTAGGTCAATATTTGGTCAGAATGTGTAAAATATGATATATTTTCATTCCACAAATTATTTTATGAAAATTGCTATTATAGATGAATTAATGAGCAATTACGTAATTGTATTTTTGAGGACAATAATTCAAATAATCTGCAATCCCCAGGTGAAATTCGGTCATTGTATCCCAAGCCAGTATTACACAATCTTTAGTCAAACACTGTGGTAGCTCAACTGCTCAGATATGGGAGGTTGTGGATTCAAACCCCATCTGGGTATGATCTATACTTTAAAATAAGTGAAATGAATTTGTGAGTGTTCTTTCGCCAAGTATTCAGCATTTAGAAATGAAGGTCCTTGAGAAGAGACCTTTCAACTGATTGCAATCATCTGTGTCATAGCAGGTGTGGCACATAAAATAACTTTGCTGTACCCTACCCTGAGCACACATTAAAGGTAGAAATTTCTGCCACTTTACCTATAGCTGGTGATGTCTCGATATAATAAAAATATTATTGACTAAGACGTAAAATACCATTTAATCAATCAATCGTTCCACTCTTTCAGAGAGTACAATTATAAATCTGCATGTTTTTCAATTGTTCAACTGTGCGTTTATTCATTCTAATTTTTTATATTTTTATGTACCTGATTTATAATTTAATCTGATAATATTTTTTTTATCGCAATCAAATTCTATCCTGGAATAGAATGCGTTGCTTTGTGGTCCGTTTTAATTTTCTGTTGCAGCTTTGAAGATTCATCGACTAAATCCACCTATCAATACAGCTGGATTGGATGTCAGCAATTTGATAGCCTGAAACAGGATCTTGAAGAATCTTGACTGTGAAGTAATTAAATGTAAACACCATTACTCGACCCCATCAAGATAAGTAATAGAATCTTAACGGGTATGAAGCATCAATACTTAACTTCACTATCTCTTGGTATAAGTGAAAAAATCTTGTCTGGGAAGTAAAACACCATTTCTAGACTCCCATCATCTCAGAACTGACCGTCTCAATATAAGTGAAAGAATCTGACTTGGGTGTAAATAGTTTTAATCCATTGCACCATTCCCGAACTGATCGTCTAGATACATGCCAGTATAATATAACTGGTTTTTATACCCCCGCTTAAAAAGTGGGGGGTATATACCGGTAGTGATAGGGGTGTCCGTTCGTCCTTCCATTACACCTTAGGGTACCTACATGTGTATCTCTTATTCGGAACTCCTCCTAAACCCTTCAATGGATTTTCATGAAACTTTCACACAATCTTTGTGATATAATGTAGATGTGCACTTCCTATTTAAAAATTTGATCCGATGGATCTGGGATTTGGGAGCAGGGGGTATTTTTCGTGAGCTTGTGGCTCACAGTTTTTCTAGTTCTTGACTAAAGTCAAGAGTATTTTCACTTATATCAAGGCAGTTATATTGTGAATGATGGAGGAAACTGGAGTGCCAAGAGAAAACCACAGACCTTTGGAAAGCAAACCAACAAATTTCTCACACTAAGATGTATTAAACCAACATGGCCTTACTGGCGTAATGGTTGCTAAGTGGTAAATACCTTTGTGAACAGAAAAGAGACTCGAAGACAAACGCACATGGAAAACCTATACTTTGAATCTGGCTCTTCCCATACTAACAGAATGCTTTGGCATTGAGCTACCTGGTCACCTGTCGAGCACAATCCCCCACACCTTAATCGATCGATTGAATGAGTTTTTCCTAGTCTAGAATATTTCACTTATATCAAGACGTCGCCAGGTCTGTTTTAAACATTTGTCAGTTTTGACAGGCAAGTACTGTAGATACAAGTACCAACCTAACCTGGACACCCCATGTAGACAATGTGTCATTTTGATATGTAATTGAAAGTCATGAGTTCAAAGGTCAAGGTCATAGAGAAATGGTTAATTATCTTGAAATTATCAATTTTTATACATACATGTGTATATAGGCATGTATATTGGATTGTCATAGGTATTTGTACAACGTTCAGTTTGAGATGTAAATGAAGGTCATGAGTTCATAGGTCAAGGTCATAGATACAAAAACTATGTAAATTGTTAATTATCTGGAAATTTAAAGTTTTTATATAGGCATGTATATTGGAATATTGTAGGTATTGATACAACGGTCATTTTGCTGTAAGGGTGAAGGTCATTGATTGAAAGGTCAAGGTCACAGATGCGAAAGTATACTGAAATGGTTAATTGTCTGGAAAACTATAAATTTTTGTACATGCATGTGTGAATCCTCTAGATTGTTCCATTCTTTCCCGCGAAACCCTCAAGGTGTCGCCATACTAGTAAAGAATGGAACAATCTAGAGGATTAGTTCCGAATTCATTCGGAACATCCTCTGGATGTGAAATGATAAAGGCGACAACTTTTTCCTTTTTAGCAGCGTATTACAGCATCTTGGGGAAGAAAGGGAAAGCTTCATACGATTTTGATAAAAATTTCAGAGGTTATGGAGTCTGATGCGATCTACCTATCTAAATTGTCGAATTTTATGAAAAAATCCCGGGTCATTCTTATTTTTTGGGTCAAAAATGCAAAAAATGGATTTTTCAGAAAACACTCAAGTTTAGCGCACTCCCGTTGAATAACCGTTCATTGTACGAAAAAGTCGTCCATTGACCGAAAAAAGTTTAAGGTCTCACGAAAAAACCGGTATTTTTATATTTTTTCTATCTTGTACACAAAATCCACAATAAGTGTTTAAAGTCGACAAATCATAAAAATAAAAAAAAATCCGCGAACCGGCACGTGCAGACTGGGGGAATGAATTTTCTCAAAAAACGCAGTCATTTCTTTAGTGTCGGTCAAAATATATTTTAAAGTATTAGAAAATAACGGTATATTTTATATTTTTTCTATGTTTCGTACAAAATTTACAATAACTCTTTAAATTATAAATTTCTATTCCCCTAAGAAGTGCGCTATTTTGCACGAGCTGAAATCCGATTTCTGTTTATGCATATCATTATAATTATCCAATCAGCGGTCGGCATCTCGGAAATACCTTCAAGAAGCCATGTTTGACAAACAGTTACGATGGCCGGATGGGGAATGTGGCGTTATTACATGTTATTATGAGGTGTTATATGCCGTAAGAAACTAAATGAATGTTTTAACTCATTATGGACAAAAGACACAAGTTTTCAATAGCGGAAAACCATGGTTTATCGTGCTGCCTTCAACAGGTGGCCAAAGCGGACGACTTGTTGTCGAGGAGTTGTGCCGAAATCAATGCGTCAAGCACTTTGAGATGGAGGTGTTCGTACACAACCAGCAGACTGATGATGTCAACATAATCGATGTGGTTGATTCCAGATGCAGTGCCTAGATTTGAGCAGTTCAAACAGACGCTAACGAGGGAGAGGAGGGGTTACAACGAAAGAATCCAGCATGGCGCCGGCCCAAACTTTACTGAAGAGGCGAAAACTTGAGGTAATTTGAGTAAAAGTTTATTTTTGTTAAAATATTTCTGCGTATTGTTATACCAATATCATGGCCAATCTAAAAATATAGCTTTTCAAATAAAGAAAATGACTGCTCCCGAACCAGTTGACACATGTAAACACAATCGGTCAAGGTCACAAAAACTAATGATTACACACGTTTGTTCGGTAGCGACAAAAACCACGAAAAATACTGCAGAAGGTATGTGCATATATTTACTCAACATTCAGATTTTTAAATAACAAAAATGGTATCGCCGATCGTGACAAAATGAGAAGTAATGTATGGATTTTAAAATATATTTTATCCCCCCCCCCCTTAACAGTAAATCCACTGACTGGGTACTGGTATACACTAGCTGGTAACAGTAGATTTCTGTGCATTCACGACGAGTAGTGGTACAGCTACGAAAAAAGAACGAGACCTGATACGAAGGTTGTAGATACACACATTTCCTATTAGGTCATTAAAATAATAAAAAACCCAATACTTTATGTGAAAAAAATACATTTTACCACAGAAAACCCTGAATTATGTTATGAGATGTTTTGTAGTAATGATGTCATTGTTTACATTTGTTTATGTGTAAACTTTGTGAAACCAGACAAAGTGATTACTCGAAGTAATTATCTGATTAGAGTCCGAGATCGACAGCAAGCAGAAGCTACTTGTCGGACAAATTATGTACAGGCATGTCGAAAGTTAAACACTGAGCTGCCTACTCTCAGCCCCTCGGCAACAGTTGTTCCTTGGACAACTCGGCAATTCATTTGGTCCTTTGGTACTTTGACTTATCCACAATGAGGCAGCTCATTCGATAATGACAAGGCTTAAGTTCAAGCTATTTTTTTAAATAAATCAGTAATAAAAATAAATGACAAAATGTAAACAAAATTAACGCCAGGACGGTGGAGTACCTGATTATTTTCAGAATTTTCTGAATCTTTTAGGCATTATCATAGAAGTAAAAAAAATGGCCAACTGACATCACAGTGTCAATACACAACTTTCAACACCTTTTAGTGTTCACATTGAGACACTGACATAGGCGTAGGAGGGTTTTTAATAATGGGGGGGGGGGGGGAAACCGAAGCTATGTCCATGTCGTGCCGCAGGCACGAGGGGGGAGGGTATGAGAGAATTATAGTCATTTCGTACCATATCAACTACCATTTTGTACCATACACTCAAGCCATTTTACCATATATTACCACTACATTGCTACCATTTCGTACCACATTATAGTGAAGTGTTACCAATTACTACAATAAATTTCGTGAAAGTCTCTCTCTCTCTCAACATGATATGAAAACTGAATAAGATGAACATCTTAAAAAAAGCTTGGACTTTGATAATCTATGTTAAAAAACAATGTGTTTTGCTGAACTAAGGGCATCAGATCTAAAACATTGCAAAAAAAAGCCCGGTCACGAAATTCCCAAATGATAAAGTAGAGAATCTTATCATTTTCTTTTTTTCCCGTTCTTCATATCAGGCTAATAAGTAACACTTTAAATAAATTCTTATTAATGAAGAACATTTTTTAAATATAATCAACAAATAATGTCATAAAAATTTGCTAGCCATTTCGTACCATAGAAATGAAAAAATTTGGGTACGAAATGGTTATGGTACGACTTGGTCATATATATAGCATGGTACGAAATGGACAGAGTTGGGTACAAAATGGTCATGGTACGAAATGGTTATGGTACGAATTGGTCATATAGCATGGTATGAAATGGACAGAGTTGGGTACTAATTGGTCATATAGCATGGTACGAAATGGACAGAGTTGGATAAGAAATGGTAAATTTGGGTACGAAATGGTTATGGTACGAAATGACTAGCTTCGGTATGATGGGTGGGGGTCCAGGGAGGGGCCTCCCTGTAAAATTTTCAAAACTAAGTTCAATGTAATTTGCGGTGTTTTGATAGGTTAAAATACTGTGATATCAAGGCAAGATTATATAGAATAACCGTATGACACAAGTTCCATAATGAACCCTCTCATTGGAGATGGATATGGGGGTACCCGGAAAATTTTGCAGCGTTCTGAGTGAGAAACTGAAAAGTAGTGAGATATTAAGACAAAATTGTACAAATAACTAACTGCATGACATAATTAAGTCCAAAGAAAAAAAGAGAGAGACAGACAGAGGCGAATCTAGAACTTTCGGAACGGGGGTACAATGTGAGAGCCGAAGGCTCGAACCTTCTAGGGGTCCGGGGGCATGCTCCACCAGCAATTTTTTTTAAAAATGGCGCAAAAAATCCTGCATTCTGGTGCAATATTAGCAACATAAAAGTGGGGGTATATGCCCCCCTACCCCTCCCGCTGAATCCCCCACTGAGAGAGAGAGCTATTGACTGATGAGACCCCTTATGGTAATATAACAACCCATTTCTGTATTTCTGAACCCTCGTTTCTGGAAGGCGCTCGCACCTAGCATTGATATAATTCTCAACCCCACCTTTCAAAAAATTATGGATCCACCCCTGCCATTGGAGATGCTGTGAGCCGTTTCTAAGGGTGAATTTCAAGATGCTCGTTTACAAGTATAATGATGAAATTGATAATTAATCGGTTACAAGATGGATATTTCCTGTTAAACCTTCTCTGACATTGGGGGGGGGGGACTGCCCCCCCTTGCTCCTACGCCTATGACTGACAGTGTTGCTATAATCAGTAGCCCAACATGTGTTTCCCCCTTATTTGTTCAGTCTTATTTTTAGTGTATTCTTGATGGACCTTGCTATTTCCAAGAACATTCTATCAGCTACGAGAGATATCTCATCTCACACTCAGAAGTGAGATTCTAACCTAGGTATTGAGAGACACTGATCTATAACAGTCAGCTTGTGTTTTATACATTTAGACAACTTAATCATCAGGACCTTGGCTTCACAGTATAAAAATTACATTGTCAGCTCAATAGTTTTTTTTCAGGTACTCTGATTTCCTCCACCCTCTCAGAATTGAAACCCACAAAATTTACCTCTTTTTATACCATGAGAATCTTGAGTGGGGTATTATACAGGGTTACTCATTCAGAAACCACTGCAGTAGCTCAATCATTAGATTGCTTGCTCCACGTGGGAGGTTGTGGGTTCGAATCCCAGCCACTTAAAAATAGGTACTGACTTATTTTACCAAGAATTCAGCAGTTAGAATGATGTCCAGTGCCACGGCAGGTGTGGTACATATAAAAACCACATCACAGCTTGCTGTGAGAACATCAAAAATGTCTGCCACTTCACCAATAGCTGGTGATATCTCAATATAAAAGAAATATTCTTGACTGCATGTAAAAAAACAATTCAATCAATCACTCAATTGATCCACTTATTCAGAATATACAATCATTTTAAATGTTTCCATGTCTTTCATTTATTCATCTATTTGATCATGTTGATCACTCGTGAGATTTTAAATTTTTATGTACTTATTTATATAATTTATTCAGATTTTTTATTTCTTGAAATCTACTTCTATCCTAGAATGCGTTGCTTTGTGGTCCGTTTTAATTTTCTGTTGCAGCTTTGATGGTTCATCGACTAAATCCACCTATCAATATACAGCTGGTTTTGATGTCAGCAATTTGACAGCCTGAAACAGGATCTTGAAGAATCTTGACTGGGAAGTAATTAAATATAAAACACCATTAATCCAACCAATCAAGATAAGTGATAGAATCTTAACGGGTATGAAGCATCAATACTCAACTTCACCAACTCTTGGTATAAGTGAAAAAATATCTTGTGTGGGAAGTAAAACACCATTTCAAGACTTCCATCATCTCAGAACTGACCGTCTCAATATAAGTGAAAGAATCTAGACTTGGGTGTAAAACACTTTTAATCCATTCCACCATTCCCGAACTGATTGTCTAGATATATACCAGTATAATTTAAATGTGTTTTTAGCTGACCTGGGCCAAAGACTCAGATGAGCTATTGCAATCGTCCGTCGTGCGTCGTGTGTGTTAACTTTACATTTTAATCTTCTCAAGAGTATTTTCACTTGTATCACTATCAAGGCTGTTATATGATGAATGATGGAGGAAACTGGAGTGCCAAGAGAAAACCACAGACCTTTGGAAAGCAAACCAACAAACTTTCTCACACTAAGATCTATTAAACCAACATGGCCTCAATGGGATAATGGTTGCCTTTGTAACAGAAAAGAGACTCCGAGACAAATGCACATGGTAAACTGGGACCTTCCCATACTAACAGAATGCTTTGCCATTGAGCTACCTGGTCACATGTTGAGCACAATCCACCACACCTTAATCGATCGATTGAATGAGTTTTTCCTAGCCCAGAATATTTCACTTATATCAAGATGTCACCAGGTCTGTTTTAAACATTTGTCAGTTTGAAATGCAAGTACTGTAGATACGAGTACCAACCTAACCTGGACACCCCATGTAGACAATGTGTCATTTTGATATGTAAATGAAGGTCATGAGTTCAAAGGTCAAGGTCATAGAAACAACAGAAAATCGAAATGGTTAATCATCTGGAAATCTAACAATTTTTAGCTCGCCTGAGCACAAAGTGCTCAAGTGAGCTATTGTGATCAGTCTTTGTTCATCGTGCGTCCTGTGTTGTTCATCAACTTTTCATTCTTAACACTCTAGAGAGGCAACAGGTTTTGTTATAACTTCATCAAACTTGTCCAGAATGGTGTTGAGGACAAAAGCTAAGTCAAGTTCGTATATGGGTCATGTTGGGTCAAAAAGTCAGTCACTTGGTAAAATCATAGAAAAACCTTTTTAACACTCTAGAGTCCATATTTTTATCCAATCTTCATACAATTGGTCCAGAACAATGTTCATGACCAAACCAAGGTCAAGTTCATATATGGGTCATATTGGTTCAATAAGTAGGTCACTAGATCAAATTAAAGAAAAATGTTGTTAACACTAGTTTAGAGTCCATATGTTATGTCCAATCTTCATATAATTTGTCCAGAACAATTTTCATGACCAAAGCAAGGTCAAGTTTGTATACGGGTCATGTTTGGTCAATAAGTAGGTCACTGGGTCAAATCATAGAAAAACCTTGTTAACACTCTAGAGTCCACATTTTAGTCCAATCTTCATATAATTTGTCCAGAACGATATTCATGACCAAAGCAGGGTCAAGTTCATATATGGGTCATGTTGGTTCAACAAGTAGGTCACTACATGAAATTAAAGAAAAATCTTATTAACACTCTAGAGTCCATATGTTTTGTCCAATCTTCATATAATTTGTCCAGAACAATATACATGACAAAAGCAAGGTCAAGATTGTAAATGGGTCATGTTGGGTCAATAAGTAGGTCACTGGGTCAAATCAGAGAAAAACCTTGTTAACACTCTTAGAGTCCATATTTTTTGTCCAATTGTCATATAATTTGTCCAGAATGATGTTCATGACCAAAGCAAGGTCAAGTTCATATATGGGTCATATTGGTTCAATAAGTACATGTAGGTCACTAGATCAAATTAAAGAAAAATGTTGTTAACACTAGTTTAGAGTCCATATGTTTTGTCCAATCTTCATATAATTTGTCCAGAACAATTTTCATGACCAAAGCAAGGTCAAGGTAATATATGGGTCATGTTGGGTCAATAAGTAGGTTATTAGGTCAAATCATAGAAAAACCTTGTTAACACACTAGCGTCCATATTTTTTGTCCAATCTTGATATAATTTGTCCAGAACAATGTTCATGACCAAAGCAAGGTCAAGATTGTATATGGGTCATGTTTGGTCAATAAGTAGGTCACTGGGTCAAATCATAGAAAAACCTTGTTAACACTCTTAGAGTCCATATGTTTTGTCCAATTGTCATATATAATTTGTCCAGAATGATGTTCAGGACCAGAGCAAGACCAAGTTTGTATATGGGTCATGTTGGGTCAATAAGTAGGTCACTATGTCAAATCATAGAAAAACCTTGTTAACACACTAGAGTACATATTTATGATATTATTTGTCCAATCTTCATATAATTTGTCCAGAATGATGTTCATGACCAAAGCAAGGTCAAGTTTGTATATAGGTCATGTTGGGTCAATAACTAGGTTACTACATCAAATCATAAAAAACATTCTAGAGTCCATATGTTTTGTCCAATCTTTATATAATTTGTCCAGAACAATGTTCAGGACAAGTGCTAGGTCAAGTTTATATTATCTAAAAATGAACCCTGTTAACATTAATTAAAAAATGTGTAGAATTTAAATTATTGTCAGGTGAGCGCCCAGGGCCTTGTGACCCTCTTGTTTATACATACATGTGTATATAGGCATGTATATTGGATTATTGTAGGTATTTGTACAACATTTATTTTGAGATGTAAATGAAGGTCATGAGTTCATAGGTCAAGGTCAAGGTCATAGATACAAAAATATTTAAATTGTTAATTATCTGGAAAACCTTAAACTTTTTTTATGTGCATGTATATTGGAATATTGTAGGTATTGATACAATGGTCATTTTGCTGTAAAGATGAAGGTCATTGATTGAAAGGTCAAGGTCACAGATGCACAAGTATACTGAAATGGTTAACTGTCTGGGAAACTATAAACTTTTTGTACAGGCATGTGTATTGGAATACAATGGAAATCCTCTAGATTGTTCCATTCTTTCCCGCGAAACCCCTTAAGGTGTCGCCATACTAGTTATGGACCGTATATCAATGAATAATGAATCGGGAAGGGCTTCAATTACTAAACAAACAAGACAAACGCGAGATGTAGAAATTTCAGAAAGACAAGATAAAAGTGAGAGTGGAACGGTCCGAACCTCGGGTTTACGTTTGGCAATGGGAATTGCGAAAGAAAGAGCTATGTTATTTGGTACGAAACGAAAAGATAATAGATATAATGCACGTCCTAAAAAACAGATTCGTGTTTGGACACACTTGTTTGTGTGTTTAGCGAATAAGGATCAGACAACAGTACCATCATCAGCAGAAAAAGAAATCTTAAACAAAGCTGGTATTGGAAAGAAAAGGATAAAGCTGAACAATGACTACGATCAAAACATGTCGGAAGATATAAACTCAGAAACTGGAGACCATATTGGGTTTCCCCAGCTTAGGGATGCAGGAGGATTCGAATTGTTACGGACATCCCAAAATTGCAGAGACCTGACTTTAATGTCTCACTTAAGGACTGCCAGTGAAACAAAAAAATATATCAATCCACAGCAGGGGAAACGCCAACCCGGCCTACGCATTGATTCACTAAACAAGTTTGCACGCGCAGAAGGGGTGAAAAAATGGCCAAAAACGGCAAACACTCGAAGCGTGGAAATAATGAAATATATGTCTTGCCCACTGTTTTTACTGAAACACATGGCATTTTATTAAAATTTCTGGACAATTGTAATTGATTAAAGGCAGATTTGCTCAAATTTGGTGGCAATTTTACCATTTAAATACCGATTAAATGCGGGACACTAGCCTAAAATCGAAAATTATTTTTTTGAAAAATGTGATCTCTTTCAATCATTTGCTCATGCACCAAAGATGTTTTAATATGAATGGAAAGAACTTTTTCCCGTGTTTATTTTGATGTATAATTCGACCGTTAAATTTTCTGGTACAAAAAACGTACAAGTTTTAAAGTCCAACAAGAGGCCAAATAGGGCCTGTACCGCTCACCTTGGCCGTTAACAGCACAAAAACACAATAAATACTACATTTAAGGAGCAATAACTCTGATGTGGATATTTAGATATTTATGAAACTTGCTACTGGCATCTGTGACCTTAACCTTCGAACCAATGACCATAATCTATATATCAAAATGATTGCATCAATACCAACAATATTCTAATATACATGCCTATACAAAAAGTTCATAGTTTTCGAGATAATGAATCTTTTTGGTATTGTTTTGCAACCGTGACCTTTTTCTATACATCAAAAAGATCGTTGTATAAATACCTACAATATTCTAATATAAATGTCTCTATAAAAAGTTTATAGTTTTCGAGATAATTAACGATTTTGGTATTGTTTTGCTAATGTGACCTTGACCTTTGGACCCATGACCTTTTTCTATACATCAAAATGACCGTTGTATCAATACCTACAACATTCTAATATACATGCCTATACAAAAAGTTAATAGTTTTCAAGATAATGAACCATTTCAGTATTCTTTCGCATCTGTGACCTTGACCTTTAAACCAATGACCTAAATCTATATATCAAAACCAAGAACATTCTAATATTCATGCCTATACAAAAAGGTTATAGTTTTCAAGATAATTAACGATTTCGGTATTGTTTTATAGTTTTCAAGATAATTAACGATTTCGGTATTGATTTGCTACTGTGACCTTGACCTTTGGACCCATGACCTTTATCTATACATCAAAATGATCGATGTATCAATACCTACAACATTCAAATATACATGCCTATACAAAAAGCTTATAGTTTAAAAGATATTGAACCATTTCAGTATTCTTTCGCATCTGTGACCTTGACTTTTAAACCAATGACCTAAATCTATATATCAAAATGATCGTTACATCACAACCAACAACATTCCAATATACATGTCTATACAAAAAGTTTATAGTTTTCAAGATAATTAACAATTTTGGTATTGTTTTGCTACTGTGACCTTGACCTTTGGACCCATGACCTTTTTCTATACATCAAAATGATCGTTGTATCAATATCTACAACATTCTAGTATACATGCTTATACAAAAAGTTCATAGTTTACAAGATAATGAACCATGTCAGTATTCTTACGCATCTGTGACCTTGACCTTTGAACCAATGACCTTAGTCTATATATCAAAATGATCGTTACATCAAAACCAACAACATTCCAATATACATGCCTATACAAAAAGTTTATAGTTTTCAAGATAATTAACGATTTCGGTATTGTTTTGCTACTGTGACCTTGACCTTTGGACACATGACCTTTTTCTATACATCAAAATGATCGTTGTATCTATACCTACCTATACAAAAAGTTAATAGTTTTCAAGATAATGAACCATTTCAGTTTTCTTTCGCATCTGTGACCTTGACCTTTGCACCAATGACCTGAATCTATATATCAAAATAATCATTACATCAATACCAACATTATTCTAATATACATGCCTATATAAAAAGTTTATAGTTTTCGAGATAATAAATAATAATAGAAAGGTAAAAAATTAGGTCATGACCTTCATACCATTTTGAAGGTAATTACAAGAATATGTCAAAACTGAAAACCCCATGTCATTATCTGGTCATATAGTCAAGTTATAATAATTTAAAAATATTTTACGATTTTTGCAAATTTAAACGCAAAAACGCGTAACCTATTTTTAAACCAAATTTTATGAAATGAACAAACTTAAATGTTAAGACTATGTAGAATCCAAATATCACATCAGTTTTTGCCTCCAATGAGTTGTTCAAGAGAAGAAGATTTTTTTAGGTTTTGTCTATTTTTAGTAACAGCGACCATCTTGGATATTCGATCGTCATGATTTGAACAAACTATAGTTAGACTCTGTCAAGGACCTTCCATGGCAAATTTGGTTTCATTTGGTCAGTAGTTTCGAAGGAGAAGATTAAAGTTTACTGACGCACGCACGGACGCCTCGCCATGCCATAAGCTCACATGGCCTTTGGCCAGGCGAGCTTAAAATCGATGGAAATGTCGGATATGTGATCATGACTCGGTCCCTTTTCCGGCTCATTTGACCCGTAAATAATGCAGCGGCAGCTTCCTCATGGTACACCATGTGTAAATTTGATAGTCCAGAGACGCTGTTTGGATTTATTTGCTGAAATAAAGTACGTTTTACCATTTAAATAGTAATTTTCGTCACACTTCAAGCCGATTTTGCCGGAAATTTGGGTCTACTTTCAGGCAGCCATCTTAGAAAAGTGCCGTCACCGCCTCAAAGTTATTTTTTGCATTCCCGAATGATTCTTTTGTATTTTGTACATGGTAGTCATGGTTTTTACACCATATAACATGGAGGATTGATTTGTGGTACCACTGAATATATGAAGTTTGCATGGATACCAATACACTGGCCTGCATGTACTCAAGACACATTGGCCTGTATGCTTTGTAGGCCTTTATTTCATTTGGCTGCTAAATAACATTCAACTGTCTTATTTTATTTTAAATACATGGGGAATGGGTTTACTCAAAATATTTACCATTAATATTTGACCAGGAGTGTGGATTTCTACATAAAATATTCCTTAGTTGAGGAACATCTTTCAACTTAGATTTAGCACTCAATTCATAAATATGTACATTTTGAATTTCATCACAAGATTGGCACTGGTCTTAATTATATATTTTTTCAAATTCTAATGTAATAAAAACCCCGCCTTCCTTACTTTGGTACAAAGCATCATTCATGCTTTATTATACAGTCCCATTTAATTGTTTAATCAAATTGTAACAGAAAAAAATTCATTTGAAATCCTATACAAATTGAAAATTTGCATATAAACTGGACTCATAAACTGTGTATACATCTATGATCTAAGCTACTAAGTTATTTTTATTGTAATTAACTCTGGCATGTGCTACTATTGAATTTTTATGAAATTGTCGTGTGCTGATTAAAGTGATTTTGAATTTTTATTAAAATATTGCATTCAAAGTCAGAACATTTGAATTATATTATTTCAGTAACACATGACAGCTCTACTTTTTTGCTCTAAAACTTTAGAGAAGAGAGCATCTTTTTGCTAATGTAATAAATGAAATTGCTAAATAATGAAATGAAATTATAATTTAACTGAAAACCATAAACAGATAGGTCTCAATACATTGCAAATTGTCCATTATAATCTTGATTCAACACCCAGAACTGAGCCAAGTCATTAAAGTCACTTTGCTTAATTTAGTTTGACAGATGTGTTTAGATGTGAGTTACAAACACATAGACATACCATACCTACGACAATCCATGTGTCCATCATTTGATGTTGACTTAAAAGCCAGAGTAATTCAAATTTAAGCTAACATGGCCCATCATAAGTTGTCATTTACAGTCCAACCTGCCTTAAAGGCCACCTCTATATAACGGCCACCTGCTTATAAAGGCCAGCAGATTTGTATCCCATTTGTTCTTTATTCATATTATTTGAACCTGTATATAAAGGCCACCTGCCCATAAAGGCCGCTTTTACCGGTTCCCTAGGGTGGCCTTTATAGACAGGTTTGACTGTAATTCAGATGATGAACAAGTATGGAACCGGAGAAAGATTACCCATACTGATTATTTCAATATGAAAAATGTTTTCACTTTTTGTGAAATTTGGACAGAAGTCCTGCAACTAGGGTGCATGATCAGTTGGCACATGCAATGTAAGGCACTAATAAACTTTCTCTTATTCAGCAACAAACACCTTATTTCACATTTGGTATGTTATATTATTCCTTGCTGATTTTGTTTCAGTCCATGGATTTAACAAGTTTTCACTGATAACTCATGACTTGTGCATTTTTTCATTTATAATTATGATAAAACCCATTTTTAGACTGGTAAAATTAGTATTAAAATTAAACTAAATTGATGTGGAAGTATAATAAGTTTTGATGTAAATCTTATTTACACTTTCATTTGTGTAACATTCAACCTCAAATTAACCCTCATAAGTTGAAAATGATCAGGAAAGAATAAAATTCATGATTGAACACTGAAATTACACATTAAACCACTAAAATACATGTATATATATTATATATATATACGTGCATGAATATGAAATTTTGTGATATGAAATATTGAAGCAATGTCTAAAGATGTTAATCCACAGCTAAGCTCAAACCCAAGTTAATGAATATTGTTTCCACAAGCACTGCCTCAACATAATATAGTTTATGCTTTTTCCCTTATTAAAATTTCAAGTCCATGACTACTTCACATGTACAATTAGTTTTAAAATTAAAAAAAAAATGAGATTTATCTTTGGTTAGTTTTGATGCAGCATTCTAATTATGTAATGTGTGCATTTTATTTTCAATTTATAAATACTTTATTGCACACCTGCATATTCTGGTGTTGGTTTGAAATAAGTCAAATATTGTAGTAGACTACTCATGTACATGTATGTAACACATATGGCTTGTAATGGGTAAATTTGTTGTACATAATCATGCAGTTTTAAAATTCCTCCCTCCCTCTCACTCACACATTAATGCTGATTATTTGGACCAGCAAGACATATTGCTTTTAGTGGAGGTCAACATCAGAGATCCTACCATTTCTATATTTTCCTACACAGTTAAACCTGTCTATAAAGGCCACCCAAAGGAACCAGTAAAAGTGGCCTTAATCGACAGGTGACCTTTGTATACAGGTTCAATAATATGAATAAAGAACAATTAGGATACAATTATACTGGCCTTTAGAGGCAGCTGACCATTATATAGATATGGCCTTGAGGGCAGGTTGGGCTGTATTTCCTATAATTTTTTTACCCTTTTCTTATATTTTCCTTTCATGATTTTTGTTACTGGAATGGGGACATTTTCTTGCATTTAGTACATATATGAAACAACATTCACGTTTATGTATTAGTATACATTGCAGTTGCCAATATTTTATGTTTGTTAGTAAAAGGGGGAAAGAAATTACTGTAGTAGAGGCCATGGATGTATATTTTTGTGCAAATTATTTAAAAATATTCCTATAATTTTAGTGGAAACTCCTATCATTTTCTATAAAACTCCTATAATTTTGATGGCACATTCCTATTTTTCCTATATTTTGGACCTAAAAATGGTTGGATCCCTGCAACATGTAACGATAAGAAGTCAGCGCAATATGTAAACATGCTGGGCTGACAGTGCATCGATAATGCATGCCAAAGTCATGACTGTGTGATGAAGCGAAACACGATATTGACGTCACTACGTCAGATGTATGTACAATGTACGAGTACATTGAAGGTCACGGCCATATTTGTTTTCATTGATGACAAATGAAGGCTCTTGTTTTTTTTTTTTTTTTTTTTTTTTGCTTTTTTCAGATATTGACACCGCATGCACCAGGTATGATACTTTGTTAAAATAAATTACAATAATATTGTAATACTATGCCAAACTTTCAAAGAAAAAACACCATGGTACAAAAAACGTACACGTTTTAAAAATCAAGTCGAGTTTCATGCTGATTAGGCTACAGTGATTTTTAAGAGAAATCAGGTGCCGTCAGAAAATAAAGGTTTTTTTGCAAGTATGCGTGTCATCCAGAATTTTTTCATACATGCGTAATTTTAAGTTCATTACAAATCTGCTTATAGTGCGTTTACACCCATAAATGCAAATTTTACCGTTAAAATGCGACACTGAATTTAGTGTACACTGAAGCTAGCGGCCATATTTGTTTTCATTGACGACGAATGAAGTATCTTGGTTTTTTGCTTTTTTTCAGATATCCACACCGTATGCATCAGGTATAATATTTTGCGAAAATATATAAAATAGTATTGTAATGTTATGTCAAAATTTCAGAGAAAAAAGTCATGTTACAAAAAACGTACAAGTTTTAAAAATTGAGTCATGCTGATTAACAGGGATTTTCAAGAGAAACCAGGTGCCGTCAGAAAATCGCGAATGTTTTGTAAGTATGCATGTCATCTCGGATTTTTTCATACTGCGAAATTCTAAGTTCATGACAAATCTGCTTTAAATGCGTTCACACCCATAAATGCAAACTTTACCGTCCAAACACGACACTGAATTTACTGTACACTGAAGCTCGCGGCCATTTTGGTTTTCATTGACGACGAATGGAGGCTCTTGGTTTTTTGCTGTTTTTAGATATCTACACTTTATGCACCAGGTTTAATATTTTGCGAAAATAAATAACAATAGTTACTGTATTGTAATGTTATGTCAAAATTTCAAAGAGAAATATTCATGGTACAAAAAACGTACAAGTTTTAAAAATCGAGTTGAGTTGAATTTCGTGCTGATTTTCCACTGAAATCGGGTGAAGTCAGAAAATCGCTTATTTTTTTATAAGTATGATATGTCATCTAAGATTTTATAAAACATACGAAATTTTAAGTTTATGATACATGTGCTTATATTGCGTTTTCATCCATACATGCAAATTTTACCGTTAAAATACAAAAATGAATGTGACCGATTGTTTTCTGGTGTCGGACACTTGACAAAAAATAATCCCGTTTTTTCGACCGCGGAAGGTTTTAAAAAACAAAACCGAAACACAATTTGCTCTTGGCGTTTCCCCTGCAGGCTAACATTTACATCCGTCCTTTTCAAAAGAAGTTCGGTACAAGTCAAAGTGTGACAATTCTGAGTTGGTGGATGAAGTAAAAGTTAAATGCAAGAATTGTAAAGTGCCCTTCCCTATATTAAAGTTGCGTGAACACTCAAAAGCATGCATTTTATCAGAATTAGATGATGAAATGAATAAACCTGTAGCTGAAAGAATAGAAGAAAATCCAGTGCAAGTTGCACCAGAACCTGCGGTGGCTACATCATTGATAGGTGTTATGTATTCAGCAAAACATATTACTTACACTGGGATCGAGGTTAACATTGTCAGATCTTCTTGATGTTTGTATGCATTATGTTATATATATATATATATACAATGTATGTTTAAAGCGTCGAGTTGACGTAGAATAAATTGGTCTATGCATTATGTTTATATATATATATATATATTTGAAGCGTCGAGTTGACGTAGAATTGGTCTAAAAACAGACACGTTGTTTACAGTCATTGACAGAGATATAACATGGTGTCAGAAGCCACAGTACTCAATCTGTAAAACACCAAGCCACCAGACATCATAAACATTGCATTTGCAATATGGATGGACTAGGAGGCCCGATGACGTCCATGAATTGACAGAGCAACGATTTAGAAGGAGCATGGAAAAGTTTCCATCAACATTGTGACTTTATGTTTGCAAGACCCCTCGTTAAGAAAAATGAAGCTGAAAAGTGTTCGTATTTAATGCTCTGGGTTGTAACATATTTTCTACCTGTAACTTCGGGGAAGATGACACCAAAGTGCTCAAAAACTATTACGATAGATTCGAGACCTACGTAAAGCCCCGCACAAATGTTATATACAATCGGTTTAAGTTTCACAAGAGACATCAAAAGAATGGTGAAACATTTGACCAGTTTCTGACTGAGTTAAAAGTAATGGTCAAAGATTGTTCGTACGCTAACCCTGACGAAATGGTGCGTGACATGGTAGTCATTGGTATAAATAATACTAAAATTAGGGAGAAAACTGATTAATGTCGGTAATGAATTGACACTTGAGAAGTCACAAGACATAGCACGTTTACATGAACTCTCAACCTCCCAAGCAAAATTTATGGCTCATGAGGATCCTACGGTTGCAATGATTAATAAACAATTATATTATAAACAGCCTGTCAAAAGCCAAAAGGTCGTGACAAACTAAAGAAGTCCTTTGAGAAAATTTATGTAGTAGGTGTGGTGGAACTCACAAACATTTAAACTGTCCAGCAAAAAGTCAGATTTGTAGGAAGTGCGGTAAACAAAACCACTTTTACAAAAGTGTCGTTTAAAGTCTGTCAGTGCGATCGAAACGCTTGGCAATAGTCATAGCGAACAAGAACTTTTTCTTGCTTGTCTTAATGTCTCATCCGTCAAACCTGAACACAAATGGAAACAAGACATTGTTGTTTTTTTTTTACCAAATTGTAACATTTAATATTGACACGGGTGCGATGTGTGATGTATTGTCATATGACACTTTGAAAACTCTAAAGTCGAAGTTGAAAATTCAGCCCAGTTCATCGAACTTGAAGTCTTATTCCGGTCACAAGATCGAGACGATGGGAACATGTGAATTGCCGTGTGTACATGCAGACAAAAGTCGCAACATAGAATTTCACATTGTCGACATCATCATGGATGCTAAACCAACATTAGGCGCAGAAACTTGTGAACAGTTGAGATTAATTGAAAGAGTTTAGACTATAGATTGTTCGGTTGATAAATCTGACATTCCGTCCGACATAAAGAAAAACTTCGGTTATTTATTTAAAGGAATAGGTAAACTACCTGGAAAACATTCAATATGTAATATAGGCAAAATTTGGAAACCTTTGCAACAGTGTGAAAAATGTGGTTACAAGAATGATTATGGCTTTATTTTTTGCCAGTGTTGTGGTAATATTAACCATGTTTCTGTAGTAATCAAAACCAAAATGTGACCTCCAGTTACTTGAGCGTCAAAGAATTTTGTATTAAAATGATTTATTACATTCTAGGTCGTATAATAAGAAAAATTGGAACTTTTAGAAGGATTTTGAAACAATTTTGCTAGTTAGATCAAAGTCTTTTTAATACTGCTGAACCAAGAGATTGTTTATAATGTGTAAGTAAGACAGCACAAAACTATTGTGGTTCCATATATACTAAGTAAGAGAATTCAGTTTCAGATTATGAAAAATTGCATTTATAATGTAGATATACCCAAGATGTAGCATTATTAGGACAAGGAAATATCAAGGTGCAATTAACATGAAAATTTTGAAATATACCATATCCTTGGGTGAGTGGTAAGGCCCATGGGCTTCTTGTTTATAATGTTTAAGTAAAGACAGCACAAAACCATTGTGAATCCATATATACTAAGTAAGAGAATGCACAGTTTCAGATTATGAAAAAATGCATTTTATCTATTGCTCATAATAGCATTCATGACTAAATTTTTATTAATTTCTACACTTCCTTGAACATAATGAAATTGAACTCTGAAAAATGATTGTGCAGTACGAAGTTATAACAAAGATAATTTTAAATGAAACTTAAGGGAAATAGGCAGCAGCCTAAGTAGATAATTGTTAGCGTGAGAATAAAAACAGGTTAATGCTTGGTTTCTGCGAGCCCGTACGAAGTAAAGAGGCGTAATACGCCTGGTTTTGAGGCGTAAACCAGGCGAAATGGGTAGTTACGTGACCAGAACCAGGCGTTAAGAAGCAGGACACGTAAATTTAATTTTTTTACAGGCGTAAATTTCAAGAAAACAAGGCGTAAACTGAAATACTCCTGGCGTAATCTGTTCTTTAAGAGGCGTAACCTGGACTTAGAATTTTTGTTACTTAAGTGAGAGGCGTAAATTTGGACTTAGAATTTTTGTTAGCGAGAGGCGTAAATTTGGACTTAGAATTTTTTCAACTTCCAGTACAGGAATAAAGTGGACTTCAATTTTTTCTCATGGACAAGAGCAAATTGGTACTATCACCTACACCATTCTTTGTTGATAAAACATTGAAACAACATTGTCATGGATGTTTATACATATATTTTATTACTAATAGAGCACTTTATCACAAAATGTAGGCTTAAGAAAACTTTTTAAATGCATGTATAAAAACAAAAAATAAAACCCTTGAACCTGCCCCAAAAATTTTGTCCAACCTGAATGAGAAGCTACTACATGTATATAAATTGAATTCTGGCCTTATTATTATTTTTTTAATCTAAATTATTGATTAAGTATGGCCTAACCAAATATCTAATCATCTTTTCCAATATCTATATATATACACACAGTCACATGTATATTGCAGTGCAAAGTACCTTAATACATCTTTAAGACTTTCCTAGTTTCTTAATCCAACTCTAATCTGTTTGGAAAAAGACAAATGTGACCTGTTGCATCATTTTCATCAATATGAATAAACATACAACTGCATTTTATTTTGTTCACTGGTACAATGTCCAAATCTCTGGTTATTTGTACGGCTAAAATATTACTCTCAGTGTTATAATTAACACATTGTAGCAAACTGATTATTGCACAACAATCGGACTGAACATGCTCGTCCTCATTTAGAAATAAAAATGAACTAACACAGCCATATTGTATTCCATCTCTTCCAGTGTAGCATATACATGAATTATCCCGTTTGAGCATTCTCTTGTAACAGTTTCCGTATACCAACATATCTTTTATTTCTAATCGGTTGAAGGATGGAAATGTATCAGTTGTTGGGATTTCACCCAAAAAATCTATCAGTGTATGGAATTCCTGTTGGTTTAATTTCCTTTTCTTAATACCACCAAGAACAAACACTCCTTCTGCAATTTTGCGACCCCTTTTCAACAGATGCGGGCATTCTATCCCATTATATATTTTTTCTTCTTTTGAGCCTTTCACAATGCATTTTTGCTTTAGCTCAGGCAATTTCTGGACAAAGGCTATTCCAGTAGTAATCTGACTGTCAATACATTGTGTGCCTTTAATCATCTTCATAATGGCACCATTTTTGTCCTCAAAAGAAAAACAGCTGTGAGTATAGAGAGGTCCTAAATAGCGCACACTGTCTGCTAGGTGAACCAACTGGTGTAAATTAAGTGTCATATAACATTTGTCATACAGTTTTGAAAAATGTTGACAGAAAGTTGTCAACATTTTCTCTGCTAAATCTACTTCAGCATCAGTTGATCCACACTTCAGTAGTATATGCATAGCATTGACCAATAAAATAAAATGGGAAAATCTTTCATTATCTAAAATTCCAGGTAACACAGCAGCACCATAGAAAAGTAAAAACGAGCGGTACTCTGAAGCTTTCCAATATTTTAAGTCATTTTGTATTGATTTAGGCAGTCTCGAAATATCTAATGTTGGTCGAATTTGAGAAAGTCTGTTGTCAACTTTATTAACAGATTGATGAAAGCTAAAATGTTTTGTTGAAAACTCTTTGGCAAACCATAAACGTAAAAGTAATTTTTGGACGCCAAGTAGGACTCCATGCATATAGTCAATTGCTATTCCATGGATGATGTGAAATTTTGGGATTAGCATCAGCCAAGATGGTCCCTTGATTCCATCAATTGTGCTGTTTTTGTCTCCTGCCATTTTCCTTTGAACGCTTGTTTTTGCATCCTCAAGTGCAGATAGAAGAGTTCTTTCTGGTCCTTTGGGAGATTGCAGGTTGTATGGAAACACCATTGTATGTCCTTTTCCTACTTTTGCACTTTCACCCTTTTGTTTGCATTTCCAACAGCTGAATGCTCCATTGAACTGTACATTATTACATAGAAGACACCTTGCTGGAAGATCTGCCGTTCCACATAGAAGATATCCTTTACAAGTAAATGTGTTTTTTTCGGGAGAGAAGCACTCAATACCTTCACTCATATCCATCATTGATGACAAAAATGGCTTCAGAAAAGTTCCCATTGAAGGTTTTTTGTTTCCAAACCAAAGAGCAGCCAAAATCATATTTTCTTTCTTCATTCGCAATTTGTATGGTAATTCATTAACAACTAAATAGATTGGCCATATCGAGACATTACTACTTTTGAAAACTGGTGCACCATCTGTATTAAAGGTAAATGATATGTTCTCTGAATTACTTAACACACCATTATTTTTGAAATATGATTTATACAATTGTCCATCGTAAATATCTTCATAAGTACCTTCAGGAACGTTTCGAGTAAATCTGTGCTGGAGAGAAGTGAAGAATCCATCTTGTGCGATTAAATTTTTAATCTGATTTAGTACTGGTACTTCCAAAAAGTATGTTTTGTCTTTAACATGAAAGGGCTTTCCACAGTGTTGATATGGACAAAATGTCACTGTTTTGTCATCTATATATCCAAGACAATGTCTACAGTAATAATGATGAACTAATGGATTCCTCAAATTTTTGAAAAACATCTTATAAGCATGGAGGCTTGTACAAAGTCTATGTCCTTGTGGAAGTACTAAAGCTATTATATTTAAAAGCTGTTGCACAGCCTCTCCAATCAAATTATGTTTGGTACAAAAAATTGCCAATAGTAACATAAACGCACCCAGTGTGACAGTACAGCCATCGTACAAGGGTTTTTTATCTTCATCTTTATCCTGTGTAACAGCATCTAAGATGTCATCAATGTAATCAAATTCATCATTCAAATCATAAGATATATCTACATCATCAACTGATTCAATTAAGGGGTCATTTACATCCTCTTCACTTGAATTGTCTAAAGCAGGATTTCTAGTTGTTTCAACAAGAAAATCAGTCAGTGTCTTGGCATCATTTGAATCATCACCAATGTTCTAAAATAAATAAATGATGTATTTACAAAGAATTCTTATTATAAAAGTATACACTTAACAGACCATACATATTTACAAAAAACATAATTGCTTTTTTTTTTTTTTATTTTAGAAAACATGCAAAGATTATTAAAGCATCTGCAGAGACTTATTGTAAAATGTATATCCACAAGCCACTGTTATACCAGAATAATGTAAAACAAATCAAATTAAAACAAGAGTATCACTCAACTGGCAGTTTATAAATTTCATGAATGGAATCATGCATAATGGCTAAAATTAGCATTTCATTTGAAATCGTTAAAATGAGGTCAACAAAACATTTCTCAGAAAATCCAAGTTATATATGTGAAATAACCAATTCTCTTTTTTTTTTTTAAATTAGAATAAAATCAGGCCAAGTATGTGTCCCAGTTAAGAATATTTCACTTATACATCAATAATTCACCAGTTAGAGGTGAAGGTACGAAAATGTTTACCTGTGGTATGCGCGAAAAGGCATAGTGCAATTAGGGTTCTTATCATGCCATGCCTACCTTGACATCAGCTTCTAAGGACTCTTTCAAAAGACCCACGATGGTCTTTTCTTAATGTCAAGTGCTAGATGAAAAAACAGTCACTACCTACTACAGCGGTGTTGGTTCAATCTTGAACAACCAAGTCAAAATCATACCTGCTCTCATCTAAACCACAGTGATAGCAGTCTGCACATAAAGGTCATAACAGACTGATGATTTTGCTATCCCTTTGTTTAACTATCCCAAGTAGCACACCATATTAGTATAAAGAATTACCTTTTCATTTGAGCTATTTAATCCAGCATATTCAATTTCTTCAAAGTTTTCAGCTTCGACTTCTACAACACCCATGTTGTGCTGCAAATATAAAGTGTACAATGTAATATCAAAAGTCAACCTTTCCAAACTGAACACATCCTGCTCGGGACCAATTTTTTCAGTTTAGAGAGACAAAATATTGAATTAAATGAAACGCCCTACTATCTGAAATTTAAAGACCAATCAATTAACACATTTTGACTTAAATTTAAAAAAATTAGTGTTTCTGTGCGTGTTATGTCGATTAAAATATTCAGTTATCTTTCATGCTTCTGATCAACAAATTCTGTTCCATAATACAATGTGTATTTTATTGTCTTTGCAACTACATTGAAAAAAAAATAATGAAACGTTTAAAACTTCTCATTGTGTTTCAATTTAACAGTCACCGATTTTTCCTGTTCGACATTGTTCAGGTTGAGCACATTTAGTGATTATATCCAATTTTTGTAATGTTTCTCGTTTCAAGTTGATTAAAAATATATCGAAATTGCATTAATTTACGTTAATATAAACAACTTTTGGTTTAGAAAAAAAACATTTTAAATAATAAAGTACACTATAGCCTCGGAAGTTGTCAAAGTCCAAATTCTCGGAAGTACCCAAAATAAACTACTATCTGTTTTACTGGATTCAGAACACCGTTTTTTGGCTTATTTTCATTTAAAATTCTATAAACTTGATTGAAATTTTGCACAGTTCACTTACTTGAGGCTAGTCGTTCCTAAAAATACCTATGCGCATCCTCGTTTTGCTTAGAATAACTACATAGGGAGGAAAATGTATCCGGTATAGGAATTTTTACATGTTAAAATCCAACCATGTTTACGTCGGAAGTACATAGTTTGATGACGTCACGTGACGGTTTGGTCGTTTCACATTTGAACGCGGGGTTTGGGCCATATCGGTGTAAGGGATACAAGTCGTACATTTCTGTGTATACGTAAAATCAAATAGTTTTAACGAGTAGCTTCCCTTACATGAAAGATAGAAATTACAATAGCGGTTAGAAAATGTGTCAAAAAGGTTGGAGCAGTCATTTGAAATAGAGATGCCATAAAGCATGACCTACCTGTGATAAAAATAGATTCGATTATTCCAGTTTCATTTCCGTTTTACTTCAACATGTGAAATTCCTATACAGGATACATTTTCCTCTCTACATTGTTATTTTAAGCAAAACGAGGATGCGCATAGGTATTTTCAGGAACGACTAAACTCAAGTAAGTGAACGGTACCAAATTTCAATTAAGTTTATTGAATTTTAGGTGAAAATAAGCCAAAAAACGGTGTTCTGGATCCAATGAAACAGATAGTACAACTGGTTTTTTAACCATTGATTAGAAAATTAATTTCAACTTTGCATTTTATTTCAGATTAAAAGTCTAAATTTATTTAATTTATAGTTTGAAAATACTTACCGATTTGTCAAAATATCTCTGAAACGGGAGATATTATCAAATCGGAGAATTGTGCCCAACCTGTTTTTTTTTTTTTTCTTCTTCTTTTGAGGTGAAAACTCAAATGGCAGTTGTAGATCCAGTTTTTAGGAAACATATTTTACAAATATCCAGTTTTGTCACCAACAAGAAAGCTTTAAAACTGGAGATTTATATGTCGTAGGAGGATCATCAACGATCTCGGCATGTATTTCCCTGACAATAGACAATATCCATGCCGGTTGCCATTTTTAAATTTGTCTTGATGCGGAAT
Organism: Anadara kagoshimensis; assembly: GCA_021292105.1. Classification (NCBI taxonomy): domain Eukaryota; kingdom Metazoa; phylum Mollusca; class Bivalvia; order Arcoida; family Arcidae; genus Anadara; species Anadara kagoshimensis. Next base: position 41,075,068 of record CM037859.1, on the reverse strand, counting down.
GAAACACATTCTGATTGGTTATATCGTAAAACTAAGACTGAGTAATGCTGTCAGAATTGACCAATCAGTGAGGTTGTTTTAAACACTTAGGTAATACAGGGATATTTGAAAAAATAAAACGGTAAAGAATCGAACCGAAATCCGGTAACAATAATTCGAGAAAGATTATAATTGTTTCACACCTGGTAGATAGCTGATGCATTCCGAAAATACACATTGTTGATGTTGTAACATCGATTAGCGGGCTTTTCAAAATATAATATGGAAAATTGAGGGCAATTTAACATCTCATTTTCGCTCAAAGTCGAGGCGACGATGCCCTCATCCTTCATGCCTGGTTGGATATATATTACGTAACATTCGTTATCTGACTTTTTTTAAAGCTTATAATAAAAAAAAATGTTCAACAACACAGTACTTAATATTAATTACCCACATTTGAAAAAAAGGAACAATATTTCAGTAAAATACGAAATAATAAACAGAAATTAAACTTACCAATATCGAACTACATAGTGAAGGTGTGTCATTGTCAATTATCGAGGATACATTTACAGCACTCACATCTTCGTCGGAGGCAATTTTCACCTGATCGACCGTATCAAAGTCAAAAATGTCAAGATTTCTGGAATCGTTTTCTACAGAATATTCTTTACCATATGGACCACGACGTTTTTTCTCAACAGGCTGATCATCGTTTCGTTTGGACATTTCAACAGCGACTGGAAACTGAGTAAAGGGTCCATTTCATTCAATGATATGTGCGCGAATGTGTAAGGTTATGTTAAGGATAATAGAAAATAAAGATAATAAAAAACTATTTCAGACCAATTTTATAACGAAAACAATTTATTCAATTGTATGTGTTTCTTTTAAAACTAAATCAAATTTTACATATATGCTGAGTGGACTTTTTTTCTTTTTTTAAATAATTTAGTCTTTCAATTGAAATATTCCTACACAACCATCATGCAAATGAGGGTCAATATAGGGTAGACACAATGAAATTTGGTATGAAAAATACCGTTCTCGTAAAATGAGACATAAAAATAACAGTAGTTGACATCATTTACATTTAAAAAGAAAAAGTTGAGTCAGAGAAAAATAATAATACGTTCAAATCATTCAGATAGCATGGAACTGACCCTTGGCCTTCCCCTCCTGCTTTGAAAGCGAGGCTGCACACGCTGTAGCTAGTTTGAATCATCCAGAGCGCCATTGTGTACAGATTCAGTTCAGTTTGAAAATTGTTTTAACAAGTAAAAAAAAATATCATGTTTGCGTGCATTTATTTCAAAGAAGATTGTAGTTTGGGTGTGGTGGGAAAAAATGACAAAAACTTAAAAATTCTGGACAAATTTCAAAGCAGACAGAGTGTAGAGATGCACTGGAAAGTTGGCGGAAAATTGGAGCTATACCACGGAGACATTATCAAAGTTCATGGTAAGTAAATATCTATTATTTTTTCGATTTTTTTTATTTTTAAAGCATTTAGTGTTCGCAGGGTTCATACAGACCTGGAAAAGTCTTTAAATTCTGAGCCTTGGGATGTGCAAAACGAAAAACGAGTTGCAATTAAAAAAAAAAAGTTACGTAACTTATTATAAAACAACTCGGATTAAGTATTTTTAAAAGCCTTTGAATTTATTCCTGAATGTCCTAAAAGCGAATTGGTGTTGTATATCTCGATAATAAGTGATTTCAAATAAACTGATCAAAATAAATAGACTTTCCGAACAATATACTTTGAAAAAATAAAGTTACGCAATACGGATACGGGATCTGTGTCATGACCAATTTGGATTTTAGTATTTTGCCTGGTTACCTGTTTGCTCAATAACTATGGGCCATAACCGTGTGGTGTGATGTCATTTTTTAAAATGTGAACTGTTTAACCACAGGGAATGTCTTGAACAGGAACATTAGATATCAAAATTTAAAATGGCTAACAAAAGTGACAAAAGCAAAGCTTATTGTACCACAGGGACCCAATACAATTGAAAAAAGTCACATCACTATGAAACAACACGGGGCAATCAAAATGCTACAATTTCATTAAGTTTGCCTTATAATAAAATGATATTAAATGGTTCAAATAATCATTAATTTTGAAATCCAAATTTTTTTGTCGCTAGACTTGTCGCTCAAGGCAAAATATCTGGCTCCCAACAGTATTAATTTTTAAATCGTGATAGTCAGTGTAATGACCTGAACATTTACTGGAAGGAAAGGCGGAATATTTTTGAATTCGCTTTATTAGTTATCTTCATGTAAAAGCTTAAGAACATCAATATTTTCCCCATAAGGCTTAAGTAAAAATATATGTGTGCCGGTAACGCTCTTAGAAAAATTAGGGTCGCTAGGTTGTCATTTTTTTCCACATTGGCCATATTGGGGCATTAGGATGCCAACTTTAACAGTCTGCTTGACAAAATATTTTCAGAAAAACTTTAAGGTCAGTTGGGTTAAATTTTTGGATAATTCTACATTTTATTTCATGGATTTTATTTACAGACAATGAAGACATTCTTACCCGATATGCCAAAAGAGCAGACAATATTGTCATCAAGAAAATAAAGAACTCTGGAGAAAACCCTACGAAAACACCAGAAAAACTGTTCGACCTACCCCTGATTGAAGAGTCGGGTGGAAAAAGAAAGTCTAAACCAACAGAAAAGAGCAAAGAAAGCCTGGAACAGGAAGAAACTTTCAGTCCGAAGAAAAAAAAAGTTGAGACTAATCACAAGCCTACAGAAGAAAATGAAGAGAGTCTGGCAAGAGAACAGACAAAAACTTCAAAGAAAAAACAGGTTAGACCAGAGTCAAGCAAAGAGAGCACTTCAAAGAACCTGCCAAAAAACCAAGAGAAAAAAACAGACCAAAAGAAGATTGAGGGAGCCAGCAGCTTACTAGTAGAGTTAGAAATGTCAAAAATGTTAAATCAGCTGCTGCCAACTTCAACTGCTACATCAGCTGTCAGCAGTGGAACTGCAGAAGGACAGCATACAGAAACATCAACTGTCAGTAGTGTTGAAGGCCGGTATACCTCCATGAATGAGACATGGGATCTGTGTAATGCTACAGAACAGTCTAAAATTCCAGGTATCCATATATTGTATAAATAAATTTATTGTATAGCAATGTAATATTCAATGTAAAACCTCTCCAATTTATTTGTGTGCAATATTCCACTAGGCCAAAAAAAAAAATGTGTGTTTCTGCTAATACTCTTAGAAAATTGGGTTGGTATGTTGGTTATTTTTAAATTTTTTAGAGATTATTTCTCCCAATTGTGAATTTCATACAATTGTGGAAATTTTCTGATGACATGTAAAATATGTATCGGCTAATAATTCAGACATATTAGTTTTTAAAATATGAAAAATTTCCAGTTTAATTTGAAAAATTTGTCAAAAGTGTAGGATATGGAACATTTTAAGAACAAGAATACATGGAGTAAGTTTTAGACAGCAGTCCTCCAAGTTCAACTTCTTTTGTTGTTATTTTGTGAAGGCCCAAACGCAAATTGTTATGATAATAAAACAAAATAATGATAATTAAGGGGTTTTAAGTCGTGAGTTGTAATGTAAAACATTGTACCCTCCACTACTTTATAGCGTGAAGTATAATAACCTCTTTGACATATAGGTAATATCCTATATCATTTGTAATGCAAGAGACTCTATAAATAATATATTCACCATGATAGAAACACATCTAGATATATTATTTAGAAATTACAATATACTGCTAATAATGAACTTATGTTTCAAGTTCAGGATTGAAGGTTAGTGAAATTTTTATTCAAATTTTTAATGTTCTTTTTCAGTTCCAAGTGCTGAAGTCTTAGATTGTCTGAGAGCAATAATTAAACCAGAAGTTACTGGATTTATTAAAAAAATTTTAGATCATTTTGACACAACTAGCTGCACTCATGTAGATCAGGAATGTTTTGAGGTACACTATATAATATTACCATATTTACTTTAGTATCCCTTTGATTTCACCATGTGGGAAAAGGAAACTTGGAGAATGGGCAACACAGAGTCTGATCCCAGTATTCTGTGAAAATAATTATTAATCCTAGTTTCTCATAAAACTTAAAACTGAAAAATCCAGATCCCATTATTGGGTTAATTATGAGTTTCCCCTAAACAAATTACTTAGCTAAAGGCTATTGCATTTATACTGTCTGGGGGTGGTACTCCGCCTTTTTTTTTTTTTTTTTTTTTTTTTTGATTTTGTGGTTCCTTGATTGGTATTGTAACCACATTCGATCAGTGGTTTAAAATATAAGCTAATTAGAACCTTAGCTTGAATAACTGACATGAACCAGTAATTGAGAATCCTCACCGATATTCACAATAACAATAGTTCTTTGACAGATGTTGTAATATAATAAATGTAAAATTGATATCTATTTTGTTTTATTATAGACACCAAGGGAATGGTCAGTAAACCAGCCAAGTTACGTTCTGACAGATCTGAGCAATCAGACACAATCTGCTTCATTTTGTTATCCAAGAATAAATCTCGATCAACCAGAAGTCAGAAGTGATACTAGTAATACTTTTAGCCCATTTACTCAGGCAGTGAGTAGCAATAGCTATTCAGATAGAGCCAGTGTTGGACATTCCAGTACAAGCCTGTACATGTCTCCACAAAGTAACCAGTATCAGTCCCAATCATGTGAGTCTCCGCAAAGTAACCAGTATCGGTCCCAATCATGTGAGTCTCCGCAAAGTAACCAGTATCAGTCCCAATCATGTGAGCAGACACCAAGAAGGTCGCCAAGAAAATCACCCAGGAAGCGGTTAGAACAGAGCACTGAAGATTCGGTAAGGCTAATAAATAACCTAAGGCCAGGTAAATAATAAGTGTGGTTCTGGTTAGTCTTGAACAGCCTTATTTTTAAGCACTCGCCTTGATAAATGTAAAAGGAAGAATAAGTTGCAATGAGCAAGACTATTAAAATCAGCCAACATGCAATTTATGGGAAGTTTATGTGCTTAACAATGTTTGCCAGTATTAGCAAAGCTGGGCTTTGTGATTTTGGATAATCTTTTAGATCTTGGACTGATCCAAAGTTTACAATTTTGGCTAATGTGTTCCAGGTGAGCGATACAGGATATAGGCCCTATTCGGCCTCTTGTTTTTTTTTCAGCGTGTAACTTGAACCACAGCTATTTTTACATTTAGCCTAATTAAAGCATGCTATATAAATATATATCTGGTCCATAGAGTCAAGAATATCTTATTTTTTTTTTTTTTTTTTAATTCAATGTCTGTAGAACAGATATGGTCTTCAATAATACTAGTAATATGTTGTACATGTAGTTCAAAAATGCCAATAAAACAAAAAAAAATTAGGGCTTTCATATTAGAAGAAAAAAATTTTCTATGCCTAACTAATTACATTTCTACGAAATCACACTTACTGATACAGTGCAAATTAAATTAATTACATTAAATTGTGGATTCTAGCATATCAAGAAGGCAGTGTTACAGAGCATTAATTGAATTGTTATATTTCTTTCAGGATGGCCAAGACTGTCTCTTAAAAATGTACCCTGATGTCAAAATTCAGTCAAAAATATTAACATCTGCTGTAGCTTCTGCCAGGAAATCATCTCGACCAGGATATTCCCTGTCCTACGCTTTAATTCCTGGGGTTTTTACAGTGCAGGAACTAGCAAGCTCAAGAGGACAGGGACTTACTAAACCAAAAGAAGGAGACCTTCGTCCAGTCCTGGCCAAAGACAAATGTGATGCTGTGAAAGGTGATTTATCAGAATTTTCAACTGTTTAATGATATTGTCAATTCTGATATATTTATACATGTATGTCAAATCCATGTAGAGTCAGCAGAAAATTTAGTTCCTAGTTAGCCGACAATTTGGTTTATCAGGAGCAAATTTATAGTTATTACTGTTCATAGCCTAAACTTTTGAATTAATTTGAGTTGTCCAGAATTTTGACAGAAATGTGTTTCATATTACAAAAGGCAACTGTACTAAAAACTATTGAAGTCGCACCAAGAACAAAAATGTTTTAAAAGCAATCTATTATTGTCTGTGATGTAATATGTAAAGAAGAAAGATTTTTTATTTGCGGAATAGAATTTACAAACCAAATACTCTGAAAGTATCATTATTCGTGGGATACCAATTTTTGTAGATTTTTGGTTTAACAAACCCACAAAATACAAGCCAAAAAAAAAAAACAATTTCAGTAGAATTATAAAAAGGTCAACATGAAACCATGAAAAAAAAAAAAACACGAAAATTTGCATCCACCAATAAAAGTACTTCCACAGTTCATGTACATTTTAAGGAAAAATTTTTGGATGCAATATATTAACAGGGTATTTATTATCTCATAACAAATATTACAGAACAGAATTGATTAACAGTTTTAATTTTTCTTTATTTTCAGAATACACTGTCCGTTGGTGCAAAAAAAATGGGAAGCCTTTACCAACAGATGCTGAAATGAACAATGCATTTACAGAACAAGTGTCACATAGCAGAAAAAAAATAAGAAAACAAAGTGCATGTAGCTGAGTTGACAAATTACCAAGTGATATTTTACCTATAATAGAACAATTTGTGGAATGATGTCCAGTGTTTAAATATTGTACATGTACTATTTTATGAACCTGGTCTATTGTACTTTTTTTGTGATTTTGAATTAATGAAGTATGTTAATGAAAATCAATGTTGTCTTTTTTTGTTTTTGGTTTTTTTTCAGCAAACAGGAGAATTAGGATTATGCCTGGTCACATTTACGCCCGTAATATCTTATGCAGGGTCTGATTTACGCCCGTAACATGTTACGCCTGGTTCAGGGTATTTTAACGCCTGGTTCAGGGATACGATTTACGCCTGATTTTTTTTTTACCTGGCGTACTCATTTGCATATTACGCCTCAATTTACGCCTGGTTTACGTCCTATTTACGCCTGGTTCCTTCATTCCTTTGATACTGAAGTTACGCCTGGTTTTTGTGCAAATTTACGCCTGGTTTCCATGTGTTGACCAGGCGTCGCAGTTCGTACGGGTGATGCTGGTTTTGAAAATAATATTCAAGAAGGTAAAGTCAATTAAAATTATGTTTTAACTAATCTATTTTATCAAGACCCATTTCAACTTATTCCAGGAAAAAAAACCTCTGCATTTCACAACATACAAGTATTATTATTGTGATCAGCCAAACATCTTTATAATTGGTGTTAAATGCAGACACTTGACCTAGTCTTGACGCAGCAGATTCATTATTTATGGACCACTAGTTTTTAACCACATATAATTTTATATTGTTTCAGTCCACTAAGCAGCTCAAAAAATTCTTATCACTGGTTACCATTATTAATGTCATTATAGTTTATTCATTGGTTTTAATACAATGAATATGTTTATCTTGATTTTTTTTGTTTCAGTTGTTGTTACATTCTCCATTTTCTGTTATAACTTTCTTCAAAGTAGAAAAGATTTGTCTATATATTGCTAACCATGACTTTTTGAAACGTAAATTAGTTCATTTTAATTTCATTTTTACAGGTTCATCTCTCTTTTCTATTTGTTGGGCACACCCATGAAGACATTGATGCAGGTTTTAGTACGATATCGGAGGTTTTAAGAAGAAATGATGCACCAACCCTTCCTCGATTATTTCAACTAATACCTACATCAAAAAGGCTTCATGGGGTATTCGACATAAAAACCTGGATCATACCGTATATCAACAAAATTTCAAATCACACACAGCCACATCATTTTAAATTTTTTCAAGACATCAATGGAAAAATTTGCAGTGAATTCAAAGGCGGCTGCAGGAAGCCAAGATCAAAATTATCGTACAACATTTTACATAATATACCACAAGGTACACCAGATTTAGTAGTTCCTTAAAATTTTTCAAAAATTATTATATAAAAGGGTTGACCAAAAATATTGAAAGATCCAGATTTTTATTTACTGATACTAAAGATGAAAACCAGTTCAAGATGAAAACCAGTTCAAATGGTGGAAAACATACATAACATTCAGTGGCTTAAAATCATCAGAGTCAAAACGTAAACAGTATGCTGAGTTGCATGGAACATGGTTGTTACCACTACTGCCTATACAAAAGACAGCTATTCCAGATAAGGTTCCTGTTATTATAGATAGTAGACAGAGAAGTTGATGAACCAGAAGTTAATCTTATATACTTGTTTGTTAAAGCACCTGACACCATAAACAAAATATAGAATTGTACCAATATAAAGAGTGCAATATATTACAGATGCAAATGGACAGAATTTTTAATGTCATAATGTCATGTCGTAGAAATATACAAAAATAAAATTCGAAAGTAGCATATTTTGGTCCTTTGGGTTTCTTTTCAGCAACACCCCTCTAGTGCTGTAAAATTGAGACTGGTATTATGTAATTTAACCCCTAGCCAGTAAATCTGCTAAAGTCTGGCGCCCCGAGGATATCACAAACTCAGGCAATGAGTCGTATGTGCTGTAAACGTGAGACTGATATAATATGTAATACTAATTTTATGTATAATTTCTTTATTTTTAGGTAATAGTTATCTCTTCAGCCACAGAAAATAAGAGGGAAAAGAAGAGACTTAGGTGGAAGACTAGGAAGAGGTAGGGGACAAACAAGAAAGAGATGTACATTACAGGAAAACGAGATGCAATAGAAGACTGAGGATTTTTGTGCATTACAAGCAAACGAGATGCAATAGAAGACTGACGATTCTTGTGCATTACAAGCAAACGAGATGCAATAGAAGACTGACGATTCTTGTGCATTACAAGAAAACGAGATGCAATAGAAGACTGGGAATTCTTGAACATTTTTGAAATTATTTAAAAAAGTGACAAGTACAGACAAGCTTTTATTTTATGAAATAAGTAGGAAGGAAATAATATATACCGGTAGAATGTTAGACACGCACAGATATATTAGCTTAGAAGCCAGTTGTTATAACTCATTTTATCAAACCTAATAAGAAATATATTTTTAAATAAGTTAAAAGAAAGATACTATATTCAATAAATTGAAAACTGTGATCAGCATACAGAGATTACATGTTTCCTATTGATTCTCGCAGGGACCTTTAGTACGATCTTGTTCTTATTTATAGCATAACTGTAAGTATCATCATCATTACCATTATAAACAAACTGTATAAACACTCACCTGGTGTCATTACCATCATAATCGAAATATTGATATCATTGCTATATATGAACTTGGAATTATTGTGACACTTGAAATTGCCCTTATTATTTGGTATCATTATTTGATATTATTGCATAAAACTTTTGTCGAGGAGATTCTCCTGTCCAATTCTTTCAGAGATTCTTTGAAAAAATATAGTGCATCAATGTGGTCTAATGATCAAATGGGGTCAGGTAGACACCATGTACAAATGTGAATAAAATGAACAGGTTGTTTTACAAAGAAAGAGTTTTGTTAAGAAACATGCATAATCAGGGTGACCAATCAAATTTATTTGTTTGCCCTGTTCGGTACATTTTTAGTGTGTAAAGAATGGAACAATCTAGAGGATTAGTTCCGAATTCATTCGGAACATCCTCTGGATGTGAAATGATAAAGGCGACAACTTTCCCCTTTTTTGCCGCGTATTGTGGCATCCTGGGGAAGAAGGTGAAGCCGCCTATAGATTTTGCTAAAAATTTCTGAGTTTATGGAGTCTAATGCGATCTAGCTATCTAACTATCTTAATTTTTTGGGTAAAATATGGATCACGCTTAATTTTTGGGTCAAAAATGCAAAAAATTGATTTTTCAGAAAACAATCAAGTTTAACGCACTCCTGTTCAATAACCGTTCATTGTACGAAAAAGTCGTCCATTAACCGAAAAAAGTTTAAGATCTTGCGAAAAAAACGGTATTTTTATATTTTTTCTATCTTGTACACAAAATCCACAATAAGTGTTTAAAGTCGACAAATCATAAAAATAAAAAAAATCCGCGAACCGGCACGTGCAGACTGGGGAATGAATTTTCTCAAAAAACGCACTCATTTCTTTAGTTATCAACTTGAAAGTCGGTCAAAATATATTTTAAAGTATTAAGAAAATAACGGTATTCTTATATTCTTTCTATTTTATGCAAAAAATGCAGTATTAATGTTTAAATTCAACCCTGTCTTCCAATATACAAAAGTCCGCCGAAATGCACGTGGTAAATCGTACGATTTCAATGACAAGGTCAACAGAGTTCATTGCGTCACTCAACCAATCAGCGTTCGGCGTCTTGAGATATCTACACAAGAAGCCATTTTGTTTATAGATAAAAAAACGGCGGTCTACTTGAAAGTGTACATATATGCGATAAACTGACGATTATCTGGGTTGCAAAAGTCTGTTGAGGGTGCGCTTAGAAGAAATAGCAATGTTAGTTCTCCAAGTCAACGGCGGAATATACGGGATCAGAAGCTGGTTATGGAAGATTGATTTGATTGAAGACGAAGTCAGGTGAGTCAGAATACAATTTTGCTTGTATGAAAACATCGTATAATAACTAGACAATTGATTATTCTGAGTACTAAGCTGATTATGATTCGAAATGACGACAAACTCATAGGCAGATCAAAGAATTTAAAGGGGGGGGGAGTTTGTCCATGACACGTGCGATTCCAAATCGGCTTATGACAATATGGCCCATAACAAAGTCGGCCCGTAAGCAAATTGACCCATGGTGTAATGTAATTCAAAACATGCGTTCATCATAATATTCCTCCTGGGTGATTTTTCAAATTTATATAATTCAATAATTAAAAACCGCGGTATTTCCCGACCTCCTCCGACCGCCTGTACACGACACTACGAGCCCGTTATTTCTCGCGATTTACAGGGGTTATTAGGTCAATATTTGGTCAGAATGTGTAAAATATGATATATTTTCATTCCACAAATTATTTTTATGAAAATTGCTATTATAGATGAATTAATGAGCAATTACGTAATTGTATTTTTGAGGACAATAATTCAAATAATCTGCAATCCCCAGGTGAAATTCGGTCATTGTATCCCAAGCCAGTATTACACAATCTTTAGTCAAACACTGTGGTAGCTCAACTGCTCAGTATATGGGAGGTTGTGGATTCAAACCCCATCTGGGTATGATCTATACTTTAAAATAAGTGAAATGAATTTGTGAGTGTTCTTTCGCCAAGTATTCAGCATTTAGAAATGAAGGTCCTTGAGAAGAGACCTTTCAACTGATTGCAATCATCTGTGTCATAGCAGGTGTGGCACATAAAATAACTTTGCTGTACCCTACCCTGAGCACACATTAAAGGTAGAAATTTCTGCCACTTTACCTATAGCTGGTGATGTCTCGATATAATAAAAATATTATTGACTAAGACGTAAAATACCATTTAATCAATCAATCGTTCCACTCTTTCAGAGAGTACAATTATAAATCTGCATGTTTTTCAATTGTTCAACTGTGCGTTTATTCATTCTAATTTTTTATATTTTTATGTACCTGATTTATAATTTAATCTGATAATATTTTTTTTATCGCAATCAAATTCTATCCTGGAATAGAATGCGTTGCTTTGTGGTCCGTTTTAATTTTCTGTTGCAGCTTTGAAGATTCATCGACTAAATCCACCTATCAATACAGCTGGATTGGATGTCAGCAATTTGATAGCCTGAAACAGGATCTTGAAGAATCTTGACTGTGAAGTAATTAAATGTAAACACCATTACTCGACCCCATCAAGATAAGTAATAGAATCTTAACGGGTATGAAGCATCAATACTTAACTTCACTATCTCTTGGTATAAGTGAAAAAATCTTGTCTGGGAAATTACCCCATTTCTAGACTCCCATCATTCAGAACTTGGCTCATATAAGTGAAAGAATCTTGACTTGGGTGTAAATAGTTTTAATCCATTGCACCATTCCCGAACTGATCGTCTAGATACATGCCAGTATAATATAACTGGTTTTTATACCCCCGCTTAAAAAGTGGGGGGTATATACCGGTAGTGATAGGGGTGTCCGTTCGTCCTTCCATTACACCTTAGGGTACCTACATGTGTATCTCTTATTCGGAACTCCTCCTAAACCCTTCAATGGATTTTCATGAAACTTTCACACAATCTTTGTGATATAATGTAGATGTGCACTTCCTATTTAAAAATTTGATCCGATGGATCTGGGATTTGGGAGCAGGGGGTATTTTTCGTGAGCTTGTGGCTCACAGTTTTTCTAGTTCTTGACTAAAGTCAAGAGTATTTTCACTTATATCAAGGCAGTTATATTGTGAATGATGGAGGAAACTGGAGTGCCAAGAGAAAACCACAGACCTTTGGAAAGCAAACCAACAAATTTCTCACACTAAGATGTATTAAACCAACATGGCCTTACTGGCGTAATGGTTGCTAAGTGGTAAATACCTTTGTGAACAGAAAAGAGACTCGAAGACAAACGCACATGGAAAACCTATACTTTGAATCTGGGCTCTTCCCATACTAACAGAATGCTTTGGCATTGAGCTACCTGGTCACCTGTCGAGCACAATCCCCCACACCTTAATCGATCGATTGAATGAGTTTTTCCTAGTCTAGAATATTTCACTTATATCAAGACGTCGCCAGGTCTGTTTTAAACATTTGTCAGTTTTGACAGGCAAGTACTGTAGATACAAGTACCAACCTAACCTGGACACCCCATGTAGACAATGTGTCATTTTGATATGTAATTGAAAGTCATGAGTTCAAAGGTCAAGGTCATAGAGAAATGGTTAATTATCTTGAAATTATCAATTTTTTATACATACATGTGTATATAGGCATGTATATTGGATTGTCATAGGTATTTGTACAACGTTCAGTTTGAGATGTAAATGAAGGTCATGAGTTCATAGGTCAAGGTCATAGATACAAAAACTATGTAAATTGTTAATTATCTGGAAATTTAAAGTTTTTATATAGGCATGTATATTGGAATATTGTAGGTATTGATACAACGGTCATTTTGCTGTAAGGGTGAAGGTCATTGATTGAAAGGTCAAGGTCACAGATGCGAAAGTATACTGAAATGGTTAATTGTCTGGAAAACTATAAATTTTTGTACATGCATGTGTGAATCCTCTAGATTGTTCCATTCTTTCCCGCGAAACCCCTCAAGGTGTCGCCATACTAGTAAGTTTGCAAATTAAGTACTTTTTATCATTAAGCAGTTGATTTTGGTACAATTTCCATACAAAAAGTTAAAATTTTAAGTACTTTTAATAAAATCTTTTAATAATCTTTAAATAATAAAACTTTTGTCAAAATGGAAAAAAACAAGTCTAAATTTACCATTTCATTTCATCCACCTTTTTTCCATTCTTATGGTACAAATCCGTCAAATTGGTCATCCTGCATAAACTATCAATATTTACTATTGTATACCATATACATTGTCAGAAATGTACAATTATATATTTGAAGTAAAGATCAATTGTATAATATATTTTTATGTTGGTCTATCACATTGTGTTTTTAAATATTTTGTAGGCAAGTCTAAAATGTCTTGTGGTTAATAAATTCTGAAATCTTTAGAGGGTAGGGATAAAGCTTTCATACTTTTGAGTTAGGGGCCAGTTCATTTAAGAAACGAATTTGTAATATAAGGGGCCAGGATTATTTTAAAGAGTAATTTGCTACTGGGCCTCTGATAATCTTAATTTTAAAGTTTTATGGTCGTCATCACAGTATTGTTGATAAGTTTGATGTCTCTGTGTCCAGGATTGCCTTGGATATATTTGACATCTCATAGTTCCATGTTCCTTTCACACAATTTTGATTACACACGTGACGGGTGTAGCTAGCTAAATAGGAGGTGCTTACCCTTCCGGAGCACCCGGCCTCACTTCCCTGGTGGAAGTTCACGTGTCTAACCTAACTTGTCAGTTCCAAAGTTTTTACTTTGCTTCTGGATTGTGATTCGGAAATGGATAAGTATGTTTGTTTTTTATTTTAAAAGGGTAAAATCATTCCTTTCCCTGAAATCGTCAATATACAAGTCATTGTAATATTGAAAACTATTATTTTCAAATAATATAATAATGCTGTAAATATTAAACTGGTTAGGGAAAATTACTCCTGAAGTCTATGAATTCAATGTTTTGTAGGAAATACGCTCTTCCATCCCTATATACTGTAAAGGGGGAAACATAAGTGTGGGTAAATTTTTGCCTTATTTCACACTGAGCAAATTATCACGAAAATTTTTCCCAAGCGAAAATTCTGTAACCTGGCATTGGAATTCCATACCCTTTACAACACTATACAACTTGTTTTATCATCATTATAAAAAAGAACATTGATTACCAGTCATTGATATGGACAATACACACTGTCATACACATTTCAATGAAATGTAAATTACAATGTTTTAAAATCCATGTGTGGACGACTCGGGTGTTTTACTATTACTTTTGACCAAATTTGTAACATTGCTTCAGCTTGTGTTTTCTTTTCAATGCCTGGCCACATCACTCTGAAAAAATCTATTTGAGCGAAAGATGTTTAATTTTCATTTAAATAACGTCATTGAGAAAAAATATTGTTTGAGCAAGCAGAGGCATTCAAGCTTATCAAAATGAGATCTATCAAGCTTAAAAGTTAATATGCGGTACAAACACTGGTCACCAAGAAGCATCCAGTACAAGTCTAGAATACCTAAGCCACCAATTATAAACAGATTGGATAGCATAGAGCCTATTTAGTTTGTTCATCTGGGTTATCATTCAACGAAGAAATTGAAAAAATAAAAAACTTTCTTATGTCTAACGGTTATCCAGAAGATTTATTTTATAATATTGTGAGAAAATTCATTTCGGACAAAATTTCGGGAAATTATAATATATTCGGGACTAAAACTAAAGAGGATATTAAATACACTTTTCTTTTACCGTTTATTGGCAACCCTTCACTAGTATTAAAGAAAAAACTTCAAAATATTTTCAAATGTAAAAATATAAAGGTCAATATAGTGTTTTCATCATTACTTCTCACTAAAAGACAAAAGTAATAGCGTCCTGAAGGCATCTGTGATTTATAAATTTCAATGCTTGGAGGATCCAAGTGTTACCTATGTAGGTAAAACTAAAAGATTCCTTCAGAGACGCATTACTGAACATAATAAAACCGGTAGTGCCATATTCAATCATGTGGAAAATTGTAAGAGATGTAAAGAGTTCGGGATCACCAAGTGTTTCAAAACTCTGAATAAAGGTAATTCAGACTTTGACTTGGTGATCCTGAAGCTTTACATATCAAAGATGAAAGGCCTACCCTAAATAAACAATTAGCGGGTGATGGGACAACTTTCTTACTGAATATGTTCCAATAACCCTTAGGCTAAACCCTAATTGGTTTTTCACTTAATCAGGTGACACTTTTATGTAATTAGATTGTATAAAATTTGTAAATAATGTTCTATACATATATCTTGTATTTTGTAATTTTAAGTCAGTTATAATGTAAGCTTGATAAGGAATACTGTGTATTCGAAATATATTGCGATATGAAGAATCATGCTGTAGTTAGTGTTTATTTTATTATAGAATGGATAGCCGTTTTTTTCAGAACTTTATGCCATGTCAGCATCATTTTCAAGGTGGCAGAGACAAAAAAGATTTATGGGCTCTAGTGTTGAATGGTGGAATGTTTACATTCAATATTTCAGGACCACTGGACATTCACCAACAGCTCCATGCATTGAAGAATTCAGCAAATGAAGTCACGAGTCTCAGCTGAGTAGAGTACAAGGAATTAAGTAGTAAAATTAATATTTAAAGCTCCCGAAAACTAGTTTGAGAGGGGTGGTATATTATTTATTTATCTATGCATACAACAGCATGCATTTTTTTTAACTATTTCAATAGTTCACCACGTGATATAGAATACCAACATGTAAAACTGGTTGTTTGAAACATTGTTTTTCTATTCATTAAAGTGTTTTAAAAAGTAATAATTTTGAAAATATGAGTCTTTCACGATTTTGAAACATGATTAGCCTTGATCAACAAAAAATGTCCAATTAATGAATCATTTTCGACTTGTTCTGTAGTTTAAAAATTCTTTTAGGTTTATAGTTCCAGTGGTTCTTAAAAATATTTCTCTGAACAATATTATCTTTGTCATTGATAGAGTTCTTGGATTAAGTATACTTCATAGAGTGTTTCTGTCTATATGCAGATTAATATTATTTGGAGATGTTCCAAAAAAAACAAAACCACAACAAATGTACATTTTTTCTAAACTTACAAGTAGGGATATTTCTAATTGCTTGCTATCGAATGTACTGGTTGCATTAAAGGTGTCATTGCCAATGACTAGATAAAAATCTCCATTGAAACAAGAGGTTGTAAGCAATTTTGTTTACATTTATATGGATGGTTCTGCTCCATCAAACATTTTAGGACCTTTTTTCGTAATTATTTTTTTTTTCAATTATTTACATCACATTTACCAATAAGTGAATGCTTAGAACAACCTTGTCTGTGTTCAGATTGTCTTTTTTCCTTGACAATTATATAATTGTATATATTACATATCATACCAGTTTTATATTTACAGCACTAGACATCCGTTTCGGAATACAATTCCTCATCAGTAGTGCTTGGACCAAAATTATGAAATTATTGTATCTTTTATCAAATGTATATTGTCCAAAGTGTTTCATAAATCTTGTCTTTGAATGTCATATTTTATGCTGATTGTTCTTATTGTATTCGATTGATATATTTATGACATGTAACACTAGGTGTAAAGGGTATTTTAAATACAAATGTTTTCTTGAAATGCTTTTTTTAACGAACTGGGGGTTGTGTCTTGTTGCGACACAGTGTACTTCCTGGATGTTTGGTTATTGGTGAATGGTATGGGAACGAGGTTACTGTGTCAGATATAAAGATATCATCAAAACCATTGCACAAAATAAACTAGAGGTTACTGTGTCAGATATAAAGATATCATCAGAACCATTGCACAAAATAAACTAGAATTCTCAGAGTCCATAACTAAGATAATCACTAAAGTGAAAGCTAGAAATAACCAACTTAAACAAAAGCTTGCCAAATCGAATCAGATTATGTACCGGCTCTACTAAAAAAAGACAAAGAGAACAAGAAAGCTATGACAGAGTTGGAGCAAAGATTACTAGGAGAAATGTCTGATATTAATCACCTGAGACAACAAAGTGAACGGATGACTGGTGCCCTGTCCTGTCTTTACTAGAGTGTAAACCGCGAGAAACTGGTTGAGCGGCAGTGTGAATAGAAGTGTGAGATAGATTAAACAGTAGAAAAGACAGACGAAGATTCTTGCAGCATTTCTAAATGCCAATTTCTGATTTTTCTATTTAATAACGAGTACTTTAATATATAGAGCGTTGAAGGGAATACAATATTGGCCACGGTTCCCACCAGAATCACCAGCAGTGCTGATCCACTGGAAAATTGTCCTCTTGATTTCGGCCTGTTTGGACGATCAAGAGAGACGTTATTATATGGAACACTGGTTTGGAAGAATCGGAGGATAAGGTGGAAGTGGAATCGATGCAACCAGAAATAAAATTTATCCAGAGGCATTCGATTCTCGCTTTCATCTTGATCGTTTGCTCAGGGAATGCCAACTGTCGGAAGATATCACTTTACCGGACGTGTTATCGAAGATCACGATACCCACTAAAGAACGAATTTCCTTGGTTGGATCAGTGGCGGTATTTTGTGATCCCGAAACATCTTTCTGTGGAACGGCTGGTTGCATTCACAAAGAATATGTCTAGCAGTTGGGATTCACCCGAAACACAGTGGCTTTAGTCGGGAAAATACAAGAGCAGATTGGAAAAACAATCTCTTGGAGAGAATTGATTAGACAATTCAGTCAGCGTGGGATAATGGCATCGCCAAGTGGAGCTCCTTGAGAGGATATTATCATAAGTTAGAGAAGACAATGTCCTCGTATTACATTGTAGCGAATGCAAGGCTACTGTGGGACAGAATTTTATTTCCTACTTCTCCACTTTTTGAGAAGACGTCTAAGCCCCAGCCAGTGGATCCGCCTGCATTGTTTTTGGAAATCCGTTTGTCTTTCAGGAGTGGTTGCAGGCTTTTCCAATGAGCTATTTTGGATTCACAAATTTGGTTCAACGCTTAAATGGACTCCAGATTAAGGTTCTGTGTAGTGTGGAGGAGAGCATATCCTGGAGGTTACGTCAGTCAATACTAAGCACCTCTACTGGAATGCCATTGGCTGAATTTTCTCGGTGACCTGGGGGTCACTGGATTACCAGTATATATACAGGTGCGTTCTCAAATGTTTTGTCACTTTTGGCGACTACTACAGTGCTTCAAGTTGGCGAATAACCTGTAACTGTTTTAGTTACTGGCTGTAAAAAGTCCATCTCTCCACATTATGGCTGGGGAGACTATGTTTAGTCTTGGCTCCTATAATGGATGCCGTAACAGATTAAGCTTCTGTAACATCTTCTGAGTCGCCTGTTATACCAGCTGAAACCATTGGATCACCATCACCACCAGTAATAAGGAAGTCGTCGAGGCAGACCAAACCTCCGTCTTGGCAGACAACTGGGGAATTTATCATGAAGAGAGCTACATGTACAGACAATTCACCAGATTGTGTGAGTGTGAAAATTATTGAGTTTTATTGTATATGTATATGTTAAATAAAGTTATATTTTACTTGTTTGCTTTGTTTAGAGTTATTATTTTTGTAGTAAACATGTGGTTTTTTGCATATGTCTTTTTCTGATCTAAGTCTGGTTATTGTGGAGTTACCTGTGTACTTTTTGGTCACTTCCTTTTGGTTAGAGGTTCATTCTGATTTGTTTCTTATAAATATATTGTTTTGCCAGAACATTCAGTGACTTTTTTTTTTGACTGGTGATTTGCTCATGTTCAACATAAAACACAATTATATTCAGCATAAGGTAAAACTGGTAAATATTAATATCAACGCATCATACATTTAATAATTTCTACAAATTTCCATTAATTCCCATATTTTGGTCTTTGCCTATTATAGTCAAGTCTTTGCTTCCTTTAATGTTACTAATTTTTATGAATGAGAGCTTGCGTGATAATTTGAATGGATGAGGCTGTTTTTCATAAAGCCAGTGTGGATGAAATCTTCCCTTTAAACAGTAATTAGATTTAGAATTAGTTTCATCATTCTTTGTAAAACATATCCGATTTACGGATTAAATCTGTTAAAGTTACATATGAAATAAGTACTCTATGTGTATTGTATATTTTAGTATCTTTAGTACAGGTATTTATGAACCTTATTTGTTAATTTAGGTGCTTGAAAATGTAGATCTATAATAGTCCAGTGTCGTCTAAGGATTTACTGAAGTGATTGAAAAAATAATAAACATAAATTGACATTTCGAGTCTGATTACATATGCAACCCAAATATAACAATTCTTGTTGTTTTACTAATGGCTAGGTTTATTATTTTTGTCTGAAAAGTAGGAACTTATTCTCTTGTTACAATTCCCCGTAAGCTTAACTTATTTTCCGCTTAATTTCGTTTACAAAATGACTGGATTATTTTTGCGATCTTATTTTTAAATTTCCCATTTTCGTCACCGGTCATCTCTCCCTTTTCAAATACTTTAATGATGCTTTTTGTAATTTAAAACAAGATTGCTACGATTGTTTTGTAAGACTTGCTGTATATAACTTAGAGCATGAATTAGATATATATATATATATATATATATATAGGGATTTGTTGAAAACATGGTAGTAGTTTTCTTTTACTAGTTAAGAATCATACCATAGCCTAAATAACAAACCCTGTTGCAGTTATGAAAGAGCTGAAATAACATACTATAGCCCCTATATCTTGAGCTTCTGGTTACATATGTACATTATGTAAGTAATAGATGGTAATATGTATCATTACGATAGTTTTATTTAATTACTGTAATATTTTAGGTCAAATACGAAGCCGGGTACCGTGTTTACTGACACATTATTACTGATACTGGCGCTAGAATTATAGTCATTTCGTATCATGAGCATTTCGTACCATATCAATTACCATTTCGTACCATGAGCATTTCGTACCTTAATCTGTGACCATTTCGTACCATACACTCAAGCCATTTTACCATATATTACCACTACATAGCTACCATTTCGTACTACATGATAAATTAGTGTTACTAATTCCTACGATTAATTTCGCATCATAGTGAAAGTCTCTCTCTCGACGTAGTTCTTACATGATAGTAAAGATCTTTAATGAAAAAAACTCAATAAGACGAACAAGAGCTTGGACATTGAGATCTGCGTTAAAAACAATGTGTTTTCATGTGCAGATTTTGAATGCGTTATTGCAAGTCATTTCGTACCATAGAAAAGGAAAATTTTGGTACTCATTTCGTACCATAGAAAAGGAAAATTTTGGTACGAAATGACTACCTAAAGGCTTACAGATTTTGTGAACGGGGATTCTTTTGATATGGGCCGATTTTGTGGATAATTACTCGATTTATATATCGCCACACCCATGTCAACTCGTCCTTTGTTTTAACAATTACAACTGTTAACCAGAATAAACACGTTCAACACAGATTTTTAACGGAAGAATTAAAGTTATTTCGTACGATGTACCATATCAAATACCATCTCGTACCATACACGCAAGCTATTTTTCTAGATCTATATTGTATTACTACTCAAATCGCAAATAGAAAACAATTAGTAGCAATACAGATAAAATCCAGCTAGACTTGGTTAATATTCGTTCTGAAATAAATGAAATGAAGGCGATGAGTACCAACACCGAGTCAAGAGTAGAGATTGTAGAATCAAGGCTTGATATAGCTCTGAGGGAAATAGACGTATTTGTAGTGTATTACGGTCAAAGAGCATATAACTCTATTGTACATGTATGTATCATGTGATGTAATAACTACGTCATCATTTTATGACGTCAAGAGTTGTACACGAGGTTCAGCCATTAAAGCAGATCTACACGACACTTGTGTTTAATCACGTTGTTATCATTATAAAGTAGTTATACTTCAGTATTGAATACATCCTTCTCAGAAAAAGTAAACAGTATAAAAAATGACATTTTATTAAAGGAAATACATGACAGAAAAAGGAATCTGTTATCTGGTTATTGTACGGTATTGAAGAGAAGGACAATGAAAACACAGGATGTAGTGAGGGCTTTTTTCGAAGTTGAATTAGAACTGGACAATGAATTGGTAAATAACATGCCTTTAACTGCTACTCATAGACTACGAAAACCTAAAGTTCAAATTGTAGGCAAAGAACAGGCTTCGAGAAGCATTATAGTTGTCTTCCAGCGACAGAAGAGATAAAATACTTAAGCTAGGTGGAGAAAAATTAAAAAAGACTAGAAAATCCATAAGAACGGACTTGCCCGTTATAATGAAACAAAACGAGCGGAGTTTTCTAGGATGGCCTACCAACTCAGAAAAAAATGAACACGTCAAAACCAGTATTGTAGTGAGAAGAGTGGACGTTATTCTGGAATCAAAAGATAAGACCGGAAACTGGACAAGAAGAACCTAATAATCATTGATGATAAACTAAGTTACTTTAACATAAGATATATGTGACCCAGCTTTAGATTTGTTTTAATCTGTTCATATATCTATATATACTTATAAACACATAATTATGTATTTATTGACTGTGCCAACATCTCTTGATCATGAATACAAATGGTCCTATGTATGTAATATGAACAATGTTACAGAAACTTGACACTAAATTTGTACATATACTCCAACATTTTTGATATGCCATTGAATGTAATAGCTAGAATTTATTTTATCTACCTCTTTGAGTTAAAGACTAAATCATTACATTGAGTAAATGTCAATAATTAAGCACATTATGCAATGATGGGATAACAGTCTATGATGTACATGTGATCGCCTGAGGCTTTTGACATGAACTATTTTAAGATAAATGCAAGTTCTTTTGTTGTTTTTGTCTTTGAATTTTTGTAAGTTTTTTTTTTTTTTTTTTTTTTTGATAGTGTGGTTAATCAGCCTTTGAAACTGGTGTGAATAGCATAACTTTTGTCATGAACTTATTACTATATTAAAACAAATGCCATAAGATATATAAAGTTTTTGATACATTGTGGATTTGTGGCATACTGATATGGCTAGTAAATTAGGCCTTAGAAGCTAGTGTGAATAGAATAATTTGTTCCATGTAATTGTTACTATTTTTAAATTAATAAGTGTGAATAACATAATCATGTTGTGAACTTATTACCATTCGACTGCAAAAATATTGTGTAATGATCAGGCGGAATAACTCTTCCAGGTAAAGTTCACAAACCTCGTTACCAAGAGCTATCGATAACTGACCACTGGGTAACTGACAACGTGACATGGTCATTATGAGATTAAATATAAGTAAAAATGCTAATACACATTTTAATAAGTGTGATTATTCATTATACACTGCACCTATCCATCCCAATGCTAATGTTTAACTGTCTTGTCAAATTCATTAAACAAATATTTAATTGGTAAATGCAAAATAAATAAATAAATAAATAAATAAAATTTTGAATAATATTTTGGCCCATTATTAGAAAAAAAGAATGTATTATTTATATCAATAGAATACATTTTTGCATCAGAAAATTTCTCATATTGCAATAAAAAAACAAATAATATGTATCAAATCACTTTTACAAAGTTCACATAATCCATGATGTCTTGGTTTTCTGGTATAATCTTCCCACGGCAACTTCAATAGGTAGTTTCTGATTACTATAAATTAACAATAAATTAATATTGCTTAAAGTGGGATCTCGCATACCAGTAATTAAAAGATTATCAATAAACATCCTGTTTATTAGTAGACCTTTATCACCTGTAATCAAAAGAACTTACCGTCCAATTTGCAAAAAATGATTGACACGTGTGTGTATAAATCTTTAGATATGAAGTCTCTATGATACCCGGTAAATGTTATTTCTGTAATTTTGAAAAGATATATTTGACTAAATTAATAAGATAAATCCAACAAATTAATAAGATTAATTTGGTTGGATATACTACTGATGGACTGACTTACTGGCCTAATAAAATTAATTTTGAAATTTTAAAAATTATTAAAATATATACTTTTTTCTTATTTGACTAAATTAATAATTTATAATTATTTTTATTGTCTTAATGGATTATTTCACTTTCATTCTCCTCACTTTTCTCGTTGTATTTATTTGAAAAAAATCCAGATCATTTATGAAGCTGACTGACAAATCAGTCTTTTATTTTTAAAACTTTTAATAGTATATTCAAAGGTCGAGAAGTAAATCACCTTTTGTTTGGTTTTATTATTATTTTTTTTTTACCGTTTTTTACTTACGGGGAAGTCGGTGTAACTTGTACCGGAATATTGGTGGGAAAAGAAAACTTTTATACTTGGTGCGGTGTCGGCCATATTGGTTATTTCTTCACTAGATATCCACAATTCCCATATTTTTAAAATAAAATTGGAAGTAATTTGCCGTCAAAACCAACATTTGATTTTTATGTTTTTACCTTTATCAAAGTGTGCTCTAACACTTAGATGTGGTCATTTTTGAAAAAATCAATTAGCGTGAAAAATCAGCCTATAACTAAAGGTCTTTCACCACATTTTTCAAAAATTAAACAAGAATATTAAGAGATAGTGCCGAAATAACTGCTATATTTTTAACTTAAAATGGAAGTAATTTCCCGACTCCTAAAATTTTACAAAAAATACTGAAATAACCGGAATTTAATAAAAACTCACATAGATGTGGTCATTTTTGTATCGTTTTTGATTTATTTTTACGAAACAAAAACTGTACCCTGTTCTATATTTCTATGTACCGATCGTAAGACACTGAGCTGTAGATCGTTACACAGTGAAGTACGACAATGTACATAATAGTTGTCTATGTTAAACCAATGCCATAAGAGGTGTAAGGAAGATTGGACTAAATTAATTTGATATACTGGTATTGCAGATTTGTAGAAATGGTAGTATTTTCATGTGCATATTTTGAATGCGTTATTTGCAAGTCATTTCGTACCATAGAAAAGGAAAATTTTGGTACGAGTCATTTCGTACCATAGAAAAGGAAATTTTGGTACGAATGGTTTATGGTACGAAATGACTACCTAAAGGCTTACAGATTTTGTGACGGGGATCTTTTGATATTGGCCGATTTTGTTGAAAGTTACTCGCCTTTATATCGCCACACCCATGTCAACTCGTCCTTTATTTTAACAATTAAAACTCGTTAACTAGAATAAACACGTTCAACACAGATTTTTAACGGAGTGTGACGTTTTACAGATGAATATAGTTATTTCGTACTATGTACCATATCAAATACCATTTCGTACATACACGCAGCTATTTTTTCTAGATCTATATTGTATTGCTACCATTCGTACCATAGCGAAGCGTTACCATTTCGTACCATAAATTCCGTGTCATTTTAAACAAACTCTCTCGCACACACGTGCACAGTTGACGGCGTATGTAAATCTTAATGATGTTGGCAAAAACCTTACTTTAACAAAAGTGCACTGTTCAATTTGTAAAGTACACCTGCATATGTATTGTTGATCATAAGATAGAAAAATGGATTCGACACAATATGATCAAATACCGGTAACTGGAAATAAGCCCAGGAAGTAGACTAAGGCCAGGGACAGTTCTCGCACCTAGGAGGTTGCGAGGGCACTGTAGAGACGGGAAATTTACATTTATATCATAAATCATACTATATTTTATCATGTATAAATTTTATAATGATCTATGCAACAATAATGAAGATTTTGGCTATTGTTTAATTTCCTCCTTATCGTACGAGATACGGAGTAAGGGAGATAACTCGAACTGATACTCTAAGACTTTCCTGGTGCTAATCAATATAACCAACAAATAATGAATATTAATAAATTAATGAGATATTTCAACTGATCGCGTCTTATGTGTTTGTGGAATAGTGGATTGATAAAATATAAATTTCTTATAGACTTACCTATTATATATATCTATACATAACTTATTACATAAATCCATAGTTTAGCAATCCACCTGCACCAGGAATTTTTCGGTCCTTGTAAAAAAAAACTTAGTAAAATTATTTACAATATGAAGACACCCCAACTAAGAATGGACCAATTGAAAATATCAGTTTAGAATATGAAAATTAATTTTAAAAACACCAAATAACGTTAAAAATATTTTTATTGAAAATACATATACATGTATTAAGACTTAACACAGCAACACCTATTTTTGAATGTAATTTTATTTAAAGCCCATTCCTTGGAGTTGAGGCATAATTTCAGTTCCTCATGGGTCTCATCAGTAAGAGTGAGGAACTGTAATTATTACAAAAATTATGACGTTAAGGAAAACATGCCGTCAGATAATTCAGTTGCATTGGATTGTCTGAATTTGAATAGTTCCTTTAATAATTCCTGCCTCTGTTCAAATAGATTTACCAATTAATCATGGCTGATTTTCAAATGGGCTACATTTGTAGTTACTTCAAAGCAGCCTCTACCATGAAAAATCCCCCTAATATTGATAATTTGGTCTTCCTGGATATCTTTGTCTATCAATTAATTTGGTTAATTTTGAAATATTGCACGATCCAGTTGCTTTTGTTTTATGATATAGCGATTCACAGTTATTTCTCCAATCAGGTGGGATGGTAGTTTTTATGACTAAGTAAAAATATCTTTTGATGAATAATGGGATTAAGTTTTTCTCCAAAATATTGCCCACCAATATCGACCAATATATATATATATATATATATATATATATAATATTATATATATATATATATATATATACAGGAGACACTCAATATAGATAGAAGACTGTGTATAGAGAGTACATGAAATCTCCAAAAGGTCTCCTTCCAGGGTTTGACTTATTTTCAAAGCTCTCTTAGGCTTTTTGTTACACATGTCATTTTACAAACGGCCGGACGACTGACGACGGAAAATTTCGGATTACAAATGCTCAACTGAGCCTCTGGCTAACTGGTTAATTTTTAACTTTTTTATTTTTGTCTTACTACGAACAACACAAATTAACATTGAAACACATACAAAATCGAACTCTGATACTGCATGTGGCCTAAGAATGATTTTAGAGTTGCATACATAGCGATAGTCGGATGAACTGATCACTCACCGAAAACAAATTATATTTGACTTTACATATATAATAAGAAAACCTTATGTTTTTCGGTGCCGAAAACTACAAAAGGCATCACAATTACACAATACTTGAAATAATGCGAATATTTTTTTTACATACAACTTTTTTATGTTGATGCTAGTGTACAGAATTGTTGACTTTCGGGTAGCAAAAATGCATTGTACTAGTAACTGGCCATCTTAGAAAAATGCCTGACACATTTTACATTTATACTCAACTAAAGAACATTCCTGCCAAAAGATGTGTAAAAGAAACGGTCATAAAATACACCGAATTTGTATAATCCGTCAATTGTCAGCAAACTAACAAAATTACTTCAAAACCCATAATTTATGTTAAACGGCCAACAATCTCCTATCTATGTACTGAATTTGAACTAAATTAGTCACAAAATCAACATGTATTTTAATGTTTTGTTATTTGTAGTAATGGTAGCCATCTTGAAAAAGCAGTCGTTTGACACAATGTTAAGCCGTGTTCACATAAGTCGATTTATCGAGATTGTTAAGTCAGTTTATCAAAATTGTTAAGTCGATTAATCGAGATCCTATGTCGATTTATCGAGAAACTTAAGTCGACATATCAAAATTAAAAAATATTAGTCGTGGCCCTAATACGCTTCCGTAGAAAGTTATATCTGACGTAAGAAAAAAGTAACGCGTTTGTCCCAAAGATATGATTTAACATTTCTGACTTGATTACTCTGGCCTTAACAAATTTTCCCAAGAAATGTCTATGGAGCGTTTCTATTTAATCTATTATGAGATAAATAACTGGGTCTTTTCGTAATGCCAAGTTTAAGGTGTTAAACAATGACAGCACACATGACAAAAATAGTAAATGTATTTTTCATGAACAGGTGCCCCTCCAATTAAGAATATAAATATACAGGTTTTTGGAAGCTTGTTTGACAAGAGACTAAATAGTCCGTAATAGAATAGACATGACATGACATGACAGTTGTCCGTGCAAAGAATTTATTTGAAACATGCCCTGAAATGAGATAAATACACAGAGCATAAGTATTTAAAATTTTGTTGTAGCATTTGTAACCTGTATTATACTTACAGTTGAATAATCAAATTGGGTAAAATTAGCTAAAAATATGCTAAAAACGAGAAAAGTAAGCCTGAAAAAGTGTAAATAAAATGTCCATGCTTGACTCGGACATTGAAACATGTACCAAACCTAGCGGTGTCGGGCTGTAAAGCTAAAATGGAAACCAAAAATAATGATGAAAGGATGACACAAAGCTTATCACCTGACAAAATTAAATATGCTTGAAAGGCATAAAAATGACTGACGGTGCATAAAATGTGATATGGTTGGATCATACAGCTAATCTCTAAAATCTCAAGAGTAAAATGACTGAAAATTGAAGGACAGTTGTATCAGACAGTCTATCGCTCACATCGTAACGCAAAGTGATGCACGTTGAAAAACATCGAAACTATACACATAAGTTCATGGCATCCGAGATGCAAGATAACTGTCTCAGACCGTCAATTCTGCAAAATCCAACTCCAAACCCATAAAGGTCAGACATGTGTTAGGATGCACCGTTTTTTCTGCTTAATATGAACCACCAAGGACTGGCATAAGGTGACGGATATCGAGTGAAAAATCACAATCTGTAGAATGTGAGGGACCCGTGAATAAAAAAATCGTCTAAAATGGGGATGATGTGGTTTGTATGATAACGTGTCTGGCATGTCCATTGTAAAGCCGAACTGATACGTTCAAAAAAGGCACACGAGCTGGATGCCATCATAAGGCCATTTATTAAAGCAAGTCATACCTCGCAATGAGAGATTTAACAGTTTAAAATCAGAGGGATGAATGGGTATTAACCGGAAGGCATTTTCAATATGTGTTTTGGCCATTAGACTGTTTGGGCATCAACTAGCAAATTGGTAGCATCATTAGAGTATCTATATCGAACTGTTGCAAATCCATCACCGATATAGTCATTGACACACGAAAAAGGTGGAAAACTCGGATGATGAATAAGTCGGAAATCTCAAGATATTTTAGGGACAACCCCAAGGGGATTTTAAATACGAGACAGATATCCTACCCAGAAGCATTTCTTGTAATTTGTCATCTATAACATTGGGGTGTTCAACTGTGGATAGAAGATTGTTAGATTACCTAGCAAGTTTCGGTCCTTGGTATCCCATGTGAAAAACCATTAATGAGGTACTTGTCAAACTTGAAACCAAGAACTAGAGGCCGAAAAATGTCGACCTTGACGGGGGTTATGGGAGGTAGGAGAGCATCAAGACTTTGCGAAGGCTGGTTTAGAGAAGGTGCTTGGTTTGCCTGTTTGTTGTTGGTGATTGGTACGAGTGAATTTTGGAGGTATATTAAACTTCGGGCATTAGGCAGCCGTGTGGTTGCCTCTGCACCATCAGTATTCATTGGTAGAGCAGGTGTCATATCTGTTGAAAACCAAACACACTCTTGGCTGGAAAAGGTGTGTTTGTGGTTCTAACTTGTGTTCCACGCTTTTGTAGTTGAAAGGGCTTTGGGGACGAAAAGGCTGCGGACAAGCATATTTCATCCACAGTTCAGGACGAATGCTGTCCCAGACGATTCAAATTGTAGAGTGCGAAAGCATTGGTCATATAAATAAAAGTTTAGGTCAAGATTACACTGAGACAGATCACGGATGGTTTCAATGTATTTAGAAATTGCTGCCCCCTCATGAGTATGCTTATTGACATAAATGGAGGCATATTTATGAAGGCAGTTCGCCACACATTTATGGTACAAATTTTCCTTTTTTTGGATTGGGTACAATATTAATATTGGACATTAAGAGAGGTAATTCAAGTTGGCAATGCCCCTCATCGTAAAAGTTGTTCACACGCGGTAATAAAATCTTTAAATCAATAAATTTATTTTCTTACAGATGCGTCGTCTGGTATGCAATTTACATGGTCTTGTTACAAGTCGGCCTCTTAATCACTGGAGGAGTCTCTGGTGATGGGTTCTTGTCTTGTGTTATGTTTTTTTTAGCGTTTTTTAACTCTTGAATGTTTTGACCTGTAATGAAGCTCTGGGTTATTATCATAGCTGTAGGTTTTCCAGCTCGGTTTCTTTGCTTCCGTCTGTTGCAAGGTAATATGCTTCGGCACCAGTAGTTATTCCCATGTCAAAATATTTTAGGCATTTAAATGCTGGAAGACCAACAAATAGGTATGGTTCAATTTTCAGACTCTTGTCTGAATTGGTAGAGAAGTAACTCCTGTCAATAAAAAACGTCTAAACTTCCCATTAATCTCAGTGGATATCTCTTTCAGACATGATATAAATGATAAGTAAAAACGCCTATACCCTCTAAAATTTGGTACCATTGCGATTTGCATCTAAAAATCCGTATGTTAAAACGGCACTATACTTCACCTCGGTTAAATATTCAGTACATGATACAAAGACGTCAGTTACAGTATGTCATCCTGACCAAAACTACTGTGCTTTATTTAAATACACGAAAGAAAAAGCAGTTAAGTTGCAGCAGAAATATGTCTTTGTATGTTGTGATGATACGGCTAGTGTCAACAGGGAAACCTGGTTTTGCAGTCTTAACAGAGGTAAGCCTAAAGGGGCAAAAAATAAAATTGCACCCACATCTACGATACAATGTGCAACAGACTTTGACAAAACTTCACTTGTCAGCTTTGCCATAAAGTAGGTATTCCCAGAAGTGTAGTTTGTTACACGACAAACAACGGTTGTGATTAATGACTCAGTTTTTCAAACGTCCACACCTTTCAGGCATGCAACTACACGGGAAAACCTTACCTTTACAAAATGCAAATATTCTCATGGTGTACACAGACGGACTGACTACAGAAACACTTTGGACAGTGTCCTGTGTTCAGCCATCTGCTTACTTGGAGCGTTTAACCTTGACCTTTTAGTATTGTGTAGTTGTTTACCTGGCTACAATCCAGCAGAACGAGTGATAAAAATTCTTAATTAAGAATTAAATTAAGCTTCAAATTAAGCAGAAAGAACGATATATTTTCTATGTATTTTCAAATTTGAGATATCGGGGTTTGAGATAACCAAAAGTATTTTCATTAAATAAAACGTTACTCGTTTTCCTCATTGAGCTATCACGATTTTGGATGAGATTAAACTGCAATGTAAGAATCATAAGGATTCCTGATATGTTCAAGGTGAACCTCTTACACTTTTAACAAGATTTTGAAGATTTGAACTATATTTGTTGAACTGGGTAAAGTAGTTGATGAGAAGAATAAAATATTAGTTTTTTCTTTCGACTGCATATTTATTGTCAACTGTACGTTTTTTATCTGAGCTAAATTCATGTTGAACTTCCCATGTTACTGCATCCAATGGCATTATTAAATAGATTTGAGTTATAATAAAAATAAACATACTAATGAATATTTTGAATTATTGCAAGAATCAAACATTTACAAGTTATCTTTAAATGAACGTTCGGCGTGCTGCTGTTTTATCTTCGTCTCCAGGAACTTGTAGATATCCGATACGTTTTTCTATTTACAAGTTATCTTTAAATGAACGTTTCTTCAATAATTCTGAACGTTCGCCGTGCTGCCGTTTTATCTTGTTCATCTCCAGGAACATGTGGATATCTGATACGTTTTTCAGGCCGTACACCGTTTCTTCAGTAATTCTGAACGTTCGCCGTGCTGCTGTTTTATCTTGTTCATCTCCAGGAACATGTGGATATCTGATACGTTTTTCAGGCCGTACATCGTTTCTTCAGTAATTCTGAACGTTCGCCGTGCTGCTGTTTTATCTTGTTCATCTCCAGGAACATGTGGATATCTGATACGTTTTTCAGGCCGTACATCGTTTCTTCAGTAATTCTGAACGTTCGGCGTGCTGCTGTTTTATCTTGTTCATCTCCAGGAACATGTGGATATCTGATACGTTTTCCAGGGCTGTTATATCTTGTTCGTTTCCAGAAACTTGTGAATATCCGATACGTTTTTCAGGCCAGTATCTAAGAGATTCTTGTAATAACTAAGTTAAATCTTTTAGATTGCTTTCTATTTCATCGATTTCATTACCGATCAATATCGACGTCTCTTTGTATATTCCACCAAATTCTTGGTTCACCCTCTCCTCTAGTAGGTCTACATAGCTGTTGCAGCATGCTGTTATGCTCGAATCTAATTATATAGTATAATTTGTTTCAATTTAACAATTCTTTCTAATAAAAATCCGAAAATATTTACAGATTATAATGCGAGCAGCTGTTGATAAATTCCGTATATTGGAAAGGCAAACCCTGTCGATATCAGTTGACATAATGCGATAAATAAACTGTTTTGTTAAAAGTAGCATATTGATCATTACATGTTTAAATGATTTGGATACAACTCCCACTATCCAAAAAAAAAATGCCTATATTTGATCGTGACATAGTAATTGAGCCGGATTTGTTTTATTTTTAAAGCATCAACCATGCTGAATGCTTTATAGCGATCGTTAGATATTTTCGTATTCTGCGCCGCTCTCATTTCAACTCCGTGTCTCCCGGAAAGTAATTAAGGCAATGTTTTCATCATGTACACAAAGTTGAACAGAATGCCGATCTGAAATGTATTCATACGCGTATAGTCCGTAATTTTTTTGCTGGGTATATATTTTAATTCTTCACTTTTGTGTGATTATTTTAAGATGAAAATCATAAAAACCCATTAAGTATAAGCCTCTCGGAAAACAGTTTACAGTCGCCGCCATATTGTATTTTTACATTTACGCTAAGTGACATCGATAAATAAACACAAATATGCTTTTTAAAGTGTTTAAAGTTGCATAAAGTTTATAATCAACACAAATATATTCACAGCTATCAGTGTTAAAACCCATTTTAATTTTCACGGACGATTTTGTTATGAAAATGAAAATTTAGATTATGGGTAAAATCCCGTTCGAAATAAAGAATCGACATAAAATGGATAGTAGACATGATCGTTTTACGAAAGAAAAACTATAAACCTGAATCACATTTGATGATAAATTGATTGTCAAACACATGGGTTTAGCGGTTTTGTTGAAAAACTACGAGGTGAAATCGCTATATATACCGGAACGAAATATATTTCGACGCCGTGTTAATTGAAAATAAATTATAGAAAATATACCAATGAAACAACAGAAAACGGATATAATTTCAGCAATAAATACTTTATTTTCACGTCATCTGTTTATAAAATATTGAGTATATCTAGAAAATTTTAGGATCGGCTACTTGCATGTCCGTCTGACATTGATGAAAATCATACATATATACGGGCCCGTATGTAAACAAATATCAATATTTTACATCTGCGATCTAAGTGTAAATGTATAATTTTTTGCTTTTTTTTCACATCAATTGAAAATTACGACCGAGTTGAGCATTATTATTGGGATTTCAGTTTTAAAACATACACGTTACTTTTATTTTAACTTGGTGCACAGAGAAAATGCAAAGTCCGAGATTGTGTTATGTGTGTGAAGAGGACAAAAAGTGCCACATATATTGAAAATAGAGATTAAAGTGAGTACCATACATGTGTTAAGTTTGTCATTGTTAAACTATACTAATATTATGTCTCATTTTTGTCCCATATTTGAAATGAAGCGATTTCCGTGTTTTTAAGTTTTTTCAGCGCCCCCCGGCTTATTTGAAAACATTACACTTTTCCATTACTGTATGTTGGCAGCTCTGCTGTTAGGCACTTTTAAAAATGAGACATATATTAATATACATGCCTATACAAAATTTTTATAGTTTTTCAGATAAATAACCATTTCAGCACTCGTTCCCATCTATGACCTTTATTCATATATCAAAATGACCATTGTGCAATTATCTACAATATTGCAATATATATGCTTATACTAAAAGTTAATAGTTTTGCAGATAATTAACTATTTCGGTATATTTGTGCATCTGTGGCCTTGACCTTTGAACCCATGACCTTGATCTATGTATCAAAATGATAGTTATGTTAATACTTACAATTAACTGAAAATACCATGCCATAAACAACTCAAATGTTTTTAAAAAGTAGCATTTTTTCAAAGATCAAAAAACTGTGACATGGCCTTGACCTTTGACGTCAATTGGAAGTAAATAGCAAGACAAGCTCAACAGTGAAAACTC
This sequence comes from Anadara kagoshimensis, assembly GCA_021292105.1. Taxonomy (NCBI): domain Eukaryota; kingdom Metazoa; phylum Mollusca; class Bivalvia; order Arcoida; family Arcidae; genus Anadara; species Anadara kagoshimensis. The sequence goes on along the minus strand of CM037859.1, from coordinate 41,041,618 downwards.
CATACAATTAGCTTCAGCCGTTATTGAGTTAAAACTATAAATGTCTCATTTATAAAAGTACATAATTTTTACGCTAAAACGCATAATCATTTGTCGCCCAATTTTCATGAAAACACTTTTTTTAATGGTCACAGCTATCCTGAATCCAAATATCCAATCAAAATTAGCCTACACCTTTTGTTTTCAGAGAAGAAGATTTTTCGTGTTTTTGCTTTTTTTAGGAAGGGCGGCCATCTTGTTTGTCGTGGCTAAACCCGGTACACAAGTTTGAAAGCCTGTTACCCAGGCATCAAGTTTCATCAAATTTTGCTCAGTAGTTTTGGAAACTATTAAAATGTAAAGTTTACGCACGACGGACGGTGACTATGAAATGGAGCTGCACCTGAATTTACAGCCATGTTTATAATAGATGAAATGTATTGATATGCAATGGACCTGCACCCGGGTTGCTTGCCAGGCATGTTGAAAAAGTCTAAACTGGACCTGTCTTGTGAGAGCTAAATACCCAGCCCTCAAGATTGAAAAGGGTTTAATGTCTTCCCTTGACCTATGTAACCAAGGTCATGGCAATGACACATTTTGGCTTACGGAGCTTGGTCATGTTCGGTTTTATGACAGTTGTCCAAAAGAAGTATGAGGTATCAGCTTGCTAGATTTTTAAACATACTTTTCTTCGTCATTGACCTTGGCAATATGACCCTGGCGCACAGTCTATGGACTTTGAAGATTATTCTCGCAAAGTTTCATTACAATCCTTCAGAGCAGCTATGACTTATGGCTGGGACACAATTTTACATAAACTGGCAGACGTAAAGACAAAAATAGTGATTGTTACATATCCTCCTGAAACTAGTTTGCAAGGGGTATGAAGAAGTGATATACGAAGTTGTTGAATGGTGGTCCTATTAAAACAAGTCAAAATATGTTAACATACAAAAGGGCTCCACCCTAAAAATGTCAGCCAAGTTAATACAAGTCATAAATATGCCTATATACAAAAGAGCGGCAACCAAAAACTGGCAGCCATTTTTTAACAAGTTAAAAATGAAGCAGCTTTGATTTATGGCTGGGACACGATTTTACACGAACATGCAGATGGAAAAACAGACATGATGATTGTTACATACCCCCCCCCCCAAATAGTTTGCAGGGTGTATGAAGACTTTGATGTACAAAGTTGTTGCACCAACAAAATGGTGGTCATGTTTTAAGAAAATTAAAAATAAGTTAACATACAATAGAGCTGTACCCTAAAAGGGGCAGCCACGTTTAAGCAAGTCATAAATATACTAATATGCAATACAGCTGCAACAAAAAACTAGCAGCCATGTTTTAATAAGTTAAAAATATGCTGATTTAAAATTCAGCTGCACCTTAAAATTGGCAGACATGTTTATACAAGTCATAAATATGCTAATATACAAAAGAGCTGCGACAAAAATCTGACAGCAATGATTTAACAAGTAAAAAATATGCCAATACAAAATTGGCAGACATGTTTATACAAGTCATAAATATGCTAATATGCAATAGAGCTGCAACCAAAAAGTGACAGCCATGTTTTAACAAGTTAAAAATATACCGATATAAAATTGAACTACACCTTAAAAGTGACATGTTTATACAAATAATAAATATGCTAATATGCAATGACGTTGCAACCAAAAACTGGCAGCCATGTTTTAACAAGTAAAAAATATGCCAATACAAAATTGCGCTGCACCTTGAAATTGGCAGACATGTTTATACAAGTCATAAATATGCTAATATGCAATAGAGCTGCAACAAAAATCTGACAGCCATGTTTTAACAATTTAAAGATATGCCAATACAAAATTGCGCTGCACCTTAAAATTTACAGACATGTTTATACAAGTCATAAATATGCTAATATGCAAGAGCTGCAACCAAAAAGTGACAGCCATGTTTTAACAAGTTAAAAATATACCGATATAAAATTGAACTACACCTTAAAAGTGACATGTTTATACAAATAATAAATATGCTAATATGCAATGACGTTGCAACCAAAAACTGGCAGCCATGTTTTAACAAGTAAAAAATATGCCAATACAAAATTGCGCTGCACCTTGAAATTGGCAGACATGTTTATACAAGTCATAAATATGCTAATATGCAATAGAGCTGCAACAAAAATCTGACAGCCATGTTTTAACAATTAAAAGATATGCCAATACAAAATTGCGCTGCACCTTAAAATTTACAGACATGTTTATACAAGTCATAAATATGCTAATATGCAATAGAGCTGCAACCAAAAAGTGGCAGCCATGTTTTAACAAGTTAAAAGTATGGCGATAAAAAATTGAGCTACAGACATGTTTAAATAAGACAAAAATATGTTAATGTACAATTTAGCTGCACCCAAAAAAACGGCAGCCATGTTGAAACAATGTGAACATACATTGGACTTGCATCCATTTGCAGACAAGTAAAAAATATGACATACTGCAATGTTGTAACAGGCTAAATGTAGGCAATAGTCAATGAAGTTTTACTTGACTAGGCAGCACGGCTTCCAACTATGGAACCATATGTGGTCAAGGCGAAGTTAAAGTTTCTTTATTTTTTCTATCGTGTCATTTCCCGACAAGATGAGTTGCGCCTTAAAGGGGGTCATATCAGCAAGCTCTGTTGTTGGGTTTTCATTTTCGGTAATTGTAGACACCAAAGTTGATGGACACACAAAGTCCTTAGAGGACAGTTTACAGACAAGAACAATCTGTTCTGTGCCTGTGAAATAGTCGTCAACAATGACGTATACGGTTTCTGTCGGTGTTCCTACTTTCTAAAGAGAGAAAAAAAGAAATAAACTGATATGTTGGTTATGCAAAATATACTTCTTGAGAAGAGTAGGTGGATTGGAAAAAGAGATGTTGGCGGAATTAAACCAATGTACATGTAGTATGAATGGATTTGAAATGTGCAAACAGTACACATGCCTAGACAAAAAGATATGTGGGTCAAGGAAATTACCGTACAAGCAAATTCATACATGATAGGGTTAGCAAGAATAAAAAGGAAACAAAAAAAACATAATATAAAAAACATCACAGGTAACTGGTGCATCATATGCCCTGTAATCCAAAAATGGAGCAGGCTATGGCTGGGAGTTCGGTGTTCCAGCATACGGTGCAACCAGTTTTAGGCAAGATCAAACATCGAGAACTGTCAATATTGTTGTAAATACACAGCATAGTTGTTTGACCGGACAACAGTATTAGCTGGGTTTCATGGTCATGAAACAATAACCAAGCTATTTTGGAATAAATCCACAGAGAAGCTTGCATTCAAACTGGAATATACTTTAACACAGTATCATGGAAATTTGAAAGCAGTCAAATCTACACTTGATACTGGTACCACCACAATGAATACCAGCCAATTATGTTTATGCTTTCAATAGGTGATGGCCTAAAACAGAGTCATAATATGAAATACAGATGGGACAAAAAAATTGCAATTGCGGTTGGTGTGGTTCTTGCGAAGCTGTTCAACTAGATCCCATGATACACATTCAGCTTCAGGTCTGTGACCTATTTCAATCACAGCATCTACCATGTCACGCCAGAGGCTCACAGTAACTTCACCTGTGGAGTCCTTCATCAGGACACCTCCGACTCTGACTGTTTCCTGCGATGTCAATGTTCTGGTCTGTACATGATCAATCTGTTAAAAAAACACAATATTTGAATATGAACGAAATCAGGGTATTTAAATCGCAGGTTAAACCCAGTTGAGTATATATATATGTTTATTGACTAAAGGCCTCGGACCCATATCACAATAAGTTACAATCAATGGCGGTATATAAATGACAAAATGTGAATAATACGTAATATTTTCAAACTAACTAAATATATTTTACATACTAGACCTTTTTCTTAATGCATAATGTATATACATGCTTAAATTTTTTACAACAGTAATATTTTTTGACGACAGAAGAATAATAAATTTTTGATATGTAGGGTTTTTAAATATTTTAAAGAAATGTATTTATGTCGTATATTATTGTAGGCATTGCAATTAAGTACAAAATGGTACTCGTCTTCTATACATTTTAAATGACAAAATCTGCATAATCTATCCTCCCTTTTTATACCCATATGCCTAACCTTTTCAATTGCCAAATTAGAAGAACCTACCCTAAAAAGTGCTAGTGCGTGTCTAAAGGAGGTTGTGCGCTATGGGCCCCTCCCGGCACCACAATTTTAATAATTTTTTGAAGGGGAAATATCTTTGATATGTTACCGAACACATTGCCAATTATACAAATGAAATAAATCCATAAAAGTTTAACACAAAAAATATTTTAAACTGTCGTCATGTATCGCTAAAGTACAGGGTGTTTGTCCTATTTTTCGAAATATTGACGTTTTTCCGGTACATTTCTTCAAATTAAACTATGAGCGCAGTCGTGCTCCAGAAAGATATTTAAACTATAAACTAATGTTGAATAAAAGAACCTTGTGTTAAAATATTTTTGTGGAGCACGACTGCGCTCATAGTTTAATTTGAAAAAATCGTCAATAAAATTGTCCACTAAAGTCGGGAAAGTATGGGGTAAGGTAAATTGTGTAGCACAATGTGGCTAAAGTGAACATTTACTTATATTTTCTTTTTGTTATAAGAAGCAAAAAAATTAAAATATATTTGTGATTTTGTTGATTACATATATTTTAACAAAACAGAATCGATAAAATTTTATGCATTTATAAATAACTGTTTAAAAACAACGCCGGTAACCGTTTATGCTATAGAGCGTAATGCTACACATTTTAGAAATCGACGACGTCGTCAAGAACAACAACGACAACTGGTCACACCGGCTACGTAGATCGTTTAACAACATTGATACACAATTCAAGCTACACATTCGCGATTTCAGTGATGTGCATATAATTATGTAACTTTTCTTTTTCATGGATACTATTTTTTTGTGTCTGATAATATGGTGATACGAAAATTGGCACACATATCCTGACTCCCGACAGTCGGGACAGAGTTCAGTGACACCGAGGTGAAAGTCACTTGTACCGGTTTGTGTGTATGGTTTACAATGTAGCGATTATAATTCCATTAATTTTGAGAAGCGGTTTTTGAAAAAACACGGCAAATCAAGCAGTGAAAGAAATAAAATTCAGGAATGCCAGTTAGGAGAGTAGATCGGATTACACACGGTTGTATACTATAAAAACCTATGTTTACATCCAATAGCGTGGTGGGGCAATAGGTAGCATTGTGGACTTTGAAACTGACGACCCGGGTTCAAATCCCGATTAAGACGTTATTGCTTTTTTTTATTTTTTTTTTTTTAAATATATCATTTTTGAAAAAATATAAATTATATTTTTATAAATTATTAGCATTACATTCGATGAGGATAAATTAAAACTCTCTCGCACCTCTCCACACAACTCAATTTTTGTTAAATATTACACATGTATATTAGATTCAGGTGCTTTTATTATTTTCATTTTTTCTCTCTCGCACCTCTTGATTATTTTTTTCTTTTTCAAAAATTTAAACTTTTATTATAAATCTGGTTTTTAATTATATATATTTTTTAATTTTACTATTTCCTTTTTTCTGCAGCATTTTTAAAAAAATATTATCACAAATCAGGAGGTTTTATTTAATAATTTTAATTTCTTTTCTCTCTCTCATCTTTTCAGGGAATTTTGGAATTATTGAAATACATGTTTTTTTAATAATTCACCCAGTTTATTTACGTATAGAAGTTTTCATCATAAGGTATTGTTAGATCTTGTTCAAAATACAAATACATGTATACACATTAGTTATAAATTGCTAATATTGGAATGGTGAACTTTTAAGATAATTTGACCCTCCAAAAACTGAACCTCGTCACTAATTACTAGTATTAGTACCCTCTCAATGAAACTTATGTAGTCTGTCTTTTTGTTTCCCAAAAGTTTTATCCTCATTGTCTCCTTAAGCGCTTATAAATATTTATGTCTGTCCATCCTTTCACTGTGTTCTCAAAATGATGTTGTCTTATGAAAGAAGATCCATCATGCATAATTTACATTTGGTGGTTCAATACAATGATCAAGGGACTAGCACCACTAACATTTACACACATGGTATTCTAACTTGGAGAAGGAGATCTTGATGGTGCTACTTTTCAGTAAAAGTGGAAGTGAGACCCACCTTTCACAAATTAGTAAGACTACTTTGTATACATAGCCTGGTAATTATTTTTATTTACATGTACATGCATATGGGATGTTAAACACTGATGAACTATTAAACTCACGTTGATTGGTTGGTGATTAAGACATCTGTAAAGATTATTTCTATTATACAGAGGCACCCAGCTTGCCTGGTTTTCTGTACCATCAAGTAACTGATCAGAGAAAACAGTGAATTTCAGGAAGGAAGCCTATAAACATTCTTGCATTAAATACCATCCCAAGTTCCATTTGCATGAGCTGCAATGATCCCTATTCGGATGATATTTAGGCATTTGCAACCGATCCCCGACGGGGCATTGCAGTTGTGTCATTTGGTGGTCACATCTCATTGGTTGAAATAGAAAGGGAGATAACAACGACATTCCATTGTACTGATTTTGCACTCTAGAAAAGAAACTAATTGACCAATTTTGATGAAAATTAGTTTCTAGGTACAATCTTAGATGCTGTACATGTTGCGCTAAAATTCGGTCATTGTGACCTTGTTTTTATGGTCTGGTGATTTTCTTCGATTTTGATCAAACTTGGTTCATATCTACGACTTTATATGCTCTACATATTGCAACACAGAAAAGATCATTGTGACTTAATTTTAGTCAGTGATTTTCTTTGATAATATAAAGTTTAATATGACAATTTTGATGAAACGTGGTCGTAAGTACAATTTCAATGCTGTATGTGTTTCAACACAAAGAAGGTCATTGTGACCTACTTTTTCATGGCCTAGTAAAATTTTCTTAAAAGTTGCAGTACCTTAGATAGTAAAACATTAACAATTCTTGTTATGAATGTGCATATGGAAACATCATAATTATATAAAAATAACAATTTCCAGAAGTTATTACACCTATAGCTTCATTCAAATACACCTATCATTGCTACTGCTAACACTATCAGTTCTTTTCCAATGTTTATTGGGGTGACTTACCACGTGATTGACTCCTGCTCAAATGCAATTTCTAGTCTCAATCATCCGTTCTCATCCACTCCATATGTACATGTGTATATTTAGCAATCCGTTGCTATGGACAATTAGTTGCCATGGTAACAAATAATGTTTTATGACTTTATACATTATGTTAACTATTCATTGCTAAGGGTACACATGTACCCATTTTTATATCTATATAAGTATATTTAACCATCCGTTGCTATGGACATTTCGTTGCCATGGTGACAAATAATGTTATATTTTATGTTCTCGAACTTAATATCTACTTTTATTGATAAATGTAGTAATGTAGAAAGATTATTCACACAAAAACATTAGAATGGGATGAAATCTGCCAAAATATGTTAAAAACATAATGCGAAATGTCCATATATAAGATTTGCTAAGGGTCAGTTGCCATGCACCGTTGCTAAGCAACAGTACATCAGAACACTTAAATTTTTATGTTTTTACAAAGACCAAATCTTGGACTAATTTCCACAGAAAAATCATTATATTCTGGTATGGGGCCAAAAATGGCCTATAGTGCACAACCTCCTTTACTTATTTAAATTGCCTCAACATAAACTTCTAGTTCTAAAATAGTTTTAAAATCGTTGTATGTTCTTAACTTTGGTTTACTACTTATATCGCTGTACCATTGTTGTAGATATATATCTTTCATTCTTTCCACAAATAATGTTAAAAATAAATTTATGTTATTAACCCCTGATACATCCAAACCTCCCCAAAACCAGTGGTACACAACAAAATTCTAATTTTTGTAACCCAATTTTCTCTTCCATTACTATCTAAAAAGTATAACATGTTATAAGCTTTCTTAACATACCTCTCTTTGGTTTAAAATTAACTTATAATTTTAAACCAAAAAGTAAGTACACGTTTGGCAGTAAATATATATAAAGGTAATCTCCCACATTCAGAGAGAACAGCAATATTACTAACATTTAAATTAACTGTTAAAAACCGTTTACATGTATAATACTGTATATGTTCTAGCACATCATATTTTTGAAAACCCCATATCTCTGACCCATACATTAATATTGGATATATCTTTGTGTCAAAAATTCTAAAAAATACATTTGAAGGCAGATTCCCTAATTTATATAGTGACCTTAATAAAATAGATACAGCTTTTTTACCCTTTTTAGCTAATGGTGCAACCATTTCATATGATGATAACTGCCTTGAAAAATTAATACCCAAGTAAGTGTAACAATTCACTGTGTTTAACATCAGTTTATGCATTAATGTTAGCTTTTATTCACGCACAATTTGGCAGTAAATGACAAACTAAAGCTGGCTTTTTTCTGATGTTACACTAGCCACAAGACTCTGGAATGGTTGCAGCTAAAATGTTATATCACATGTTTGGTTGATTTGATTTCATAATTAAATGTTTTGCAACATTTGAAGCTTCAGATCTATACTGGAAATTATGACTTTAAATTCTGGGCAATGCACAATACATTTTTGTATGACACAAAATCATGGTAAAGAGCAATGATGTGTGGTTGTGCTGAAGAGTGTGGGGGGGGGGGGTAGGTAGGGGACTGTTGATGTTAGTGTTGGTGGGAGAATTGGTGCAATTTGATAGCAAACATGATGGGTACAATATTGTCAGGAAAAAAACGGATTTTAGTGCCCTGGGTAGGAGGACAATTGCAGTTGTGCACTTTGTTTCCCATCAAAGACATGTCTCCACATTACTGATGGTATTGCTAATATTGTCATTGACCCAGTACATTTGAAAGCCACCAGTTTGCAGTATTTTGTTTTGCCGCCATCAACAACAAGATCAAAGGAAATGCAATGGTATAAAGCCAAATGCGAGTCTGTAATGCCTGAATATGTTTTTCTTGGCAGTAGATCTATGATGAATGTAAGAAACAATATATCGAAAAATAATTCTGAACCCTGCCTTATCTCTTTTATAAAATATACTGATTATGTGAGTAGGACTTTTCAAGAAGCTGTAATACCTACCCGGATTACTTTTTCAGTAATGGTTACCAGCGAGTTGACTGTTACTTTTTTGGCGTCTGCAATTGTCTTTTCCTCTGTCGTTGATGGAGAAGCAAGAAGCTGTTTTGCTTCCTCTATGTGTTGCTGAGGGACTTCAAACAAGACTGACGTGGTGGAAGCCTTGGTTGTTGAATTTATGATGGGAGACTTTTCTTTTTTATGTAATGTCTGATCATGACCAAGTTGTCCTCCTTGATTGTTGGCAACTTTGCAGGATCATAACAGACCCACTTATTTATCCCTGTGCTGTCTGCCAAGGAGAAAATTGTCCATGATTTTGTTTCCCGTTTTCGACATATGATTTTGTTGGGGTTGTGTCTGCTACTTTAGCTTTCCCAAGGCTAGTGTAGGGCCCATCTTTCATTGTTTTTTTACCTTGGTTATTGAGAACATGTATGTATTTTACATGAAATCATGTATGTAATGAATGCATGTACTGCACATAGTGACATCATGTATAATTTCTCAAACATGCAGCGTATAAGGGCTGTAGGTAAGGAATCAACATATAATTATGTAGTTGATTGCACAGTCATATCAAACACTGAACTATTAAAAGGTACCTACTGAATGACAACTTTGTGCACTACAAACAGTGTACCGATCTGGACAAATAAATTTAATTGGTCAGCCTGCTACATCTACGGTCGTTCCTGTTCAGTGTTGCTGTTACTTATTGGAAAATACAGTGGAATAGAGTAATGATTGTCAACATCCCAGTCAAGAATATTAAACTTATATCAAGGCATGGCCAGTTGCAGGCGAAAATGCAGAAAGTTTGCCTGCGCGTTGCGCTGATGGCATCATACAACAGGGTGCTTTATCATACCACGCTTTCCGTGACACGGGACATAGTTCTCATGCAAACAGAATCGTGACGTTCTGAATGTTTGACGAAAAAACAAAAAAAAACAAAAAATCGCTACCCACCTCCAAGTCTTGGTTCATACCTGGTCGGGGTTCGAATCCACAACCCCCCTCCCCCTTACTGAGCTAACACTCTACCAATTGAGCTACCACATCGGGAAATACGGTCACATTAAATGGTAAAATTCCTTCCGCAACAATCGTTTTTCAAAAGTACATAATTCTCAAATTCAACTACATTCTCCAAACCAACACGCAGGAAATTACAACTTCCACAACTTTTCAAACTATTTCCTTATTAATTCGTTTTTTTTTTTCAAGTAAATAATTTTCAAAATTTAACTTCAGTTTCCTAAAAATACAAACACGCAGGAAATTACAACTTCCATGACGTTTTCAAACTATTTCCATAATGGCAATTCCATGTTGTCAAATCGTGGAGTAACAAATGACAATACCCCGCTTTTTCTAATATCAAAGCGATGTTTATTGGAGGTAATTCCATACTTTACAAATCGCCTGAAAACACATATTAAAATTTTGGTATGTTGTACATGGGCATAAACCAATTTAACATGCTAAAATTTCAGGGCAGGTATTCGACTTGCTTAAGAATTTCTGAAGCGCAACGCGGTGGCCATTTTCACGACATAAATGATCAAAGCATTTATTAAAATGCCAAAGTATAATAACATTCTTACATCTACAATCATAAACTATATAACATAAAAACATGCAATGTTACAACATAGTTGAGACAGATCATACTATATACAATTATGTATACTATATGTGTCCAGGATTGCCTCTGATATATTTGACGTCTCATAGTTCCATGTTCCTTTCACACAATTTTGATTACACACGTGGCGGGTGTAACTAGCTAAACAGGAGGTGCTTACCCTTCCGGAGCACCCGGCCTCACTTCCCTGGTGGAAGTTCACGTGTCTAACCTAACTTGTTAGTTCCAAAGTTTTTACTTTGCTTCTGGATTGTGATTCGGAAATGGATTAGTATGTTTGTTTTTGATATACAATTATAGATCTTTATCAAAAAATATTATCACTACAATACTACTGTAAAATTTCTAGGTTATTGGCAAAAAGGTGGGTCAAATATTCGCCTAACATCCAATTTACTGAAAATAGGAGAAATGATAAACATGGATTAGCCAACACTTCCTTCTTGGAGACAAAAATTAACCAAAATTCTTAAAGCAAAATTTTTCTATTAATATCACCACAAATAAGTAATAATTTTAATTGGTTGGCAGTTTGGCAGTGGGGAAGGTGGTGGGAAACTTTTAGCAATATACTGTGATCAATTTACCACGCCGTTATTAAAGAGCTCTAAAATAGTAATTGTTACAACGGTTTTGGTCTATGATTGGAATATTTCTAAATTCGGAATATTAACTTAGTGGGTTGGTTATGAAAAATAATATAAACTACATTATGCCAACAGTTGACATAATTCCACTTATATTGTGTTGGGAAATTAATACTCGGTGACGAGACCTAAAAAATATTGAAGATAATTTCTTTGTAAATGAAATCTTTATTTTCCGGAGACGCAGTTCACAATTTCTTTTTTAAATGATGTAATGCATATTTTTAAAATTAAAAAAACTGACAAAATAAATATCAATAAAACATGTTCATGACCAAAGAGGATGACAAACTACAAACCAAAATGTTTGTTGACTAATTGATTATCAATTTAGCTCAAATACTACCTGTTAAAAGTGAATTTGAAATCATTTCGAAAGTTACCATTGAATGATAATTTTAGAATAGAAAAAGGTACATTCCGGAACATGATTACTTATAACATATTCTTTAAAAAAGAGTATTTCCTTAAAAGCTCAATATAAAAGTTCAATGTGTATCTTTTTCGACTTAATGAAGAAAAACAGAAATTAACAAAAGCTAAAATGAAAATTCCTTAAGACAAACTTACTAAAAACAACTAAATTTTGAATAAGATTATTCTTTGACGTGTATCCTTATTTAGTACTAGACTAGTCAATATTTTCATTTCTCAATTTAAGCATTTGCACACAAATAAATAAAACTTAAAAATCAAAATCTTAAATTTGAATAACTTATTTGACTCGCATAAAAATATTTAAGATAATTTCTTTGTAAATGAAATCTTTATTTTCCGGAGACACAGTTCACAATGACCAAAATTTGCATTTCTCGACACTCATCAGTTTTGGTCAGGTGATGCATTCTCTGGAAAATCTTATCTTAACCAATCAAAATGATTTTCTATTTTCCCAAAATTCTGTCTTTGTGCAAATGTGAACGCCCCTTTTCATTTTTTACCTATCGTTATTAAAACAAACCAATTCGGTTATCTGACTTGAATTTTGAGTTGTTTTTGTAAATGATTAAGAACCGCCAAATTTTCCACATCTTATCAAAGAGTCCATATTGTTGTAAAAACAGTGACTAGTCCATTTCCTAAAATTGAGTTTCTCAAGAGAGATTCCGTCAACAGAATTACATCCGTGACATTATTCTTATTCGAAAACTTATTTTGACATGTTGAAAATAAAACTTTAAAATCTATATTCTCTAAATTATGGTATAAAACATTTAAATTTTCATATTTAATCTATTTACAACTAAAATGCAAAAATAAGTAAAATGCAATTAATTCCTAAACTATATATATTTCAAATAAACAAATTTTCTTTTACACTATTTTTTGTACCTTTCAAGGCTTTTACTTATCAAACTAATAAATATTTTCATTTTTCTCCTGTAACACATCCCCCTGCCGCTGCCTTTAGATAGAAAGATATTGAATGACACGCTTGTACATCTGATAAACCAAGCAATAGTTTCCACCTGTGTACCTGTTTTATCCAAGTATTTGGCTTGGAGTCTCCCGTGTAAGTGCTTAATGTGATAAGATTTGATGGTACCTTAGTTACAACGGTTTCTGGCATGTTGTTTTGGTGTTCTTGAATATTTGCAGGAATGGCAACAATCTCTAGCTGTGGCTCGGGTTCCCTGATCAGGCGAATGGATACCGGATCTCTAAATAGATTTTGAGGAGTTGACATCCAACCCGGTTTTACCTCCACCAAAAACTATTGTGCTGATTGTGTTGTTTTGATATATTTCAAATAAACAAATGTTCTTTTAAACTATTTTTGTACCTTTTAAGGCTTTTACTTATTAAACTAATAAATATTTACATTTCCATTTGTCTCATTTTCAATTAGGATATCTGCTTGTTTTTGCCACAGATGACTAACTCACAATATTGATTGAATACTAGCATTTATTAAAATGCCAAAGTAAAATAACATTCTAACATCTACAATGTTACAACATAGTTGAGACAGATTATACTATATACAATTATAGATCTTTATCAAAAAGTATCATCACAACAATACTACTGTAAAATATCTAGGTTACTGGCAAAAAGGTGGGTCAAATATTTGCCACAAGCTTGTATAAAATAGAAGCTACCCACCCAGATATCATAATTTAAAACAAGAGGCCCATTGGCCTTAATGCTCAACTGAGAACAATGCCCGGTTGATCTTGATCCATAATGATACTTGTATACTAATAGTTTGCACGTTATAACTAACAAGGAAGTTGATCATCATCATAAGAGTGAGTGAGTGGATTATTGTTAAAAGCCGCATTAGCAATATTGCAGCTATTCGCGGCTAGAAAAAGTAAAAGATACAGTAGTATCAGTAACACAAACTATTAAAATCAAAGCTAAGAATAACCAAGAAAGAGATTGAAGTTGTGATTTGAAAACAAATTTCAAGAGTTGCATCAAGGTGTACGATTTTTTTTGGATGGAAGATTCATGTCTTTTACTAAACATCTGAAATTGTCAGATCCAGGACATTCTCAATCATGAACCCCATGCATTTATACAAGGAAGGATGGACAGGTGGACAAGGTGTTCCTAAACAACACTTTGAATTTGAATGTAGGGTAGTATAAAAAGTTGGTAATGATAGACATAGTGTTTGAAATCATTTCACTTAAATATAGAATATTTGCAGCTATAAAGGGTACCAGTAATCCATGTGGTACATGTATGATGGAATGTTTTAGCTTCCAGAGCATTTTCCTGTTTTTCTTGCATCTAGTACACTCATTTTCATTCAATGATGGAAATGCAGAGCAAAAACATTTCATTTTCACTTCTTGTCATTACTTTCTGGCTTCAAAGCTTACTAACTTTTTACTGCCTTTATCTGTTATAAAATGACATATACTCCTCAATCTCCGAAACAAAAGAAAGAATAGTTAACAGATATAATATTTTTATTTGAACACACAATTCTTGTTCTACAAGGCAAGATATCCAGATGAAATCAAAGATTTTAAAATACAAATGGTTAACAAATGTGCTAAATTTAGCTTTTTATTGATCATTATCTGCAATTCAAGAATGGGTCATTTGAACAATATGCTTTTTCTTTGATACTGGCCAAAATAATGCTCAAGTGTATACTGTCTTATTCCAGTTATTAGAAATACAGAATAAAACTATTAAAACAATAAAACTGTATTTAAAACTTGGTCTCCATGGTGATGGATTTGTATAAAGTGAACATCAAAATACATTAACTGTTACATGTAAGAAGTATACATCATATAAATAAACAACATGGCACAGCTGCCACACTTGAATGTCATGTATAGACATGTACATATTTTAAATGTGGTACAGTTAGTAATTTATAAACAGGATAATAAATTTAAAAAATATACACTAGTAAATCATAATCATATGAACCAATATAGCCACTGCCTCACTGCAGTAGAACAATATATTTTGCATTTGGTACCTGATAAAATAAATACACAGGGTAATTGACAAATGTGTATTGAGAACATAACCAATATAGCCACTGTCTCACTTCTCTGCATGCATTTGGCACCTGATAAAGTAAATACACAGGGTTAATTGACAAATGTGTATTTGGAACATCAACCAATATATCCACTGTCTCACTTCAATGGAATAATATATCTGCATTTGGCACCTGATAAAATAAATACACAGGGCAGTGGACAAATGAGAACATCAACCAATATAGCCACTGACTCACTTTAGTGGAAATAAGCAGCTAAGGGATGACTTTTGAGCACCAAGTGGGCGGGGCGGCGTGGGCGGTCCCATTGCGTGGGTGTACGCCCCCACACGGCCTATCCTTTTTGCGTGGGTGCACGCCCCTACACGGCCTATCCTTTTTGCGTGGGTGTACGCCCCCACACAGGGTTTTTGTTAAAAGTCAACACCGTTTAAAAACATAGGAACTGCCATGATATGATTATCATTCTTTAAAGAACAAGAGGCCCAAAAGGGCCTGTATCGCTCACCTGGCGTGCATTAACCAAAATCAAAACAATTTTCTGCCACTATGACCATGTATAAAGACCAAGGACAAAACAACTTTATGTAAAAAGTGTGATGACTATATTCGTTATGGGTCATGACAAAAAGTCATTCTTAGCATTTTTTTTTTTTTTTGCACAAAATGACATGCGTGTCAAGATCAAATCTTTTCACAAAATTTGTAGAAGTCTACACACTGATTCTATATTTGAAGTTTGATGTCTATAGACTTTTAGGTTCATGAAAAGAAGTCATTTTTACATACATAATCACTGTAACCTTGAACTAAAGTCAAGGTCAAATCAATTCACAAACTTCACAGAAGTCAACATGCTGATTCTATATATAAAGTTTGGTGTCTAAAGGCCTTTTGGTACATGAGAAGAAGTCATTTCTAGCATTTTTACATACTAGGTCACTGTGACCTGGAACTAAAGTCAAGGTCAAATCTATTCGCAAACTGTGTAGCAGTCAACACACAGATTCTATATATGAAGTTTTATGTCTAAAGGCCTTTTGGTTTACGAAAAGAAGTCATTTTTAGCATTTTTACATACAAGGTCAATGTGACCTTGAACTAAGGCCAAAGTCAAATCTATTCGCAAACTTTGTAGAAGTCTACACACTGATTCTATATATGAAGTTTGATGTCTATAGGCCTTTTGGTTCATGAGAAGAAGTCATTTTTAGCATTTTACATACTAGGTCACTGTGACCTTAAACTAATGTCAAGGTCCAATCTATTCGCAAACTTTGTAGAACTTAACATGCTGATTAAGTATATTTAGTTTGGGGATCCTAGATCTTTGGGTTCAGGAGAAGAAGTTGTTTAAGTAAAGTTTACGGACGCACGCGCATACACACGCCACATCATACCATAAGGTCACGCTGGCTTTAGCCAGGTGAGCTAAAAATGTATCTTTATAGTGCTACAATATTTCTAATGCACAATTGTAGTACCTACTTTTTCTTTTTAATATTATATACGATTGAATGGGGATACAAGTTTCAGTCATGATTTTGTCCCCAATATGAAGATTTCACCATTTGTGAAGTTCCAGAAAATTATACATTTGCAGTGCAGCAAAGACAATGAGCAGTTAGAGGTCTTTTAGCAATTAATGTCTGCTGTAACACAAGACATTGATTTGGAAGGTCATAATGAAACACTGCTTTAACCTCGGTCAAGATTATTTCGGTATATCTAGATGTCACCATTTGTGTGAAGTGATACAAATTTATACCTTCGCTGGCAATTGCTGCGTAGCAAGGGCAATGGAAGGTCATGTAACATATAATGTCTATCACAACACAGGATTTCAGTTTTAAGTTACAGTTGAAAAAGCTGGTGTTGGCAAATATTCCACTTGACTGCACTTTTTTTTTTAATTAATAACCTTTTTGCTGAAGATTTGTGCAGATTATATTTTTTTTTAACTTTCATTCATCATCTTATGTGGATTTGCTAATTTATTTTTTTTTTTTCTTAATTGTGGAAATGGGATGGGAATCCACGTTGGTTTTGTGTTATTAAGTGAAACCAAATAGCAGCACGATTTTTGTGTTTTTTATTATTTTCTAATTAATCAAGTGCTGTCAAGTGGATGATACAGATCAGGGGACAATCTAAATGAAAATTTGTGTATCTTATTGATAAACATTGATTGCATACAAGTAACAATTTGTTGAATTCTGTTGTGTTGTTGTAAATGAACAATGTGCATTGCTAGCAAGTTTGTGTAATTTATTGTAAATATGTTAGTGTTTGATTGAAAACCAAAACTTAAAATGGTAGAAGCAAATTTTACCAATCAACATGATCAATATACAAGTTCTTTCATAATCAAAAACAAGATACAAGATTAGTTTTTGTATATATATAGTTTTTTGGGATTGAATTTACAAGTATTAATAGTACATTGTCTTCCAGTTTTCCAAAGTAGGTAATAGAGCATAAAGCCACGTGTTTAGAATATTTGCAGTATGTTGAAACACAAACATATTAACCATTGAAGTGATTAGAAATGGTGTGTAATACTATTATTTTCAATATTGTGCAAAACAAACTGAATTATGTGCATGTTGATTAAGTTTGCTTTGAAAGGCAATGGAAGTTATAGCACTAAATGCAGTTCTAGACAGTTCAATGGTTATATGTACATTCTGCATTTACTTATTATTCAATGCATTGTAAAATATTGTAAAAGGTAAACTATTTTGATGTTGCTTGCTACAAGCATATCAAGTCGCTGGAACAGCTATTAAATGATGCACATATATTGGCATCAGCAAAAAAATTTTTTTTTAACATTTCCCAATTTATGGTAATATTTAAGCTTTCACTTAGCACATTTACTTTATGGTAAAAGTTAAAAACAACAAAAACCGACAAAAAATTTCAGACATTAATAAAAGTTATTAAGGTAAGGTCATTTGTTAAATGAAAATAAAAAACTAGAAATAAACAATAATGTCAATGTACATATAGCATACATATTTAAAAAAAAAAACATTGGAAAAATAAGATGTTATGATATAAGGCCAGAGATACATGTATAAATGGTTTTGCACTGAAAGAAAATAAAAAGTCAACTTGACCTTTAATTTATGCATCCAAAGTTGCCAGATGATATGTGATGTTAAAAAATATTTGTGTCAAATGATATAGCAAAGCATTGGAAAATGAATCAAATAGGAACTAGAATTTTCTCTTTGGAGCCAAATACCATGGCCAACGTATAATGTTTTCCTGTGACTTTGACCTTCTGATATGACCTTTTTAAGCTCATGACAAACCTTTTATGACAGTCTTTTAAAGCAATTATGAGATATGATGACACGATTTTACAGATATGTAGATTCTTATATATGTGCAAAACTGGCGTGTAAGGGTATAATGACAATGGAGTTGTCAGTGTAATTAACATTTGTTCTCGTGCAAGAATTAAGCTGCAATTTTAACCTTTAATCCTAAACGTGTTTTTGTATGGAAAATGATAAAGAATTGCATCACATTTCTACAAACAAATGCAAAAATACAATTAACTGGATGATTCTGAATAGACAGACAAACCAGTTTTTGAGATAAAAATATTACATAGCTATACTAACAAAAACAAATGATTAAAACCATGGTAATAATCTTAAAATCATTTTGAGAACATAAAAATATGCGACAAGTACATCCTCAAGTACAAAAGAAAAATTGACCATCAACAACATTAAATAAAGGTCGAGTGTGCAAGACTTGATGGATTCCACCGTGCACAAAAAAAATGCAACATAATCATAAAAACAAATAACAACAACCATTTACTATAGAAACAAAAAATAACCCTCAAAACTATGCTTAATATCATGAACATTATGTAGTAATATGTTTATCAATATTTTGCAGCAATTAAGACACATTTGTCGTTAAAAGGCACTTTACTTATATTACAACAGCTGTTGTATTAAAAACATGTATTGTAACTAATGAACCTTTAAGTTCGTAGTGGTAAATTATATACATTAAATTTCAGTATCTAACATTGAAAAAAACTACACCTTCAAAACTTATATTATATAACTATATTAGTTATGATATATTTTATATGGCTTATTAAACTTAGGTCAACTTAATTTTGATCTATGCTTCACAATGATGAAGGGGGTTACAGTGTTTTATTATTTATATACATAAATATGAAACAAGCCATGGAGTAAAATGATTTATTACTTGAACTGGGTATTACAACGACCATAATTACATGGACAAATGGAGTTTTATTATGCAGCTTGCTAGTATTATTGATGATTCTCATCAAGCAGTCCAAACAAAAAATTCCAAAGGGTTACAACTCAAAAATTGAACAAACCCAAAATATGCACGTTTCCTGATGATAATGAGGATTTTCAGCTATTTTCGTAAAACCCCAGAAATATTCAGCCTAAAATGAGTATTAAATATTTGCACAAGCTGTAATGTCTGGGCATAAAAATCATTGATTCATCAAAACCAGGGTACAACACTAACAATTCCATGGAAGTAGCCTATAAGGCTAGAAACTTCTTTTAATTACTAGCCCTGCATTATTTTCACTAGCCCAGGATATCAAAAGGTGCAAATTTCAAGATAGGCCTAGGTGCACGTTTCCTGCAGTTTGCAAGATTTAAGATTTTCTCATTGGTATGATTGGTAGACATAACAAAATCACTAGTCCAGCGTCAAGGTATTATATTCATAGCTATGTTCCCTGATTTTCAATAGCTAAAAGGGCTAGCATTAGTTCAAACACTGCAAAGTTTGCTAAAACTCTAAGTTTTTGGGGCAGAAAATGTAACATAATCACAATAACAAAATACAATTAGTAACAAAAAACAACCATCAAAACTATGCTAAACACTCTAACATAATGTATTAATATGTTTATCAATATTTTGCATCAATCAAACTATTACTAAGAAGGCATAGAACTTAAACTGTTTGCCTAGTATCAAAAACATGTACTGTCGCAAATAAATTTCTAAGTTTGCAGTGGTAAATTATATTCATAAATTTCAATATCCAATACTGAAACACAACAAAACTTTCAATCTAATATTTTACATGGCCTTTCAAGGCCAACTGAACGTTGTGTGAAGATTCCACAATGATAATGTGGGTTAAAGTCCAGGTTTTACAATAATGAAGTGGGTTGGAGAGTTGTTATTTTTCATATATATGTAGATATCTTTATTTTTTAAAACTATGCCGCTTGTAATGAATGATACAATGTAGGAAGAGAACAACTAAATGGGGAATCTGCATTTGAAAACTAGTCATGTGTACAATAGTTTGTCACTTGAGTTGCGTATTACGACAACCACAATTTTATGAAAAATTTGGAGTTATATTATGCACATTGCTAGTATTATTGATCATTTGTATCAAGCAGTCCGAACAAGAAATGTACATTGAAAATTTCAAAGGACCACAACTCCAAAATCAGAGAGACATGGTGATCTCTATATAAGCTCTTAAACTAGTTTGCAGGGTTACAATGATTGTTAAAGGTCAAATGCAACGGTTTTTAAAACTGTTTTTTTTATTCTTTCTGCCGATAGAATATACCGAAGTTCATCAGGCGGAATGTTTTTTGAAGTGTTTTATTAATTCCTGACACATGGAAATAGAATTGAGAGAGTCTCTTTTTAATAAACTCTTTATTTTGGTGTCAACCAATTTTTTTTTTTTTTTTGGTTCATTACCTGTTGCTTTAGATCTATGCAAGATTAATTATGATTAACGGATAGATTAATATATTGATAATGAACAGATTATGACATTATAAATGTACTTGAAGTAAAATAACCTCCAGGACACTACTCAATATAATATGCCACCTAACTACCTGAAGATCAATACAGCTGTCAATAGGTAACTCTTACATCACACCTAACATCAAATCAAGAAAGATAATCATTGTACTATTTTGTTACATTCCCGATAAGAGAAATTTAATTCCTTTATTAATGGTTTTAATACGACATTTTCCTGAAAATAAATATACCATGTGAATAATAAGAACATGAAGTTTTATAAATAATTAAAACATAAAAAACGTTGAAAACCTGAAAACCGTTGCATTTGACCTTTAATACTATCCTTTAAAGTAGGTTGTGGGAGTATGGAAACAAGGTGAAATTCATATTACTGGAAAACAAAACATTTGTTGAATTATTGTACAATGTTTAACTCTAGTATCTGTTTCTCAATATTCAAATAATTAGGTTTAACTAAGTGTATTGTTTATACATTGTCTGTTGTTTGTGACGTAGAAGGTTTTGGATGTTCTCCTGATGACATCTTTGATGTAGCCGGATTCTGGTCAGATGCCACCAAGGACAAATTCGTACAAATGTCATTACTGCAAACTGCAGTAATATTTTTCCCAAGAATATATTCCTCCAATGTATCAGGATCTTGTAAAAGATGAATGGCATCAGCAGCTGTCAGGAAAGTGATGAGTGTCTGCTCAAATGCAGTGATTTTTTGAAGTTGATTGTTTCCATCTGTTATGTTCAATCTACATATTGTAGATTTAACCAGATCAACTGAGCACATTCTCATTTTGCAGTTATCACATTTGGTGAATTTAGGTCCAATGTCATTTGGCTGAATGATTTTTTTGCATGCAGAGCATTTGTTTGTAGTCGATATTGAAATCTGTTTGACAGTTCCAACTATGCTGTTTGTTGTGTCATCAGACACAAGCATGTAATCGACATTTTCAATATCCGAAATCATGGTAATCTTTGATTGAGGCGTTGTAGTCAATTTTAATGACTCGTAATGTCGCGAGCGAACATTTTCAATTCTGTACGATTTTCCAGTTGTCAATTGTGGGATCAGAGTGTCATAAACATTTAATATTATGGCCCCAGTTTTATCGGCTACTGTAGCCTCTTTCTTGGGGATGACTCGTCCAAAGATGGGCTCCTGAGTCATCTCTGAATATTCAACCACTTTGGCCTGTATAGTTATCTGAAAGTAAATTAATGAAACTTATATTAGCGAGAAAGTATTATATATTAAGTGCACTGTAATGTGCGTAAAGTGTGTATATGAAAACATATATATACATACAGTTAACGTCTTTTTAACAGTAAAAACTAATTATGTCAATTTTGTTTGAATTATTAAGGAAAGGTTGTAAGTGTGCAAATTTTTAGGAATTTGTAAAATTTGTTGAAAAATCATATAAATTTTCTTCATAGTCAGTAGTTATAAATGTTAGTTACTGAAGATAAACAATCCCAGTTAGTGATACTTTTTTTTTACCTTTACTATAAAAGATGACCAGTACTTGATAACCATGCCGTATGGTCCACTTAAACCCCACCAGACAAAAGTTGTAGAACTGTTGGACTCGACCAGTTTAAATTTTAAGTAGCTGGTCAAGTGAATATAAATTGTTTTGTTTTAGGTAATATAATCACCAAAATGTTGATCATGTTTTAGAGATGGCGCGATAAGTAAAAAAATTTTTTTTTTAAATGAATGAAATTGATTAAATTTATATGTTTCAAACATAAAAGTCATAGAGAGCAAAAGTACATCACAATAGTACAAATTGATTAGGTTAATGGATTTGGTAAAAGCGTGTTATTGTTAGGGTTATTCCTGGAAACTTGTCAAACAAAAATCTGATATTGGACCCGAGGAAGGAAACAAGGCCAAACTTTGTGAAAACTTGGCATCAAGAAATGAAATTCATGTCTTTAGAAGAGACATTAAAAACCTAGACTGCCACATTATACATGACATGATAAAGACTCTTCATGGATGGAATGCAATCAAAGCAAAAGTAAAAATTTCTGCATGTTCACCTCTAGCAGGCAACGTCTCAATAATAAGTGAAATATCAATGACTGGGATGCTGAACTTCATAAATCAATCAATCAGGTTAAGACTTAAAAAATCCTAAAATGCATCAAAGGTTGTGCTTTGAAAAATATGAAATAACAGTAAAATACACATTTCACCAGAAAAGTGGGGACAGGTGATCTGGATGACCTGAAAATCCAAAAGTGTAATTATATGTATTAGCAAATTGGCAACAGCATCTAGTTTTAATGATCCTTGACACACTTTCATAGTGATACAGGTACCCAATTGTTTTGAATATATAAAAAAAATGAAATTGAATGGGTAAAGACGTGATGTTGAAATCAATTCTTGCAGTATAGGACTTCATACTGAAGTGACATAAATAAATTCAACTGACTGTAATTCGTAGTTGTTGAGAAAATTTTCATCTAAAGGACCTTATACTGAAGTGCAAAATTTCAAGTGGCTGCGATTGCTAGTGGGGGTATAATTACAGAGATTGGACCAATTATGCATAGGTGACACCTGTGTGTACTGCAGATAAAGAGATTAACAGGTAATTAAGCAATTTGTTAATAACAGGATATCCATTAAACAAAATTCAAACTGGTCTTATATAGCTAACTACTGATTAACTCAAATTTGTAATTGTTTTTATAATTATGAAGCTGCCAAGAATATTTTTAATTTATAGTTTAAACCATCCAATTCAGAAATTTTATTGCAAAAAACTGATTTGGATCAGGGCTCCAAGTAGTGAGGAAATTACTCACATTTGCAACTAAAAATCAGACATGGCTGGTAAATTTCTGATGTACTTGCCAAACAGCGACAAATAATTAAACAGGCTGTGACCAAAAACTCATGTTTTTGTATTGAAAATGTTGAATTTGGTACACCTTGGTTGCTAGTGTGTTAGTGTGTTGTATACTGTTTTTGTTTATAGCCCCTGTTCATATACACAGAACCCTGTTTGTGTTATGCTGGTCACGCGAAATCTTGTAACTTATGATAATCTTTGTTAATACATAAACGTATAAAGGATTTAGCATTGCTTTAGAAAACAAGATGGCGAAATGATCCAGCGTGACATAGGGGAAGGTGTCCTCATTTGGTTTCGGCACATCATCCATGTCAATATCAAAATGTGTTGCCGATAGTAACAAACAAACAGCCATGGCATCAAGACTTTGATATTGATGTTGATGACAGTGACAATATGTGACTTTTACACAGACATTTGCTATTTACTATTATGCTGTAAATTTGAATTATGAGTTCTGAAATTTTAGGTTTTTCTGGTATTGCATGATCATCGGAAACTTTTGTTTTGACTCAAAGTTTTTTACCCTGGCTACTAAATTTTTGGTGCATTTTGATAATTCATAAACATTTCAAATTTAAATTTCAGTTGTAGTGCAGGGGTGCATATCTTTAACGCAAACATATTTGCATCTTTAACAGACCAGGATTTCACTTGTATTCCTTACTTTCACAAGATGGGGTTGGCCTTCCATGTGATGTCAGCATTAAATGTGAATGTTTAGCAGATTTTTGTAATGTTAGGATTTGATTTGTATGTGTACTGACATGTTTTTTTTTTTTTTTTTTTTTTCTCTCACAACAATGTTATCATTGTTGTCAAGGGTGGTACCTCCAACACAAATGACCACCAGCCATACAATCATTACTACTGATTACATTAAATGGACTTAAACTTTACATCACAGACAAGGTAAACACTAATTTTAAATTGAATGAATAGACATCTTCAATCAAACCAAAATTTAGGTAACAAGATGCATAGTTGCATCAAATGTGGCTCATTTATTAACAGGGATTTTATGGGTATTTTGGGAAAAGGCCCCTAGGGGTAAAATTGGGAAAATATATCGACAAATTGTCAAAATTGGGAAAAGAGCAAATTAATAATTAATACTCATTCAAAACTTTTGAATTTCTTCACAATACACTCTATAAATTAATCTGCCTTTGGTTTTTGTTTTAAAAGTTGAGCACAATGCCTCTAGGTCCTCATTTAAAATACTTACGAGACCTTCGATACTTTAAGAATGACTGATTGGGAATTTTATTGATCAAATTGGGAAAAAATGAAGACTTTTTTCAATTGGGAATGGGGCCCATATTCGGCCCCTGAGGAATGCTAGAAAAATCTCAAAATTTCAAAATACCTATATACATGTACTTAGTATGAGCAGTAGAAGCACCTGGATTTCTTGAGGGTGAAAAGCCTGTCAACCTGTGGACTGTAACCGCAATACAGCTAATCGAATCGGCTGTATCTGTATACCGATATATTCTTGCAGCTGTACTAATAACTTGAAAAATGCAATGTTCTGAAAAATCATCTTTGTTTGGAGCCAAATTTACTATCTTTGGTAGGAATTTAGTTTTCACCCAAAAAAAGAGATGTTTTCAAGAGAAGACAAGTGCTAATGCTTGTATTGTTATAACTGACTTATGGTCAATTCATTTGTACATGGTTAATGTCCATTGGAAATAAAAAAAGGCCATATTTGGGTTAAATTAATTTTGCTCCATGATAATTACACGTTTTCATTTCAAATAATTTATCACAGTTAAATGTATTCTTTACAATCAATATTTTTGCAGAAAATTTGATTTTAATTTGGAAACGTTGTAGGGTTGAATCTTTGAAGAAAATAAACAATTTAAATTAATTTTAATTTTGAACTTGTGTATGTGCTAATTGTCATAGACACCTTCTATTGGTCATGAATAAATTAAAAAATTACAAAGGAAAATCAAAATTTAATTTTGAAACTCTGTGGGGGTGAATTTGTAAAAAATTAACAATTTACATTAATTGTTATTTCGAACCTATGTATGTGCTAACAACTCTGGGGGCGAATTGACATGGAGGGAGGGATCGTCCGACACCCGAATTTTCAGGATTTATTTTATTTTCCGATATGTAGATCCATCTATTTTGATGTCTCATTTTGAATTGCGTGTACACATCTTTACATTATTATTTGCGGATATTAATTTTAATTATAAATCTTAGGACTGAATAAGGTCAGATATTATTGCGAAACTTGGGTCAGGTGCTGTAGATCGAAACTTACCAATCCAGATGGATGCTTCACGTCTTTTATTTCATAAGTTGGTGTTTCTTGCAAGTCTAATTTTCTCCGCTTAAAATTCAATTCTTTCAAAACTGTTAACTGGGAATATCTGTTTACTTTGATATCGGTCCCTTGGCCGTCTCTGGATGGTTCTACTGTAATTTGTTTAAGTTGCACTGGCGATGCCATTTTCTCGGCATGAATGAATGAAGCATGTTTGTCTGGATCAAAGGAGACAAGTCTTTGCATTTGATCCCCGTTTTGAAACGTTGCGTTGAAATATAAATTGTTGGAATTGCTCCGTTTTACGGGAGACACATCGTGCACATATCCGCTAATTGCGGAAGAGTCAGTGGCACTTGCCGATCTTTTCGCCATCTTTCTCTACTGTAGCTTTCCGCGGGAAAATTTACCGCCACTTTTATTGTTTGTTTGCATTTCCCTCCAATGTAAGGAGCACCAGAAATATTTGACAGTAAATACTATATGCAGTAGTAGTGAAGCTCCAAAGTATTTTCTGCAATGTTTATTTGTGCGAAATTTTCAGTAAAAAAAAAAAAAAAAAAAAAAAAAAAAAAAAAAAAAAAAGAATATTAAGCAATTTTGAACTTTTTGGTGAAAAAATAATTTTCAAAAGTTTTTACATAGAATTTAATAGTGGGTTGGTTGGAATGTTGTTTAACGTTGCATCAGCAATTTTTCAGCTATTCGCGACAAGAGCAAGTTAATTAATCTCCAAGGATTAATCTAAGAACAAGTTCATGTATGCATGAGATGTGGGAGTGTGTTTATGGTCTGCCTTGTACTAGCGCGCACTTAGGGCGTCTTTTTGGTAATGTGCTAGTTCACCGAATCAATATGCTGCAGACAAGCATACCACTCCCCCAGTCACATTATCCTGGCACCGGGTGAACCAGTCGATACTCTTTCCTCTTTATACCAAGTGCCAGGTGAGGAAGCAGTTTCTCAAGTTTGAAAGTCTTATGTATGACGTGGACACGGCTCGAACCCACGACCTCCCCCTCTTGAGGCGGACACTCTACCACTAAGCCACCGAGGCGGTCAATTTAAGTGGGGGTACCAAATAAATTAATTACATGGGCCTTCAATATGTCTTAAAGTTTTGGTATATATTACCTAAAATAGCTTTAAAAAAAAAGTCAAAAATGCCAAAATTCACAAAAATTGACATTTTAAAGGCAACAACTCCTACATGAATTATTAAATAGCTACAAAACTTGCTACTCATTTGGATCTTGTCATGTTGATCATTTTTGCTTATTGAAGTTTTTATTTATTCATTATTGTATTCATGAATATAGTAAAAAAATGGAAGAATTTGACATTTCAAAAGCAACAATTCCTACACGGATAATTGAATAGTTACAATACTTGCTACTCAGTTAAATTTTGTCATGATGATCATTTGTTCTTCTTAATGCTTTTATTTATGTGTTTTGTAGAAAATAGTCAAAAACAAAAAAAAAAAAAAAATAAATAAAATAAAAAAAATCAAAAAAAAAAAAAAATCAACTTTTCAAGGGCAACAACTCTACATAGAGCTATAGTTACAAAACTTGTGGCTCAGTTATATCTTGTTCTGTTGATCATAAAGTTCTTAATGTTATTTTCTATCAATAATAATTTCAACAAAATAGTTAAAATGCCAAAACTTACAAAAAAAATGACATTTCAAGGGGAACAACTTGTACACGGATTATGCTATCGTTACAAAGCTTGCAGCTCAGTTAGACCTAGTCATGCTGATCATTTTCGCTTCTTAAATATTTATCAATTCAAAAATTCCCCCAAAAATTGAGATTTCAAAGGCAACAACTCTTACAGATTATCCTGTAGTTACAAAACTTGCTTCCTCACAAGATTTTGTCATGTTGACCATTTTTGCTTGGTAAAAACTCGAAGGTAAAAAATATTGTTCAACATGACATTGACATTTGATCTTGACCTCATTTTGAAGGACATTTCAAGTCAACATCAAATCTGAACACCCATGTTATTATCTTCACAAATAATGAAGATATAGCCATTTAAAGCTTATTTCAATTTTTTTGAATAATTTAATGCAAAAACACGTACCGGTAATCTAATTTTTGACCAAATTGCAGAAAATGAACAAACTATAAATTTAAGACCACAGAGAAGCTAAATACACATTAGATTTTTCTTTCATATACAGTTTTGGAGAAGAAGATTTTTTAATGTTGTAGTACCTAAGGTCATGGTGACCTAATTTTAGTAGCTATGTCAACGCCTTCTACAATTCTGAATTACATCATCCCATACATGGCAAGTTTCATCAAAGGTCGGGTAATTTTAAAGGAGTTGATTAAAATGTGAAAAGTTTACACATGATGGACAGCACATGATGAACAGCACACGATGGACGGTGAAAGATGGCAATAGCTCATCTGACCCGTTGGCTCGGGTGAACTTAAAACAATACCTTGAACGTAAGGTTAACTGCATATTATTGTTATCACCACCTAGGACCACCATCTATTAGAATTA
This sequence comes from Anadara kagoshimensis, assembly GCA_021292105.1. Lineage (NCBI taxonomy): Eukaryota > Metazoa > Mollusca > Bivalvia > Arcoida > Arcidae > Anadara > Anadara kagoshimensis. Next base: position 41,013,145 of record CM037859.1, on the reverse strand, counting down.
ATGTTTCAGTGGTTTTTATTAGAAAAACACAAACTCAGGAAAAGGGTAGCCAAATTTTTGATGTGTAACAAATTGAAGGTAAACCACCATGGCCATGTCCCTTAAGAATGCTTTTGTTTAATTAGATATACACAAATATTTAGAGAACCTAGGTTTTGTTGTAGACATTGCTTTACTGAATGAACTGGTAGTTAAACCTGTATTTGGATGAATTATGAACAATGTATTTCTAAAAGAAATATTTAATATAAATAGAAAAAAACTAAATAGTATTGGCAAGTTCTAATTAATTCTATAATTACAATGTATGAAATATATCAAAAGCTGCATATATCAGTTTATGATCTGACCAGAAACATTCAATTATGTCTGTGTGTGTATGATCAATGTTGGTAAACAACAAATCTAAAGTTGAATTATAGTCTGTTGTAATACCAGAAACAATCTGTTTTACATTAAATGTTGATCTCATCCATTTTTCAAACTGTGAATTCTGTCCATCAGTGATATCAAAGTTGAAATCACCTAAAATAATTAAGTTGTCTTTGATATTGATGACCGGTAATAAATATTTCCTAATGAATTCTTGCAATTGAAAAAGTGTACATTTAGGAACACAATAAAATATTATTATACTGGTTTTATTCACCTGTTCAGATAAATTTAGTTTCAAACATTCACAAACAGGAGATCTCAGTTTCTGATAATCTATCAGAGTAGGAAACAGTTCATTTCGTATGTAAGCAGCTAAACCATGTGCTGGACGATGTCCTGAAGAAATCAAATTTCATCATTGCGGACCAGAAAGTATCCATCTATTTTGAATTTATCATCATTTTCATTGCACATCAGTCTGGTTTCTGCAAATGCAACTAAATTGAGAGCGGTAATATTGGGATCTTGTCTGATATGGTCATAATGAAAATTTAAAGATCTGACATTATTGAAAGCGATTTTGAATGAAGAATTAACCTTGTAAACTGGTATATAACATAATGGTAATGGATCATTCCTTAGTCTTTGCATTTCTTGTGAAACAGCTTTATCTACTGAAATTTTTGGTGATTCAATTCAGTGATATGCAGTCCTGACATTGACCGTGCTCTGCTTAATGCGACATAATGGATGTGAGGAACAGAGCGATTCATAGACAAGTCGATGTAAACTGCATCAAGTGTTGAACCTTGTGCTTTATGTATCGTTTTTGCTGCTGAAGGACTTAATGGAAACTGAATTCTAGTTACAGTTTTATGATGAACCAAAAAGTTCGATTCACATCAAATATTGGTGTCCATTCATTCTTTATGTTGTTTCTGTAAAGATGATTGTAAGTTTTTCTCCAATTCATACCAATCGCTTCTGTCTCAAATTCAACCCATAATATACTTGGTCGTGTTGTGTTTTCCATTCTGTAATCAAGCAGTTTTAATATGCAGGTTGCTCCATTTGTCAATCCATCTGATGTGTCAATATTAACTGTCAAATCATATTTCAAACCCACTGCAACAGGCAATAGTTCCATAAGGCCACTTGTGTGTGATGGATCACTTGAAACTTTTTCAATATCTCTTCTTTAACTGATCGCGAATCTTGTGATTTGACATCATCTACAGATTTGACAAGTAATTTTTCTGAATTTGTCAAATCAAATACCTTAGAATTCCAATATTTTGCTGCATTTCTTGTAGTGTAAAGGTGTGGAACTGTGCAATCAGCTGGAACATGATCTTTATCAACAGACTGTTTAAGCAATTCCTTGATATCATCCTCTGTATGATTGTTTTCTCTGAGTCGATTTAAAAGATCTGCAATTGTAAATCATCTTTTTGTCGCATAATTTGTGTTAGTTCGAACATCTGAAAATGATCATTCCATATGTTGGTGGCAAGTGGGCCATATCCTTTTGAAAGATTTTGAAAAATCCATTTATCAAAAAACGTTTCAGCTGAAATAGGTCTCCAATAAGTAAAACAGAACATTCCAAATGGTTTATCACTTCCTTTTATTTGTTTTAATCGTTCACTGATGTAATTTAACATACCACTGCCGACCATAGACACTTCATCAATCAGAATTATGGAAAGATTGCTGTATTTGACCCGTAATGTGTTGAGACTATCACTTTCAAGTGGTGTGTAATTGAAACCTTGGCTTGCTGGTAGTTTGAATGTGGAGTGAATGGTACTACCATTGACATTAAATGCTGCTTTCCCAGTTGGTGCACATAATAGTATTCTTACATTATCAGGATTTTCTCCTTCTACAGCACAAAGATAACGATGAAGAGCTTGATACAGGGCTCGAATCAATACAGATTTACCAACACCTGCACCTCCACTAAGAAATGCATACAAAGGTATATCTTTTGTTTTTATCCAATGCAAAACATGAATGAAAAATTCAGTTTGTTTGATATTTAATTTTTTTACCATTTTGTAATATTCTTCGTTTGATATTCGAGTTGGGTTTCTCACTTCTTCAACAGAACGAGCAGTAAAACCCATGTCTGATCCAATGTCATAGTTTGTTTGTTCAAATGTTCGCTTTGGATTGAATTCAATGTATCGTTCACTTTCTACACTACCTTCTTCAATTTCTTCACTAGCTGCATGTTGTGTTTGTGGTGCTAATACATCATGTTCATCAAAGTTTTCCTGTGCTTGCCTTTCAGCTTCATCCAATTCTTCTGCAAAATGTTCATACTCATTGATTTTCACATTGACGATGTTCTTGACATTATTGTAGTGTTCTTCATAAGAAACATAGTTTCTCAACAAATCTGCTTCTTCATTTCTCCAAGGAAGAAATAGTAATAGTCTTTCCCTATGATAATTCTCTGAATCAGTTTTTTTGTTGAAACGAACATATCGAATAACCCTAGGAGAAGTTCTTTCCTTGAAAATTGCACCATTACGGAGAGTTATATTGATCAATTCTTTACGTTTGTCACGATTATTTTCTTCACCATGAGCTTCATCACTGTCATCAGCCCAATCATCATTTCTGTCCCAGTCCACATCATCTTCTTGAGACATTGTTTTAGGATACTTTACATTTAATTTTGATGCATAATCAGCGAGGCACCAATTTTCAAGTTGCTTTGGGCGTTTAGAATAACGTTTGATAATACTGTCTGCTTCAATATTTGTAGAATCTGCAGGTAGTTTTTCTAATGCATTTTTCGACTTGAGAAGAACTGTACGTTCATTTGAGGATGATGTGTTTATAAAAACAACTTCTCTACTGGCATTACTCAAAGGGAGTTGTAAGCATAAGTAAGCTGCTTCTTGGGCACTTGTTTCAACAGCATTTACAAATTTATTTCCAATGTGTCTAACTTGTTTTTTAATATCAGAATTCCCTTGACGTGCCTCTTTACACGCTTGATCAAGCAGAGTGCTCATACCTCTTTCTGACTTACTTATGTAGGAAACAATATACATTGCACATGCATAGGGATCCAAAACAAATTGAATATCATGATTTGCATTCCAAGCCTGAAGTATGATTTTCATGTAAGGGTTGATTCTTGTTTCCGAGACATTTCGTTTAAGAAATACTTTTGGAGAATTGATGGAACTTCGAATGCATTTAATATACTCTTCATCTGAAATTTTCAAAACACTGGCTAGAAAATCATGATAAGACAAAGATTTATCTTCATCTTTCATTCCATTTATAACTTTTTGGATGTCTTCAAATTTTTTCTTGTAGTCTTCAGTTGAGTTTTGCAAAGGCTCCAAAATCTGTGTATGCGACATTGGCGGATGTGGGAACCCAAATCTACAGATCGCTTTACTTTTTTTTCGACATGTTTTCGAGTGTCTGTGTGTTTGAAGTTTCACATATTGTTGCATATTTTCTGGGACATTTGAGGAACATGACACATGTTTATCTATAAATGCAATAATGTCTGTAATTGGATCTTTATTGTATATTGGTGCATTTTTCACCCAAATTAACATGTGAACATGCGGCGAACCTCTATTTTGAAATTCAGTTCTACAAAAATAATCTGACATTTCACCAATAGGACTGTGTGGACTTTTTAAAACAATAGTAATAAATTGTTGAATCCTTAGATTAAAATGTCTAGAACAAGTCACTGGATCTTTCTGGATGAGATTGGTGATTTCTCCCCACGACATGTTTTCAATATCCTCCTCTGTGCAAATTGTATTACCATTTAATTCTGCCAATATTTTCAATAAATCTTTCCATCTTGTATCAGCAGCAGACAATGAAACAAACCAAGTGGGAAGTCCAAGTTGCCGTATCATTGCAAATATATCTTTCTTACGTTTGGAGAGATAAGCAGGTGAATTTCTAATAGTTCGTAATATATAATATCCTTCATCTAAATTTACCAAATCATTTACTGATGATTGATTCAACACCTGGCCGACTGTAATCTGTTTGCCTTTTGTCTTATAACGTCGAACAGCAAGGTTAACTTTGTCAGTGATTTGTTTCATCTGTAACTTTTTCATCTTGAAAAACAAATTAGGAACATTATTTGCAACACGCCTATCTAAAGATCTCAATTCCCATTTGGCAATATCACTGTAGTGCACATTAACTTTTCGCTGTTCATTGGTTGGCCGTCTTTGTCCACAATATATTGTTGGAAATGACATATATTCTGCATCTGGGTCGTTATATAAACTTAATGGGGTTTGTCCTTCACCAGGTGCAAATGTGTAAACATAATTACTACCATTTTCAGATGATTCGAGTAAAGTGTCGGAATTACCCGATATTCTCTCTGAAACATCCACTTCACTGAAGTTATCAGAATCGTCTTCTTCTAATGCATTTGATGAAGTATCTGTCAGATTAACATCATTCGTTTTCGTAAAATTGTTATCCATTTCAACAAATTCAGTCATTTCTGTTTGTCTACTGTGAAGAGTATCTGTCCAATTGGTATCAACTTTTATGCCTGATGTTTTGTATATATCACTGTTGTCCATTAACCACTGTAATGCCTTTAGAACAACATTTGGTCGTACATTTTCAACAAATTCTGTAGTTTTATAAGTCTTTTTTCTTTTAAGCTTTACTGGAACTGTTATGTGATCATCTAGTTGTCTTGGCAATGCATTAACAGTAGGTTGTACATCTACAGGACAATTTACAACATTTCCTTTGATAGATAACTGTTTACCCCTTGGTAATTCTCTCAACTGCATAAAAGGTATTCGCAGAGATAAAAGCCTTTCCTCAAGTTGGTGTAATTTTAATTCTTGTGGTATATCAGGAAAGCAGAACAAATTTGCTACAGACAGTTTTGGAATCTTTTCTTCTTTTAAAGCAGATATACAAGTCCTACATATCCATTCTTTGCCATCTACAGATTTGTGTTCCGTTCTACATAAATTTATGATATCCGAATGTCTGTTTAAAGTGGAATGTTCAAAATCAATTACTGAGTTTACTGACCATGTTTGATGGCATATTGTACAAATGTATGAAAACCCATATTTAACAGAATTATGAAACTTAGCTATACATTCGCTAAGGGAAAACCCTTTGTTTGAGTGTGTTTTCTGTGAATTTTCTTTTATTCGATACCGTTTGTTCTGCCGTAATGTTTTCATTCGTGACTTTTCTTTTTTCATTTGTTTGTCATGATAAGCTTTTTTTGTCTTAATCGCCGAACATTGTTAGCGTTCCTTATTTGCTCATTTTCAACAAAAACCGGATCTAATCTAGCTTTCTTCATACTGGAAGATGTCATTAATCTATCTCGTTCTCGAACTTTGGGATCTTGTCTCGCTCTCTTCATACTGCAAGATGTCATTAATCTATCTCGTTCTCGTACTTTTGGATCTTGTCTGGCTTTCTTTTTACTGGAAGATGCCATTAATCTATCTCGTTCTCGTACTTTTGGATCTTGTCTCGCTTTCTTCATACTACAAGATGTCATTAATCTATCTCGTTCTCGAACTTTCGGATCTTGTCTCGCTTTCTTCATACTGCAAGATGTCATTAATCTATCTCGTGCTTGAACTTTCGGATCTTGTCTCGCTTTCTTCATACTACAAGATGTCATTAATCTATCTCGTTCTTGTACTTTTGGATCTTGTCTCGCTTTCTTCATACTGCAAGATGTCATTAATCTATCTCGTTCTCGAACTTTCGGATCTTGTCTCGCTCTCTTCATACTGCAAGATGTCATTAATTTATCTCGTTCTCGTACTTTTGGATCTTGTCTGGCTTTCTTCATACTGGAAGATGTCATTAATCTATCTCGTTCTCGTACTTTCAGATCTTGTCTCGCTCTCTTCATACTGCAAGATGTCATTAATCTATCTCGTTCTCGAACTTTCGGATCTTGTCTCGCTCTCTTCATACTGCAAGATGTCATTAATCTATCTCGTTCTCGTACTTTCAGATCTTGTCTCGCTCTCTTCATACTGCAAGATGTCATTAATCTATCTCGTTCTCGAACTTTCGGATCTTGTCTCGCTCTCTTCATACTGCAAGATGTCATTAATCTATCTCGTTCTCGTACTTCAGGATTTTGTCTGGCTTTCTCTTATTTGCAGATGCCATTAGCTTTTCATTTACCTTAAATGACTCTGCAAGTCTTTTGTGTCTCATATATTCCTTCATATACAACTGCCTGTGTTCTTGCTTTCCAATTAACTTCTTACTTTGTAGTGATTTGTAAGAGTGGCTTGTATTTTTTTCCATTGTGATGTATTGTTTATTTCTCATAAGTAACCCTCTCTTATATCTATTGTCCATTTCTGCTTGGTATTTGAAATAGGAGTCAATTGCATCTTTGTTACTTAATCTACTCTGTCCATTAGAAATGGGAGATAATATACTTGAAATTCTAGAAGACTGATTTTCATTTTGTAACTCAATTGTCAAAGGCTGAATTTCAAATTGTAAATCAAAGGAAATACCCAAACTTTCATAAAATGCGTAAAGATAACTTATCAAATCTGCAAATTTATGAAATATAAACACACAGCCTTTCCTACAGGTGAATAAAGAGCATCACGTCCATGTGAGTGAGAATCAAAAAATATATAACAGTCATCATCAGTTTTCAATATTGTGGATGATATTGCACCTGCCATAACTAAGCCCATTCCAGTTTGTTGCAACATTTCAGATATAGCAGTCTCAATTGATTGTGCAAATGCAACAGATGGTGAATCAGTTATTGTGCCCCACAATGGTTGATATTTTAGTACACGATATGTACAAGAACCATTCTGAATTATCGATGGAAGTTCTTCAAAATGAAGCAAATAAGATTTAAAATGGCCACAATTTTGCAGTTCAGAGACAACTTTATTATATAGTCCATCACCTTTGACCAAAACATCATCAATTACATCACTCGTGAATTTCTTCACAGTTTTGGAATAAACCAAGAACATAAGTGCATTGCATGTACATTGTCGACCTCTAGAAACCATAGAAAACCTTAAATCTCCTTGAGAAAAATGTGCCCAAACCGTATGTTTATGTTCTGCTGACCCAGGACAATAAACACATCTCTTAAAAGGTTCAGTCTCTCTCATATTCAAACTGTTGGTATCACCGCCAATATTATTGCAAAATGAAGTTCCAAATTGATTGCTAAATGTATTGCTAGTTTCATTGCTAAATGTATTGCTACAAGTACTGTTACAAATATTGCTACTACTTAATGGTCTGTTTTTTAGGAGGGCAGATTCCTCACAGTTTGCAAGTCTGTTTTTAATGAGGTCAGCTTCCTCAGTTAATCTATGATCAGTCAGTCTACTTTTAATGGAGTCAGATTTCTCATTGTTGTCAATCAGTAAATTGTCCGTCTGCAAACTTGCTCTTCTCTTCTTCCAATATCTCTTCCTTGGCATCTGAAAACAAAATGATAAAGAATACTAAGGAAATTGTGAAAAATACACATTATGTACAAAGAGGACTCATATATAAACAAATACACTTCTTCAAGAAATGTTGAAGATATGCCCCAGACAGGAAAAGTCAAATAAGAAATGCAAGATTTGACTTTGCGACTTTTGTTTGTGACCTAAAAGTCCATCCATGTTGAATGACACATCAACATATGATGGCTTACACGTTAGAAAACCCATTACCCATTCAATAAGGATTAATAATGTTGAAAACTTAATGAACAAAAATTTTACCAAGCTCATTAAACTCCCTTCAGTGGTTTGGGAGGAGTGTTAATTTTCAAATTCCAAAATAGATGTCAGCAGGTATCTTGGGAATGTAATCACCCTCGAAATGTGATCATGATGATAATGTTTATCAATTTTCATTTAAATTCCTTCAGTGGTTTGGAAGTAGTGACAATTTAAGGCCATCTTAGAAGTCCCATCAACCTCAAAATGCATGTGTAAAAAGTTTCATTAAAATGTCTTAAGTGGTTTGCCAGAGGAACATACGGTACATAACTCCGGCCCCTATATTATATTATCTTGTGACTTTCATAATTAAACACGTTAGTTTACATTTGCACCTAGACTGCTTAAAACCCATCAAGAAATGTACGAGATTTGGAGGGTCCATGAATTACACTGCAAAAAATTCTAAATTTGATTTTGTGACCTCTGACCTTTGACTTACATAATTAAATGTAGTTAATGACACATTGTCACATGATGGTTTGAATTTGTACCAAGTTGGACACAAAATTTAATATATTTACGGCGAAACCATTTAGAAAGCGCAGCAGATTACTCCGGTTTTGTACTAATTTTTTTAGGCTAATTATAATATATATAAAGAGCTACTTTAGAACCTATAAGAATCCGCTAAAATAGCACTTTATTTGCCTAGGTGACACTACAAAGGTTTGAAGACACTAGGCACAATACCATTGTGACCCTTCCATCCATGAAATTACTTTAGTCTGGCGACCCATCAGGATCCTGTGAAATTCAAAAGCAGCTAGTTAATTGTGACCCTAATTTTCATAACTCTATATCTGTACTAGAAAAAAATGGGCATCATATAATGATAAATCCTGACTGACACCATCTTAAATCAACTTTTAACTTAATCCTAGCTTAAACAACTTTAAGTCAACAGTACCCATACAACGTTTTATATTTCAACAGTTAAATGGTGCTCCAAACAGTTGAAGAATTTCCAAAAGAAGATCATGTGATATCCAGTGTCCATTTCAAAAAAAAATGGTGGTGCCCATGAGTTTGGCACAAAATTTTTAAATCTTCAGTATATGTTGGAAATAGAATGTTGTAAAGTTTGTTTTTTTTTTTTTTTTTTTTCTCAATATGTTGTCTATAGAAAAGGTTGTGCTTTCTACTATTTGACATTGACCTTCATAATTAAACTTGGTCCACAACACATTATCACATGCTGGTGGTTTACATTTGTACCAAGTTTGGTAAAAATACATCAAGAAATGTTGAAGATATACAGTGCATATAAAGTACACTACCAAAATTCAGATTTGACCTTGTGACCTTGACCTAAAGAATTATACATGGTTCATGACACATCAACATATGCTGGTTTACAATTGTGTTGTTTGGTTCAATTGCATGGACAAGTGCAGGAGAAATGATGCAGATCCAAAGTACACTGCATAAATCTATATTTGACCTAGCGACATAGGCTTTTGACCTTCACAATTAAATGTGGTTTATGACATGGCTTTTGACCTACACAATTAAATGTGGTTTATGACACATTGTCACCTGCTGGTTTACAATTGACCAAGTTTAGTTAAAATGTATGGGAAAACGCACAAGATATGGAGTGAACACAATTGTGACTAACAGACTGTCAACAAAAACATTATAGTGGGGCTATAGAAATTGCTGCTGATGGCCACCTTGGAAATCTTATCAACATTAAATTGTGATATGCACAAGCAAGTCCTCTGCTGACCATGTCTACCAAGTTCCATTGAAATTTTCAAATTTCAAAACGACACCAATCTTGGAAATTCCATCAACCTCAGTGATATAAAACATCAAATATGGTAAATAACTTCTTAATAAATATAGAATAACCAAGTTATATATGTGGACAAGACAGTGTAAATTAATATACATTTGTTAAAAGACAGCATTGCAACAATGTAAATTTGAATGTTGTGAATTGTCTCACGCAAAAACTTCTCCTCGTTTAAAAAAACTTCCCTCTAACCTTGGCTGAGGAAGAAGTCACTTCTCCCTGTTTTAAAAACCTATTTTGAGCCCTGAATAATGTAACAATACTACTTGTTTAATTAGAACACAATATCATTTGATAAGGGCTTATATATTATGTATTTACCAAGTTATAACATTATTTCAAATAATGTTATAACTTGGTAAATACATTATAGAGAAATAACCCTTTCATAAGAGTTTTTAGAGGGGACATTCAGTTCTTATAAATCTCTTCTGTATTTATTCAAAACAATATGTAACCGTGCTGCTGCTCATGTATTGTATGTATCATATGTAATGTGTTTACATATTAGTGGTGTCAAGTGACTGTTTCTATGTTTAATATGCTTGTACCTGTACATATGTGTTGACGATTAGCCAATCACGTGACTGGACGTATAGCATAGATTTATGTTAATAAAGTTAAAACAGTCCACAATCACTTTTTGCGGTAAAATCTTTTTTTATTTCATTCTGGCAATAAAATCTCGACAAAGAGGATCATTTTATTTAGATAATAAGAAATCTTTATGAACTCAAGAGATGGTAGATCCAAAGTTCTGGTATATAAAATATTAACTTAATATGAAATTATTATTTGTAAATAAAAAAATATTATACCGCAAGTATTTAGATTTATATATATAAATATTTTTAAATAAAATATTTATTAAACAGACCTGTCGCCCACGTAGGGATTAACCAGACCCTGTTACAACAATACCATTTGAAAAGAACTTTTGCAGTATGCATATGTATCAACAATGTAACCTGTAAAGTATCAAGGGAGAAATAACTCTACTTAAATGTTTTTGGAGGGGGCATTAGACTGAAAAAATAGTTCTTGTTGCTAGTTTGAAACATGAATAGCAAAAGCATCGACATCCCCCCTACCCCCAACGTCTTATTGGACGTTAAATGACCTGCTCAAAAAAAAAAAAAAAAAAAAAAAAAAAACACGATCTCCGTTATTCACAAGGTAATACACGCTAGAAGCTTCCACATTGTTTCCATTGTTTTACGATGAATTGCCGTTTACAACAAAGCACATTTGTATAGTCTCAACACCCCCCCCCAATGAAATTTGGCGTGGCATTCCCTAAAATCAAGAGAATTAAACAAATGGAAGGATGAGCGTCTTTTATCGAATCAGACGACGATTTCCGACGAGTACCAACGTGCGAAAAATATTCACAAGGTCATAGCTAGAATTCGGGAGAGGGCGACACAAAAATTAGCGACTTGACCAGCATATCTTCGAAATGTCCGACTGACATCCATCTGTCTTAACGCTTATACGATGCATAGCCTGAGACAAAGGGAACGGCTACAAATCAGTTTAATGAATATCAACTTCGCTTATAAAAAGTACACAAATTACTTCCAACGAGATTTTAATTTCTTTTGAACCTTCCTCCTTACCTTGGAGAAATCCTGTAAATGAATAGGAAACCCCACAGATATGTGACATCACAATTGTTTATGCAAAGTCGTACCATATATTTTTGTACCCGGTAATTTTTTACCAATCTTGATAAACGTAGTTATAGTCATGAGAAATTATATATTTACTACACTTTGTTATCTTTCGAAACCCTTACAAATTAGAGCCTTAAAGTTTTGATATAAGTATTGAATGTATACAGAAATTATTATTTTTATTCTTGGAAACATGATTTAGGGCCAGTCAAGAGGTGGTGGTGTTTAAACAGAAAAGCAGTTAAAAATTGAAAATCATTTATACAGGTAACAACATCAAATTTTGTCTCTATGATGCCCAACTTGAAAACAATGTATCTCTTGCTTTCCACTTCAAAGGATTTTAACCCTGTGCCCGCTTGATGCATTGTCAGAATAATAGACAGGTGGTGCAGTATGTAAAAAAAAATCCAACTACTGTTTCGGTGTACTATGACCTAAAAGTCGCCCCCAAATACGCACTAGTCATTCAATGAAAGTCATATAGACATGCACTCTATATAGCTCAACTAGTTCCTCGTATTGAAGGTGGTGGTAATACACCTTCATGTTGGTACAAATACCAAGCTGTTTCAACAATTGGAGAACAAGAAAATGATTAAAACAAGAAAGTATTAACTAAGGAGATCAACTTAAATAATACAGAAGGCAAACAGACAAAAAGCAAATTTAAAAAATTGAGAGTGGATGTCAGTGCAACAATTTCTTTATTTTTTTTAAATTCATAGTTCCAGTATATAACTGAAACTGTCTCTATAAAGGACTTAAATAAACTCAAAATTTTGAACTCTAAAACCAGGTAATAAGAAACTTGAATGAACTCAAAATTTGAAAAACCCTGTAACCCAAAATGCAATCAATCATGTTAAACATTTGCAGGTGCATAACTTCAACTAATGTCAAAGTCAAATATATTCATAAACTTTGTAGGATCCTACACACTGATTCTGTTTATGAAGTTTGATGTCTATAGCCTTTCGGTTCATGAGAATAAGTCATTTTTAGCATTTCAACATACAATGTCACCAGTGACCTTGAACTATGGTCAAAGTTAAATCTATTCGCAAACGTTGTAGAACTTAACATGCTGATAAAGTATATTCAGTTTGAGGATCCTAAGTCTTTTTGTTCATTAAAAGAAGTCATTTTTAGCATTTTTACACACAAGGTCACTGTAACCTTGAACTAAGGTCAAGGTCAAATATATTCACAAACTTTGTAGAATTCTACACACTGATTCTATATATGAAGTTTGATGTCTATCGGCCTATCAGTTTATGAGAAGAAGTCATTTTCAGCATTTTTACATACAAGGTCACTGTGACCTTGAACTATGCTCAAGGTTAAATCCATTCGCAAACTTTGTAGAACTTTACATGCTGATTAAGTATATTCAATTTAAAGCTCTTAGGTCTTTTGGTTTATCAGAAGAAGTCACTTTAATCATTTTCCACCTAAGGCCTCATTTTCAGCCATTGTGACCTTGAATTCATATCAAGGTTAACGATTTTCGCAAACTTTAATCGTCATTTCTTGTGGATCATTCTAACCAAGTTTCATTAAAATCTGTCAAGCGGTTCAGGAGAAGAAGTTGTTTAAGTAAAGTTTACGGACGCACGCACGCACGCACGCACGCACGCACGCACGGACGCACATACACACGCCGCATCATACCATAAGCTCACGCTGGCTTTAGCCAGGTGAGCTAAAAAATGAATTCGAAAATACTTAAAATATCCAATCTTGACATGAGGGTTACTACAACTAAATTCAAAAGAATCTGAAATACCCAATCTTGACCTGTGGTTTCCTAAATATTGAAGAGAAACAAGACAAAGGTAAGTTGAAATTTAAATTTATTGTAATTCATATTAAAACAAAAAACAACATATATTTAAATCATATTATTTATCTCTTCTAGCTATCATTATATATATATGCACTAACTATTTCATTAATGTTTCTAATGTCTTTCTAGACATTTCAATGTCTTTTTAAACATTTATAAGCAGTTTGGCTTTTAGTTCAATATCCTTCTCCAGGCTATTGTTTTCAACCTGGAGGTAATCCAAATGATTTATTAATATTTTCCTGAAAATAAAAAAAAAGAGATTGATAAGTGATCAGCACAAGATTGAAATATTTGCCTAAAGAGAAATAACTCTTGTATAATCATACTTACTACGTTTAAAATATACACGACGTATGCATTTACATTATCTAATATATTTTGATGTCATGTATTTTATATTGATTATCGTTGAATAGGTGTGTGTATGTGTGACACATATTAATGTACAAGAGAGACTGTGTATTTATGTACGATGTGTACGAGTATTTCATGGAATATACTAGTATATGTTTCACTGTTTACAAGTGAGAGAGAGAGGAATCACTTGATAAAATAATTGTGTATACTTACATCTGCTTGCTGTTTGGGGTCTCCTCAACCTCCTCTATCGTATCGCCAATCTCAATGGGATAATTTTCATCACCCATCTCAAAATCCATTGTAACGTCCTCTTGTCTGGAATTTTTAATATATAATGAATGTGAAAACATAATATGTACAATATGTAATAATATAAATGAGTATTGATAGTATTTATTATTCAAATATACCCTCTTTATATAACGTATATGTATATATAATAATAATATATACTAAAATGAGTAGTGAATTATTATTTAGACGTTTAACATTATATTTGTTATTCAAATATATATATACAAGATTATAAATTTGATGCGAGCAATGACAAATCAAATATAGAACACTTAATAGAAGTTAATTTATAAAATAAATAAAGTATCTTTAAAATCATAAAAGCTTACTCTGCAATTTTGATCCATTCTTCTAAGGACTACTGTAATATGGAGTCCTCGGGGGAAGGCTGAATGTTCTCTCTTGCTGTTACATTTCTTGTGGTTTTTGATGATGCTGAGGATGGTAATGTCTCCTTTGGAGACGAACATTTGTTTGTCAACAATGATGAACTGAAACTTTCTTCCCCCTCCAAATCTTTTAGTAGAAGTGATAGAAGACCTGGATTGTCAGTATCGTTAAACAGGTCCGAAAAAGAATTTCTAGAAATAGAATTAATGCATGTAATAGAGTTTTGGGGAAAATATTTTAAAATAGAATTACCACATGTAAAATGGAAATCAGAAATAGAATTAACACATCTAAAATGGAAATCAGAAATAGAATTAACACATGTAAAATGGAAATCAGATTCTTCTTAAAATTGTTTTGAATCGTACATAGTCAAAAAAGAAATATGTATCTAGATATGACTTAAAATTCAAACTTTCAACATAAAAATTTAAACTTTCATCATAAAAATTCAAACTTTCAACGTATAAGTATCTTGAAAATAAAATGAAATAAAATTGAAAAATTAAAACAAAAATGTGTTTTTAATTATACAAATATAAAATAATTGAAATATTAATTGTGATGACATAAAAATATTTGGAAACGCAAATAATGATTAAACCGAAAAAAATTAATGTAAAAGTTCAAAAAAAAAATGTTTAAATTGAAAACGAAAAGAAAACAAAAAATATAAATATTAAAATAATGCAAAAATTTTTATTAAAAAATTAATTTATTCGTTTTAATTGAAACAAAAATCAATTTTTAAATTTTTTTGTTAAATAATTAAACGTGACAGAAACACAATTTTCCAATTTTAAGGAATAAAAATTAATTAACAGTCTTAAACAGTCTTAAAAATATAAAAAATGTAATAGTACTTACGAGAAATTTGATGCCATTCTGTGAAGGGATAACACTTCGTAACCAAAAGTTAGTGAAGTTCAATTTTACCTCTTTTTTTTATAAATAAATAATCGACCAATGAAATAAACCGTTACAAAACAACTTGCAGTAGGCGAAGGTTACACCACCCTATTACGTGACATACCCTTAATACAAACAATAAACGGATGTTTTTAAAACCGCAAGCATGACATTTAAAATATTTTAAAATTGCGTAGGACTACTAGGTCATCAGTACAGTTCGTTTTTAATGCACTTAAAAAACTTACATTTCTCAATTATTGAAAATACTTATAATGTTTATAATAATAAATTTGAATTTAAATGAAATTAAACATATGTGTCATAATTATAAGAAAAATTTAAACTTTAGAGTGAAGATGTATACGAGACATTCATAAGCGGAACATTTTTCAAATTTATAATGTTAAGATGGTGACAGATTGACCAAAACGAATACCTAGTTATGTTTTATCAGATTTTTTTAGAACTTCAGATAATTATTTAACTTTCTTTAAATCATTCAAAGTGACATGTCCTAATTAAAAATGTGACGGGTTACCTAATACACATTATCCTTTAACAACATCATTCATTGACAATGTTTATATAAGATAGCCATAGATTATGATGGTGATAAACAGTACCTATTGTTAAAAATTATTACCCAATTCACTCTCTTCTACGATTTTGACAAAGATGGTTGGTTTTTTCTCCGTGTTTTTGTGCCTTTTTGGCAACATGTCTGCTTTGGAATACCAGCCCCAAGCAGTTTGTTGTAAAGACCCGCAACCACCAATTCTGGATTGTAGTGCAGAAGACTGCCTTAACATTGTCTATACAGACCTAGAGGGTGTGTTCGTGATTAACTTGGGACCTGTAACACATAATATCAACTTACAAGGCTCCGTATTTGAGGTTGCAGATGTTGTAACCAACTTTCAAATGAAATATCTATGTAGGTCCAAAGGGGTGAAAATGGTGCGGAAGGGTAGCAAGTCTACTATATGTCGTAAGTATGAATATGGTGAAAATATAAAATCATACCATCATGAAATTTTGTCAATTCTTCGATGTTGAGTGATGGGTTTTAACGTTCCAGTCAAGAATATTTCACTTATATCGAAAACGTTGCCAGCTACAGGGGAATGTGCAGAAATTATGCCTGTGCGTTGCACTTATGGCATTATACATTAGGGTTCTTTATCGTACCACGCCTACCGTGACACGGGATCTCGTTTATTTTAAGTTCCCATCCGAATGAACCGTGACTTTCATTTCCTAATACCGAGTGCTTGGCGAAAGAACAGTCACTACCCACTTTCAAGTCTAGGGTCAGACCCGGCCGTGGATCGAACCCTCAACCTTCCACTTACGAAGTGAGCACTCCAACTGAACTACCGCGGTGGTTAATTTGTGATGTTGATGAATCATATTACATCACGATTTGCTCCGATAAGTACAGAGAACGGAAACAATATACCATCTGTCAAACATTTAATTAATATTTTAATTACTTCTGTATCATAATTATGTTTTCTGGTCTTAAATTCAAACAGACTAACTACAACCATGTGTTACGTGAATAGGGTAAAACGAAAGAGTTATCTTTCTTTAATAATCATTTTTAGGTCTCATTCAAAAAAAACTATGAACCTCATTTATTTACCGAGTGTTTGGCAAGGGCCTTTTAAGTTTTCGGTCAGAACTGATTACGGTATCAACATAATCTATTGTTTAACTCTTTCACTGCCAACCTCGCCGTTCGGCTATTTTAGGCTGAATGCCAATCTCGCCGATCGGCGATTCAGATACCCGTATCATACCTCATACATTACGACTTACAATTTTACGACATACGATTACTTTATGGTATAGCATGTTCATTTATGACACAGCGTTGCGGAAGTGAAAAAAAACGCACAAAAAAGATAGTTTTTGTTGATTTTGAAGCTAAAAACAGCATATGACAGTTGCAGCGAGATCGGGATAAACAATATGGCTGCGCGTCTATCAAGGGAGGAAGTACTGGAGCTAATCGCTAACGATTCTGACTCTGGATCCGAGTTTGAAGTTAGCAATGAAGTAAAATGGTAATAAATATGTTTCTTCTTAAAACTTAATGCCAGTTGTTATTTCAATCAATTTCAGAAGTGAAAACATGTTAAATCTGACAGTTTAGTACAAAATACTCAACTTTGGTGAAAAAATTCCAAATGTAGGTCAATCAAGGTCAAGGTCAAGGTCATATGATATATGTATACTTAATTGGGAGATTGGTTTAAACACAACAAACAATAATCTTCATATACTGAAAGTTTTATTAAGATCTAACAATAAATAAAGATTTTACAAGGATTTTCCTATATACAGTGCATTTCTGCAAATCGTCCAAAATAAATGTGGCACTGAGAAGGCCATTTTATGAGAAATGTGGCAGTGAAAGAGTTAAGAAACTAAAATTCCACCTTTTGAGCTATCAAAACACGGTCAAGATTCCCAAATGTATTCAAAGTCAATTTGTGTTTTACATTTTAAAATTAATAATTTTAAGTACATGTATAATTTGTATATTTTTTGACAAATGTTGTTATGTCAGCGTCTTCGTACCATACGTCTGTAAATGTTGATATATATACAAATACAGCGTCTTTTGATATACCCAATATAAATAGAACCGTGTTATAAACATTGGATGTACCTATGAGTTCTTTGCCTTATGATATCATTGCGTCTAGGATTACATCTGAACCGTTTAATACTCTGAACAATACAGTAACACCAACTATATCTACGAACATAACACAAAGCAAACCACTTGGAACTGTATTGTCAAATATGTCTGTGTTGTTTATGTCTGGGTCTTCAGTATCGTCTTTGTCTATGGATGTTGTTGATGTCACTTCTTTTAGGATTACTTCAGAACCATTGTCTACCTCAAGTGTCTATTTAAATCCTACTTCTTCGTATATATCAAATATTACTTTTACAGCTTCATCCATCCCTGCTTTCACAGCTTCATCCATTAGAGTCAGCACTACTTATACAACTTCGTCTAGAATCCCCGCAATAACCACCAGCAGTACTATCACCACAACTCATGAAAGCAATGGATTGCAGATAGCCCTGGGAAGTAAGGCATATATATACATTTTATTGGGTATCTTTTTCTTAATAGGTATTTCAATAGTTATAATAAAAAGACGAAAAAACAAACTAGCGAGGCATAAAATACCCAGGCGAGATTATCCCGAATATATTAACATGCGTAAATTTCCAAACCGCTACAGTTTGAGAAAGTTTGAAGTAACTGATTCTTCAGTATTTAGTGTCTCTGATGAAAACGATTCGGAAGACCTAGAATGGGACCATACGTATGAAAGCATACCAAATATGAATATTTATGAGGAACCAGTTAATAATAGGACAAAATCGAAATTAAGAAGGTGCATAATTCTTTAATCTTACAAAAATAACCCTTGCTTTCTATATGCTTTTTTCAATGGATTAAAATCTAAAACTTTAGATTCTAGACACATAGTATGTAAGTAACGTATTAATGATGACTAATGCGCTTATAATAATTATCGGGTGACTAGTCAAAATTGTAAATTTTATTTTAATTGCTTAGCATATCTATCAGTACTACTGACGATACTGCTCCGATATGCGAATCCGACACAGTTGAACAAATGCAGACAACGGTAGCAGAGGAAATCCTCGAAATAGAAGCGCAAGGATTTACATCCACACCTAAGAAGGCATCGGCTTTATTGTCATTAGAATCGCCGTTTTCATCTCCATTAGCACCACTTAACTTTTCGAGGTGAATATTTGTTGAAGTTTTTCTTTTTCAAGACCAGAGTCCTTTGATGAAAGCATGACGTAAGTTTGTTTATTTATGTTGAGTTGAAATATTTCAAGCAACCAGTTTATTCACTCACTTTGATTTTTAAGTCTATAACCATAATAAGTAACATTTTCTTTGTTTTAAATAGCATTTGTAAATAAAATATATCCGCTTTCGTTTATTTTTTAATTTTTATTTAATTTTTTTAAGTAGAAAACAAAAACAACTGAAGTATATTGTATACAAAGTGGGTTGCATTTGGCAATATCGCACCTTGCTAT
Source organism: Anadara kagoshimensis (assembly GCA_021292105.1). Classification (NCBI taxonomy): domain Eukaryota; kingdom Metazoa; phylum Mollusca; class Bivalvia; order Arcoida; family Arcidae; genus Anadara; species Anadara kagoshimensis. The sequence goes on along the minus strand of CM037859.1, from coordinate 40,993,600 downwards.
ACAACTAAGCGAGATAGAAAACAAAATTGAGTCAATAAAAAAGTATCAATAAAGAAAGTTATCTGATGACATCAAATTATAAAGCGATGATCCTCTCAAGTAGTTCGTCTATTTATAAATTACAAAATTAGATTTAACTCATCAACATATAATGTCCTTTTTATATATTCTTTCACAACAGACCTATGACACTAAAAACGTCCTTTATTTACCTTTTGTATAAACTTATACGAAATGTAAGAAAAATAGATGTATTATTCTTAATGTTGTCTTGTTTTTTTCATATACTTTGATATTAAGGATGATTATTAAGTATATGGGGATTTGGCTTGCAGGTGCGACACCTACCCACATCCAGTAAAATCGTTAGGTTGAAGGGGCTTTGGATGTGGCCTTCACTAAATCCCCTGTACTTGAACAATTTTCATTATTGTTTTCCTAGTTAAATTAAATGTCTGCGTATTAAGTTTTTTGGCGGACACATGGATGACCTTATTATAATCACGAAATCTAAAATTGAATTACACCGACTCAAAAATATTTCACGTATAATAGTCAAAAACATTGAATTAATTGAGTATATTATTTTACCTTGTAAGACTGATACGGTTTCTTTCTTCCTTTTTTTGTAGAATTCTTGAAGGTTGCTAAAAAATAAATTTTCCCATTTTTACAAGACCTTTTTCTAACTCATCGCGTGTTCTTTGAATAACAAATTCCTACCCCTTTTTTCTAAAAACATACTTTTGCGAAATCCCATCTATTCTTTTTCGTCTAAAAATAGATTTTTGAGACATATCACACCATGATTTCTTGACAAAAGTTGTGAAATATCACCATGTTGGAATTCTTTTGTAACACACCCTAAATATTGCGACATACCAATCTACCACACCTTAGATTATTGCGACATATCATCATGACGTCAAGACACACCTTTAAATATTGCGACATACTAATATACTACACCTTTCATTCTTGCGAAATCCCCTATTGTTCTTAAAATAGATTATTACGTCATCCCCCACCCTATGAAGGCTCTTAAGCAGCATTTGATAATTCGATTCTGTTTAAAACATTGACGTGACCCGGATTAATTTACATTAGAGACCACGCGTCATGGCACAACGAAGGATAGACGCCTTTTTAAGTAGATCTAACAATGTTCCCACCACTATAAGTGACATTCACAATATTAATGACAGTAATTCCCCGAAGAATGACAGCGAGTCGGGGACTGCTACTAGTTCCATCAAACGTAAACACGAATTTCAAGAGGGTTGGACCGAAAAATACAAATGGCTTAAAACAAGTGCGACAGGGGGCATGAAGTCAAGTCAAGATGTTATTAAATGTTTTAAATTTACTCTAGCTGATCTGGCTTTATGTTTTCTTCCGATTGATAAGTCTAAATTCGACAGACGTTCTTATAGTACATGTGTTAAGATAATTGATTGCAATAATTCAATTAACGCTCATAAACTTGCATTCAGCAAAACAAACGGCCCAATTTTTGAATACCGATTCGTTAATATTTACTGTAGGCTTTCACAGGAAAAAGCTGAGTCCGTAGTAACGAAGTCCGTAGTAACGAAGACGCAGAAAATATCTTAAAAATGACAGATTTCAATAAAGTTGATTTAACTAAAAAGCAGTTGTACAAGTTTAGTAACACGCAATATCATAAGAAACCACCAGAACTCTCAAGAGTATTCAACACATCTTACCGCAAACTGCTTAACCTGAAACAGGTTTGTTATCTATAAATGTCTCAAACATATTTTAGTTTCTTTTTAAAAGTTATAGCTTGAATAGTCGGGAAATATATTACCAAATAAGAATAATTATTAACAAAAATATATCTAAATTCCCTGAGTGAGTAAAAAGGTATATTTCTAATTGTGTAAATGTAAAAGGCTCATGGGTGATTACAGTCAATTACTACTAACGATGTTATGAAATAATTACAAATATACCACTCCGAAATATGAACTGCATACCGAATGCAATTGTAGTATTTTGAAGTAACTCGAATATCATTTTCATTTCTTTGTACAAAAAAGAAGTTCAAATCAATGCTAACATTTTCAAAGAGCCAGGCGGTAGAAACAACAAAAAGAGAGCTTTTAAATTTGAGTTCGTGAGAGGACTTAATTACCGCTCAGAAACATGCATTCGGGAAACAAACGACCAATTTTTAAATATCAATTTGTTAATATTTACTGTTGTCTTACACAGGAAGAAGCGTTATTACTTGGAAGTTGTGGGATGCCATCCCCAAAAAAATCGATCAGTTAAGAGATGCACATTGGGCATGCTTTGAACAACAGTTGAGCGAAAGTGCTATATTGGGAGAGGTTGGTTTAGATTTTTCAGGGTCAACTGACATGTGGAGACATAAGGAAGAAGTGTTGAGGGGTTTACTTAGGTTGGCACAACCTACTACACCAGTGGCTTTACACATTCGAGGGGATACCAATGATCGATATGCAACTGAGATTCATCATAAGTGTTTGGAGATTTGTCAAGCAGAGTTGAGTGTTCAACAACCGGTACAACTACATAGTTTCGGCGGGAAGACTGCAGTTGTTCGTCGGTGGCGAACGAGTTTTTTCCCACAAGTATACTTCAGTTTCAGTGGGGGTGTGACACGGTTTGACGATGTTCAAAGAGAAGCTATGAAAGTTATTTCGTTAGACCGGGTTCTGGTCGAGACTGATGTCCCTTATCAAGCGCCATCAGGGAATAAATCAGAAGTTACCACACCCCAGAGTTTGGGAGATCGCCAGGTGTCGGGGAGTTACATTCAAGGAGCTAGGTGGATGGACATTATCTAATTGTCGTCGTATCTTTGGACAATTAACAAAGTAAGTTACAGACAGTTTTGAAATTATACTTGAGGAATAAGTATTCAGTTTGTGGTTTGAATTCGTTATTTCTGGATTATTTGATTTTCGCTGATTGAAAATATGATTTGGAAGTTTATTGGACAATTTATCTATGCAACAGGATTATTACTTCAGATTTTAAGTGGTATACTTGAAGTTATGTATAGGAACTCTATTCAGCGGACCACAACGTTTTGAAAACAAGGGGGAATGTGGTATTTCGTATATATATATTTCGTTTCGTTTAAAAGTTTCCAGATCGAGGCTCTCTTACTGTTTTGACAGGGGAAAAAGACACGTGTTTAGTAACTGAAAGAGCATACTGCGAATTCAGGGAGTTGCTGGAGGATTCCAGAGGTTTGGATACAGTGTTAAATCTTGCAGGACTGCAGGTGAATCATCGGGATGAAGACTGCGGGCTAGAAGGACATTTCTAGCGGTACCAAGCAGATCCCGGGTCTCGGGGGTCAAGAGGTCGTGACATTTGGCAGGAGATCGGTTTACTGCGTAGGAAAACAACGGTCCTGGTTCGCCGGGCCATTTCTTATAATCATTCTGTGAAGAATATAGCACCTTGCAGTTATCCTGAGGTGAGTCAATTTTGATTATTTTTACTTAAATGCCGAAACAGAAAGGAAATTATTGTAATGTTGAAGGATGCCATAATCGATCAGAGGATGATGGTGATACAAAAGAAGCTACTACCGTTTACCAGCAGTAATTACAAACCAGGGCGATGAACGGCAAAAGTTGACAGAGGAGCGACAATGGTTATATGGTTAGGTGCTCTGAACCAAAATTTCCAGGATAAAAACTTAGCGAACGTCCGAGTTTGTTCAGACCACTTTATAAACAGTATAGTTTATTTTTATTTTATTATATAAAACATGTTCCGCTGTACATACGTGTAGGGGTGGGGGCACAATTTTATAATTCATTCATTGTTTTTTTCTTTCTTCGTCTTATTTGAAAGCTATATATGTTGGAACTTGGAAAAAAGTTTACCAAGTTATAAATTTCTACTTCTTAATAATAACAGTCACGTCACTGCCTGGAAAAGGGGTAGGGACAGGATGGCTGGAAAGTTGAAAAAAATATATAGGCCCTATGGTATGTTGAATTATATTTGGGGTAAATTTTCTCTGTGATTACAATTCAAGTTATGCTTTTAGCAACATCTCTGACTAATATATAGTTACCCCATTTATGTACCAATTATACAGATAGACATAAATATTTTATTTTTCAGAACAAAAAGCAAAACCCCATGAAAGGGACAGTCCAGATTGGGTCCCCTCTGCGAACATGACAAGTGCTGACAGACAAGTGGTAGATTTAAAATCCTCGGTAGCAAACAGCAGATACACAAGAAAGATAAACAGAAACGGGAAAGTGAATGCTGCAAGGTCTCTTGTTGAAATGTCACAGCTACATCATACTCTAGTGACTGATGACCAAACTGAAATTGAATCTGGAAACGGTGTTCAAAATGACATCAATAAACCACTTTTTGATGCTATGGTAGATGAACTTCAGTCACTGCGTATGGAAAATCTTCAAATGAAAGCAGAAAAATCTACTTTTTCTAACAAATTTAAAATGAACCAGTTTGAAGGAAATGATGAAAAAGTCAAATATTTTACAGGTCTTCCAACATTTTCTCTCTTGTTTGTTATCTTATGAATTTAATGTGTCGCAAAGTTCAGTGACAAGGTACTTTTCGGAAGTCATTGAAATAATGTATGTTTGGTTAAAATCGGTAGTGGTGTGGCCAGATAGAGAACAGTTGAGAAAAACAATGCCAATGCAGTTTCGAAAACATATTGGTACCAAAGTAGCTGTAATTATAGACTGTTTTGAGGTGTTTATAGAGCGTCCATCAAATTTATTAGCTAGAGCACAAACATGGTCTAGCTATAAACAACACAATAAAGACAAAAATGTATTGGGAATAACACCTCAAGGATCTGTTTCATATATATCTAAGGCTTGGGATGACAGAGCTAGTGACAAGCATATCACTAAAAACAGTGGTTTTCTCTCGCATATCTTGCCTGAAGACTTGATGCTAGCAGAGGATTTGATATATCCGAGACTTTAGAAGGTATGTGAGCTGAATCCTGTATTCCACCTTTTACAAAAGGCAAGAAACAACTTTCACCATTGAATGTTTAAAAAACTCGAAAATTGGCAAATGTAAGGATTCATGTCGAACGTGTTATGGGAAATGTTCGACAGAAATATACAATATTAAGTGGTACTTTGCCAGTTGACTTTTTAATACGCAAGAAATGTGAAAAGGTTACCCAGCTTGATAAAATTGTTCATGTATGTTTTGCTCTCATAAAGGATGTCTTCGGAAAATATAAGGAAATGACCCATAGGAAAATTCCATGCATGTCAAAATTTACATTAATAAAATATTGGTTAAAAGTACTTCCTATCTATAGAATAAAGTATGTTCTAAAGTGTCATGTCAAAAAAGATATCTCTGGTAACGGATAAGTATTTCTATATGCGCATGAAAACGGTGATTCAAAGCGAAAATGGTAATTTCCATACATTTGACTGCATATATATTGCAATTTCATACTGATGGCAGGCCTGCCCGTGAACAAAACCGACATTTAAATGTAGGTATTTAACTTAGTTTTCACTGACCTAAAGATTATCCACGGGCATGCCTGCCATCATGGTGAAAAATTGAAAAACGCTTAAAAATTAAACTATTATCCTTGTCCGTCACTCATATATTATAGCGTATACAAAGCGTTCGTAAGCTTCGGTAGCTCAGTGGTAAAGTATGTGGGGTTGCTAAGATATTACGAAATGCTATTCTTTTAATGTGTGGGTTCGAATCCCATACATCGCACGGGTTTTTTTTTTTCAATATTTCCTAATCAAAACACATTATCTACTAAATTTTATTTAACTAAATTGTAAGTTAATAAATTATAATACCTTTTTTCGTCAAAAGTTAATGTTTAACCAAGTTGTATAAGCATCGATATTATTATATACTACTACATGTATATAACAAGACAAAACAAAGTGAAAGTCTCGTATATAACATGCCGTCTCAACAACGTGCTTGTTGTCGTATACTGTTATATGTAACAAGAGTGTCACGGCTGTAGGTTTGTTTGTAATCTGGATCAACGAGTTGAAAATGCTGCTGGGGCATCGGTAAATCACAAAAATAATTTACTTTCGATTTAAATTGTATTTATTCATTGTACAGCCATTTTTACTACGGATTTAAACTGTAAACGTTATCGCCGATTAAGTGACAGAAAACACTATTTTATATAACAGTGGCCTTACACAGGTAAAATCTTAAAGCCATACCATGAATATTCCTGTGGGTCAATCGCTCGCAAAAAACCGAAGACATCCTTTATGCCCTTCTGTAGTTGACTTTAATTAGTGCTGATATCTATGGTTTATGTTGAATTTATGTTGTATATAAAAATAAAAATTAGTGTTGCATCCTGATTTCACATCATGTTTTCATATGTTGGCTGATATTGTATGGAGTTGGACAACAACTCTTTTCTTGGAGAAAACCTGGTCTCCATTTTAAATTGGGAATTCTGTGTTCAACTGCACTGAAATATGCATATTAGCAGCGTGGGGTACACTTTTGGAGGGGGAGAACAATAGACTATGGTTTAAATTTGAATGGACCAATCAGAGAAGAGGTCACCTATGACGTCACGTGCTATTGTTGTAATTTGAATTTCAAATGGACCAATCAGAAAAGAGGTCACCTATGACGTCACGTGCTATTGTTTTAATTTGAATTTCAAATGGACCAATCAAAGAAGTTATATTGTTGTTCCTAAAAAGTTTTTAGAATTTCAAAAAAGTTTTGAATTTAAATGAACCAATCATAGAAGGACTTTGTTGTTGTTCCTAAAAAGTGTCGAATGCCTTCAAAAATTCAAAAAAGTGCAAATTCATCATATATTTGAATCCACCAATCATGTAAGAGTATATTGTTGTCCTAAAAAAATTTGAGTTTCAGAAATTTAAAAAATATGTTAAGTCATCATCAAATGAACTAATCAAAACAAGAAATTTTGATTTTTCAAATTCAAATTCAATGTTTTATAATCAAAAAGTTTAAATTTCTTGTTCCGATTGGTTCACTTGAATATTCTACCATATATAAAGACATGCAACGCCAGCAGCATCTTAGGGGTTGCAGATTTTCGCTGTGTACTATTTTTGTTAATATGTGCCACTTGCAATAGAATAAGACAAGACTACATTTAATGGTAAGTACAAGAATATCAGTATTTAATAATATCAGTATAACATTATTACATAAGAATTGAATTTATTTAAAAAACATTATGGCAGATTACTTACAGTTTCTTTGTATGAAAGTCCATAAGAGTATAATCATTCTCGATAAAAAACTTTCTAAAACATTATTTTTAAAAATCCTTAATCTAACCATAACAGAAAAAAGTGTGATTTTTTTTTAAAAATAACATAAAAAAATAAAATAAATCACTAACAATCATCTTTAATCAATCAAAAAAAATAAAAATGTTTTATGATAATTTAAAATAAAAATCCATAAAAAGGGAAGTATTGTCATTAAAAAACACTGACAACAAGGCGCCATTAAACACTGTTCGAAATATTATTGAAGAACTTGGTCCAAAATATTTTGAATTTTATCAATTTGACGTTCAAGCTTCTCCTTTTGAACCGCCAAATTGAGCTGCCATTGTTCCAGAATTTTTCTGAAAATATAAAAATATATAATAAAACAAAAATCAGAAAAACAATAAATTGCCTGTTAACACTTTTTTACGTTACATCAGGGAAAAGAAAGTTTGGTATATTATTTTAAACAATACAAAATGTACATGTATTTCTTGCGCAGGAGAACGAATATAAGGTCTTATACATGTTTGCGGTGTTCGGTTTTGTCATAATTTGTTATAATCGTCTGCACTGGTAATATCGAATAATAGTTTAAAAATCTACGAACAGTCAAAGGAAGATAACTCCAATTTACATACAATAATTACACTTACATTGGGGTAATTCAATCTCCGAATCGTCATCTGAAGATACTACAATGGTAGTGTCAGAATCATGTCTGAAAAGATAAACATCATAAAGAATTTAAAACAGAGAAAAAATATTCGGATAAATAGTTGAGTTATGGTGTTTAACGTCCCAGTCAAGAATATTTCACTTATATCGAGACGTCGCCAGCTATAGGCGAAGGTACAGAAATTTTGCCTGTGCGTTGCGCTGATGGCATTATACAGCAGGGTTCTTTAGCGTGTCAAACCCACAGTGACAAGGGACCTCGTTTAATTTAAGTTCCCATCCGAAAGAATTGCGACTTTCATTTCGTGATGCCGAGTGCTTGGCGAAAGAACAGTCACTACCCACTTTTAAGTCTTGGATCAGACATAGCCAGAGATCGACCCACGACCTCACACTTACGGAGCGAGCACATACCAAGCTAACTCTAACTTTTTTGAATTTATTCACTAAATGTAACAAGAGGATACAATTTATCAGATGTCTTAAAACGTCGTGTTTATTTCCCTCATATTCTTCAAATTTGCGATTTAAAAAAATAAACATACTATTTACACAATTTATTCTAAATTTACCTAATAGTGTTTTATTTCTAACGACAATCCTGAAATTAATATTTTAACAATCAGAATGTTATATATTAATTACTATCCGCTTTCTGGTAACCTCTGATTCAGCACATCATTAGCATTCGCCGAGTCCATTTGCGGCGACGACACAAGATCAATATGTGGTGAAAGTGTCGCTGGCGTCAGTGGCGATGACAACACGAAGCGGCTGTGGTCGCCCGACACTTTTTCTACACTTGAAAGTGTTGGTGTTGTAGGTGTCCTCAGAGGGAAACCCCAGTTCGATAACTCGGAACCGCTGGATTCGCTCTCGTCAATGGACGAATAAGCAGCAGGTCCAGGTTGATATGTAGACGGGCCAGGCTGCGGAGAAGCGAACAGCCTCTTTGGTCGCGGTGTTTTTCTAAACTTTTTTTTGGTGGCTGTTCGGGCGTTATATTATTTTCCATGTTTTAAAAAAGAAATTTTTAAAAATTTGAAGAAAAACTTTTTTCGCTAAAATTAATGTTTTAAATTGTAAATTTTTTCAGTTTAAGATTCAAGACAGATATGAGCGGAAATATTTATAAGGCTCGAGAATAATCGAATGAGTTGGTTTACCAATCAAATTTTAGAATGACGAACCCAGCCCTAATAAGGTGGCTGGATATGATTTTTTTTTACATAGGTTCATATAGCAAAATATACCCAAAAAAACAGATATGGGATTGTACCACCTTAAACTTTTTTTACCATCATCACATGATTTTTCCCTTGCAAACGGGTTTTTTTAAATTGAATAAAATGTGCTTACATGATAAAAAACGTGATGTTACAAAAATATAATATGTAACCTATTTTCAAACATAATATGATCTCTTTTTTTCCACTCTAGTTTTTTTCAATGAAATGTGTTAACGTAGTCAAAACCACGATGCTTAACAAAAAGGAATTATATCATGATAAAATATTTTTTTACACTCAGAGGGTTATGACATTCTCAAGCTTAACCAACCCAGCAATAACTTAATGTAAATATTTAAGGCTGAATGTAGAAATACATTGTCAAATCTGTTATCGCGTTTTTACAGTTATCATCATCTAATTTATTTACCCCAGAGGTTTAGAGGTTACATAACGGAACAGTCCATCTATAATTGAAGACCCCACATCACTCTGATGGTCATTTTCAATTAAAAAGTTTTTTATCATACCGTCGATTGTTTTTAGATATACAATAAGCCAATGACAAGTAAAATTGTTATTTAATTAAAGTTTGTTATTTAACTACAATGCCTCTAGAAGCCGTTTTGTTTAGGGTTTTTTTGTTTGATATGAAAGATGGAATAGTCCATTTACAGTTGCCCACCCCTGATGGTCATTGTCGCAAAATGAAAATGGCGGTGACCGGTTTTCTTGGTTTGTTTGTGCTGTTTTCAACAACGTATTCAGCAGAATGGTCGAAGTGTTGCGGTGACATAGCGGATAAAATTTTAATATGTAACACTATGAATGTAGATTGTTCAACCATCTCTCTCCAAAACTCGTGCTTTGCTGGGAAGAGAGAAGACCAGCATGAAGATGTTGCTAGTGGAGACACAGGAACAGTTCGGCATGTGTCAGACATTTACAGAAAGTATTAGATGGCGCAGGGAAAAACGCACATGAGGTAAGTAAAGCATACATTCTATATGACACAACCCTACCCTTTTTTAAATACGATATCTGCACGTCACCTTTACAATATGCTCGGGAAACAATGCTCCTATTTCACTTGTACATACGAACGCCAGTGTTTGATTTTTTACTTTTGCAGTGCGTACTCCCAAACATATGATTACAGTCTGACCAATTCAATTTATTTATTTGTCCAGATCGGTACATTTTAGTGTGCAAAGTTCCCATTAAGGTATTTTTTGTCATTAAGTGTTTTATTTTGATACAATTTCCATACAAAAAGTCCGAAATTTTAGTACTTTTAATTTTTTTTTAAAAAATGTCAAAAATGCGTCTAATTAGACCTTAACATTTTATGGTACAAATCCGTCAAAAACGGACAAATCCGTCGAATTGGTCAACCTGTGGTTATATGTATGCAACCGACTGAGTGATATCGTAAACAACTTTGACCTGTCCGCTTGGCCTTTCATGGACCAAATACATCGGTGTTTATATTGTATACATCATGAGAAATAATAATAATAATAATTTATTGGATAAAACCATAGTTATGTACAGTGTGCATCCAGTAAACATGTTATAATAAGACAAAGGTATAAATTAATTGATACAAATATAGTCATATACTCACCTCATACAGAATTAAATGACAGGTCAATGTTGTTTGCCTATACCTGGTGTCAAAATTACAAATCCACGTGTGTTTATGTTTCTAGATCCCCTTTTTTCAATGAATTGGTGAAATTCGATTAGGTTTCTAGACCCCCTCACTTGATGTAATTGATATATATATACCGTGCGATATTGTTTATGGTTTCTAGATCCCCCTCTCTCGATCATTACTATAACGAGTGCGAACTACTATTTTTATAAGTTTAGATCATACGTATTTTAACGTTTGCAACACAAGACTATGTGTTTTTTATGTTACAAACATACAGTTACAAACATACATTTAAAGACAAAATACACGAGGTGCGTCTTTGGTAGCGGTCAGAATAGTAACAGCTATGTAACATTATTGGGAACCATGTTAAACAGTACGGTGAAACTTGTAGAAATTAAAGTCTGTAATGTAAATAACATAAAAGCAGAGTAAATAGCACATTGACTTACCAGAAAGCGACCCAACCATTCAGATCATGCAATTTCAAACAGGGGTGTGGTTACAATTTTTCGACCATGGTCAATTCGGCCCAAGACGATTTACCCATGGTCAGTTCGACCCAAGACGATTTACCCATGGTCAGTTCGGCCCAAGACGACTTACCCATGGGTAATTAGGCTTACTATGTGGGTCTTTTTACTACATTTTATTTAGTTTATAATTTTATTTACTTTTTAAAAACAAGTAAGATATTGTGTAATACTAGGACATTGATAAATAAAATATACCACATTTTTAGAATTTAATTACATTTTTGATATAGCTCATTCAAGTACGAGCATTGGTCATTCTACTACAAATAGTCCAACGAGTACAAGTGTCAACGCCATTCTATCCAGTCCAAGTGTCAGCACAGACACTGGTCCTTCAAGTACAAACAGTCCACCTAGTACAAGTGTCAGCACTAACACCATTCTTTCGAGTCCAAGTGTCAGCATCAGTCCTTCTAGTAGAAAAAACATCGATCCTCTTAATACAAGTTTCAACACAAACATCATTATTTCCAATCCAAGTGTCAGCACAGACATCGGTCCTCCCAGTTCAAGTGTCAGCACAACTCAGCTGGAATCCACAGTATTCCTAGGTAAGCTCAACTGATTTTTTGGTTAAAACATAAGTGTCTCATACATTTAAGAGATTAAAACATGTTTTAAAATGATATTAAAGTGCTAAGAATTGTAAACATCATGTTGTAGATGGACACATAATTAGTTCAAATAAAAATAGGATAACATAAAAGTGATCTATATATTATATGCACTAGATGTCTGTTTCAGAATACAATTCATCATCAACAGTGCTTTGACCAAAACTTATATCAGGAAAAGGTTTTACCTGTAAATAACACATTTTTTAGTAATCAGAAACATGTGGATTATTGCAACTGCTACCATTTATTTTTTAAACTTGTGTTCCATAAATCTGTACATTTAAAAAATCATATAATACTCTTGTTTTATGTAGGTCCACACTATCACAAAAGATTCAACCAGGATCGATTTATCAACATTAACCAGGATAGTACAGACTTCAGTCACCACATCACCTACCATCGTCACTTCACCCTTCATTTCAACTACCTCAGCACAGCATGTACCCAACCTTTCCCTACAAACCACAGGCACTTCTCATCATAAGGGTGGTAAGGATTTATTTGATTGGCACTATTTACTCATTTCTGCAATTATCATAATTTTTGTAATTTTTACTTGTCTAGTGTTCATTTTTTATAAAATCAGAAAACAGAAATCTAAGAGAAAGCATATAATAAAGAATTTACCGAACGATGACGAAATTTTCAGTACTGAGAGTAACAGTGATTCATTTGATGAAGAAATAAATACTTCAGACGATAATGATGGTGCAACAAAATTGGTATATGTACCACATGGTAAAACTGATTTCATGTTTTGAAAGCATATTAGATAATATATTTTGTTTGATGGAAGTGGTATCGATGAATAGTTCTATTTTGATTGAAATCAACTATTTGCAAACCCCCTCTATTGATTTATATGTATCACATGGTAAAACTGATTTTATGTTTTGAAAGCATACTAGATAATATTTTTTGTTTATTTGTTTGATGGAAGTGCTATCGATTAATAGCTCTATTTTGTTTGAAATCAATTATTTGCAAATCTCCTCTATTGATGTATATGCACACATGGAACATAATGATTTTATGTTTTGAAATCATGCTATATAATAGTTTTTAGGAAGTGGAACAATCCTCTACCTCTGGTTTTAAATTTATAGTAACTAACGGTAATGCAACGGGTGTATTTATTTTTATACGAATGTTATTACAAGCAATGTTAAATGTTAACATTTTAAAATGATATTTTTTGTTTGATGGAAATGTAAAAATGAATAAACTAATTTTGTTATTCTAACTATGACTTATATTGTAAATAACCAACATTATTAGGGGATACGAGAGTGTCATGACCGCAATAGTAGTAAGAGTATAACACATATACATCACTCGCTATTAGGTGCGTTGTCACTGAGTATAGAAAAAAAACTACAGGTTAAACCTTTGATAAAAGTTTTTTAACAGATAGTCTTATTCAAACATTTTTATATCTTTTCTCGCAGATGGGCGCATTTAAATGTAGCTGGCCATATTGTGACGCAAAATTTGAGTGCAAGGATGATTTGCAGACACACGAATCTTTTCATGCAGACCTAAGCCTTTTTAGCGAGTTTACGGATACAGAAAATTTATACCTATTTGACCACGACTTACAGAAGGTTTCAGATAATCATAAATATATCCGGACATTTGCCACATGATGATGCGATTTCGAACAAAAGTAGACAGCTATCTGATACAAACCACAACCAGAGACCTAGTTATAGTTCACCTGCTTTTCAGTCTACTGGTGTGGAATATGATTTCGATCCAATACCCTCAAGTTCCCGTGTATACTCGGATATCGAATCATACGATATGGATGCCCAATGCCCAATGAAGGTTAACGAACGAACTTTTAAAAATAGCGTTATTGATAGACATTACAAGGTAAAATTTCATCCTGATGAAGCATTACAAAATCAAAGACTTTCGGATCTTCAAAAACAACTGTGACATGTTTGAAAAAGTTTTAAGTGAAGCTAAAAATGGATTGCAGGGAAATGACTTGATGAGAGTCATTATTAATCACCCTAGTCCCACGAACCCTGTACAAGTTCCTCTTCAGAAAGTGGACGAACTAACCTCTGATAAAGTCATGGACTACCTGGAAAATGTATTGAACAGTCACGAAAATCTCGAAATGGTTCAAGAATTATCTTTAGATGTAGGCACAATGCAACTTCCTAGTGGTGGAGCACGCGTCAAAATAACTCGATTAACAGGTCCGAACAACTCTCTATCAAGAAAATATTCTATTATTGAAATACGGAACCAGGATTCCACATGCCTTGCAAGAGCCATTTTAATGGGTTACTTGAAAACAAAGACCATGAGCACCAAAGAATGGAAATCCTTAACGTCTGTAGATGCTGATTTGGACATCGTAGATTTAGTATTAAAACATAAAGCTTGTCCAGAATGGTATTTTAGGGACTTGAAAAAAGAAAAAAACGCCCATCGTCAAACTGAACTAATTTATAAGTTATGCCAGCAATTGAACATTTCTACCTTTACATATCTCAATATCAATGACATCCCAGTATTTGAAGATTATTTCGGTATTCAGGTTTTGGTTATTTGTGCGAGAATGGGGAATAAATTTTTACGCGTACCTCCCAAAAACAGTACTTCCCCACGTATCTATGTTTATCTTGTCGAATATGATGGAGTACCACACTTTCATGCCATAGTGAATATTTGCGGGTTTTTGGTGCTTCAAAGTTTTGTGAAAACTGTCTCATACCTTACAAAGAAAAACACCAATGCGAAACTTCCTGTTTAGTGTGCAATTCCAAAAACTGTAGTTTAAAAACGGACCAGGTTAGTTGCCGTCGTTGTCAAATCACTTGCCGTTCGTTGGAAAAACATTTGGAAAAAAGGCCACGAAAAAATAAAATGACAATCTCTATGTGCGAACATTACTGGAAATGTCTTAATTGTAAAAAAGTAATCGATGTAAGTAAGAGAAAGAAAGAATTGCATCAGTGCGACCAGTACGAATGCAAGTCTTGCGGACAATTTGTTGGATATGATCATCTCTGTTACTTAGAGTGCTAGATGCAAAGAAAAGCACTGGGAAATTTATATTTTTTGACATTGAAACAATGCAGAATGAAGTATGGTCATGTGCTGATGGTTATGAACCCGACAGGACCCCCGAATGCTTTGACTGCAAAAATAAAAATGCACCGTGTAAAAAGTGTGCCAGTTGCAAAAATTGTCACCAGAGTCTTTGCGGCAAATATTATCATCAGGCTAATTTGGTAATTGCTCAAAAGGTTTGTCCGACGTGTATAGATGACCCTCTCTTACCAAAATCAAAATGTAAAAAATGTGGTCATATATGTCGAGATTGTAACCGTGTTCAAAAGGATGAGACGGAATTTGATGTACCCCCGTGTCAGACAACATGTGGGTTTCGCGAAGTCATATTCAAAGGTGAGAACTGTATAAAGGACTTCGGACAGTGGTTATTTTCAGAAACACACAAAAATTTTACGGTCTTTGCGCACAATATGCGATGCGTTCCTTTGATGGCTACTTCTTATTAGAATATTTAATAGATCAGTCAATCAGACCGGACAAGATAATATTTTCAGGATCCTGCATAATGTATATGCTAGTTTGCCGTGGTCTCATTTTAAGACTTTTAGACAGTTTAAACTTTTTACCCATGTCGTTATCTAAGCTACCGGGCGCATTTGAACTCAAAGAATTAAAAAAGGATATTTTCCGCATTACTTCAATAAACCAGAAAACGCCCACTACGTAGGGGTATATCCAGATGTCAAGGAATACGGAATTGATACCATGCCACAGGACGATCGAGGGAAGTTTTTGACCTGGTATATCGAAAAGGTCACCGCAGGGTCAATCTTTGATTTCGAACAGGAAATAGTAGCATACTGCCCTAGCGATGTTGACATTTTACGTAGAGCATGTTTAACTTTCCGAAATATTTTGCTGAGTATCACTGGAGAAGAAGTACTTGTTAATGATGAGGGTTAACCGGAAACCATCATAAAAAATGCTATCGACCCTTTCAACGAAATAACCATTGCATCAGTATGTTCTGCAGTTTACAGAACCAAATTTTTAGAGGAAACGTGAAGTGTCAAAGTACGATCCGACGGTCTATCGGATACATGGTTACCTGCAAAAAAATAAACGGTAAATTTTCTGTTTATCAAGGTGAATGGATTGGGGAACAAGATCTGCATGCAAACGATATATATATCGAAGAAAAACAGTTTGAGAAATCTCCTATAGCTCGGTTACCTGGCAACGGTTCTTCTATAGCTCGGTTACCTGGCAACGGATATGTGCAAGATCAATACAGTAAAGCGCCTATTAAATGGTTGGAATGGATTGTGGAACAATCGCGACAGACGGGAAAACCCATTTATATACAACATGCTATAAATCAGGGCGAATATCGGTTACCAAACACCAAATACAAATTAGATGGCTATTGTGCGTCTACAAACACGGCTTATGAATACAATGGTTGCTTGTATCATGGTTGCAAGGACTGTTTTCCTTTGAAACGACAAATCACTAAAGTTCCAAAGACAAAACAATCGTTAGATGAACTCTATTGTTTGACTGTCAAAAAGAAAGAATACATCAAATCATTGGGGATGAACTATGTGTCAATTTAGGAGCATGAGTTTTTAAAAATGCTGAACGTTACCAAAGAGGCAAAAAAGTTTACTGAACAATTAGATATACAAGAGAGACTTAACCTCCGCGATTCCTTCTTTGGAGGTAGAACAAATGCAATCAAACTACAAAAAAAATGCGGAGTGGGGGAACGCATTCACTATTATGACGTGTGTTCTTTATATCCCGCTTGTAATAAGTATGGGAAATATCCTATCGGTCACCCCGTCGTCATGACCACCAACCTAGAAAATATCAATTTGAAAGATATTTTCGGAATCGTGAAGTGTAAAATTTTGTGTCCGCATCAATTATACTTACCTGTATTACCTGTCAAATGCAATGGGAAATTAACATTTTCTCTTTACAGGACCTGCGCAGAACAGCAGAATCAAAAACCGTGTCATTGCAGCGACATAGAAAGGGCGTTAATCGGTACTTGGTGTTCCCCCGAATTAATGAAGGCTATTGAAATGGGATATAAAGTTATGAAAATATACGAAGTATATCATTGGTCGGAAACAACCCAATTCAATCTGGAAACAGGAGTTGGATGTCTGTTTGCCGATTACATAAACATGTTTCTGAAAATTAAACAGGAAAGCAGCGATTGGCCTGCGTGGGTTAATAAGGAGGGTGATAAGACGGAATATCTTCAAAAGTACCTTGCACATGAGGGAATACTGTAAGACCCTTATTACATTCGTCAAAACAAAGCGTTGCGTTCACTTGCAAAACTGTTACTAAATAGTATGTGGGGGAAATGGGGGCAGAGAGACAATTTACCGCAAACTTGCTATTTTTGTCGTTGTTTGTTGGATCCTACTAAAAATGTCAAAGATTTTCAAATCATTACAGACGACACTATACAAGTGTCATTCGAAAATATTGAAGGTTTTGTTGACGAAAATTCTTAAACCAACGTTTTCATTGCAACATTTACTACATGCTGGGCACGACTAAAACTTTATGGTATCATGAAAATGTTACAAAGACGCGTACTTTACCACGACACAGATAGCGTTATTTACGTAAGCAAAAAAGGAGACCAAGAACCTGAATTAGGCGATTATCTCGGAGAGCTAACATCGGAATTAGATGATGGTGAATTTATAGAACATTTCGTTGCTGGTGGTCCAAAACAGTACGCATACTTAACCAACAAAGGTAAACAGGTTTGCAAAATACGTGGTTTTTCTCTTAATTACACCAATATGAAACTTTTGAATTTTGAATCCATGTTAGAGTTAATTGAGCAATCAAATGACCGAAACAGTGTCGATGATGATTCGGACAAAAGTTGTAGAAGAAAACGTAAGCATAATGAACAAAACACTATAACTGTGATAAATCGAAACAAAATTTGTAGAGACAAAATTACTAGAACACTATATAATCGCATTGAGGAAAAGCGCTACAAATTAGTCTATTCAAAACGAGTTATTCAAAACGACAGTTTTGATACATTACCATATGGATAATAAACAAAACAACATCGATTTCGTTTTTAAATTTATTGAATAATACATATACTCATTAAAATTTTAACCATTTAATATCGTCCTTCTGTGTTATCTTTCTTGTTTTTTTTAAATCCAGGTGGTGCCCCCCTTTGTTTTTCTTTTCACTACAAAGCCTCCTCCCGATTGCGATGGTGCTACATCACGACCTGCTGTGTTTGTGGCGTATTGCTTGCATAATATAAATTTGGGGATGTTCATTTTTTCTAACGATTCCATAAATACGGTACATCCGTTTGGAGCATAACTTTGATTTTGACCAATGGAATATAAAATCAAATCGACTATATTTGATCCTTCTATTTTTTCACCGTCTATTGTAACTTCACCGATGGCATTCCAACACAGGATATTACTGTTATTTAGCAATAAAAAATCGACAAGTGATTTAGCTTTCCGGTATGAATGTTTAGGTAAAACGTTTGTCAATATTTTGAAAACGTCAGAATCTCTGGTATTTTCTCTTGCTGAGTCATGTAGACCCGTGTTCACCGTCGATTCTAAGTTCTGCAAAGTCTGCATTGTGGTTTGACCCTGAACTGTCTGGTTCTGCTGCAAAAGTCTTTGATATTTCGTCTTGGACAAGAGTACCATTTCTTCCGCTATCTTGGATATATTTCAAAACAGGTTTCAGTATAACCAAATTCACACTAAGATACTGTTTGAGATTTTGTACCTTTTTCCGCCGTGAAACAGTCTTAGAAATCACAATTTCTATGAACTGTCGATAAGGACCTAATTTTCCGATATAATAGTTACTTAATTGAACCGTTCCCCTATATATGTTTTAAAAAAATTTCACACAGGATCTTCCAATTGAGAATCTGTGATAGAGTTCAGAACTAACCTCCTCTGTTTATCGGTAGCATTGTACAAAAAACGCAAAAAAGGTAAATGCGTCTGTACTGCTCGACTCATTGTCATATAATGAATGTCTAACACATGTTAGCGTTTATTTATTATTTTGGGACATACTAGTAGTAGATGATTGTATCTTCGTCAGGAAAAATATTTGACCTCAAACGATATGTCTCGTTAACAATACAAGGTGTCATATCACAAAGCAAATACCCATATGGCTCTGAGGTTGCCATTTCATATGCTTTTTTGAAATAATCCCCTCTTCCAGGGAATATTTGACTTCCAAACGTAGCAATTTGTCCTAATGCACGAGGAGTTTTAAGTGCAATAAGGTACTGACACTGAAGTGAGATCGACCTTGCATATTTACCGGGCATAAAAAGGTTATGAGTCAACAATATAACCGTCACACATTTATGATGAGCCGCTACTTGGAACAAATGCAGTGAATCTTTGGATTTGACAACGTCATCTATAGGGTCATCGAGTACTAACACCGTGTGGTCCGAGTGTTCGCTCCATTCTTCAATCTCATCTCTTGTTGGTAGACCTTTATGTAAAATAAGTGACGGAATATCCTTTTCAATATCATCAAAGAGTGATTGGTACTCACTATATGCAAACACTATATTTTTTGGACAAATGTTAAACATTCCTGCAGCATGCTTAAGAATTCTACATGTCAATTTTGTTTTTCCCGTCATTGTACTACCAGTTATCATGATTGTACAGGGACTGACAAATGGTAAGAATGATTTAGTTTCCCAGCAATCTGTGTTTGACATCTAATTGCTTTGAAGGCTCCTTAAGAAATACATTCAATAACTAAGTTAACTTAAATTTATAACTGAACACGACAATTTTGATATATAAGTTTTATTTTAAGCAATTAAATTATTTTGATACATACTTGACAACATATTTATCAGGAAAATCTACATTTTGAAGAACATTTACAATAGATGACATATTTACATCTTTACATTTCATTAATAAATAATATAATACAAAATAGCCACACTTAATAGAATGATAACTCTGAACTGTAATAATATTGTGATAATAAACGCGAACATTGCGTTTTAAAAAATCTTCAAGTCTGTAATCATAATAAGACGCGGCATTCCCAAAACTGTCAAAAACTCAGCATAATCAGAACTTTTGAACCACATGACAACCCAATGACTACCAGGAAGATGTGAAGTGTCTGTATTACAGATATATGCCGAGGGATAAAGAGTTACCCTCCTTGGTAATGTATCTACCGAAAACACACCTTTTACTAATATAGAAAAACAGGTTTTCATTTATAACGCACTGTAGCTGGTCAGTGTTCATACTTGTGTGTATTTTATGTCTCTAGACTGATCGATCTCTATCAAAGCCGGAAATTCAGCATATGCAATACATTTTAAAGTCTCTGTAGTGTTGCTGGCAAATTTCACTTCAAATCTAAGGTTTCCTTGGCGGACAAGGTTTATATACTCCTATCCTAAGTCACACGGTGATAAAAAAATGCATAAATTGTAAACCCTTGTCTAAACGATGATCTCGTTATTATCAAACCTGCATCTTTATTCCATTTTTCCGATACTTCGAATAGGTTCACAAAAGTCGTGACGTAATTGTTGTTTGATCCCACATCAATTTCCATAGGGCGACCCGGTATGCTTTCACCATTAACGTAGAGTGCTACTTCGTCTGCCAGATTAAGAAAATTAAAAGGGTTTTTGGTATAATCGCCATTTACTGCAGCTTGTTTGACGAACATGAAGTAGGCCTTTGATGGCAAATTGTTGGTCCAAACGTTCTGCCAAATACATGAACCGGAACCGGAAGGACAAGTCTGCATTTTTACCTCTGTTCTGGTAAAAGGGTATTTTGCTGTATGATCCTTTAAAATTTCTGCATGATTAAGCAAAACCCCACTGTCAACTTTTACCATACATGCTTTGAAAGTTATGTCCAGAATCAGGTTTGGTTTCACCACTTATCAGCATGAAAGGGGCACGGTCACGGAAAAGCTTTAAGTGTAAACTGACACCATTCACTAAATATTTATCCAGACGAAATACATCTTCGTACAACGGCCCTTCCAAATCAAATATACGTGACTATTTTGTAAAACCATACCTTGAAATCAACCCACCATTACTTCAACTAACACAATCGTTATCCTCCAAATCTGGATCATCAAGATAAAACAACTGCGATTCTAACTGAGAATCGCCAACATCGTATCCGTTAGAAAGAATCTGCTTAAGATATGCTTTCCAAGGGTAATGATTTGTATTGAGCGACACGAGTTTACCATTCATATAGACGTCTATTTGACTCCAGATAGTTTACAATGGCATATTAATGATTCCTGTATTTTCACTAGCAGCGAGGGCAGATCCGTTGGCCTTTACTATCTTACATTTGGCATATAACCGACTACGACGTAAATCAATGTATTCATTACCTTGGCCTGGTACTGTTATTTCGATAGGAGAATCGGTATCGCTAAACGACGAAACTGGCCTGCATTCATTGAAATAAATTTTTTCCACCGCTACTTGATTCGGAGGGGTCGTAAATATAGATAATCCGTCAGGTTGTCCAATTTCTGTTATTTTATCACTGAGAAATGCCATCCTATTTCCTTATCTTTGAGAATATGTTATTGGTCAGCAATTGTGTTTTACGTTTACGAGACTCTCTTGAAGATTCCTTTTGAGGTATATTTTTTGTATTACTACCCTTCTGACTTCTCTTCTTTGATGCTGCACCTTTAATGGCTTTTCTTGAACTGACTTTCCTCTTAAGTTTTTTCTCTTTTATAGGTATATGAGGTATGTCTTCTTTTATCGCGTCTTTTATGTCAGATTTAGCCCTCTCTTCCGCCGCAGCAACCGGTGTTACTTGTTTTCCTATGACTTTAATTTCATCACCATTATCTGTACTTGAATTTGCGGTGACAGGAATGATATATGGCTTTTTTCAGTACATACCGCTTATACCTCCACCAATCTGTCGCTTTTTATATTTACCGGGTTGGAATTTTCCATTTAACATATTTGCATAAAATGCCCTCCATATTCGCGGATCCGAAATGTAAGTTGATCCAACCATGATTAGAACAGTACTTTTCTAATGTGTAACGTTACCGTTGCTTCACCAGTTAAAAATGAAGCCAATTCGTGTTTGGATGTAGTTATATAGAATTCCACTTCCTGCACAAAACTTGTTTTTAACGGTATGGCATAAGGCGCTGTAAAGATTAAGTTACCTTCCTTTTCGATATAAACTCGTCTTAATAGCGGTAATTCTCTATCTCCAACAATACTGTCATCACATAAATTACAATACATATATAAATCCGCGTCCGTTGGTTGTAAACCTAAATATGCGAATTCTAGCAATGATACCACCCAGTTTCCCGACAAGTTTCCCTTATTCTCTGGATAAATATGTTTACTGTCAGTAGATCGAAGCACTATTCGTATAGACATGTTGATAATGACTGAATCTTTTTGTTTCATGACACTTCGTTATATTGGCTGGAGGTCTGCTTTCTTGATCCATGAATTCAATTTCGAAGGCCAATGCTGCCACGAAACAAAGACTTGTTTTTCATTATTGACAGTACGCTCTTTTAAAATTTTGTGCACTTTCCACAAAGTATTTTCGTCTTTATTTGATTTTTGTAACTCTTGGGTATAGAAAGTGCCAGAAATAGGATCATTGTTGAAATCCTTAATTTTATAGATTGGAACACCTTCCCTTTTATATCTATGACTAATTTGAAAATTTCGCCCGTCCATTTTTGATGATATTCTCTTCTAAATGGATGCTTTAAAAACATTATCCTCACCGAATCATTGACTTTAAACTTAAAAATAGACTTTTTTCTTTTTGGGTACTGAACGTTTCGTATTGTTTAAACTTATTTTATTTCTAACCAAATACATATTCAGTCTAACTTCATTTTCATTTTCTTTGTTTACCTCTGAAGGTGCCATACTTTTCAGTGGACGTGAAGGGGTATTATTAATACTTTTAACAATGTTTTGAAGTTCGCTCAAGAAATGATATGACTGTTTTTCAGTAAACATTCTGTATAGACGATTTTTGATGTTTTGTATCGCTCTTTCAGCAAAATTGCTTTTAGTTTCATTCTGTGTAAAGATGATGTGTATTCCCTTATCTTTGAGAAATGACATCACCTGTTTGTTTTTGAATTCGGAACCTTTATCTACTCTTAATAAAGTAGGTTTTCGACCTGTCAATAATAACTGCTCTATTGCTTTTACGGTTGCTGTTGCTGTTTTTTTGTCTCATTGGAACTGCAAACACATAACGAGAGAAAACGTCTTGCGCTACAAGAACGTATTTAATACCATCATTTGATTTACTAATGTTTTGGACATCCATCAGATCGGCGTCCCATTGCGAATCAAGGCCTTGAACAATCACCCTATTTCTTTTAAATTTAGTCTGTACTCTTTTTTGCAAAGCGTAAGAATCCTGATCCGATAAAAACTGCCTAATTCGATGTAATCCTATCTTATATTTTCCCTCCTTCCTAACAATTTGATATAATTTTTCAGGCCCTGCAAAAGAACCTGCATGTTTAGGGTCTGTCCAAATACTATGTAAATAGCCCTTTTCCTCCGGGGACAACATCATTAATGTTTGATTGTATTTTAATTCATATCTTTTATCCTGTCTAGACATCAGTTCATTTCAGGTACAAAAGTATATTTTACCTATATAAACATTTCTTTAAAACGACATGACTTCAAAGTCCATTAACCAACCTCAATGTATAAGTCACTCTATCGTGACAAAAGTGTGTCCCTATATACGTGACACTTATCTGCCTCTATGGACAACAAATACATGCTATTCAGTTACAAATATATCAATTACACATAAACACCCTTAAAGACCTCATTATAAAATATTTCATTGCTTGAATAGTAAATTGTATTATTCTCTTGACAGTTACTACAATGAAACAGTTTATTATGAAATCATATTTAAAAAACAACTAAAACACATAAAATGTTTAACTTATTTAATATAAAAATGATTAATAACGTATTAACAATAATTTTTATATACATAACATATTATAATTTCCATATTAACATGAAAATCGTTAAAGTATTATCACGAAACTTTAAATGTTCTGACTCTATTGGACATTTTTCAGTACACCGTGAAATCATTGGGATTACAGTTTGAACATCTTAGAAAACCTAATTGATTTTGATGATCATTTGACTCTTCGCAAAATGTCACTTTTTCTAATTCATCAGACAATAGTTGTCTAACTAATTTCATTGCGTTTTTAACATTGTCCCATTGTTCAAATGTTAGGGAAATCCCCTTTCTTGTTGGAACAATCTCTTTTGCATCATCGGGTAAGAACCATCGTCGCACATCCACTCTAGCAAATGGTCTTTTCACTGAAACGTGAAAATTACTCCCTAGATGTATTCTAGTGTCAACCTCGATTTCCTTGTTTGCGAAAAGCTTAACTGCTTCATCTATATCTTCTGCATAACGTTCTTCTAATTTCTTCCACATCTCCAAATTCAAAGCCACCCCTTTCTTTGTAGGGCAAGGTCCTCTGAATCCGACTTCATACAGTCTGATATGAACCTGTATTTTGCCTGCAAATGGTTTTACAACATATCGTTCATCCCCTAAATGCAGGCGGCAAATCTCTACATTGTCTTTGAAAGTTTTTGGTGTTTCTAAACAACTCTCCGTTTTCACATCGTCTTCTATCAGAGGAGTGTCTATCATAAGTTCCTTGTTTTCAAAACTGTCCGAAGCATTTTCATCTACATGAACAAAGTCCTGAGATTTTTCTTCACTCTCTCAAGAATATTGAAACGTATCTTTCTTCTACTTTTCTTCATAGGTCCTACCTTAGGCGCCTCTTTCTTATAATCTACTGGTGTCCAGCAGTAGGATAGCCAAGTCCAAATTGTGCGTTGGTTTTAAAATTTGAGACCTTCCGCGGTAAATAAAAAGGGATTACTTTTTGGCAAGTGTCTGAACCCGAAAAAAATTCGCCATTTTCAGAATCGTTTTTATACCATAAAATTAACATTTCTAGCTACGAATATGATGCAAGCGTGTGAGGAATTAACTAAACTTTCTATATGTATCAAAAAGTCCGAGATAAAACGCCACATTTACTTAAAATTACTGATATCCCGACGATAACCGATTTCTCTTGGAAATCAACAGAAATTTCTTCTCCATTTTTGAAACTGGTACGTTTTTTGTGTAAAGAATACTTTTCCAAGAAATTTTAATACAATGTCAGAAAATTATTATATTATACGCCAGTAAATTATCGTACCTGGTGCATGAGGGTTAAATATGCGAAAATCGCAAAAATCCAACAGCATGATTTCAGTACGTCTTGTTGTCAATGAAAACAAATATGGCCGCGACCTTGATAAACATTGTTCCAACGTAATGACGTAAACAACGTTCACCGTGTCAAATATATAGGTCAACTGTCTACTGTATATACACAGTACACGCAATGTACAGTACAGACCTGTCGAAAGTTTAACACTAAGCAAACCAAAAGAAGTCAAAGCTCGACTGCTGAGTGCCTAAGGTATGGAAAGGTAGCGATCGAAAAGCTGCTGAGAGATAGATGGCAACTGCTGTCGATATAACACCAAACGAGGAACCAATATGGGTTGCCGGCACTAATTCGTCAGCTGGGTGCTTAACTTTGTACAGGTCTGTACTGTATTTATCGATTTTTTTGCAACAGGCATCCTCATCTGGCACACATCATATGACATGTGTTTGTTGATGGAGATACTTTAGGACCCCAACAGGAATAAATAAATAGGGCCTACTTTAATAAATAAATAAATAAATGATAAATAAATAAAATAAATAAGAAATTCTACAGAGAAATAAGTTAGAGCTGGGATACAGTATATTGAGCAGGTTACAAAATGTCTACCAGGTTAGAGATGATAAATAAATAAATAAATCAGAAATTGTTCAGAGAAATAAGTTAGAGCTGGGACACAATATGTCAGCAGTTAATAAATAAATAAATAAATAAATCAGAAATTCTACAGAGAAATAAGTTAGAGCTGGGACACAGTATGTTGAGCAGGTTACAAAATGTTTAGCAGGTTAGAGATGATAATAAATAAATAAATAAATAAATCAGACATTCTACAGAGAAATAAGTTAGAGCTGGGACACAGTATGTTGAGCAGGTTAGTGATGATAAATAGGATAAATACATAAAAAGAGATCCAAATAAGTTGCATTTTGTCTTTCCTCAAGGTACTAACATGAAATGTGGCATGGGTACCATGGAAAGTAACCTCAGATATTTTTTTGGAAAAATAAAACAAATATTGTTATATGAACAAAATTAACATTTAAAAAATAAAAAATAAAGTTAAAAAAAATTATGAACAGGCAGATAGTTAGAAATTTTGTCATATTGTTGTTTGTTAAATGAATGACAAGTGGGCCATAATAGCATTTAAAAGGACTAAAATTGTCTAAATTATCAAATTTAATTTAGAAACTACACAAACAGGTGATTTTTTGGGGGACAGGTACTTTCTAGTTGTTCTGGCTGTGATAACTAGATAAATCATTTACAAATAAATCAAAAACTATGGGATCATATGGCAGTGTTCATTCTAGAAAGGGGCTGTTGATCCTTTATTTTGCCAAATGGCACCATTGTAAAGGCCATAGTTGGCCACATTTGAAATTAGATTTCAAATGCAAGTTCAAAATATTTGATAGCATTGTCATATATAAAAGCTACATCATATGAAACTTTTAAATACTTCATTACAAAGGCTTTTACATCAGCCTAAAAGACTACAAGTCACATCAAACATTAGATGTATGCAAAATCATTGATGTTATTCAACTTGTTATTAGAGGAATTTTATTAGAAATGAACCCATCTGAAAAAATCCTAGAATGAACACTCATGGTTATTACTATTTACACATAATGGAACATTTTTCAAAGAAAAATGCATTATGTGTGTCTAAACCAACTTTGTAAATTGTAATAATGTTGAATGTCTCATTTCATGTAAAATTAAAACATAACAATATCTTTAATGCACTAGGAATTAGATATCATCAGACATTTATGAATGTTTCATTTTATATAGAATTAAAAAAATCAACACATATCAATAGCCTTAACATACTGGGAATTATATACCATTACACATTTATGAATTGAATGCTTCTTTTGATACTGAATACCTCTTCTTCACCACATGAATGCTTTTCATGCACCCTTGCCTGAAGTGTAGCATACAGCTAACAGCATAGGTTAAAATCTTACTATGTCAGAAAGTTTGCCAGATCTCTTGTTGAGGGGTGTGATTTACCTCAGGGATGAAGCCTGAATATTTTGAGTTTGGGGCCAGCTCACTTCATAAAAGAATTTGTAACAGTACTAAATGGCTTAAATGTGTAAACATTAAGTGGCCCATACTCGAATTTAGAAGCCATTGGCTACTGGGCCCCTGCAAATCTTCATCCCTGTACCTATTTACTTCCTTAATCTCATTTACCTGATTATAATTGAAATAATCTTGAATGGGGTGTGTATACCAACCAATCAATTCTAAATTTAACTGATAAATCAATAAATCTGGAATAGGCCTAGTGTGTTACAATTATTTTGAATTCTTACAAACTAATAATGCCCATTTGGATACACTGTGTCATGAATTTCACTGCATTTGCATCAGCTTATTTCTTAATGCTATTATCAAACCAGTTCCCATGAATTTTCCTAAAAGAAGGTGATATTTATTTATTAGAATTTTGCAATTTTACAGAAATTACTGAAATTCCTAAATATTTTACAGATCTGTATTTAATCATTATAATATGGAGTTAAATTTTTAACCAAGTCAAATGAAATCCACATGATTAGTATTCACTTTTCCCATTTCCTACTTCCACATAGTCTATTTTAAATGTTATTTGTGCTATGTCAAGTTGACTTAAAACTTTTAATGAAGCAAAATAATCAACTTTTCATGTCTAAATTGTACTAAAATAATAATGCCGGGGTTATTGGCATCAGAACAGAAACAAAAATTCAAATAATAAAGACCAATGTTGTGTTGACTCTGGCTAAACTAACATGGGAGATGTTTCCTCATTTTGGGAAATATTTCATAAAGAAAAATCCAGTCTAACCCTCTTTAATGATATAAGCTTATTTATCCAATGATATGTACTGATATGACAGACATGTCCTGTTTATATTTTGCCAGCAAAGCAAAATCAGTTGGTAATTTTCAGTAATTCTGAGTCCCTAACTAGCCCTACATGAGCAGGTTGCACTGTACACTGTATTGGTACAGATCCCGAGTCCATATGGGTAAAATTAGAACACATGCATATCTAATGTGTTCGGCAGCCATGCAGATCGATCATACATGACAAATAAGGCAAAAAAGCTTGACTATTTTGTCCAAAATACACGATGACATTTTCTGCATGCTAAAATTGTGATCGAAGCGGGAAGAATGCTAATCAAATATGTCCGACTGGAAGTAGTTCCAAAAAATCGGCAGATTAGACGAGAAATGGAGTGAAAATACAATATTTTTAAGGAAAAACTTACTTTATTTCAACAAAAATATCTCTACAGCGTCTCTCGATTATCAAATTTATACATTACATACAATAAGGAAGCTGTCTTAGCATTTTTTCTGTGTCAAATTAGCCGGAAAGGGGGCGGCCCATGATCGAGAATCCGGCAATGTCATCGATTTTTTCGACATTTGAAACTGGTACGTTTTTTGTGTAAAGAAAATTATTTGACAAATTATACATCAAAATAACCGTGAAAAAAAGTTCTTTCCGTTCATGTAAAAACATCTTTGGTGCATGAGGAACTGCGTACACAGAATGATATTTTTTAAAGTTTCAATTTTCAATTTTTCGCCGGTGCCTAACATTCAATTACGATTTAAATTGTTAAATTATCACCGACTTTGATAAAAATCGTCTTTACTGACTTACTTTTGTCCTCAAAAGACGATAAAATACTACAAATAGTATTAAAAACTCGCAGTGAAATAAATATTGTGTAATTTTACCGCCTCGAGTGAATTCAAATTTTTGACAATTTTTTCACTTTGTCTGCGCGTGAAATTTTGTTTGATGAATCAATGCGCTGGCCGGGTTGGCTATCCTACTGCAGGTATTCATGTTTTTTTCAATCTCGTTCTAACACTTCTCAGTCCGTTTACTAATAGAAGGAATGATTTTTACCTCAAGATTTTCCACTCTTATATACAATTTTAGACCTTAGCTCAACACACTTATCCAATGGTGTCAATTGTTTTGAAAAAAAAAACCCAATGGATTTAAAAGTTAATAAAATAACAAATTTGGGGTTACAAATCTTATTAGGAAGAACAATAATAAACCAATCGTATTAAACCTTATATAATCTTATTAAAGTTTGAATTTTCAAAAGTTTAAACTCTTTTTAGGAACAACAAAAGACTCTTACATGATTGGTCTATTCAAATTCAAATATATGATGAATTTGCACTATTTTAATTTTTGAAGGCATCGACACTTTTTAGGAACAACAATAAAGTCCTTCTATGATTGGTTCATTTAAATTCAAAACTTTTTTGAAATTCTAAAAACTTTTTAGGAACAACAATAGAACTTCTTTGATTGGTCCATTTGAAATTCAAATTAAAACAATAGCACGTGACGTCATAGGTGACCTCTTCTCTGATTGGTCCATTTAAATTCAAATTAAAACAATAGCACATGACGTCATAGGTGACCACTTCTCTGATTGGTCCATTTAAATTTAAACAATAGCCTATTGTTCTTCCCCCCTCCAAAAGTGTACCCCACGCTGCTCAAATTTCATTTGATCTTTGTATGGTTTTTAGTCCACACAAGTACACTGTAGTGTTGTTATAGTGCTAGTGCACTCCAGTCTTGTTTTATAGTGCTAGTCCACACATACCCAGAATTGTCTTATAGTACTTGTGCAAACCTGACATTTGGTAGCAGACAAGTATAAAGCAGAAATACAGTAAAACCCATGGAAATGAAACAAAAAAAGTGTTCTTTATAAATCTATCTTAAACGTAGATTACTAATAAATCATTTTAGAGACTACAAAGTGTCCTTTATATCCAGGTATCCTTACTACAAGGGTGTACTTTGCAACTGGCTTCAGTTTTCTACTAAATTTATAAGGTAAATAAAACTGCAATGAAAGTAATGATACACTTTTATGTACAACAATCATTGACACTTAATTAAAATTGATAAAATATAAATCAAGTGGGCAAAAATGGCAATTCAAATGTTAATTTTAAATTCACTCTTTCGGATTTCTTGAATGTGACTTTGATTTTGATCTCAACTTCCTACAGTCTGGGCAATGCCATTTCCCTTTTGGGGCAGTTTCCACTCCAACACATTGGTTGTGGAAATTCCCATTGTCACAGCAAATCATGGTTCCAAATTCAACCTGGTCACAATAACACCACCTTTCCTCTGAATTTTGATTTTTATCACATTTATTCATGTCACTGGCAATATTTGAGGCTGACAATGGTGCAACAGAAGTTTTAACATGTCCGAATTTCCACAGGAAACTCTGGTATAAAATTTACCAACTAATTCTGGTAATAAAGCTTTGCGAAAAAACTTTTCCGATTTTTCACAAATCAAGTTCCACATGTCTGGATCAAAATCGACAACTTCAACATGCAGATCCTTATTTGCCCACACTACAAAAAAAACAACTTTCTCAAGTTGTGATATTCCAAGTTGAGTTTGAACCTGGTAATAGTACTGATGGGTCTTTTTCAGTGAAAAACTCCCATCAACATTTTTTTGTAGGCAAAAGTTTTTATCACTTATATTAGACTAGGCACATTTTCAGAAAATGTGACTTGAAGCGGCATTTTTTAGTAAAAGTTGGTAACATCTGTTTCTAACCTAATTCGAGGGTGCTGAATTCGAAAATGGCGGATACCAAGCTGAATTTTGAGTTTTTGAACCCATAATTCAAAAAACAAATGGCGGCTAAAATTAATGGTGAATCAATGAAAAATGATACTTGGGTTGACACATTTTGGTAAAAGTTGGTAACATGATTCATTTAACATAATTTGAGGATGCCGAATTCAAAAATGGCCGATACAAAGCTCAATTTTGAGTTTTCGAACCCATAATTCCAAAATCAAAATGGCAACTTAAATTTATAGTGTACCAATGCAAAAATGTACATTGGGGTGGCAAATTTTAGTAAAAGTTGGTAACATGCTTTATTTCACATTATTCGAGTTTTCTGAATTTCAAAAATGACGGATTCCAAGCTAAATTTTTAGTTTCTTAACCCATAATTCCAAAAACAAAATGGCGACTAAAATTGATAGTGTACTGGGTCAACGCAAAAGACATGAAATATGTTACTTGGGTTGACAAGTTTTGGTAAAAGTTGGTAGCATGTTTTATTCAACATAATTCGAAGGTGATGAATGCACAAATGGCGGGTACCAAGCTAAATTTTAAGTTTTTGAACCCATAATTCCAAAAACAAAATGGCGACTTAAATCCATAGTGTACCAATGCAAAAAAATGTTACTTGGGTGGCAAATTGATAATATGCGTTTAAAATATAATTTTGAGAGTACTAAATTTAAAACTTGCAAAAGTCATTCAGAAGGTAAAGCTTTACCCATAATTCCAAAAACAAAATGGCGATTGTTTCAATTTATGCATATAATTTCACAGTGTTATTGAAGTTACATGTTTAGCAAAAGATGGTACTTTGTTCTTTTTAAATTTCAGCATAACTTGAGGTTGCTAAATTAAAATGGAAGAGGCTAAACTGAAGTTTAAATGTTTTAACCCAATTTAAAAGATCTTCTAAAAATAAAGTGGAGGTTATAATTAAGTGTTTGTTCATTATCTGTGCATTTTGCATTGATGAAATCTACATGATTAAATTAAGTTCATGACCAAAACTATACTGAAACACTGCTTTATTCAGATCATGGCGTGAAATTAATAAATCAATAGTCAAAATCGAATCTTGTGTTTGAAATGCAGAAAGAGCCTATTCAAGAACAGTCTTTTATATAGAGTTTACCACATGTTCTTGCAAAATAGTATGTAGAACCCTTTGTTGTTAATGTAAAAATACCAAATTGAAATGGTTTGAACTTTGCCGGTAACTATATTTTTCAACATAGTATCAGTCTCTATACAGTTTTGCCAGCGGTGTTTAAGGAACTCAATGTAACTTTTAAAGAATTCATTTTCTTTAAAAGTCAGAACGTCCTCCAATAAATATATATCATCCACAACACTTGAGTGGAATATTTTTCCGTAACAGCCTCACAAGTAATACAAATAATATGACATTTATTTTTTGTCCCTTTTGGAAATAATCTACCACCAGAATTCCGTCAATATCTAAGTTAACCGTTGTCATAACCTTTCCAGATGATGGAACAGTCTTTCTCTGCCTTAATTGGTGGAGGTGAACCAGGGTGGTTTCATTGTTTAGACTGTTGTTTGGGGTCTGGGATGCTTTGCCTCTATAGTAACAAAGCTCGTATGGGATTTAGTAGTATCTACCACTAAAAAGTTTTAATTAACACACGTCAAAGTGCATCTTGTTTGCTTCTGATTAATTGCCAGAATCCCAAAGGGCTCAAAGATTTCTCATTGCAGGATGTCAGAATGAAGTGTATTCTTCTTTGTGAAATGCCAACTCATTGCAAAAACAATTTTCTTTTTGAAAGAAAAGGATTTCTCAGAAATAAGCAGCCAATGTTTGTTTCGGCTACCATGAATGAAAACAAATCTCTATTGACCATTTTTGGGTTGCAACAATGGCATGCCTTCCAGGACTGGGGTCATCATTTATGTTCTGCCGTTTATAATCCGTCAACCACCTTTTACTATTGCCTTTCAAGGGGCATCTTTCCTTGTGCTGCTTTCATGTCAGTATGGATAGCCTTAGGTGCTTAACCGTTCTTGTGCAAATATTGGATCCTGCTCTTTCACATTTTTTTTTACATTTGTCAAATCACAAGGCTTATTTACTTTAGAGTAATACCTTGTTGATATTAACTTACAAAACGACACTGGTCTTCGGATACACAATCAGGAAATAGAGGGAATGAAAAGGGACATCAGCGCTTATCTCCTTTTTAACAGAAGGCTCACGACATATCATTCAACCCGCATACTTCTTACCAGTTTAATAAAACCAAGTGTAGTGTTGCTTTTGCTATAGTTAAATATCAAACTTTACAACAACATTTTGTAATGCAAGTTCACATTTTTAGCAAAAAGTCAGCTAAGAGATGCTCGGTGATGACTTAGCACCTCCAAATAGGTTTTGAATTCTAGTTTAGTTACATCTACTCGGCTCTTCCTCTGGTAAAAAAAAAATTCGTAAGCATTTGGTGCAAACACAGATTTCGGTTTTGTAAGCTATTTCATTCACATTCTGGTCTACATAAATCAGTGTTTCAGCATGTTATGTGTCATACTTAATTCAATTCATTCAATTAAACAGAAACATACAGTCCCATGTTCAAATTACAATCCAGCAACAAAAACACAAACTTTGAAAACTGGCTAAAGTTAAATATGTGAACTTTGTCCAGGATATTTTAAGTTATACAGGGGTTTGGCAGGTTACACGGCCCCATGTATCCCGTCAAAGATTATGCGGCTCAGGGTATATTCATCTTTGACGGGTTACATGGGGCCGTGTAACCTGCCGAAAGCCCTGTATAACGTTTGTGTCACCCTTCAAAGCGTTACCGATTTGATCTTTTTAACTTCCACTTCGTATTTTGGATGACTAGATCGTATGTTGTCGCCATGTTAGTTTACCGTAACTAGACGTCAACTATGTATGAGTTACTTTCCTTTTACTATTAAACGTCGCGTGCGTTCATTTCCGAACATAGTTCTATGTACCCCGACAAGTTAACCAATCAGCTTGCGAGAAATTTCTGTCGAAAGGGTGACAAATATATATACAGCTTTTTTCATAATGATCTTTGTCGCTAGGCCACCTGAGACGAAGGCTGACCAGCATGCCAGATATTTTGATTTAATAAATATCAAACCATCTTTTTCAGAGTAATTGCCCCTGAAAAATAATAATTCTTTTTGCAAATTTTGCTGGTTTTGTGACTATTTACTTGAAAACTATTAGTGTTCTATAAGCGCAATGCATTGAAAAACACGAACATGACAAGCTAAGTAGCAATGTTTGTAAAAATATGATGGTCCATAGAGGAGATGTTACCCCAAGAGTATAATTTTTTTGCGAATGTGTTTTTTTTACCATATTTGTTTAAAAAAGTATTATAAATAAAAGCACCAAGTTGCAAAAATAATCAATATGCCAAGATCTAACTCCATAGCAAATTTTGTATATGATAATCAACGAAGATGCTGTTGCCTCTAATATTTCAGTATCTTTTAAATGTTTTCAGGTGAGCAATAAGGCCCGTGAACCTTTTGTTTAAATTTTCTGCTCATTAACACCCAAGTAAGCCTTGGAATATTACAATCTTTGATTAATAACTTTTTCTTGCTACTAAAACAACTTATATATCAACTTTTACGCAAAAAAACTTTTTGATTTTGGTGGCCATTTTGTATTTAAATTTTGACCTACTTCGAGCAATTTTTCAGCTTGGTATCTGCCATTTTCGAACTCAGCACACCCAAATTAGGTAAGAAGGATATATGGTTTGCTTTTACTAAAAAATGCCTCTTCCTCTTTAAAACGACGTCTTTTCTGAAAATGTGCCTAGTCTACTAGTATATCGCTCAACTTCTGGTCTTTTTTGCAATATGGACACTTGACTTCGACACAAAATTTCCCACAAGAGTCACATGAAATTAACCCATCTGGGGAAGCACCTAAATGTGGGAAATCTGGGTTCAACATCAAACCAGATTCTTCAAATATCACATTTTCATGTTGTGATCCAATCAATGAAACAAATTGTTCAATTGTTCTTTGGTATCGGTCTGGTGACTTTAGTGCCATTTCATACCCCATTGATACTGATGGTGCCCAGTCCGGATGTGTTGACTCGTATTATTGAGATGGTTTACCTGAAACAGAAACACAATTTAACTCTTTTAAAATAAGACATTTAAAAGAAAGTGTTATCAAAAAGTAATGTAAACAAAGTTACATAATTTAATTTTTTAAACTATCTGGTATAAACTCTACCATATGATTGGACAGTAATATCGACTTTGAATTTGAGATAATGTTTGTCTTCGCTTTTTCCATTCATTCCTGCCACAATATTGGCGACGAGGATTAAAAAGGAAAGAGAATTTTCGGACTTGGAATTGGTTTTGAAACGCGGTCTCGTTTTAAACATTTTCCATCAAGGCCGAACAAATATAAGAATCAAATTTAACACTGCTGTATCGAGGACGGACCTAGAACATTCTGGAAGTTATGACGATGGTGGAAATAGCCAAGACCAGGAACCAGAAAATAAGAAAGAATTGGCTGAAAGAAGCGGCAAGGGCTCTGGATTCGTTCCAGGTGGTGGATCGCTCCTGGATCAATACCAACGTGTTTGCCCTGCCTCCACTTCCAGAGGAGGACCGTTTATTAGGCATTTCCACAATGGAAGTGGATCCACCGGTAAAGCCATCCAGAGTCCGGTTTAATATTTCCCCAGAGGATGTGGCTGTTAGCCAATCTCCTGAGAGTGAAATTGTTACTAGTGAGGTGGTTGTGGCTTGTTGCCCATCAGCAAGTAAGAAGACTTATAGCTCCATATTAAAATCCGCCATTAAGAAACGAGTCAGCTGCTGGTACGGTTGTTAGCTTACCAGCAATGACACTCTCTTTAGCAGTAAATCAGAGTACGGACAAAACTACTCCAGGTGGAAAGACTGGGGATGTGGCTGTTTCTCTATCCTCAGTTCTCCCAAATGAAACTTTGGAGAAGTCGTCGGGGTCTCGTAAGAAAAAAGATCAGAAGCAAGCTGAAAAAATAGATAGTGGACGAGATAGGAGTCGTGAAAGGAGAAGAGATGGTTGATATGTTGACAGTTGATACTAGTCTCCCAGATAAGCGCCGTAGAGTGACGATGGGAAGAGGTATCACAATTGAAGGAGAGGACCATTTGGATGTTCCACCCCCGCTGTGAAAATGACGATCGAATCACAACAGCTCCCGATTGAAATTGTAGTCTTTCCGGGAAAGCAGGAAGGTATCCAGGAGGACCAGGATATGTTGGGTGCCTGGGTGTAAGAAACCAAATTCGTTTCCCAAGGCACATGCCTTCAACTATCGCATCCCTGAGATCTTCTTGGATCGCTTGCCTCCGACCCATGAACAAGTGCTCAGAGGAAGAAACAGAGCTTTGCGGGAAGCAGCATGTTGGCTATTGGGTTGTCCAGCTACATTGGAGGAGCTTCTACTCCATGTCCATGTGCAACACGTGCTGTCAACAGTTGACAATTCTGTGTTTCCTCCTAGACATATAGAAGCTATGACAGCCATGTGCAGATTTAATAATTTACCGGTTCCGGCTCAGTTCCAGGTTTTCCTCCAGACTCCAGCAGTGTTGATA
Organism: Anadara kagoshimensis; assembly: GCA_021292105.1. Taxonomy (NCBI): domain Eukaryota; kingdom Metazoa; phylum Mollusca; class Bivalvia; order Arcoida; family Arcidae; genus Anadara; species Anadara kagoshimensis. Next base: position 40,956,888 of record CM037859.1, on the reverse strand, counting down.
CATTGGAAAGTCGTTCTCTTGATTTCGGCCTGTTTGGACGATCAAGAGAGACGATATTGGATTGATCATTTTCCTGTTCCTGCTGGCCTGGATGAGGCAGACAACAAGATGGAGACAGAATCAATACAGCAACAACCAGAAATAAATTATCCAGAGGCATTCGATTCCCATTTCCATCTTGATCGATTGCTTAGAGAATGCCAACTGCCAGGAGATAGCAGTTTATCCGACGTATTGGCAAAGAATACGATACCTCCTGAGGAAAGGATCAATTTAGTCGGATCAGTAGCAGTATTCTGCGATCCTAAAACATATCCCTCTGTGGAACGGCTGGTTGCCTTCCCAGAGGATATGTCAATCGCATTCCAAAGCACGGTTGCTTGAGCCGAGAAATACTGGTTGAAAGTTTGGAGCAATTGGTTGCTTTGCTGGAGCATTCGAAAGTATGCGACCTTGGGGAAATTGGGCTGGATCATTCAGTGGGTGTAGGAGAGTGACACCGCCAAGTAAAGCTCATGGAAAGGACGTTACAGCTAGTCAAAGATCCTTCTATTGAATTGCAGAGAAATGCAAGGCGACTGTGGGACAGAAGTATATTTTATACTTCTTCATTTTTTGAGAAGACATCTGGTCCCCAGTCAACGGATACATCTGCATTGTTTTACTGGGAACTCGTTTGTCCTCCAGGAGTGGCTAAAGGCCTTCCCAAGGAGTTACTTCGGATTTACCAGTATGGTGCAACGTTTTTCTGAATCCCAGATCAAGGTTTTGTGTAGTGTTGGGAGGACCGCTTGTTGTTGGAGACAGATGCTGCTTATTTTCCACCAAGAGGGAGTAGTTACTCTACACCAGAAAAACTTTATACAACAGCAAAATTCAGGGCTCCAAGTTGCGAGTAATTTACTCGGAAATGCGACCAAAAATGCTGAAATGGCGATCAAAACTTAGGCCTCAGTCGCCGCGTGGCGACTGTACAAATTACCGGTTCCGAGTTTGTCGAAAAACAGACGATATATCCTCGTCCAAAGTCGAGATAGACGAAACATCAAAACGATCGTTTGCAACTAAATGGTTATCTGAATTTCCATGGTTGAGATTCGACAAGGAAACCCAACGAATGTTTTGTACTGTGTGTGAATCAGCACCGTCGATGGCGGGGAAGACTGGCTTTGTTTCCTCAGGTTGCACAAGTTTCAAGAAAGAGTCACTTACAATACACTCGAAAAGCAAACGCCACTGTTCGATTCGTGATGACATTGTTGAAAGTAAAAATCGGGGAAGCGCAGTAAAGCAGACTTTTGCTAGACAGGTCAGTAATCGCGATGAAAATACAATCCATAACATGAAAGTGAAATTTATTACTGCTCTCACTATTGCCAAAGAAGAACTTCCGTTTACAAAATTTAAACCATTGCTTGAAATGCAGAAGAGAAATGGGATTGAAATACAGGATGATTACTGTAATGACATGAAGTGTGCAGAGAGGATTTCATGTATCAATGAAGAAATGAAAGAAAACCTTGCAAGCGAACTGAGAGATAGCATGTACTATTCTTTGATTATTGATGCTGGAACAGATTCAGGAGTTAAAGAGAATGAAGCAATGAACGTTCGATTTATAGACTGCAGGACAGGATTACAAAGTACAAAGTTATTGGGGTTAGTTGAGCTAGAGCATGCTCATGCAGATGGTATGTATCAGTAAAGTTTAAAAACTAACTGAATGATATTTCTGTTTATTGACAACGAGATAAAATGCTGTTTAAATATCTTCTTTCTGACAAAATTATTTTTCTTTAGATACTGATATCAGTGAATTGATTGCAAGAATAAAACTTGGTATCACTAAAAAGATTAACATTGGTGTACATCACACTTACTGTAGTATTCATCGTATGTACACAAATGCACTAATACTGTGTGACTGCCTGGGTCAAGGTGTTCATTAATTGGTCAGGTCTATTTTTTTTAGTTTATATAGCTATTCTCTGTGTTGATAATAACATAACCTTTGTTTTCAGGAACTGTACAAGCCATTAACAAAGCTTTAGCTTCGGCAGAATTTCCTGTTATGGAAAATCACCTGATTGGTTTCTGTGCTGATGGTGCTTTCGTCAATTTCGGAAAACAAGGAGTACAGAAAAAATTGACATAGCTCCATGGTTAATTCCAATATGGTGTTTGCCGCACAGGTGAATATAAACATAGTAATTTTTTTTTGTTTTATTTAGGACATTAATTCATAAAGAACAAGATTTATCACAGACACTGTCACTCAATTCAATCATACATTTTTATGCCCCCGTATTGATAGATCTGGTGACGTATTGTTTTTGTCTTGTCTGTTCATTACTTATTTGCCATTTTTCAATTTGCAGATTAGAACTTGCAGTTATGGAGATGTTGAAGAAAAGTCCACAGGCAGATTTAGTTTTAGAAAAGCTACATCTTATCTATAAAACGTACCACTACAGTCCCAAAAGTAGAAGAGAGCTGAAGGCACTTGCAGAAGATTTACAAGTGTCTGTAAGACACCCCACTCGTGTTAAAGGCACACGTTGGTCTTCACACTTTGAAAGGGCTTTAGCAATCATACTTAAGCCATCTGAAGATAACATAGAAAACCCAGGTCAGTATGCAGTCATTGTTCAACATATGGAACACTTAGCAAATCTTAATTGGTAGCAGGCCATACAGGGAGCAGTCTAGAGTATATCCTGGAAATTACATCAGTAAATGCCAAGCACCTTTATTGGAATGCTTAGACACTACATAGAATTCAGTTTAGAGTAGATTGTTAATCCTCTATACTGGGATCCAGAAAACTGTTTCTTTATAACATTATATAGAGTTGATTGTTAATCCTCTATGTTTTGTTTGGTGAGGAAGTTGTATATACTTCCATAAATTTATTTATGCGGCTGCTAGTCCATAAATAATATTTGGTGGGATGGAACAGCTGAATGGAAAATATGGTTATGGTCCAGTGGTGTGGTTAACCAAGATGAGTATAGAGAAGATCTCCTATTGTATAAATACGTTCCATTGGTATGGTTAACCAAGACAAGCATAAAAATGAATTTCTTCAAGATTTATGTTAGTACTCCAGTACTATTTTTATATATGGAATTGACTGTCCATATTGCAGTTTTAATTGAGATGACTGGTTGTCTCTCATGTTAAATTAAAACGGTTAAATCATTTCTAAAGTTCCTGTACCAAAAGAGAATGATACAACACAATATCCCCGGATTGGCTGAAAATCTTCAACGATAAAGTCGGGGGGAGTGTTGTGACGCAGTGTATTTCCTGGTTGTCTGGTTATGGATGAATGGTATGGGAACGAGGTTACTACGTCAGCAGATGACTGGTGTCCTGCCTTAGAGTTACTAGAGCGCAAACCGCGGGAAAGAAAGAGAATAATCCCTGACGTTGGATAGGCTAGACGTGTGTAAAAAATTAGCTACATTGGTGAGTGACAATTTCTGTTTTTTCTATTTAATAACGAGTACTTTAATATATTGAGCGTTGAGGGGAACACAATATCCCATCCTCGTCGCCATTAAAGTAATTTAAGCTGTAAAAATCTTTATACCCAGGACGGACACCCTTGGTTGCCACGGAAACGATAGGTTACCGCTTTTATACCCTCACTGGTACACCGTGCAAGGGTGTGCCAGAAATATTCACGAAGGACGAGTTGACAATATTTGATCGATATTTAAGGCGGGGTCGTGTTAAATGTTGGACGTTTCGCCCATTACAGTTCCGTCCCGACACCTGGTGGGCAGCAAGAAGACAACAATTTGGATTTGAATATTCCCATATCCTCAGTGTTTAATATCTTTCACACTCAGTCCATGTTAAGTTATGGGGACTGAAAACTCAGCATGAGAGGACTGAATGTAAAGAAATACCAAAACCAATACACCAAAATGTGGGTTTAGTTCTTATTCAAACCTTAAAAATTTGTCAATAATACATTAATAAAGTGTGAAAACCCCTTTCCTTAATTTAACTAAATAAACATTTGTATAAAAACAATCTGACTTACGAAATCCAAATCACTGAGATGACTTGATTAATGTCACATATTATACAATCATAATAGAACTGAACCACATTTTGGTAAACCGGGGGGGGGGGATAAGTTAAAATAGGGTTGGGCAGCTCAACAAAACAGAAATCCAGTCACCCAAATAAATAGCTAAACAAACACCACCTGGCCCAGCATATCACAGTGAACCAAACACGTGAATGTTGAAAGGATGAGGTCGAATCACATGTACTTCCGCCAAAGATATCAACCAATGAGAATGTTCCCATATCCTCAGTGTTTGATATCTTTCACACTCAGTCCATGTTAAGTTATGGGGACTGAAAACTCAGCAAATAAGTACCCATGTACAAGCCCATTAAATGCTCCGAGCTACCAGTATATATATTATACAGCAACTACCATAAACCACATTCCAACTATTTTCCCAAAACTCAAAACAAAAGAAAAACATTTCAAAACAGTTTATTACTTGTTATACATATTACATAAAATTAAACATCAAAATCTCATCTCTAGATATAAAGGTTTAGGTATAATAATTCGACAGCAAAAGTTATTCATACTCAAATATACAAGTTTTCAAGCAAGTTAATAAAAAACCTTTTCCAAACAAGAATAATCTCTTATTGTTTTAAATTCATACTCAATATTTGCAGCCATATCATTTGACTCTGCCAGTTTAGACGCTAACAAACCTGAATCTACTAATAAATGTTTCCTGCTATAATATTCAGCACTTTCCTTACTAAACCAACCAATATGCTGCATCACCTGATCAACACTATTAGCAGCATTAGAAAGGGCCATCGTTATTGCACACCCAGCACGAAAACTGTGGGAAGTCTCCCCTTCATACAAGCCTATGACTAATAAATAATATCTTAATCGTTCATAAACCACGGAATATGAAACCGGTTTATCTAAAACTCTACCATTTTCTAAGACTATTTGAAACAAATAACCCTTAGATAAATCCACATTATAACCTTTACAAAACTCTACATGATCTAATAAACCTTAAAATTAAAACTGGTATAATATGTAATTTGATAGGACACACTTTAAGATCTTCACATTTCTTAATAACAAATGTATTAAATTGACCTCTTTCACTACTTAAAGTTTTCCCAAAAGTATGTCGAAACACCAAACCTGAACCATCATTAAGAAAACAAACCTCTTCCGCTACAACAAAAGGCAAATCTCCTGCACGATCACCAGCAAAAAACTGTAACTTAAACCAAGCTTGGTCTCTATATAATATGAACTTTTCCTTCAATGGCAACCCTAAATTTTAACCTCCCTACTAATAAAACAACACATAGCTTGAACTTTTGTAAGAAAATAGGCTTTGCCTGTTTTGGTACAACATGTGCACGAGCTTGCTCAGCTTAATCAATTTCAAATACTCTTAACTACTGGAGCAGATGCTGGATTACCATCTCTAATAAAGAATCCCAACCTAAACCTAAACCCATATCCTGAAAAATATAACCAATTTCTGAATCATACCTTCAACCGTACTTGAAGCTAACCGTTTTGGACAATTGCAACCAAATACGCCCTGTAATCCAAGAAAAGGACACTGTACATCATGAACTACAGTTTTACCACAAGAATCCTTCCATACCAAAAACCTTCTTACATCATCAGGAGTACAAGATGTAAAAGAAGGACATCCAGATTCCTCAAGAAATGGTTAATGCTGTAAGCAACTCTTCTTACTCTTAAAACCTACTGATGAACAAGTCCTTTCATCCAGATCAGCTAATCTCTTATCAATAGCTCCCAATCTATCTGACCAACCTGTAATATATCAGAAGATGTCCCTAAAACTAAAACAAGCACATAAATCATATAAAACAAATTCCTCAATAGAACATTAAAGTTACCCAACACAGTTTTCATAAGACACCCTAAATGCATACAATGGCCACCTCAGGCCAACAGTATCCACAATGAAGCCCCTTCTAGAAGGTACTTTAACAACCCCTTTTTCTCCTTTTAATCCTAAACATACCGATCCAATAACATTATTAATCAAATTTGGCCACCACACTGGAACTGTTTCCAATTTTGAATCACAATTGTACAAGATATCCTTTGCTCCCTTAAAAAATTCAACAGTGGAAATATCAAAACAAAAGGTGGATAAACATAAGGATTTGATTCCTTTGTCAAGTCTGGGAAAAACATTAACCCAGCTGTTTCTGGAGTTGGCCAAGGTGTAAAATGGCGAAGTGGTTTATTATCAGAAGAACACACACATTAGAATCCAAAGACATCAAATCAACTGTATGAGGCCCAAAACAATCCTCGACTTTTAACCATGACCTTGCATTTAACATAGTGTCAGCAGCACTAAGTATCCTTGAAGCCCATCAGCAATATTCTGACTGAAGACACAAAACTAAGGTGCAGGTCAATGTTGTATAACATCACTACCTTAAATATCTGCTTAATTAAATTATTCAAACCTTGACTTTTACCTCCCTGGCTATTCCATGCACAGATTACTGCCATATTATCAGTACAGACATCAACCCTTGAATTAAGTAAACTCTGACCAAGTGACAGTAAAGATTTTAAAATAGCATCTGCCTCTTTTTCATGAATAGGCCTTTCATCATTGTGCAGCCAATAATCCCCCAAAACTATTCTATCTTTTTCTGTCCCAACCAATGCCCCATATCTAAAACCAGAAGAATCCGTAGTCAGTTCAACTCGGTTATGAAATTCAGGCCTCACTTTGAACACCCAGACCATGAATCTATGAACTTCCAATACTCTAACTCATTTCTAAGTGCACCAGACACCTTTACCTTCCGGCTATTTTTGTACAAAATGAGATGGCTGCGTTACTTCTCTACAGAATAACTTGCATCCTGGGACTGCTAATGACATTGATATACATTTTCCACAAAATCTCTGTAGAGTTTTCAAATCAACCTCTTTTAGAGACAATATAACTCTCTTAATTCAATAAATTTTGCTTCTTATCAAGGGGAAGGATATATGCCTGCCTTAATGAATCAAAAAAAATCCTAAAAATTTTACAAGTAGAAGGCACAAATGAACATTTTTTCAAAGACAAAGTATAACCTAATCTTGTTAATAACTCAAGCAAAACATAAGACAATTTTTTAGCCTCCTTCATATTACCACTATCCTCAAAACCTCCTTTTGTCACAGCAAACCTGTCATCAATATAGTGTATTCATCAAACCCAAACTCCTTAAATAAGAAGTTGCACACATACCTAAAGACTGATAAACATATGGGGAGGCTTTCCAACCAAATGGCAATGTTGTATAGGTCATGAAAAAACCACCAAACTGAATACCAAAATATGTCTGAGAAGATTCTCCAAGTTTCACATGATCATACTCAGACTTTTCATCACAAGTTATCATTATTGCATTTTTTCCTACTAGTCTGTGGACATCTTTTAAAGTTTAAATGGTAAATCCTTGATCCATAAATTCAAATAACGCTCATCGTGACATAAACGGGGCTTACTGGGTTCTATAGTAAGAGGCATTATTACCTAGGTGGTTGACACTCGCCAACTCTTCCCAAAAGCTTAATAGACCCAGTTGAGATTCTATTACATAACTCAGCAGAAATAAAGTCTACAAATTGTTTACATATAACAGAATTTGCTAAATACTGTTTTGGAGGCAAATCTGAGTCAAAAGCTTTTCCCCTAAAATTTCCCTTGAAGTGGTTGAAAAAATCATGAATGTCCACACCATTTTTTAGCCAAGAAATATCTTCAGTAATCCCTTTATCAAGAATTTTTTCCCATTCAGATATATTATTATGAATTTGACCACATACAAATTCATCAGGATCACGTAGGGGCAATAACTCTATGTCAAAAGAAGCATCATTTTAAGTACATCCTCGGCACATGGACAATTGCAGGTGAAGGAATTTCTCCTGATTTAAGTGTCAACCATGCTGGCATATCCCTTATAAAATCTGTGTTGGATCAAATACTCTCCAATTCCCAATCTGGAACATTCACAAAAGGCACATCATATCTCGGTTCTCCATTACTCTAGATACAAATATAACAAAAACTAGAACTCATTGAATAATAAACTCTTTGAAACTGCATATATCTAAGCCAGCAAAAGTTAACACTAAAATCAGGGGAATTTCCTTCACCTACAATCCACGTGGCATAAAAACCACTAGGGAATCAGTGTCCCTCGAACTGTAGGCTAAAAATTCAACTATATATAAAAGACTTAAACTTAACGACATAAAAAACGAAAAACAAGTAAATAAATGAACAAAACCTTGTTCAAAACTTCCAAAATAATACATGTATTCATATCCTGATATACATATATATAATTTATAACAGATACCAGAAAAATCTTTTCAAATTATTTCCAAAGTCAAACAACACCATTACAACTCTTACAAAAATAACAAATTATTTCCCCTTTGCTACCTTAATCTTCTCACAATCCTTTACCTGGTGAGATGTACTTTCACAAAAAAACATGCACCCCTTGGACGAAATCCGAACTGCCTTGGTCTTTGACCCCTATAACTATAGGAATTGGAAAAATTACCCGGGAAATTTGTCTGGTATGGTACAGAATACATAAATGGTGGATAAAGATTCTGAAGTGGGAAAAAATGTTTTTTGTGTACTACATTCCTCCTTTTGTTCAGCTTTTCGCTCAGTTTTGATTTTATCCTCTACCAGTTTTTACTTCAAACATTTTGATATAGCTTTTGAGATTGCATCTGCAGCTTTACCACCTAATACAGATAAACAAAGGCAAGACATATCAAACTTTGTCTGATGTCTATTAGCCTGCCTACTAGCTAACTCCTCAAAAGTTTCTGATTCGTCATCACCTGGCACACTTTGCCAATTCCTCCAGAGTTAACAAAATCAACGAGTCACTTGAAACTTTTTGTAAACATAGTGTTCTGACCTTTTTTTCAACTCTTTTAGTTTTTCAAACTTAGCAACCTTCTCTAAAGGAGCAGCTCTATCTTCTAAATCATCACTGGAGGCACCAGCCAATCTCTTCCTTTTGTTGTTATTATTATTATCATCACAAGAAACTGTAGATGTACTGGCACCAAGAGTCTAAATAGAAAAATGTCAAATCATAAGATGTTTCTGTAAAAAACCATATCCATCAGTATTCAAGCTAACTGGGTTAAAATTTATTTTAAAACTAAACCTAAGTTATGGTCCCAATCCTAGACCAAATGCACTCTGGGCTTAATATTCTCAAATGTTGTAATGAACACTACCTGTGTCATAGTGTACCACAAATTCTTAATTCATACTAAAAATAAAATATTACTAATAAACCAATGCAAAGACATATACATGTAGTTCATATCTAAAATAGCAACTAGAAGTCCACCAATATTATCAATGAATAACCACAGACAAATTTAAAAGATAAATTTCAAATTCAAATGTGACAAACACCCCACAAATATCAACTTGTTTTATAGATATACAAATAAAACTTAATAAAATATTTCAAATTCAAAGAAAATAATTATTTTAAATTATTATTATTATTATAATTATTAATATATTTCTTCTTCTCTCTTCGTGATAGATCAAAAAAATAAAAATCAAATCACCTGACTTTGATCCACTAACTCTTGGCCTTTAGGTTGTCCCACTTCATTTGCGTAAATGATTAAACAGTGAAGAGTCCACCTTGCTCTGTCTCTTACGTCTAATTCTCTATCGGCTAGATCCAAAATTTCCACAACTCTTCCCCTGTTAAATCCCTTACACTTTTCTTAATACCCTCTAATTCCAACTCCTCAGTTTTCATATCTTTCTGTAATCTCGCATATTCTTTAAGTTGTTCAGACTGCCCCTGTTTTATGCGTTTAATCACTGGAAATAATTTAATACCCTCAGAGAATGCCTTTTCTTCAAACTGTTGGTAATACCATCTATCGTATACCGAAAAATAAACAAAAAGGTCAAGGTTAACTTCATAAACAAGTCAAGCGGTGCAACACAAATTATACCCGAAAAATGTCCCGGCATACTCAATGATAGGAATAATCATAAAAACAAATTAAATCAACCTAATTTTCCAAAATATACCAGCGATATATCGCAAAATATACATACAAATTATATAACCTCTCTGAAAATCCGCTCCAACCAACTAGTAAAAACTACCAAAGTATCATCTAAACTATGCATGGCAGAGTGAAAAATTAATACAGTACAGCAGTACAAAAATTAAATTTTCCGCAGCAGTCCAAACATTTTAAATATAGACACGTTTATCCAAATCTTACACACTGAATTATTAACATTATCTTTTATTTTTATTTTATTTATTTTTTTTTCAAATGGCCACTTGGCCTACCCAGAACAAATGTCCTGACCACCAAGGTCTAAATAACGACCACCAAGGTATCTAAAAACTGATAAATAACGACCACCAAGGTATTAAAAACATTTTCGACCACCAAGGTCTATAGCCACCAAGGCATTGCCACCTAGGCAAGTTGTTTAAAAATAAAATATTACCTTCCAATGTTCATAATTGTAGACGAGCAGGTATACACATGCGAACAGCCCCGTGAACGTTGAAAGGATGAGGTCGAATCACATGTACTTCCGCCAAAGATATCAACCAATGAGGATGTTATTACGATCAATGAAATTTGAAGTTTTAATCGTTGTTAATCAAGATATTAAACCATTACTAGTTAGACGAAAGTTGTAATATTTCGGACACTTTTGGCTTAGGGGAAATTCGGGTAATTACGGACAGTTTTCCAAACCTATCTTTAATGCCACTGTAAGTCTTATAAAGTAAACTTATCTAAGACTCACTAAATACAGCAACGAGCAGTGACATTTCAGGACGTTTTTACCAGAAAAAGATTAACTAGACCCATGGCGTTAATTACAAATTAAAAGAAAAACGGATAAACACGGACGGTGTACGGATAAATGCGGACACTATTAATATTTTTTAAAAATATGTTTAAAGAAAGTGTACAACTTATATTCCTAATGAGAATTATTGTTTAACTTACAATTCATTAGTTTCACAACACGATACGTATCAGAATACGCATTACATTTAAAAAAATAGAGGTTCTCAAGATATTTCCAATCTTACAGCTCTAAATTTTAAGTGTCAGTTTTCTTTTTTTTCAGTTTTACTTTTATTTTTAGTTTCGGTTTCCTTTTTAAGATTTTTTCTTTAATTCACGCTCTTGTTTATCTTGTTCTTTCTTTTCCTTTTTCATGGCCAAATTTTGTTTTTCTTGCATATCCAACTATAGCGGTCATCTTTAACCCGTCACCTATATATAGATAAGGAGCGCTAGTCAGTAAATAAAACACAACGAAAGTATCTGTGACAAAATGGTGTAACCACGTTGTTACCATGTACAATAAGGGGAGACAATTACAGTAAATATAACATATTATTCTGAATTATATGAGAGTAGTCATTCATAAGAAGTGGCGCAACCTCCTTTTTCATTTAAATGGAAATGAGTCATTGTTGAAGCATACGCTATCGAAACAAGATAAACTGAAAATAATTAAAATAAAGGTAATTGTCAGTAGCAGCCTATTTGGCACAGATATAAATGTCACAATACACAGCCCTGAACAACTAACTTTAAGTAACACATAATAACCGGAAGTGTTAGTAATGGTACTAGTAACTTTGTAACATTCGGAAAGTTTAACCTTATAGGATGACACACGCAACTGGTTGCCGGAAATTTTTTTAACGAAGCACTACTCGTCGATAGAGACAACGATGTACCGGTTATGAAATTGTGTCTTTGACCTATCAGTGTAAAGATAGACTAAGTCACCAACACAAACGTCCGCAATAGAATGTTCCGACTTGTTGCATTTAGAGGTTTGAGTGTAAGTATGGTTGCGGTTATCCTGTTGCTTATGGATAATATCCGTATCGCGAATAGGTAACTGTTCGTGCGTGAATTGGCTTCTTTAAGTCCATAGCTCTCGAGAAGACAGACCGTAGTGTCTTAATCTAGAATTTAATCTTGTTGTAGCCACGGCAAGACTGACGCTAGAAACGGGGTTAGGTCCTGACGCAATAACTCGTCTTTGAGCTCGGCGATAGCCTTCTCCGCAACAGGGTTTTTATTTACATTTTAATGCGTCCTATTTTGATTGAAATACCAAACTATCGTAGGACATCGTCTCTACCAACTGAGCTACCGCAGTGGTCGTCACCCGAGGAGCCTTTGTGCCAACTTTGGTTAAATTCTGTTCAGTGGTTCTCAAGAAGTAAAAAATATTAAAAGCTTATAGACGGATGCAATGACAGACGACAGGCGGTGCACGATCACAATAGTTCACTTGAGCCTGTAACTCAGGTGAGCTAATAATTTAAAAATACAAAATGTTGGATGTCGTCACTCATAAAAGTGCACAACAACCATACATATTTATTTTATGCTTCAGATGCGGGGAGGGCTGTACACATGATGCAGGGCTATTGTTTGCACTTGAGAGCAGGCCTAACAAGCTAGGAGTTGATGAGATGGATGAGCTACCCTGCACTTCTAAACCTTGCCAGTGGAACCTGCATCAGAATATATGAACTTCTTATCAACATGCACAAAAGAAAATGTTGAAGAAAAAGGGGCAACATGAAAATTCACTATGCCTAACAGCAAGAAGGAGCCGCATCACTGCTACCACATTTCATGACATAAAAACTAGGAAAGATTCCACTAAACCTGATAATATAGTAAACAAGGTTTTGGGTCTTGATCTAGATTTTGACAACAAGGCTTTAGAATCGGAGAGAAAGCAAGAGCCAATTGCTAAAAAAAGGTATAAAGCCTATAAGAAGTTAAAAGAAAAGCAAGTAGTTCACATTTCAGACATAGGGTTGGTTTTATCAGTTGAAGATTCTTACTTAGGTGCAAGTCCAGATGGTTTTGTGAGTTGTGGATCTGAAAATTATTTGATAGAGGTAAAATGCCCCTATAAATGGAGGGATTCTTTGCTTTCGGATGCACTAAAAGACAAAAACTTCTGTTGTGCTATTGACGACAATAAAAATGCTTATTTGAAAAAAAAGCCACAGGTATTATACACAAGTGCGAGGACAAATGGGTATTTGGAAACTAGAAAAATGTAATTTTGTTCTGTACACAATACATGATTTCATTATAATACCCATTTACTTTGACAAGGTATTCTGGGAAAATATGCTTGAAAAGTTGATAGACTTCAATTTTGCCAAAAATCTATGATTAATTAGAACTACTCATCTTAAAGAAAAGTTCATGATGACATTATCAGCTTGTTAGTTCAACTAAGCCTAAGTCTCAAGCCTAAGTCTCAAGTGAGCTATTGTGATCATATGTCCATCCATAAACTTAAAGAAATAATAAGAAGAAATTTTTGCTGAATGTGTTTTTCTTTATTATAATTTTTTCATAGTAGTTGAGGTAAACTGTAAATTTGCACATTACAAGTTTTTGTTGTGAACTGTTTACAAGGCAGTTGTTGAACCCGATAATGTAATAAATTCCCGATAATGTTACATCAACCGATATTGTCATAAAAATTCAACAACCGATAATGTAATAAATTTTCTAACCGATAATTTAATTGCGGTTAACCGATAATGTTAAAAAAAATTTCTAACCGATAATGTAACACGCACTTCCCGATAATGTATTTACTTTTTTTTAACCGATAATGTAATAAAATTTAACCGATAGTGTTATATACAACGCAAGAAAGAATCTCTTACAGGTTTTGAGTCATAAGGTACAGTATATATATATTTTTATTTACAAAAAATTCTAGTCGGGGATCCTGTTTTGTACCTGTCCGTCCGTTCGTATTATTACAACATTATATAATTAATATTGATAATTCGTCACTATTTACTAAATATACTTAAAGAACCGTAAAATTGAAGTGGAAAAATTGCAATATTTACGGTTTATAAACTTTTCGTCCACTCGTGACTAACGAGGAAGATATTTACGTAATGTGTAAATGTCGCGCATCAAAGTTAAAGCAGTTACTTAGTTTTAATTACTTTTTATTATTTTTGTGCTACCTTAACTTTAAATTTACATCCCCCGTAGTTGTAACTCTTTTCTTCCACAAGGCAAATTGCTACAAATAAGGTGTATTGTCCAGAGCCTCATCACGACTGCAAGACCCTCTATATAGAGGGGGTGAGTATTGTTTTTCCTCCGTATGTTTTAATAGTTTCATGCATTAAAACAACTCTCCTGTTTCAAAATGTGTACTGGTTAAATTGGGAAGACATATTCTCTGAATTGGGGTAGAGCAATATTTACAAAACGTATTGTGAAGCGAGAATGTGGTGGCGGCCATATTGCAGGTCAGTTTTTAGCTCACCTGGTGTGCGTTCGTCCGTGCGTGCATGCGATATTCACGTGATATACAAATTAGATGTATTTTTGGCCCGATTCTTTGAAAATCTTCTCTGAAAGTACTGGATCATTTCGAACCAGATTTGGTGTGGAAGGTCTCTAGGTGGGACACACTAAAAAGTATCCGGTGACTCCGCCCGAAATCCAAGATGACCGCCGTGACTATAAATAGCGAAAACCAATAAATGGCCAATATAGATTTATTTATTCACTGATTTAGTTCAAATTTGAAACATAGAAAGTAGATCTCTGGGTATTTAACATATATAACAGGTTTTCCCGTGAAATTTTTGTCTGCGCGATATTCACATAATATGCAAATTAGATGTATTTTTAACCCGAATCTTTGAAAATCTTCTCCTCTGAAAGTACTGTACCAATTTGAACCAAATTTAAGTGGAAGGGTCCCTAGGTGGGGCACACTAAAGATTTATTCTGGTGACAAGATAGCTGCCATTCGACCATGTGATAAAGGTCATCCCTTAGTCCATGTATACAATGTATCTGTTAGCAGACAATTCATTGAATTTGCACACCATAGGCAATATTTGGTACAATCAAGCGTAAACTCCCAGACATCTGGAAGCGAGATCAGGTGCTCCGGAAAGGTGAGCAGCTCCTGCTCCGCATGCGGCACGCGAAATAATTTCCAGTCATGTGATATTTATTATCCAATGAAAATCGAGCAAATTTATTAGTGGTATAATAACATACAATTATATTGACTTTTAATGAGGTTGATAACAGTGTTTATCAACATGAAAAATGAGATATTCACCGAAGGAAGATGTGAATGAGTGTTACTTTCAAGTTGATATACCAACATCGAACGAAACAAAAGTTTTTATCATAGTATACTGTTTGTTGTCTCATTCGGATCAGATTTGCGAAATTTGTTATAACCAATTCATAATGATGATACCACCAATTTAAAGGTACTTATAAATGTAAAGTAAGGTAAATGACTGAAAAATGAACTTAGCAGAATAAACATTTCGTGTATTCCAAACCTTACCACCTCCGGTTATATTGGCGATGTTCATCTAGTCAGTCGTGGCAAGGTCTTCAATGATGCATTTGCGTGCCACTTACCACAAGTTACTAGACGCCCTCTAACGTTGCAAATTGAGCAGTACTTTACAAATTGGTGTGGCCACTATTTCGATTTGGATATATCAATATATCTAATTGATGATATCGACATTTCTTTATTGTGATATCATCAAATCGTTAAGTTGATATCACAAAATTTTATTAAATAGCAAAATGATGCATCGTACTATCCAACGAATCATCGTTTCATCCCCCAGTTCACTGACATGGGTTAGCCAAACTATCCTCTTAATTCCGAAAGGCAGGTGGGGTGCATCATAAGCTTTTGGAGTTTTTCGGTATGCCAGACCAGACCAGGGTTCGAATTTTATAATGCACTTGGGCAATGAATCTCATAAAAAACAAGATAAAATAATATTTTTTTATAAAGCCTGATTTGGTTTTATCTAAACTATACAGAAAATAAATCAATATCAGTATTGCAATACTAGAATAACAAGAAACAATTATATACGCGCTTGCGCGTCACACAAGTTTAGAAACTGACTGGAAATCTTCAGGCATTATTTCTACAAAATACGTAGAATTCTGAACATTCCTTGCCTTGAAACTATTGGCACCAAAACCAACCACGCATGCCACCACTGTCCACCACACTCTTGATGCAATATATCTTTTAAACGCTTGGCTAAACCCAGCTAATTTCCATATTTGCCTCACGGACACGGTTGTTTGTGCGTCCTATGAAAGCCTAAATCCAAAGCAATGCTAGGGCGAACATGAATGTTTGTTCAATTCAAGAACTGAGCTTTCAATTCTAGATTGACATGGTAAAATCGAGCTACTAGCCCTGAAATGCTGACTTACTAGTGAAAGTGGCAACGCCATCCGGCAGTCGTTATGCAAAACCATTTCAATTATAAGGTTTAAAATATCAGGTGGCAAATATTTATGATTCCAACTTATATCGCCTTCTTTCTCACATCTTCCATCAGCATCTCTTTCTTTGTCATCTGTTGCACCGCCCTCTGCCTCGAATCTCTCATCCATATCAATTTCATCGTCATCTCTTCCACTCATTTCGCCTTTTTCTACATCTATCTCACCCACTTCAATTCTTTCCCCATTTCTTCCGCTTTGATTACCACCATTTCTATCACCTACATCGCCTCCACCATCATCGCTCCAACTCTTACTACATCTATTCTGATCTCTACTACTCACAGAACCTCCTCCCGTATCTTTACCATCAATCTCATTTGGATACTCTCCAGCAGACAATTCGCCTACTGATTTATCTCAACCGTTCTTCTTACCACTTTTTTGTCTGTATTATCGATCTCGCTTTCTTCCTGATCTATACCATCTTTCTCACCCCCATCTTGATCTGTACCATGAGTATCGCCTCCTTCCTGATTTGCAATAATGATATTATCTTCACTCTCATCCCCTCTATCTTTCTCACATATACCAACAACTTCCCCATTGCGACAACCCACGTCATCTACCCTCTCCTTTCTCCTATCATCACTTCCTGGATAATCTCTCCCATCCAGGTCACCTTTATTCTGACAACTCCCTTTGCGTTATTTCTCTCAGAATTTCTCCTACCAACACCCTGCTGCAGTGTTGTTTGGTTTGAAGTATCAAAAATTGACAAAGCGGTGGCTCGACTAGTAGCATCTCCCTGGATGCTATAGTAGTGTTTCACCTACATCCTCAGAATCGTGAGCTAAAAAAGAGTTGGAATATCATCATCATATACGCCGGATGGAGAAATAATCCTTGTACCATGTGAATGAATTGAACATTAAAGATCTCTGCAACTCTTGCTACAGTGATATGCTCCCCGTGTGTTCCTCTTCTGGACATGGACTGTAGATACGCTTCCAGATTGTTTTGTCCAAGGAAATTTTCAAAAGATGTACCATCGACAAGATATGGCCTCGTTCTAAAGTCATTTACCACTTCTTGGCGTAGAGAGGCTGGAGATCGATGTATACCAATATGTTTCAATTGGTCGGCTATAGCAGAAAATTGACAGTCTCCATTTGGGAGAGGGTCAAATATCACCGTAAATCCGTACCTATATACCCATTCTCCCCTACTGAGAGGAATATTGTATTTCGACTTATCTGCCTGTTTATTTATAAGGTTGGGATCCATTTTACGGCGTTTGATTTCCTCTGATCTGGTCAAACTTGTGATATCCTGAGGCGTAGCAAAGTCTTTGATTATATATATATATATATATGCCTATATGCCGAACTTGCCTTAAAGGCCGACTCTGCATAAGGGCCAACTGGCTGTACAGACCGTTTATGTCTGGCCATGATTACTACATAACATTGTTATCTGAACTTCTGTATAAAGGTCATCTGCTTATAAAGGCCACTTTTTCTGGTTCTCTTGGGCGGGATAGATAGATAGATAGACATACAGATAGATACTAACTCTTCCGGAGCACCCGATCTCACTTCCAGCATTCGTGCTGGTAGTTCGCGTGTCTCATATTTGTCTATTTCTCTGTTTCTTTGGACATTCGTTTAGCCCAACGCATTGGTACTTTTGTTGAATAGAGAGAGAGAGAGAGAGAGAGAGACGAAAAAATAAATATACTGTACCTTATGACTCAAAACCTGTAAGAGATTCTTTCTTGTGTTGTATATAACACTATCGGTTAAATTTTATTACATTATCGGTTGAAAAAAAGTAAATACATTATCGGTTAGAAATTTTTTTTAACATTATCGGTTAACTGCAACTACATTATCGGTTAGAAAATTTATTACATTATCGGTTAAATTTTGTTACTTTATCGGTTGTTATCACTATATCGGTGAATTTTTATGACAATATCGGTTGATGTAACATTATCGGAATTTATTACATTATCGGGTTCAACAACAGCAGTTAAAAAGCTGTAGATATAATGTGATAATTCAAAATTACAAGCTGACCAATACCTTTTTATTATCAAATGGTATTTAGACATGACACACAAATACTTTATCAAAATTTTATGCTGTCATGTGAAATACCAACTACATTTAAAACATATAATATTTTTCACAAATTGTTTTTAACAAGCATCATTTTGCCAACATAATTTTATCTGCAATGTCATGTTTCATTCTGCTACAAGTGGAGGCAACACATTTGTCAATGCTGTACAAACAAAGAATAAATGGTCAGCATATTCATTGAGTCTTAATGAAATAACACCTTGCAGAATTCTAAAGTTTTTAATTTGCTCCATTTTACGCTCAACATGTATACGAGCTGAAGCAATTCTCTGTGTCATTTCAACTTCTGCTATTGTAAACTGAACTTTTATCTTGAAGGGGGGGGGGGGGCAATAGAATTTAACACTTTTTTGTTTCAAATCTGACTGTATATGAATGAAGCCTTTGTCCACCATAACTGCATCCCCTTTCTCCAGCTGAACCAGAATGCCACTATTTCTACATCAGAGGTGGAACCTGGCCAGAGTTTTGACACAAAAACCATTGCACCTATCAAAGCTTTGAACGTATCATGTGACTTGTAGCTTGGATAAGTTAATGATTTGTTTTCCAGTGACGATGGACTTTGAACAAATATTTTTGTGCAGTCAAGAATCACTCTGGTATCAGAAAATTGTGTAAAACATTGAAGGACTCGCATCTTAAGAATATTAAACTCTGGTAGTAAAACAATGGATCGCATACAGGCTGACATAAATAATATCCAGGAATTAAATATTTTGGACACAGTGCTGGCAGAAATTTTAAAACGGTATTCGTAATCCTTTACTAACAAACCAAGGCACAGCCTCATCATTGCAAGTAAGAATTCATCAATACGCCTTAGTTTCCTTTTGCGACCCAAACCATGTATGTTCAGTCCACCTATATCTTCCTTGGCAAGTTTATCAGCACCCTGTTCCATAAGAGATTCGAAAAGGGCTTGAAAAGTTGTGATGTCTGGAATACCGGTATAAAACATGATCAAATCATTAGAGTGCATTATATTCTCTATCACCAACTCCGGCATCAAAGCTTCAGTGCCAATGTCCGACTGAGGTTGCTGACATGTCTGTATGGCTTGCGATGTAGACCCATTGCTGTGAACACTGGCAGTCACTCTATGTTAATCTTTAGTAGAAGCGGACTGCATAGCCATTGCATAGCTAAAAAGCCAAAAAGAGAAAGTTAGCATTTGAGCAATATGATTATAATTACATCATAGATGTGACAACAAAGTACAACCTAATTTAGTATCTTAAGTACCCCATTAACTGCCTTTACAGTTTGTTTTTAGTTGATATAAAGTTTATACTATATTTATAATTGTTTAAAAATAATAATTTTTATTCAATAATACAAAACAGATCCTAAAACTTCGACATCCAAATGGCACATGACTAAAGCTTCTAACAGGAGACCGACAACGTCTCTGGACAGGGTAAGACAACACTCACCGATTATACTTGAGGGTGTAACACCGTCAGCCTGAAGAGCACTTTGTGTGTTTTTACGAATAGGAACGCCAATACGTTCAGTGGTAGATGATCGAATCATACTGATTTCCGCACCTGTGTCTAGGGTAAGTAGTAGAACGTGTTGTTTATAAAATGCTTTGAACTAGTGCTCACCCGTCTGAGAGCTGAAACTCCGCGAAGCTTATTTGCAACATCAACATTGTCAGAACACTCGTTTAAACACTCCATGAAACTCTTGAGGGTTTATTAAGAGATATGTCTCTGAAGGAAGCACGTAAAATTTTGGCGTCAGCTGCTGCATGTATTTCGTCAAGTAAGCTTTCAAAGCTTGAGAGATCTCTGGCTTTATTGAAGAGAGAGTTTGTGACCGTAGCTCGGTTCCATGCCTTTGTTTGATTAAATTCGGAAGATCACGATGAATGAGTCTTAGCCACGTTAGAAGTATAAAATGTTCCAGAGAGGGAGACAACTCCTGTGACCATCTGTTCTCATGAGATTGTCCTCTACGAAACTTGAAAGATGTTGAAATAAATCTTCCAGGCTCTCATTGGCCTCTTAATGAATGTTGTTGAACTCCAGAAGGTGTCCACCACTTGTTTGAAACCCATAATGTAGCCTAATTGACTGCCTGCCATATAAAGTTCATTGACGTGGATTTTTTCACAATTGTATATCTGGAAATGATAGGACAGTAGTTAGCTACCTGTCCAAACATAAGTTCCAGATGAGCACACTTTCGTGCGGCTGTCCGACGTCTTGCGTCTGTGACATCCTCGAGCGGAAGCCACTTTCAATATTTGAAGGTGTAAGAGCACGATCCCATGCCTTGCATACTAATCCAGAAAAACTCCATTTTGTCACTCTGTTCAAGATATTTTCACTAAGATAATCGGAGCATTCTTGGTTGTAGTGTAGGCCAACGAAAATGGACTGAAGACTGTCCTATCTAATGGTTTGAGGCATACGTAGTGTGTGGGGGTAGGCATAACACATAAATATTTTCCGCCATTTCAATAATGGACAATGTGTCATGTGAAGAGTGTCCGTCAAGAATCGGAAGTTGTGGCCGTTCACTACCACACTCGGCAAAAAATATTTCCCTGAACCACACTTCTATCTCGTCGTTCATCCAACCATTTTTCTGTAAAGCAAATTTTGTTCCCTTTGGTGCAGCTTCCGTATTAAACCCATGGAGCAATTTTGAGTTTATGCCTTTGCTATCATAAGAGATGACATGGTTTTTCCTTTTGCATTTTCGCAAGCCAATATGGTTACCGTTGTGCGATTTTATGTAGTTCTCCTAACAACATTTCTTGACCCTTTTTCCGCGATAACTCGATTAAATGGTGTTCAAAACTTTTTGCCGTTTCATCACAATCCCAAATGTAATTGGGTTTTCCTTCCAGGTTTAATTTTTTCAGGAATTCACCTAACTCTTCATACCTAACTCTTCAAAGTATTTACCAACAACATGCGCATTAAGCATAGAAAGCCGAACAGTGGTGTTTCTCTGCGGTCCGAATGGTCGGTTTAGTTCCTTCAGGCCTTGCCACCAATCTTTGGAAGGCTCAGGGTCACTTTTTATTTTTTACATATAGCACCAACACGCCTAAATAGTTGACGCCTGGACATGTCTACCCCCTGTTAACGGCTATAAATAGGTACAGGGGAATCCCGATAGCAGAAGGATTTACTAATTACAGCAATAAAGCTTTGAAGATGTATGTTTGGACAGATATTGGTAAAAAAAAGCGTCCGTAATTAACCGAATTTCCCATACTGTGTGAAAATAAACAACCGCCGTCTTTCTGTGAAGTATTCATTTGGCATAGATCATAAGGCAGACCATAAAATACACTTGCATTTCACATGCATACACGAACTTGTTCATAGATAAACCCATAAAGAATAATAAGTAGATATTGTCGTACATAGCTGCCGAAATTGCTGATGCGAAGTTTAGCAACATTCAACAACAACTAAAGAACTTGGAATATTCTAATACAAAAACACATTACATATCTAACATTAGACTAGTTTTGTCTATATGATTTGACGAAATACAAGTTTTTTCGAACACGCGTGATTCAGAATGTTGTATCACCACATACAACATTGGCGGAAAAGTACACATGCACATTTAGTCGGATTTCTCATTGAGACGTCATTGATGAATCTTCGATTTGTCAAATGTAAATAATGACGCCATAACATAGTTCAGTCGTTTCCTGTGGTAAAATATATTTTTTTTAACATAATTTGTTGTTTTTATTATTTTAAATAACCTTATTGGAACTGTTAGATAAAAATGTCATATGCGCGACTCGTAGTGATACGACTACGAAAATTGGACTCGACCTAATATTGAGAGTTGTACATACACGTTGTGTATATAATATGTATTTATAATCATTTTCCATATTATTCAATATATACAAAAAAACTAACACGAAACTCAAAAGTCGGAACAGTGTGGTTTGTCCGGGAGGAAAACTCCTGGATTGCATATCATTATCAAGTATAAGAATAGCGAGACGACAAATGGATATTGAAAGTAAACTTCTGTAAAGTGAAATTTATTCAAGAATTTATTCATGTTTTAAAAGTTTGTTTTAGTTCTGTTTGTTTTTCTGCTCTTTTAATATCCCTTTTCAATTTGTTTTGTTGTGTTTTCTGTTCCATTTTTTCTCTTGTTTCGTTTGGCCGCAACTCAAAGGTGGTATTTAAGTCAGAATTCCAATCGACAATCTGGTTGTGATTGGCTTTATTGATATTGTCGGTAACAGGTAGAAGTTCAAAACTTTCCGGTAAAATGTCAGATCCAATCTGAATTTTTGTATAAATATCAAATGAAATTTCCGATGTTTAAAGAGTCTGACTAAAAATTGTTCTCCAATGCAGAAACATGATCTGGTACTTGATTCTCTTTATCAAATGGAAGCGACGGCTTAAACTTATCGTCTCCAATGATAGAAGGGCATATATACCCGTAGCATGGAATCCGCTTTTTATATTGGATTAATTAACTGCCCCTTCCTCCCATGTCACTTTAAATAAACTTGGCCATGTCCACAAAGAGCCTACAAAATACAACAATTCATGAAGTTAAATATTATGAAATGTTAGTTAACAGTGTCGAAATGGTTCTATTAAGTGGACAGCTATATTATTTATTTGCGGTTAAAGACAAAAAACAAAGTTTAACCATTATATATAAAATAATGTTTCTAACTGCCAGATTACAAAACTTCACAAGAGCAAGCTTACAGTCAGTATTGCAAGCAATACATGCCCCCTGCCGTCGAAAGTGGGAAATTAAAAGACCAGACAAGTTTATTATGTTCAGTATTTGGTATGCTGGCCTGTCAAATGAAAGTGTAAACATGGTATAGGGCCAAACACTCATTTAATAATATATCCTAAGTCAAAGAGTGCATATATATATCACAAATAAGTTTAATGCAGGGTGTGCATTCTGAACAAACTGAAACTGAGAGTTAGCTAAATCTAATATACACGTATTAATATTCAAGAGAAAGCTGGCATTAATACCTACCAAAATAAGGATGTGATTTTTTGACAGTACTGTATATGGATACTGTATTTTAAATTAATATCGAAGAAATTTATTTTTGTGTATTACTGTAAACGATTCCTATGAGAAATTCCAATATAAAAAAATAGAAAAGAAGTACAATTAAAAACTATGAGTACACAGTCATATGTATGGCAAAATTTACACAGTCATATGTATGGCAAAATTAAAATATTTTTTGTTTCCCCTTTCGACATCAGAATGCAGAATCTGGTCACATGACCAATCAATGGCAACCATCTATGAATATGCAACACAACACTGTCTACTTATCATTTCTGCTTAGTTTCAATTAAATCCCTTCAGTTGTTTAGGAGTTGCGGATACATGAAAATGAAAAACTTCAATACTTAAAATCACATACTGGTTGCCTCAGAGGCAGAAAAATGTGTTCTAGGGGGACATGAATGTCAATCTGTGGCATGATGCTTGAGTGAGCTAGCACTATAAAACTTGCAACGGCTGGGATAGTACAAGCAAAAACAAGTATATATGATCTTAAGTTTGAACTCACAATCCACCATTATATTTTGATATGTCGGCGTATATAGCATCAAGGAGTTTTCTTACACCTTCAGACTCCAATTTTAGTAGCATACCTCTAGGAATATATTCTTTTGGAATAGTATATAATAAACTCTTGGATAATTGTTTCTGAAGAAAAACAATTATCATTATGACACCTATCGCAGTATATAATTTTAGAGAAAGAGAAAAAAATTGAGTTAATATGCAGTAGATCTAAGGTCTAGTTCGTGTCCATTAGCCTCCAGACTCCATTCTATAATTGAAAATATGCGAGAAGTTTAGATCTATATTTCTTAGTAATAATTTCTTCTCAAATTTATTTAACTTCACATTTTATTTTTTAAATTATTGTTATTATTTTATTAAAATATTTATTTATTTGGGCGGAACGAAGTCGCTGTAACCCGGAAAACTCAAGGTAGAGAGCGCTCAGTAATATACTTACTGAGAGGTCCAGGTTCGAATCTTGGTCTAGGTATAGACTTTAATACGTCGTTTCATATTTTATTTTTTTTTTGGGGGGGGGGGAAGGTGTTGGGGTATTTTATATTTCCCATCTATATTTTAATTTATTATATGTATTAGAATACCTTGTAATACGTTAACGCCCCACTTGGTATTCTTCTTGGTACACTTTGATGTTATGCTATCTTTTTATTTCTTGAAGTTCTGTCTCTGACAATGTCTTAAACCTTTTTCTATTTTCCGATGCAGCAAAATCTGGAACTTCTGCTGCGAAGGCCCTTTCTATATTTCTTTGACCTTTATCCACAATACAGCTCGATGCTAAAATTATCCCATCTTCATTAAAATCTTCCTGTACCTCATTTGCCCCCTCTGCTGCCATCATTGTTGCCAGTATCCTTTGTAAAATGTCCGATTCCTCCTCATCAATAACCCCAACATCACAGTGTGGGAACGGAAGTTGAGTCAAACTGTACAGTTGTCGGTAGCTCTGTTAATCGAAGCGAGGAATGAAAACAGTGGAGTCAAATGTAAGTAAAAATAAGTAAAATTATTGTTGTGATAAAGTGTTGCGAGATTTTTCATAGGTACATGGATATCACTATGTTAATGCAGTGTTTAAAGCATCAGCCATGCTGAATGCTTTATAGCGATCGTTGGATTTTTTCGTATTTAGCGCCGCTCTCATTTCACCTTGACAGCCAATCAAATCCTTCGTTTCGACTGAAATTACGGGAATTTCCATATACGGTATCCCAGGTATGTATAAACTCTATCTGAGTGATTGGGTCTCCCGGAAAGTTACGAAAACAATGTTTTCATCATGTACACATGTGCCGATCTGAAATGTATTCATACGCGTATTAGTCCGTAATTGTTTTTGCTGGATATATATTTTAATTCTTCACTTTTGTATAAAAACCATTAAAATTCATGAAGTATACGCCCCTCGGAAAGCCCAACAAAAATGACGATCTTGTCAGTTCGCGCCGACGTTCTTCTTTTGACCTACAGTGCTGTACATGTGGTTGTTTTACAGTCGCCGCCATATTGGATTTTTTTAATTTACGCAAAGTGACATAGATAAATAAACACAAAGTATGCTCATTAAACAGTTTTTAAGTTAAATAACTCCAAACGTGGATCACATTTGATGATAATTAAATTATATATATTTTTTTAAAATTGATTGTCAATAATATTTCGTGTTTGGGATATCCCGACCTGGTTCATTAATATTCATCATAACGTCACGAGGATTTTCCCGCTTTCATTGGGTATTAAAATTCATTCCTGACAGTTTGCCGGTAGCGAAATTATGCATAACAAAAAAGTAGAAATCAAAGATTATTCCCAAAAATATGATACGAAACTGAAAGAAGAAGTTTATTTACAAGTTATTGGCTATGTTGATAAATCGTTTGTGACTCGTGAAGTTGTGTAGGATATTGATACCGTAGTTCGTATGCAAATTAGCCATGTGTTTGGGGGCATGGCATTTGGCACCCGATGCCCCTGCTTAAATGTATTCACATAGCGTAGTGACTGACCTTTTTAGTCCAGTACACCCTTGCCCCTTTTAAAATGATCATGACACCCTGTCCTTTTCAGTTATCAGTTTAATATAAAAACGACATGCTTTATTCTCGAATCTCTGCTACATACTTCCGATCTTCCGCACACACTCCACTTCTCACCATATGTCTCCGAAGACAGACAATTTCATCATCAATGTTCATTTAAATACCCTTTCCAGTTGTTTTATTTTGAAACAACAAAATAAATCGCAAGAAGGAACAACTTGAAATCAAAATCTTAACAAAACTGAAAAAAAACGATGTTTTAAAATTTTCAGATAAAATTTATTTACCTTGTTACAAGTCCTTATTAGATCGTTTTACAGTGGATATCCGATTAAAGTTGTTGTCAGTAGTTTAATCCATGGTTTTTACATCCTTTAATTTCCTTTAATGAAACCATATTACTTTATTTCACATAAAATGTGGCCACTGGACATGGAGGAAAACTGAAACAAAACAAGTATTGTGCTTTCTTAAGTTCTTCCGATTTCTAGAGCACCGTTGGTGAAGTAGAACAGAAACTAAGGGCGGGGAAAATATGGTACCAATCTTGTGAACTCAACTCCTCTTACAGTTTTCAACCAAAAACCTTGAAACTTCACAGAATGTTTCTATATATATGAGGATGTGCACCTGACTTTATGGAAATATTTCAAGATTTTTTCCCCATTTTTCAAGACTTTGAAACTTAGTCACTTTTTAGCAAGCATTTGAATGGGGGTACCTACTTTGTGAACTCAACTCCTCTTACAGATTTCAACCAAAAACCTTGAAACTTCACAGAATGTTAATATATATATTGAGGATGTGACCTGACTTTATGGAAATATTTCAAGATTTGTTTCCCCATTTTTCCAGACTTTAAAACTTAGTCACTTTTTAGCAAGTATTTGGATGGGGGTACCTACTTTGTGAACTCAACTTCTCTTACAGTTTTCAACCAAAAGCCTTGAAACTTCACAGAATGTTTATATATATATTGAAGATGTGCACCTGACTTTATGGAAATATTTCAAGATTTTTTCCCCATTTTTCAAGACTTTGAAACTTAAGTCACTTTTTAGCAAGTATTAGAATGGGGGTACCTACTTTGTGAACTCAACTCCTCTTACAGTTTCTCTTAAATTCAAAGTAATTTTATTGTAACATTTTAGTTGTCTAAATAATAATCAATTAATTTTCAATCAACACGAGGAGATATGATAATGATGTTGATGATGGTGATGACATGAGTTCTGTTGATGCCGATGATGATAATGATTATCGTGATGAAGAAGATGATAGTGATGGTGGTGATGAAAATAAGCTCTGCTGCTATGAGTGATGATGACGATGTGACTTGACGAACTATGATGATGATTATGATGGCGACTTGAGTTCTGTTGCTACCGATGATGATGATGGTGGCAATGATGACATTCAGTACTGCTGAGCACTGCCCATAGTATGATGATGATGATGATGAAGATGGTGATGATGATGATGGTGGCAATGATGAAATTCAGTACTGCTGAGCACTGCCCATAGTATGATGATGATGATGGTGGTGGTGGTGATGACATTAAGTTCTGCTGCTGTCGATGATAATAATAATTCACGATGATGATGATGATAACAAAGCCAATGTGTTCATGCTGATGATGTGACATGATGATGACATTCAGTACTGCTGCTGCTGATAATGATGATGATTATGTGACACGAAGAGCTATGATGATGATGTGACCATATTAATGATGTAACATGAGGATTTCTGAAAATGATTAATATAATGGTGGTGGTGATTGTCATGGCATGGGTTCTACTGCTGCTGCTAATGACGACGATGATGATGATGATGATGATATCTTCATGTTGATGATCAAAATGTGATATGAGGAGTGATAATGATGATGATGATGGTGGTGATTATAGATCCAGTTTGGGTTTTCTTCCAGTCAACTGCGTTTTAGTGGAGTTATGCCCCTTTTACTTTGTGAATTTTATCAAAATGATGGTTTCTCTGGACTTTTTTCCGTTACGCTTTAGATATTTCACTCAGATTTGGGGTCGGGTCTTAAGTAGCCTCTCTTGGTTTTTGAAAAATTGAAAATTTATATTTATGCGAATTACTTAGTTTACTCAATTGATAAACATTGCGTGTCATGTCCATTTTGACCATTGTAACATATTTATACGTTAGAACCTAACAACTTGCATAAAAAGCAGACTTGTTGTTAGAAGCTTCCCGATCACAGTATCTATTATTTGCATGATTTTCATTTGTTACTGATTCATTAGACAAATCTCAGTTTCAAGTGCACATTTTTTTTATCAAATTGCTCAGTTTAGCTGATGCTTCAGTACCTTCAGTACTTTGATTAATTATTCAGCACATTTTGAGAAAAATCAAGCCTAAAACATTTATTCGTTTGTTGAACATGATAGATCACAGCGGAATTGTTATGAATTCACGATTTATTCTCAATTTTATCTATATTACTATTCTGAAGACAGTTTGCAAGCTATGAATGTTAAAAATAACTTGTGACTTATTACAGTACGTAGAAGTTTGGAGAACACTTTAAAGCACGAATTTATTGGACTGTGTGGTTTTCTGTTTACTGTACAGGTAGCTCACATTTTATAACATTGCACTGTACAGGTAGCTCACAACTGGTATTCAAATTCAAAGTATAAGGAACGCTTTCATTTAATAGAAATGCATGTATCACGATTAATTAAAACAAACAAGGTTTGATTTTTTTTATATTTGGGTTCAGGGGTATAAACGTAGGGTTGCTATCTAAAATGCGTGTATCAGGCGTGACATATTCTAAGGTCATCAACAATCTAAAATACATCGTCATAAAAAGGACATTGCCAGACAATACTGTTCTATATGAATTAAGGCGAATACCGTTTATTATGAACAATATACAACTGAATACTATTGACTCTATAATAGTAAAAGGATATAGATATAATCTTATAATGTTAATAATCACGCCTGGGTAACGCATTTTTAGGAGACATCTGAATCGTAGATCTATGGCATAAATTGTCTGAATATCATAAAGCCTCAAATTTGTTTCAAACAAAATAAACAACGTTACGTTCTAGACTTCATTTAGCCATTGATTGGTAAATTCCGTTCAGCTTTCATACCTAAACCTGTTTTTCCTCGATGGAATTCATTATGGTTGTGAAAATGCAAAATTGTACATCTTTCATAATGATTACAAAGTGTAGGCGTAACAAAATTTTCTTTGGTGTTTGGAATGGAGAATCGTTTGGGCGTTTTGAAATTTTTTTTTTATTCGTTTGGTATGAGAAGTTTGTTGTCTTTCTCGTATTCTCTTGGTATGATGTGGAAATTTTTAATTCGAATATCTCCTTGATTGAGGTCTGTTTATTAAATTTCAGTTCCAAATCCTTGTGAAATATTATACAATGGTCGACAACCTAGAAAAATTTAATTTTGCTTTACTTTTGCAGTTTTAACAATGGAATCGTTTCAGCGTTCTTTTAACATTTGAAATTAAGAAAATGTTGCAATAATAATGTTGCAAAAATTTCAATAAACCAGAACTGTCTAAAGGAGACTAATAGCCTCAACCCGCAGAAAAAATAAGAATAAAAGTAACATTTCAGCGAACACGATATTGTGACGGAAAAACTAAAATTTGACCTCATGACCTTGGCCTTATGCAACACATCGTCTCATGTTGGTTTACATTTGTGCAAAGTTTGATCAAAATCCATCGATAGACGTGGAAGATATGGTGCGGGCACGATAGTGTGACAAAATACTAATATTTGACCTCATGACATTGACTTTTGACTTATGTACATAAATTTGGTACCCGACACATCGGCTCATGTTGTTTTACATCTGTTCCAAGTTTGATCAAAATCCATTGATAGATATGGAGAGGACACGATATTGAGACAGACAACCAGACGGATGCACGAACGAACGAATAGACTGACGGACAGACGGTGATTTCTATATACCCCCTGAACTTCGTTTGCTGGGGTATAATAATGCATTAAACTTTGAATTATTTTGTTTTAATTTTGAGCTACCTGTACAGAAAAATTACAGATATTTAGAGCTACCTGTACAGTATTTTTCGAGCTACCTGTACAGTAAACAATCTCCGAGGTGCGAAGAAAAATCTTATTTATAACAATAACCATTTAAGGGAGGGTGATGTCATCTTAATATATGTGTAACTTTATATTAAAAGTTGTCTTAAGTATTGTTTGTTACACTAGAAAATTCATCACGCTAGAGAATTTACGCATTTTTCGCTACAAGTCTATGTATTTTATCTCACTGTCTCGTGTTCAAGTGTTATTATTGTCGACTGTATAAAGATATAAGTGACAACGAATTCTTAAAATGGCAAATAATTTTCATCGTCAAATTTCTCCATTTAAATTTCTATCCAGATCTTACATTATATGCTTAATACAAGTTAAAAAGTATCCACCAACCGTTTCAGACATATTGTTTTTATTTCGTCTCGCGCTTCAATGAACAGAGCTACCGAAAACTGTACAGTTTGACTCAACTTCCGCTCCCACACAGTGAATGCATTTCTTCACTCTTTGTATCCGCGATATTTACGAGTTCATCTCTGCTTGGTAGGTCAAATATTTCGTTAACGTTTCCTAGATAAAAATTTCCCATTTCACCTTCCATCTTGATAGAAAAACAAAAGCATACGTTGACATTTTGTGTATTTTATATATCTTAATCGCGTTTTTGTTCCAAACTGTTTTCACTTGTTAGAAGTCGATGACTTGTTACTTTCTTGCTCTTTGGTTTCTTAACAGTTGGTGTAGTAACAGTAAACATGTTTTCAACTGACTGGTTCCAGTCTGCCATAGTAAGCGGAAAATCTGCTTTGGACTGATCATCCTCTTGGATATTTATTGCCAGAGGTAAATCCAGAATGCTTGAGGATGATGTTATGTCCAAAACAACATCCTCTGATTTGTCAAAACTTGACTCCAACGCCAATAAACTTTCAACAGCTTCTCTTTCCTCGGTGTCTACAGGCATTAATACAGCATAGGACTGTTCAGTCATAAATGGCGATTTATCTCATGTTAATGATGTATCTGATACACATATGGATTCACTTGAAGTTGTACATGTATCCTCAAGACTATTTACGTCATTAGACCACTAGATTGTCCTGGTCCATCATCCGCTACACATTCAAAGTTGTCTGAGATTGAAGTATTGTCTGATGGTCTTGTTATAACCTTGCTTACAACCCACCGTAGTGGATGGTTTCCTGATGTATTCAACGAATCTTTAGGAAAAGAAGGTGCAAATGCTTCAGCTGGAATAATTAAGGGATTCCATGGCAGTATGCTGCAGGTAAGGCCTGGAAACCAGACTCAATATTTTCTGTAGTAAATGACTTCATGTAGGCTGTGTTAATAGACCAGGCCAAGACATTTTGTTGATGACATTTAACGGATTTTGATTAAACTCTGAGCATATAGTGTTGTAATGAGTGCTGAACGGTCCGAAAACACATCTATCAAGGGGGCACAGGTAGTGGGTTGTGTGTGGTGGTAAAGCCATAATATGTATGTTGTTTGTACTGGCGGCTTCAATTAAACTAAGAACCTCGTGTGAGTGATGTCCATCTAATATCAGGATCTGAGGTCTGTGCTCACCACAC
The DNA here is from genome assembly GCA_021292105.1 of Anadara kagoshimensis. Taxonomy (NCBI): domain Eukaryota; kingdom Metazoa; phylum Mollusca; class Bivalvia; order Arcoida; family Arcidae; genus Anadara; species Anadara kagoshimensis. Next base: position 40,924,991 of record CM037859.1, on the reverse strand, counting down.
TCTTTTAAAAATATATTACAGAACCATTCAACATGTCTTCTGTCCACGCATTCTGTTGGTATGTCCAGTGTGCTCTAGGTGGTCCCATTGCAGTATTGTAGCCCCAAAGTGACTTCTCCGTTTTCCCTTTCACAATTATCAATGGGCTCAAGCTTTGGCCTTTAGCATTGATGCAAGCGATAAATGTGTCGCTTTCTCTGGTGTTGCAGACTCTTCCGGGAACAGCTCTGGAACCTTTAAAAGCTACAACCCTGGAAGGATCATGTTCCATTGATACTCCCTTCTCGTCCATGTTCCAAATACATTCTGGATGATTTTCCAGCCCTGTCTTAGATAAAATGTTCCAGAGGTCAAACAGATACTCTCCAACCTTTTCGGGAATTAAGCCCTCTTGCTCTGACGGAAGTGAGTTTTTCTGGCGCACGCAAGGTGATGTTTCGATTCCTCTTCCGAAATCCTGTCCACCAGTCCTTCCCAGGCATATTGTTCTTGAAGTTGGTTTTAATTTTCATTTGTTTTGCAAGCTGACCTGCCTTCTTCATTACCTGTAATCTTGTCATACCCAGTCTCATCTCAGCGGCCTTGCTGCACTTTTCTGCTATAAGTGTTTCCACTTCCGTTGGAAAAACAGGTTTTCTTCCAGCACTGAACCCTCCCACGCAGATGATCACTTAATGTCGCTTGTGGTATGCCATATTTCTTGGCAGCTTGTCTCTGTGACATACCAGCTTTAACACTTTATATAGCCTTCTTAAAATTATCCCCATAGTAAGGCTTATATACCTTGTTATTTTGTTCTTTTGGCATTTCTGAAATAAATGTGACGGGGAAACTTTTATGTTATGCCATACGGTTTTTATATTGGTTGTTTGGTATGCCATTGGTGAGAAAAGCAGAGGTATGGGTATTGATTAGGCGTTTTTGAATCATAAAATGCTTTTATGATATCGCAACTTCCTTATTAAACGATATCACAAATTCGATTTTTTGATATTGTTAATTCATTTTATGAACGCATGATTGTATTTTATTATATAAAAATATCTAATAAATAGGAGAAACGTATGGTAGCTTATATCTGACATCCAGATAATTTCTGTCGACATAAAATCATCTCGACATGTTCACTTAATATCACAAGTCGAGATATTATGATGGAAAGTTGTGATAGTAAAATAAAAAGTTGAGATAAAAAATACGTCGAGATATTTTAGTCGACTAGTCATGGTAAATATCTCGACATAAGTATCTCGAAATGCTTTAAAACACTGTGGTAGCTCAGTTGGTAGAGTGCTTTCTCTGTAAGTGGAATGTCGTGGGTTCGAATCCTGATTTGGTCTGACCAAAGACTTGAAAGTATATAGTGACTGTTCTTTCGCCAATCATTTTGCATTACGAAAAGAAAGTCAAGGTTCCTTCGGATGGGTCCCGTGTTATGGTAGGGTTGGCGCGATAAAGAACCCCGATGCATATATATTGCCATCAGCGCTATGCATAAGGCTAAATATCTTTACCTTCGCCTGTAGCTGGCGACGTCTCGATATAAGTGAAATGTTATTGACTGGTACGTTAAACACCATTACTCAACTCTTAAATTTTTAATTTAAACTTTATTCTGTTTCTCATAGATAAAAATTCCTCTTTAATTAGATTTTACTTCATATATCCAACCAAATGATTTCAAATTATCTATTGCCGGTTGAATGTCAGTATTATCCTCTATTCTACAGCCAATATTACACAGCTGTTGGGGACCAATGCGTCTGTCTCTTGTTACTGGGACCTCCTTGGGTTTAATTCTCCAAATATTTGAAATATTTAACTTCATGATCTTTGTCAGTACAAAACCATTGTCCCTCTTTAAATATCTTTTTTTCTTGTCTTTCTTATATATAGCGATAGCATTCGGATCTTTCTGGTTTTCAGTTTCTCTAAATGGAATAAAGCCCTCCCCTTCTTCCAACTCCTTTTCTCCCCAATGATGCATACCAACAGCCCACACATTTGGAATTACAAAATACTTCATCCTATATAAAATTGTAATGTTTTCATTTAATGTAAAAGATAGAATAATAAATTATTAAATGAATCCTTGGCACATGATATAACATTTTATTATAATATATAGATCCCCACTGTATGTTTACCGTGAGAGGAAAGTGCCAGTATCACTGCGAGGCCTAGAATGTAAGCTCTACTCGACCTATCATTTTGAAAGATAATATTAAATATTCAGTTTCAAAGGTATATACATGTATATATATTTATTTGCTAGCCCATTGAATGTGATAAGAAATGTTGGATTACTGTTATACATTGAAGAAAAAATTGCTTTATTAAAAAAATTCGTGATTGAAATTACCCCTGTAAGTAAAAAATTTAGTCGGGTAAATTCGATCATTGATTTTGACAAGGTAATTGTCTATTATTTTTATTCAAAGGCAATTCTTTTTAACCCATATTTATTTAAACTTAATATGAATCTTCAAAAGCAGATAAAATATACTTACTTAACACAAAACTAGATTAAATAACCTGGAGCGTCTGATCTTGAACGAGAAGGTGGGTTGTCATTCACCAGCTATCGACAAATCAAAACGCGACATGTGTACTTTCCGTCACTCAAGCTGATCTATATTTGAAAAAGGGAATTTCCAACCTTAAAGGGAGGTCATTATTAAAGCCATCGATGTTCGCATATATAACTAGGGATATGATTATCAGATTTGATCGAAATTACACGCATGATTGAAATATGCCGACTTTCCTCTATGCATGTTGCACTTACACCATAAAATTTGTTGAAATGAACACTTATACACTAAAATTTATACGAGTAATTCTCAACCCCAGTACTTATGTGTCAGTTTCTAAATCTTCTAATAATTTGTTTTTAATGTTGTGTAATATTTGTGATATTAAATGTAATTGTGGAACGATTTGTCTTAAAACGCAAGAAGGTGCTTCTCATTAACAACTTTATGTTTGACAAGATAGGTCATACTTATCCTTGGTTAAGTGGTAACGCCTGTCAGTCATAAGTCGACAGTATAGTATTGATACATTGTTGACACGCTGCATTCGTAAATATTTATTGCAAACGTATTATTTAAGTTTATAATCATTATCATTATTTTTTAAACAAAAGGAGTGATCATTAATTCGATTTGAAAAAGTTCAAAAAAAAAAAAAAATTGGACCTGGTAGGACTCGAACCCCCTTGTAATACAAGGTGACAACTTAATATTTTTTTTTTAATAAATTGGCACACAAACCCCCCTCCCCCCCCCCCCCCCCCCCCGTTACGTAACCAGGGTTCGATTTTCGTTTTTTTAGTCACTGACAAACATTTGCCAGTGGACCAAAAATCAACTAGCAAATCTGAAAAACTGCTAGCATAATTAGACAAGTGAATCAAAAATTAACTCGCAAATTGCTATCTTCACTAGATTTTTTCTTAAAATGATCTGAAAAATGCAATTGTATTTTAAATCTTATTCTTGTGTTTAGATTTGCTGTTTATTTTACATTTACCTGCATTATTTCGATTTCTGCACTTGTAATCACTGCTATCTGCTTAACTGCATCCTTTATGTACCTTTTGGCTGTTAGTCACCCTCTGTAGCATGCTAACCTGGAACTAACATAGCTGTATGGTGAGTGTTTATTGTCTTTATTTTAGACCAACATATCAGCCATTAGCAGGGCAACCTTAGTACAGGGGGTCCCTGGGGTTCAGGTTAGAAGGAGTTTTAATAGTAATTCACAGCTGATATTAGCAACTTACAGTGTTCATAACACTGACTAACACCAAACACCCATTTTCTTTTTTAAAATTTTTATTTAACTGAGTTTGAACCATTTTTAAATACTACAACATTAATTCACAATGCAGTAAGTTGCCTACTGTTGACACAACTTGTCGAGTTACTGATTTCTATGACCATAAGGGAGTATATGTGGTCTTTTAATAGAAGGTCCATTCAACCACCAACGTCTGACAGCTGGTTTTGGATCAAAGTTATCTAAAGTTTCGCCTTCCAAAGTAATTCTAAGAAGATCATCAAGAGTGTTATTGCTTAAGTTGCATCTCCAGTCACTCTTGATTCGTTTCATAGCTGAGAAGGCTCTTTCACAAGAGGCATTTGATAAAGGATATACACTAGTCATGTGAATTATTTTAAGAATATTTGAATATTCAGACTTAACTGAATCCTCCTGACTGATACGTTGCCACACAGTTAGGGGGTGAACTGGTCTGTAGTGGCGGTTTCTTGCAACATGGAGTTTTAAGTCTTTCCATTCACTTAAAGTCTTATCCCTATCACAACCAGAGTTGATTAATATGACTGAAAAGTGCTGGAATAAGGTTTTTATTTCCTCTGTGCAATACAGTAAAAGTGCATTCTCATCATCTGGCCAGTTTTTGTGATCAAAAATGTTGCAACACAAGTAACATCCAGGTTCTATAATATTTCGTAACACATGCTCTCTGAATTTGCTCTCATCCTGCTGAAATTCATTTAAAAATGCCTGCAAATTTTCACCACTAGTGGTCAGTAAACTGTTTAGAGTAATCTCAGCACTCTGAAGCTTAGTGATTGCACTGGACAAATTTATGTCTTCTCTCTGAAACAACAAACTTACTTTGACAACTTCATTTAGCAAGTCCTTAAGAAAAAACAGATACCATACAAACTTATACTGTAATAACTTATTAATTATACCCTTAGCCTTTGCACGATCATCACCCTTATTTGATGAATCTTCAGCATAACTCATCATATGCATTATTATCATTTTCCAATTATGGATCATCTTTGATATTGCTCTGAGCTTATGCTCAATCCAACGTGTTCCGTTGGCCTTCTCTGGTTTCAAAAATTGTTCATCCATTATCTCTGCTATGTCAGCAGCTTCTTTATTGCGTTTTGCTGATCCCTTGTAAAAGTAATAAATTGAAACTAGACAATCAATGACAGTTTCTAGGTAAGTTCCTTTAAAACAGTCTTTGATTGCTAGCTCCAACCTGTGTGCTAAGCACCATACTGCCAAAACCCAAGGGGCATTTTTTCTGTCTTTGAACAATTTAATCACACCTTTTTTAGCACCCATCATGACAGATGCCCCATCTGAACAATAACCTACAGTTTTATTATGATAATCAACAATGCCAGCATCAGTGAATGCCTTATCTATAGCATTTAATATACCCTCAGCTTTCGTATTTTCCGGCTGTTCAATTTTAAGATATCTAATGACTGGATAAAAGTCATCAATAACCTTAATCATGATAATCTCTTTCTCTGCCTCAGTTCTATCAGTGCTACCATCACTGTATATACTCAAAAATAAGACTCAGAAATTTTAAGTTTTAAACTGTCCAAATAGTTCCTTGCTATTTCACCTATAAACTCTCTGGCAGATTTATCATTACAGTATGTTTCACCAAAGTTTATACCATTAACAACTTGTAAATGAAACAATTTTGGAAAATCAGTAAATGGACACTCATTAACAGCAACATAAAAAGCAGTTTTAAACAGTTTATTCATTTTTATTATTGTGTTTTCATCCATCTTCATGACACTTTCTTCTATTGCTGTTGGCTTATTTTGGTTTTTTTCTCCACAGCTCTTTGTATCCCTAGGCACTGTTTCTACATGAAACTTAAGACCTTCTCTCTTTAAAACTGTGTTGCCACTCACAAACTGAAAACAAAAAAAATCCTGTTAGTCGAGTAGTAAAAAAATATCACTTAGTAACTTTACTTATTTGCATATTTAGAGATAGAGGGTACAGCTGTGATCGCATTAACCTTACTATTTGCCTTTTTGAAAAAAAGTTTTTCCATTGTTATCAATGAAGGATGATTACCATTAGCTACAAGTTTATGATAGAAAATCTGAATGTACTGATCAATGCAACTGCAGCTTATCATTGCTTAGCAGCTAGTTTTCATTCTTTTTTCTGTGATGTTAACAAGATATATAATTTAAATTACCAGCATGGGGACAGCAAATGTAGAATTTTGCAATTTATTTCGGCTTTAAGACTACTCTTTTTACATAAATCATCAAAACTAACCGAAGAGATGTCCGATTTGGCGTGTTCCCGGCAAATTTTGCAGTATATTTTGTACACATTTCCATCACTGTCCTGGTCATATTCCACCGCTACGTTAAGTTCTTTCTGCCATTTTTGAACAGTTTTCACGCTAACAACAGTCCTTCTCTTTTTAATCATGGTACTATCACACTCAGAGACAGTGCTGCAAGGCTTTTCATCATCACTACGCCCAGCTGACTGAAAATAACATTTTATCTGTCTTTGCGCCATCTTGTTTTTTTTTCATAGTAACAAGCAATATTAAGTTAACTCCCTTTAACATAGTACTAATAATGATAAAATGGATAACGGATATATTCGGGTTAATCAATGTAATTACGTCCCCTGTTTTCAATGCATTATTTATTGTGCAATCATGTCGTAGCTGCTCCAGGGTTTTCGGATTAGTTATTATACCATACGAAGTAAATGCAGTACTCGTGGTCTTCAGACAAACAGAAAGATACTCAGAAATGTGAACTCGCAAAATTTTGCGAGATGGAAATAAATTCAACTGGCAAAACGGACAAATAACATGCATTCTGCGAGTAAACGAGTGCCAAATTCGAACCCTGGTAACATTCTATAATTAACAGTTAAAATAAATGTTTTAGCCAAAAAAGTGAAATGTCGAATATTACACAGGTGCAGTAATAATGTCAAGAGTAGATTTAAAATGATTTAGATCTATATAATTTATCAGTGTTTATTACAATTGTAGTAATAAATTTGTGCCCGTAAAACCATAAGAAATGCTTTCCTATTGAAGCATTGACTGTAAATTTTTTTCGGTCTATTGAAAATTGGACGGAATTTGTGTTTGCACACTGCATAAATCCACGAAGCGCTTTATGCAAAAGTGTGCAAACACAAATTCCGTCCAATTTTCAATAGACCGAAAAAATTTACAGTCAATGCTTATAATTCAATTCAAACATAAATAAATAATTGATAATTTTCAAAATTTTATTTCACATTTTTTCTAATTTAAACGACCAACACAATAGTACATGGCGTATGAATACATTGATACATTGACCCACTAACAGTCTCTATTAGCAACCGCCGACAGACCTCGACGATCAAGTTCATTACCAATATTGAACACACATCTGTTAAAAGTTGAATTTGTCATAAAACCAGACGACATAAAACTAGACGAAAGACTTACGGAATTTTCAGAATGCAGTGAAACGGAGTTTGTAAATACGGGTCTCATGGGTATACTAGTACTACTGGTGGGTGAAAGACGGTCAAAAGTTGGAGGTAAAGTCGGACGGATTTGAATTGTGCCTGGATTTGCAACTGATGACAATGTGTGACTTATGTTGTGTTTCTGTGATGTTGAACATTCTCTGTTGTAACTACGAAGAGAGGACTCATTACGGTGACCGGACATATACATTATGTGCCGGGTTTCAAAACCTGCATCATTCAGGTTTTGTATGGCAGTTGCACGCAAAGAATGGGCTGTATATTTATTAGAAGTGTGCGAGTTCTAACAGATATCCGCCATGAAACGTGTGAACTGATACGCTTTAACCGGTTTATTGGAGTACCAAATATTTTCATTTTTATGGTTGGCAAGTGCCTCTTTTGTGCAATGGTTAAACAAGCTGGAGGCAGACGGATCAGTCTTTAACAAAATAATTTTAGTGCTTTTACAGGGCATCTGTCAGTACCATCAGTGTACATTCGTTTGTCTGAAATATTTGTAGGGTTATCAAGACCACCTTGCCAATTTTTTTGTTTTGTTTCATGACAAAGTGTCACGTATTTAGTGTAATTCTCGTCTCTTAAAACAGAAATGATTGTGGAGTTAATTGTTGATGCATTTCTAGACCTCTTGTCACAAAGTGGATACTAATATCTTACCAAACCCGGAATCTTAAAATAACGGGGCTTTCTTCGGATGACAGGTAAGTGCTAATTTTCATTAAGTCACCAGGTGGAATAATTGGTTTGTGCTCAATGGGACGTGAAAGACCATGTTTTAAATTGAATTTTAATTTTGCATCTAAATGCTCATTAGCTTGTTTAAAAACTTTGTCTCTGACAATGTCTATGTCCCTGTTGTTATCTTTTACATGTCTATTTATAGCTGATCTAATCGATTTAAAAGAGCGCTTGTGATACTCTGCCGCCTGATCTGCATTTATCTTTGTCAATCGTTTTTCATCGGCTTTAGGTGTGGCCTCAACATAAAACCTGCACAGATGGTTATTCAGTTCACCAGGAGTGACCGACATAAGGTCCAGTTCGTGTCTATTAGCTTCCAGACTCCATTCTAGAATTAAAAATATGCAAAAAGTTTAGATATATATTTCTTAGTAATAATTTCTTCTCAAATTTATTTAACCTCACATTATTTAAATTTTTTTTAATAATTATTATTATTATTTTTAAATTCTCTTCCGCGAACAATGTCCAAATCTCTGTTTATGTCTTTAAGATGTCTGTTAATAGCAGATCTTATTGACTTGAAAGAATTTTTGTGATATTCAGCAGCCTGTTCCATTGGTAAATCTCCTGATCTCTTGATCTCCTTCCTGGATTCTTTGGTGTGGCCTCAAAGTAAAATTTGGATAAATACTCATTCAGCGTTTCCGCTGAAACTGTTTTAAAATCAACTTTCGTTCCATGAACTTCTAAACACCATTCTAAAAAAACATTTAAAACAAAAAAATCTTGTGAGGTTTTTATTTAATATTTCTATTTTTTTTTTTTTTTGTTTTTTTTTTTTTGCTAGAGAGTTTTTATTGTTTTATATCAAGTCGGTCCAGATACATCCAGATAGCTCAATGAAGAGCAACTCGACATTAAGTTGAGTCGGTTCAGGTTCAAGTCCTGATCTGGAAAAGGATCAAGCTTGATTTATTTTTACTTATTATTATTATTAAAAAAATCAAAAGATATAGATCTAATTTTTATACTATCATATCTTTGATACTTTTCATATTATTTTTATTTCTAATATATTTATTTATTTTTCTTAAATTTTTATTTATAAAAATAAGTTTGACAAAATTACCTTGAAAAATTTTGACGCCCCATTTTGTATTGCGTTTTGTTGAGTCCGAAGTTCTCCTTTATTTTTTCCATTTCCTCTTCGGAAATTTTTTTAAATCTCTTTGTTGATGGCATTGCCAAAGATGGTACCGGTTGCAGGGGGTCTGTCATTGCTAGATCCATTCTCTATTAGCTTCAGAAACTGAGGTTGCATTAGACCCAAATGTTGTTGGTTCCCATTCTTCTTCAAAAATTGAATTTAGCAGATCAAGATCACTAAATGGATTTCCGAGATTGAAATTTCCAATTTCTAGTTCTGTCTCCATTCTGAGAGCACGGAAAACGGAAAGCAGACGATTGCTCTTTCCAAAATATCCAAAATTCCGCCTTTTTATTATTTTTATTATTGTTATTATTATTTTAATGCATTATTATTTTTGGTGTTTTATTTCTACTTTTCAATAAAATTTACTCAAAATAAATACATAAAGAAATATCAGAAGAATTTTATTGGTGATAGCGTTAGGAATTTTTTTCAAGATCTGCGGTCTTTTTTGTGTTTTTTGGTTTTTGTTTGTTTGTTAACATTGCGGTAAATTCGTTCACTTCCGGTTTACAAAAAAAGTAGTTCCGGTCCTAATTTTTGTCTATTGGGAATTGGATGCAAAATTCTAACCAATAATATTGCTTGAAATCAAGGAAATTGAATTGCGGTAAATTCGTTCACTTCCGGTTTACAAAAAAAGTAGTTCCGGCCCTAATTTTTGTCTATTGTGAATTGGATGCAAAATTCTAACCAATAATATTGCTTGAAATCAAGGAAATTGAATTATATGATAATTAATTTAAATCAAAATATTTATTAACATTTTAGAATTGCTTTGAAATTGAAATTTTCGACAAATGATAACATTTTCCGTTTAAATGCAATACACCACACATTCAATGAGCGCGTTTGAAACTTCAAAAAGGACGAGATGTTAATTAGCTGATTAATTAGAACAAGCGGACGAGTTGATTAGTTCAGTTAATGTGAGAATGAGTTTGAATAGTATAATAGATATATACTTAAAGCGAAAACAGGCAACACGTGTGATTTTTGTAGAAAATAGTAAAGATGTCTGAAAAAAATAAAGATTATATAAAGTTAACAGGCAACCAAATAGCCTTGAATGTCGTAAATTATTGTTTTGATGAGGCAATTGCCGCAAAACAAAAACGCCTTGTCAATCCAATCAGCTGCCCCTTGCAGAGAGCAAGAGCTATACGTCAAATCACCTTTTTTCATTGTCGTAAGCGGCCACACGGGGTTAAAAGGTCAATCGGACAACTTCCGCGGTCGTTGCGCGGGTACACAACATGGCGAATGCGGAAGTGATAGTTCTGATCGTAATCAATCTTCATAACAACACCTAAATGGTACATATATTTATATTAATTAGTTTGTTTATGTAAAACATTTTGTGTATATCCATTATGGATAATTCAAAAGATCTGAGTTTAGATAACATTTCTTGCTGGAAAGTTGAAAGTTTGAGGCATTTTTTAACAACTAGAGGTTTATCAGCAGACGGCAAAAAACAAGAATTGATTGCTTTATGTTTTGCGGCTGCTAAATTGAATATTTCAACCATTCCTAGTAACGACGATTATTTGAAATCTAATGCCAGAGATTATGACAAATTATTATATATAGAAGGTCAAACTATCCCAGACCCTTTGAAAATCTCTTTATGCTGGCTTGATGAGAAGGAAGGAATGTCTATCTGGCCACCTGTATTTTTATCTGATATTTATCAGCAGACGGCAAAAAACAAGAATTGATTGCTTTATGTTTTGCGGCTGCTAAATTGAATATTTCAACCATTCCTAGTAACGACGATTATTTGAAATCTAATGCCAGAGATTATGACAAATTATTATATATAGAAGGTCAAACTATCCCAGACCCTTTGAAAATCTCTTTATGTTGGCTTGATGAGAAGGAAGGAATGTCTATCTGGCCACCTGTATTTTTATCCGATATTGCCAGTTTTTCATGTGTTTTTCTGATACTGATAAGGCTAAGAGCTATCTCAATGACTACAGATTGGGAAAGACCTACAAGTATTTTAGCGTCAAGTGGATAAAGGACATTTTCTATCACCCTATATCCAAGGATTCGTCGTTCTGTTTTTTGTTTTTTTTTTTTTTTTTTGGGGGGGGGGGGGGCCAAATGCACACCGTCACAGAGGGTAAATGACGATGATCACACTGTTTGGGTGTGTACAACAAAAGACACAGGAGTGATCAAGTCAGCATACTGTTCCTGTACTGCAGGGTAAATATTTGTATAAATTATAATTGTTTCCTGAAACTAATGCATACTGTTTTCTTTTTAAAATGTTATTGCTATTTGAAGCCATTGCCCTTAATTACCATTTTACATTAATTCAATGCTTGGGGTACAAACAATTTTTTTAATGATTTCTTGTGTATCAGTCTGGGTATCCCAGTTGACCAATGATTTGTCTATAGTTAGGGAGGTCCTATGTTTAGACAATGTTCCAACCCTGCATTATTTTATTCATCCTGTTACAGTTGTAGTGGTCTGGGTAGCTCAGTGGTAGAGAACTTGCCTACAGTGCAGGAGGTCCCGGGTTCGATCCACGGTCAGGCTCTGCGTTTTTTTCTTTCCTGTTACACAGTTAAATGTGTTCCTCAGAAATTATGGACTGGAAAATTGTGACTACCTGTATATGAAATTCAACTTGAAGAAGTTGGGTATTTCATAAGAAACTCAAGAATAACAAGAGGAAGAATGTAGTATTACTGTAGCTCAGCTAATAGGGCACTTGCCTAATGAGCAGGAGGACCATAGATTGATCCCCTGTCTGACCTTCTAAATCCTGTTACATTTTTAATCACTTTATCAAGGTATACTAGTATTTTATGTACTATTCACTACTTATCTTTTCCTGGCTTTAATGATAATCAATTACAATGTAAATACTTAGTATGTACAAAATATTTTCATTATAAAATTTTATCATTTAGGTTAGGACAGACATGTAACCATGTTGCCGGATTATTGTTCCGTTTGGAATCTGCGATCAAATTATGCACTGCCTCTTGTACTTCTTTACCATGCACTTGGAATATACCAAAAGGCACTAATAAAATCAACCCTAGACTAATATCGGAGATAAAGATTAAAAAATCAAGACATGGCAAAGGTAATAATAAATTTATTTGATAACTTTTACAATGTTGTAACTGATATACCAGGGTACTAATAACACATAGTTAAAGAAGCATTGTCACAGTAAAAAGATTTTTCTACTAAATACACACCATTTTATGCTTGAAGAATATTAGTTTTGTCTTCTCATTGTATCTGTCAATTTTTTTAGCAGGTTCATAAATCCATAGTTTGATACAAGCAGTAAACATTTGAACTTATGAAGGAATCTCAAATCATAATATATTCAATTATGTTGGATTAATGAGTTAATTTCATATATATATTCAGATATATTCAAAGGTAAAATTAGCTGATCATTGCTATTGAACTGGTAGTACTTGGTATTCATCATTAAATCAAGATACGTTTAATATAGATAAAATCAAAAACAAACATACTTATCCATTTCCGAATCACAATCCAGCAGCAAAGTAAAAACTTTGGAACTGACAAGTTAGGTTCGACACGTGAACTTCCACCAGGGAAGTGAGGCCGGGTGCTCCGGAAGGGTAAGCACTTTGTTTAGCTAGCTACAACCGTCACGTGTGTAATCAAAATTGTGTGAAAGGAACATGGAACTACGAGACGTCAAATATATCCAAGGCAATCCTGGACACAGAGACATCAAACTTATCAACAATACTGTGATGACGGCCATAAAACTTTTTGAGGGCCTTGATAAGCCTAGGCTTGCAATATCCCTGAGTCAACAATTTATTTGCAAGCAGCCTACTTCGTTGTACAAAGTCCCCGTAGTGGGAACAAGCTCTACCATAGCGTATTAATTGGGAAACAAATACACCATAAGCAGGAGAAGCAGGTATATTGCTGCATAAAAAAGGAAAGTTGACAATAAAAAATTGAAGTCATCACGTTTGTCATAAAGTTTCAAATGTAGCCTTTCTTGTGCGTCATAATTCAGGTATAAGTCTAAATATGAAGCAGAACTTGAGGAATCAGTCGTGTTTTATTTCAAGCTCACTAGGTTAGATGACATTTACATAGTCTCCAAATTTAGGATTGTTAAAAGACAGAACGTCATCTATGTATCTGTATGTTGAGTTGAATGATTTGGCGAGTTTTCTCTCCAGATTTAACGAGGTTCTGCATAAATTCTGCTTCGTAAGAATAAAGAAACAAATCAGCAAGCAACGGTGCACAGTTTGTACCCATTGGTATACCGATTGTTTGCTGAAAAACTATATTACCAAACACAATTAATATGTTATCTATCAAAAACGCCAACATTTTGTTGATGGTATCTTCAGTATATTTTTGTTTGGAATCCGTATGATGCTTGACAAAATAACCAGAATCCCTGTTCAGCTCCAGATATTTGTATCTTGGCTTACCGATTTTGTAGAAGAAAGACAAGTGAATAATTTCTTTAAGACGTTCTTTCAATTTAGAATGAGGGATTGTGGTGTATAGTGTAGAAAAATCAAATGTTTTTATACTTTTTACATGAGATAAAGTATTAGAAGCAAGATGTTCAAGTAATTCTTTAGAATTTTTGAGAATCCACATTTGGTTGATTCCAGATGTAGAATATACTTTTTCTGAATAAGACTGAAGACCATCTTTGACGATTGTCAAAATTTGCGTTAGAGTTACCGATAATGATTTAGTAGTACATTTAGATGAGCCTGCTATATATCTTTCCTTGTATGGATTTTTATGGAGTTTGGGAATCCAATACAAGTAAGGAAGATCAAGATCTTCCTCTTTAAGATTGATACCGAAAGACTCGAGAACTCCCCTATGGTTGGAAAGAACTTCATCTTTGGTAAAATTAGTTCTAGAATATGCAGGGTTATTTGAAATACTATCTAAACCAAGCTCCTTAATAAGACATTCAAGGTAGAATCTCTTACAAACGAGAATAATGTTGCTGGAAGCCTTATCAGCTGGGACAACAACATATTTGTTGTGTATGTCTGTAAGAATTGCCTTGATTTCTGGATCCTTGAGTACTGAAGACGGTTTAGCACTCATAGACCCTTTAAGTTTGGCAATCCTAGTTTTAACGAAAGATCTCACAACCTTTATCCAGTCGGATAAGGTATCAAGCTCAACATCTTCTAATTTAGCCCAACGTCTGGCGTACTCTTCAACGGAATCCATGACAATTCGGAAATTCTGTCCCCAAGTAAAAGGTTGAGCTTCTCTATATTTAGGACCTTTTGAAAGTAAAGATCTTAATTTGGTGTTCTCAATTATATTGAGATCACCAGTTATTACATGTCCAGCCGGTCCATAAATATAGGGAGAAGACGAGCAAGAGCAAGTAGGTGGAGTAAAATTATGAAAGTTTAAACACTGCAATGTTTGTTTATAATTAAATATTTTGGATGCAATAGGTTTATTGTAGGAGTAAGAAACTAGAGGTGGAGAATTAATTTTGAAATAAGCAGGAATTTTAGATTGGACTTGTTTATTTTGAAGAATATTGGAAATGTTTATAGTATCTATGCCTTTGTTAGCATAGTGTAACTTAAGATTTTGTCGTTGACCATCGTTATCAATATCGTTTTCCCGAGCAGGTTTAAATAATCTGTTAAAAGCAATATCCATGATGATAGCAGTAAGCTTATATTCTGGTGTATTTGAATCTATAGTAGTTTTAGATATGCATAAAAATGACAAAACAATACTTAAAGCCAATTATGGTTATAAAAATGTTAATGAAGTAACACAGTGCATGTACATGTATATGGTTATTAAACAAGAGGCCCAATAGGACCTGTGATGCTCAACTGGCTAACAATGTATGCCAGTAAATTTCATTAACAGCAAGCAAATGATATGTGGAATTGCATAATACCTGTTAAATGCCCCACTATCTATATTTTACATATGAACAAAATCAGTTGAAAACTTAATGTACAATGGGTACTCTACTTTAGCATATTGTAACATGGGCCATCTTGGATGTTGGATAGGATTCTCTGGTGCAAACTTTAGTCTGAACCACCTGGAGATTTTTTCCATGAAATTTAGTTTCAACTGCCCCAGTGGTTTCAGAGGCAAAGAATAAAGTTACGCACAGGCACACACTTTGCCATGCCATAAGCTCAGTTGGCTATTGCCAATTAAGCTAAAACAGGAGTGCCTAGTCATGAAATGGTAGGACTGGGCAACTTACAATTGATGTAGTTGGAAGATTTTATTTTATACTCTAGGCACATGGCATGTTTGAATAACATAAGCATTTGACATTTACTTTGTAAATACTAGTAAATGAACTTCATTATATATACCAGATAGGCATACAGTTGTTTTATTTCTTACATTGCAGATACTAAAAGACCACTTGTAGCAAATGAAAAACTAAACTATGATCCTCTAGATTCAGTTTCAGCAGATGGGAAAAAACCTAGAGCTTGTTTAGGAAATATCCTTCCTAACTCTGTGTTAAGTAAAGGTATGTTAGTAAGATGACATAATATTTTCACTTAGAAAGGAATGGCATTGATATGACAATAAATGACATTAATAACAATACTCTTCTTACAAATAAATCTAGACACCACTTGTTACCAATCAAACTTTGTGATTTGCATTCTAATGCCATCAAAATAAGCAGAATAAGGGTCACACTTATATTGACTCATTGTTCATAGCAAAATAAAAATCTCAATAACTGCAAAATTCATTGTTAAGTTGCACAATGAAAAATAATTTTTTTATATGTTGAAATTATGAAAAGGAAATACTAGCATTTCGTATTTTCCCTCAATATAATATTGTTTTATAATTAAATATTTTTTAATTTTATGCTATTCTTCATTCATTTCTTAACAGGAATTAAAGCTTCAGTTGAAAAAGTATGTGAATCAGAAACTCCAGTAAATACAAAGTCTGATGCTGTAGGCAGACTAATTCAGGAAGTAAGACTGGACATCAGAGGAATGGATAGTGATGTAGACACATTTATGAGAGACCTGCCAATTTTAAATGACACTGATATAAAAGTATTATGTAATGCTACAATTGGTCAGCATAACAATGAGACATAGCATTGTTTAGGAGCTGGTAGAGTCACAGCATCAAAGCTTTATTGCTTTATACTAGGATGAATTCTTATCACAAAAATCCTTACACTGATGACAAAATTAATTGCTTCTGTGATGGGCTATAACACACCAAACCCTTACATAAATCCTTAAAGTTTGGAAGAGATTGTGAACCTATTGCTAAAACTATTTATAAGCAAGAGTATGTGGAATCCCAGTCTAATGCATTGTTTCATGAATGTGGAATCTTCATTGAAAAGAACAATTCCTACTTGGCAGCAAGTCGAGATATGCTGGTCACTTGCGACTGTTGTGGCAATGGCTTACTTGAGTTTAAAAGTGTTCTAGTTCCAAAATGTGAAACCTGTTCTTGTTTTTGTAATTGTAAATTACCTGTATTCTTGTACAATTGTAATAACACATTGGCAGTGAAGAAAAATCATGACTATTATTGTCAGGTCCAAGGCCAAATGGCATTGTTCTGCACTTTCGCCTATAGCTGGCGACGACCAAAAAAGAAAAAAAGCATACTGCTAATGAATATCACAGACCAATAATGTTATCTTGTTAAAATACATATTAAAGACAATTATCTAAAAAAAATAGCACAGATACTACTCATGAATATCATGAATATCATAGACGAAAAAAGTGTACTTGTTTAAAAACATATCACAAACGATTATTTAAAAAAATAGCACAGATACTGCTCAGGAATATCACAGATGAAAAATGTTAACTTGTTAAAATACATATCACAAACGATTATTAAAATTCATATCACAAACGATTATCTAAAAAAATAGCAGATACTGCTAATGAATATCACAGATGAAAAATGTTAACTTTGAAAAAATAACATATCGCAGACGAAAAAATACCACTCATGAAAAATAAACGTTAATTTGAAACCGCGTACATATTACAGCATAAAAATATCAGTGCGTTAAAAAGGGAAAATTATAAACTTGTGAAACTATTCAGGATTATGTAAAATATATCTGTGGATAAATTCATAACAAAAAACATTAAGCACCAAAAATCAAACCACAAACTGATATAAAAACATTCCAGAAACGCGTACATTTAACATTATTTCCTATATAATTTTTCTGAACAATTTTGACACCAATAATTATCCTTTTTTATCATTTTGTCTAATTTACGTTTCGGCATATTAACACATATCAAATGAAAGGAATATCACAGATGAAAAATGTTAACTTGTTAAAATACATATCACAAACGATTATCTAAAAAATAACATATCGCAGACGAAAAAATACCACTCATGAAAAATAAACGTGTTAATTGGAAACCGCGTACATATTACAGCATAAAATATCAGTGCGTTAAAAAGGGAAAATTATAAACTTCTGAAACTATTCAGGATTATGTAAAATATATCTGTGGATAAATTCATAACAAAAAACATTAAGCACCAAAAATCAAACCACAAACTGATATAAAAACATTCCAGAAACGCGTACACTTAACATTATTTCCTATATAATTTTTCTAAACAATTTTGACACCAAAAATTATCCTTTTTTATCATTTTGTCTAATTTACGTTTCGGCATATTAACACATATCAAATGAAGCCAGTTGGTTCAATCTAGCGTTTTACAACGTAGTTTATAGTGTTTTACCCAAATATATGGTGTATCAAAGAAACGAAACTACTGGCATCTCAATAAAAAATCTTATAAAATTGTTACACATTGTCATAAACAATAAAACAAAGAGTATTTTAAGGCATTTATTCATATGTCAGTATTTGCTGTTTAAAACATATTGAGCGATCATTTTAAAACGTGCATCGGCAGTACATTAAAAATGAAATGACAAATCAATTTTGAATTTAAGTAGGTAAAAAATAAAACAAGAGTCCCAGTGGGCATAATTCTAACTTGTGATGTCCCATATCAATACCTCTTTTTGAAATTCTATAAACAATTTATAAACATCTAGTAAAAAGTACAAAAATGGCCATTTCAGTAGTCTTTCGCATCTGTGGCCTGGACCTTTATAGCAAAATGATCGGGGTGTCAATATATACAATAATTTAATATACATGCCTATACCAAACGTTTACAGTTTTCCAGATAACTAATGGTTTTAGTATTCGTTTAAATCTGTGACCTTGACGTTTGGACCCACGCCTTGATTTATATCTCGAAATGATCATTATAGCAATACTTACATTATTTTTATTTTATACAAAAAAATTAAAGTTCCCCAGACAGTTACCATTTAAGAATTCGTTTGTATCTGTGACCTTTACCTTTCAACCCATAACCATTATTTATATAATACAATCATTTGTAGGCATTTTCTAAAATATTCTAATATATAGATATATTGTCTAGTATAGTGGTTTTAAGAATCCCCCCCTTAAGAACTTTGTCATTTCCTCATTTTGACTCATACAGCTATAATTAGTGAAAATCTGAAACTAATTATCCTCAGTATGATATACATGAAATATCTCTGCTTTGTTTCAGAGAAGGAACGATTTTCACTATTTCCTCCTTTATGGTACCCGAAGTGGACATAGCGTCTTTGTTCGTCCTTATCTGAAAGTCCATCACCCAGACACGATACCAAGTAAGCTTCATCAAATTCCTACATGGTTCAGTAGATTGGAGGGAGATGATTAAATTATGAAACGCATGACGGACGGCATATGACAGACAACCGACTGTGTACATTTGCAACAGCACGGTGGAGCTAAAATATTCTCTAAATAGTATTCAAAGCAATCTAACTGAATTTTCAGTTGCCCACAAGACATATGCAGGCATCACACAGAAAACTGTCCTTTGTCAAGTTGTCCTGGCCTACACAAAAGTCTGATCTATGGTCTATGGAATACTATTATAGATTTACACTGAACACATTGTATCTACAAATACAAAAATCATTTAAATTCTTATAAAAGGAATAAATTAGCATCCAATAAAAATGAGAGAAATAGCATGAATACTTAATATATAATCATTAAAGAAATGTTTATAATGTAATCAATGTTTAAAACTATTCTTTTTGATATCGCTGCAAATATCAATATTCCACAAACCATAGAGATATAAATTTTTATTCGAATAACCAGCTTAGAACAAACGTTTACGTATGTCTTTTTTAAATTTGTAATTGAATATTTTATAAATAATCTCCAGTTTATTAATGAATGTACTTTAATATTGTTGGTATGGCCAAGTAATACTTTTAGGTGCTTTCAAAATCGAGGCCTATAGGCTCCAACAGCACTTTGAACTTTGAAATTATCTACAATTACATGTATTTTCATCTATTAACCACAACGAAATTGTAAAACATTCAAAGTCTTCCCAATTTGTCGCTATGGAATAAAAGATAACTCCGAGGAGTATAAATAAAGCGACTACCGGAGATTTTTACAAATTTAAGCGGTTGAAGAAAATTGAGTAAAAAGTAGTTAAGAAATACAATCTTACAATTCTTTGATCATCTTTACATTCCCATGCACAACAACGACAGCGGTTACTCAGATATCCTACAAGAAAAAAAATATCGCGTACACACACATCAAAATTTAATTATAGAGATATGTTGGTGACATACAACTAATTCTGAGCGCTAACATCAAATTAAAAGTTGTTTATGCCAGTATGAAGAATTATTTCAAAGTATAGAGAATACGCTGTGGAAAGAGAAATCATACATTCCATTGTCAAATCTTTGTTGTAAGTATTTACTTTGATGATGCATGTACTATTATTAGCGGTTTTAATAAAAAAATATCACAACATTAAATGCTTGGATATTTATTTCAAAGCATGTGTTATAAAAAATATATTAATGAAACCAATCGATGCAATGTAGTATTCTTAGGACAATTTAGTTTTATCGATGTATCAATGGTTAAACTGAAAATATTCCCTTAAAAATAAATTTGTAAGTATCGGACGTTGGCCAAGTACCAGAGATATTTAAAACTCAATTAAGTCTACATAGTGCAAAAATGTCTGTTAAAATAAAATGGAACGGATAGGCTTCATGAAGATAACCATTTTTATTTAATATGTGATGGAAAATATTGAATTAAACTAAATTAACATACCAGAAAACGGCAGTAATTTTACTGCTATTTTGTGCCTCATCTCTACAACTTGTTGTCTTGTTATATCAGTGCAGCACTGGCTGTTTAGGTCTTTCTGCAAACTTTAAAATAATAGTATAAAATATAAAATCATATTGGAATAAAACGATAAACAAGCAGAACAAACCGTTATATGAATGAGATTTATCCTATCCTTCCTTTCGTTCTGTCTGTGTTATAGGAACTAGTTCATAATCAGTAACTTCTGTACAATACCTTTCCAGTGGTTTATCTACTAAAACTAAGTTCCGAGACTGGCATTGCAACATCTGATGCGTTATAAAACCAATGTTTACTAAATGAAGAGTACATCCTGCATACTTAATGAAGAGTACATCCTGCAGAATAACATCTGGTTGTTCTGTTTTCACAAAACCAAAAGCCTCTTATTCTGACCAATCATTACATTAGCATTGTCTGTTCCCAGTGATAAACAACTTGTACATGGAATTCCATTATCAGTTAATTCTTTGTCTATCAATTTGAAAATATTTTTACCAGTCGATGACCCTGAACAAACTGGAACAGAAAGTAATTCTGAATTAACTTGGTTATTGCCAATTTGATAGTAACATGAGTAAAGAAGTTAATTTCTCTTATAACCATGTATGTGATTTTATTACATTAATGTTTAATCTGCAATGCATTAATGTACCTATAAAAAATAAACACAAGATGTAACAATGTGTAATTTAACATTAATTTTTTTCATTTATGAAATGTAATTTTTAATAATGAAATAATTTTACATTGTCTAGTGTGTAAATTTTTTAATTATTAATATAAAACAATTATCAAAAGTAGTATTGAAATGCAAAATAATACATCCTAAAGAATAACCCAAATGCAGTAATATGAAATACGACCTTTATCTATATGACAATACAAATGGCAAATATAAACAAAATAAATAGCACCTCACTCATGATCAATATAAATGTCAGTGGTCCAAATCCCGTCCCTTATAATTAGCTACACGTCCAATCTGATGACTAAAAATACACATACTACAGCTCTTTTTAAATGTCATAGTCAAACGGACACCGAAGTTTATCACATCGCACCATATCCACACATGACCTCTTCCTCGTCCACCACTTCTTTACATCTTGCACTGCAACTTTTGATCCACATTTACGAGTAATGTCATTAAAAACCAAATCCGCACAAAATCTGTATACATTCTTCATAAAGTCTCTCTTATTGTTGCCTGCTCTAATTCCTTATCCAAAAAATCCTAACATTTCCTGGTTGAAACGGCTATACACCCACCTCTCTCCCTAGTCTTTTTATGTAGCAGGAACCCATAAGTGAAAACTTATTTTATTCTTGCGTTCATCCCTCAGTCTCATTAGCATCCGTCCAAACATATTTTCTCCTTCTCCGGCAAAACGATTTCCCAAAAGGCCAAAATTAATCAGACACATTACAAATTAACTTACGCTCACCGGTATTTAACAGCTCCTCTCTATACACGCGCTCTTGTTCAAACTTCAAATTTAACAACTGCTCCATTAGAAATTATCACTACACACAATCACTGTCGATAATAACTTATCCTCTTTAAAATTACCACTACACAATACCGTCCCCAATTTTTGTATATATACACGCACCTAGGCTTTACAAAACTCATAACAATGCTCTACGCTGGAAAACCACCGTCCGTTGAATCATAGCCATTAAATTTCGACAAAACATTCCTCTCTCCATATAAATATATCATATCACCTGCAATACTTCACTTGTAACACAATTTTCAATATTAGTAAAATAGAAATAGTTTTTTGAGTCGCTGTTGGCTACACTCATATACCTTCCGTTTAATCGAGTATCTACTCGCTTCAAACATTCACACCTCTTTCCCCACCCTCAAGCATCCCAATTCAAACTCGAGGAACGATAAACACTACATAAGCACTCGATTTAAGTGTAACGTTACTACATTAGTACTATCAATTTCTCCTAACTGACAATCAGCATCCCATACTCACTGACAGTTGGACTTCTACTCACGTTCATGCACGTACTTAATCTGATCATTTTTTGCTTTTGTAAGAAATCACTTGAAATAATTGGTTTTTGAAAATATGAAAAATAAAAACAGTGATTTGATAATAAGAAAAAATAATGGTGGTAAATATAAAAATTAATCGTAACAATAATAATAAAGAAAGCAATAGAGTTAACCATACTAAAAAGCATGCTAAAAATTGTATAGTCGATACAAAATGGCGCCTGTTGCGGCTGATAACAGCATCACAACTTTGGAATTAAACATACTATGACAAGGCTGCTATTTTCGAAAAAGTGTTTCATTTACTTAGCGTTTTTATTGTACAATTTTCTTTCCTCGAGTCCTTGGGGCCACTACAATAGTTTGCTTTTCGGTTGAATTACAGTCTTTCTGTCTCTTGGAACATAAATTCTGTTTCGTCCGTCTGTCGTTTTTTGACGCAAATATATATCTGCTAACATCGAAATGCTTGTGCGTACCATAAAGGAGATACTGTCCAGTTCATACTAGTGAACGTCTCAAGACTTTGTATTGAGTATGAGTCTGTCAATCAATTCAAGAATATCAACGAATGATTTAGATTTCCAGTCCGTCAATTGTTTAAGAACAAGGTTCATTGACTCACAGTTGTTAGTCCAACGTCTGTCAAGTTAAGCTACAACTTTCGTTTTCGTCGGTTTTATAAAATCAATTCCGATATCCTGAAACTGTCGGTGTATTCTTGATTATATCATCAGACATCTCGTCGAAACATATACTGTCAATAAGACCATCTTAGCTAAAACATCTTGTCCAGTATTTCAGTTCTCACATTTTTGTCAACTGCGTCATTTGTTTACTTCTGTTTTGTGTTTTGTTTTGCATGTCTGTATTGGAGAATGTGACTCTTTTTTTGGAAAGCTGATTCACAGAATTAACCAGTGGCATTTCTTCGTCATTACATATTTAGTCGTGTCTTCGTCTGCTTATTAAATTTTAAGACGATTGAAAACATTTGATCAACTTTCAGCAACTATTGTCATACAAAAACCCTGGATTCAATGTTGGATGATCCATTGCCGCTTCCTTTACAACAAATGTATGTTTAAAACAGGTCACAGACACAGATTATAAGTTTTGTCACTCCTAATATACTTAATCCAGGACAGTAATTTGTTGGTCATGTTACAATATTGTACACAGGGGTTTTTCCAATAGACAAACGTTATATTGTATGTAGCTGTGTCGATATTCTGTAAACTAATAAGTTTCATCAAGTCGTTTTTCTATTCGTTATCCTCCATATATTTGCAAAACATTTTGCATCATGTAGGGATAAAGTTTATCAGAATCAAAAACATGCTGGTTTATACTTATAATCCCATTGACAAGGTATTTTGATAGTTTAGCCACTTCCTCAACAATTGGTAGCAATCTGACATTATTAAACTTAGCCGAAGACAGAGCTACGGATTGGATTCTTTCAACATATTAATCTTTGTGAATGTCTAAAAACTCTTTCAGATTACTTTATTTTATTAAAACATAGTTATAAATCAAAAGTTTGAGAGGGATTTATTTTCAAAATTTGCAATAAGTTAATTCTGTTTGCAGTTTTGCCAAACATTGTCTCTCTTTAATGAGTTTTATTTCTTCTTCTATTGTAGTTTTTTTCCAAATTCAGTATTTCTTCTGTTAACTCTGTTTTCCTCTTCTTTGATGTACTGGGATGAATTATTACAGGCAGATCTGTCACTTCCATGTCAACAGTATTAGTGAGTGTTGCATCTTCAGTGTATGACATATCCATTGGAATTAAATCTAAATGAAAGATTTTTTAAAAATATATATATTATTGTTCTTGATTGTTTGTAATTAATGTTTTCAACCATATAGAATTTTATGAAAAAATGTTAATGTTATATACATTTAAGTTAATTTTGGAGATTTCATTGTAATAGATTAGATGCTCATCACCATCAAGCTTGATGTCATTAATTTACATCTATTGGTTCTGCAATTTGATAGCAATTTAAGACTTATCATCAATCTCTTTTTGCCAATATTTCTATTACTCTGTATACACACATCGATCTCCTGTACACAAACTAAATTTTAACAACAGTGCTTAATTTAAAGTATTTGAAATTAATTATGTTTATTATAACACTGCAAGTGAGACAGGAAAGCAAAATAGCATTTGAATCAGTGGGTCTCAGTTCCACTTTGTTTTCTTCAAGAATATCTTTTGCTTTTTAAATGCTAGCTATTGATATAATTATTTTAATTCTTCCCATAATAATTCAAGTTTAAATAAGTCAATTATTTATAATCCAGTTTTTAAATCTGTATACATACATCAGAGTTAATTATTATTTTATTTGACTCAACTTAAATATCCAGTTTACACAATATTTGGCTATATTCTATCATAAAGCTATAAATTTTGAATATATGCTATGTTTCTTTTTAATAGAATGGTTGTTTCTATACTGACTTATGGTGCAGAACTTTTGGGTAATGAGACATCCTAATGTATCAAGTCTGTTTAAGAAACTGTTAAAGGTCAAACTTATTACAACCAGGGCTACTGCCATGGGTAAACTTGGCAGTTACCCACTGTACATACATTGTTATATAAAGTGTTTAAAGTACTGGTTCAATTTTTTACAAATGGAGGGAATTAGATATCCAAATGTTGTAATTTAATATGTTGTTTAATTTAGATAGTGTTGGAAAATGTGCTTTTATTTGGGCATCTAATGTGAAAAAACTTTTGTATTATTATGGGTTTCAATATGAGTGGGTTTTTTCAAGGTGTAGGTAATGTGAAATTATTTTTGAATGTGTTTATTCAGAGAGTGAAAGACAATTATGTTCAATATTGGGATGCTTCATTAAGAGACTATAGTAAATTACTTTTACAGAAGATTTAAGACTATGTTTTTAATTAATTTGTCTTGCATACAGATAAAATAAAGTTACTACAAACCACTAATTATAAATTTATAATGTATGTAAAACATTAAAAAGTGTTTATACTTTTATGTATGTTTAGATATAAAAGAAACTCTGGTTATTATTATTTATGTTCATGCATTGTAGTATACACTTTAACATTGTATGTCATTTAAACACATGAGTGTATAAATATATAAATATAATTGTAACATGGTTTTGTAACCCTTAATACTTTATAAATAAACAATATTTATAATGGTTTTCTGGAGTCATCTGTGTTTACATCAAATGTATTTTGCCACTTTTTCATACTACTGGAAGGCTGCTAAGTCTAACAACTAAAATTAAGTAAATTTAGATAATATTTGTATTTGTGCTTCCCTAAGTTAAGTTTACTCTTTTATAAAATATTACCTGAGGTATCTAAACCTCCAACAATACCCTCCAGTCAAGGTGGTCAATCATGACCTGGAAAGCTGGACTGGGAATTGGTATAGGACCACCTCCAGTCTTAAGGTACTTGAATTCACTCACTTCGGCTTTGGCTAAAATGCAAGTTTTAAACTATATTTACTTGAACAGTGAATCATATTGTAATTTAAAATTCAGATGTTTTTTTTTGTTAAAAGACCAAAATGAACATGTTGAACTCCATTTTGGTGTAATTGTACAAATGATTAAAAATTTAAATAAGCCAGTTTTGAGATTCATATATTATTTATCTTTTGAAACGTCAATATAATATTGAAATAGGTCCATAGTCCCAATTCCTTTAAAAATCCATAAATTTCATAATTTTCATTGTTTAAAAATGGACAATTGTGCTTCCCTTTTGAATGACCATTTCATTCTTATTGTTGTATCAGATATGTAGTTTTGATTGGTTACATATTTCTCAGATGGATTGAAAAAGGAAACATTGATCTAGCCATTAATTTAATAGGTCATTACTTATTATATTGATGTTCTTTTTCACTTTTTTGCTTTAAATTAGCATGTTTTTTCTTAAGTTGTTATGTAGTTCTTCTTGAACTGGCTAATCTTCTATAGAGCATTTACACCTTGAATCAAGTTTGTAGATAATAATGTACACAGTTAACCTTGTCTGAAAAACCAATTTGAATAATTAAAATCATCTGCTTAAATAATTATGTAAGAGAAAAATACTGTGTATATGTAGTTTTTATTGCATTTAACAATCAAATACAATACCCTGTGTGTGTTCAGTATTCATTCAGATTTATTTGAAAATCAAATATTGTGTGTTCAGTATAATTTCCATTCACTATTTAAATTTGTGTGTGGGGGCTATATATTGATAAGCACTACAATACACAATATTATCACAATCCGGTTCTTCTTTATCTTATTAAACAATTTATCACAATAACGATTACACATGTTGGTTTCATTTAATATTCAGTCCAAGTGGATGCAATATGAGACAGTGTCTGTGTGTTTTTTCTCCATTTTGTAGTCTGGATTTCAAATTCCCGTTTCTGCTTTCAATTTCTCTATACATATGTATTTTATTTTCTTTGTAGCACGCTTTCCATCAGCTGCATTCTGAATGATCTTGATTTCGTTGATAGCTTCTTTATGTTGCAATACCTTAATCAACTTATAGATGTTAGGATTTGGATGATGTACATATTTCTTCAGTTTGCTGTGCCATCCCTCTAGGTGGTTGGTGGTGTATAGGCCTTCTGTTGTAAGGAAATGATTCCACCTATGTTTGTTGCCTTCTACCCACTGTGTTGTTACGTAATATGTGAATGGCTCTTTGTCTGTACCAGGGTCAGCTTCTTTGATGTCTCCCAATGCATTGAACCACATATCTATCTCTGTGAATCGTAGGAGTGGAAGGGCTGCTGAACTATCTTTTGGACATCTTCTTGTTCTCTATAAGGAATCTATATACTACATTCTTGAGCTTTTCTCCATGTACACTGGGAATTATGGGAAACAAGCATTCTGAGAGTATTGCAAAACAATACATAGTCCCCTACCGGTCGCATATTTCACTAATCCCAAAGTTTAAGGTAAAATGTACATTATTATATGGTACAAAGATTTATAGTTATAAATTATACGTGTTGTTCAAGATGAAAGCAAAACTTGATCATAGTAAAATCAAAAACCAGCAATGGAGTTCTCAAAAATTCATTATCTGCAAGCATGTAGCAAAAAGTGCAAAAAACTGAAATTTCATTGAATTTTCAAAGTTCAAAGGGCCATAACTCCCATAAAAACTAGTGGAATGAAACGAAACGTAAACTTGATCTGTAACTCATCACGGTTGACCTGCATACCAAAAAACAATTCATTAACTGCAAGCGTGTAAAAAAAGAGCAGAAAACTGAAATTTCTGTGAATTTTGAAAGTTCAAAGGGCCATAACTCTGGTAAAAATTAGCAGATGGAAAAGAAACATAAACTTGATCTGTAACTTATCATAGTAGACTTATATACCAAAAATCAGTTCATTATCTAAAAGCATTTAGAAAAAACGTGCGGAAAACTAAAATTTCTGTAAATTTTCAAAGTTGAAAGGGCCATAACTCCGGTAAAAATTAGCAGATGGAAACGAAACATAAACTTGATTTGTAACTCATCATGGTAGACTCATATACCAAAAATCAGTTCATTATCTAAAAGCATTTAGAAAAAAAGTGCGGAAAACTGAAATTTCTGTGAATTTTCAAAGTTCAAAGGGCCATAACTCCGGTAAAAATTAGCAGATGGAAACTAAACGTAAACTTGATCTGTAACTCATCATGGTAGACTCATATACCTAAAATCAGTTCATTATCTAAAAGCATTTAGAAAAAAAGTGCGGAAAACTGAAATTTCAGTGAATTTTCAAAGTTCAAAGGGCAATAACTCTGGTAAAAATTAGCAGATGAAAAAGAAACATAAACTTGATCTGTAACTTATCATAGTAGACTCATATACCAAAAATCAGTTCATTATCTAAAAGCATTTAGAAAAAACGTGCGGAAAACTAAAATTTCTGTGAATTTTCAAAGTTCAAAGGGCCATAACTCCGGTAAAAATTAGCA
Organism: Anadara kagoshimensis; assembly: GCA_021292105.1. Classification (NCBI taxonomy): domain Eukaryota; kingdom Metazoa; phylum Mollusca; class Bivalvia; order Arcoida; family Arcidae; genus Anadara; species Anadara kagoshimensis. Next base: position 40,896,474 of record CM037859.1, on the reverse strand, counting down.
GATGGAAACGAAACATAAACTTGATTTGTAACTCATCATGGTAGACTCATATACCAAAAATCAATTCATTATCCAAAAGCATTTAGAAAAAAAGTGCGGAAAACTGAAATTTCTGTGAATTTTCAAAGTTCAAAGGGCCATAACTCCGGTAAAAATTAGCAGATGGAAACTAAACGTAAACTTGATCTGTAACTGATCATGGTAGACTCATATACCTAAAATCAGTTCATTATCTAAAAGCATTTAGAAAAAAAGTGCGGAAAACTGAAATTTCAGTGAATTTTCAAAGTTCAAAGGGCCATAACTCCAGTAAAAATTAGCGGACCACAATGAAACGCTAACTTGATCTCTAACTCACCATGGTAGAGTCACATACCAAAATTCAGTTCATTAACTACAAGAATTTAGAAAAAAAGTGTGGAAAACTGAGGTGTGACAGACGGACGGACGGACAGACAGACAGGGTGCAAACCTAAAGTCCCCTTCGGCTTTCGCCGGTAGGGGACTAAAAAACTGGCTGTAATACCAGGTAACACTGTAAGTGCTGCATTTCTTATGGACATCTCCAAGTCTAGGAAAATTGTTGCTGGTTGCAGATTCAATTGGTGCTATAGACAAACTGCTGGTAGTAGTGTTAAAGATCTTGTATATACGTCTTGACTCTTGCCTGGGAGGAGGCTGTAAACGAATGGGTACATGACGCCATCAACTTGAGCATGGAATGTGTAGAGCTGGTTGAAAAGGTTTGGGCTTGTGTAGAACGTTCCATCGCCATAAAAGTATCTAAATATACACTTCCGTGCAATCAGCTATGCAAGTAGTTTTAGGATATGTTTTTTAAATGATGCTGGCATAGTTCTTTTTAATGTTTCTCTTGGTAACCACACTATGCCAACTTTTAGATGTTTTGATAAAATGTCTATCCAACAGTGATTATTTTTTCCTAACTGACAAGAAATACCAAATCTCCTTGATAAATCCTTTAATGGAACTCTAAATCGAAGTCGAACTAATGTCAACAGAATTTGATCAGGTACTGGCAAGTTGTAAGTTAAATTGTCACCAAAAACTGACATGGTCTCGATAAACACATTAAATGTATAATAAGCAGAGAGTTCAGTAGCATTAGCTTGTGTGGATGCATTTTGTTTTAAACTCCTAGATTTGTAAACATAATTATGTCCATAAGTTACTGTTTCAGTTTGAGTCCCTACATCACATTTTAGTGTATAAAATAATACAATGTTCACCTGGTGAATGAACGATCACAGGATCTGTCTGAACATTTGCAGATTTATGATTTATAACCGAGACCTTTGAATTTTCAGAGCAGTCATTGCCAATGTCCTTGTCCACTTATTTATTTGTGTTGAAGGAGGTATGACGTGCTTGGCAATAGGCCGTTTTCCAGTTTTAACCTAAAATGTATGTAAAAAAGTTATATGCTACACGAAAATCAACTAGATATCTAAATACCTGCACGACAATATATGTTCTCTCTCTTTAAAACAGGGTCTGGGTTTCTTTTAGTGGGACAGCCATCTAAGAAATTAATGGAACATATCAACAGTACAATGTAAAAAATAACGAGTATTAATGTAATGATGGATGCATCATTACAGATAAGGCGCCCAAACAAATAAAAGTCAAACCCTGTTTTCAGAAGTCATATTATTAGAAATTAACAGTTTTTTTACTTCAAGGTTTAAATGAAATAAAGATTCAAGAGATGTAACCTTTTTGGTCATTTAGAATATATACTTGGAGCAAGCGTGTCTATGTATGGTCTCTCTCTCTCTCTCTAATTTTATTCTAAAAAGTTATTGTCTTGGTGTCAAATGAAAGTAGAAGTAGTACATGAATCCAATTAGTTGAAATTCAAACAATAGACAAAGTTGACTGACATCACCTATACCCAATATCACAACCTGTTGTTTTGATGAGCTAATGATGTGTTGATTTTAAATTAATCCAAGCATTTACCAATGTAATGTTATATTGATAACTAAATACAGCTACTCTATCGAATGGAATAATAAATCATGCCCCAGGGATAAATGACCATTAGTGTTGCTTATAAAAAAGATTTAGCTTGAGAGCTTTTGGACATGGATCAGTGATTACTTAAGTATCCTTTACAATGAAAATTCAAGCTTATGGTTTTAATTCTTAAACAAAATGATAGCAGCCATCCCATGAAGAAAACTATAGTTTGAGGGTGGGGATCTCAAAGTTAGTACCTAGACCTACCTGTCCCCACCCTCCTATTGAATGACCATATGGCTTTACTTAAGTATCAATCTATTCAACTTTTCATAAAGAAGAAGGAAATATATATGTTAGGGGTTGGGGATCTCAACTGATCAAAAGTTAGTACCCAGCCCCGCCTGTCCCAACCCTCCTCTGGAATAACGTCATTTGTATTTCTGCAGTATTATTCTATTCAACTTTAAAAGTCGAACCGGAAAATATATAGTTTCAGGATGGGGATATCAACCATAAAGTTAGTAACAAACCCCGCCCATCCCCACCCTCCATCAAGAATGACCCCATGGGACTTTCTTTAGTATCACTCTATTCAACTTTTCATGTAGAACCAGAAAATATATAGTTTATGGGTGGGGATATTAACCGCACACTGCCCCACCCATCCCCACCCTCCCTGACACCCCCGGGAAAATTTTACGATACAGACTTGTACGTCTCGAGACACTGATCATGAATATATATGATTTTATAGTACAAAATATAGTATAAATAGCAAACTTGAGCATTATTGTTTTTAAGACCACGCCCCCTGCCCCTCCCCTAATGACCCCTTGGGCATTTTACCTCGGCCTCTGGGGAAGGAGATGGGGATCAACCTTCATGTGAAGTTTGATTAAGATTGGACCAATGGTCTTTGAGAACTTGGTTGGACAAGTTCATGGCCGGAAGAAGAAGAAGAGGAAGAATAATAAAAATAATAATAACTAGAGATTGTAACTGGGATACCAGTTACGTATGATTCCCCACCATCCATAAATAATTTATGGCATATATCTGGTGAAAAGACCATAGCAGGGTTGTAAAAGTCTGTCGTCAAGGAAATCGCCAGTTGTAAAATTTTGTTGCCAATTTCATTACTGTGTCGCCAAAAAGGGTAAATCTTGTGATTTTTACGTCACATGCGTTTTTAATGTTGTGTATATATTGCCTTGATGAACAATTACATTTTAAAGGCAGTTATGTATAAAGTACATTTGTACCGCGCCGACCTGGTAAACTAAAAAATCATACCTTGATTGCTTTTTAAAATTTCTTTGAAAGTTAAAGAAGATTTGAATTAAAGTTTTCGGTTGAAAAAAATCGTACATTGGAAGGCCTTCTCGGCATAGGAAGTGACGTTTTCAATGAATTTTATTGAATAAGAAAACTCGTAGAACCCCTCTCAGGCCTCTGATTTGGCGTCGCCGCGTGTTACAGTGAATGAACACGTATGGGAGGGTTTGCGTTGGGCATCGCTAACTGCGATTTTTTTCCTTAACTTGCGACAAAACACGGCGCTTTGCGATTTTTCTGGCCACAAGTTTTCAAAGTTCACCGGTATCTTGGTCACCAGTAATTAAAAGGTGATAACACATTGAAGCCAGTGACGGATTGGCGAGTGTCACTGAATAAACACAGTAATTAACGACTGAGTTGATTAAGATCGTTGTCTTAGGTGCGAATGTAAGACCTTCTAATGATGTGCAGGTAGATCCAAGTAATATTGGAGCATGTCGACACTGCCTGAGGATATACCCAGGTGCCCTTTCGATGTCGTCAGACAGTATAAACACCGATGGACTCGGAATTATTGTAAAATCCAAAATAAAATATAATAAAAGTTACCCTTTGTGATGTTTATTTAATATTTTTTCTAAAAAGTTTATTGATTAATAATCGTGATTCAATGCACAATACACATCATATATAGGAGGCCATCTGTTTGTATTTTAATTACGCGGTTTTGAGGTTGATGATCATAACGATACATCTACTCAGAGATGGACAATTTTATAAGAAGCATGTATGTTAACTCTGTGTATAGTGTGTTGAAATTGTTTGACGCTGTATATATAGTCCGATTTAAAAGATTGAAAAATATTGAAAAAAAACGTACTTTTCAACACGTTGAGGTACACATTAGTCTAGGTGTATTATACGGAATAAATCTCATATTGTTATTTCCAGCATCTAAAAGACTCAGATCTTCATTGCTCTATAGATTATTTTGGTGTTTTTGATGCAAAAGAAATAAAGTCGACTCTCGTTAATTCGAAATCGGTTGAATCACAATTTCCCTTAAATCGAAATGATACAAATGGTCCCGTCAGATCGCTATGTATGTCTATGTAAATTTGTTAGTTAATTCGATATGCCGAATTTGAAGCGAATTTTCAGTCCAAATTACGAAATATTACGAAAATTCCCATGTTTAAATCGAAGTGCACTTTCAGTCAAAATTACGAAAATTCCAATGTTTAAATCGAATAAAAAAGACACAAAAATATTTTATCTTAAACTTGAACAATACCTGAAATAATTGTCCATCTGTTATTTGAAAAGTACAGGGTTAATAGTAACAGAGTGGCGGCTTACTCGGAAGATTCATGTCCGACTAAAACTACAATTTTTTGTACTCTACATACCGGTCATTAGGAAAGTGTCAGTCAGTAAAAGGAGACATTTCATTGGTGTAAACTTAAAAAAGTGGGCAGTCTTCTACTTCCACAGTCAGTGATTAACAGAAAACCCCAAAGCCATTTGATCTATCAAGGCAAATTGTATACACCATTCAGCTCATTGTGTAAGGTTTTAATAACAGGCGTGTGACGTGGCAAGCTGTGGTTTTAAAAATCGCGAAGTTTTTGATGGTCACTAATCGGATTAACTCATAGGTGAAAGCATTTGCTTGGTATGATTAAAGTGTCGTAACCAGCTTATGTCCATTCAGAATTAGTTTCCCCGGGTATTTTACTACGTATTCAATTAAGCAATGTACACCCACCCACCCACCTTCAAGATAACGAAAATGAACACGTCTGATTATCTACACAGGCAACAGATTATTGGTACCAAATTTCATCTAAATCCATCAAGCCGTTCCCGAGATATTCTACAGCATATGGTCCTGACAGAATAATAATAATAATAATAAAAAAAATAATAATAAGAAGAAGAAGAAGAAACAGAACGAAAACAATATGATTCCCCACCTTCGGTGGTGGGGAATCATAATAATAACGAGTACTAATGTAATGATGGATGCATCATTACAAATAAGGCGCCCAAACGAATAAAAATCAAGAATTTTAAACTTGTAATATTCTTTTCATTTTGAGATTTAATTTTGTATATAGGAGTAGTACATGAATCCAAATGGTTGAAATTCAAACAATAGGCAAAGTTGATTGACATCACCTATACCCAATATCACAACCTGTTGTTTTGATGAGCTAATGATGTGTTGATTTTAAATTAATCCAAGCATTTACCCATGTAATGTCATATTGATAACTAAATGCAGCTACTCTATTGAATTGAATAATAAATCATGCCCCAGGGATAACTGACCATTAGTGTTGCTTATAAAAAATATTTAACTTGAGAGCTTTTGGATATCGGTCAGTGATTACTTAAGTATCCTTGACAATGAAAATTCATGCTTATTGTTTTAATTCTTAAACAAAATGATAGCAACCAGCCCATGAGGAAAACTATAGTTTGAGGGTGGGGATCTCAAAGTTAGTACCTAAAACTACCTGTCCCCACCCTCCTATTGGAATGACCATTTGGGTTTACTTTAGTATCACTATTCAACTTTTAAAATAGAACCGGAAAATATATAGTTTTAGGGTGGGGATATCAACCATTTAAAAGTTAGTACCAAGTCCCGCCTGTCCCCACCCTCCATCGGGAATGACCCCTTGAGATTTGCTTTAGTATCATTCTATTCAACTTTTCATGTAGAACCAGAAAATATATAGTTTATGGGTTGGGATCTCAATCGTTTAAAAGTTAGCACACTGCCCCGCCCATCCTTACCCCTCCCGATACCTCCCGGGAAAATATTGTAATACAGACTTGTACATCTCGAGACACTGATCATGAAAATATATGGTTTTATAGTACAAAACAAAGTATAAATGGCAAAATTGACAATTATTGTTTTTAAGACCCCGCCCTCCTGCCCCTCCCCTAATAACTCCATGGGCATTTTGGCTCGGCCTCTGGGGAAGGAGATGGGTATCAACCTTCATGTGAAGTTTAGTTAAGATTGGATCCGGACCAACGGTCTTTGAGAAATTGGTTGGACAAGTTCATGGCCGGAAGAAGAAGAAGAGGAAGAATAATAACAATAATAATAATAATAAGAAACGGTGCAAAAACAATAAGTCGCCAAACTTTGTTTGGGCGCCTTAATAAGAAACAGTGCAAAAACAATAAGTCGCCAAACTTTTTTTGGGCGCCTTAATAACATATATTATTATAATACTCAACTGACATGTCAAAGCATTATTAGAATTTTGTCAATGTTATTATTATTTAATAATGTATTGTAGTATTTTTATAACATTATCAATGTACCATGTAATTATATATCATGTGTTCATTTTGTAAAATTGCAAACTTCAATTAAATTATAATAAAGACCACCATAAAGGGTATCAATTGTAATGGCTGATGCAATAGCGCCCTCTGTAACTCCACTTGTATCGAAAAATAGAATCGTCTACCGCGCTATATTGCAATATAAGAAGAGTGAATTGCAATACATACTAAACAGTTTGCCTTTAAAAATCTTTTGTCTGTTTCTATATATTTTGGTATGAATAAACTTTCATTTTTCCTATTTTGTATTTTGTTGTTCTGTGTTGTTTTAATTTGATTTTCACTTCTCGTACCTTTTCATTATTGTAATAAAAATGACTGACTAAATAAACATCTCCAAACTTGAGATGATTAAGATTTTTAACTGTAAGTTCGTGGCTTATTCTTCTATGCTCATTTTTCATATCCCTTTCTTATCTTTCATTTTGCACTTTTGATTTGAATGTAAAAGGATGTTGCCTTATATGTGTAATAAGATTTGTTGTTCCACCTGAATTACAGTGCTTACTAATGGTATTCCTCCTGCAATTGTGCGGCTCTCTTTGTCTCTTTAGCCAAAAAGTATCCCGAACATCACTCTTGGACTTGTTATTGGCGATTAATTCGCAATGTTGCTCCGCCATGTGTTTACTTGATAACATCACATGGACGCTTATATATATATATATATGATTTACTATGTCTTACAAACGCCCGTGTGACAGATACTTTTTTGCGTAAAAATGGGTTAACGTTAAAGATCTTGATTTTGTACTTTTATGTTATGAAAAGACGAGAAGATATGGATAAACAACGGATTTTTCAAAAACTGAAAATATCGTTAAATACCGGTACGGATCAATCGTATCGCGATACAATACAGTTTTCTTAAAATTGCAATATCCGGTTGAAATACTGATTACTGTTATTACCTTGAACCAAAGTCATACCGGAAATGTCAAGGTCGCAGGAAAACATTTTATGATGGGGCGGGGGCATTTGGCCCGTTATTATTAGCATGAACTTCTACCTGGACTGCAGCTGCTATAGTTCAGCTGGTAGAGTGCTTACTCCGTTTACTAGTGGAGCTCAGGTTTCGAACCCTAACCATGTACGACCAAACTATTAATATAGGCTGTGAATTCTTTCTCCGATTTAAATATAATCCATGTGATCCGTTGGAAGAAGCCTTAAAAAACCGATACTACGTGTCATGGTAGGTGTGATAAGCTAAAGGATATTCTCTGCACACTTCCTTGAACGCACTGCAAAGGCCTTTCTGACCACCTATACCTATTGTAAGTAAAATATTCTTGACTGTGACATAAAGCCCCCATTTTATAATTCAATCTAACTGTATAATTGTCAAAAATGGTGATTTTAGTGTCGGTTTATACTACTAAAATTTGAAAGTTTGCTAGAGTTTCAGGTAGTGGTCTCATATTTTTGCAAAAGGTGGTTATCTCAAGGTGAAAATATTTTTCTGCTTAAATTCTATGCCATATCCCTCGTGTGTTATATTTTCGATTCGATTCTGACGTGCACAAGTGATGATATCATTACATTAATGCATGTATATTTTTTCACTTGCAAATGAATGTTTTATTTAATGTACATGTATAGTAAAGGGTTAAAAAGAACTCTTAAGAAATTTTCTGATGATAAAATCTTTATTTAATATTAAACAATGAATTTATAAATTCAAATTTATTTATAAACAAAATTTTTGAAGTTATTGTCCAATAGGAGGAGGTGGTGGTAACATGTTAGCCATCTGAAAATACAATGATAATGTCATAAAGATAACAGTATAATAACTATAGAACTCACAAAAACATGTATCATCATATAACTAATACACTGATGTATTGAAGATGCCATAATGACCAGCTAGATGAATACACCAAATCAAACGGAAGATGGCAATCTATTTGATAAATACCGAGCTATAATTATTTGTGTACCCTGTAGAGACAATCACTTCAGAGTCCATTTTATTATCAAGGTGATAAGAGTGGTAGATTGTGTTCCGGAAATTGAGAAACAAATTGTATAATATCGTATAACCTGAATTGCCAGAGGAACTAATACGTACGCGTACGTATGACTGTAGGAACTTGGTTTGACATTTTATAAATACATTTTACCATTAAGTAGTAACGAGTATAGTGTTAGGAAGTGTAACTGCTATAATTTCAGTGTTAGTCTAGCAACTGCATTTCGTGCAACACCTACATGTTGCACATTACACATTTTAGATGCCTCTGTATTAATTAATATTTTTATCATATCCATTTATCCAGTTATGTATGGGATGATGCTGTATATGTATATAGCAGGGCGTATAGATATATATCTATACGCCCTGCTCAAAATTAAATAACGTACACGAAAGCTATTTTAGATTGGCGACAGAAACCTGACTATAACAAACCATCGGATATCTAATAGTAGACTCTTTTTCGCAATAGGCAACAAGGGTGAACCGTGATCTATTGTATGTCGGTGCTTTAGACCACAGCATACGGGCAAATTCGATTACACGAGACACTATAAACGTGTTTCTTTATTAACTTACCTTTACTACTTCTAAGATATCTAACATATGGTTATCTGAAAAAATATATAGTAAGTTATTTATTGTTTGAATTATTTTAATTCGATTAATATTTAATTAATTTTGTTGTTGAATATTCAAGTTAATTTATTATATTATGTTTGGTTGGTTCGGTTGACATCGAGTGTAAGATTCACATTTGATCTCAGTACTTATTGATTTATTTAAAAGGGTTTTACGTACCAGTCGAGAATATTTCACTTTTATTTAGGCGTCACCGGCTATAGATGAAGTGGCAGGAGTTTTGACCTTTGCGATGTGTTCGGGACAATGTGTACAGAGGGTTCACAGTGTCTACCGTGACACGGGACATCGATTATTTAGGTCTCGTACAAATACTCCAGTGAATTGGTGTTAATATTGCCCAAAATTACACATGCCTGCAGTAGGCCTGGGTATTGCCAGGAAGAAATCGATACGATATATATTGCAACACAGATAAATCGATATCCAATATGTATTGTCAATACAGTACATTAGGGTTTCAACTTTCAATCACTAACTTTTTAACTTGTTTAAATCTTATTGTTATGGTGCCTTCTCAGGTCTGTTGAAATATTTGTTGTACTCCAGAGCTTGTGGTTTCGGCATTGCATAAATTGCACAATACCTTTTTAAATTAGTTTTTGAAAAATAGTTTCACATTTTCGATTTTCGTTGAGACATCTTGGTCTTTAGTTTAGCACTAAGCAGTAGACGACACGGGTACGTTTCGATGTGAAGGTAGTGAAATGGAAGTTTTGATTTTTTTTCTTTATTTGTAAGAGTTGTTCCTCTTTGAACCTGTAAGGGGCAAAATGCAAAGCCGTATCGTATCGAGAAGCTAAAACCCGGTCTAAATCGATCTGTATTTTGATCCAGCCTGCAGTATGCACTAAGACACTAGTCCGCCTTAGTCCCTAGATGTTTATGGGCGAATGAAGGCTAAGTTAACTTACGTGATGAGTCGTATTTGGTAAATATATGACCTAAATCACTGCTGTCTATATGGCCATTATGATTGAGGTCCAGGTTGGTAAAGAAGGTATCAGCAGTCCCTACAATACCAAACTGTGAATCAGCCCAGCCTTGTTCCATCTCTGACTTGGTCACCATTCCATCTCCTTGTAGTAAAAAATAAAATGATATACTATTGGTTACCAGGAGTGAGGTAGTCATAACGACGCATTCCAGATTTCCGTGGACAATTTCTGTAGAACAGACTAAGATACCACTTTAGAACTCTTACTTTTAACATGCTAGTGTTTACACGGATACCTGGGGTGATGTCAACTGTGAGGCGCAAAACGAATTTTCAGCATATAACTCCGACTCAAGTAATTGAAAAATGTCGTTATTTAGTATAACTATATCTATGCTCCATACACCAATGGTTAGAGTTGCTCAGGGGCTGATAAGTGTAAAACTCGCGCTTATGGGTCACAGTGTCCCAACAACTCGGTTCGAACCTCACTCTGAGCAGATAATAGTGCGAAAAATTATGTCAGTTCCTTTGCCGAAGTTAAGTTAATTTCCTCAGACAGTGCGATTTCCTCTACCAGCCCTGAAATGACCGCCTTTATATAAGTAAAAGACTCGATTGGGTCGTATAACTCCTCTCCTACTACACTCCCGAAAGTTTTACTAAGCATATAAGACCAAGCAGATGGGATTGTAAGTGTGCCTACCGTTTTTATCAAATGAAGCCAAGAAGTTATTGAATTCTGACTTGGTCAGAACGTTATTTTTGTCTGCATCAGATCTCTCAAACAAAACTGCTAGTGGCGTCTCTGTAATGATCTGAAAATCAACAATATTAAAACGGTTTTATCGTATGTTTCAGTATTTACGATGCTCATAAAGCGACGTGCGTAAAAAAGTTATTTCGTACTTACGAAACCGTACAATGTGCGATAGTTATTTCATGTTTTTCTAGTAATTATTTTATATTTTCGAAATAGTATTTTCGAATTCGTGTTTCGAAAATGTGAAAAATCATTGCATTGTGAATATACGAAATACTATTGCGAAATTATCAAATAACTTTTTTCCGTATATACACAAACGTATTAGCATCAGAAATTCATAGAACTCGGTGATGATTGGAACTTTTGCGACATTAAGTAACTAGAATGGACAACAAAATATTCTTTTGCAAACACGAATATAAGCAATAAACTTTCTAATAACGTATGAAAACACTCGATGACGCGAAAGTATAAAATTTAGAAGGGTGTAAGTTGTCCATTCTACTTGCAGCAAATAATGAGTGGTTGGCAATTGCCAAAATGAGATTGTAGCATCTGTACATGGTAATATAATACATGTAGTTATAATTATAAGAAAACTTCATCATGACTAACTAAATCAGGGATAGTACAGAGTTGAGTATTGAAGTTTTAAGTTTTATGGCTCTGTCAAGATTCTTTTGCTTCTATCTAAGCGATCAATTCATACGTAGTAGAGGAAACTGGATAAAATCAACCACCCCTGGCAAGCAAACTGACACACTTTGTCATATATATTGCGATATGTCCAGAGTGGAATTCTTACCTAGACTGTGAGAGTCGCCGTGGTTCGTAAACTCAAGATTTAGACATCTCGGCCACCGGAGGCGATAAAGGTGTGTTGGCAGATTCTGCTAAATTAATTTTGCAAAACTCTTATTATGACTTATAACAATTTAGACACAGGATATGCGCATATTAAACCTCCCGTATTGGTCATTGTTGCCAAGGAACGCCTTGAAATAAGGTAAATATTAGAAAATAACATCAACTACAAGACTTACACCAGCCCATTTCTGTGCAAATTCTACGGCTGTAACTTGACCGTCACCATTGAGGTCAAACACGTGATACATTGGTCCAAGGTCATGTTCATCAATTATATTGTCGTCTGTTAGATCAGCCAAGTAGAAGAAGGCGTCTGCATGCTCTTTGGTTTCCTTTGTAATTTCCATCCATAATGTTACAAACTCAGATTTTGTCACCTGGCCGTTTTCTAAAATGTAAAAAAAACCAAATTAAAACAAATAGCAAAACTCATCTTTGTAAAACTTACGGGAGGTCGTGGGTTCGAACTCCGACCGGGTTTGAACAAAACTTGAAAATGTGTAGTGACCAAGCACTCGGCATTAATAAAATAAAAGTCACATATGTTACGGCAAGCACTGGCACATTGAAAAATTCAACCTGCATATTTCCTTGAGCGTACGACAAAGGTAAAAAATTGCTATAGCTGGTGACGTCGCGATATGTGTGAAATTTCTTGAATGGGACATAAAACCTCAGTCTCAATTTGCACTAGTATATAATATGGCGTTACTGACCGTATCAACTCAAATGAAAATACCCATTTTACATAAGAAGCAAGACGCATCTAGTCTTTAAAGGTATAGGTATACGAAACTGACCTGTCCGCTTGACTTTAACTTAAATATTCATTAGGAACCAAGGCATTTATATTTAAAGACAGGGGTGTATTTTCTATGCATCATGGTAAAGAGTATACACAAGCATTTTTTATGTTTTAACTGCGAACCCATGTAATTGATGAACCCCCATTTCTGCATTTTGGAAGGAGGCGGGATCTGTCTTTCTATGGTCCCCTATACTAACAAAAGACCGTTGGCGACAGAAATAATTCAGTTGAGGATGACCCTCTGAATTGTTCCCCGAAGCCGGTAGTTCCCGATACATATGATGTCAGTTTTGTCTATACTGATCCTTGCTTACTGTCTGTATCAAAACCGTGGTATACGTCTTCTAGTTCCGGTTCCGTTATAATTCCATCGTGATTTTTGTCAGCTTTCAGATACAAAACATTAATGATACCAAATAAATCTAAAACACTGAAATATAAATATATAATTACATATTATAACAGTGATCATTTTAATAATTTTAAAATTCGAATGTAATGTTAATTTTATTATACCCATGATATCGATTGTTGCCAACATTCTGAGTAAGCTATCGTCTATTAACAAGTCTAAGATGTTTAAAATGCTTAAAATATATTGAGCTGTTTTGTTGATTAAGGACATGGATGTGAGCGTTCTACCATAAAGCTAAAATAACCAGACCAGAAAGTCTGGCAGTAAATCACTCTATTATATCTACTATATACAATACAACAATACCACGGCTAGCTTAAGTCCGCTACAATTCAAACCCTGTTACATGTATCTTCAGATTTCCCACAAAGCCCCTACATGATTTTTTTGGGGCGTCAATGTAACAGAACATTGCCTGCAGTCTTTTCTTTTGCAGAACCGTTTCAGAAGCTGTTGGATAAATGCCTATAGACTTAAACGACCAAACCTTTTACACTGGTGTTTATGTTCTGGTATACCAGAAAAAAGACAAAAAGACAAGACTCTTGTTTAAACACGATTGATGACAGCTAAAATATATCAATTCTGTTGAAATCAATCTTGCGTCAGGCCAAGCCTAAATGAAGGATCCATCCTACGATTTTTGCACTGATAGTTTCTAGCGCAATCAGAAAAATGATGAAGACTTACCCGCCCTGAGCGTTGATTTGTGACGTCAAGACAAGCCCTAGGAGTAACAGAATCTGAAACTATAAAGAGTGATAATGATAATGATTATATATGTACAAAGTATTGTAGACAAACAACAATGACCTGTCCCGGTTGACCTTTCATTTAAGAATATTTATATGCATCCAATTTCTGGGTAGTGCAGGATTCCTATTATTTTATACATAAACAAAACACGTTTACCATGAAATTTGCACCTGTGTTCCCTATGCATCAATGCACTTGCCTACAATAAATATTTTAATTAAAAACCAAGGGAAAATAACATTGTTGTTTGGCGATATCAGGTAAAGGAGCAAACAGAACAAGAGTGGGTGGCACTTGAATTAAAGATTAATTTCATTGTGCTTACGAAATACAGTCAAACCTGTCTTATAGAGGTCACCTCAGGGAACAAGTAAAAGTGGCCTTTATGGACAGGTGGTCATTATAGTCTTTTAGTTAAGTCTTTAAGACAGGTTCGACTGTATAAATTAAAACATTTTACATGCCGTATAGTTAATGAAACAATTAAACTAATTAAGAGCCATACGAATGTCAACTGTGATTACAGTTCTGGCCACTTAATTTCTATATACACAGCGGTAGCTCAATTGGTAGAGTGCTTGCTCCGTAAGTTGGAGGTAGTGGGTTCGATCCCCGGGCGGATCTTACCGAAGATTTGAAAGTAGGTAGTGACTGTTCTTTTGCAAAGTACTCGGCATTAAATATTACGAAATCAAGGTCACGATTCTTTCGGATGGGAACTTAAAATAAACGAGATGCCACCGTGGGCTTGGCACCCTAAAGAACCCTGCTGTATAATGCCATCAGCGCAACGCACAGGAAAAATTTCTGCACCTTCGCCTATAGCTGGCGACGTCTCGACATTAGTGATATATTCTTAACTCCATTACTTAACTCAGCTTTAATTACACTCCTTTGCATTAACGTGTTCTAAATCAATAATGAGTGAGTGAAGAATTATTGTTTAAAGCCGCGTCAGCAATATTGCAGCTACCCGCGACTAGAAAAGGTAAAAGATACAATAGTATCAATAAGACAAACTATAAAAATGTAAAACTAATATTGCTAAACTGATAAAAACCAGTTATATCACAGACAATTTATAAATTTAAACACTGAGTAATACATGATAAAACGATTATATTCTATTATACAAGTTTATTTCCCGAAGGAAAACATTGTCAAACATTTCCGGGGGGGGGGGGTTCAAACAAACGACCTCCCACACACTGAGCAAGGAATAAAGAACAAAGCGTGTTAAAACTTTACGGATTTACTTATATTTCCTTTAAACACGTTTGTGCATATGTAATTAATTTGGGGATAATATCAAAGCAATTTATTTAAAATAACCAAATCTTATCTTAGACTTACAAGAGGCTGTAAAATTATTCAAGGACAAAGAAGACAAACATTCTGGAATATGATCTTGCTTGAACTGCGTCTACCGTTACTTGGTGGTCAACATGACTCCTAAATCGCCATTTAGGTTCATTAGACGCTAAAAGTCGACAATGATGCCAAATATTGACTTTCTTTTAATCATTTTATTGCCTTGCCTTTTCCGATTTACGTAGTGATATCATTAAGAACGGTCATTCGCACCATTAGCTGTGAGCATCTTTCGAAAATGTTAATGAAAACATCTGTCTCCTGGTTCCAAATTTAGCTCTAAATCCTTAAAGACGTAAATTGATATGGAATTAAAACTAACATTTGCAAACACGTCATGATATTTGACAACACTCTAAAAGGACCAAGTTTAACGTCATCGTGTCTTAAGCAGGGAGTATTGCGTGCGTACACCTTAGTGATGTAACCATATTAGCTTTATGTTTTTCACACACAGTTTTATTTTGGTTTTAAAGTCGCTTAAACAAAAGATATTGTGAAAGAAATCGAATGAAACTGAATAGCAAAATATATCAGTTCCTTATTCAAAAAATAGGAGCCAAAACAAAATACTTAAAACGCAAAAAAGCGGACCGGCAAAAACTAGGGGTAGATTGAGCAACCAGAGTTTTACACTGGTCAGTCAAACTTCTTTCACTTATATGAGAGTTTATTCTGGGATGGTGAAGGGAATCGGAGTGTCTAGAGAAAATTACCAACCGTCGACAAACAAACTGATAATTGCAAACACCTTACACAAGGTATGCCATGGTGGTATTCACACTTAGGGACTGTGATCTGTAAGTATGTGTTTTGGACATTCGACGGTCAAAATCAGGAGTACATACACATGTACATTGTTGATACGAACATGTGTGAGATATGAAAAAAAGATATTAAACTATTGAGAAAAAAATCAATGGCGTATAAAAAACCATTTGAGTTGAAGACATTTTATTTTTTGGACATGAGAAGCTAAATAAACATGGTCTAAATGAAACATGATTCGGACATGGATTAGTGTGTTTGTTTTTTATCAATACTTCTAACAAAAAAGTCGGATACCGGGAATTTGATCATCTTACTGGTTGATTGAACGCTTTATGTGATCTAGACTTCGTTGCATTGATATTTTAACGGACAATTTTTTAATCTTCAACTACACATACAAGCATATTATTTTCGCCAAATTCACTCCAATGTGCTTGCTATGGCCATGGAATGCAATTGGGTGCATTGAAGATTTAGGTCCAATTTTATTTTTCCAGAGATCTTCTAAGAGATAACCGGACTTTAAAACCGTGACCTTCAACTAATAAACTGATCGATTGTTAAAATTATTTTTCTGAAACTAACGTATTTCATATTTCAGATGTGTATGTATTTTCCTAGTGCTTATTGGGGATGAAAGCAGTCAAGTCGACCTTCCATTTTATGGTACCGGAACAGGGTATCAATGGGGTCCGTCGCTATACCAAGTAATACACTCTAACGTTTGTGAGGAACAATTATTTTCATTGGATATAGAGTCAGCAGTCCAAGTTCATAAAAAACGTTATTCCGAGCTTTGGCAACCTAAGCGTTTTACTAAACGTCCCACACAAGCCTCGAAGGACATTGATCACGTGGTACAGAGAATAACCCCGTTCTCTATTCTAGAGTTCTGTGTGGAAAAAAAATATTTCCATTTGGTATGAAATCATATCGGTTCACGTTTTTTCCGTAAAAACAACATTATTCCGGATATTTGCGATGTAAATATTTTCCAAAACCTTAAGGGGTATTGGCCATGTGGTACAGAGGGAATCCCTGTTGTCTGGTCTAGATTTTTGTGTGGGAAAAATTTTCCATAAGATATGGAATCATGTTGGTTCATGTTTTTTCCGGAAATTGGCGACGTAAATATTTTCCAAAACTTTAAAGGGTATTGGTCACGTGGCACAGCGGCAAATCCTGTTGTCTAGTCTAAAGTGTTATGATAGCTAGAATTTAAATATGAAGGTATTAACAATACTTACAGCCATGATTCGTTGTACACAAGTTTTTATAGTGAGGTGAACTTGAGGAGTTTATCAGAGTCAAGTATTCTTATCAAATTGTACAGTACAGACCCGTCCAATGTTTAACACTTAGCTGACGAAATGGCGCAGTTCATCTCAGACCCTTGTTCGCTATATATTGATAGCTTTTCGATAGCTACTATCTATCACCTGGCAGCTTGTAGCCATTTAGTATCTACATGTATGTCACAGCAACTCGACAACCAAGCCTCCACTGTTTTTTGTTAGCTCGGTGTTAAACTTTCGACAGGTCTGTACTGTAGCCATCATTTACAGATATGTGCTCGTAATGACGAACGACAAATGTCAAAAGACAGGTGTTTTGTATAAGTACATTCTCAGGGCCGGATAATGTTCATCAATCCAATGACGTTATTTGAACTGCCTTAATCATTGTCATTTCAACATTTGAACTAGATTTTCCTTGATTTAAACATTTTTATTTGTCAGTCAAAATTACAAAATTAATGTGAATACATAATATGTATAATAATAATATACAATATATATATACAGTCAAATCTGTCAATAAAGGCCACTTCAGGGTACCAATAAAAGTAGCCTTCATATACAGATTCAGACAATATGAATAAAGAACAATTGGGACAGAATTGTACTGGCCTTTATAAGCAGGTGATTCTTATATAGAGGTGGCCGTTAAGGCAGGTTGGACTGTACAATATAACCTGTATTTAAAGGCCACCTAAAGAAAACAGTGAAAGTTACCCTTATGGGGTCTTAATCGCTCTTGTATAGAGGTTAAAATGGCATAAAAAGCAATTGGGGGTAATAAAGCAGGTGACTCTTAGATAGAGGTTGCCTTAAAGGCAAAATCAATTGTATCGACAAAATGATCCAGAAACAAGTGTTTTAGCACTTATACTGACCTATCTTGATTTTATTTATATACATGTATATTATCACATGTTATATAAAAGAATGCCGTTTGATATGTCACCAACTTAAGTAAAATTTGTGACAATCCAAGTTGAAAACAAATCTTAAACTTTTAACACTAAACAATAAGTACATAAAACAACTACAGGGCTGATTGATTGATTGGAGATCTACGTTCTACCTCCAAGTCAAATATAACTTCGAGAAGTGATGAGCTAGGTAAAGTTACGGAAATTTTGTCACATCGAATTTTAATGTCCCGAAGGACGGACACCGTGACTAGTGCTTGGAGAAAGTCATTAGTGACATTAGAAATTACAAACCCCATTACCCGTGACTTATCTAAAACAAGGGTGTGTAATATTTACTGTGATACACGTGTGTGTGTGTGTGTATATATATATATATATATATATATATATATATATATATATATAACGCAGAATTAAATTAGAAATTTTATTTTGATTTGTTTGTCACAGATTTTAAGTAAAATCAAACATACCGGTCCATGTCCAAATCTTAGATAATTCTGATTTACAACCTGCTGATTCAAACATGATAATATGTAATTCTATAACAGACCGACTTTTGACATGGGGTATGTATCATGTAATTATTTCTACCCCGAATTATTGATATTGGACTTAGAGATATCATCCCTCTTTAAAATATTGATTAAGTTCAATGTTATAAATGATCTTATATGCCGTTACTAGAGAACTATGATATTGTCTATCCTCGTTTTAATATCTTTATTTAGTACGCACCTGTCGAAAGCTTAACACTGACCTAGCGGAGAGCAGTCGAAGTTTGGCTTATGAGCGGTCGAGAAAGTGACAGCTAGTGGCTGAAAAGTTGCTGAAAGATAGATAGCAGGTGCTGAAAAGCAGTCGAGATATAGCTGACGAGGGTCCGAGATGAGATGTCGACTCGGCACTAATTCGATAGGTTTGTGTTAAACTTTCGACAGGACTGTATTGTACCCCGGTCCCAGATGGTCTAACTTACGTATGTAGACCTAATATCAAAATTCACAAAATCTCATAAAATTAATGAGGGTTTATTAAACGTTTGATTTTATAACCCATATGGTATGTATGACTAAATGTTTTGCTCACAACTAGACAGATTTTACTTAAACGACCACCGGGATGGAAGTTTTGATGAACGGCTAAAATATTTAAAAAAAAAAACAAGATTTTACAATATTTGTAGCTAAAACAACATCCAAGGTATTTGTTGACTTGCTATAAAGTGCTTTCATCAAAAGAAAAGAAATTTATGATTAATATTTGTTCTTGTAAACAAGAAGTTTGGATATTAGCACGTTTTGGATGTTGATACGGCAAAACCATCGATAAGTATTAGACATTGACACGGCAAAACTATTGATACATATTTGATATTGATACGGTAAACCATCGATACAGTTTGGATATTGATACGACAAAACAATTGATACGTATTTGACACTGATACGGCAAAACCATTGATAAGTTTTGGATATCAATACGGCAAACCATTGATACGTTTTTGAGATTGATACGGCAAAACCATTGATGCAAAATATTGCTGTAGCAGAACTTTTTCAGGAAAAGGGAGATAAATCATGAAATTGCCAAGAAACAACTTTTCAAAATAACATGTGCTTGAAATAAGCTTTGTGTTTGTATAAAATCATAGAGACCTAAAAAGACTTATAATTCTTCTATTGTTTTATTGAAGTACGCTGTATATAAGGCGATGTCTGGTAATTATTTCAGAAGGGACAGTACCGGGATAAGAAGATCCAGTGTAGCTGTGGAGGTGCCTAACAATCCTAAATCTAACCTAATGTACTATGTAGCGTGTATCTGTAGTGTACTGGACTTAGAAAGTGAGAAAAACATCGAGAGACTTCGAGATTTTAAAAAACATTATCTCCTGACAGAGAAAGAAGTGAACCAGCTCTTACTTCTCTGTTATGTGCTTAACCCGGATTACTTCATTAAGAAATGTATATTTCAAGATGACATCATGTGTGGAGAAAATCAGAATGAGTTTTATGAATTACGAGCTTTTCAGCGTCGTTTTCCTGTGGCCCCTGTCGTCGTTGACGGAGTTCCTAGACAAGTTCTTAAAATAATGTGTTTTAAAATCGAGTTTTTAATTGATAATTATTATGAACCCATGCTTTTCTATAAGCCAAAGTTAAAACATTTACTTAACCTACAAGAGGACGAGTTTGATATTCCTAAGCCAGAAGCTAAAAAGTTTCCTAAAAGTATATCGGACCACCCGAAGCCTGGTTTTCAAACAGCGCATTTTAAAAACAAAATTCATGATATCAAAGGTTTTGGAATTATAGAAGAGACGTATCCATCTCCGTGTTGTGATTGCTGGAGTTGTACAATTTTATGACACAATAAATATATATAATGTAAGATCATTAGTATTTGTAGGGTTGAAATTTCGTAGTTTTATAACAATTTAAGTATCCATTGGGAGAAATGTTTCTTGTATAGCCAATCTGTCTATAAAGGCCACCCAAGAGAACCAGTGAAAATGGACTTTTTGGACATGTGGCCTTTATGTACAGGTTTAAATGAAATAAATAATGAGAAATCATAAGTGATAAAAATACTAGTGGTCCATATAGAGGTGGTCTTTACTGCCGGTTTGGCTGTATAATGTTCTATTATGTTTTCATTGACATTTAACTTTGTAGTATTTACTAACTCACGAACATTTTATCATTCACGCACATTTGTGATTTATAAAGTATGTTGGTAGTACGACTCTAGCTCCCTTGAAAGTTAAAAATTCACATCTTCAGACGTTGAATGGGTTGTTATAGTTGTTATATGCTACTTTTGAATTATATTATTTCATAAAAATTCAAAAGTAGCACACGACATAGTGTTCGAAAGGATAAGATTTATATTTCAAAACAAAGGTGGATCAGGTATAATAAATTCCTTAATAAAGCCTATAACAGTTTAAAGATTTTGACTGTTTCATTCACTCAGTAAGAGATCTGTCAAAAACGATGTCACAGAACAAGTTTGTCATTATGTCTTTTCCAATTTTACATGTTCGAATTTTGGTGAAGTTTTATTATAAATTCGCAATTATATAACATACAGCGTATCGTTTTCGGGAAAATAAAATTGGATAATAGAATACCTTTGGTTGACAGGTACGGGTAATATTAAAACAGTATATAAACATGTAGGCGCAAATACATACATATTATATACACAGTGTGTAGGTACAACCCTCAATATCAGGTCGAGTCCTTTTTTCGTAGCCGTATCACTACGAGTCGCGCTTGCGCGACGAGTAGTGATACAGCTACGAAAAAAGGACGAGACCTGATACGAAGGGTTGTACCTACACACTGTGTATATAATATTTTTATCTAACATTTACAATTAGGTTATTTAAATAATAAAAAACAATACTTAATGTGAAAAAATTACATTTTACCACAGAAAACCACTGAACTATGTTTTGACCGACAAATCCAAGACTCTCTGATTACGTAACAATGAGAAAGTGCACGTGCGCTTTACCGCCAATGTTGTATCACCACTACAAGATTCTGTATTATACGTGTTCGATAAAACTTGTATTTTACCAAATACAGACAGAAAAACTAGTCTAATGTTAGATAAAATATATTACATAGTATACCAGTTAAATATTTACATCACTAGACGGCCGTTTCGGAATACAACTCCTCATTAGTAGTGCTTGGACCAAATTTATGAAACCAAAATTATTTTTTTGAAGATGTGGAAAAGCTACCCAAAGGACCAAAATATATTTTACCAAATTAAGCTAAGGAAATACTTTGCATGAGGGAGTATACCTTAGTTTTGAGAAATTTCAAATTTTAACTTGCAGGAAATTTAGACAATCATAGTATATTTCTGACAATAATACGAAATTATTGCCTACTGAGTTTGTGATATATTTCAACCATATACGTAATGTGGTTAGCGTGGTTTTTCGATCTTTTTAATTACAGTTTTTCATGTTGACTTTTTGCATGTCCAAAAGGTAATCTTAAGTATTGCTGAAAACACTCCATTTTGCAATGTTCAAAATTGAAATAATAAAATGATTCTAGATATCGGTATTTAATTTGTTGGAAATACATGTCCATGCTTGTTCCTGTGTAATAAGTTTCTCGACATATTTTAGTGATAGCTACTGGCATATCTACAGTACAGACCTGTCAAAAGTTTAAACACTTTGGGGTTGAAGTGTGTTTTGAGCTTGATTGTGCTTGATTAACTTACACATTCTTTCTTTAGGTAAAATTCGTTTCTGCTATAACACGAAATAGTAAACTTTTGTTTTAAATTACTAGTAAAGACCAAAGAAAAGAGCTCCACAATTTTAAAGTAAAATGCTTAAAACCTATTGATTCGTTATTATATCGAAATATGGATTATGTTAATCAATTATTTAACCGAGTCTGATCCAGTTTTGGACAATTGTCTTCACATTAACTGCGGTTTCATTGTTTTTCATTTATAAGGACGCCAAGATTAGCCTTTGACATTAAAACACTTGCCATATACAGAGTGTCATAAGCCCATTTGATAGTTTTAAAGTGTAAATATTTTTGCATATCGCCAACCGCCATTTTTCAAGAATACATTATATGTAAGACGCCTGTATATTCAAGGATCAGTATGGCGATGTTTTTGAAATCCGTATAGAATAAAACCATTTACACAAGTGGCGGTAGTAGCCAGCAAAACAGGAGGCGATCATCCTTCCGGAACACCCTATCTCAATTTCCTGGTGTTTAAAAACTTAATTTGTCGGTTTCAATGTTTTTCTTTGCTTTGAGATTGTAATTTAGACATGAATTAGTATGTTTGTGGTTGATTGCTGCAGTTAAACATGTACTTCGTGTTGGTTGGTCACGGTCGATCTGGACAAAGTTGTCCAAAGTTATGTTAACTTAACTAGTTGGTTACTGAAAATTTGTACCTTATGTATTAGGCAATGTTTATTTACTTTATGTATACAGATTAATGCATCCCAATACTATTTTCATGTAGAAGTGAATTAAGACTACATGTTATATCTGTAATGAATTTTCACTAACAATTAAGTTAAGCTTGCGGTACTTTTGACAACTTGGCCCTTGCCGGCAATGTTTACGACAGGTCTTTTTGTTAACATGAGGCATGTTGCAACAAATAAGGCATATAAATAAGCACAAACAATCTATAATTACCTTATAGGGTGTATTGAATCAACCATTTGCAAACACTGTGTCATCAGATTGTGAACGAGACCTATAGTAGCCAATGCAGCCAGGAACAAAACAACAAAACAAACACATCCGGAGCCAGGAACAAAACAAACACACCCGGAGCCAGAAACAAAACAAACACACCCGGAGAAGGGGAAAACGCATATTATACAAACGTGAATTATTTTCCTATTGTAGTATTTCCGGTAAACAAAAAAAAAAACAAAAAAAAAAAAAAAAAAACCACGAGCACAGCTCTTCCGTTAGAAGCGTAAAACTATGGTGTTTGTTTTATTCGAATAAAATAACTAGTGTTTATTTCCAGGGGGAGCTAGGTAATTTTTCCTCTCTGGCTGAAAGATGTCATTGTTTCATTGTTACACGTACCGGAACCAATTTTTATAAAACTCACGATTTTGTCTTGAAACTTGATCCGATATCAATACATTATCCAATGGTTTGACTATATGTACACTCTAGTACTATTTGAATGTCCTCAAAAGTTCCACTTAGTTTACAATTATTGGTTCACAAAAAAGTTATTTAAATAAACAATGTGCATATCAAACTACAAAAAATTAACTTGAAATGCGGATTATAAAACTCCCGACTTTGGATGGACACTTGATCCGACAGAAAAACAAGTTAGTTTCCAATCATGTGACTATAGAAATCTTTGATTTCACTCAACCATTCCACTTAATTTAAAATCATTCTTCATAAATAAAAGTTACTAAACTAACTAAGTACAAGTCAAACTACATTTAGATCTAACTCTTTCAAGTTTAATAAGATTTATAACATATGTGCAACACATGTGTCTGTTATTAAAGAAGTGTCGTAAGTGACAATGTTTCACAAGATAGGACACGCATCTCTCTAAATTAAATTAACACAGTACATTGTTGGACCTAATATGTTTCCTCCGTTTTAATCCAAAAGTATGTTTTAATAATAAAGTCTTAATGCACATTGTTATGAGCTTGTATGAAGATGTTTTCGTGACCATGACAGATTGAAAAACCCTCTGATAAAATCCAAGGAGCTGTGTATTTTCTGTCAGATGTTAATATCCTCTGTGTTATAAACACTGGCACGGGAAAGACGAATACCAGTACCAGATTTTGTTGTATTTTTCGTTACAAAAATTGACAGTGTCTGAACTGGTAAACTTCGCCCTGCCACTAACTAAGTCATGCGATATTAACAGATAAAACACATATGTAAATAATGTCTTTGATGTGAAATGTTGACAATGAATGTTACAAAGTATGGTTTAAACTTCGGGTGAAATGTAGACGAATTAATATGAAAAACGGAATATAAATAACGTGTAGATTTGTTTTTTCTGAAGTTTTTAACATTTTATTCTAATTTATAATTATTTAAAATGTCATATAGATCGTCTTTCAAACATAGTTATCCAATGCGGACATCTCCGGACATTTTTTAGGACAGACAGGAACTATTTGCGGATATCTTCTCCCGATATGTCGGGAAGTATTAGGTCGCATCTTCACAGATCGGACAGGAACAATCTGCGGATATCTTCTCCCGATATGTCGGGAAGTATTAGGTCGCATCTTCACAGATCGGACAGGAACAATTTGCGTAATTCCTCCCCGGATATTCCAGGAAGTATCAAGTCGCAACTTTATGAACCCAAGAGAAGAGAAACTCCGGACCGAGATTCTGATAAAGGCTGGAGTAAATATGGACTATTACGGACCGGGGCTAATGTTAAGGTACCAGAAAGGGATAAGGCCAAGCTGATGTACTATGTGGCATGTTTATGCAGTGTACTGGATCTAACAAATGTACCAAACATATCCAGAATGTGTGATTTCTCTAATTATTATATGTTAAGAGAGCAGGAGACTGATGAGCTCTTACTTTTGTGTTATAGACTAAATCCGGATCTATTTATCGGAAAATGTATATTCAAAGATGAAGATATCTGTCCTGAAATACAGAATGAATTCTATGAATTAAGTTACTTCCAAAGAAAATTCGCTATGTCGCCGACAGTGACCGTTCTTGGGGAACCACGTAGAGTGCTGAAGGTTATGTTTTTCAAATTAGATTTTTTGAAAGATAATTATTATTATCCAATGTTAAGTTTTAAAACGAGAGTTTCCGAAGTTTTATTGTTTGAATCTCAGGACAATAACTACAGGTCACGTGATTCCTATCAAGACTTACACCGGGACATCGACCAAAAGGAAAACAGAACATCAAAGACTTGTGTTATATTATAATGTTCAGTGAACCATAATTATGTTAATTGTAGCAAATGTGCTATATTATAATGAACTAGGATATTTTAATCACGGGTACTTAATTAAACACTTTTAAATATATAGAACACACACACACACGTATATGTACATTGAATGAAATCTAAACATTTCAATACATTTATAAATACGAAACAGTACAGGCATGTCGAAAGTTAAACCCTAAGGTGACAAATTGGTGTCGAACCACAGTTCATCTCGGCCCCTCGATAGAATTTCGGTAGCTGCTATCTACTTCGCAGTTTTCGGTCACTAGCAAGTTGCTAGCTGTTCATTATTGGCCACTCGTCAGCCAAATTTCGCTAGCTCACTGGTAACCTGTTGACATGTCTGTACTGTAATTTTCATTATCCGGTTATCCAGTGACTGATTTAGTATCAGTTGTAGGTATTATATAGCCTGTAGTTTCGAAATGGTTCTTCTTAAATAGCATCTTTTTGGTCAGCACTTTATTATTACAAAGCAAATGCTCAGAAACAATTAAGAAATGTTCGCTTTATTTTGTGTTTAAACTGTACGAAGTGCTACGTGGCGTCTAGTTACATGTAGTGATTTTCACTTTGTACCATATTGAAGACGCCATCAAGATGGGCTAGATGAAAATTTCCAATCAAACCGGTATTTATAAAATTCTTGTGGTCGATTCATGATCAAGGTTATGATTAGACCTGAAATTCATGGCTCCGAGCGGCTTTTTGATATTGATGTTGCCGTTCGAATCAATATCATAAAAAGCCATTCGGAGCCATGAATTTCAGGTCTAGGTTATGACCAATATTCTTGCGACACGTTATTCCACGTTCGCTTTTTTCAGAAAACCTTCTTTATCTCTTTAATTTGTCAAAATGTTAACTTGTGGCATTGTTTAAATCTTGATAAAATTGTCTAATGTTAATAAAGTTATTAATGACCCTTCTTTAAGTCAGTTTACTTAAACGATATTTCAATATATTACAGTATTACAACTATGACCAATTTGGCCCAGACCCGGTGCATAGTGGTCTTAACTGAGCGTGCGCGTATGGATTACAGCGCCTCTGACCGCCTAGGTTTGAATGGGGTTCGCCGCCGTACCACGTGATCAATACCTCTTAACGTCTGTGCGGAACATTTTGGAAAACGCCAACGTTACAAATTCCCGGAATAACGTCGTTTTTACGGGAAAGCGTCATATTGTGCGATCCCATGTCCATTGGAAACAAGCGTTTCACAGACACGTTAGAAGGTATCACGTGGTACAGCGGCGAACCCCACTCGGGGCTGATCTTAGTATGAGAAAGTTTGTCAGTTCGCTTGCGAAGGCCGGTGGTTTTCTCTGAGCATTACCAGTTTCATCCACCACCCCTGAACTGGCGGCCTCGTTATAAGTAAAAGGATCTTAACTGGGACCTAAACCTTTATTAATCAACTAGACTAGATCCAGTGCCTGTGTTAAGATTCAGATTCGGAGCTTTACTGGCTTGTTTTATTCATTACATTTCATTAGCTTTGGTCAAAGACGTGCTTTTGTGCAAATTTGAAAAAAAAAGTATTCCTTTCGCGTTCGCTCCCCAAAAAAACCCAGTGATAATAAGCGCAAATCAGAGTAATGTCTTTACACCCTAGAGAAGATTCTTTCAATTATATCAAGGCGGCAAGTTCTGGAATGGTGTAGGAAATCGGAGTACCATAAAAAACCACCAACCTCTGGCAAGTGGGCGAAAGGCTCTGTGGTCCATTAACTTGTGCTTTATATCACTCTGCCACCGAGGCCCCTCGATATGAGAGAAGGAAGATGATAAAATTATAAGAACACGCAGAGTCCAATCAGGGAAGCCTCTTAAGTTCACTTCGGAAGACACCATTAGAGGAGATGTCGGCCAAATGATGCATACCGGGTACTACTATTTTCTTTAAAACTTGCTAACATGCATAGGTTAACGCATGCATGATGGTTGAGTAGTTCTGCTGTCCTAATGCAATAACCGTAAAATTAATATAAGAAATGCAAGGTTTACTGATAAATCAAATAAGAGAACAAAGATTACCCAAGACAACAACCAGACAGATAACAGAACAATCTTACATGTATCCAATATGACAACCATGAACACAATATGAAAATATTACTTAAAATTTAACCATGATTACAATATAACAGGGTGACTTAATAGAACAATCAAGAAACTAATGGAACAGGCTTGCCCAATAAAAAAGCACACAGCAAGACACGTTTCTCTAATACAGTAACCCACCACTGCGGTAGCTCAGTTAGTAGAGTCCTCACTGCTCGCTCCGTAAGTGGGAGGTTGTGGGTTCGAGACGCCGACCGGGTCTGGTCCAAGACTTGAAAGTGGGTAGTGACTGTTCTTTCGCCATACACGCAGCATTACGAAATGAAAGTCACGGTTCTTTCGGATGGGAACTTAAAATAAACGAGGCCCCATGTCACGGTGGGCTTGGTACGATAAATATATAACCCTGTATAATGCCATCAGCGCAACGCACAGGCAAAACTGCTGCACCTTTGCCTATAGTTGTCAACATCTCGATATAAGTGAAAGATTGTTGACTGAAATGTTGAACACCATTACTCAACTCTAATACAGTAACGGAGAACATAATAGAGCAAGTTTACCTAATAAATTGAACGAGAACATGACAGAACAGCTTATTAAATAGAACATGTACCAAAACAGGAAATTAACAGAACAAGCTTACCTAATAAAACCAAGTACACAACAGGACACCTTCTCTAATGCACAACCGAGAACATAACATAACACACTTATTTACTAGAGCAAATACCACAATATATGTCTGCAAAAATAAATAGAACACAAAACAAGCTTACCAAAGAACACATCCTAAGAACCAGGAACACAAGTCAACAGAACAAAGCTTACTTAATGAAAGGACAAAGAACACATCATGACAAAGTGATTAAACAAAGATAACAACAGAACTAAGTTATACGATATTACACCAAAAAGACAATAACAAAAGTAATACTTGTTCATGGCTATGCGTTTAAGCAGTTTAACAAAGTGATATTTGTTCATGATTATGTGTCTTTTAGTAAGTTAACAGAAGTTACATTTGTCCATGTTTAGGTGTTCCAGCAATTTAACAAAGTGACATTTGTCCATGACTATGTGTTCCAGCAGTTTAGCAGAAGTGATACTTGTCCATGAATATCTTGTTGCTTCCATCATCATTGAACTGCTTGCCTCGATAGCATGTGTGACCTTGACCTTTGAACCCATGAGCTTCATTCATATATTAAAATGATCGTAAGGATAATACCTACAATATTTTAATATACATCCCTATACAAAAAGTTTATAGTTTTTGAGATAATTAACAATTTCAGTACTTGTTTACATCTGTGACCTTGACCTTTGAACCCATGACCTTTATTCATATATCAAAAGGACCATCGTGCCATTACCTACAATATTCTAATATACATGCCTATACAAAAAGTTCATAGTTTTGCAGATAATTAACTATTTTGGTATACTTGTACATCTGTGACCTTGACCTTTGAACCCATGACCTTGATCTATGTATCAAAATGATCGTCATGTCAATACCTCAAATAATTGAAAATCCCACACCATTATCACCAGAAATGTTAAAAAAGAGCATTTTTTATCAAAGGTCAAAAATTGGGACATGACCTTGACCTTTGACCTTGACATCAATCGGAAGAAATTCGCAAGACAAGATCAACAGTGAAAACTCCATACAATTATCTTCAGTCGTTATGAGGTTAAAACAATAAATGTCTCATTTTAAAAATTACGCCATTTTACGCAAAAAACGCGTAACCTATTTTTCGTCCAATTTTCATGAAACACACAATTTTGATGTTCCTAGGTATCCTGAATCCAAATATCCAATCAAAATTTTCCTGCACCTTTTGGTTTCAGAGTAGAAGATTTTTTGGTCTTTTGGCTATTTATAGTAACGGCAGCCATATTGATGGGCGTGGTGAAACCCCGAACACAATTTTGAAAGCCTGTTACCAAGGCACTATAGTCACCAAGTTTCATCAATTTTGGCCCAGTAGTTTTGGAGGAGAATATTAAAATGTAAAGTTTACGCACGACGCACGACGGACGACGCACGACGGACGACGCACGACGGACGGTGATAGATTGCAATAGCTTATCTGAGCCTTTTGGCTGGGACATCAAACTTCATTACTCCACTACTTTCAAAATCTTTTTCTTCATCTTTAGAATAAAGAACAAGATACAAAATGCACATAACTTTGGAGACAACTGTAGATAGTAATACATATATAAATAAAACAGAGTACTTGAGAACAACAATAATATTACAGGAATGAAGTTTAATTTTTCTTTTTATTATGGACAAATGAAAGAATTGGACATTTTGCACACTGATTGTGAATTATGTTACATGTGCAATGTCCATTTCTTTCATACTTCTTTAAAAAGAAAAATTAACTTTATTTCTTATAATTTAATTTATAGATTTTTTTCAACAACAAATCAACAATTTAAATAACAATATTGCCGTAGCAAGTAAAACTAGAACTGTCTTTTAAGAGCCAAATACACCCCCCTGTTCCCAACATTCAAAGTTTTCCTGCGACCATGACCTTTTAAATATGACCTTTGTTCAAAGTTGTGACACTTTTGGACCATGAAGATTATTCATGTGAAGTTTCATGAGCGTCCTCCAAAGCATTGATGAGATATGGCCTGGACACGATTTTACACGGACAGACAGACAGACATGGTGATTCCTATATACCCCCTTAAACTAGTTTGCGGGGGGGGGGGGGGGTATAAAAAAGCATCGCTTTGGCGTACAAATTCAAATGCCTCTTTGTGTCATCCACCTAACAGAAAAATATGACCAATCAAAATGTTTGAAACAAAGTAGAATTGAATTATAAACTAGTATTCAGTGGTGTAGTTGAAGTATTGTTGTTTGATTATATCCATTCAGTTTATTTTACTCCAGATTTCCCCACCAGCCTGAACTGACAACCTCAATATAAGTTAAAGAATCTGTATTGGGGCATAAAACAAAATTACTCCACGTCACTCCAACCTGTGTGTGGGTTTTTCATGTACTAGTATACTTAGCTGTAGTGTATTATACATTTATTGCCTTTGAGTGAGGGAGATATGAACATTTGTTCATCCGCAACAAGTCATATTTCCCGAGGGCGAAGCCCGAGGGATATGTGACTTGTTAAGGGTGAACAAATGTTCATATCTCCCTCAAACAAAGGCAATAAATTGTTTATTATACCGAAAGATAACCAATGTAATAAGAAAGAGAGAAAGAAAGAAAAATATTTTAAAAAAGACGGCCTGAAAACATCATTCATTCTCCGATTCATTGCTTTTTCTCCTATCGGAACTCATCGGAGGCAAACGCTAGAACGTCGTCACCGATTCTTCATCGATGACGTCATATCATTGTGACGTCATGGTGTGTTCCGAAGAGGTGGGATATGATGTTTTCAGAGGGATACACGATGTTTTCTCCACCCTGATCACATGATCCAACGATCCAATCAAATTACAGATAGCGTCGTATTTTTTAATGAGGTATAATAATACTCAATATATTAATTGTATTGGTCTGTGTTTTGTGTTTATTTATCATGCTTATACTTTGCTGTGGTTTTATTAGTCCCCTACCGGCGAAAGCCGAAGGGGACTTTAGGTGTGCGCTCTGTCTGTCTGTCCGTCCGTCCGTCTGTCTGTCACACCTCAGTTTTCCACACTTTTTTTCTAAACTCTTGTAGATAATGAACTGATTTTTGGTATGTGAGTCTACCATGATGAGTTGCAGATCAAGTTAGCGTTTCATTCTGGTCCGCAAAATTTTACTTGAGTTATGGCCCTTTGAACTTTGAAAATTCACTGAAATTTCAGTTTTCCGCACTTTTTTCTAAATGCTTTTAGATAATGAACTGATTTTTGGTATATGAGTCTACCATGATGAGTTACAGATCAAGTTTACGTTTCGTTTCCATCTGCTGATTTTTATCGGAGTTATGGCCCTTTGATCTTTGAAAATTCACAGAAATTTTAGTTTTCCGCACTTTTTTTCTACACGCTTGCAGAAATGGAACTAATGTTTGGTATGTGACTCTACCATGATGAGTTACAGATCAAGTTTATGTTTCGTTTCCATCTGCTAATTTTTACCGGAGTTTTGGCCCTTTGAACTTTGAAAATTTTACAGAAATTTCAGTTTTCCGCTCTTTTTTTCTAAATGCTTTTAGATAATGAACTGATTTTTGGTATATGAGTCTACCATGATGAGTTACAGATCAAGTTTACGTTTCGTTTCCATCTGCTAATTTTTACTGGAGTTATGGCCCTTTGATCTTTGAAAATTCACAGAAATTTTAGTTTTCCGCACTTTTTTTCTAGTAAATACTTTTAGATAATGAACTGATTTTTGGTATATGAGTCTATCATGATGAGTTACAGATCAAGTTTATGTTTCGTTTCCATCTGCTAATTTTTACTGGAGTTATGGCCCTTTGATCTTTGAAAATTCACAGAAATTTTAGTTTTCTGCACTTTTTTTCTAGTAAATACTTTTAGATAATGAACTGATTTTTGGTATATGAGTCTATCATGATGAGTTACAGATCAAGTTTACGTTTCGTTTCCATCTGCTAATTTTTACTGGAGTTATGGCCCTTTGATCTTTGAAAATTCACAGAAATTTTAGTTTTCCGCACTTTTTTTCTAGTAAATACTTTTAGATAATGAACTGATTTTTGGTATATGAGTCTACCATGATGAGTTACAGATCAAGTTTATGTTTCGTTTCCATCTGCTAATTTTTACCGGAGTTATGGCCCTTTGATCTTTGAAAATTCACAGAAATTTTAATTTTTCGCACTTTTTTTCTACATGCTTGCAGATAATGATTTTTTTGAGAACTCCATTGCTGGTTTTTGATTTTACTATGATCAAGTTTTGCTTTCATCTTGAATAACACATATAATTTATAAGTACAAATCTTTGTACCATATAATAATGTACATTTTACCTAAAACTTTGGGATTAGTGAAATATGCGACTGGTAGGGGACTATGTATTGTTTTGCAATACTCTCAGAATGCTTGTTTGTGCTAAATTCATGACTCAGTGTATCCCCGCAAATTTATAAATGTAGCAAAAATATATGGGTATTAATTACCAGCCCCTTAATCTTGCTAGAGTCGTTTTCTTTTAATGGGACAAGACCGCAAGACACTAGTCATTGTCAAACTGTGGACATCTGACACTGTGAAAATAAAGGAATAGACAGTACCAGGTTTTTGTACATCTATCGTTGCCTGAATCTTCCCAATCAAATCAAAATTTCAAGCATATTTGAGTTTCTTACATATAAAAACTATGGGGAATGTCAACAAAATTTTGATCAAATCAATTTCACTTTGGTTGTATTACCATAATTTTTTCTAGGTGTTTTGTAAAATTTCACTCAAATTGTTAGATGGGCATTTTACATTGCAAAACAACTCATCCTTTAAAATATGTGTCCAACTCAATTAATTTTTACCTGGTGAGAAATAGTTTTATAACGACTTTTGTAAAACACTATTGCAAAGACCATAAACGGACAATTACTCTATAATTACAAAAGAATCAATAGGAATTTTAGTTCAAAAAGGTACACACAATTATAAAATGACATAAAATACAAATAAACAAATTATGATTTTTATTCTATTTTAAAATTTAAATTATTTTTGGCTGTAAAAACCATATTGACATCTTAAATGTGAAATTTTAATTTAAAAATGAAATAAATTTTCACAAACTTATGTAATCACAATGTATATTCCATATTTGAATCATTTCAATTATATCCAAATACTTAAATAAATAGACTTTTGTGTCATAGTTACTTTGTCATTTTCACTTTCTACACCATTAAAAGTTTTTTTTTAAACAAGTATTATTTTTGTTTTAAGGTCCAATGTTTATTTCCTCTTCCAATCTGTTTTCCTCAGTTTTGTGGTCTTGGAGTCTGTTGATCATTAACTTACTGAAATATAGAAAAACTTGATAAAATATTGAAGGTATCTGAAAAGTGTGTGTGTGTGTATGTGTATGTGTGTCTACATGTATGTATGTATGTGTATGTGTGTTATAGTTTTTTGAAGGTATTTTGATGTTCATCCAACAACAGGCATACAAATGAAGAAATACACTTCTTATAATTCAAATTATAGTAGCACAACATAAAAACAATTTATGCAAATAACTTATAACGGTAAGTGTATCTTAATTTTCTATGAAGATAAAGCTGAATTCAGTGTTCAATTTAGGATTTTTTTAAAGAGAGGGCCATTTTCAAAAACTTTCATATAAAACACAAAAACATCCATATCTTTGCATTATTTTCATGTCAAATATGCCATTATATGGCCCAATTAGGCCTTAACAATTGGGCCATTTGGTAAAATAAGAGATCAATGGCTTCTTCTAGAACAGAATGAACTGTGAATTAATTGATACAATGAATTTGTGAGCTATACGTGTATAAATGTGTATATTTGAGAGAAAAGGTTTGGGAGAAATTATCTAACAATATTTAGTCTTTAAGCCTAAAGAGGAATAACTTAAACCAATTCATATACTGCTACTTGGTACTTACATTACGTTGTGTAACCTGGATTCTGTAGATTAATTGATGTGTCTTTCACAATTTATCTGAGAAAGAATGGAACAGATCATTAATATACCAGTATATAAACTAGACCAGATATATCTTCTAAATCAAATAAAGTTATCTATGCAGATATTAAATTCACAAATTCATTCTCAACAACAAGTTCAATGTAAACTGCTTATAAATTCTCTTCAGTGTGTGTGTGTGTGTGGTGTGTGTGTGTGTGTGTGTGTGAGAGAGAGAGAGAGAGAGAGAGAGAGAGAGAGAGAGAGAGAGAATTTACCCAACACTGAGTTTGTAGAATGGTCTCTAAAATGATAGGTCAGGATGTGAACCCTTGCTGGGTCTGATCAAAACTTTAAAAAAGTAGTGAGTTTTCTTTAGAAATGAAAGCTATAGGGTCCTTTGGAAGAGACGATAAAAACTGATGTCCTAAGTCATGGAAAGTATGACATGTGCAAAAACCTGCCTGCACATTGCCCCAAATTGGTGAATGCACTGTAAAGGTAACAATTTCTGCCACATTACCTATAGCTGGTGATGTATCACATAATTGAAATGTTCTTGACTTGGATGTAAAAACCCATTAATCAATTCTCCAGGATCATGCTCCAATTTCTTTCCTTACTGGTCAGATTTTTATGTCATTGCTGACCAGCTCACAGTGGTATCGACAAAAAAAATCTTAAAAATTAAGTAAAAGCCATAAATAATAAAAATATTTATAATAAATACCAATTTAAAGAGTACTCTCAACTTAGTTAGGGACTTAAGGTACTGAGATGTGCAAGAAATATCTGGACACTTTATCAAATCCTTCTTTATAAAACAATATATTTATATAAAAAAAAAATCTAAAAAAATTATTTCTTGGTCATTTTCCATGAAATTTTCATCGTTAAATGTAAAATTTCTTGTAGTTTCTTGCAACAGTTTTCAAAATATTGTCCGTCTTGTTAAAGAAAAAAAGTCTGTCCGGAGCCATTAGGCCCATCAGGCAGAAGCTTATCCCGGTTTCGGTGGCGTTAAGCGACTGAGAGTACAAGACTCTCCCCTGAATGGGACTCTGTTCCATCGCAGGGTTAACCCCCAGCATTTTGCTGGTACTCATTTATTTTTCAGCTGAGTGAACTGGAACAACGTGAAATTAAGTGTCTTGCTCAAGGACACAACACATCGCCCGGCCCAGGGATTGAACCCACAACCTTCGAATCATGAGTCCAATGCCTTAACCACTAGGCCATGCGCATCCATGTCCGTCTTGTAACAGTCAAATAAACATAAGATGAACAGCATTGTAAATTTTTAACAGCCATGTTAAGCACAATTATGTAGTAGAATTCAATTTTAGAAAATTTTTCATTGAATTTGAAATGTTCATCTATAAAAAACAACAAAGTTCTCTTTACTTTTTTTTGAGAAAAATTTCAACAAATTTTATATTTAACAGTGAAAAATTCATGGAAATTGATCAAGAAATAAATTTTTTGAGATTTTTTTTAAAAATATGTGGTTTCATATGAAAACCAGAGGCTCAGTGTGGCTGAGCCTGTATCGCTCACCTGACTAAAATGCTTTTAAAGCAAATTTGTATATATGCTTTTCCAATGGGGTCCAATGTGAAACAATGTTCTCCGTTAGCAGCCATGTTTTATGGCCAATCAGAAAAATTTTGGCAATCTATGTAAAGGACCTTCTATACATCATTCCTGTAAAGTTTAATTTAATTTGCTTCAGTCATTTCTGAGGACATAGTCAAAAATGCGTTTTTCCCATAGGGTCCAATGTTAAACTATCTTCTGCACTGGCAGCCATGTTTTTCGGCGTATCAGAAAAAATTTGGCAATCTAAGTAAAGGACCTTCTATACATCATTTCTGTGAAGTTTTGTTAAATTTGCTTTAGTCATTTCTGATGACATAGTCAAAATGCATTTTTCCCATAGGGTCCAATGTTAAACTATCTTTTGCCTTGGCAGCCATGTTTTTTGGCCAATCAGAAAACTTTGGCAATCTATGTAAAGGACCTTCTATATATCATTTCTGTAAAGTTTGGTTCAATTTGCTTCACTAGCTTCAGAGGAGATAGCATATATCACCCATTCTCAGTAATAAGGCCCAAATAGTGTTATATTACAGTATAATGAATTGGCTTTGGAAAAGACCAAAGAATAAATGTACCAACAGAAACTACACATTATATCTACAATAATCAATCACAGTTTTCTAGTTAATCCATGTATTTGATTATTTTCCAATCTCA
Source organism: Anadara kagoshimensis (assembly GCA_021292105.1). Lineage (NCBI taxonomy): Eukaryota > Metazoa > Mollusca > Bivalvia > Arcoida > Arcidae > Anadara > Anadara kagoshimensis. The sequence goes on along the minus strand of CM037859.1, from coordinate 40,859,850 downwards.
TAAACCTTCAAAATGATACAAACGTTACTGTTACCGGGTAAGGTTTTTATGTTTTAAATCGCCAAATCTTCAATATTTGGAAAGTAACAAAAATTTAAAGAATTGCTTTTGTTAATGCTGCATTGTTGTCATATCTAAAACTGGTTTCTGATGACAATGCAAGCTATTGGTAAAATCTGGTGCCAAATAAAGATGTGTTACCAGCTGTCGGATACAAACGTTACCACATATAAAACTGTCTCCATGGTTATCATATATTAATGTCATACTTACCACTGACGTGGGCAAATTGAAGCTTATCTTACGCATACTTAACGGAACAATAAAATTTTCAACTTAACAGTCGCTATTGGGCCTGAACAAGCATGACACAAAATTGAATGGAAGGTTTTATTTTCATCAATGCTTACGTTACGTCATTCATATGGTTAAATATTTTATCCAAGTCAAAATTAATATATTGTCAAACGAAGTACTTTGATATAATATTTAAAATATATCATCTTTATTCCGCACAAGTTCCTATTATTTAAACCACATATTGTAACAGTTGAAAAAAATACATACGTTACCGATACATACGTGATAACATCATTTGAAAATACACCTAAATCACGTCAAGTGACCACTATAATTTGTATAGTTCTAGATTTGAATTATAGAAGTGTGCATGTGAAGTTTTAACCACATCGATTGTTGTTAAAATAAAAATTCTCAAGCAAAAGTGAAACAGTAGAAGGGGGCCTCTTTGGATGGCAAGAATCCATTTAAAAATTTCAATTTGAAATAATACATCTGACTACTAGTATATAGATAATAAACCTTGTCTTTTCCATCAAACCCATGATGGTATGTCTATCCTGGATCCATAGTCTGGAATTCATTTTCCAAAAAATGATATATACGTTACTATAGGTAACGTATGTAATTAACACAAGTAACGTATGTATCAGTACTTTCATGTCAATTACAATGAAATAGTTAAGCAAACTGTCATTAAATACAACAATTAAAATACATTTAAAGTTTCTAGTTTAGTTACGTGTAGAGAAATTAAACAATTTTCAACTTCAAATTGGATTTTGAAACGATAGATGTCACTAGTCTAATTTATTTGGATAATTTTCTCATAGATTTGAATACAACATTGTTCATTTTAATATTTGTTATACATACAAATCAAATACCTGCAATTTCATAAATTCTGATTATTAAAGTGTAAATGCAGCGTAAAACAAAACTTCAATGGTCAAATGGGTGGTCAATATACATCCATATATCTGTAGACCCCCAGGTAACGTAAGTATTGGTATCTACGTTACTGGTCTGAATTACAAACACAGTTGCTGTCTAATGTTTCATGATGGATATATCATGTCTTGAAATTCAGTCAAATTACAGAGATAAAGAGAATGGGATATGATCGGAGTTCTAAAATGAGGAGAAACTAAGAATTAAACTGAAAAAACAAACCTATTCCATGTGTCCGAATCACAAATCCAGAAGCAAAGTGAAAACTTTGAAACTGACAAGTTAAGTTAAACACATGAACTTCCAGAACAGATAGCCGCCAAGGATGTTTCAGATAGTGGTTATGTCTCTTTGGAACCAGTTCCTGTTACGTCATTAACAACAGTGGTCATACTTCTTAGTTTTAGGCTACCTTCTATTTAAACTAAAAAAACTATACATGTTCTGACAAGAAGCTAAGAGGGAAGCTTAATGTAATGTATCTAAAGACGTAAAATTTTAAAAGATAAATTATGAGAAAGAAATTTCAGATAGAAAACTTTCATATTAGAAAGGAAAAAGAGTTACATTTTCAAATGAGAAGTTAACATTATGAAAGCAAACAGAAAGTGATGTATCCATTATTGACTTGACACCCAACAAGCGAAGCTCAGCAAGAAAAAGTTCTTCTTGGTAACACCTTATTGACAAATATTAAATACATGTATAGTGATAGAAGCAACAACAAAATATGAGTGATTTTGAAAGACACCATATACATGTTATGTTTAGCGATATAATTTTCCAACAATAATCGGTAATGGGCCCAAACTGTGCATCATTTGGCTGATTTATTTCATATTGCAGCAGAATTTATGTAAAACCGTTTTTAACTTGAAGGATGACTGTAAAAAAACTATTTAACTCCACATATACACAGATACATGATGTCTGGTATAGGATTTTATAATTCTAAATTCGAAGGCTTTTGTGAATGTCATCTATCTTAAGGATATTGAAATAAAAGATACAACGATCCTTCATGTTCTGCTTCATATTGGGACGTGTACCTCAACTATGGCACCCACGTGGACTTTATAAAACGAAGCAAACCGCTCGATTACTAATACCAAAATACAATGGACATTGTTGATTTGTTCTCACTTTCCTGGTGAAAGTTCGTGTGTTTAACTTTATTTGCAAATTTTCAACCTTTGTTCTCTACTTTGGGATTATGAAATTGGCATGGATCGGTATGAGAGACATTTTAAGTCACATGATTGATTAAAAGATAATTAGAAGAAAAAGAGATCGACTTTAAATAAATTGACTGGTATAGACAGTAAATGTTTGTAAAAGGCACATAGCATGTAAGATTTTTCAGTCTATCCTGAATTTAGAATCAGTATAACCAATCGGGTGGAGAAAAAAGTTGTTAGAAATAAAGGATAAGTCCAGATTTCAGGTTTAAAAACTAAATATGAAAAGTACTACTGGAGAGAAAAATACAGACAGCGGTTCCTTTAAAGATATAACATTTTAATCAGCAATTAAGACTTTCACATTCCATTAGCCTTGTTTTTTAGAATGTAACTCGAGTATATTTTATTGAATTTCTTTAAAGGGGACATGTCACTGAGTGAAGAAGTTTTAAACCCCAGTATGTAATTGTTACATACGTGACTAAACAGTTACATACTTAAATCAATATATTTGTCACTAGAAAAGTGAACATTTACATCGTGATAATTGATAATTTTAAAAGCTTTATATCTCGCGTTGTCTTAATTAAGAAATTGAAGACTTCATTGTAAACGATACCATGTACATAATCTTATTATCGGTTAAACTGTTACATACGTTACCGATAAATAGTTTTTGTCATTTCGCTAGAAAAGTGAACAGATATACCAATATCATGTGTTCTATTGATAAGTTTTACAATTTTATTATGGAAAACAAGAGTTAATAATTTGTAATATAATATAATTTAGCTGTCTTTATATTGACTCAAAGTCATCTAGAGGTGCTACATACGTTACCGAATACACTGTTTCCTTAAGTGAAAATTATCTTGAAGATAATAAGTTTTGTACAGTTCTTTTGGTTAGCAATTTCATCAAGACATATTTGCATTTTGATTTGGGTGTTGATTAATGACTACCTGTTTGAAACTTTGTTTCTGTTACCAACTTGAGAATACAGAAATAAATTTATTTATTTTTGCGTAAAAATACTTTAATTTCTGTAGACTACAAACATCGTCATTATCATTTCGATATGCCGAAGTGGTTTCAAGGCACATTTTTAAATTAATAACAATGTAACCTAATGTTCAAGCATAATAAACATAAAAATACTACTACCTGGTAAGAATATGATGAACTTTAACTACGGTCACGTAAATATCAACTCATTTAAATACAAATGGTATGTATGTAACAATAAAGTGAAATTACAACCAAAATAATCAATTGGTGTTAATAATTTTGTTGTTTCTGAATCCTCTGATATGTCAAGTCTCTGAAAATACCAGAAGTTCATTGCTTGTAAGACTTTTATTTTTCATCATCTTGAAATAGTGAATTGGGCCTTATTACTGAGAATGGGTGATATATGCTTTCCCCATAGGGTCCAATGTTAAACTATCTTCTGCACTGGCGGCCATGTTTTTTGGCAGATCAGAAAAATTTTGGCAATCTAAGTAAAGGACCTTCTATACATCATTTCTGTAAAGTTTGGTTAAATTCGCTTCAGTCATTTCTGAGGAGATAACCAAAAATTTGTTTTTCCCATAGGGTCCAATGTTAAACTATCTTCTGCACTGGCGGCCATGTTTTTAGGCGGATCAGAAAAATTTCGGCAATCTTTGTGAAGGACCTCCAATACATCATTCCTCTAAAGTTTGGTTAAGTTTGCTTTAGTAGTTTCAGAGGAGATAGCCAAAATGTGTTTTTCCCATAGGGTCCAATGTTCCCCGCTGGCAGCCATGTTTTTAGGCGGATCAGAAAAATTTCGGCAATCTTTGCAAAAGACCTTCCATACATCATTCCTGTAAAGTTTAATTGAATTCGCTTCAGCCGTTTCAGAGGAGATAGCCAAAATGTGCGTTTTCCCATAGGGCCCAATGTTAAACTATCTTCTGCGCTGGCAGCCATGTTTTTGGCGGATCAAAAAATTTCGGCAATCTAAGTAAAGGACCTTCCATACATCATTCCTGTAAAGTTTGGTTAAAATTGGTTCAGGGGTTTCAGAGGAGATAGCCAAAATGTGAAAAGTTTACAGACGGACTGACGGACGGACTGACGGACGGACGGACTGACGGACGACGGACGCCGAGTGATGGCAAAAGCTCACATGGCCTTTAGGCCAGGTGAGCTAAAAAAGAAGGATTTTACAAAGTGTCCAAATACTTCTTGCACATCTCTAACTATACAGTGGGGGGGGGGGATTTTTTTCTGAAATCAGGAGAAATACTCGTTTTTTTTTTGTTTTTACCAAATCTGGTGGAGGTGGGAGATGGGGGTCAAAATCGGCAGACTTGCATCTTGATTGGGAGATTTGGCAGGTATGAAATACTCTCAACTTACTTAGGGGATGTCATTTCATAAACATACACAGCGGACTTACGCATGTTACCCTACACTCTCACTATTAAAGTCCATTTATAAGTCCCAAAAAGGAAACCCAGTATGTGTATTCCTTTAGTCCTTTTATGGGTGTGATGAATGATGGCCACTGTTTATCGCAGTTGTATGGGAGGCATTCATACTATCACCATTAAGATTCTCCAGGAGCTCTCTCTGGCCATGGTTTAAAGAACTCTTAAACATCATCTCAAAAACACTTTTAAAATGTTGTCTCTAAAAATAAATAATAATAATAATATGATTATGTGTAATTTCACTAACTGATATTAATAATTGACCATCTATGTGCAAAAAAGTTTCTTGGGTAAAAAAAGAAGAGATTTCCACCTTTTGTTTTAAATTTGAAGCACCATCATTGGGTTATACCAAAATAGTAATGAACATGAAATCATCTCAATAGTTGTGGGGAAATTAAAAAAAAAAACACAAAAAAAAAAAAACTATAAAGCCATGTTTTTGTAACAGACTATTTATCTAAAATCTGTTTTCTGCATTATAATTAAATCATTCTAAGGGCACTTTTTGCTTACTAAACATCAAATTTCTAAAACAACTATCAACAAGAGACCGGTGATCAGGACAATATACTCCTGTCTTATAAACAACAAGTTATAACTGAAACAGGATGCTATTTCAAAAGTGTCCACCAACTGGGAAATCCAATGTTTCCTATCCATGTGCATGACCAAAATGCAAATAATCAATGGCACTTAATCTAATACACCAAAGGACCATTCCTGTGAAGTTTCATAAGGATCAGTTCAATAGTGTTTGAGGAAAAGGTGGAGAAATTGTTGTTGGAATTGTAGTGGTCTGGGTAGCTCAGTGGTAGAGCACTCGCCTATATTGTGGGAGGTCCCGGGTTCAATACCTGGTCCAATCTGACACTTTTCTCTTTCCTGTTACATTTGGGAGCTTGTTCGACCCTGGGAAGTGGGTGACCAACATTACTCCCAGGGTGGTACCTGATGGTTTTGATTTATGGCCGTTGAATCGAAAAAAAGGAAGGAAGGAATGTAGTTGTCTGGGTAGCTCAGTGGTAAAGCACTCTCCTATAGTGCGGGAGGTCAGACCATGCATTCTTCTCTTTCCTGTTACAGAATAAATGGTGTAAACACTATTCATACATATGTAGTGCAACTTTGTTTTGAGAACATAACTACATGTAACAAGAGTACCATTATTGACAACATATAATTCTGTTACACAATTACCTATATTTGATGTAGTCCTACTATTCAGCCCACTAAACCCCCCCCCCCCCCCCCATTTAATTTTTTACTTATTGGGTGCAAACTGAAATTATATAGCTTTAACTGAATATGTAAATGCTCGATTACTCAAGTATGTTATGGGTTTAATTTTGCCCTTTGAATAAATGAAAGTTGAAACTTCAAGGCATGAAAGGCTTGACTATGGATTTTGCTTTCTTTAATGATGTACTTCTTGCAAATAACATGCAGTTTAAAAATTTACATGATTTTAATCCTGCCACAAAGTTAGGTCTATCCTCATGTGACCTAAGTTTGTGGTACTATCACACTTTGTCTTAAGGATATGCATGCTTATTAGTTAAAACATAATTTAAATTTTGTCTATTATCTAATAACAGAATAAAAGAAATTGCAACTCTTGAAGCAGTGTTTTTTTTAATTTTGTGTCTGTGCAATTATTCACGTACAATTTATGATGATCACCAGTTTGAATAAAATGTAACGAAGTTGGGGGGGGGGGGGATTTCCTGAGAATCTAGTGGGGGTTTTTTACATTGAAGTTGTGGAGGTCCAGGGTTCGTTTTACGGTCGTTGCATTTTTTCCACATGAACGATGCACCATTACCCATGTTATTTAAATTTTTTACTTTTACCTACGATAGACACCGAAAGGCCACATCACAGTCAAGATTTAACGTCCGAAAGTCAAAGTGAAACTAGACGAATTGCAAACGTTTTAGTAACGTGGATTCGAAAATGACATTTGAAAGGGAAACGCAAGTGATAAATACATATTTATGACTAAAAATAATATGAATAATATTTTTTCCTTAATATTTTTGCATATTTTAGTTGAATTTATAATTTAATCCATATGGTTGGGAAAATTTGGATTGAAATTCGGGAAAAACGGTGGTAATATTTTATCAGTTATGTTTGTCGTACGGTAAGTAGGATATTCGTGACGTCATTGATGTTGAGCACATGCCAGAATCTGACAAGCTTCCGCATCACAATATGATACATTACAAAACAAACATGGATATGTGATCATCTTTCATTATCTCGTGTGAGTATAGCATGCATATTGTGATTTTAACTGTATAAACCGCGATTAAATCGTGTTATTATAACCGATGTCTACAATTACTTGTAACTATTTATCATGTCAATTGATAAACAAATAGATGGCTGTCACTATCTTATATGGTTGTAGACTATAGGGGGCTACTGTGCAGTGTAAAATGCAGTGCAGACTATTATTGTTATTGGGAATATTTTTGGTATAAGTTCAACACTTAGGAAAATATTTGATAAATAGATAAATATTGAAGAGGTGATTATGCATGAATCTGAATAGATGGACTTCATCAGGGTGAGAATTCAATTTTATTTTAAATGTTAGTAATGATTTGTTTTGTAAGGATTTTGAGAATTTTTTCCCCAATTATTGGATTTTTTTAATCCAGTGACAAATTAACAACTCATTTATGTCTACAAAGTTTGTACAATTGCCAGTGTAACAGAAAAGTGGAAAAATTGCATGTTCACACCTGGACTCAAACCCAAGGCCTATCCATTACTAGGGAGGGGGAGGGCTCTAACAACTGAGAAACATGACCACCTATCAAGTCTGATATGCCATATTCCCCTTCCCTTTTTTGATTCAATACCTCCAGGCTCCATCCTGAGACAAGCCTATCTATCAGCAATGACTCAGTGCCAGACGGGTTCCCCAAAGTAACAGGAAAGGCAGAAATACAGAGACCAAAAGGCGACTTTTCATATGTGTTAACATACACTGTCATCCTTTAAATATTAGTAACATACAAAGTCATTGCTGATATGGTGTGAACATAGACTATCATCACTGATATATATAATGTTATCATACACTGTCATCCCTGATATAGTGTTATCATACACTATCATCCCTGATATAGTGTTATCATATACTGTCATCCCTAATATGTAGTGTTATCATACACTGTCATCCCTGATATAGTGTTATCATACTGTCATCCCTGATATGTAGTGTTATCATACACTGTCATCCCTGATATAGTGTTATCATACTATCATCCCTGATATGTAGTGTTATCATACACTGTCATCCCTGATATAGTGTTATCATACTGTCATCCCTGATATAGTGTTATCATACACTGTCATCTCTGATATAGTGTTATCATACACTGTCATCCCTAATATAGTGTTAACATACACTGTCATCTCTGATATAGTGTTATCATACACTGTCATCCCTGATATGTAGTGTTAACATACACTGTCATCTCTGATATAGTGTTATCATACACTGTCATCCCTAATATAGTGTTAACATACACTGTCATCTCTGATATAGTGTTAACATACTGTCATCCCTGATATAGTGTTATCATACACTGTCATCCCTGATATAGTGTTATCATACACTGTCATCCCTGATATAGTGTTAACATACACTGCCATCTCTGATATAGTGTTATCATACACTGTCATCCCTAATATAGTGTTAACATACACTGTCATCTCTGATATAGTGTTATCATACTGTCATCCCTGATATAGTGTTATCATACACTGTCATCTCTGATATAGTGTTATCATACACTGTCATCCCTGATATAGTGTTATCATACACTGTCATCCCTGATATGTAGTGTTAACATACACTGTCATCTCTGATATGTAGTGTTAACATATCTGTCATCTCTGATATAGTGTTAACATACACTATCATCCCTGATATGTAGTGTTATCATACACTGTCATCCCTGATATGTAGTGTTATCATATACTATCATCCCTGATATAGTTTTATCATACACTGTCATCCCTGATATAGTGTTATCATACACTGTCATCCCTGATATAGTGTTAACATACTGTCATCCCTGATATAGTGTTATCATACACTGTCATCCCTGATATAGTGTTATCATACACTGTCATCCCTGATATAGTGTTATCATACACTGTCATCCCTGATATGTAGTGTTATCATATACTATCATCCCTGATATAGTTTTATCATACACTGTCATCCCTGATATAGTGTTATCATACACTGTCATCTCTGATATAGTGTTATCATACACTGTCATCTCTGATATAGTGTAATCATACACTGTCATCTCTGATATAGTGTAATCATACACTGTCATCCCTGATATGTAGTGTTAACATACACTGTCATCCCTGATATAGTGTTAACATACACTGTCATCCCTGATATAGTGTTATCATACACTGTCATCCCTGATATGTAGTGTTAACATACACTGTCATCTCTGATATGTAGTGTTAACATATCTGTCATCTCTGATATAGTGTTAACATACACTATCATCCCTGATATGTAGTGTTATCATACGCTGTCATCCCTGATATGTAGTGTTATCATATACTATCATCCCTGATATAGTTTTATCATACACTGTCATCCCTGATATAGTGTTATCATACACTGTCATCCCTGATATAGTGTTAACATACACTGTCATCCCTGATATAGTGTTATCATACACTGTCACCCCTGATATGTAGTGTTAACATACACTGTCATCCCTGATAGTGTTATCATACACTGTCATCCCTGATATAGTGTTATCATACTGTCATCCCTGATATAGTGTTATATACTATCATCCCTGATATGTAGTTTTATCATACACTGTTCCCTGATATAGTGTTATCATACACTGTCATCTCTGATATAGTGTATCATACACTGTCATCCCTGATATGTATGTTAACATACACTGTCATCCCTGATATAGTGTTAACATACACTGTCATCCCTGATATAGTGTTATCATACACTGTCATCCCTGATATGTAGTGTTAACATACACTGTCATCTCTGATATGTAGTGTTAACATATCTGTCATCTCTGATATAGTGTTAACATACACTAGCATCCCTGATATGTAGTGTTATCATACACTGTCATCCCTGATATGTAGTGTTATCATATACTATCATCCCTGATATAGTTTTATCATACACTGTCATCCCTGATATAGTGTTATCATACACTGTCATCCCTGATATAGTGTTAACATACACTGTCATCCCTGATATAGTGTTATCATACACTGTCACCCCTGATATGTAGTGTTAACATACACTGTCATCCCTGATAGTGTTATCATACACTGTCATCCCTGATATAGTGTTATCATACTGTCATCCCTGATATAGTGTTATCATATACTATCATCCCTGATATGTAGTTTTATCAAACACTGTCATCCCTGATATGTAGTGTTAACATACACTGTCATCCCTGATATAGTGTTAACATACACTGTCATTCCTGATATAGTGTTATCATATACTGTCATTCGTGATATAGTGTTATCATACACTATCATCCCTGATATGTAGTGTTAACATACACTGTCATCCCTGATATGGTGTTAACATACACTGTCATTCCTGATATAGTGTTATCATATACTGTCATCCCTGATATAGTGTTAACATACACTGTCATCCCTGATATAGTGTTATCATACACTGTCATCCCTGATAGTGTTATCATACACTGTCATTCCTGATAAGTGTAATCATACTGTCATCCCTGATATGTAGTTTTATCATACACTATCATCCCTGATATGTAGTGTTAACATACACTGTCATCCCTGATAGTGTTATCATACACTGTCATCCCTGATATAGTGTTATCTATACTGTCATCCATGATAAGTGTTATCATATACTGTCATCCCTGATATAGTGTTATCATACACTGTCATCCCTGAAAAGTGTTAACATACACTGTCATCCCTGATATAGTGTTATCATACACTGTCACCCTGATAGTAGTGTTACATACACTGTCATCCCTGATAGTGTTTCATACACTGTCATCCTGATATAGTGTTACATACTGTCATCCCTGATATAGTGTTATCATATACTATCATCCCTGATATGTATTTTTATCATACACTGTCATCCTGATATAGTGTTATCATACACTGTCATCTCTGATATAGTGAACATACACTGTCATCTTGATATAGTGTAATCATACACTGTCATCCCTGATATGTAGTGTTAACATACACTGTCATCCCTGATATAGTGTTAACATACATGTCATCCTGATATAGTGTTATCATACACTGTCATCCCTGATAGTAGTGTAAATACACTGTCATCTCTGATATGTAGTGTTAACATATCTGTCATCTCTGATATAGTGTTAACATACACTATCATCCCTGATATGTAGTGTTATCATACACTGTCATCCTGATATGAGTGTTATCATATACTATCATCCCTGACATAGTTTTATCATACACTGTCATCCTGATATAGTGTTATCATACACTGTCATCCCTGATATAGTGTTAACATACACTGTCATCCCTGATATATGTTATCATACACTGTCACCCTGATATGTAGTGTTAACATACACTGCATCCCTGATAGTGTTATCATACACTGTCATCCCTGATATAGTGTTATCATACTGTCATCCCTGATATAGTGTTACATATACTATCATCCCTGATATTAGTTTATCATACACTGTCATCCCTGATATGTAGGTTAACATACACTGTAATCCCTGATATAGTGTTAACATACACTGTCATTCCTGATATAGTGTTATCATATACTGTCATTCGTGATATAGTGTTATCATACACTATCATCCCTGATATGTTTTTAGTGTTAACATACACTGTCATCCCTGATATGGTGTTAACATACACTGTCATTCCTGATATAGTGTTAACATACACTGTCATTCCTGATATAGTGTTATCATACACTGTCATTCCTGATATAGTGTAATCATACTGTCATCCCTGATATGTATTTTATCATACACTATCATCCCTGATATGTAGTGTTAACATACACTGTCATCCCTGATAGTGTTATCATACACTGTCATCCCTGATATAGTGTAATCATATACTGTCATCCCTGATATAGTGTTATCATATACTGTCATCCCTGATATAGTGTTAACATACACTGTCATCCCTGATATAGTGTTTCATACACTGTCATCCCTGATAGTGTTATCATACACTGTCATCCTGATATAGTGTAATCATACGTCATCCCTGATATGTTAGTTTTATCATACACTATCATCCCTGATATGTAGTGTTAACATACACTGTCATCCTGATAGTGTTATCATACACTGTCATCCCTGATATAGTGTTATCATATACTGTCATCCATGATATAGTGTTATCATACTGTCATCCCTGATATAGTGTTACATACACTGTCATCCCTGATATAGTGTTAACATACACTGTCATCCCTGATATAGTGTTTATAACACTGTCATCACTGATATAGTGTTATCATATACTGTCATCCCTGATATAGTGTTTCATATACTGTCCATCCCTGATAGAGGTTAACATACACTGTCATCCCTGATATAGTGTTAACATACACTGTCATCCTGATATAGTGTTAACATACACTGTCATCCCTGAATAGTGTATCATACACTGTCCATCCCTGATATAGTGTTATCATACACTGTCATCCCTGATATGTAGTGTTAACATACACTGTCATCCCTGATATAGTTATCATACACTGTCATCCCCTGATATAGTGTTATCATATACTGTCATCCCTGATATAGTGTTATCATATACTGTCATCCCTGATATAGGTTAACATACACTGTCATCCCTGATATAGTGTTATCATACACTGTCATCCCTGATATGTAGTGTTAACAACACTGTCATCCCTGATATAGTTTTATCATACACTGTCATCCCTGATATAGTGTTATCATATACTGTCATCCCTGAATATAGTGTTATCATACACTGTCATCCCTGATATAGTGTTAACATACACTGTCATCCCTGATATGGTGATCATACACTGTCCATCCCTGATATAGTGTAATCAACACTGTCATCCTGATATAGTGTTATCACACTGTCATCCCTGATATAGTGTTATCATACACTGTCACCTGATATAGTGTTATCATACACTGTCATCCCTGATATAGTGTTAACATACACTGTCATCCCTGATATAGTGGTTATCTCATATACTGTCATCCCTGATATAGTGTTAACATACACTGTAATCCCTGATATAGTGTTAACATACACTGTCATCCCTGATATAGTGTAATCATACTGTCATCCCTGATATAGTGTTATCATACACTGTCATTCCTGATATAGTGTTATCATATACTGTCATCCCTGATATAGTGTTATCATACACTGTCATCCCTGATATATTGTATCATACACTGTCATCCCGATATAGTGTTTATCATATACCCTCATCCTGATATAGTGTTATCATATACTATCATCCCTGATATAGTGTTATCATATACTGTCATCCCTGATATAGTGTTATCATATACCTCATCCCTGAATAGTGTATCATATACTACATCCCTGATAAGTGTTATCATATACTGTATCCCTGATATAGTGTTATCATACACTGTCATCCCTGAATAGTGTTATCATACACTGTCATCTCTGATATAGTGTTATCATACACTGTCATCCCTGATATAGTGTTAATACACTGTCATCCCTGATATAGTGTTATCATACACTGTCATCCTGATATAGTGTTAACATATACTGTCATCTCTGATATATAGTGTTAACATACACTGTCATCCCTGATATAGTGTTAACATACACTGTCATCCCTGATATAGTGTTAACATATACTGTCATCTCTGATATATAGTGTTTAACATAACTGTCATCCCTGATATAGTGTTAACATACACTGTCATCCCCTGATATAGTGTTATCATACACTGTCATCCTGATATAGTGTTATCATATACTGTCATCCCTGATATAGTGTTATCATATACTATATCCCTGATATAGTGTTTATCATACACTGTCATCCTGATATAGTGTTATCATACACTGGTCATCCCTGATATAGTGTTATCATACACTGTCATCCCTGATATAGGTTATCATACACTGTCATCCCTGATATAGTGTTATCATACACTGTCATCCCTGATATAGTGTTAACTACACTGTCATCCCTGATATAGTGTTATCACACACTGTCATCTCTGATATATGTGTTAACATACACTGTCATCCCTGATATAGTGTTATCATACACTGTCATCCCTGATATAGTGTTATCATACACAGTCATCTCTGATATAGTGTTAACATACACTGTCGCCCTATATAGTGTTAACATACACTGTCATCTCTGATATAGTGTTAAATATACTGTCATCTCTGATATAGTGTTATCATACACTGTCATCCCTGATATAGTGTTAACATACACTGTCGTCCTGATATAGTGTTAACATATACTGTCATCCCTGATATAGTGTTGAACATACACTGTCGTCCCTGATATAGTGTTAACATACACTGTCGTCCTATATAAGTGTTGTCATACACTGTCATCCCTGATATAGTGTTATCATACAATGTCATCCCTGATAAGTAGTGTTATCATACACGGTCATCTTGATATGTAGTGTTATCATACACTGTCATCCCTGATATAGTGTTAACATATACTGTCATCTCTGATATAGTGTTAACATACACTGTCATCCCTGATATAGTGTTAACATTCACTGTCATCCCTGATATAGTGTTAACATATAGTATACTGTCATCCCTGATATAGTGTTAACATTCACTGTCATCCCTGATATAGTGTTAACATATAGTATACTGTCATCCCTGATATAGTGTTATCATACACTGTCATCTCTGATATAATGTTAACATACACTATCATCTCTGATATAGTGTTTACATACACTGTCATCTCTGATATAGTGTTAACATATACTGTCATCTCTGATATAGTGTTAACATACACTGTCATCCCTGATATAGTGTTAACATTCACTGTCATCCCTGATATAGTGTTAACATATAGTATACTGTCATCCCTGATATAGTGTTATCATACACTGTCATCTCTGATATAATGTTAACATACACTATCATCTCTGATATAGTGTTTACATACACTGTCATCTCTGATATAGTGTTAACATATACTGTCATCTCTGATATAGTGTTAACATACACTGTCATCTCTGATATAGTGTTAACATATACTGTCATCTCTGATATAGTCTTATCATATACTGTCATCTCTGATATAGTCTTATCATACACTGTCATCCCTGATATAGTGTTAACATACACTGTTATTTCTTATATAGTGTTAACATACACTGTCATCTCTGATATAGTGTTATCATATACTGTCATCCCTGATATAGTGTTAACATACACTGTAATCCCTGATATAGTGTTAACATACACTGTCATCCCTGATATAGTGTAATCATACTGTCATCCCTGATATAGTGTTATCATACACTGTCATTCCTGATATAGTGTTATCATATACTGTCATCCCTGATATAGTGTTATCATACACTGTCATCCCTGATATAGTGTTATCATACACTGTC
Source organism: Anadara kagoshimensis (assembly GCA_021292105.1). Taxonomy (NCBI): domain Eukaryota; kingdom Metazoa; phylum Mollusca; class Bivalvia; order Arcoida; family Arcidae; genus Anadara; species Anadara kagoshimensis. Next base: position 40,844,274 of record CM037859.1, on the reverse strand, counting down.
ATCCCTGATATAGTGTTATCATATACCCTCATCCCTGATATAGTGTTATCATATACTATCATCCCTGATATAGTGTTATCATATACTGTCATCCCTGATATAGTGTTATCATATACCCTCATCCCTGATATAGTGTTATCATATACTATCATCCCTGATATAGTGTTATCATATACTGTCATCCCTGATATAGTGTTATCATACACTGTCATCCCTGATATAGTGTTATCATACACTGTCATCTCTGATATAGTGTTATCATACACTGTCATCCCTGATATAGTGTTATCATACACTGTCATCCCTGATATAGTGTTATCATACACTGTCATCCCTGATATAGTGTTAACATATACTGTCATCTCTGATATATAGTGTTAACATACACTGTCATCCCTGATATAGTGTTAACATACACTGTCATCCCTGATATAGTGTTAACATATACTGTCATCTCTGATATATAGTGTTAACATACACTGTCATCCCTGATATAGTGTTAACATACACTGTCATCCCTGATATAGTGTTATCATACACTGTCATCCCTGATATAGTGTTATCATATACTGTCATCCCTGATATAGTGTTATCATATACTATCATCCCTGATATAGTGTTATCATACACTGTCATCCCTGATATAGTGTTATCATACACTGTCATCCCTGATATAGTGTTATCATACACTGTCATCCCTGATATAGTGTTATCATACACTGTCATCCCTGATATAGTGTTATCATACACTGTCATCCCTGATATAGTGTTAACATACACTGTCATCCCTGATATAGTGTTATCATACACTGTCATCTCTGATATAGTGTTAACATACACTGTCATCCCTGATATAGTGTTATCATACACTGTCATCCCTGATATAGTGTTATCATACACAGTCATCTCTGATATAGTGTTAACATACACTGTCGTCCCTGATATAGTGTTAACATACACTGTCATCTCTGATATAGTGTTAACATATACTGTCATCTCTGATATAGTGTTATCATACACTGTCATCCCTGATATAGTGTTAACATACACTGTCGTCCCTGATATAGTGTTAACATATACTGTCATCCCTGATATAGTGTTAACATACACTGTCGTCCCTGATATAGTGTTAACATACACTGTCGTCCCTGATATAGTGTTGTCATACACTGTCATCCCTGATATAGTGTTATCATACAATGTCATCCCTGATAAGTAGTGTTATCATACACTGTCATCTCTGATATGTAGTGTTATCATACACTGTCATCCCTGATATAGTGTTAACATATACTGTCATCTCTGATATAGTGTTAACATACACTGTCATCCCTGATATAGTGTTAACATTCACTGTCATCCCTGATATAGTGTTAACATATAGTATACTGTCATCCCTGATATAGTGTTAACATTCACTGTCATCCCTGATATAGTGTTAACATATAGTATACTGTCATCCCTGATATAGTGTTATCATACACTGTCATCTCTGATATAATGTTAACATACACTATCATCTCTGATATAGTGTTTACATACACTGTCATCTCTGATATAGTGTTAACATATACTGTCATCTCTGATATAGTGTTAACATACACTGTCATCCCTGATATAGTGTTAACATTCACTGTCATCCCTGATATAGTGTTAACATATAGTATACTGTCATCCCTGATATAGTGTTATCATACACTGTCATCTCTGATATAATGTTAACATACACTATCATCTCTGATATAGTGTTTACATACACTGTCATCTCTGATATAGTGTTAACATATACTGTCATCTCTGATATAGTGTTAACATACACTGTCATCTCTGATATAGTGTTAACATATACTGTCATCTCTGATATAGTCTTATCATATACTGTCATCTCTGATATAGTCTTATCATACACTGTCATCCCTGATATAGTGTTAACATACACTGTTATTTCTTATATAGTGTTAACATACACTGTCATCTCTGATATAGTGTTAACATATACTGTCATCTCTGATATGTAGTGTTATCATACACTGTCATCCCTGATATAGTGTTAACATACACTGTCATCTCTGATATAGTGTTAACATACACTGTCATCTCTGATATGTAGTGTTATCATACACTGTCATCTCTGATATAGTGTTAACATACACTGTCATCTCTGATATAGTGTTAACATATACTTTCATCTCTGATATAGTCTTATCATATACTGTCATCCCTGATATAGTCTTATCATACACTGTCATCCCTGATATAGTGTTAACATACACTGTTATCTCTGATATAGTGTTAACATACACTGTTATCTCTGATATAGTGTTAACATACACTGTTATTTTTTATATAGTGTTAACATACACTATCATCTCTGATATAGTGTTAACATATACTGTCATCTCTGATATAGTGTTAGCATACATTGTCATCTCTGATATAGTGTTAACATATATACTGTCTTTTTGATTACCATATTTTAATTCCTGGTAGCCAAAATGTCTATTGGCTACTTATTTTTCAGAAATTCTTTGATATGGTAACCTGTTTTTGCAAATTTGTGATGAAAATCTTTAAAAAAAGGCATTTAATAAATTTGACTACTTATCATTTAGTGGAACCCTGGGATATGGTTTTGACATACATCATAGTTAATAAGCCTTAATTTGTGAGATAAAATATAATTACTGTAAAACTTAGGAATTATTATACATTGTGCTGAAATAACTGATGTGTGCCTTATCACTGCCATTATACATAAATAAATAAATTGGTTTAGTCTCACTTAGCATACATTTTAAAAATCCACAGTCTCACTTAGCATACATTTTAAAATCACCAAATTTTACCTGAGACGTGTACACCTGGCTATAGTCTATTTCCTAAATATGCATAATTGTCATCATAGTCAAGCTTTAGTTTTTTTAAAAAACAACAAATAATAAGAATTAAAGAATATCAATACAAAATAAGAATTAATTAAATAAATAAATAAATAAATAAATAAATAAATAAATAAATAAATTCAAAGGTAAATAAATAAAAAAATAGAAAAAGAATAAATGATTTAAAAATAAAAATAAATAAATAAATAAATCACATATTCAGTGAGGAAAAACATGTTTTGGTTTGGTGGTGTGATTCAAATAGACTTCAACGGTAATTTCACTTGTTTCATAAGAAGCTGAATATAATTTTTTGACATTTTCAATACTTAAAAAAAATATTCTTAGCTTTTTCAATAAAGATATTCATTCATTCATTCATTTATTCATTCATTCATTCATTCATTCATTCATTCATTCATTCATTCATCCTTTCTTTCTTTCTTTCTTTCTTTCTTTCTTTCTTTCATTCATTCATTCATTCATTCATTCATTTAAAAAAATCAGTAAAAGAATAAATAAATAAGAAATGTAAATAATTTAATTAGTTAATTAATAAAAACTAGTAAATAAAATGAATAAAAATTTGTAAATAATAAATACATAAATAAATAAATAGATTATTAATAAAAACTAGTAAAGAAATAAAAATCGATAAATAAAGAAAATTAAAATAAATAAATAAATAAAATCAAGTAAAGGAATAAATAGATAAAAATAAATCAATAAATTGGTTTGATGAAAGGAAATATGGTCAAATTTAAAAAAAAACAACAAAATTTTAAGAAACGATAGTTACACAGGAGTTCTATCAATTCCTAAGAGATTTGTAATAACAATAACGATATCCAGTTTTGTTCTTTATTTAAAAAAATCTTTTAGATTTGTTTTTCTGCCATTTTTTCCTTATGTAGTGAGATTTAAGAACTTTGTAAAAAAAATTATTATTTTTGTCTGTTTAAAGTATTCCGTACTTTTTTATTTATTGGTAATTAAATTTAGATCTTATTTATTGATAACCTGCTTATTATAGTGAAAATTCTGTCTTTTTTCACAATTTGAACATATGAATGCTAAAAAATTAATTTTGATTGTATTATTATTATAATTTCTTTATAAAGATATTGGCTAACATCTTCAACAGTTTTCAGTATTCAGATTAAAATAGAATTGAACACACTTAATTTTTGATAAATTGTTTAAATGATGCTTGTACCATTTGCATTAATGTCATTTTATTTTGAAACAGACTTTAGTTTACCTGTAATTAATTTCTATTGTTCTCTCCATGGTCCACAACCGGGGTCTTCCCGATTCTCCCACTTTTAATTACTGGTAAATATAAACATTGGTCTTAACTGTTGTTTTAGTAATTATGGTCTATTTCCTTATCCTTCATTTACCTGGATTTTATGTTAATATCATTTGTATTTGTATTTAACATAAAAAATAAAAAAATAAATGAAAATGAAATTTTAAAAAATACCTGTTATTATTATTTATTATTATAATTATTATTATTATTATTATATATTATTATTATTATAGCACTAACTTATGAATCATGATTATAATTGGAGCCAGCCAAATAACACTGATCAGCCGTAATTTTTATAAAAGTTAAATGTAAAAAATATTAAAAAATGGGTCAAAGGCTAAATGGGCCCGGTTGTTTTTTTGTACAGCGTTCACGATAGTGAACGTGTACATTGTTGTCACTTTCTTCCAAGATATCGAGCTTCTTTGCTATGAAATTATAAGATATGAGTACACCTGGAAATAGTGCGCCTGGTAAATGAGCGTGAAAGAAGTATATCAGTTTTATCGTGAGATATGTATTCTGAGACGGGTAATGCATTTGGTTACATATGCACATTTGGAATAAATTTTCGGAATACATTTCGGAATGTAGTAAAATATTGCGACGGGATGCTAATAATTTCTGCAATTTGGCGAACTGATCTCATGTTTACAATAAAAAGTAGTTCGAGAAGTTTGCGTCCTACGATGTAAAATCATAACTTTTAAGTTATGAAATGAACAGCAACGGCAGGTTGTTTAATTAATTCTTCGTGAAATCTACGGAAATTTAAATTTATTTTGAAGGTTATGATAACGTATTTTGATGTTGAGGCAATTGTGTCATATTTTAAAACTGTTTATCGATTAGATTTTACTTTCGTGAAAGGGAGATAATTCGTACAGTGTTGTGTACAAATTTTAAATACAGTCTTTTTACGAGTTCCGAACAGGGTTTCATATAAGCGCTGCTGCAGACGTCATCCACAAGCAGAGGAAATAAAATTTATGTGTTGTAATAACACAAATGTTTACTGATTCCAAAATATCGACACCTGTCCTCAAAAACACGTGGTAGTATGTTTTCTTGAAAAAAGCATTTCCGTGATCACGATTTGTTTACATCGTTAAACTAGGTCACCAACAATCTGCCGACCTGTCCTGCACATACATTTAGGAAGCGGTTGAAGTTTAATTAATGCCATACATTCAAGTAGAAGCAAATTGAGAAAGTTATTTTGCGATTCCTTTAATTGAACGGGATTGAAATTTTAGATTATTCGGTAGTAAAAATTCGGAACTGGTAAAACAACTGTATCCTCGACCGTCCGTGATTCGAGACTCTAATAGAAAACGAACTAAATTTGCTAACGCAACAAGAATTTGAGAGTTGAAAAATAGACAACAGATTTTTCTGGATAGTTTCACAGTAAATACCTAAATTTTGTCTTTAATGCATGAAATCGTCACTGCAGAGACGATATTCGCGTATAATTACTGAAAACAAAAATGGCCTCGAATCTTAGGACGCTCTCGATTTTAGGACGGTCGACGATACTTCACCATTAACATGAAACGGGAATATTGTGAGTGATAATCAGCAGTTAATTAAAACCCAGATTAACAGCAAATGATCCAGTTACATACAGCCGCTAGAATGTACCCCCTCATAGCGACGGTAGGATCTGCAAATCTCTACTTTCTCTCTATCCGAAATGACAAAACGATCGGGTACAACTTTTTTATATTTTAATTACCGATTGTCTTTTTCATATATTTATGAAATTATTATTTTCTACCATTTATTTCAGCAATACATGGTTTGGTACATTGTTTCTTTTTCCAAAAAAAAAAAAAAAAACATCCGTCGGACTATGCATAGATCGACCCCACCCCACCCCCGAATTTTTGGTTATATTCTGTCTTGCCACAACACAATTTTCCCAACTACGCTGTACAGCAGCACGACAGTGCTATGTTTTAATTTCTATTTAATGGGTGTAAAGTGTGGAAGAAATTTTAAATAATTACACAAAGCAAGGTGCACAAGTTTTTTTTTTTAATACTGCACAGAAAGTCATGAAAAATGGAGAATAGGTCCAACAATGACAATATATATATATATATGAAAGAGTAATACAACAAGTATATACTATGTATTAGAAAAATCTCAATCATTTAACATTTTCTAAAGCTACAGTAAATTGAAAAAATGTGCACCAGAAACTTTACATTGGAATGGACTGGACGAGACCCTTTTTTCAAACTCTGCAGAACAATGCTATTAAGTCAGGTGCACATCTTTGATAATCTTTTGATATATACAGTACAAAGTAACTAAGTTTCAAAGTCTGGGAAAATGGGGAAAAAAATCCTGAAATATTTCCAAAACGTCAGTTGCACATCTTCAATATTTACAGAAACATTCTGTGAAGTTTCAAGGTTTTTGATTGAAAACTGTAAGAGGAGTTGAGTTCACAAAGTAGGTACTCCCAGTTCAAAAACTTGCTAAAAAGGGACTAAGTTTCAAAGTCTGGAAAAAGGGAAAAATCTTGAAATATTTCCTTAAAGTCAAGTGCACATCTTCAATATATATAGGAACATTCTGTGAAGTTTTAAGGTTAATGGTTGAAAACTAGATGGAGTTGAGTTCACAAAGTTGGTACCCTATTTTAAAACAGACTATATTCTTAATCCTATTGTTTTAATTGTATATCTAAGGGATTATAATTCTATAGGTAATTATAAGTGGGAGAATCGGGAATGAACCCCACAACCATGTACCAGTCTCACTTAGCATACATAAAAATCCTACCTTTTTACCTTGAAATTCCAAATGTATGCTAAGTGAGACTACAGGAATAAATTATGTGTCTTATCATTACTGCCATTATACATAACAAAAAAATAAATAAAATAAATAAGAAATGAATATATATTAATAAAATAAATAAATCAATAACACATTTTAAAAAAACACATTCAACAACATAGTAAGTTAATAACAAAACAATTATAAAATTTCTTCATTAAGACTAAAAAATTAATATTATAATTATATAATCTTCTCAATATTCCATACCTTTAAGCCTTCTAATAAAAATCATATTACACCTATGTATTATAGTTCACACAACCTTGGTAACCTGTGCTTGACATTCCAGTGTGCATGCTGTGACATTAACATGGGTTCTATGTATTGCGGTCAATCAGCTCTAGAGAAGACAGGTTGTATTTTCACAAAAAAATGTTTTTTTCATGATAATATAATAAATAAAATTTTACATGAGTGTTTATGTAATATTGAATTTATTAAACTCGTTGAATAATTTATTTATGTAGCTCACCAAGGCTCGATGCATGAATATTATTCAACTTGTTTATTAAATTCAATATTACATAAACACTCGCCAAGGCTTGTTGTGTAAATATTATTCAACCTGTTTAATAAATTCAATATTACATATACACTCGCCAAGGCTCGTTGCATAAATATTATTCAACTTGTTTATAAAACTCAATATTACATAAACACTCACCAAGGCTCGTTGTGTAAATATTATTCAACTTGTTTAATAAATTCAATATTACATAAACACTCACCAAGGCTCGTTGTGTAAATATTATTCAACTTGTTTAATAAATTCAATATTACATAAACACTCGCCAAGGCTTGTGTAAATATTATTCAACTTGTTTAATAAATTCAATATTACATAAACACTCGCCAAGCTCGTTGTGTAAATATTATTCAACTTGTATATTAAATTCAATATTACATAAACACTCGCTAAGGCTCGTTGTGTAAATATTTTTCAACTTGTTTATTAAATTCAATATTACATAAACACTCGCCAAGGCTCGTTGTGTAAATATTATTCAATTTGTTTATTAAATTCAATATTACATAAACACTCGCCAAGGCTAATGTTGTGTAAATATTATTAAACTTGTTTATTAAATTCAATATTACATAAACACTCGCCAAGGCTTGTTTATTAAATTCAATATTACATAAACACTCGCCAAGGCTCGTTGTGTAAATATTATTCAACTTGTTTATCAAATTCAATATTACATAAACACTCGCCAAGGCTCGTTGTGTAAATATTATTCAACTTGTTTATCAAATTCAATATTACATAAACACTCACCAAGGCTCGTTGTGTAAATATTATTCAACTTTTTTAATAAATTCAATAAGAATAAATTCCTCTATTTACAATTTGTGTAAACTGCAATGAAAATCTGATACAAAATATAGGAATGTAGTGATTTTAAGGAAACTTTTTTAATATGTCATGTTAATGCCATAGTGGAAAAAATTCTCCCTGGTTTGAAAAACTTCTCTCTATTTTGCCTGAGGGAAAAGTCACTTCTCCCTGTTTCAAAATCATATTTGATCCTTGGGTTTGGTTTCTCAAATCTTCATTAGCTTAATCAGTTGTTCAGCTAAAATTTGCATTTTCTGTTTTAGGCAATATTTCTGAAATTTCTGTTCAAAAGTTAATGTACATAGAATTTTCAAGTAGAAGCAATTACAGCCAATACGTCAATATTATATAAAATAATTTTAATTTTTAATTACATTTGGAATCTACACTAACCATTTGGTTAAACTAATTGGGTTTTGTACAACTGGGCTCTGCATGGTCATTATACAGTCAAACCTGTCTATAAAGGCCACTCAAGGGAACCAATAAAAGTGGCAATTATGGGCAGGTTGCCTTTATATACAGGTTCAAATAATATGAACAAAGATCAATTGTGATAAAATTCTACTGGCCTTTATAATCAGGTTGCCTTTCTATAGAGGTGGTCTTTAGGGCAGGTTGGACATATATAGCTGGCATATATACAGTAAAACCTTGTTATAATGCCCCTGGATAACTTTGCCACCTCACTTATTGCCACACTATTTTGAAGTCCCAAAATCCATTTTGTTTATGTTTTTCTTTATCCGCCTCCTCCAGTTTATCAACCACTGTTGTAGCTCTGTTGGTAGAGTGCTCGGTCCGTAAGTGGGAGGTTGTGGGTTCGAATTCCGGCCGGGTCTGACACAAGACTTGAAAGTGGGTAGTGCCTGTTCTTTCGCCAAGCACTTGGCCTTACGAAATGAAAGTAACGGTTCTTTTGAACATTATTGAATGGGAACTTAAAATAAACGAGGTCCCGTGTCACGGTGGGTTTGGCATGCTAAAGAACCCTGCTGTATAATGCCATCAGTGCAAGGCACAGGCAAAATTTATGCATTTTGCCTACAGCTGGCGACGTCTTCATATAAGTGAAATATTCTTGACTGGGACATTAAACACCATTACTCATTCACTCAGTCTCCTCCAGTTTAGCACTGGACCCCTTTATACCACCAAAATTTGACTGAACAAATGGTGGTGATGAATAGAGGTTTTACTGTATATACTTATATGTGACCCTGGTCATATTCTATTTATGTACATATGTTAGGATTATCACAGTCTCCTCTTTATCAAGCTTAACTCTGTAAATCTTCTTATTGATATAACTATAAAGAAATAAATATCCCAGGCTGTAGAAGGAGGAATTAACCTTGTTATATCCATATTAACAGCTTCCTGTCAGGTTATAGATATTTGGACATTTGATTTTTGTGAAGACAGTAGTTATCCACTGGTCAGAAATTAAATCTCGGTATAAACAATGGTCAGTGTTAGATTAAATCTATAAGGCACAGATAACTTCATTATGTCACATAAGTTAAAGTACACACATTTATTGTATTTTTTCCCATGACAAATCATGTAATATAGAATTATTCCACTGAAGATACTCATGGGGGATATTTCTATCAAGTATGGGTCACGCGTGCAAATTAGCGTCGGAAATACCTTTAGTGGCATCACAATCAAAAGACAATTGTGTGATGTCATCATGTGGGGAACTTGACGTCATTTTGCCGGAAAATTACACCAAAGTCTTGAAATTTTGAGTGTTTCAAATGTTTATTCTGGAAATTTAGAATGAACGACTATGTTTGTAGTTTATACATATTGTATAAACCAAAATCAGGTACATTCTTTCCAATTGTGATATTTATTTTAAAGTAGAATGTTGAACATGTTGAATGACAAAGTTAAATTTTACACATATGGCATTGATGTATATGTAAATCAAATTTGAAGCCAAATATTGTCCTTAAAATGGGAGAAAAAGAATCCATTATGACCTTATCCATCCATGTAGGATATGGAAATCTCACCATGGGGGTTAAACATTTCTGGTCAGAGACTCTGCAAGCCTCGTCTCTGACTGATATGTTCAACCCCTCGTGTGAGATTTCCCTATCCTACATGGATACTTATAATGGATTGTTATAATCTTAAATACAGAGATATCCAAGTTAACTGTCATATCCAGGTATGTTGTTTGCTGAAAAATTGTGTGATTTTTGGTAATTTTTTTTCTATTTTGAAAGGTGGGGTGGCAATTTCCAGCCCAATTTGGAGTACCGGTAGTATTCTCTAACGTTTCTGAAGTGGTCTGATGAGATTGGTGATACAGAGATCTCGAGCCCCTGTGTTTGTGAAGTCAGGTGAGACTAGTTGTTCAGGGACCTCTTTTTTAGAAGTGTTAATGTGAGACTAGTTATCCAGGGACCTCTTTATATGAAGTGTTCATGTGAGGTTAGTTGTCCAGGGATCTCTTTTTGTGAAGTGATCATGTGAGACAAGTTGTCCAGGGACCAATCATATTGTAAATTTCAGAAAAAAATTTATTCTCAATCAAAATGGATGTTCAATTTAAAAATAATTATTAAGTTTCTACCATCATTCAAGGAACAAGCATATACTAGTGTGTGTGTGTGTGTGTGTGTGTGTGTGTGTGTGTGTGACAGTTTAGTGTTGTTAAACAACTTTTAACCGTACCAGTATTAATTCCTGAGTTGTCCTTGTCATAATGGACATAGTCATACTTGTACATATACAGGAAATCGCCATACATTATTAGCCAAGATTATCATCAATGTAGAGTTATATTGATTTGAAAACCTCCGTTTAATTAGAAGAATCTTGATTTGTATAGATATCTATAGTAAGTTGTAATTAGTGTAGAAATCACATTGTGTCACAGTTTATAAGAAGTTGTAATTAGTGTAGAAATCACATTGTGTCACAGTTAATAGAGAGTTGTAATTAGTGTAGAAATCACATTGTGTCACAGTTTATAGGGAGTTGTAATTAGTGTAGAAATCACATTGTGTCACAGTTTATAGGGAGTTGTAATTAGTGTAGAAATCACATTGTGTCACAGTTTATAGGGAGTTGTAATTAGTGTAGAAATCACATTGTGTCACAGTTAATAGTGAGTCTGTCTGTTTGTCCGTCAGTCTGTCCATGTAAAATCATGTCCAGGCCATATCTCATCAATGCTTTGGAGGACTCTCATGAAACTTCACCATGAAATAATCTTCATGGTCCAAAGTTGTGTCATGACCTTGATCCAAGGTCATATCAGAAAGGTTAAGGTCGTCGCCCTCAAGAGACAGTTCTAGTTGTATATTGAAACATTTAAGTTATGAAATCATAACCATACAGCGAATGAAAAATAAAATTACACTTAAGGAGAGTGGAGTATTGGAGTGTTATGACCAAGTCAAAATTCTCTCACTCTCTAAAGGCAGTCAGTTCATAGATGGTGGAGCAAACTGGGGTGCCAGAAAGAAAACATCCCACCTTCAGCAACTGACCTCACAAACTTTTTCATAGTAGGATCTGTTCCCATTGGGATTTGAACCTAGGCATTGAGAGGTGCTGTGCTCTGTGAGTATATGCGCTTGAGAACACTTAGCCACTGAGGTCCATGATACTTAAAGACTTACAGTGGACACCTCCAGTTTTATTTGAAATGTTCATCTAAATAAATGTCATTGAAATTTGAAAATATATTTGCCAGTGTTTGAAATTACTTTATATTTTCAGCCAGTCCTTGTTTAATAATTTCAACATGTTCTATAATTGTGAATTTGTGATATATTATATAGGAGACAATTGAAAAATTAAAGTATCCAGTCCTTCCCAAGATTTACCAGTCTTGGACTGATGGCACTGACTTCATATCCAATGCTGATTTTTTACATTCAGCTATTAGATATACTTATCTCTTTAGTGTTCCTTCTAGAAAGAGGCCATGGGGCCATTGACCCCTTTTTTGGCAAACTTATCCGATTGTTAAGGCCTTATGGGGCCATATTAAACATAATATGAATGCAAAAAAATTGAAATTACAATGTTATCCACAAAAGTTTTTGAAAATGATCCCATCTAAAAAATCTTATATTTAACATTGTCCCTGAATTAGTAGACTTAACTATAAAGCACAGTCAAACCTGTCTCAAAGACCACCTCTATAAAAGGGACACCTGTTTTTAAAAGCTTGTACAGTTTTATCCCAATTGTTCTGTACCTACCTTAAAGTCCACCTCTATATTAGAGACACCTGCTTATAAAGGCCAGTAGAATTGTAATCCCAATTGTTCTTTATTCATATTATTTATATTATATAAAGCCAACTGCCCAATAATACCACTTTTACTGGTTCCCTTGAGTAGCCATTATAGACGGGTTTGACTGTAATTTGAATCTGTATATAAAGATCACTGCCCATAAAGGTCGGTATAATAGTTCCTTGGGTGGCTCTTATAGACAGGTTTGACTATATAAGACAAAGTTACTGTTATTTACAATACCGGTAACTAGAATTAAGTACAAAAAAAGACTAGGTTTGTAGTAAAATACAAGTAAAGATCACTGCCCATAAAGGCCAGGTTTACTAGTTCCTTGGGTGGCTCTTATAGACAGGTTTGACTATATAAGACAAAGTTACTGTTATTTACAATACCGGTAACTAGAATTAAGTACAAAAAAAGACTAGGTTTGTAGTAAAATACAAGTAAAGATCACTGCCCATAAAGGCCAGGTATAATAGTTCCTTGGGTGGCTCTTATAGACAGGTTTGACTATATAAGACAAAGTTACTGTTATTCGCAATACCGGTAACTAGAATTAAGTACAAAAAATACTAGGTTTGTAGTAAAATATCATAAGTAAAATTTCTCAACACATGTTAATTAGGCATTAATCAAAATTCTAATATAGCTTAAGTTGAGGATATATCCTTCTCTAAATACATTATTTTAATGATGTTCGTCCGTGTTACATTGCAATAATTTTTAGAACTTATAATCTCTAAAGATAAATAGAAGTGAACAAAGCCTTATAAATGGCAAACGATAATACAGATATAACGACTATATAGTACTGTCGTACTGGACTTAAGATGAGTCTGGATCAGCTTTAGCTAGCAGTCGTGATTATTGATTCTCATTCAGTGTTTATTCATCTTGTCTTTATATTCCATGATGAGCCATTTTCTTTATAATTAAATTATATATTGTTTTACAGTTATGATGATTTTGTTACCATTAGTCAGGACCTTACTTAAACATATAACTAATCATATACTGGTCTGGTTGAGCTGTATTGGGTGATAAAGACAAACTAGTTTGACCTGTCTTCTTGAACTTTTTGTACCCCGGCTTGGAAGAAGAGGGGGGGGGGTATACATGTTTACCTCTGTCCTTCCACCCGTCTGTCTTGTCCGAAACAAAAACTTCTGTAACAGTTTTCTTAGCAACTATTGAAGACAGGCAAATAAAATGTCTATGCCAGTTCAGTATTAAGTCCCATGCTGCAAGTATGATTTCAAGTCTGCCAGAAATCTAGTTCTTGTTTACCGACTTTAGTTTATTTTTCTGACATAAATAGACAATGATTTAAGTTAAAAGCAAGTTATACTTGCTTACTATTTTCTTCAGGGCTCGAAGTGACTTTTTAGCTCACCTTAACCATAGGCTCAGATGAGCTATTGCCATCTATCTTTGTGCATCATGTGTAAACTTTTCACATTTTAATCACATCCTCCGAAACTACAAAGCCAAATTGGATGATATTTGGCAGTATTGATGTCTAGGTGAGGGGCTTTCAGATTTGCACAGATGAAGTGGTTATGTCCCCTTGCATAAAGGGGAAAATTGTGAAATTTTTTAAAAATCATCTCCTCTGAACTTACAGGAGATATAGCTTAGATGTTTCATGTAAAACATACTTAGGACACTTAGTTGCAGATTTGCACAAATTGTAACCATAGGGGCCAAAATGGGGAAATGGCAAGATACTTAAGGGGGAAATTGCTAAATTTAATGTATTTGTCTATATATCTTGAAAACTATAAACTTTTTATGAGGACATGTATATTACAATATTTTGGGCATTTGCACAACAATAATTTTGATGTATGAATGAAGGTCATGGGTTCAAAGGTCAAGGTCACAGATGCGAACGAATACTGAAATTGTTAATTATCTCAAAAACTATAGACTTTTTGTATAGGCATACATGTATATTAGAATATTGTAGGTATTGGCCAAATGGTCATTTTGATATATGAATGAAGGTCATAAGTTTAAAAGTCAAGGTCACAGATGCAAAGGAATACTGCAATGGTTAATTATCTCAAGAACTATAAACTTTTTGTATAGGCATGCATTTAAGAATATTGTAGGTATTGGTCTAATGAACATTTTGATAGATAGATGTTTTAGCTGTTAATAATATATTGAAGCTAGACTTTAGACATTCTTAGGACAAGTTATAATAAATTTGCAAAAATCCTTGCATATAATTGGCCCTTACTGCTGAAAATTTGGACATTCTCTTTAAGAGTGTCATTGAACATTGAACCTCTGCATGGGATATGTACTCAGCCTGTTGTTCATTCTAGGAGCCAGCCTGGCTCCTTCTATGAAAAATGGGTGCCAATTGAAACTTTTAGGTATCAGCAATAAAATTAATGTGATTTTATCCTTAAATAGAATCTAAAACACATAATATCAAACATTTATTATGGATCAATTGATCCATTGCCTGTTTTTTGGTGGCATTACACGTACTTGCCTCTAAAAAAACTATCAATACACATTGACAGCCGCTTCCCAGCCATGATTACGGTTCTATTCGACAAAATACAAAATATTGACTTAAAAAGTCAGGAGGCAAACGGAAGAGTGCTGGAAACACTGTCAATATGTAAAACACAAATTGAAAAAAGGAATCGGCCATGATCAAGAGTTTTGAACACCTGGAAAAGCAGTGGTCAAATTTGGGACTTATGAATAAAAATGTCACCAGTGGAAAAATTTGGTTGCCATGGCGGGTGCTTAATTTAGTTGCAACTTTGAGCCCTGTTCTTGTTTAGGAATAGTCTTTAGGAAGACTGACCTGATATATAGCTAGTGTAAGGACTCACAGTTAATACACAACGTACATGTACTAATCTATGTTTCCATTCCTGGTAGCCAAAATCGCCATTGGCTACTCATGTCCGAGGAATTCTTTCAAAAAGTAACCTATTTTAGCAAATTTGTGGAAAAATGCTTTAAAAAGGACTATTTTTTCACAAATTTCAGAAATTTGGCTACTAATGATTTCAAATTTGTGGAAACATAGCCAAATGTTTACTCTGTGTCATTATGTCTAGACAAAATAAAAATCTTGTGTTACCTATACATAAATGAATATGTCCAAAATGAATATTCAAATACTTGTCAAAAGAACAGGTCAATTTTGTCTGCCTATACTGTTGAGTGCATGCCCTCAGACACCACTATATGGCAATAATAGACTTTATACATTTATTGTTTGGTATAATTAGGTCACCTTAGTCATGTTAGTTGAAGGCTCATGATAACATATTGCCATCCCCTTATGTCTTTCATCCTGTGCCTTGCATTGAGCACAATGCTTCAGCTTTTCATATTTAAATCTTCTCTAAAATCACTCAGCCAAATGTAATGAAGCTTAATATGCCTCATGCATGTATGAAGGCTTTTCAGAATTGCACAAATGAAGAGCTTATGTTCCTTTGGGGCTCAATAAAGGGCAAATTAATTAAAGAGTGAAAATTCTGCTTGTTTAAAATGATACATGTATGTATTAGGCATAGGATATTTCATAGCATAGGACCTTGTGACTTTCATTTCTAAAATCCTTAATGCTTTGCCAAAGAACAGTTACTACCTATTTCAAGTCATGCAATGGTCAGACTTGGTGGAACTCATGACCTCCAACATACAAAGCAAGCACTCTACCAACTGAGCTACCATAGTTGTCTTGTACTATTTGACTGAAAGTAGTTCTATATATAGTCCTTACACAATAGACATTAAATCACACAGCCAGCCACCTGTTAATTCTACTGCTGCCCAGGGTAACAGGCATAATGAATATTTAATTTGGTTAAGTGTGTTGTCTCACTTCTGATTTAATTGATCAATTTCACTGATATTAAAATTTAAACATTATGGTTATATCTTTAAACTCTGTAGCTATCTAAGGTGTATGTACCATCAAGCATTTCTTTTGTTTTCACATGTACAGGAGTTAAAAAATCTTGAAATAAGAGGCATCAGTTTTCTTCTTATATGAGTGGTCCTTTGTTAACAGTGGGTATATGAGTGGTCCTTTGTTAACAGTGGATATATGAGTGGTCCTTTGTTAACAGTGAGTATATGAGTGGTCCTTTGTTAACAGTGGATATATGAGTGGTCCTTTGTTAACAGTGAGTATATGAGTGGTCCTTTGTTAACTGTGGATATATGAGTGGTCCTTTGTTAACAGTGGATATATGAGTGGTCCTTTGTTAACAGTGGATATATGAGTGGTCCTTTGTTAACAGTGGGTATATGAGTGGTCCTTTGTTAACAGTGGGTATATGAGTGGTCCTTTGTTAACAGTGCATATATGAGTGGTCCTTTGTTAACAGTGCATATATGAGTGGTCCTTTGTTAACAGTGCATATATGAGTGGTCCTTTGTTAACAGTGGGTATATGAGTGGTCCTTTGTTAACAGTGGGTATATGAGTGGTCCTTTGTTAACAGTGGATATATGAGTGGTCCTTTGTTAACAGTGCATATATGAGTGGTCCTTTGTTAACAGTGCATGTATGAGTGGTCCTTTGTTAACAGTGGGTATATGAGCAGTCCTTTGTTAACAGTGGGTATATTAGTGGTCCTTTGTTAACAGTGCATATATGAGTGGTCCTTTGTTAACAGTGCATATATGAGTGGTCCTTTGTTAACAGTGGGTATATGAGTGGTCCTTTGTTAACAGTGCATATATGAGTGGTCCTTTGTTAAAAGTGGGTATATGAGTGGTCCTTTGTTAACAGTAGATATATGAGTGGTCCTTTGTTAACAGTGGATATATGAGTGATCCTTTGTTAACAGTGGATATATGAGCGGTCCTTTGTTAACAGTGGATATATGAGTGGTCCTTTGTTAACAGTCGATATGAGTGATCCTTTGTTAACAGTTGATATATGAGCAGTCCTTTGTTAACAGTGGATATATGAGTGGTCCTTTGTTAACAGTGGATATGAGTGATCCTTTGTTAACAGTTGATATATGAGCAGTCCTTTGTTAACAGTGCATATATGAGTGGTCCTTTGTTAACAGTGGATATGAGTGATCCTTTGTTAACAGTGGATATATGAGTGGTCCTTTGTTACCAGTGGATATATGAATGGTCGTAAGAGCTCAGATTTTTCAAGTGATATACTTCCCCTGGCTGTGTGCTTTTATTTGAAGCTGTGGATATTTTAATTGCCAATAATAGATGTTTTATTGTCAATGGCAGAAGATAAAGATCTATCATTCTCAGGTGATAAATATTAATTATCACATTTATATAAAAACATCTCCATTGTCTCCCTCCCAGAGTGTCAGCCAGGGTGGCCGTGATGTAAAAGAAGCACGGGGTTACACACCAGATGTGTATCTGTCGGTTATTGATCCAGAAATATTGAAATCTTATGTACTGTCCATCCTTAATACTCATTATAACTCAGTAATATAAACAAATAAAACAATGTCTGAATTAATGAGTGGGGGGAGGGATCTGTTTCCATAGATAAGGAATTAAATATAAGCATTTGACAGTAATAAATACCTCAGCATTGAAGAATGGGGAAAGATTCCATTTACATAGATAAAAAAGCTAAATATAAGCATTTGACAGTAAAAAAAGAATTACATTTTATTTATTTCATTATTGAATATTAAAATTATCCATATATCATATATTCATATTTCTTTTGCTGATATACATGTACACAGTAAACGTTATTATAATTCCCATGATGACTTTACTATCTCGCTCTATTTTGAAGTTGAGGCCGTGGTGGCCTAATGGATAAGACATTAGTCTTCAAATCCAGGGTCTCTCCATGCTGTGAGATTGAGTCCACCAGTTCATACCACATGTAGAAAGTAAATTTTCCTTGTCGTTGGCCTTTACTGATTCACCTGGTATCAGTATAATGGACTGGGGAAGTGGTATGCTTGTCTGTGGCGTACTGACCCTGTGAGCTATCACGTCAAAGTCGCCCTGAGAGCGCGCTAGTACAAGGCAGACCATACAACATACTCGCACTTCACATGCATACACAAAATTGTTTATAGATTAATTCATAAAGATTAATAAAATAAGTCTCGTCGTGAATAGCTGAAAAAATGCTGATGCGACCTTAAGCAACATTCAACCAAGCAACAAACTATCTATTTTGACGTCCAAAAGTACCATAAATTTTTCCTATGTTTTTCTGTATAAGCCACCTCTCAATTTATTTCCACAAACCTTTATAATGCCCTAATTTGACTGACCAAATGGTGGTGCTAAATTAAGGCTTTGGTGTATTCATATTTTACTGCTGATATTGTTATTTTGAGGTCAAACATCAAAGGTCAAGGACTTATTTGGTTTTTATAGGAAAGTTATAATTTCAGAAAATTTGTTTATAATAACAGGAGGGTTTTTTAATCTTTAACTTTTAGCTGATTTTGAATAGTCATGATTATCATGTTTAACATTATATTGAAGCATTACAATTGTATTATATTATTGTTGGGGAATTACATGTATTTTATGTGCTAGAAGATTCATATAATTACTTTTATGTCTGTTATAAAAATAGATTGACACACTGACACTTAATTGAAAATCTATATTCATTATAGACTATTACTGCATGTAACAGGTCTACCTTTAAACATCATATATACAGCCAGGAGTCATTGAATCTCTCTTAAACACATACAACTTGTCTGAACTCCTGTGAAAACTGAACTCTGAAGTCACTGAATCCCTTGTAAACAGAACTTGTCTGAACTCCTGTGAAAACTGAACTCTGAAGTCACCGAACCCCTCGTAAACAGAACTTGTCTGAACTGCTGTGAAAACTGAACTCTGAAGTCACCGAACCCCTCGTAAACAGAACTTGTCTGAGCTTCTGTAAAATCTGAATTCTTGAGTCACCAAACCCCTCGTAAACAAAACTTGTCTGAACTCCTGTGAAAACTGAACTCTGAAGTCACCTAACCCCTCGTAAACAGAACTTGTCTGAGCTCCTGTAAAATCTGAATTCTTGAGTCACCAAACCCCTCGTAAACAAAACTTGTCTGAACTCCTGTGAAAACTGAACTCTGAAGTCACCTAACCCCTCGTAAACAAAACTTGTCTGGACTGCTGTGAAAACTGAACTCTGAAGTCACCTAACCCCTCGTAAACAAAACTTGTCTGGACTCCTGTGAAAACTGAACTCTGAAGTCACCTAACCCCTCGTAAACAGGACTTGTCTGAACTCCTGTGAAAACTGAACTCTGAAGTCACCTAACCCCTCGTAAACAAAACTTGTCTGAACTTCTGTGAAAATTCTGAAGTCACCGAACCCCTCGTAAACAAAACTTGTCTAACTCCTGTGAAAACTCTGAAGTCACTGACCCTCTTGTAAACAGAACTTGTCTAACTCCTGTAAAATCTGAATTCTGGAGTCACTGAACCCCTTGTAAACAGAACTTGTCTGAACTCCTGTGAAAACTTAACTCTGAATGTGGCCACAACATCGAGTCTTGAGTCCCATTTTTGGCAGACTTAGATAAGAATGTCTGTCAAGTTACTTGGTTGGTGGTTTTCTCTGGGTAATCTTTTTTCACATTATTCTCAATTATAAATTAAAAAAAATCATGACTTGGGCATAAATCACCATTACCCCCCACTCTCCTCTACTCTGGATTTTTGGTCAAAGTTTCTAAATATAGATATGCATTCAAATAATTCTGTTTCTTGTCAGAGTTATGCCCCCTTAATATCTACAAATCTTTATTTATGGATCACTCATTTCTAAATGTCTTTGGAATCACTATATCTGATAGCATCGGTTCTTCGTGATTTGGTAGAAGTCTTCCAATTGAGACATTTAAACCTTTCTGTTCTGTGTGTAACAGTGTGATAGTTTATGCACATTAATGTAAATTCACTCACATTCATATTTATTTGATGATCAATAATGCTGTTAAATTTTTCTATCAATATATCTCATAAAATAATTCTCTGTTGGTAACTATTGAAGGTTAGTTTATGGGAGAATAGAAGAAATAGAGAATAGAAAAATACTTCAGAGGATTACTAACAGGTAAACAACATTGACCTGTCCGCTTGACCTTTAAATTTAAATATTTATCATGGATCAGTTCATTTATATGAAGGTAAATCGGGTATTCCTTGCATCTACTACATCTAAGTGATACTCACTTTAAAGAGTAGGCACATGCACTGTGTATGTATTTACCTTGAATCATAACGCTACCCATGTATTGGGTAGACCCTCCTATATGAATATTCCTAATAAAAGGTCAAGCAGACAGGTCAATGTTGTTTACCTATAATATTAAACATTTACAGATGCAGTTTGAAGTCAGCTAGTATAGGTAAACAACATTGACCTGTCTGTTTGACCTTTCATTAGGAATATGCATATAGAAATATCCACCTTATACATAGGATTCACAGTTAATACATACACTTTGCCCATGATTAGTGTTCACATTATATAGACGAAATATACTTACCCGATCCCTATTACTTAAATCTACTCGTCCATCATGAATATTTAAATCAAAGGTCAAGCAGACAGGTCATTGTTGTTTACCTATAATATTAAACATTTACAGATGCAGTTTGAAGTCAGCTAGTATAGGTAAACAACATTGACCTGTCTGTTTGACCTTCCACCTTATACATAGGTAGTGTTAGGATTCACAGTTAAAACATATACACATTGCCCATGATTAGTGTTCACATTATATAGACGAAATATACTCGCCCGATCCCTATTACTTAAATCTACTCGTCCATAATGAATATTTAAATCAAAGGTCAAGCAGACAGGTCAATGTTGTTTATCTATAATAATAAACATTTACAGATGCAGTTTGAAGTCAGCTAGTAATACCAATCAGTGGTTTGGATAAACTCAGCAAGACGACAAGTTGTCTGCTACTTGTTTGGATTTGGATTACGTTTGTCTCCTAGTCTTCCATTAACTTCACATTTTGTGAATAAATGTATTTATCTAACATTAGACCAGTTTTTCTGTCTGTATTTGATGAAATACAAGTTTTATCGAACACGTATAATACAGAATCTTGTATCACCACACTGTGGTGATACAACATTGGCGGTAAAGCGCACGTGCACTTTCTCATTGTTACGTCATCAGAGAGTCTTGGATTTGTCGGTCAAAACATAGTTCAGTGGTTTTCTGTGGTAAAATGTAATATTTCACATTAAGTATTGTTTTTTATTATTTTAAATAACCTAATTGGAAATGTTAGATAAAAATATTATATACACAGTGTGTAGGTACAACCCTTCGTATCAGGTCTCGTCCTTTTTTCGTAGCTGTATCACTACTCGTCGCGCTTGCGCGACTCGTAGTGACACGGCTACGAAAAAAGGACTCGACCTGATACCGAGGGTTGTACCTACACACTGTGTATATAATATGTATGTATTTTGCAGTATGTGTTACTCCATCCATGCATCAGAAAAAAAATGTATTCACAGTCAGTTGTACCATTTTTCAAAATTCAACATTATCGTGACACCAGGACTGTATATAATCATAACTATATAATTAATACTTTTAATTCAGTTATGGGACCCTCATTTATAGGTTTGGACCCCATTTATTTTTTTATTGGAGTCCCAAAAACCCACCTTTTTGAAAAGTTATGTAAAACCCTGCTGTAGTATAGATAATGATAACAGCACACACACACACACACACACACACACACACACACACACACACACAGACAAACACACATGCATGCACATACACATATATAAATACTTAATTCTGTGAGTAAACAACATTGACATGTTTGCTTGAACTTAAATTTAGATATTTATCAGGGACAAGTACATTTACATATAGGGAATGCTACATATCACATAACAATACATAATGTATACAGTCAAACCTGTCTATAAAGGCCATCTGAGGGAACCAGTTAAAGTGCCTTTATGGACACAATATGGCCTTTATATACAGGTTCAAATTATATAGTTAAAAAACAATTGGGATATAATTCTACTGGCCTTTATTAGCAGGTGGCCCTTATATAAAGGTGGTCTTTAAGGCAGGTTTGACTGTATATTAAATGTAAATCATTAATGAAAGGTCAAAGTGACATGTCAATGTTGTTTGCCTATAATAATTAAGATAAAGTAAACATGTAATTATCTGGTAATTATCAGTACCGGTATAACATGTGTTATATAACTAGTGTGAACATGAATTGTTATAGTGATGCATGTACACACAGTAGTGGAGATGCCAATTGACAATTTCTCCATTTTCTCCTAATCAAGCTGTTTACACACCTAAACATTGACGAAGGCGTGTTTTAAGAACTGACCATGACACCTCATTATAAGTGAAATAATCTTGACTGAGGTGAAAAAAAAAACATTTTAGCTAGCCAAACATCCAACATGTATCAGACCTAGCTCCAGTGTCATAATCATTACTTAAACAAGAGATTTCTTAACTTGGATCTAGAAAGTTTGAAATCTTAATAAATTTGTTACTTTTTTAAAATAATTGGAAATTTAAGGTATCATTTTGAAGATCACTCCAAGCTTCTATAACATAGTTGTCTTTAAGTTTTGTCAAAAATGTTGATTTTTGTTTAATTTGAAAAAATATTTCTTATGTTTGCTTAACTTAAGTGTAAAAATCTTAGTAAAGGAATGATTGTTAAACTTAGACTTGTACAATGATGCATAGACATATACCTTAGTATATTATAATTAATGATTTTAAAACATCTTGTTATGTACAGTGATCCTCCCTCTCTTTCATAATTTTGCCTCTATCTCTGTTTTTTTCAGATTCTGGAAAACTGTATAAAACACAGAGTTCTCTCTCTTTCATCATGACCTTTTCTCTGACACATTCTGTAAAATACACAGTGACCTCTGTTTTCCTAATCCTTTCTTTCTTTCTCTTACAAAATTGTTTATAAACTTAATATAAAGTGGAGTACAGAAGGTTTGTTTCAAGAAATGACCATGATAATAATATATTAAATAAAATGATTTTAATAGATGTAAAGCAACATTCCACACAGCTAAGCTGCTGACTTTTATCACTACTACAATGATGTATACATACTACAGATCAGGATAAGTGATTTAACAGACTTTCAAACAATTTATAATACTTAGTGTAGCATTCTCTCCTTCCCTGTATTTTTCTCTATCTTTCCCTGTCACAACATTGTTTACTATTCAGGGCTCTCTCTCTTGCCCTTTTGTGAATGGGGTCTGGGCCCTTGCAGTTGGGAAAACATTAGCATCATAATGGGCAAAGTTGTAAAAATTAAGTGATAGAAAACTACAAATTTTAAATACGTTTTTTTTAAGCTGAAATTGTTAAAAATGTGAAAAATCCTTAATATTTTGAATTATGAATGGGGCATAATTATATATTGATCCTAAAAACGACCCAGCAAGATCCCAGCTATTCTACTATGTATAGTGTAGAAATAATAATTATACCTAATGGGTTGCTTCTAACTTTCTTTCTTTCTTTCCCTCACTCTTTTTCTCTCTCTCTCTCCTCTTTCTCACAACATCATTTACTATTCTACTATGGTGTAGAATATGGTTATGCATAATAGATCTCTCTTTCTCTCTCTCTCATGCCAATTAAAGTAATTACATTTTTACAGCTTCCTCTAAGTGACATGTTTCCAGAACTGACCTGCAATCTGACCATTCTTGAACTAATGTTTTCGTTTTGCTATGTGTTTCCTATTTCCCTGCACTTTTAGAAGAATGACATTAATATATGATAATAGATTCCATTATCATATGACTGTGCCTATGACTAAATATGTTGTATCTATGATGTTGCCTTTTACCAATTAAGCTTTTTGATTAGTATTTCTTTGATGTCGCAAACAACATAGGAGCATAACAACGTACTTCATTGTGCATACCCAGGGGTCATTTAAGACAGTATGCGTGTTTGCTCAGGGTTCAGTTTAAACTAAACCTTTAGTCTAAACCATCAATCTAAATCTTTTTACTGTGGCTTCTGAGAAGTAACTAACTTTAATTTATTCAGCTGACATATGCTGCAACAAGATCTGTACAATCTGTATATTTTGATGGTAGCAGAGAGATCTGCTTTGATCTTTATGCTTTATTGTTACTATGGCTAAAGAATTTTCCCCAAAAAGTTATTCATAGGCCTTAGTGTATTTCTTAATCTGGCATGAAAATCTTAACAGTTTAAATTTAAAACATGCTTTTTCTGAATAAATTTTTAGCAATATACATGAATATGACGTTGTAGAACTTCCCTTAAAAGCTACCAGGAGGCCTTGAGTGTCATTTGTCATCTTGCATGAAAATGTTAACAGTTTAAAAACATGCTTTTTCTGAATTAATCCTTAGCAATAAGCATGTATATGACATAGAACTTAAAAACCACCGGTAGGCCTCGAGTGTCATTCATCATCTGGCATGAAAATCTAACAGTTTAAAAACATGCTTTTTCTGAATAACCTGTATATGGCCTTGTTAACATTTTTCAGACACGTAAGATCACACTATTATTTAAGGAAAGTCATTGATAACTGACCACCTTAACGATGATACAGGAGTGGTGATACTTTGTTATATGACTTCTAATTTTGTGTTTATTCATTTGGTTTATAACAAATAAGTCTTTGTTTTATTTTCCAGCTAAATGTTGCCATTAGATCTAACATGTGCCAGTAGTACACAGTCAGAATTGAGACAAGAAATTGAGGTGTTAATTTAAGGAAGAATATGTGTTCAGTTGCAAAGACTAACATCAAACTGTGAGATCTGCCTGGAAGCTAGTAGACATATTGGTGACTAGAGATTGTAGTGTTGAATATAACATTGGCGGTAGATATGTCCTCAGTTGTACAGACCAACATCAGACTGTAAGTTCCTGTTGAGGATATATATTCAGCTACAACCTGACTGGAGACATCGGAAAATATTTGTTATATTTTTTTGTAAGATTGAGGATTGATACATCCTCAGTTTTGACTGTTTGACAACAACATCATTATTATATGTTCTTCTCCTACTCCTCCATGTTGGTGTTATGTGATTATGAGATAATGGGTTGTGGTCGGAGCAAACCTGGTGCTACAAAGGATGGCTCTAGTGATAACGACCAAGATGGCAAGTCTAAAAAGAGCAAGTCCTCCAAACATGACAGAGTTGGTGAGTACAACATATTTATATTTAAGGTAGGTAGATTAATAGAATCTATCATAAGTATCCATGTAGGATAGGGAAATCTCATCCGAGGGGTTGAATATTTCAGTCAGAGACGAGGCTTGCTGAGTCAATGACCAGAAATGTTCAACCCAGAAGGTGAGATTTCTCTATCCTACATGGATAAACTTATAATTGATTCTATTTCTCCCATTTTGATGACAATTTTTGGCTTCAAATAGAAGTTACTATGACACTGACACCATCTGTGTAAATCTAACTTTGTTATCTAAAATTTTACATAAAAATTAACATGACCACCGGACAGAATGTACTAGTACCTGTATATGGTTTATACAAAATGTATAAACAAGAAAACAAAGCTATTTATTCTAATCTCTCGGAATAAACATTTGAAACGCAATGAAAATTTCTAAATTATGGAGACTCGGATGTTCGTTTCCTTCAAGTAATTTTCCTGCAAGACAATGTCATGTCCCAACAGAATCATGAGAATGATGTCATTCAATTGTTCTTTGATTGTTACGTCACTGAAAATCATGTGATGAAAGACAACAAAACTATGTGATGAAAGACAGAAATATTCCACATGGCTTTCCTTCGTTGGATATTTCAATCTTTCATATTTAGAGATAGGAGGAAATAGCGAGATTTAATTTGATGCTGATTTAAGAGTGTAATTCATTTAATTGATTTTACTTGTATTGAGAGAGTGGAGTGAAGTAATGGAGATTTATGCTCCAGTTGAGATTCTTTTCCTAGGTTTCCTAGATTTCTCCAGGTGAGCAATTCAAGGCCCACGAGCTCGTCAGTATTAATAAAGGTTTTACTTTTGCTACTATTTCAGCTATTTTTGAAGTTAATTCAGTGTATTTTTAATTTGGTTTTATGCAGACGTCTTCTATTTTACACTAAAATTTAGTTTATTGTCTCAGCATTGTCTTTCATTTACTGTCTTATCAAGTAAAAGTGAGAATTCATGTGAGACCATGAGAGCTTATGTCATGACAAGGTGTGTGTTTGTGTCCATGTGTCTGTAGTACCATTGTGGCCAATATTCTTGGTATAGGCAAACAACATTGACCTGTCCATTTGATCTTTTATTAAGAATATGTGATACCCAATACATGGGTAGTGTTACGATTTGTAGTCACTGTATAAACAGCATTTGTTGTACTTTTTTAAAAAGTGGGGGGTATGTAGTGATAGGGGTGTGCGTCTGTGTGTCTGTCCGTCCTTTTGTCCTTCCATCCTTCCGTAACACCTAAGGGTACCTATCTCTTATCCGCAACTCCTCCTAAACCCTTCAATGGATTTTCATGAAACTTTTACACAATCTTTGTGACATAATGTAGATGTGCACCTCCTATTTAAAAATTTGATCCGATGGATTTTTTGGGTTTTCCATAGCAAAACATGGACTTAGCCATTAGACGACAAGGGGGTACCCATCTCTTATCCGCAACTCCTCCTAAACCCTTCAATGGATTTTCATGAAACTTTCACACAATCTTTGTGACATAATGTAGATGTGCACCCTTATTTCAATATTTGATCTGATGGATTTTTGGGGTTTCCCATAGCAAAACATGGACTTAGCTATTAGACGACAAGGGGGTACCCATCTATTATTCGCAACTCCTCCTAAACCCTTCATAAAACTTTCAGACAATCTTTGTGACATAATGCAGATGTGCACATCCTATTTTAAAATTTAGTCCAACAAATTTTTGGGGCAAAACATGGACTAATTTTAAAATTTGAACTTGTCCATTAGTTAACCACTGAATGGTGTTCAGGAAACTTTAATTTATATCTTTTGTTATACCCCCCTGCTGAAAAAGTGGGGGGGTATATAGTGATAAGGGTGTCCATTCGTGCGTCTGTTCGTCCTTCCGTTATACCTTAGGGTACCTATCTCTTATCCCTAACTCCTCCTAAACCCTTCAATGGATTTTCATGAAACTTTCACACAATCTTTGTGATAAAATGTAGATGTGCTCCTCATATTCAAAAATTTGATCCAATGGATTTTTTGGGTTTTCCATAGCAAAACATGGACTTAGCCATTAGACGACAAGAGGGTACCCATCTCTTATCCGCAACTCCTCCTAAACCCTTCAATGGATTTTCATGAAACTTTCACACAATCTTTGTGACATAATGTAGATGTGCACCCTTATTTCAATATTTGATCTGATGGATTTTGGGGGTTTCCCATAGCAAAACATGGACTTAGCTATTAGACGACAAGGGGGTACCCATCTATTATTCGCAACTCCTCCTAAACCCTTCATGAAACTTTCACACAATCTTTGTGACATAATGCAGATGTGCACATCCTATTTTAAAATTTAGTCCGACAAATTTTTGGGGCAAAACATGGACTAATTTTAAAATTTGAACTTGTTCATTAGTTAACCACTGAATGGTGTTCAGGAAACTTTAATTTATATCTTTTGTTATACCCCCCTGCTGAAAAAGTGGGGGGGGTATATAGTGATAAGGGTGTCCGTTCGTGCTTCTGTTCGTCCTTCCGTTACACCTTAGGGTACCTTTCTCTTATCCCCAACTCCTCCTAAACCCTTCAATGGATTTTCATGAAACTTTCACACAATCTTTGTGATAAAATGTAGATGTGCACCTCATATTTAAAAATTTGATCCAATAAATTTTTTTATGTGGTGGGGGGGTTATTTTTTGTTTTTCAGTTTTTCTAGTTCATTCTATAGACAAAATAAATATGAGTGATCCATATCTGTAAATGAGGTCAGATTTTTAGCCAAGTATTTGAAAGTCTTCTCTGCAGAAACCAATAGGCCAATTGAAACCAAACTTGGTGCAGAAGGTCCCTGGGTGGAGTAGATAAAAGTTTGTGCAAGGCGACCTTGTACCAAATCCAAGATGGCCACTATTACTCTTAATAGCAAAATCACTAAAATGGCCATTTTGCATTCAGATAACTTCAAATTTAAAATGCAGAAAGCAAATACCTAGCCATTTAACATATATAACAGGTTTTTCCGAGAGGTTTTTCGTTGACCCAGTCTTTGCTAATTATGAAAATGAGGTAAAAGTTTTAGCCGATCCTTTAAAAATTTTCTCTTTAAAAATCAATGAGCCAATTAAAACCAAATTTGGTGTGGACGATCCCTAGGTGGAGTATATCAAAGTTTGTACAAGGTGACCCTGTATGAAATCCTGGTTGGCTGCCATTATTTTAAATAGCAAATTGTGCATTTAATTTTCCACCCATTTTCTTCAAACTTGAAATACAGAAAGTCGATACCTAGCCATTTAATATATGTAACAGGTTTTTCTGAGAAATTTTTCATAGACCAAATTTTAGGAAAGTATGCAAATTAGGTCAAATTTTGACAGTTGAGCATTACAGGCCCTTTTGAGCCTCTTGTTTTGTTTAAAAAAGGGAAAAGGATTAACTCAAGATTGGTTCAGGTTTACATGTAGTATTCCTGTGAGCCTTCCTGGATTGAACACTAGGTCATAGCAGAATTTCCTGTTGGAGCAAAAAAAAAAAACAAAAACAAACAAACAAACAAAAAATCCAAAAAACAAAACAATGTAACACTTTAGAATAATATTTAAAAGATTGATAATATGCACCATTTTTGTTTATTCACAGCAGATAAAAAAGAAAATATAGATCCCTCACAGACAGAAAATAAAAGTAACCAAAATGTTACCAAGCAAATCATAAATAAAAAGCAGGAAGTGGAAACGGGGAAGTTAAAAACAAGACGGCCGACGCCCTCCATTAACAGTAACGGAATGATGCAAGAGCAGAGTATACATTCTGAATTACATGTAGTCAAACAAGAAAAAATTGTAAGTAAATCAGAGAAAACCTTACCCTTACTGAATATAGCTGAATTATTTGTATAAATAATACTATTTTCAAAAATAAGTTTTAGTGATTATTTTGTCCTCGGAAAACATGCAAAAGTTAATCACACATACATGAATAAAAAAAAGTTAACAGTAAAATCTGGTTGTTCTGTCCTTTTGATACCATGTCCTATAAATTGATAAAAATTTAATGTATTTGCATTTTAAATTGACTCTGACTTGACTTAACTAACCTAAAAGTAACACAATGTTACTGCTTTTAAACTCACAAAAATGAACTTAAATTAAAATCAAGAAAAGTGGAGTATGGTAATGGAGTTTTGACACCTCAGTCAAGATTCTTTCACTTATGTTGGGCAGGTCTGTTCATGGTTGGTGGAAGAAACAGGAAACTGGAGTACCCAGAGAAAACTGTTGGCCTACAACTAGTGAACTGACCAGCTTTCTCGCAGTAGGATATGTGTCTGTGGGAATCACCTCCAGGCATTGAAAGATCAGATTATGAGAGCTCATAGTAATATTACCCCGGTCAAGATTTTTTTACTTTTATAGAGGTGGTCAGTTCATTGATTGTGGAAGAAACCAGAATGCCTAGAGAAAACCACCATCCTTCAGCAAGCAAACTGCCTAGAGAAAACCACCATCCTCCAGCAAGCAAACTGCCTAGAGAAAACCACCATCCTCCAGCAAGCAAACTGCCTAGAGAAAACCACCATCCTCCAGCAAGCAAACTGCCTAGAGAAAACCACCATCCTTCAGCAAGGAAACTGCATAGAGAAAATCACCATCCTCCAGCAAGCAAACTGCCTAGAGAAAAACCACCATCCTTCAGCAAGCAAACTGCCTAGAGAAAACCACCATCCTCCAGCAAGCAAACTGCCTAGAGAAAACCACCATCCTCCAGCAAGCAAACTGCCTAGAGAAAACCTCCATCTTCCAGCAAGCAAACTGCCTAGAGAAAACCACCATCCTTCACCAAGGAAACTGCCTAGAGAAAATCACCATACCCCAGCAAGCAAACTGCCTAGAGAAAACCTCCATCCTTCAGCAAGCAAACTGCCTAGAGAAAACCACCATCCTCCAGCAAACAAACTCATTAGGATCTGTTCTAGAATCTGGCATTTGAATCTATGCAGTTAGAGACACTGTGATCAGTAGACTTTAGTTTTTAGTCTACTTGGCCATCTAGGCTCCATCTTTCACCAATCAGAAAAAGGAAAGGTGCTTTAATATTTAAGTCATTGCTATAGACCTCTCCATATGGTACCCATTTGCTTTAGAGAAATAAAAGCAAAATATGTATATACATGTATAATGTACTGTTGGTATAGGTATTGTATCTGTTATTTTTTTATTCTAGGATGCACACTTTACATCTTCATATAAAGACAAGCATTATCCAGGCTCAAATCCAACTCAGAACAGTAATATAAGGTAGGTTGTCATCTGCATGATCTGGTAGTATTATTATATCTTCTTACAAGATAAAAAAAGGATAAGGCTAGGGATGTCCTAATTGCTGTGAATAATCAATTGCCATTAGACTTTGACCATCAGATTTCGATGATTGATTGCAAAATATCAAAATTGGTATAGCGAATAACTCTAAATGTCCTTAATTACTACTGAAAGTACGACATACACCTACACCTAAAATATAAGGCTCAATTCTAGGAATTCACAGCTACGTCTACACCTAAAATATAAGGCTCAACTCTGGGAATTCACACCTACATCTACACCTAAAATATAAGGCTCAATTCTGGGAATTCACACCTACCTCACACCTAAAATATAAGGCTCAATTCTGGGAATTCACACCTACATTTACACCTAAAATATAAGGCTCAATTCTAGGAATTCACACCTACGTCTACACCTAAAATATAAGGCTCAATTCTGGGAATTCACACCTACATCTACACCTAAAATATAAGGCTCAATTCTGGGAATTCACACCTACACCTACACCTAAAATATAAGGCTCAATTCTGGGAATTCACACCTACGTCTACACCTAAAATATAAGGCTCAATTATGGGAATTCATACCTACATCTACACCTAAAATATAAGGCTCAATTCTTGGAATTCACACCTACATCTACACCTAAAATATAAGGCTCAATTCTGGGAATTCACACCTACACCTACACCTAAAGTATAAGGCTCAATTCTGGGAATTCACACCTACATTTACACCTAAAATATAAGGCTCAATTCTAGGAATTCACACCTACGTCTACACCTAAAATATAAGGCTCAATTCTGGGAATTCACACCTACATCTACACCTAAAATATAAGGCTCAATTCTGGGAATTCACACCTACACCTACACCTAAAATATAAGGCTCAATTCTGGGAATTCACACCTACGTCTACACCTAAAATATAAGGCTCAATTCTGGGAATTCACACCTACACCTACACCTAAAATATAAGGCTCAATTCGGGGAATTCACACCTACGTCTACACCTAAAATATAAGGCTCAATTCTGGGAATTCACACCTACACCTACACCTAAAATTTAAGGCTTAATTCTGGGAATTCACACCTACATCTACACCTAAAATATAAGGCTCAATTCTGGGAATTCACACCTACGTCTACACCTAAAATATAAGGCTCAATTCTGGGAATTCACACCTACATCTACACCTAAAATAAAAGGCTCAATTCTGGGAATTCACACCTACATCTACACCTAAAATATAAGGCTCAATTTTGGGAATTCACACCTACATCTACACCTAAAATATAAGGCTCAATTCTGGGAATTCACACCTACATCCACATCTAAAATATAAGGCTCATTTCGGGGAATTCACACCTACATCTACACCTAAAATATAAGGCTCAATTCTGGGAATTCACACCTACGTCTACACCTAAAATATAAGGCTCAATTCTGGGAATTCACACCTACATTTACACCTAAAATATAAGGCTCAATTCTGGGAATTCACACCTACATTTACACCTAAAATATAAGGCTCAATTCTGGGAATTCACACCTACATCCACACCTAAAATATAAGGCTCAATTTGGGGAATTCACACCTACATTTACACCTAAAATATAAGGCTCAATTCTGGGAATTCACACCTACATCTACACCTAAAATATAAGGCTCAATTCGGGGAATTCACACCTACATTTACACCTAAAATATAAGGCTCAATTCTGGGAATTCACACCTACATCTACACCTAAAATATAAGGCTGAATTCGGGGAATTCACACCTACGTCCACCTAAAATATAAGGCTCAATTCTGGGAATTCACACCTACATTTACACCTAAAATATAAGGCTCAATTCTGGGAATTCACACCTACATCTACACCTAAAATATAAGGCTCAATTCGGGGAATTCACACCTACATCTACACCTAAAGTATAAGGCTCAATTATGGGAATTCACACCTACATCTACACCCAAAATATAGGGCTCAATTCTGGGAATTCACAATGTAAAGTCTTAAAAAATAAGGTCCTGTACAAACAGGGTGGTGTTGTGGTGAAGCCCAATGTATTGTTGTACACATAGACTCGGAGTCAAAGTGAGACATGAGTCAGACATACAGTGGTGAAGCCCAATGTATTGTTGTACACGTGGACTTGGAGTCAAAGTGAGACATGTTTCAGACATACAGTAGTGAAGCCCAATGTATTGTTGTACATGTGGACTTGGAGTCAAAGTGAGACATGAGTAAGAGACATACAGTGGTGAAGCCCAATGTATTTTTGTACATGTGGACTTGGAGTCAGACATGAGTGTCCAGTATTTAAGATGTATGTTGTTGTCTATCCTACTGTTAAGTTATATACAGTTCTTGTTTTAACGTACTGGTAATATGAAAATATTTTTATCTATTTTGTTTTAGAATGACCAATAGCCAACTGGAATTTTTCAAAATGCTTGATGAAAAAATAGAGAGGGTGAGTAAGATATATACAACTTGATACCATAAATAAGTCAACTTCTGTTGTAGCCTAATATGTCACTTCAAACCCACCTACAAAAACAATAGCAGTAACAAACCTTGTTTGGTTGAAATATACAGTCAGTACAAATGTACTTTGTGATGTTGTATTTCTGTTCTGGAACTTGTCTATAATGATGGGGGAATGCAGTCCTTGAATGTTAAATGACAACTTCATTCCAAGCACATAGAAATTGGGCATTTAGATCTTTGGCATTGGTTATCAAATAAAATCTACTTTTAATAGCATTCTACATGAACATTTTCAATACGGCTTAAGTCAGGGGACTGAGGGGGCCAACTGATCCGTGGAATTTGATTTCTGTGTTTCCACTTTTTAAAGCATCAGCCATGCTGAATGCTTTATAGCGATCGTTGGATTTTTTCGTATTTAGCGCCGCTCTCATTTCACCTTGACAGCCAATCAAATCCTTCCTTTCGACTGAAATTACGGGAATTTCCATATACGGTATCCCAGGTATGTATAAACTATAATCTGAGTGATTGGCTCTCCCGGAAAGTTACGAAAGCAATGTTTTCATCATGTACACATGTGCCGATCTGAAATGTATTCATACGCGTATTAGTCCGTAATTGTTTTTGCTGGATATATAATTTAATTCTTCATTTTTGTATGATAATTTCAAAATAAAAACCACAAAAATCCATTAAATAACGCCCCTCGGAAAACCCAACAAAAATGACGATCTTGTCAGTTCGTGCCGACGTTCTTCTTTTTGACCTACAGTGCTGTATGCAGTCGCCGCCATTGACCATTTCGAAAACACAAAGTCTCGCGTCAACCAAAGTCTCGTTTAAGTCTCGTGGGGGGGCAAGTCCAACAAGTTGCTGAAGAAAGACTACATTCAGATGTGGTTACGCTGTTGAAAATTTTGAATTAGTAGTTCTTCGTTATCGTTTTACTAACAATTATGACGAATAAAAGAAATAAAATAATACAGAAAGTGAAACAGTGTGTATTTATCATTTATTTGTAGAAATTATTTAATTACAGCAACCAAAAAGGAAACCGAAAGTTGACACGGCTGTTGAAAAGATGTCTACGTTTGTAAATTTATCCGTAGTTGATATATCTTTCCTATGTGTCAAATAAAGTGGTATATAAATGAGTAAAACTCGTTATTAGTTAAGAGTAAAAACTGGTTATTGTTTCTATTTTAAAAAATTAATAAACCACTCGCTTGCTATAGTAGAAATTTTCCTCATCTATAGGCCCCGAATAGCTGCCCGATTTACAGTAATTAAATTATGAAGGAACGTGAATAAAATCGTTGAAAAAGTCATTTTTACCATTAAACCACCAAGTTTGTTATCATCAATAAAAGATTGAAATAATCCCGTGCCTATGGTGTAAAAATTATTTTATATCTGATGTCTTTCCTTCTATTTTTGTTTATAAAAAATTGCCTTTATTTCACTCTTTTCCCATATAGTATCCAAAATCTTGATTATGGTTGCATTTTTCGACATTTGTTGTTTCTCAGGATATTTTTTATTTTTTTTATAAACGACTTTTTGCTTCCATTTGGCGTTAAAGATTGACAAAATTCTACGATTTTTACGGTATTTCACAGGTAACCGGCATATCGTTACAGAATACCTGTATAGATATTTTCACCCAAAGTTTTCCGTTTTAGAAATAAATCTGAATTTCATTTCATTATAAAGTCTTTGTTTAACAAAAAATAATAGCAGCAAGAAAATAAAAATTAAAAATCATTTTGAGAATATAGTTCAAACATCTATAGTTGTAGCTGGTTCAAAGTCACAAAATTTTATTTCATGTGCTCTTCAACGGTAAGTTTAGAATGAATGAATGAATGAATGAAAACATGAATGAATGAATGAATGAATGAATGAATGAATGAAAACATGAATGAATGATTGAATGAATGTATTTATTTATTTATTATTTATTTATTTATTTATTTATTTATTTGCCGGAATACACAGTCATTAAATTAACTTCGAATTTTAAGTCATG
This sequence comes from Anadara kagoshimensis, assembly GCA_021292105.1. Taxonomy (NCBI): domain Eukaryota; kingdom Metazoa; phylum Mollusca; class Bivalvia; order Arcoida; family Arcidae; genus Anadara; species Anadara kagoshimensis. Next base: position 40,808,509 of record CM037859.1, on the reverse strand, counting down.
AAATTAGAAGTATTAATTCACGGCAGTTTCAAAACTGGTGTGGGTACTAGTAATTCAGAATCATAATATTCATCATAAATCAAGGTAATTAATTAAACCGTTAATGAGATTAACACAATGTAAGTACATTTTCCACATAGAATATACTATCATCTGATTCAATGGGAATTTGGAATTTGCTTCCGTTATCAATAAGTTAACTCGTCTGTTGATAAGGTTTGCAGATTATCAGCATTAATTAGCAACCTTTACCTGTGGATAAAAATATGTAATTTACACTTTCGTACACGTAATACTAACAAGTCAAAACTATCACGTTTGAAATAAATAAACGGCTGAATGAATCTCGGTTCCAGTAATTTTCTATTACAGAAGTTCCGACTTCGAGAAATATTTACAAAATGAAATTATGATAATAAAAAAAAATCAAAATATGAAATTTTCAAAATGAAAAGTTAAAAATGTTTGTGCGGTTTAAATTTGTTAAATATATTGAGGACCTCTAGAAATGAAAAAAAAAAGAGTTTGAAATGTGATAATCAGCGACGTTAAACAGTTGAACACAGAATACTTTAAGACTTTATTAAATGTCACGGGCGTTGATCAAATTAAATATGAAAAGTTTTAGAGTAAAATTTCAATCTTTCGAAATTTTTTGTTTATTTTACCTCAAAAAAGACTGCCGAACTGATTTTAATACATTATAAAATATTACATTTTACATTGGCCATGCACAGATACAAGGAAAACAAAACCGATTATTTAGCTGTTTAGCCATATTATATCATTTTAATCATAGACAAAATATAACCAGATTAAGAATTACATCACAGATTAAAAAATTGAAATTGGACGTTATTCAAAAATAGAAAAAAAAGATAAATTATGCACTAAATGAAATAGTAATTCTATAGAAGATGCAATTCATTTCTTGGTAGACTGTCCGGTAATTTTGACAGATGATAGAAATAAACTATTTTCGGCTGTAATAAATACATCAAATAAATGCTTTGATAATTAAAACTCTTTGAAAAATATTTTTGGATTATAAGTTGTGAAGATTGTGATATACTTAAGACTTTTGTACAACCTGGGGTACAACAAAAGTCTTTTTCCCCCCGTTTCAATAGTCATATTCTACAATGCAACTATACTGGACGGATGTAGCTTGCCCCCCAAGCCTCGTTTTCGTTCATAGGTGTTATCTCCCCTGTCGTGTTTTCGAAATGGTGAATATTGGATTTTTTTAATTTACGCAAAGTGACATCGATAAATAAACACAAAGTATGCTCATTAAACAGTTATTAAGTTAAATAACTTGAAACATTGATCACATTTGATGCTAAATTATATAGCCTATATATTTTTAAAAAATGATTGTCAATAATATTTCGTGTTTGGGATATCCCGACCTGGTTCATTAATATTCATCATAACGTCACGAGGATTTTCCGCTTTCATTGGGTATTAAAATACATTCCTGTCAGTTTGCTGGTAGCGAAATTATGCATAACAAAAAAGTAGAAATCAAAGATTCCCAAAAATGTGATACGAAACTAAAAGAGAAGTTTATTTACAAGTTATTGGCTATGTTTATAAATCGTTTGTGACTCGTGAAGTTGTGTAGGATATCGATACCGTAGTTCGTATGCAAATTAGCCATGTGTTTGTGGGCACGCCTGCATTTGACACCCGATGACCCTGCTCAAATGTATTCACATAGCGTAGTGACTGGCCTTTTCAGTCCAGTACACCCTTGCCCCTTTTAAAATGATCATGACACCCTGTCCTTTTCAGTTATCAGTTTAATATAAAAACGACATGCTTTATTCTCGAATCTCTGGCTCTGCTACATACTTCCGATCTTCCGCACACACTCCACGTCTCACCATATGTCTCCGAAGACAGACAATTTCATCATCAATATTCATTTAAATACCTTTTCCAGTTGTTTATTTTCAATCAACAAAATAAATCGCAAGAAAGAACAACTTGAAATCAAAATCTAAACAAAACTGGAAAAAAACGATGTTTCAAAATTTTTAGATAAAATTTATTTACCTTGTTACAAGTCCATATTAGATCGTTTTTACAGTGGATATCCGATTAAAGTTGTTGTCAGTAGTTTAATCCATGTTTTTTACAACCTTTGATTTCTTTTCATGAAGCCATATTACTTTATTTCACATAAAATAAACAAATATGATGTGAACTCTGGACATGCCGATTTTTAGAGCACCGTTGGTGTAGTAGAACAGTAACTAAGGGCGGGGAAAATAGGGTACCAATTTGTGAACTCAACTCCTCTTACAGTTTTCAACCAAAAACCTTGAAACTTCACAGGATGTTTCTATATATATTGAGGATGAGCACCTGACTTTATGGAAATATTTCAAGATTTTCCCCCCATTTTTCAAGACTTTGAAACTTAGTCACTTTTTAGCAAGTTTTTGAATGGGGGTACCTACTTTGTGAACTCAATTCCTCTTACAGATTTCAACCAAAAAGATTGAAACTTCACAGAATGTTAATATATATATTGAGGATGTGACCTGACTTTATGGAAATATTTCAAGATTTTTTCCCCCATTTTTCCAGACTTTAAAACTTAGTCACTTTTTAGCAAGTATTTGAATGGGGGTACCTACTTTGTGAACTCAACTCCTCTTACAGTTTTCATCCAAAAGCCTTGAAATTTCAAAGAATGTTTATATATATATTGAAGATGTGCACCTGACTTTATGGAAATATTTCAAGATTTTTTCTCCATTTTTCCATACTTTAAAACTTAGTCACTTTTTAGCAAGTATTAGAATGGGGGTACCTACTTTGTGAACTCAACTCCTCTTACAGTTTCTCTTAAATTCAAAGTAATTTTATTGTAACATTTTAGTTGTCTAAATAATAATCAAATAATTTATAATTAATCGTATTCAGAAATATTTTCCCCTTTTGTACACAATTCTTGTCAACAAACTTTTTTTGAAAGAGACAGTTGCCTGGACAACTTCTGTAATTGGGAGGTACAGATTATTGGCTTATGGTTTATACCAATTCAGGCTTTTGAAGCTCACTTGGACAATTTATATATGTTCAACAATAATTTTAAATACATTTAAATTATTTCTAAAACAAAGGTTTTATTTTTATTTATTTTTTCAAATTAATTGTGAATTCAATGAATAAAATTAATGACTTCATCAATGGTTAATCTGTCAATTGCAAGTCAAGGGAAATAGCTGGCCATGGTAGAAGTTTTTTTTGTGATGATGACACTATGTCAATGATGATGTGGCATGATGATCTGGTGGAGATGATGACAATAATAATGATGATGATGACATTCAGTTCTGCTGCTGCCGATGATGATGATGATGTCACCATGATGATGATGATATAACATGAAGAGATATAATGATGATGATGATGATGATGATGATGTGACATGAGGAGATATTATGACGAATCGATGTCACCATGATGATGATGTTGGACACGAGGAGATATGATAATGATGTCACCATGATGATGATGTGACACGAGGAGATATGATAATGATGTTGATGATGGTGGTGACATGAGTTCTGTTGATGCCGTGGATGATAATGATTATCGTGATGAAGAAGATGATAGTGATGGTGGTGATGAAAATAAGCTCTGCTGCTATGAATGATGATGGTGATGATGACGATGTGACTTGACGAACTATGATGATGATTATGATGGTGACATGAGTTCTGTTGCTACCGATGATGATGATGGTGGCAATGATGACATTACTGCTGAGCACTGCCGATAGTATGATGATGATGATGATGATAAAGATGGTTGTGATGATGATGATGATGATGATGATGATGGTGGTGATGACATTCAGTTCTGCTGCTGTCGATGATGATAATAATTCATGATGATGATGATGATGATGATAACAAAGCCAATGTCTTTATGCTGCTGCTGCTGCTGCTGCTAATGATGATGATGATAATGATGATGACATTCAGTACTGCTGCTGCTGATAATGATGATGATGATGTGACACAAAGAGCTATGATGATGATGTGACCATATTAATGATGTAACATAAGGATTTCTGAAAATGATTAATATAATGGTGGTGGTGATTGTCATGGCATGGGTTCTACTGCTGCTGCTAATGACGACAACGATAATGATGATGATATCTTCATGTTGATGATCAAAATGTGATATGAGGAGTAATAATGATCGTGATGGTGATGATTACAGATCCAGTTTGGGGTTTCTTCCAGTCAACTGCGTTTTAGTGGAGTTATGCCCCTTTCACTTTGTGAATTTTATCAAAATGATGGTTTCTCTGGACTTTTTTCCGTTATGCTTGAGATATTTCACTCAGATTTGGGGTCGGGTCTTTTGTAGCCTCTCTTGGTTTTTGAAAAATTGAAAATTTATATTTATGCGAATTACTTAGTTTACTCAATTGATAAACATTGTGTGGCATGTCCATTTTGACCATTGTAACATATTTATATGTTAGAACCTAACAACTTGCATAAAAAGCAGACTTGTTGTTAGAAGCTTCCCGATCACAGTATCTATTATTTGCATGATTTTCATTTTTTACTGATTCATTAGACAAATCTCAGTTTCAAGTGCACATTTTTTTTTATCAAATTGCTCAGTTTAGCTGATGCTTCAGTACCTTCAGTACTTTGATTTAGTTAGAACTTGTCAGAATGAATAAACTAGAGTTTTTGTACGGTATTTCACCACAGTGAACTCGTACTTTGCTATAGCTTTCTTCCAAGATATCGGGCTTCTTTGCTATGAAATTATAAGATATGAGTATGCATGGAAATAGTGCGCCTGGTAAATGAGGGTAAAAGGAAAAAATCTGTTTTATCGTGATGTATGTATTCTTAGAAAGGTAATGCATTTGGTTACATATGCACATTTGGAATAAAATTGTGAATATTGTGAGTGATAATCAGCAGTTTATTAAAACCCAGAGAGAGATTTCGGTTATATTCCGTCTTGCCACATGACCATTTTCCCAACTACGCTGTACAACAGCACGGCAGTGCTATGTTTCTCCTTTCAACATTTATATTTATACATGAGTCTATCAAGTTATTTAAATCAGCACAATCACAGTTAGCATAGACAGTTGTAACAAAATTTGACTAATTGATGGCACCATGCTGTAGATTATAGCACATTTCATTTACTTTAAATATCACCATGACAATGCATTTTATTATAGAAATTTTATAGAATTTTATAGAAACCTATAGTGGAAATATCACCATGACAATACAGTAGCAGTAATTTTGTTCAGTTCTTTGTTTTTAAATACCTTGTGCCTTAAGATTAAGAAAATTTACAGTATTAACATAAAATTGCAAAATTAAAGTTCTGAAATAAATAGCTATAGTACGACATGCTTGCAATATAGCTAGCATCCTTATTGCAAATGTTGATGAAATTTTGACGAGTCAGCACAGTATGTAATTATCGAATTTGTTTAATAGGTTCACTTGATTTTTTTTTATTTTTGCTTTTACAATGTGTTGGGAATTTTAGTGGTCAAATTGGGAATTTTTTTTATAATTTTACCCTTGAGGAAACAACTTATATTTGGTAGTAATCTTAGGCAAATAACTCATTGTTTAGTATATCCTATTTAGAAATGTCACCATGATAGATTATTACAATATCTACTACACTGCCCTCCAAAAGTAATTGTATCAATGTATATGTGCCAAAGGTTTACATTATAATCAACATATTATCAAATTTTGTTCATACAATTGAAATATTGAATTTTTTCTTCTATTTGAAATTGGTATCTTAACTTTATAATCTAAATGTATGTTAAAAAGTTGTTTATGTCGAAAATCATTTTTTTGGAATTTTGTGAAATTTTGGGGAATTTTTTGTTGTTGTTGAAAATTAAATTTTTCAAGATAAAATCACTATTTTAGCTGAAAGTCATTCAGTTTTAGCATAATATTGTGTAACAATTTTATTCTGTGAAGATTTTAGACCAGATTTAAACATGTATGATAATTTATGGAGAGCAGTGTATTGTCATCTTCCTAATGAAATATTACCATGACAATATAACATCTTGTGAAAATCTACCCATGATATCTGTCAAAATACTCTTATTACTGAGACAGTGACAGTTTATACTAGCAGATATTTGTACTTCAACAGTAATAATTAAATTACGCATATATCTAAAATTTCATTATTTAAAGATGAGAAACGCATTTCTATGGCTTCCCTTACCAATTGTCTAGTATACCTGAAAATGAGTCTTTTTCTTCGTATGGTACATCTAGACACATGTTCAGGTGTTTTTCTGCCTTTTAAAGATGCTCTGCAATTTTTAATAATTCTAGCAATGAAATGGTCTTAAATTTTCATCAATTTCATTGATTCAAAGGTGAGAAAATCATTCCTGTGGTATTCCAAACCAACTCTCTAGTACACCCAAGACCATTCAGATTATTTCTCTGTGACAGAGTGATAATTAGCCATGCCCATTCACCTGCTGTATGATGTATATTGTTTGTGACCATGGTGACATGAACCAGGGCAAACAAATCAGCTATACTGATGTTTGCTATCGATCGAGTTGATCAGTATATTCAGGGATGATTCTTAACTATTTTGAGTTAGGGGCTCAGCTCACTTCAGAAAAGAAATTGTAATAGTAATAAATAGCTAAAATGTGTAACATTAAGGGGCCCAGACTGATTTTAGTTGCCATAAGCTACTGGGCTCCTGCTAATATTCATCCCTGACATTTAATATTCAGCACATAATTTTGATTTGGAATTTGAAAAAAATACATCATGCATGGCTCTATTTGGAATATGAGTTGGCTGCCATTTCTAAAAATAACACAAAAACACCCCAAAACAAAATTAACCATATGAATAATAGCCATATGAATGTTAAATAAATAGAGTGCATGTATAACCATTCAACATATAATTGGTATTACCTAATTTCCACAGATATTGCAATTGAATGGGGTTTGCCGCTGTACCACGTGATCAATACCTCTTAAGGATTGTTCGGAATGTTTTGGAAAACGTCAACGTCACAGATTCCCGGAATGACGTCGTTTTCACGGGAAAACATAATCTCTTGCGATTCCATATCCATTGGAAATAAGTGTTCTGCACAAACGTTGGAGGGTATCACATGGTACAGCGGTGAACCCTATTGTTATTTTAAGAAAACTATTCTCTTCTATTACAAATGTGCTAAATTAAATGATATTTATATGAAAGGTGATTCTAAATTATGTTTGGCATTGCAGCCTTAAATTCTTATACAAAGTATGTGCCTGTTGAGAGATGCGGGAAGGTTGTTGACACACCCCCTTTTTGTAAGGAGGGGGCAGGGTCATTGACATTGGGAAAATAAAAATTGTTTCATGCAATCTTAGGGAAACATAATTATAATATATTAAATATGTAGTAGAAATGTTAAAATTACAATTTTGTACTTTGTATTCAAATTGCGAATATGTCCAAAAAATATTTGGAGATAAAAAATTTAAAATATAGGTTTTGAAAATTAGGAATGGGGTCCATTGTTGACCCCAAATTAAGCTGATTTAAATGTTTGAGAAGTACAATGTGGTGTATTGTTGGAGATCAATTTTTGTAAAATTGCTAAAAGTTAAAAACCACTTTCACCATAATAGTTTAGTTAGACATGGTATTATAAGATAAACACTAACTGTAAACTAACCTTATTGTAAACCAACCTTTATTCATGTGCAATTCACTCTTGCATGATTTAGGAGGACAAAATAATCACAAAATTCACAAACATGCTTCTGAAAATGTTTTCATATTTATACAAAATATTCAGGTATAGTCCATATAGCAAACGTTTATACATATCTGCAAAGTAAAATTGGTTATTTACTTTAATTAATTTGTGATTGTTACGTTTGTTGTTGATTTAATTTGGTTTGTATCTTTGGTAGGGTCGGGATTATGCATCAGAAGATGACTTATCACAGATGATAGAGATTCAGTCAACTAGTTCAAGAATAGACTATAGCACTCAACAGGAGAATATTATAGAATAATTACTAGTGATATTACATAGTAATAGCTGATAATTTTATCATATTTATATGTGTGTAAACAACTTGAGATTTTCAACAGAAGAATCAAATCAAGTCTACTCTGTTTATTATTTATATATAAAGCAAATGGCAATGTTAAATTTTATATATGGTAATACTATTGGTGCATAATGATGAGGTTTTTATAAGTTTGTTATGGATTAAACCATATTTGTTTTTGTGTCATGGATTGACACAGATTTGCATTTGTGTCATGGATTGACACAGATTTTCATTTATGTCATGAGTTGACATAGAATTTTTTTTGTGTCATGGATGACATAGATTTATTTGTGTCATGGATTGACATGAATTTATTTATGTCAGGGATTGACATAGATTTGTTTATGTCATGGATTGACACAGATTATAATTTGTGTCATGGATTGACATGAATTTATTTATGTCATGGATTGACATAGATTTGTTTATATCATGTGTTGACATTGATTTATTTGTGTCATGGATTGACACAGATTTATTTATGTCATGGGTTGATACATATTGTAATTTGTGTCATGGACTGACACAAATTTTATTTGTGTCATGGATTGACATGGATTTATTTGTCATGGATTGACACAGATTTTTATTATGTCATGACACAGGGTTTGTTTTTCAGTTGTATATTGACATTGCATGATTTTCATTTGTGTTTCGACACAAATTTGTTTTTTTACGTCGTGTCATTGTTTGACACAGGTATATGTGTTATAATGCTATTTGTGGTATAGAGAACACACTGCCTACAATTAGAAACTTTCTTACTTGTACTGTTAGATAGAAATACATATAACATGCATAATTAAATTTTTTGTTTTATTTATTACAATTTTTCAGATCACAACTTTCTCCACCTCAGTATAATTCTTCAAATATAAAAAATATCCAACTGGTTGATAAAGAATTTCTTTGTTCAATATCTCATTCATTGAATTCATATGGTTTTTAATTAATCATTATATGTAAATGGCACCAATAACAAATGTGAGTTTCTATTTTACATGCTTACTGGGAGCCTTGGTGGCCAGGACGTCTAAAGCACACACTTAGGGATCAGAGCAGCTGTTATTGTTCAGGTTTGAATCCAAATTTAACAGATCTTAGTGTGAGAAAGTTTGTCATTTCACTAGTGGAAGGTGAATAATTACTGTACTATTCAGTTTCCTCAACCTTTTCTGATTTGACTGCCTTGATACAAGTGAAGCAGTCTTGACGGGAGAGGGGAGGGGGGGGGGGTAAAATCTATTAATTAATTCCACTTGTTGTCATCTTAAATTATTTATGGAAAACTACCACTGATATTAGATGTAAACAGACATTTTGTCCACCTTAACTATTTAACATATTTTATACTAGTAGTTTGATTATCTTTAATGCCAAATATTATTTTATAGTAACTGAAAATATGATTTTACATTGATGTTTAGGGATGAGGAAATACAATGAGGACTATCAACTCATGTCTCCACCGGACCCCAAAAATAGTTACGACAAGCCTTGGGTGGCCTTTATATAGACAGATTTGACGATATGACTCGAAACTTTCCTCACCAATTCATTTGATACAGTTGATATTTTTTATTGTTGTTTTAGAAATTAGATGTAATTATTTGTTGATAATTATTTAATTAACTAATTATGATAATTTTGACTTGTTATTGTTAATTATCATTTACTTGTTACAATTTATATATTTATAACGTGTACTCATTTACTAGATAAATTTAAGTGGAATATGACAAAAAGTAGGTTTATGTGTAATATACCTTACTATACAGTATCACAGTTTTATACCTCGCTTTATGACTGACTAGACGAGAGAGAGAGAGAGAGAGAGAGAGAGAGACTAGATTAATAGAAGTTATCACTTCTTGTATTGCTGGGTAGGGAAATTTCAACTGAAGTTTTAATAATATATTTGGTCCAGAACGAGGGTTGAGATTTCAGTTTCTAGCTTGCACCACTAATAGAGACAAACTCTATTTCTTGACCCAAAAAACATCAATTGAATTAAAAATCAATTTTGACATGTTCTTGTCCTATTGATACAGCTCTGATTTCATTGATAAATCTTGACTAAAAAAATAATGTGTAGACCGTCTAATGCACAAGAGATTGCAAGTAAAAAAGGTAGTACTCTTTCCCCCAATATCATTTACTACCACTCCAGTAAGCTTTGCTGTTAATCTTTTTAAAAAATTATCTCCCTTTCACCGAAAACTAGATACCTTTTGTTGTGAAATTCATATAATTCATAAATTGAACGTTACTTAATAAATTAAAATTATTTTAATTCCTGATATTTTTTTAAATTTTTGAAAATGTTTTCCTCCAGAAGTACTGTTTTCCCCTAGAATTATTGTCTCCAGTAGATATAGTTGTGTAAATGCGTTAGTAAAACGTTCAATGAAATTGTTTTCCACCAGAAGCACTGGTTTTCCCCCTAGAATCAGTGTCTCCAGTAGATATAGTTGTGTAAATCCTTCAGTAAAACGTTCAGTGAAATTGTTTTCCACCAGAAGTACTGGTTTTCCCCCTAGAATCAGTGTCTCCAGTAGATATAGTTATGTAAATCCTTCAGTAGAATTATGTATCTTGACAAAGGCATTTATTGCTCAGCTGTAGATTTTTAATCCTGCATATATTACTTCATAGTAAAAGTATAGCAAACACATTTTACTACATATCTGGTTCCTATGGCAACACATGTTATACATTCTTTAGTGCTGATGTTGAATGATTTATTTGCTCAATTAAGGATACATATTTGTATAGGTTCAAATTAAAAGCTATATTTATTGTTAACTTTTAAAACAATATTTCTAGTGAAGAGAGGTATTACTAGTAAGAATATTTCACACATGCTAGTTTCACACATGCTAAACAACATTAATATATTTGTTTCATATTATAACTGTAAATAAGTGTGTTTTAACAGACATTTTTATCATACATTTGCAATATATATTAAATATGTTGTTTTCATGATCGTTTCAATTCTTATCAGGTAGCAAAACTGAGAGAAAAATATATTTTTTTGCAAATTGAATGTTATCAAAAACTAAATTTTAGGATTGAAAATAGGTCAAAAATTTGAAAGAATTAAAAGTAAAGGGTAATAATGGATAATAAAAGAAAACTGTCTACAGACAAAAAAAATCAGGGATTGTTTGGGTAAAATTTAAAGGAGAAAAATGAGTTTTGAAATTACAAAATTTTGTAACATGTAAAAACTCATAATTAGGTAAAGGTGGCACATTTTTATTACTTTTACTCGTCACATTAGACAATGATGTAAATACACATATTTTTTGTCAACAATGGTTTAATGGCATGATGCTATCCCATTATATTGTCTGATAATTAAAAATAAAACTTTGTTGAAGTTTTAATTCAATTGAAATTGTAAAAGATGTACATGTGTTTATGAAACAATTCATTTGCTCTCAAACATAGAATTTATTCCTTTTTTAAAAATGAAAACTTGATTGATCAATAAAAGATGGTTTTGTTTTTGCAGACTTCTACTTTTTCAATATCTTTGGCCCAATTATTAAGAATCATGAATAAGTAAACAAAATAATGCATGTAGTTTGAAACACTTTATTCATGGAAAGATTTTCAAAAACCCATTGAAACTCGAGGGAGTTAAGTCATTTGTGTTTTTCAAGGGACATAATTTTTCTTTGGAAGAGAGCGAATTCATGACATCTTTTTCGGGTCATTGGTTTCATTAAAATTGTGCATTAAGTTCTATGAATCCTTTTAAGTGGTTCAAGATTTTGATTGTAAATAATTTTATTATCCCCATGTTAGAAAGTAACACTGATGTAATGTTCCCAACATTAAACATTCCTGTCACATTTTACTGGAATGATCTGATTTTTACAGATAGTTGTTAAATTGTAGATTCCAAATCTTATCTTATCCATGTGGACTTAAACAGTGTTCAATCTAGGATTCTTCAGAGAGGGCCATTTTCAAGAACTTATATCTAAAACACCATAACATGAATATTTTTGTATAGTACATATGAGCAAAGATGATCATTTTGCAAGATAAGGGGTCAATTGCCCTATGCCCCTTTCTAGAGTAAAACTGCTTTAAATCTCTTTTGAAATCTTTAGATTTTTTACCCAGGTATGATAAACAAACATCCTATAGGTGACAAAATGTAATCAGTATGCTATCAAATTACATTTAAAATAAGAAAGGGGGATAAACTTTAAAGTCCTTAAATTTTTAGATTTGCACTTAAAAGACCCAAAAATAAGTCTGACCCTGTAAAACCCTTGAATTTATCCTGAAGGCCCTAAAAAGACCTTAAATTTGGTACGTTGGGAGTCTTTATCTCGATATTAAGTGGTTGTAAATAGACTTATTAAAATAAATTAATAATAAGTTACGTTGAAATGAGCTACTTAAAGGAACCCAAAATTAACCCCCACTTCAAGTGTCATTGCTATAGACATGTATGTAATTGTTTTATTGATTTAATTGTCTTTGCACCAATTTTTTTTGGCTAAAATTGTCCCTCTGATTAGGCCTTAAATTTGCAAATAAGACCCTAAAAAGTTCTTAAATTTGAAGTTCAAATGTCTGTACGAACTCTGATTGATGTTTTATCATTCTTTTTTGTCCTCTTGAAACTCCATTCTGTTTTCAACTTGTAATATCTACACTCATAAAGAGAGACAAGTTTGTGTTTAATCCTATATGAAATCCAGTTTATAGATAAGTTTGTGTTTAATCCTATATGAAATCCAGTTTATCATGTTCATAGATAATCATTTTAATACTGTATGTGATATTTTTAATATTTAAGATATATTTAATATATTGTATTTTATCATTGCTTTGTTACAGTTTTATTTGTTATATATGTATTCATTTTTATGGAATTTATGTTTAATTAATGCATAATGTGCAATATGTAACACAGAACTGATTTCAATAGAAAACTGCATGTTCGAAATATGTTAAGAAACAATGATAATATGAAACACAGATCTGATTTCAAAAGAATACTGCATGGTTAAAATGGAAAAAAAACCCAACAAAACAATGAAAATATATTACACAGTTCTTATTTAAATAGAGTACTGCACAGTCAAATTTTAATAAGAAACAGTATTAATATGTAACAGAGATCTAATTTCTATATAGTAATACATGGACAAAATGAATTCAAACTGATGGCAATATGCAAGACAAGTCTTCTTTATTTCACGGTGAAAATTTCAAGGTTCTTTGATAGTGAAAATGTATCAAAAGAAATAAGAAATTTTTGCTGAGAAGATATATTTGCTGTACAAGAATCACTGAAAATTGTGAATATTCCCCCCCCCCCCCCCCCCCCCCCCCCCCCCCCCCGTGATTGATTCTTATACTGTACAAAACAGTGATAATATACTGTAGATTGGGAAATTTTTCGCGCCATCTAATTTTTGCGTGAACACACTTTCATATTTATTTTCGTCTTTTAATTTTCACATGATCTCGACTCTGTAGTTATAATTTTAATTACTGCTTATTTTTCGCGAAACTTTTATTTTCAAGACTTGCTTCACTTGCGAATTTATGCCAAAATAAAACGATCGCCCAATTTACAGTACAACACAGATCTGTTTTCCATAGAGTATTAAATAAACAAGATGTATTATTATAATTCCAATCAGTGGTGATATTACAAAATGTTATCTCATAATATGAAACAGTGGCAATATGTAACACAGATCTGATTTCGTTTACTGTATGTAACCTTTTGATAAGAAATGGTGGCAATATTTCACAGCTGTGTTTCCCATAGAGTATAAAATAGACAAGATGTAATATTATAAATGAAATCTGGTGTTTTGTTACACTGATGTTTTACAAAATGTTATCTCATGATATGAAACAGTGGCAATATGTAACACAGATCTGATTTCGTTACTGTATGTAACATTTTGATAAGAAATGGTGGCAATATTACTTATTAATAACTTGGCAAATATCTTTTTGTTTTTGTTTTTTAATTGAATTCATGCATAATACTGTTAATCTCATTATTTTCTTTTTTTTATTTATTGTTTGAAAAGTTTATAAGTTTACATGTGATAAATAAGATATTATTAGTACCACTGATATAAATATTTTGTCAATTTAGTAATGTTGTATCTAATGGCTTAAGTTTCACAATCATTCCTTAACTTAGTTCTAGCAAATTTTGTCTGGAATATTAACAATACTACTTAACATTGTCTGAATTTGCTGCAAGTTAAAATCTGAATTTCTTCAAAAACTAAACTAAACTCCACGGTTCAAATTATATTATTAGTTTCATTTGGTTAAAAAATATAATGGTACTTTGAAAAATTTTTACAACTCCTTGATAAAATGATACACAACTCCTTGTTAAAATGATTTTGGTTTCACAACTCCTTGTTAAAATGATTTTGGTTTCACAACTCCTTGTTAAAATGATTTTGGTTTTACAATTGTGGTCAAAGCACTACTGATGAGGAAATGTATTACGAAACGGCCATGTAGTGCTGTAAAATTAAATCTGGTATAATATGTAATTGCAACATTTTCATTAAAAATTGACACCAGAAGTTTCTGAATATCTTAAAAACTAACAATGATTAGAATTCCAAATGGTCCAGATTTACGACTTATAATGTCCAAATTTACTAACTTTATCTTAGTTAAAGATAAGGGAAGTCTTAGATAAGGAATTATTATAAAACTTTGGCCTTGTGATGGTATGTACAATAGCAATATAACATTTTTAAAATTAGCACTGTTATTTTGGCCCAGTGCCAGTCATTTTTTACTCTGGCCAATGAAGTTTGAATGTCAGCAAACATGACCAAACATGACTTGCTTGTAACAAATTTCCAAGACGAGCTATCATTCTATTAGAAATATCTAGTTTGCCTGAGAAACCTGATCTGGTCCTAGATTACCGGTAAACAGGCCCTGTTACTGACCCGGATGTCCTATGACTTCTAAAACATAAATATTTTTACTATAATTTTTTGTCAATGTAATTTTATATACTATCAAACTAATTACAGTATTTATATTTGACATGGAAAACTTATAAACAGCTTTAAGTTTTTTTATTTTTGTTATATTTACAATACTTGTGTGCAATCTATTTTAATTACATCAATTTAACTTGTGTAAGTAAACCCAATACAATGTACCTTTCTACGTCATGCGAAATCGGCAGTCACAATGATGTTTTATATAGACCTTAATATTAAAGATTTACTAAAAAAAGTATACTGTAGTATTATTTAAGGGTTCACTATGTCATTAATTTGGTAATTCTTTATTTTCTTGACTGTTTTGTTATGTAACAATTTTTCACTCAGTTCTAATAGTCTGTTGGTCTTCTTTGTTGTTCTTATTTCATGTATAGAATATTTGATTGACTCGATGACCTTCTTCAATAAAACACAAAATTTTACACTTATGGATTGTGTAATATGCTTTATGATTCTGTTTTGCTATGTATCAAACATACCAAATGAAATACAAGTCTATCTGAAATTATGATAAGAATGGCTTTCTTCTACAAAGTTCCTAGAGCACATTTCCAAATGATAGAAACAAAATAGAAAAATTGTGAATTTTGTGATCTTTGAAGAAGAGTCTTTTTTTATTTTAACATGTTCTAGATCTTTAATAGACAACACATCATTTTTAACTTATTTTGTTTTTAGCATTTGGAGATACCAAACAGGGTTAACAATAGAACTCATTACAACATTTGTGATTTCATTTGAACTCTGTATTTAGGCAATTGATATTTATCTACTTCTCTACTTTGTTTAGATTACGTTTTGCTGAACAGGTGCTTGTTTGTGTCTGCCTTATTACCTGCATTCATTTATATTCAGTTTGTGGATTTTTCTCACACATTTAAATACAGAGTTATGATAATTGTATTACATAATGTATATGTATATTGTGTCAGGATTGACCCTGCAGTTTGACCTTTAATTTGAATATGAAATTGGGGTAATAGACTTTGCCATTAAGGGAAGACAACATGTTTCATTACCATAAACACTGGTATTACTATCTTTTTTCTTTATATATGTTTCTATGATAAGTCTATAGCCCCTAAATTACACAATGAAAATGTTTGAATATCCAAATTAAAGATCAAATGGCCTGGTCAAACTTGATGCATTATACCTGTCGTTAATAACGAATTGTTCATATTATTTATTTCATGTACCTTGTGTTTATAAAGTGACTCCATTGGCATTTTTATTCGCGAATGATCTTGATCATTCTCGAATTAAGCTGTTACATGCAGATTTCTCAACCCGAATATTCTTCCGTTACAGATAATCAACTCTCTCTCGTATGTAGGTTCAAAGTTGAAATAAAGGTAGATAACTCAAATTTTGAATGCGGGTTATGGACGTTTCGCCCCAATATTAATATTTTGGGTTATGGACGTTTCGCCCCAATATTAATATTTTCCGCCCCAACTATATTCTGCGCTTTATCATACCTGCCAACCCTCCCGATCAGGGATTGAGATTAACGGGCGCCCAGTTTTTCGCTCTGGGCGATAAATGTATCATACACAGGTCTGCAGGTCGCCCAGGGCTGCCAGGTGGCGATTAGAATTTTCAGTTCGGTGTATTTGACATTCCGATCCGTTTACCGATTTCCTGTTTATATTTCTGACTGGCGACAATAATAGTAAAATTGAAAAATGGGTATCATATAGTTAACAAGTGTAAATGGACCGGTGTTCCGACCGGAATTCAAATACGGTGCCATTTCGTTTCCTTTTCTGATATTTATGATACTTCCGGCTTTCTGCCATGTGGAAATTTTTAGGAGCATCGACTCCAAAGGCTAAACAAGGACCTGCGGAAAAACGAAAGTACTATCAAGAGTATGATAAGTCCAAACGCATCGGAGCATATAAAAAAGCCATGGGAAGATGGCAGGCCTTGGTTGTATGATACGCAGGACGGAATGAAGTGTGCCGATTGTGTAGAGTTCGACAGGAAAAAAATCTGTATTTACCGAGGGTTGCACTAGTTATAAACTTGACAGTGTAAATAATAATGACATTTCTGAATCTCACAAACAGGCCCAAGCCTTTAGTAATGCAAAACAAGTTCCTGCTAATAAATCAAAATCTGCCAAAATTATAGTCATTGACATTGGCAGTACCTATAGATCAACATTTTCTGCAAAACCATTCGTCAATATAATTGCAGATGTTGAATATCGAAAAGTAAAGCAAGGGATAGAATAATCCAAATGTATATGCCTGATATATTCAGATCAACCATCACTCTTGACAGTTCATTGTATGGCTCATCGAAAAGTTAAGCTCAATCCCTGCTGATGTAAGGAGTCTCCCCATATTAAGACAAAAATTTTGGAATTTTGTGCTATCATACTGCTTTTCCCGTTTTTCAAAGCATTCCGTGAAGTCGTCCTTAAAAAATTATAAATTGATTAGAGTGAAATCTGGGATAGCGATCACTTTGTAGAGTGGTCATCTGTCAACTACATTTTTATCATGTACAGAACCTTTGTAGAGGGGTTACCTGTCAAACCCAGTCAGCGGGGATCCTAACGGCCAGCCGATTGAAAAAATTGTTGTTTACAAGATTTACTAAAATTATGCTGGTCTCGGGAATAAAAAGTCTTTCAAAAATTATCGAATTCTTAAAACACAACTCTGGTGATATAAATAATAATAAAATAATAGTTAATTTTTTCAAGTTATTAATTTATTTAAAAAATATCCTCAATTATGACATGAAAGATATCAGAAGCTTATTAGCTCACCTGAGCCTTTGGCTCAGATGAACAATTGTCATCTATCTTCATCCGTCTTGTATAAACTTTTTAGCTCACCTGAGCCAAAGGCTCAGATGTGCAATTGCCATCTATCTTCGTCCGATGTGCGTCATGTATAAACTTTTCACATTTTTTATCAATTCCTCCAAAACTACAGAGCCAAATTGGATGATATTTGACAGTAATGGTCAAGTAAGGGGTTTTCAGATTTGCACAAATGAATGCAAGGATTATGTCCCCTTGGGGCCCCATAAAGGGGAAATTTGTGAAAATCTTTAAAAATCATCTGCTCTGAACCTACAAGAGATATAACTTAGATATTTCATGTAAAACACTATGGGCACCTAGTTTTAGATTTGCACATATTGTAGCTTTAGGGGCCAAAATGAGATAATGGCAAGGTACTTGAGGGGGAAATTGCAAAATTAATGTATTTGTCAATATATTTGAAAACTATAAGCTTTTTGTATGGGCATCATCATCATGTGTATTGGAATACTGTAGGCATTTGCACAACGGTCATTTTGATATATGAATAGAGGTCATAAGTTCAAAGGTCAAGGTCATAGATGTAAACAAATACTGAAATGGTTAATTATCTCAAAAACTGACCTCTTTGTGTAGGCATGTATGTTAGAATATTGTAGGCATTTGCCTTACGGTCATTTCCATATATGAACGAAGGTCATAGGTTCAAAGGTCATGGTCATAGATGCAAACAAATACTGAAATGGTGAATTATCTCAAAAATGATAAACTTTCTCTATAGGCATGTATATCAGAATGTTATAGGCATTTACACAATGTTCATTTTGATATATGAATGTAGGTCATAGGTCTAATGGTCAAGGTTATAGATGCAAATGAATACTGAAATGATTAATTGTCTTAAAAACTATAAACTTTTTGTATAGGCATATATGTTAAAATATTGTAGGTATTGGCCTAACGATCATTTTGATATATGAATGAAGGACATGAGTTTAAAAGTCAAGGTCACTGATGCAAACAAATACTGACATGGTTAATTATCTCAAAAACTATAAACTTTTTGTATAGGCTTCTAAATTGTAGGTATTGACCTAATATTCATTGCGATATTTAGATTAAGGTCATGGGTTCAAATTTTTCTTTACCTTTTTAGTTGTTTATAAACAATATATTGTAGCTAGATTTCAGATATATTATATGTAGCACTCTTATGACTAGTTATGTTATAATAAATTTGCAAAAAATCCTTACATATAATTGGCCCTTACTGCTGAAAATTTATTTGGACATTCTCTTTAATTAATGTCAATGACCATTGAACCTCTGCATGAGATATGTACTCAGCTGCATGTGAGCATTAAGGCTCATGGACCTCTTGTTTAATATTGGGGTCTCCATGACGATGGAAGTAACTTTGACCATCCTTGATGGTTCCATACATGCATTTATTCGGATTGAACTATTTCCTACATGAATCCTTAATATTGGTCCAATGTGTGAATATTAAAACAGCCCCATGCTCATAGTCTGCACATTGCACACTACATGAACCCGCTATGTTGTGTTGGGAGCAATGCAAGGTGAACATAACAACCTCCTTTCAGTTACCTGACAACTTCATATACCTGACACTACATTGATTGAGACACTGAACTCCCTGTCTTTCTAATCTTTCGCGAATTTTAGTACTTTCAGTACTTTGATTGATTTGTTGTATCTTTGTTTCCATGGTTTCCTACCCTGAATGATAACTAGCAATAGGTGAGTTTTATTGTCATTTCAAATATTAGAAGTTGCATATGCAAAAAGAAATTTTAAAGACTTGAAAATGATTTTAATATGTTGCTAGCTAGTGAGCATATTTTGTAATTTGAAGTTTTTATTCAAACATGGTATATTTTAAGAGTTATATATTTATGTCTAATTTTGTGATAACAGGGTTGTTTTTTTTGTAAATCTTAGATACAGTTTGTACAGTCATCTTTTGTGTGTTTCAATATTGTTTTCTGGGTTTTTGTTTTGCTAAAATGCTTGAATCATTCCTTTGCAAAAAATATCAGTGAAGATGTTGTACTGATAGAGCAAGACTTCCATTAGAATTCCATGAAAACGTTACCATTGTTCTACCGGAACTAAACAGACAAACTTCAAATAGAGGTAACCCACCATGACCCATAATCCATAACTGAACACAGCTGCCACTTCATCAGTTTTGTCATTTCATGTATTCAAAATGTTCCTTAGCTGCAATAATATGGACTTGGAATATGTACAGGTCCAACTCGAACATTTGTAGAGCCCCTATAAAAATCTTATGACTAGGCATTAGTTTAAATTAATGAAAATAATTTGACATGTTATTCAATGGTGGTTTAGTAATTACACATATCTTTCAAACTGTATCTTTGGTGCAACAATTGCTAAATGCACAGTTATCTCCCTTTATCAAATGCTGAGGCAGAATTAGAGCTGAAGTTGTTTTTTTCCAGAGACTGAGGACAATGACAATGCTAAAAATATAAATGATCTTTTCTGTATGTGAAATGTTACTAAAATAATAACAACTGTAGAAGTTGACTTTTACATAAAAACGGAAATTAAGTAAATATTGTGATATTTCTATGATTTTGATCGTCATATCTTATTCTTTAAACAAGTTCATTGAGGAATTGTTGTTATTTGATGAGATTTTATATTATTCTTGTTTAAAAGTATTCCATTTCATAAATTAAAATGCATTATCAAATAAGATAATAGTAATAAATGAAATTGTGCAAAAACGGATATTTGTAAACCATATCTAAAGGTCATCTTTCTTCTACTGCCAATTTTTTTTTTAAATTCTGCATTATTATTTTTTATTGTAGCATTTCGCACAAAGAACAAATATATTTCAGAGTATTCAAAATGTTCTCTGTCTATAGGAAATGTTATACACTAGCAGTTTTTTGTGTCTACATTGAAAAAAAAGGAGATAATGTGTCTAGGAAATGTGCGTCAGAAATTTGCATATGCTAGATCTATTTTTTACAAAACCTTTAGTTTGGACCTGTATATGAATTAACTAGTTCGGAAATAGTTGTTTTATACATATGTTGATTTTTTTTAAATTTTAAGTGTTTAAACTTTAGTTTAATAACGTATATATATACATATATATTTATATATATATATATATATATATATATATATATATATATATATATATATATATATATATACTCCAGCTCGTTTTCTGAACCTAGTTTTTCTAGGCTTATTAGGACTCTCAAAAAAGTTAATGTCATAACATTAATGTTGATAAGTATGATGTCTCTGTATCCAGGGTTTTCCTAGATATATTTGACGTTTCATAGTTCAATGTTCCTTTTAATCTCAGTTTTGAAACCACACGTGTAGCTAGCTAAACAGGTATTGACTCTGACGGAGCACACGGCCTCACTTCCCTGGTGGAAGTTTTACCTAATTTGTCAGTTTTAATACTGTTTCTTTGCTTGTGATTTAGACATATTTTAGTATGTTTGTTTTTTAATTTCTTAATACAGCTATTTTTTTTAAATACAATGAAGGTGACTTATCACTTAACATGAATTAAAATCAATCATTCTTACAAGTAATCCTGATGAAAGCTCCATCTATTCTTTTTAGGGTAAGGTGTATTTATGTTTGATAGGCCATTTTACACTGACCTTTTTTACTTGTCAGTAAAGATTAATTGGCTGATTTTGGTAAATCATTTATTATATATCTGATTGGTTGATTTTGGCGAATCAAATGAATTGGATGGGTTTGTTGATGTAATTCTGATTGGCTTATTATAGTAAACTATTTGATACATCTAATAAGCTGGTTTTGGTATATATATGTATAGCCTTTGATATATTTCCGATTGGATGGTAAATCATTTGATACATATGAGGGATATTCATTATCATTTGTGATGATTGTAAGTTGACATGTTTACAAACTCATGTATTCTTATTTTCAAGTCTCGTTGAAATCTGGTTTAAAAATAACTTTTAAAATACAATTATGTTTGTTACACTGGTGGCAATTATTATCAGTGAGGTTATTAGAGCACCAGACATTTTTAATTCACTTGTTACACATTAACACATGGTCCCTTTAAAAGATTAAGGATTTTTTGCTGTATTTCGAGATACAATGGGAGTTCGCCGATGTAACACCCGATCAACACTATTGACGTCTGTCCTGAATAACCTCGTTTTTATGGGAAAGCTCGTATGATTCCGTGTCCAGTGGTAATAATTGTTTGGTGTTTCACGTGGTACAGCGGCGAACGCCATGGTAATATATATCTATTTTATTTTATTTTCTAGTCTTTGTTGTTTGTGATATTATAGAAATTTTACGTTTTACTAAAATAATGAACTCCTTAAGAACTAGTCACTTCTTTATAACTGTCTGTTTATTGTAAGACTTATAACATATTGTAACACAGGCGCTTTCTATCATTGCAAATAAAAATTTACAATTTACAATAAAAACAGTGTTTTGTATCTATATATTAATATTGATTAAACAAAAGTACAGGCCTGTTGAATGCTTAACATTGAAATGATGAAAAGGAACCAAAGCCCAGCAGCCAAATGACCAGGATATGACTGGCTAGTAGCCAGAAAGCTGCCGAAACAGAAAACTGCTGAGATTTAGACCATGAGTGACCAAAATGAGCAGCCGATATAGCATCAATTCGTTACCTTAGTCTTCAACTTCGACATGTCTTTACTGTTTACTTGGCTTAACTAGATGTACTGAAATAGACTTTGGAAATGCGCATTCAGCAATAGCCAGATCAAACGTATGGCAAACAAAATGAATGAAATAAATGACAAGATAAACAAACATCTAATTATTAACATCCTACTTTAAAGGACATGATGGTTATAAGTAGTTCAGGAGAAAAAAAGATCCATTATTACCTGCATCCCACGATTGAAACAAGTTAAGAACTTTTTCAACAGAAACTACAGGAAATGTTAAAAGAGACAAATAAATAACACAGAAATCAAAAACATACCAGTCCCATGTCTAAGTCACAATCCAAAAGATAAGTGAAAACTTCGTTAACTGGCAAGTTAAGCTAAAACACAAACTTCCACCATGGATGTAAGTTCGGAAGCTCCGTAAAAGTATCTATCCCCTGTTCAGCTAGCCATACCTGTCACGAGTGTAATCGAAATTGAAAATGAAAGACACATTGAAATAAATTAAAAGCATGAACCAGATCTAGGAATTAGGAATCAGCCGTTTCTTTTACTTCAAGCTCACCAAGGATATATGTTACTCATCATCTCTAAATTCAGGATTTGTAAGGAATAAACATCATCTGAGATGTGAATGATATGAGAACAATACTATTATTAAAAGATCAGTTAGATGGGGCATGCATCCCATTGATGAACATAAACAAGAAGCTTGATTGGTTACCTGACTCGAAAATGCAAATGAAACTGTTTACAAAAACAACAACTAGCAAAGCCAAATAAAAACCTTATCAACTCACAAATTAAGTTAAACACGTGAACTTTCCACTATTGAAGTGAGGCCGGTTGCTCCGGAACGGTTAGCTTCGCTCTCTACTAGGTAAATCATGTGTAGACACGGAAGTAAAAGATAAAAAAATTTGAAGGTATACTTCGGTTATTTCTATACTGATTTCGACGAGACGACATTAATATCAAAATGTCGATTTCTTTTTATATATGTCCAGTGATGATAATGGATTTTTAACAATGGAATTTTATAGAGAAAAGTGTTTACGATGTTTACCATCGAGTTGTCTACGTATTCTGAGCAAACGCGTTTAATGAAATACTCTTTATTTCTCAGAATCGAAATTGAACTGTTCCCATATTAAGTCTATGGGATATTTTCGATAATGTTATACAGCTGTCATATAAGTTGTTTATCCCTAAGGTCCGGATAGGGGTAAACGTAAGAAGGACGATATCTCTGTAACATTTCATCCCATTAACTCACACTTATCACCGTTCGATTTCTCTCTCTAAGTCGGACACGATGGTATATAAAACGTCTATCTTGGAACAGGAAATCGAGCCCCGGTGAACACTTTCGTCTTTCGAAGATTTCTTGCCACAAAGCAGGTACCCTATTTTGACGGAAATTTCACTTGGTATCTTAAACCTTAGGATGCCCTTCTTGTACATTTCCATTCACTTTGACCATAACGTCACTGTTTGCACTCTGTTAACTCTGGTCAAGTAAAAAAGCCTGGTTTTCTCACTACGTCGTCTGCCTTAAATGCAGGTGGTTTTGGGTTCGAAACCCGGCTGCGATCGACCTGCCACCTCACCTAATTTTTTTTAGAAACATCTCCGATACTTGAAAATAAATGTGACCTTTGCTTATTTGCATATATGAGTCACATTTTGTAATGTCAATTTAACCTTATTTGCAAGATTAGGAATGTCATCTGATGACACTATATGCCAGTATTCATTTTCTTGGTCTTAGTCAGACTTTGGCCGGTGTATTGGACATCAATGTGATGGTTAGTAGTTAACTGGCTAAAGGCACTTTTAAAGAAAAACACTATTAACAACAGTTAACGGCCGAGATCGCTATGCCAAATTCATCATTGGTGACATCTTGACATCAAGGACTCATCCCTTGCAAGAAAATAGATTCAGACAACTTCAAAAAGGGATGAATTTGAGTTTGCATATGAAAAATGCACTCTGCACTCAGAATGTATTTAATTAAAATCAATCATACCAATCCATGTCAAAACAAAAATCCCAAAGCAAAGGAATTAGTTTGAAGCTGGCAATTTAAGTTAAGCCCGTGAACTTCGACCAGGGAAGTAAGGTCGTGTGCTCCGGAAGGGCAAGCACTTCCTGTTTAGTTAACTGCACCTGTCACATGTGTAATAAGAATTGTGAATGAAATGATTATGAAACTATGGGAGGATACACCAAATATTTATTGAGACCAAAGGTTGCTCCTACCCTCCATCCATTGCTTCGCTCCATCCACCTATAAAGTTCTATATGGCCTGATCCCCATGAAATGTGTTTGTTGTAATTTTAAACTACTGGGTTTCTGTATTAAGTATATAAAATGTAATTATTTTTTCGAAAACTACTAAAATAATGACATTGTATCAATCAAAATACAAACATATAAATCCATGTTCAAATCACAAGTCAAAAGATAAGTAAATCTCTCGTTCGCAAAAACTTTTATTTCAATAAATCACACTTCATTCCATTATTGAGACAATTATATCAGCAGTGGTTTTACTTTTTAAGACTACTACACAAGAACTGAAACAAGAAGCCTCAACAGAGAATATATGTTAACATTTAAAGTCTTCGGTTATCTAAAGAAAATCTCAAGATTTCAACATAATTTTGGTCCAAGCAATACTGATATGTATTCTAAAACGATCGTCTAGTGCTATACAATTAACACTGGTAAAATGTAATAAATAACAAAGCACATTAACTTGAACAATATGTCCGCTAGTTATGATACATGAATGTTTGTATGTCATTTACTATGATTTCAAATGTGTTTCTGTATTACTCCAAACACTTTATTGATTTAACGATTTTTCATTATATGACTCTAAAACATTCCGTTTGCATCTAATGTTACAGGAGAAAAATTGAAATATACCTGTCTTTAATTGACATTATGTAAGTTCTACGCAATATGCTCAATTGGTTTGAAATATTTCATTACTTGCTGGATTCTGCAAATGTCTTGCGTATTCTCTCTCCCCTTTTACATAATCTCCAACTATTTTTACAATGCTATCTATTCCATATTTCAATATGTTTTCCCTTTTCGTAGCCATTTCGTGTAAATGTACTTGTAAGCTACTTTCTGTCTGAGTATTGACATCACGTCTATTGTCTTGGAAATCTTCGTTAACGTTTGTGTCGTCACAGTTGTCAGCATTTTCACTATGCAGATGTGTACCTTGCTGTACCTGGAAGGTTTCTGATGGTTCTGTTTGGAAATTGTCATCTGCATCTGTTGCTTGATCTGCAGATTTATGTGTGTGATTTAGAGATATATCACGTAACTGGTTGTTTTCTAACGTATCTGATAACTGTGACAGGTATTTTACATCAGTATGATGGTCACTGTTATTTCTTGCTAAAACCGGCCTTTGCTGCTGCAGATAGTTTGCAGAATCCGATGCAGTGGGAGATGCATTTCTCGGGTTTGCATGCTGAAAATCTTCTATTTGGTGATAATGGTTTGTAGAACCCGTTACACCTAGAGTCGGAGATGGACATCTCCGGTTTGCACGCTGATAGTCTTCTTCACAATCATGTTCATTATCAGGATCTGCATGCTGCCATTCTTCAGAATTCGGTGGAGAGGAATAGCTTGTATCAGATTGACATAAATAATGCGAATCGCGACTATTTCCGTTTACTGACGTTTTTATTAAAAGCAGGCTTTCTGAAGGACAAATTGTATTTCTATTGTTATCATTTTCCAATAATAAACTCTGTTGTGAATTTTGATTTCCTGTGTTGGTCAGGACGTTGATTTTGTTTCCATCTTGCTGTACCTGGAAGGTTTCTGATGGTTCTGTTTGGAAATCGTCATCTGCATATGTTGCTTGATCTGTATATTTATGTGTGTCATTTAGAGATATATCACGTAACTGGTTGTTTTCTAACGTATCTGATAACTGTGACAGGTATTTTACATCAGTATGATGGTCACTGTTATTTCTTGCTAAAACCGGCCTTTGCTGCTGCAGATACTTTGCAGAATCCGATGCAATTTGAGATGCACTTCTCGAGTTTGTATGCTGGCAATCTTCTATTTGGTGATAATGGTTTGTAGAACCTGTTAGACCTAGAGTCCAAGATGTATCTCTCCAGTTTGTACGCTGATAGTCTTCTTCACAATCATGTTCACTATCAGAATCTGCATGCTGCCATTCATTAGACTTCGGTGGAGAGGGGTAGTTTGTATTGGAATGATATGAATGATACGAATCGCGACTATTTCCGTTTACTGACGTTGTGTTGGTCAGGGCGTTGATTTTGTTTCTATCAGAAATTTGGTATATTTTATTCTCATCACTGATGACAAATGGAATAGATTCAGTAGAATCAGATAATCCTGATAAGAGACTATGTGATGTTGAATGGAGAGGCGATACCCCTCCTTCGGCTCCTAACGTGTCATGGGTGGTTATATCTGTTATACCTGACGACTCTGTGTTGGTCGTGTTTGCATAACATTTTCCGACAGGTTTGTGCATCCCCGAATCTGTTGTGCATGTGTTAGGTATTAAATTTTGATTTTGTTCTTGGGAATTACTTGGTAATCTTTCCCTCTCACTGAAAGATGTTTCGAAAGATGAACGCACAAAATGTTCACCATATCCACTATCGTCTCCTTCCAGTTTACTTCGACAAGCTTTCGTTTGTCGATAGTTTGATAAAAGAGAACAGTTTTCCGAATTTTCATTTGAAACTGTCCTCATTGCTAGGTGACCAACAGCGCTAAAATTTGTATTTCGAGTTAGATTTGAGCTTCTAGTGCGATCTGGAAATCTCTTGAAGTGACTTAAACTTTCCAATCCAACAGCTTTCAAGCAATCAGCTATAGGTGAGACAATGGTGCTCCCATATGACGTGACACCATTCAGAAGGCCTACTGCAACAAGGTGATTATCTTCTTCCCGTCTATAATATATCGTAGACCCTGAATCTCCATTTTTTCCAAACTCAGCTCCCTGCAAGGATTTGATTTCTATTTGATTGCATAAGCTATAGACAAATGGACCTCGTGGTAAAAAATTACATCGACGTGTAAATACACTCGTCAAATTAGGAACGCCTCTTGTCCAGCCCGTTGCCGCTCCAAACTTTATGACATCATGAAACCTCCAAAGCTCTACGTTCTTTTGCATTTCCCCCTGGTATAATGGAGGGTAGTTTGAGCTGTATCCTGAAAAAAAAGATAATGTAAGAAATAACAAGAAGCGATAAATTAATTAAAACTATTATTTTTTCATTATACGTTAACTGTTCCTTATTTTAACACATAATTTTTTTTATAGTTTTTTATAGTTTTTAATATATTTTATAGTATTCAGACTTGTAATAAGAAAACGGATTTAACTGAAAATAATCTAACTGACACATAGATTACATACATTCAGTGGCAAACATCTACCCACATAAAATGATACACTAGAAATGATTTATTGCAAAATTGCCAATAGGCATTATGTAATTATCACTAAACATGTTTTAATTTAGCAGCACTAGATGGCTGTTTCGGAATACAATTATTCATCAGCAGTGTTCGGACTAGCATTGTGGAAATTGTGTTCAAACTGATATATTAGTTTATTGATAACAAACCTATTTCTTTTAATGATTTTTCTGTGCCACTTGGAAAATATCCGCTATCTGGAAATCGGCTAGTGATCTGTACAACAGCTACATCAGTCCCAGCTTCATAACCGCCTCCTTTAGTTATAACAGACTTTTGAACACGCCCAAAAATCCTTTCGTCTGTATTCCCTTTCGAACTTGAAGCTCCAGGAGGATTCATTATGTAGACTTGATCATTATCAGATATTGTTTTTTTATTGTGAAGCCGAGCCCACATCCTGTCATCACTCCATACAACGTGAGCGTTAGTCAATCCACATGGATACTTATACGTTGGATGGTCAAATATTGGACCAAGTGTCCCACTTTTACGACAACCATAAGCACTGATTTCGATACCACTTCGAACATTTCCGAAAGAAAATCCCGCTGCTGCTTCAACCATTCCCTCCCGAACATCGACTGGTATGCCTTTTATATTCGTTGGGAAAGGTTCCTCTAAGAATGGAATAAAACCTTTTCGTCTACAATATAATACGATACAATTTGTGTCTTCCAATTTCCAGTTCTTTCCAAAGGATTTTGATTTAAATCGGGAAGCACTTATAATTTCAATGTTCGAATGCATTTTAGCATGATCCTCCTGTGTTTCCTGAATAATTTTGCTAAGTTCAATCGCTTTTTTACTTTCCAATGTTCCCTCCCTTGCAAAAACATCTTTACCCTCTGAGGAAGCTAGTA
Source organism: Anadara kagoshimensis (assembly GCA_021292105.1). Taxonomy (NCBI): domain Eukaryota; kingdom Metazoa; phylum Mollusca; class Bivalvia; order Arcoida; family Arcidae; genus Anadara; species Anadara kagoshimensis. The sequence continues at coordinate 40,779,439 of CM037859.1, read as the reverse complement.
CATTATGTTGAAAGCAAAAGACTTCAATCCCGCGCCATTCAAGTTTGCCTGTGAACGCTACAGTTTCTACCAAAATAACAGGAATGTCACATTCTGGTGGCCTGTAGCAAATATCAACGGTTAACGCAATCTTAAATTCCTGTTGGAATGCTGGAACCAAGTCACGCAAAGACTTATATGTTTGTCGTCTTATATCGTCTGTGTGCTTACTGCATTTACAATGTTTAGGTAAGTTATCTAAAACTAGATAGAGAACATCAATTGTAAATGGTAACATTATTATATGACCTGCCATTACAAAATATATAATTCAACCAAATTAAGATGTTCCATTTATGACATTTTTATGCAAATTAATACAAATTATGTCAATAAAAACAACAAATTACTTTTTGACAAACGTGACGACTTCAATTTTTCTATTGAAAACTTTCCTTTTCTATGCAGCTTTTTACCTGCTTCTCCTGCTTATAGTGTATCTGTTTCTCAATTAAAACGCTATGGTAGAGCTTGTGCCCACTACGGGGACTTTGTATAACGAAGCAAGCTGCTTGCAAATAAATTATGACTCAGGGATATTGCAAGCCTAATCTAGCCAAAGCCCTCAAAAAGTTTTATGGCCGTCATCACAGTATTGTTGATAAGTTTGATGTTAAACAAGGAGTGCTTATCCTTCCGGAGCACCCGGCTTCACTTTTCTGGTGGAAATTCACGTGTCTAACCTGACTTGTCAGTTCCAAAGTTTTTACTTTACTTCTGGATTGTGATTTGGGCATGGATTAGTATGTTTGATTTTTTATTTTCTTACTAACGTAGATTACTTTATTTTGGCGATTAGTATAAAAATGTTCGCGTTATTTGCATTTATATTCATTCGCGAATCAATTGACAACAATCGAATGCGTGAATAAAAATATTTACGGCTTAAATAAGAACCTATATCGGGACATTGGCCTGCCCTTTTTTTTTCCTGTTTAGGTTGTCACTATCAGCATTTAATACACGGTTTAACGTACTAAATCCACATTTACCGCCTGCTAAAATTTTTATTTTGGTAAAAATTCCTTAAAACAACTAATTAAAATTATATATTAATTATTTTATTCGCGATCGCATGTTTTCGTTTTCCGATATAATACAAAATATAATGGCTAGAGATGTGTAATCATGATAATACGGCAATAAATTTTAAAAGGAATAATGAGGTCCCAGTGGGGAGTAATGAGCGTCATTAGTGCTTAACTTTACTTCAAGTCAGTCTTATTGATCAAGCGGCCAAATTGACGTAATACGCTGTTAAATTTTGTATAGCTAAACTGTTTTAAGAAAACACAAAACTTGAAAACCCAATGTCAAAATCTCTACATATCGTCACGATTTAAAGCTTCTTTTCAGATAATAAACCATTATTCTAGTAATCGTCCTAATATGACCTCTGAACCTATGAGCTTTATCCAAATCAGACTAATTATTGTATCAATACAATTCGCCTTTTAGTTTAAAAGATGCATTGACCTTGAATGTAGGTCAAGGTCAACTAATTTCGAAAAACTTACTGTTTTTACCCCAAAATCACCCAAGTCTTACTGGTTCTGGCTATGAAATTGAAAATGTTTAAATGCTCATATAACGCACGACAACAGACAAACAACAAATCCATGACTCAGGTGACCTAAAGAGTAACATTATATACAAAAATTTATTTTTAAATATTTACCTTCTTCATCGTCCAATCTTTCCTTCCCCGTGTCTACATTCTTCTCTTTGTCATATAAAGCATCAGAGTTGAGCTGGTCATCGAGGTAAGACAACGGAGTGTCATTTAAAAGCACAGATTTTTCTGCAAGACAAAGCATAAACGAATATTGGATGATTATGTAAAAAGCACATCAATCCATGTCAAAATCACAATCCAAAAGTATGTTAAAAACCTTCAAATTGGCAAAAATTAACTTCACGATCACTTCCACGTGTGCTAAGTCACGATGAGATTTTAAAACGGACTTGCCTCAATAAGTCACTCAAAACACCGACGTGATACTAGAAAACCCTGTATCCAGGAGTTCGGTTGAATATATTACCTACTAAAATTGTTTTAATTTAACTACGATTGATTTTCTCAAAATTAAACAATCCCTTTCCTGCTTATCACACAAATGTCATTTGACGGTGTTACATTTTTTGTAGACCAACCATTTTTTACCAAATTTTTCGACTCAAATTAACAATTTGATATACTATCTATAGGTAAATTTCTGTACTTTTCAATGTTAACATGTTTTTTGAATCACCTATGTTTTTGCATTTTCTTCTTTCAGGATATATGCAACACATTGTATGAAATCAGGTTTTCGTCCAATGTAAAGCCTTTACAGTTGAAATCATTAAGGTGTTTCATAGTTTAAAAGCAAACCGTAAATACTAGAATCCATCTTGAGCCAAAGATATGCTACAATAAACAATTTCAGATTTTGTTAAGAAAAAAAATATAAAATTGTACCTGTGTTTGGATAATGTTGCCTTGATGTATCATGCTTTAGCAGTCGATCGCTCTCGCATTGATCTACAATTTTCATAAAACACGTATAGCTAGTAGACCTCAGTCGTGATAAGATCAGATGTGGGACGGTCAAAAGTAGTGCATAAAACAAACCCAGAGGCCTTTTTAGACCATGCTATTTAAATTTTTTAATAGGAAGTTTTTGCAATTTTGCCAAGGTGAGAGATTCTTAGTTTTGCAAAAATTTCAACCTGAATTGATTGACTATAGCATTTTATTTCCAGCGTAAGGACTTCCGCTGCACCATACACTTCCTATTATGGCAAGACTACAATACAATTCTAAAAAATAATATAAAGTTTCAAACATCTTACATGAATGCTTTATTTTAGCTTTATTTTGTTGTGATTCCCCTGGGTCTTTCAGAGGAGATCTCAAAACCTGTATTCCCTGTCACAGCAAGCGTAACACATTAAAATAACCCTCCCTGCATATTGTCCTAAGCGCACTGCAAAAGTCATTTTTTTTCCAAATTCACTTATAGCTTGTGACAGCTCGATACAGATGAAACATTCTTGACTTTTGTGTAAAACCCCATTCAATAAATTATATTATCTCTTACGGTGCATCTAATTGGATATTTGTTGTATCTACATGTATTTTATTTCTTAATATCTGAAATAATAGTTGTTCTTAAGTGTTTTGTGGAGCGCAGTGGACACACCTTAATACTTGTAAATATTTACCTTCTTCATCGTCCAATCTTTTTCCTCGTGTCTACATTCTTCTCTTTGTCATACAAAGCATCAGAGATGAGCTGGTCATCGAGGTAAGACAACGGAGTGTCATTTAAAAGCATAGATTTTTCTGCAAGACAGAGCATAAACGAATATTGAATGATTATGTAACAAACACATCAATCCATGTCAAAATCACAATCCAAAAGTATGTTAAAAACCTTCAAATTGGCAAAAATTAACTTCACGATCACTTCCACGTGTGCTAAGTCACGATGAGATTTTAAAACGGACTTGCCTCAATAAGTCACTCAAAACACCGACGTGATACTACAAAACCTTGTATCCATGAGTTCGGTTGAATGTATTACCTATTAAAATTGTTTTAATTTAACTACGATTGATTTTCTCAAAATTAAACAATCCCCTTCCCTGCTTGTCACACAAATGTCATTTGACGGTGTTACATTTTTTGTAGACCAACCATTTTTTACCAAATTTTTCGACTCAAATTTACAGTTTGATATACTATCTATATGTTAATTTCTGTACTTTTCAATGGTAACATGTTTTTTTTGAATCACCTATGTTTTGCATTTTCTTCTATCAGGATATATACAACACATTGTATGAAATCAGGTTTTTGTCCAATGTAAAGCCTTTACAGTTGAAATCATGAAGGTGTTTCATAGTTTAAAAGCAAAACGTAAATACTAGAATCCTTCTTGAGCCAATGATATGCTACAATAAACAATTTCAGATTTTGTTAAGAAAAAAAATATAAAATTGTACCTGTGTTTGGATAATGTTGCCTTGATGTATCATGCTTTAGCAGTCTATCGCTCTCGCATCGATCTACAATTTTCATAAAACACGTATAGCTAGTAGACCTCAGTCGTGATAAGATCAGATGTGGGACGGTCAAAAGTAGTGCATAAAACAAACCCAGAGGCCTTTTTAGACCATGCTCATTTAAACTTTTTAATAGGAAGTTTTTGCAATTTTGCCAAGGTGAGAGATTCTTAGTTTTGCAAAAATTTCAACCTGAATTGATTGACTATAGCACTTTATTTCCAGCGTAATGACTTCCGCTGCACCATACACTTCCCATTATGGCAAGACCACATTTTAAGATTAAACACTGCTATGTGCTTTTAGCATGGTTGGCACATTTCAAAAAATTCTGAAAAAAATGAATCAAACAAGACCTTGGTTTTCTTTTACAACGAAAAAGTGGAATATTTAAGGATTCTGGAAAAATGTGTGCCATTGTACCATTGCATGTAGTTCGAGGTTTGTTTACCATCGTATTCTATGAATATGGCATATTTAGGGGTAATATTTTGCGATTTTTGTTAGGTTGCCATGGAAACAAAATGTTTTCCAAAATTGTGAGAATTTGCACTTGGGTCATAAATGCAGTATATAAATATTGTTTTAATTCTCCTGAATAGAAAAGATAGAAGAATTATTAAAATATAGTGGAAAACACTAAATGTTGATATTTTTTTCAATTCAGGAGAATTAAAACAATATGTATATACTGCATTTATGACCAAAGTGCAAAAATTACTTATTATAATGGTTAACATGTAATTTGAAACAAATGCAAACATTGAACAATTGTTACACAAAACATTTTATAATTTGCATAATAAAGAGATTTGTACCATTGTCGAGATCATTCCACATAGAACTCCAATTTTCCAACACAAAATTATCGTGTATGTTCACAGAGAGAGCACCTAAAAATAAACACATGTAGATATAAAAATGTGAAAATGATGCAATGATAGATTTTATAGTATTTTTAATAATAATGGTATTGAACCATTGTTTTCACATTCTTGTGCTATTTCTCTTATTTCAACATATTTAAATTTTTGGATTTCAAAAACTTTTGTCGGAACGCTACTGAGGAAGTTATTCCAAAACGTTCGTCTAGTGCTGCAAAATTGAAACAGGTTTAATTCCCAATACTGCATATTAAAACGTAATCACTCGAAAAAATCATTCATCTTTATCATAGAGTTATCGGCAATCGGATAATTTAAAAATAAAATTAAAGTTGTAACATACGTCTCTAGGCATTCTAAAACTCAGTTAATCGATAAAATACCTAGAAAAAATAATACAGTGTCAAACATTTAACATGAATGCTTTATTTTAGCTTTATTTTGATGTGATTCCTTCAATCAATAAAGTTTTCTCTTACAGTGCCTCTAATCGGATATACGTTGTATCTACATGTATTTTATTTCTTAATATCTGATCATATGAAAAGATAGTTGTTCTGAAGTGTATATGTGGAGCGCAGTGGACACACCATAATACTTGTATCTTACTTCTACTCTCGTCACAAACTTCAACTGGTTGTTGATTTGAATTAAACTGCGTTTCGATGTCGCTATCTGAACCTTTTCTCTCCTTTTGTTTCTTTCTGTTTTTCCACGGAATACATTTTTTGAATGGGTTTTTCATTGTTAGTCTGTAATTTAAATCGTGAGATAAGTTAATCAATGCTTATGATAAACGATGCATGTATAAATATTGAAAGAACTATTTATAAGATGTTTTGTTAGCGCCGGTAGATAATTTTGTGATTTGCATAACATTAACATTTCCTATCATAGTTGATATATTGTAGTCTCAATATTATAGGGTTATTGAACTGATATTGTGAAATATTGTCCCGCGTTGACTTGACATTTGCATGAGCATGCGAGTGCAAATTTCGAGTCAACGAGGGACAATATTTCACAATGTCAGTTCAATAACCCTTTTATTATATAGCCAAATAAATTTCGTTTACTTCCTTCAAGTATTTTGTCGTACAATACATAAATATCACACTAGTTCTTGTAAATGGATATAAGAACTAGTGCAATACGACAAAAACACAGCGATGACGTGGACAACAATCATATGACGTCATAAACGACAACGTCATGTGACAAAGCGTGCAGTATGAAAAAATTGATTCGGTAAACCTCGGACTGGAACAAAGTTAGCGTGTAAATATCAGTATATATTGCACGCTAACACCTCGGGATTTATCGTTTAATTTCTATGGGAAGCATATATTGTTATATAATAAAAGTATAATATTTTAAAAATTAAAGTTTGTCCCGAGCCATTAGGCCAATCAGGCCGGAGCTTATCCCGGTTTCCGTGGCGTTAAGCGACTGAGAGTACAAGACTCTCCCCTGAATGGGACGCCGGTCCATCGCAGGGTTAACCCCCAGCATTTTGCTGGTACTCATTTATTTTTCAGCTGAGTGAACTGGAACAACGTGAAATTAAGGGTCTTGCTCAAGGACACAACACATCGCCCGGTCCAGGGATCGAACCCACGACCTTTGAATCATGAGTCCAACGCCTTAGCCACTAGGCCACGCGCTTCCACTTATAATAATATTTTACTTGGACGTAAAACTCAATCAATCAATCAGTCAATCAATCACTCAATCACTCACTCACTCAAGCAAGCAAGCAAGCAAGCAATAAACGCCGTTACGACAAGACTAAGTATGATTACAAAAATAATCCTACAAAAATGCATAATTTAAATTTGCTTTTGAATAAAAAGAAGTACGTGTGGTCCCTGGCGCTCACCTGAGAATTAATTAAATTCTGCACATTTTACCAAAACTATAATGTATAGAGGGTTAACAGAGTTCTTCAATAGTTTGATAGAATGAACAGCTTATTGGCCTAGTTAACACAAAGATGGTGATTTTGTGCAAGAAGATCATTCTAAGCAAGCTTGATGAAGAATGGGCTAAAATGTGGTTCTACAGCATTTACAAGGCTTTTAAAATAATTTGACCTAGTGACTTACTTAATGGCCCAACAAGACCCATATACATACATAGATTTTGTAATGAAGATCGTTATGGGTAAGTCTGATAAAGGTTGGGTTAAAAATGTGTTGTTTAGAGGGTTAACAATGTTTTATAATAATTTGATCAAGCGACCTACTTATTGACTAGACATAACTCGTGTACATAATAAGATTGATGAAAATTGAATAAAACTTGTCCTGTATAGAGGGTTAACAATGATTTTCTATGATATAATCTAGTGACAAACTTATTGAACGAAGATGACCCATATAGAAAATTTAACTATATTTGGTCACAAAGATTATTCAGAGAATGTTTTATGAAGATTGGACAAAACCATGCACTTTAGAGGGCTAACAATGTTATTCTATAATTTGAACTAGTCGCCTACTTATTGATCCCACATGGCTCATATGCATGCGGGATTTGTGATGCAGATAATTTTAAGAATGTTTGATAAAAATTGTGTTATCTAGATGGTAAACGATGCTTCTGTATGATTTAATATAGTGACCTTCTTATTGTACAAAGATAACCGTTATCAAAAATTTTACTTGATGTGGTCAAGAAGATCTTTAAAGTTGCTATATTAAAATTGGACAAAAACATGCACTCTAGAGTGTTAACAATGTTTTTCTTTGATTTGATCTAGTGGCCTACTAATTAATTAATCTCACGTGACCTATATATAAACGTAACCTAGGTTTTGTCATGAAAATCATTCTGGACAAATTATATAAAGATTTGACTTAAACTTAGGAATCTAAAGTGTTAACTAAGTTTTTTTTTTTGGATTTGACCTAGTGACCTATTTATTAATTCAACATGACCAAAATACGAACTCGTTCTTGTTTTTTGTCATGAAGATCGTTCTTGGCAAATTATATGAGAATTGGGGTAAAATATGTACTCTAGAGTGTTAACAAGATTTTTCTATGATTTGATCTAGTGACCTACTTATTGACCAAAGATGACCCATAAACACACTTTTTCAGGAAAATCATTCTGAGCATGTTTGATGAAGGTTGGACGAAAATGTGGTGTCTAAGAGTTAAAAATGGTTTTATATAATATAACCTATTGGTCGCCGCCGGAAAAGTAAAACCCTGTGGCGTTTAAAGTCGCCAGGCGAGACAAAAACAATGGTTATCTTGTACTGTTTTATGAAAATTTAGACGAATATTGTTAATGATGAATAATGACAAATTTGCAACGAGTGATATCGAATAAAACCGAGAAAGAGATATAAATACTGCACAGAGTCCAAGCTTATAATAATAACTTCAAGGATAAATAATCTGTTAATGAGGATCTAAATAGGGTTTAGCAAGTAGAGCATGTTCATGTTGTTTTCATATTTATATACTCGTTTTTGAATTAATATGCCATTCTATTTTGAACATGAATATATGGCGATTCAATTATTAATATCATTTTTTTTGTTAAAAATTTAATTATATTTCAGCACAGAAAAAGAAGACCTAAGTTGAAAAAATACGTTTGCTTTTATATCAGTTTATATGAGTGTGTTCATACTGTAATTTTGCCATTTTTTCGAAACAACCAAAATAGTAAAATATAAATACTCCTATTAGGAACCCCAATATCTTTTGTTTATATAATATGTAGGTCATCCAGGTGTGAATTTTCTTGATTCAATCACGCAGGTGAAAGGTAATTTTTTACTCGACATTCATATGTAATTTGTGGCCCAAATGGTTAGTTAGAATACGTATTTACTGTCAAAAATGTGATTTTCTTTCTATATACAGACGTTAACCAAAACATGCAGCATTGACAAAAATATACATTTCAGTAAGGTCTTTCAAAATTGAAAAAATATGCACTGTTAATTTTTCCAAGCAATGTTTCATTGAGTCGCATTGAGAATATTCCATGTTCAAAATCACGTAATAGGCAATATACACCACTAGATATGTAACTTAATTATGAGAAATATTTGAAATTTATATTGTATAATATGATTTTTAATTGAGATGTTAGGACCTATTTTAAGTACAATTGGAAGTACCTGTTCTTTTTATAAAAATTAATGTGTATTTAAACATCTTACTTAGAGTTTACCACATGCAATAAACATGTATAGTACTACCTCCCTTTGATTATTTTCGATAAATGGGACGATCAAAGGGAGATAACCAGTACTATAAACATGCATGTATATTGCAGACCGATGGTAGTCATTCACATAGTCCGACTTATCAGACCACTAAACCCCCATTTTAATTTTTGACTTTCTTGAAATTTCTGACGAAAACGGCAGAAACGAAAACACGCGTCGATACCTTCCAGTATTTCCTTACCTCGCTCTTGCTGACAACATAAAACACTTCCTAAAACATTATTCTACCGATCTATGCTTAACTTTTAATCAAAATCCATCTACAAGGTTTTCTGATGTCTCTTCAGCTCTCTGTCACTTTCGCATAGTGAAGACATTACTAATCTGCATTGACCAGTCAGATCGCACGTTGTATTAGGATGGTGAAACTCGCAGTTCTATCTTTAGGGAGCACATGGCGATGTTTATTTACATGAGTAATTCATGTTATTAATGGTGTTTTGCCCTGTGATTTAAATGACGTTTAAATACTTAACAAAAGTTAATATTAAAATGTATGCAAAACATTTAGAGATATAATTGTCAGATTTATATGTAGACTTTCAAATGGAGTAGCATCTTCTCTGTATATTTTAAGAATAAAAATTCATATTCTTGGACCCTCTTATCTTTTTCTAGTATCTGGAAATATTATTCCAGTAATTTTAGATTTTTAGCATATCTATGTATATATGTATGTTCATGCAAAATACAGTTAAAAATTAAACCCTTTGACAAAATTTACAGTGTGGTCGGGATGAATACAAGAGAATTAATTTAAATGGACTTGCTAACAAGTACTCTTGTGTTGAACTTTATATATTACAACTGGTTACAACGTGAATTACTTATGTGAATAAACATCGCCATGTGCTTTCTAAAAAAAGAACTGCGAGATTCACCATCCAAATGCAACACGCGAACTGATTGGTCAATGCAGATTAGTAATGTCTTTACGATGCGAAAGTGACAGAGAGCTTAATAGACGTCAGAAAACTTGGTATTTCTACCGATATCAATGGAGTTTAATTAAAGGTAAAGCATGGATCGGTAGAATAATGTTTAAGGAAGTGTTCCATTTGTCAGCAAGAGCGAGGTAAGGAAATACTGCAAGTAATCGAAGCGCGTTTCGTTTCTAACGTTTTCGACAGAAATTTCAAGAATTCAACAATGAAAGCTGTCAGACCACAAACCTCCAACAAGTCAAAAATTAAAATGGGGGTTTAGTGGTCTGATTATCGGACTATCATTCACACAGATTACATCCGACCCAAAGGCCACCAACGACTCCAATTGAAAACTCATTAGCTCTTAAAAACAATCGTTATATATATCAGTCGAAAGACCAGCTTCGAATATGGCTGATTTTAATCACTTTGGTCACGTGACTTTCAGTTCAAATTTGGTACGTGATCGGAAATGGTAGTAGGTCTCGAAAATTTAAGTATACTATTAAATGGGATCGTTATTACTTGAAATGGTCTATATTTTTAACAATAAATATTTTTTCTTTAATTTATCTAGAAAAGAACCAAATACATATATACAGAAAATTACGAGAAATACGTCTTGAAAATGGGGGTTACTTCGCAGCTCTCGGTGGACATTCGTGCTTCAGATACAAATTCTTAAAATATTAGGACAAATGATGGGTTCTTATAATTAAATTCTAAAACAATATTCATTTCTGAACACATTCATATGAAAGACCTGTCCAAAATCGATGTGTTATGACATTCTGTCAGTTAAAATATCAGCAGGTGTTGCTTTTGTTTTGTTTTACGTATGATGATTATCTCCCTTGTTTACACTGTCTCTCGCATCTATGCAAATAAAAATAAAGTGATTTAACCGTTTTATTTATTGATATTCATTTAAATGTAGGAAAATAAAAAAAAATTCAAAAAAATAAAATAAAAGAAAGAGAGAAAGTAGAATGACTATCAACGTAAATTAGAAACATGTGCATAAATGTTCTTAAAATTCCTGAAATTGTCCAAAAACTGTAGTTCATACACTATTATCTGTTTTATTAGGGTGCAATTTCAACTGTTTCAATTATTTTGCAATATCTAAAGGCAATTAAAATCTATGTAAAAATGGCTTCATTTAACATTAAAATCTTAATGAAATAAAATTGTTGTCCATGGGAAATATTTCTCCAAATTTTATACACAAGAGAAAGTCATATAATTTTCTTTTCAGTGTGTCATGTGATGATTTTTAATTTTTATTAAAATAATGAATTCAAAATCAGCACATGACAACTAGTTTCCATGTGCTGATTTTGAATACATTATTTAAATAAAAATTCAAAACCAGCACATGATAGTGGAAAAGGATCAAATATTGTTTCCACACACAAAGTTAATAACTAGAAATAAAAATATCTTGCTATATGGTTGTCAGGTCAACTTTACTGGGTGTAACAGTTTATTCTGTAAGACAATTGACATTCCACAACAAACTGACTAACTTTCTCACACAAAAACTGTCTTGAATCAGATTTAAACCTATACAGTAAGAGGCCATGTCCCTACCAACATTTCAGAGGTTATGTTAGACAGGTGCCAGTGTAATGCACAAAAATAATTATGCATTTATTATGTAATGATAATTTTAACATGCAAGCAAAACATCATTATTGACATTATACTGTGTGTTGACCATGTAATGTTATAGGTAAACAACATTGACCTGTCCGTTTGACCTTACGTTAGGAATATTCATATAGAGGGTCAACCCAATAAATGGGTAGTGTTAAGATCCAGGTTATTACATATACAGTACACAGGTATACTCTATGAGGTGAGCATATCTCATGACTGATGTATACAGAATAAGCACCTGTGTTACTAATACACTAATGTTCTTGGTCCCTGATAACTATTTAAATGAAAGGTCAAGCGGACAGGTCAAAGTTGTTTGCCTATATCTGCAATAAAAAAAGCAAACACGACCATTATAATATTCAATGTAAGTACTAATGTTTTAGCATAGCAATAGCATTAATAATATTTAATCTACAAATAAAAGGGCTATCTATGAATAATCTGAAACTATAATGTTGGCAAATGTAAAATTTGAAATATGAATTTCACCTGTCAATAAATATAAAAAAGGGTTTTTTTAAATAAAATGAACTAAAAGTAACTTGTAGGAATAAATAAGCTGAAAAATCATCTGAAATAAATACATTATACATGTATGATGTATTATAAAAATCATATGAAAATAAACTACACATATTCTTTATTCTTGAAAATAAACAAAAAAGAAATTAATTAAATGTAGTACCAGTATCACATCGTCCACCACACAAGAATGGTAGTGTGGGACTGTCAGAACTGGCTATGATGTGTGCGGCAATGATCCATGATTAAAGCTTGGCTAAAATTCAAATACAGTAAAAGATACATAGATTCTTGCACAATAAAAGTGAATGGATTATATTGTGATAAATTTCATAAAAGCTCATATACATGTACATGTATCAACTTTAAAATATGAAGTGTTGGAATAACAATAAATCTAAATACACTGGTACATGTAGTACAAGAACCTTTGTGATGGATTTCTGAATTTTCTGTGTTATCAAGTATGTTTCCTGCTGGTACACTGTACTGTGGATAGAAACACACAAAATTAGTACTAATGCTATAAAAACCTATTGTATTTGTAGCTGTGGAATAATCAGCAACAGTAGCCGTAGTGATAACGGAAGGATCTAAAATTGCATTAATTACAACATTTTTGCCATTTGTGCATTTGCAACCTGGACCACAATATCTGCCAGCTCCATCTCCTGTAATACTGCTCTGTTTCTGAATAACTTAACTGAACTTTGAAATGGCAGAACTTTTCAAATTTCTAAAAAATGTAATTTACAGTCTCAAAAGTGTAAATGAAAACATTCTTTGTAATTTTCCGACTTCCAAAATTTAACAAACTATAATTATGCTCCTTGCCAACCTGTGTACCTGAAAATATGTGATACAACTGTCAACTTCTGATCTGAAACAGTAAACTCACATTCTTTTAAAATTTGCATGCATTGCAGCAGTTAATTCAACGCCAGATAATTGTTGTTCTGTTGGTTTTCTAGCAAACTGTCCGTCTTGTGACTCTAAATATAATGAAAGTGTAAAATAAACCCAATATCAGCTGATTTCTGAACCACATAGTGACTACATTGGGCCAGATGGGCGATCTGGATGTTTGATTTTCCTGGCATTTTTTCTACAAAATTTAACTAAAATTAAACAAAATTGTTTAAAGATTATATTAAAAAAACACACCAACAAATATCTAGATTAAAAATAAACAAACTAAAAGATGTCTAGACGCAATAAATAGCAAGTTTTGTTTTCCAAATCATCGGCACGTAGGGTCAACTTGACAATCTTCCTGTGCATTAACCGGTGCGAACGATGGTTTATATCCGGTATCAAAATGACCGGTGGTCTAAATGCTACCGATTACGACTATAATTTTTAACCCAATCGGTGTGGGGTGCGATTCTGTGAATTCATTTTACCGGGCATTTTACTCCAAATGCACCGCCTACTTGATTTTGACCTTTCACGATACCGCAGTTTATGTCTATGATTTCAGCATTTTAATCAGTTATGAGGAGTGTTTAATTGTTGTGGTCGTCTAGAAAAATCAATTTTCTATCAAACAGATACAAAAATATATATAAAGTTAAAAACACCATTTAATTAATAAATAATTGCGTCAACCCTAAAATGCAAATTCTTTGAGGTGACGACAAAGCGCCATCTGCCGACCAAATTTGAATTACCCCCCTTGAACGGCCATGCAGATTAAATCGCGGATTAAACGGAAAAAATCGAAGCTGGCCTCATAGTGATTCATGGCAATGAAGGCGAAGATTGTTTATAATGAATCAAATACATAACATAAACCATATGAAATACTGTTTAAAATATACAATTACATGTATATTATTTCATACCTACTGGAAGTTCTGCCATGATTAGGAGCACCTAAAAACAATCCGGTTGTAACTATACAGATTGCTTTGACATTATCAAATTTGAGATAAAACTTTAATTGTTTTTTTGGTTTTTTTATTAATTTGAGGCAACATAAATTCTTATACTGAATAATTTTCCAAAGGTCTCAGAAAAGTCAAATACTGGAATAGTAATTTCTTAATTGTAAAAAAGCCTAGATGGAGGACATGGATCTGGATCTGGTTAACAGAATATTGATTTACTTAATAGATAAAAGTAAAAGTCCGTTGCTCCTTGCAGTTAGTTTATATGTAGAAGTAAGTAACCAGGGTATATATTTGACACAAAATTTCCTGGTTTTTTCTGTACCTGTGCTCAAATTTTTGCAACAATTTTTCCTCCTAATTTGACAATATTTTAAAAAATGGTATTGTGTTTTTTAGACAAAATTATTGTATAGAAAACCCCACATGACCAAAAAAAATTGATATGAAACTGTCTTATTTATTCTTAAATACATGGTAATGTCCTGTACTATGTAACAAAATGGCTCCCCTTAAACATCTACTGAGAGTTTACCACATGCAATGAACATGTATATTACTGCTTCCCTCCCTTTATTTATTCTCGATAAATGGGACGATCAAAGGGAGATGACTAGTATTATAAACATGCATGTATATTGTAGACCGATGGAAGTCATTCACAAAGACTACATCCGACCCTAAGGCCACCAACGTCTCCAATTGAAATCTCATCAGGTCTTAAAAACAATCGTTATATACATCATACCAAAAAACCAGATATATATATATATATATATATATATATATATATATATAAAGCCAGTTTATGTTCTAATTGAAACGAAGTAAAAACTTACAGATCCACTTAATAACGTGAATCCGATCCATTGGGGTTATAAGACGGAGTACGGATTCAATGAAAAGAAAGAAAAACGACTCCTACCTTATTGTCCGGATCCGCTGTTAAATCTGTTATTGTGTGCGAACTGTGGTCGCTCAGTGCCGGGACTGCCTAGCATAACATACTATTTTTAGAGTACATTCATCATCTGTGTATTTATAGATCCTTCTCTACACTTCGCTGGGCTTTGTTTATCCTATTACTAATCTCCAAATTGCTACAAAAATATAAAATGACTTGTTACAGGGAGGCGAGTCCTCCCTACATTATTATCCTCAGCAAGATAGACTATCTATTTATCCGCCACGGTAGTCTGTCTTTTTTCTATTTTTAGAATACTTTTGGAAACACCTGTTCTATTTACGGAACTATGGTGTGTATATATTTATAGAGATTTTGCCAAGTAAATATATATTGCAGATTTTAACTTCTGAAACGAATAAAACCAACGGTAGTTTTACATTGTTAAACTAGAACACAGCGGATTATGGATCATTATATTGCTATATGTTTAAGTGAAGAAATTAAAACTAACACAAAATATCGGAAGTTGTTTTCATCAAAGCACAAATCAAAAACAAACATACTTATCCATTTCCGAATCACAATCCAGAAGCAAAGTAAAAACTTTGGAACTGACAAGTTTAGTTAGACACGTGAACTTCCACCAGGGAAGTGAGGCCGGGTGCTCCGGAAGGGTAAGCACCTCCTGTTTAGCTAGCTACACCCGTCACGTGTGTAATCAAAATTGTGTGAAAGGAACATGGAACTATGAGACGTCAAATATATCCAAGGCAATCCTGGACACAGAGACATCAAACTTATCAACAATACTGTGATGAGACTGATGAGACAAAACGAGACTGCTTAATAAGTAAACATATGTAAATGAAGCGAACATTCGCAAGATCTGTGATACATTTAGTCGTGACAACCGGGTTTATATACTACTTGAAAATGTGGTCAAGGTGCATATATACTTCTACCGTAACTGTAGATAATGTATTGAACAATTAGGCAAAGCGATCCTAGGTATAATAGCCGTGTCCAGACGAACTAATAATTGATACATGTTTCACCGCAATGTCACAATTAAAACACCAATCTTCAGTAGCCGACGTCTTGAAAATACAAGATCAAGCTCCAGTTTCACAATTATTCCCTAGCTAAGATTTTTCTAAATTTTCCGAATTTTGGTAATCTTTTTGGAACTACTGATGACTGTTTTAATCTAGAGATGAACTTAAAAATAATACCATAAATTCCTGAATATCTTGAAAATTAACAAAATTATAAAGATTTGAATTTTGTCAGATTTAAGTTAAGGAAAATCTTAGCTAAAGAATGATTGTGAAACTGGGGCCAAAACTATTAACATCTATAAAAATTGATATAAAACATGGTCATGTATATGTCGTCACCGGATAATACAGACAGAGAACAAGTGTAACTGCCATTATTGAAGAACTTGCTTGACAGAGCCCGGAAAAAAAACGCCAAGACAGTCGACTGACCATGCTATATAAAATCTTGCATAGCCATGTTGCCATAGACCCTAATAGCTACACAGAAACAATGACAAGGATGTCTAGACATGTCCACCAACACACACTAGACAATCCCTACGTCAGCACACAACACCGCAAAAGCTCGTTCTTCGTCAGGACAGCAAGTGAATAGAACACACTACCACCTGACATACCAGCTGCAGGATCACTCGTGTCATTCCAAGCCCGAGTGCATAACCTCCTCAAGTAAAACCAGCACCAACTGTTGTTTTTATCCTGTTTTTAACCTGTTATTTTTGTACTACTGTTGTTGACCATGCACATCAAGTGGCAAAATCTTCGACAAGACGAAGTTGGCCAGTAATAGGAAGAAGAAGAGAAAGAAGAAGAGATGTACAAATATGTGTATGGTTTGCCTTGTATTGGCGCGTAATCAGAGCGGCCGGATTTAAGTTGTTAACTCAGAGTCAATACACTGCACTTTTATACCACTCCTCCAGTCACATTTTCATGACATAGAATCATCGGAACTTTTGCCCTCTTAGTACCCAACGAGCTATATGCAAAGAAGCAGTATCTTAAATTTAATCAGTATCCTGAATAAAAAAAAAGCTTTAAAAGCACCCGGCTTCACATCCCTGGTGGAAGTTCACGTGTTTAACCTAACTTGTCAGTTTCAAAGTTTTTACTCTGCTTCTTGCATTTAATTATGATTGGGACATGGATACGTATGTTTGTTTTTGATATTTGACGCAGTCGCGGTTCCAAACCAAGACCCTTCTCTCCACTTTTCATGAGTAATTATACTAAACTAGGAGTGGGTTATCCTAGGGAAACTTGCATTTACGTATAGTCTGATCTCTCTTCAACAGATGCTGATTTTTTTCTTATGAGGAATACTGTAAGTTTTGTTTTTGAGAATGAGGTAGACGAAAACCATTTCACTCATCGTTTTACTCACTTGCGTCAGGGTTTTAAATCAAGAATATGTCCAAAATATATTTTTATGAGCAGAAAAAAATGTCGATAATCTGCATATTTACATTGATAACATTTCAAATATAATTTTGTTTAACTTAAATAGTTCCAGTGTGTATGTTCTGAATTTTAGTTCCTGAACATCCACGAGATTTTCAAATTTTATTATTTTTTTGTTTTCATGGTTTTATTTATTTATATTATTATAACTGCCTTGGAATCTGAAATATCACATCTTTATTGCCGATTATAACCTGGACGGAGCCTCATCTTATGGAGAATCTTTTAATTATAAATATTACTTACATAATTAGAATAATCAAAAACAAACACACCCATTCACGTCCACCCCGAAGGCAAAGCAAAAAACCCTGAAATCGGCAAACCAAGTTATACGCGAACTGCCACCAGAGAAAAAAGACCGGGTGCTCTGGAAGGGTAAACACCTACTGTCTTACTAGCTACACCCCGGCGTCACGTGTTTCATAATGGAATAATACGTACGTTTAGCAATTATACGAGAATTGACTCCAATAAACCACAACAAATTAAAAGTAATTTTTAAAATTACAAAGCTATCTGTCAGCTGCAACAACCCACAGGATAATATTTAATAATAGGATTTTCCTTTTCTACTGAGCACTTATTCGCTTCTAAAATTATAGCATTCACATAACACCCTTTTATATTACAATGTCATTCTACGCAAATTATTTAGGGTGAGTTTTAAAGAGGTCTTATTTGCTATTTGAATCAAAATATAAAGAGAGAAGAGAGAGAATGATCATAGAGACGTTTGGTAACATAAACTGGAAAATGAGATTTCACAGACTCAAAAATCGTAACATGTTTTGTAAATAAAGTTAAATATTTTTAAACTTCAGAAAATATAATTATCAATATAATAGAGAAGACATAACCCTTAAACATACATACGAAACACAGCTCTAAGACCATGCCAAAATAATTTGTAGGTTGTCGGACCTCAATTTAATAAAAATTAAAACTAGTTTCTAACCGTTTTCCGTCCGTCCAAAAGTTTTGTTAAAATCCCACACTCCAACTGAATTTTCATCACAGTGTGAATTTTATCATGAAAACCAGACATTTTCAATTTTCTATCTCTGTAATAAGAAAAAACCTGTTTATAAAAACAGTGTTGTGCACTTTCTAATGAGTTTCATAGGGAAATTAAGTAAAATGTCACCATATTTTAAATCAAAAAGTGGAATGGATTTTTTTCAAGATATTTTAATCATTTTTATATTTGAATATTCGTGACAGTATGTATTTTTCACTGAGAAGCAGACATTTTCAGAAAATAATATTGTTATTGGTGAAATTTAAATTTGAAAAAAACGGGTATTTATAGTTCCCATTGAAACTTAACGTGCTGGCGATCGCACAGGTGACTTAATACAGGCGATGAATCCATCGTCTTAAACGCATCAATGGTTTACGGTCGGAACTCGATTTTTGTACATGAGGCCTAGATGGAGGACATGGATCTGGATCTGATTAACAAAATTTTGATTTTCTTATTTGTAATAGATAAAAATAATTTTCCATTGCTCCTTGCATTTAGTTTAAATGTAGAAGCAAGTAACCGGGGTATATATTTGACACAAAATTTCCTGGTTTTTTCTGTACCTGTGCTCAAATTTTTCTCCTAAAATGACAATTTAAAAAAAATGGCATGGTGTTTATTATACAAAATTATTGTATAGAAGAACCCGCATGACCAAAAAAATTGATATGAGACTTTCTTATTTACTCTTAAATACATGGTAATGTCCTGTCCTATGTAACTATGGTAGACAAAATGGCCCCCCCTTAAAAATCTTACTCAGAGTTTACCACATGCAATAAACATGTAAAGTACTGCTTCCCTCCCTTTAATTATTCTCGATAAATGGGACGACCAAAGGCAGATAACCAGTACTATAAACATGCATGTATATTGCAGACCGATGGTAGTCATTCACAAAGACTACAGTTGAAAGGCCAGCTTCCAATATGGCTGATTTTAAATCACTTTAGTCACGTGACTTTCAGTTCAAATTTTGGTACGCAATCGGAAATGGTAGTAGGTCTCGAAAATTTAAGTATACTATTAAATGGGATCATTATTACTTGAAATTACCAAATATTTTTAACAACAGATATTTTTCCCTTTCATTTATCTAAAAAAGAACCAAATATATACAGAAAATTACGAGAAATACGTCTTGAAAGTAGGGGTTACTTCACAGCTGTCGGCCGACATTCGTGCTTCAGACACAATTTATTAAAGTATTGGAACAAGTGATGGGTTCTAATAATTAAACTCTGAAAATATATTCATTTCTGAACATATTCATATGAAAGACATGTCCGAAATCGGTGTGGGATGCGATTCTGTCAGTTGAGAAAACGGCAGGTGTGGCTCCTTTTGCGGGGTTTGTTTCACAGCTGTCGGCCGACATTCGTGCTTCAGACACAATTTATTAAAGTATTGGGACAAGTGATGGGTTCTAATAATTAAACTCTGAAAATATATTCATTTCTGAACATATTCATATGAAAGACATGTCCGAAATCGGTGTGGGATGCGATTCTGTCAGTTGAGAAAACGGCAGGTGTGGCTCCTTTTGCGGGGTTTGTTTCACAGCTGTCGGCCGACATTCGTGCTTCAGACACAAATTATTAAATACTAGGACAACTGATGGGTTTTAATAATTCAATTCTGAAAATATCTTCATTTCTGAACATATTCATATGAAAGACATGTCCGAAATCGATGCGGGATGCGATTCTGTCAGTTAAGAAATCAGCAGGTGTTGCTTCTGTTTGTTTTGTTTTTCGTATGATGATTATCTCCCTTGTTTACACTGTCTCTCGCATGTACATGCGAATAAAAATAAAGTGATTTTACTGTCATGTTGATTGATATTCGTTTTAATGTAGGGAAATTTAAAAAAAAAAATTAAAAAAAAAATAAATAAATAAAATCTAAAAAATTGGCTTCATTTAACATTTTAATCTTAATCAAATAAAATTATTTTCCATGGGAAATATTTCTTCAAATTTGATACACAAGAGAAAGTTATATAATTTTCTTTTCAGTGTGCTGATTTTAAATTTTTTTTAAAATAATGAATTTAAAATCAGCATATGACAACTAGTTGCTATGTGCTGATTTTGAATGCAGTATTTAAATAAAAATTCAACAGCAGCACCATGACAGTGGAACAGGAAGAAATATTGTTTCTACACCCCAAGTTAATAACTAGAAATTAAAATCTCTTTCTATAAGATGGTCAGGTCAGTTTTACCGGGTGTAACAGTTAATTCTTTAGTATCTGTGGTTCATTTTTTCACAGATCAAGTACTGCTGGTAGACTTTTTGCAGCTAAAGTACTAATGCACAGATGCAATATTAATCTAATTCTGACTGTCTCCAAAATGACATGGATCAAGTTCATGTATCTACCTTCAGTCCAGAGGATGCTTCATGTCTTTTGGGTAAGGAGTAGAGTAAAAGTCAAGATTCTTTCACTATCAAACATATTTAGAGATGGGGAGAAAACTGTAGAGCCCAAAGAAAACCAACGACATTCCACAACAAACTGACTAACTTTCTTATACAAAAACTGTCCTGAATGAGATTCAAACCTATACAGTAAGAGGCCATGCCCCTACCAATATTTCAAATGTTATGTTGGACAGGAGCCAGTGTAATGCACAAAAATAATTATGCATTTATTATGTCAATTAGCATTTATTTTTCCTTAAAGTAATGACAATTTTAAAATGCAAGCAAAACATCTTTATTGACATTGTACTGTGTGTTGACCATGTAATGTTATCTGCAATAAAACAAAAACAAACATAGTCATTGTTTATTCTGTAGTCTCTGTCTTGTTTGTTTTTAGCATAGCAATAGCATTAATAATATTTAATCTACAAATAAAAATGTTATCTATGAATAATCTGAAAATACAATATTGGCAAATTTGTAAATAAAATTTGAGATTTGCATTTCACCTGTTAATAAATATAAAAAAGGTTATCTGTAAATAAAATGAACTAAAAATTATCTTGTAGGAATGCATAATCTGAAAATAAACTGTATAGGTATTGGTAATCTGAAAATCAACTGAAATGATTATACAATTGCCATTGGCTACTAATTTCTGAGGAATTCTTTCAAAAAGTAACCTATTTTAGCAAATTTGTGGAGAGATACTTTAAAAAGGACTATATTTTCACAAATTTTGGAAATTTGGCTACTAATTATTTCAAATTTATGGAAACCTAGTGATGCATCATAAAATCATATGAAAATAAACTACACATATTCTGCATTCTTGAAAATAAAAAAGAAATTAATTAAAACAGAATAATTTAATGTAGTACCAGTATAACATCATTCACCACACAAGAATGATACTGTGGGACTGTCAGAACTAGCCATGATGTGTGCAGCAATGATCCATGATTTAAAGTTTAGCTCAAATTAAAATACGGTAAAAGATATTTACATAGATTCTTGCACAATAAAAGTGAATGGGTTATATTGTGATAAATTTCATAAACAGCTCATGTACATGTATCAACTTTAAAAATATGAAATGTTTGAACAGTAAATCTAATACATGTAGTACAATAATCTTTGTGATCCATTTCTGAATTTTCTGTGTTATCAAGTATGTTTTCTGCTGGTACATCCATACTTGTTGTGGTTATTGTGGAGAGAAAACATTCAAAATTAGCATCAATGTTTTAAAAACCTATTTATAGGTATTTGTAGCTGTGGAATCATCCGCAACAGTAGCAGTAGTGATAGCTGAAGGATCTCGAATTGCATTAATTACAACATTTTTGCAATTTGTGCATTTGCAACCTGTACCTCAATATCTGCCAACACCGTCACCAGTTTCTGAATAACTAAACTGAACTTTGGCATTTAAAATCCATCTTCAACCCCTTGAAGGGGCAAAACTTTTCAAATTACTAAAAAAAAAAAAAAAAAGTAATTTACAGTCTGAAAAGTGTAATTGAAAACATTTTATGTAATTTTCCATATCATGGCTTCTCCTCTTCTGCAAACTTTCTGACATTTAACAAACTATAATTATGCTCTTTGTCAGCCTGCCTACCTGTAAATATGTGATACAACTGCCAACTTCTGATCTCAAACATTAAAATCACAGTTTTAAAATTTGCATGCACTGCAGCAGTTAAATCAACACCAGATAATTGCTGTTCAGATGGTTTTCTAGCAAACTATCCCTCTTGTGACTCTAAATGTAATGAAAGTGTAAAAAAAATTCAATATCAGCTGATTTCTGAGTCACATATCAAAATGACCGGTGTTCTAAATGCTACCGATTACGACTATAATTTTTAACGCAATCGGTGTGGGATGCGATTCTGTCAATTGAATTTACCGGGCATAAACTCCGATTGCACCGCCCACTTGATTTTGACCTTTCACGATACCGCAGTTTATGTCTATGATTCCAGCATTTTATTTAGTTATAAGGAGTGTTTAGTTGTTGTGATCGTCTAGAAAAATCAATTTGCTATCAAACGGATACAAAAATATATATAGTTTAAGTTAAAAACACCATTTAATTAATGATTTATTGCGTCAACCCTAAAATGCAAATTCTTCGTGGTGACGACAAAGCGCCATCTGCCGACCAAATTTTAATTACCCCCCTTGAACGGCCCTGAAGATTAAATCGCGGGTTTAACGGAAAAAATCGAAGCTGGCCTTTCAACTGTACATCCGACCCTAAGGCTACCAACGACTCCAATTGAAAACTCATCAGGTCTCAAAAGCAATCGTTATATATATCATACTCATCCATGACAATGAAGGCGAAGATTGTTTACAATATAATGAACGACGAGAGATTTACATGTATATCAAATGAATAAAATACACCATATGAAATACTGTTTAGAATATTATCAAACACTAATCTGTAAAATATTAGTATGTGTAACAAAAAACAAGATATATATATATATATATATATATATATATATATATAAACCCAGTTTATGTTCTTATTGATATTCCCCTACAAAAATCGAAGAAAAAACTGACAGATCCACCGTGAACCACCATCGAGGGTTATAAGACGGAATGAATCTGAACTTGAGTCAGAGTACGGATTCAATTAAAGAAAGAAAAACGACTCCTCCCTTATTGTCCGGATCCGCTGTTAGATCTGCTATTGTGTCTGAACTGTGGCAACTCAGTGACGGGACTGATAGACTATTTGTAGTCTGTCTTTTTTTCTATTTTAAGAATACTTTTGGAAACACCTGTTCTATTTACGGAATTTGGGTGGGCATATAATGCAGATTTTAACTTCTGAAACGAATAAAACAAGCGGTAGTTAAATTTAAAAAAACTACATCGTCAAACTAGAACACAGCGGATTACGGATCATTATATTGCTATATGTTTAAGTTAAGTGAACTATCAAAAATTAAAACTAACACAAAATATCGGAAGTTGTTTTCATCAAAGCACAAAACGAGACTGCTTAATAAGTAAACATATGTAAATGAAGCGAACACTCGCAAGATCTGGGATACTTTTAGTCGTGGGGAATTGAGTATATATAGCTACTTGAAAAATGTGGTCAAGGTGCATATATACTTCTACCGAAATAACAAATAGCAAGCGATCCAAGGTATAATAACCATATCACTGCAGCGTGTGTCCAGACGAACTAATAATTGATACATGTTGCACCGCAATGTCACAATTAAAACACCAAGCTTCAGTAGCCGACGTCTTGAAAATACAAGACCAGGCCCCGTTTTCACAACCAATCCTTAGCTTAGATTTTCCTTAACTTAAATTTACTAAATTTTGGTAATCTTTTTTAAAACTACTGATGAATATTTTTGTCAAAACTCAATGCAAATGTTTTAATCTAGAGATGAACTTAAAAATAACACCATAAATTCCTGAATATCTTGAAAATTAACAAAATTATAAAGATTTGAATTTTGTCAGATTTAAGTTAAGGAAAATCTTAGCTAAAGAATGATTGTGAAACTGGGGCCAAAACTATTAACTTCTCTAACGATTGATATAAAAACATGTTTATGTATATGTCGTCACCGGATAATACAGACAGAGAACAAGTGTAACTGCCATTATTGAAGAACTTGCTTGACAGAGCCCGGAAAAAAGACGCCAAGACAGTCGACTGACCATGCTATATAAAATCTTGCATAGTCATGTAGCAAAAGACCCTAACAGCTACACAGAAACAATGACAATGATGTCTAGACACACTAGACAATCCCTACGTCAGCACACAACACCGCAAAAGCTCGTTCTTCGTCCGGACAGCAAGTGAATGGAACACACTACCACCTGACATACCAGTTGCAGGATCACGTAATCAGAGCGGCCGGATTTAAGTTGTTAACTCACAGAGTCAATATACTGCACATTTATACCACTCCTCCAGTCACATTTTCATGACAGATGAAACTTCTGTCCTCTTAATACCCAACGAGCTATATGAGAAGAAGCAGTATCTTAAATTTAATCAGTATCCTGAATAAAAAAGTTTTAAAAGCACCCGACCTCACATCCCTGGTGGAAGTTCACGTTTTTAACCTAACTTGTCAGTTTCAAAGTTTTTACTCTGCTTATTGCATTTAATTGTGATTGGGACATAGATTAGTATGCTTGTTTTTGATATATGACGCAGTCGCGGTTTGAAACCAAGACTCTTCTCTCCACTGTTCATGAGTAATTATACTAAACTAGGCGTGGGTTATCCTAGGGAAAATTGCATTTACGTATATTCTGATCTCTCTTCAACAGATGCTGACTTTTGTTCTTAATAGGAATACTGTAAGTTTTGTTTTTGAGAATGAGGTAGACGAAAACCATTTCACTCATCGTTTTACTCACTTGCGTCAGGGTTTTAAATCAAGAATATGTCCAAAATATATTTTTTTCTGAGCAGAAAAACGAAATGTCGATAATCTGCATATTTGCATTGATAACATTTTAAATATAATCTTATTTAATTCATAGTTCCATGTGTGTGTGTTCTTAATCTTAGTCCCTGGACATCCACGAGATTTTCAAATTTTATTATTCTTTTGTTTTCATGGTTTTTATTGATTTATATTATTACAACTGCCTTGGAATCTGAAATATCACATCTTTATTGCCGATTATAACGTAGACGGAGCGTGATTTTATGGAGAATCTTTTAATTATAAATATTACTTAATAATTAGAATAATCAAAAACAAACACACCCATTCACGTCCACCCCGAAGGCAAAGCAAAAACCCTGAAATCGGCAAACCAAGTAATACGCGAACTGCCAGCCCACCAGAAAAAAAGACCGGATGCTCTGGAAGGGTAAGCACCTACTGTCTTACTAGCCACACCCCGGCGTCACGTGATACATAATGGAATAATACGTACGCTTAGCAATTATACGAGAATTGACACTTCCAAAATCCAATAAACCACAACAAATTAAAAGTAATTTTTAAAATTACAAATCTATCTATTATCTGCAACAACCCACAGGATAATATTTAATAATAGGGCACGATAGGATTTTCCTTTTCTACTGAGCACTTATTCGCTTCTAAAATTATAGCAATCACATAACACCCTTTTTTATTACAATGTCATTCTACGCAAATTATTTAGGGTGAGTTTTAAAGAGGTCTTATTTGCTATTTGAATCAAAATATAAAGAGAGAGAGAGAATGATCATAGAGACGTTTGGTAACATAAACTGGAAAATGAGATTTTACAGATTCAAAAATCGTAACATGTTTTGTAAATAAAGTTAAATATGTTTAAACTTCAGAAAATATAATTATCAATATAATAGAGTAGACATAACCCTTAAACATACATAAGAAACACAGCTCTAAGACCATGCCAAAATAATTTGTAGGTTGTAGGACCTCAATTTAATAAAATTTAAAACTAGTTTCAAATCGTTTTCCGTCCGTCCAAAAGTTTTGGTAGAATCCCACACTCCAACTGAATTTTCATCACAGTGTGAATTTTATCATGAAAACCAGACATTTCAATTTTCTATCTCTGTAATAAGAAAAAACCTGTTTATAAAAACAGTGCTGTGCACTTTCTAATGAGTTTCATAGGGAAATTAAGTAAAATGTCACCATATTTTAAATCAAAAAGTGAAATGGATTTTTTTCAAGATATTTTAATCATTTTTATATTTGAATATCCGTGACAGTATGTATTTTTCACTGAGAAGCAGACATTTTCAGAAAATAATATTGTTATTGGTGAAATTTAAATTTGAAAAACGGGCATTTCTAGTTCCCATTGAAACTTAACGGGCTGGCGATCGCACAGGTGACTTAATACAGGCGATGAGACTATCGCCTTAAACGCATCAATGGTTTACGGTCGGAACTCGATATCTGTACATGAGGCCTAGATGGAGGACATGGATCTGGATCTGGTTAACAAAATTTTGATTTTCTTATTTGTAATAGATAAAAATAATTTTCCATTGCTCCTTGCATTTAGTTTATATGTAGAAGCAAGTAACCGGGGTATATATTTGACACAAAAGTTCCTGGTTTTTTCTGTACCTGTGCTCAAATTTTTCTCCTAAAATGACAATTTAAAAAAAATGGCATGGTGTTTTTTATACAAAATTATTGTATAGAAGAACCCGCATGACCAAAAAAATTGATATGAGACTTTCTTATTTACTCTTAAATACATGGTAATGTCCTGTCCTATGTAACTATGGTAGACAAAATGGCTCCCCTTAAAAATCTTACTCAGAGTTTACCACATGCAATAAACATGTATAGTGCTGCTTCCCTCCCTTTAATTATTCTCGATAAATGGGACGCCCAAAGGCAGATAACCAGTACTATAAACATGCATGTATATTGCAGACCGATGGTAGTCATTCACAAAGACTACATCCGACCCTAAGGCCACCAACGACTCCAATTGAAAACTCATCAGGTCTTAAAAACAATCGTTATATACATCATACTGATCCATGACAATGAAGGCGAAGATTGTTTATAATGACCGACGAGCGATTTACATGTATATCAAATGAATAAAATAAACCATATGAAATACTGTTTAGAATATAATCAAACACTAATCTGTTAAAAATAAGTATGTGTAATAAAAAACCATATATATATATATATATATATATATATATATATAAAGCCAGTTTATGTTCTAATTGAAACGAAGTAAAAACTTACAGATCCACTTAATAACTTGAACCTCGATCCATTGGGATTATAAGACGGAGTACAGATTCAATGAAAAGAAAGAAAAACGACTCCTACCTTATTGTCCGGATCCGCTGTTAGATCTGTTATTGTGTGCGAACTGTGGTCGCTCAGTGCCGGGACTGCCTAGCATAACATACTATTTTTAGGGTACATTCATCATCTGTGTATTTATAGATCCTTCTCTACACTTCGCTGGGCTTTGTTTATCCTATTACTAATCTCCAAATCGCTACAAAAATATAAAATGATTGTTACAGAGGGGCGAGTCCTCCCTACATTATTATCCTCAGCAAGATAGACTATCTATTTATCCGCCACGGTAGTCTGTCTTTTTTCTATTTTTAGAATACTTTTGGAAACACCTGTTCTATTTACGGAACTTGTGTGTGTATATATTTATAGAGATTTTGCCAAGTAAATATATATTGCAGATTTTAACTTCTGAAACGAATAAAACCAATGGTAGTTCTACATTGTTAAACTAGAACACAACGGATTATGGATCATTATATTGCTATATGTTTAAGTGAAGAAATTAAAACTAACACAAAATATCGGAAGTTGTTTTCATCAAAGCACAAAACGAGACTGCTTAATAAGTAAACATATGTAAATGAAGTGAACACTCGCAAGATCTGGGATACTTTTAGTCGTGACAACCGGGTATATATACTACTTGAAAATGTGGTCAAGGTGCATATATACTTTTACCGTAACTGTAGATAATGTATTGAACAAATAGGCAAAGCGATTCTAGGTATAATAGCCGTGTCCAGACGAACTAATAATTGATACATGTTTCACCGCAATGTCACAATTAAAACACCAATCTTCAATAGCCGACGTCTTGAAAATACAAGATCAAGCCCCAGTTTCACAATTATTCCCTAGCTAAGATTTTCCTAAATTTTCCGAATTTTGGTAATCTTTTTGAAACTACTGATGACTGTTTTAATCTAGAGATGAGCTTAAAAATAACACCATAAACTCCTGAATATCTTGAAAATTAACAAAATTATAAAGATTTGA
This sequence comes from Anadara kagoshimensis, assembly GCA_021292105.1. Classification (NCBI taxonomy): domain Eukaryota; kingdom Metazoa; phylum Mollusca; class Bivalvia; order Arcoida; family Arcidae; genus Anadara; species Anadara kagoshimensis. The sequence goes on along the minus strand of CM037859.1, from coordinate 40,750,509 downwards.
ATTTTGTCAGATTTAAGTTAAGGAAAATCTTAGCTAAAGAATGATTGTGAAACTGGGGCCAAAACTATTAACATCTATAAAAATTGATATAAAACATGGTCATGTATATGTCGTCACCGGATAAAACAGACAGAGAACAAGTGTAACTGCTATTATTGAAGAACTTGCTTGACAGAGCCCGGAAAAAAGAGACGCCAAGACAGTCGACTGACCATGCTATATAAAATTTTGCATGGCCATGTTGCCATAGACCCTAATAGCTACACAGAAACAATGACAAGGATGTCTAGACATCCACCAACACACACTAGACAATCCCTACGTCAGCACACAACACCGCAAAAGCTCGTTCTTCGTCAGGACAGCAAGTGAATAGAACACACTACCACCTGACACACCAGCTGAAGGATCACTCGTGTCATTCCAAGCCCGAGTGCATAACCTCCTCAAGTAAAACCAGTACCAACTGTTCTTTTTATCCTGTTTTTAACCTGTTATTTTTGTACTACTGTTGTTGACCATGCGCCTCAAGTGGCAAAATCTTCGACAAGACGAAGTTGGCCAGTAATAGGTAGAAGAAGAAGAGAAAGAAGAAGAGATGTACAAATATGTGTATGGTTTGCCTTGTATTGGCCCGTAATCAGAGCGGCCGGATTTAAGTTGTTAACTCAGAGTCAATACACTGCACTTTTATACCACTCCTCCAGTCACATTTTCATGACATAGAATCATCGGAACTTTTGCCCTCTTAGTACCCAACGAGCTATATGCGAAGAAGCAGTATCTTAAATTTAATCAGTATCCTGAATAAAAAAAAGCTTTAAAAGCACCCGGCTTCACATCCCTGGTGGAAGTTCACGTGTTTAACCTAACTTGTCAGTTTCAAAGTTTTTACTCTGCTTCTTGCATTTAATTATGATTGGGACATGGATTAGTATGTTTGTTTTTGATATATGACGCAGTCGCGGTTTGAAACCAAGACTCTTCTCTCTGTTCATGAGTAATTATACTAAACTAGGCGTGGGTTATCCTAGGGAAACTTGCATTTACGTATATTCTGATCTCTCTTCAACAGATGCTGACTTTTGTTCTTAAGAGGAATACTGTAAGTTTTGTTTTTGAGAATGAGGTAGACGAAAACCATTTCACTCATCGTTTTACTCACTTGCGTCAGGGTTTTAAATCAAGACATACGCAGAAATCAAAATCGACCCGTAGCTGCGCATGCTTGAAATAATCTTAAAGACAGCTATACCTGCGGTCACACCTGTACATTACTTTACTATGGGAAAGTAAAAGGTGGGCATTTTAAACCTTGTTTTTCGTTTTTAAAATAAATTTTATGAAAATCTTATAGTTACCATAAGAAACTACAGATTGTGATGAACATTCAAATATAAAAATGATCTAGTTGTGTTAAAAAAACCGTTTCCACTTTTAATTACAAATTTTGGTGACATACTCATAATATTTAAAGTACAGTTATGCCGAGTCCGTCATTTTTTTGAAAATTGTGTGTTTTTGAACACAAATTATTAATTCAAAGACAAAATTTAGGAAAATCTTACAGTTACCACTAGAAAATATAAATCTTCCTGAATATTCAAATATTGAATTCATAAAGATACCTTTAAAAAAACCGTTTCCACTTTTAAATTGAAAATTGTGTGAAAACGGGTTTTACAACTGTTTAGTTGGATGTTCAGTCGAGTGTACAGACAACTGCTACACGGGAATTGTTGGATTGTAACAGTGGCATTTCATTATTTGTAGAATTCATAAGAAAATTTGTTGATTTGTTTTATTATTATTTTTCAGTAATTTGTACGGGCCTGGTAAATTTCGTATTATTTAGAACTTTAAAATTTGAACAATGAAAATTTCTCCATAAATCCGAACCATTCAGTAGATAAATGAATCAGTGACATTAGATATAGCTAGATTCCCACTCATTTAATAAATGTAGATACATGTATTTTCTAATGGATAATTTTTATTTACTGGAAAATAATATTCTCAACATTTTTTTATAATTCTTTCTATTGTTTGAACTTCAGGTAGAATAAACAAAACAGAAAACTTAGATCCTATCACTGTAATTTTATATTGTTATAACCATTGCTTTATATAAAGTTACAATGGGAACTAGATATACCCGATTTTCCAATTTAAATTTCACCAATAACAATATTTTTTCTGAAAATGTCTGGTTCTCAGTGAAAAATACATACTGTCACGAATATTCAAATATAAAAATGGTTAAAATATTTTGAAAAAAAATCCATTTCACTTTTTGATTTAAAATATGGTGACATTTTACTTAATTTCCCTATGAAACTCATTAGAAAGTGCACAGCACTGTTTTTATAAACAGCTTTTTTCTTATTTAAGAAATAGAAAATAACACGGATCCCCTCTCTCTCACACAGCTAATTGTCAATCACCCAGCGTAATGAGCAGTTAATTAGTGGTACTGATTAATTCGTGTACATCCTTGCAATCAGGTGATGATGTAATTTACCAGTTTGCTGAAGCATGAAAGAATCCAGGTAGTACTGACCAGTCTTAGGTGATAGGGTTATTTACCTGATCGCTGAGGCGTGAAAGAAACCATTTTATTATAGTCTCACATATGAAGAGACTTCTATGAATAGTGATTCCATTAATCATACGCGAATTCATCTAATTTACCTTTTTAAACCAAGGGACATGGCCAAGAGAGAGAGAGAGAGAGAGAGAGAGAGAGAGAGAGAGAGTACAAATTTTTAGCACACAAGATTATCTTTTTTGTATATTTTTATAGCACGATGCTCTATTTACTTACAAAAGTCAAAATTTTTGTACAATTTTTTAACGTTTTTATTTTTAATTGGTTTTAAAGGGGAAAAAAATCTGTCTCATTTGACGTCCGTTTATCGGCTTTACGGAACAAATCCGTCTAAAATAATCAGTGTTTTTCTTTCAACTAGTGACAAGATTCTTATGTTCGGTTGCACCTTTAATGCGCAATGATGAAAGTGACTAACTGCCATTTTAAACCTAATAATATAATAAAATTAACTTGAAAGTTCAGAAGAATGTCATAATAATAATAATAATGATAATAAAGAACACGCAGTTACTACCTGACTACCTCTAAATTAAATAAATCTGCGATGTTAATTGCCTATCTAGACACATTATGTTAAGATTTTTTTAAGTTCTCATGAACTTTTAGAATATTATATTGCATTTTGACCATGTCCCAATCATGTCCTGATTGTTAAAATAAAAAGTAATATTATTGTATATTGATCATATTTATTGAACAATATTTGTGACTTGAGAGTGATAACTCTCTCTCTCTTTCTCTCTCTCTCTCTCTCTCTCTCTCTCTCTCTCTCTTCAAAACGTTACACATGTGCCAGGTTTATGTTGCATTCTTTTCACAGATCAGGTCGATAAATAAACTAAAATAAAATTGAATAAAATAAAATATTGCAATTAACTATTCAGCATTGGATTTGTCGTTCAATTAGATTAATATCAAAACAATTTGTTGTAAAAAATAAACATAAGAAAAATCATGGTATTTATTTATTTATTTAACAAGTATATAATCAAGCTAAAATGAAATTTAAAAAAAAACGAAGATTTATTTCTTATTTCAATCTCTGCTAGATTGCATTGTTGATGCTGAAAAAAGGTCACCGGTCACCAAATTTATGAATTTTGTAATTTGCATTCCTATGGATAGAGTTGTCAATATTGATGTGTCTGGTGGGTTTTCACACATTACAGTTACCTGTAATATACTAAAAACTTACCTGAACGAAGTTCAAATACTCGGTAATTTCCGACACCGCTCGTAACTTTCCGGCGACCTAATTGATGACGTACATGGTGTTAAGCTGCTCAGGAAAGACACATTACCTATATATGTATCCATATGTAACATGTGGGTTTGTGTGCCATTTTGAACGGTTTTAAAGTTTGATTTCAAGTCAAAATTATATATTTTGTGAAATTTTGATATTATAATACCATAATGAACGATCAAATTTTTTTTTCACAAATTTAAGAACAAATTAAAGCCAGATTTACACAACTTCCCTTATGCAACTTTCTACAAATTGAGTGCACATGGAAAACGCAAGAATAAAGTCGTATTTTCCAACAAACTCGCAAAATATTGTCAAAACTTAATACAAAATATACTGATCTAATAGGAAAAAATATTTTTCATTCATCCATAAGTGAATTTAATTCTGTACATAGAGCAATTTTTTAAGTTTTTAACAAAACAACTAATATAACCATGTCAAAATTATCCCTTCTGTATCTTCTTACTCGGAACAACTATAAATATATAATTATGTCATAGTTGGAATATTCATGATGAAATATGAAAAACCCGAACAACAATGACCTACCTGACCCTAAATACCCTGATGTAACTTTGAATGAGGCCCAATTGGTGTATAAACTTCGTCGAATTTTCCCAAAATTTCTCTATGTACAGATGAACTGAATAACTTTTTTTTTGTCATTTAAAAATATAATTTGGTTAGGTCAGTGCATTTAATATGCAATTTATTGATAGTTTAATGGAAACATTTTCAATTGAAAGAAATAAATGATGAAAACCATGTGCACTCAATTTATGGAAATACAGTAATTGCTTTGAATGTATTGGGACTATTTTTTATATACGAGAAAAGTCAGGGAAATAAGAGTGGTATAATCATTTCAGACAATATAAATTATTATGAATGGATTCAGTCAAATAAAAAAATTCATAGATTTTAACAATTTTAATATTCGAAATTAATTTAATTCCGTAAGCAGGTAAGTCAGTCAGTTCACCAGTTCATATGTTCACACAAATCGAGACTTGTATGTCTCAAATCAACTAATCTTATTTAACATTTATTTTTTCAAACATATCTTTTCAGAATCCATCAAAAACGACAAATAACATTTACCGGGTATATCATAAAGATTTATACACACGTGTCAATTAATGTTGCAAATTGTAAGGTAAACCCTGTTGATTACAGGTGATAGATGTATACTTCTAAACAGGATGTTGCTTGCCAATGTAGCATAATCTCTTAATTACTTGTATGTGAGGGGATGTAAATCACGCTTTAACCGATATTAATTTATTGTGAAAAAAAACTAAAGAAAGCTTCCCTCGAGTTTTGATTCAGCCGTTAGTTAGTCGGGTATAATCCCACTGGTATCACATTTTGCTATGAGTTCTTTTCAGCTCATTAAAATTAGGCGTAAAAAATAATTATTATTAGTAAATGAAAATTTTAAATATCGTTTTTTAAATTGATCATGGAAACACTGAAATTAAATCAAAATTGAAGATTTAACAAAATGGGGATTGGAAATCTGACCAGTACTTTATCGAAAAAAAATTAAACAATATTTGATAAAAAAAATATTACGCACCGACATAAACTCCAATTTCCATTATTATTATTAAATTAAACTTACTGTGAATAGGGAAGCTATTGATTTTAATTAGAATTCGAAAATTGTTTACAAACGTTTTCATATTCAAGTAATACTGGGGTGAAATATTTGATTTCAGAGACAATAAGAAGTTATTTTTTAGACCTGTATTTTGATATTTTCGTTATACAATAATTCTACTCGAAAACGTGTTCTAATAATATATTGATTTTAACCTAAAAATAAAATAAAAATGGAATGATTTCTGAAACAAATATGAATTAAAATCAATTTAAGGTATAATAATATAGCTGTACTCGAGAGAAGAAAAAAGCGACAGACTACATAATCCGATCAAAAGTGCTCTAAAATTATGTATGTTTTTTAATATACATATTAATATTGATATTTAATATTAATTCACCGGAATAATGAATAAATAAATAAATAAATAATTTCATCAGAGAAGTTAAGATATTTAGAATGATATTAAATATTAATGAAAATAAATATGAATAATATTTTAAATAAAAACACGAAAATGTGTATTCTTTTTATCAATTCGTTTTGATAGATAAAAATAAAAAGATAAATAAATAAATTAGTTAATAAACAAATAAATAATGTAAAATTATGTTTTGTAATATTATAAGTAATAGTATATCATACTTAGAGCAAACAAGAATATAGTTCTTATTTATTTATTTATTTAATTATTTATTTATTTATCATGTTTATTTTTTATTTATTTTTTTTATGCTGAAGGAAATTGAAATATCGAATATTAAAAATAAATAAATAAATAAAACACGAGGAGTTACTACTGATAAATCTGGGTAATAAATACAGATCACTCTACAATCTTTAGTTACTAGATAACTTGGATAACACCTTCTGCGTCACTTCCGGTTTTGGACCCTTTTACTACCAAAGGGAGATAACACCGTTTTTCAACAGTTTTAGGACTTTATTTTACGCTGTAACAAAAGACAGAAATTATTTAAAAATGTTGTTTGTGGCTAAATCGACTTTTTATTATGTAATCTTTCGGAAAATAGTACTAAAAAAATTTCGGTTTTTGGTGACCGGTGACCTTATCTTATAATTATTATTATTATTGTTATTATTATTATTATTATTATTATTATTATTAATAATAATAATAATAATAATAATAATAATAATAATTTTTATTTATTTATTTATTTATTTATTTATTTATTTATTTATTTATTTATTTAATTTATTTATGTAAAAACATTAATATAGCTAGAATGGAATATTTAAAAAACGCTGATTTAATTTTTATTTTAACTTAAAGTAAGCATATAAGACCCCGGCAAAACGAATAAAAACAAATACTTGAAACATTTATAAAATTATGATTGCGTGCAAATTTTCAATAAGCTGGACATATGGATGTTAATTTTTTTTCATCAATTTATTACGAGATGCATTCAAGTCATTAGTGTCTAAATACTGATTATAATCCGTCTGCGTTTAGCCAGAGACATATAAAACCCCGATTGGATTTTTGTTGATCACTTGTTATTGCTCTCCCCAGAGACATATCTCTGCCCCAAATTGGAATTATCTAACAGGTCACGCTCGACTGAACAACACTACCATCTTTATAACACACCTGTATCCGTATATAAAGATAGTCAGTATAGGACGACTTCTAATGTAGGGGCAGATAACCCTTCAAATCGGATCTCGATTTCTGGACATGATATGTCCATAATATATTTTTTTTCTGAGCAGAAAAACGAAATGTCGATAATCTGCATATTTGCATTGATAACATTTTAAATATAATCTTATTTAATTCATAGTTCCATGTGTGTGTGTTCTTAATCTTAGTCCCTGGACATCCACAAGATTTTCAAATTTTACTATTCTTTTGTTTTCATGGTTTTTTTTATTTATATTATTACAACTGCCTTGGAATCTGAAATATCACATCTTATTGCCGATTATAACGTAGACGGAGCCTGATTTTATGGAGACTCTTTTAATTATAAATATTACTTATATAATTAGAATAATCAAAAACAAACACACCCATTCACGTCCACCCCAAGGCAAGCAAAAACCCTGAAATCGGCAAACCAAGTAATACGCGAACTGCCACCAGAGAAAGAAGACCGGGTGCTCTGGAAGGGTAAACACCTACTGTCTTACTAGCCACACCCCGGCGTCACGTGTTACATAATGGAATAATACGTACACTAAGCAATTATACGAGAACTGACGCTTCCAAAATCCAGTAAACCACAAGAAATTAAAAGTAATTTTTGAAATTACAAATCTATCTATCATCTGCAACAACCCACAAGATAATATTTAAGAATAAGGCATGATATAGGATATCCCTTTCTACTGAGCCCCAATTCGATTCCGAAATCATGGCAAGCACATAACATTATTTATATTACAATGTCATTCTATGCAAATTATTTAGGGTGGATTCTAAATAGGTCTTATTTGCTATTTGAATCAAAAGAGAGAGAGAGAGAGAGAGAGAGAGAGAGAGTGGTCATAGAGACATTTAGTTACATAAACTGGAAAAAGAAATTTCACTGACTCAAAAATCGTAACATGTTTTGTAAATAAAGTTAAATATGTTTAAACTTCAGAAAATATAATTATCAATATCATAGAGTAGACATAACCCTTTAACATACATACGGAACACAGCTCTAAGACCATGCCAAAATAATTTGTAGGTTGTCGGGCCTCAATTTAATAAAATTTGAAATTAGTTTCAAATCGTTTTCCGCCCGTCCAAAAGTTTTGGTAGAATCCCACTTCAAATTTAGTCTATTTCTTGTTTCCTTCATTTATTATCAGTAGGTACTAAAACATCCGTAGAACTTAACATGAACTTGGTGTGGCCTACTGTTTAATTCATGTCCGGCAGAGCACATGTTTTTCAAACTTTTAGATATGAAAATCAATAAATTTTCTATCATGTCATATACCGTTGTTAAATATGCATTTTGTCGTAATAAATGAGCACCAAAGTACATACCATCTAATTCAGAAAATAAAACGCAAAACTTTTTAAAATCCTTGCGGGGATCTACACTATGCACTGGAGCCATACAGACGACAGGAAGTATAAAACATATGGCTCAGAAGAATTGAACTGCGCATGTACGACGCTTTGATTTTTTCACACCGGTAAGATCGTCTGACTAAAGGGAGACTACCCAAGGAAAAACAGTAGCTGTAAACAACCAAATTGTAGGAGTTGTTTCCCTTGTTACGCGATCGTACCCACGGTGAATAGACAAATCTAGAATAAACTTGAAATTGCCCGGATGATAGCAACTTCCGTTCGTCTGTTCCAAAGAAAACAATGACAAATTCCCCGCAGATTTTAAAAAAGTTTTGCGTTTTATTTTCTGAATGAGATGGTATGTACTTTGGTGCTCATTTATTACGACAAACTGCATATTTAACAACGGTATATGACATGATAGAAAATTTATTGATTTTCATATCTAAAAGCTTGAAAAACATGTGCTTTGTCGGACATGAATGAAACAGTAGACCAAAAGCCAGTGCATTTAAAAATGAGTTATTCAACAAGTTTGTGCAAACAGTGTAAGGTAGAGGAAAATGTGTCAATAGTCCCCTTTCACATTCCATTGCGCATGCTTGTATCTACTGGCGACGACGTGATTTCTAGACTAAGTCTCGTGGAATTTTACGAAACTGCGGGGAATTTTGTTCCAGGGGAAGTGCGTGACTGTCTCTGTGGCACAAAAATGGCCGCCAGGCATACATTAAACAAATCGTCGTTCGTCGCAAAACTGAGAAGTGTTTGGCGAATTGAATAAGAATGGCTTGGCGTGGCCGGCTGTGTGAGAAAAATAATTAGAATCCGGGTTGATTCTTTAGCAAAAATACATTCAATTTTTATTCACTCGCTCGTCGTTAATATATATATATTTTTTTAAAAAATAAATAAATAAATAAAATAATATAAAAATAAATTTATAAGATTAAATAAAATAAACAAACAAATAAATAAATAGATAAATAAATAAAATTCGTAGAACTATCATTTAATTTAGTGTGACCTAATTTAATAAATAAATAATAATAATAATAATAATTTTTTGTAAAAATACTACATTTTAAGTTGGTATGGCCTTATTTAATTTTAAACTTATGATAAATAACGAAGGTATAAATACACGATAAAGCTCATTGAGGGAGGATAATGAAGTCCATTACAAAGCTGTTTAGATATTTCTTGCGTTAAAATGCTAAAATATTTGGTCGTCCTTAATATGAATGGGCTTCCGTAAAATTATTTAGTAATTATTTATGTTTAATAAAGTGTATGAATGCTAGGATAAAGGAAGGAAAAGTAAATAAAGTCGGATACAATATCGATGTTACTATATATACAAATCACGTATGTCTTCACGCAGGGCAGCTTATATCATTATGAACGCCTTACTAACTTATAATTATGAAAAATAAATATAAGCCGTAAAAAGTCAGAGACTCGTGATCAAAAGCATCACTGATCTGTACCCTGTATTTATATCACATATGTTATATAATTATATACACCAGATATACCCAGAGAACTGGAAAAGATAAATGTGGAGATGAATAAATAATAAATATATACAGTACAGACCTGTCGAAAGTTTAACATTGAGATAACGAAATGATGTCAAAGTTAAACTGTCGAATGGCCGAACAGTTGCCGACTAGCTTGTCCAGTACAGACAACCGTGACTGATTATTTAACAAAAAGATGCCGCTGCTCGACTGTCGAGATATGGAAAGCTGTGTCCATAAAGCTGACGAGATGGCTTGTAAATTACAGACCCGCCGAGAGTTTAACACTGAACCAACAAAAAGATACCGAAGATCGACTGTCGAGATATGGAAAGCTGTGTCCATAAAGCTGCCGAGATAGCTTGTAAAGTACAGACCCGCCGAGAGTTTAACGCTGAACTAACGAAAAGATACCGAAGATCGACTGTCGAGATATGGAAAGCTATGTCCATAAAGCTGCCGAGATAGCTTGTTAAGTATAGACCCGCCGAGAGTTTAACACTGAACCAACGAAAAGATGCCGATGCTCGACTGTCGAGATATGGAAAGCTGCGTCCATAGAGCTGCCGAGATAGCTTGTAAAGTACAGACCCGCCGAGAGTTTAACACTGAACTAACGAAAAGATGCCGAAGATCGACTGTCGAGAGATGGAAAGCTGTGTCCATAAAGCTTCCGACATAGTTTGTAAAGTACAGACCCGCCGAGAGTTTAACACTGAACTAACGAAAAGGTGCCGAAGATCGACTGTCGAGATCTGGAAAGCTGTGTCCATAGAGCTGCCGAGATAGTTTGTAAAGTACAGACCCGCCGAGAGTTTAACACTGAACTAACGAAAAGATGCCAAAGATCGACTGTCGAGATATGGAAAGCTGTGTCCATAGAGCTGCCGAGATAGTTTGTAGAGTACAGACCCGCCGAGAGTTTAACACTGAACTAACGAAAAGATGCCGAAGATCGACTGTCGAGATATGGAAAGCTTTGTCCATAGAGCTGCCGAGATAGTTTGTATAGTACATTTAACTCTAAGTTAAGGAATTGGTTCCAAATTGTGAGCTCATATGATTATATCCCCCTCAGTAGCTATATCTCCTCAGCTGGTAACTATAGCTCTCGGAAGCTTTTTAGTGACTATCTCTCCATATCTCAATCACTCGGCAGCCGGGACTTAAGCTTAATGTTAAACTTTCGACAAGCCTGTACTGTAGCTGCTAAAAGCTGTTGAGATATAAGGTAGTTAACGAGGGTCACTGATAAGTTGTCGATTCGGCACTAATTCGTTATCTTTATGTTAAACTTTCGACAGGTCTTTACTGTATATATGCCTCTAAATGATTCTAGTTTTATTAAAAGAAATTCAATTTTTATATTTTTAAAATCTCTAGTTTTTAAGTAAACATATCAGGTATTGTGCAGACAAGAGGGATATTTAAGACGTCGCCAGTAATATTAATTTCAGTAGGTTTGAAATATGAAATAAATAAATTCTAGATCAGGTAAAGTTATACACTGATTTTTCAGTAACTTGTATAATCATATTTAAAATGTGTCTGTCTCGTTCGAGGTTTATATTTTTATTGCACGGTTGTGTTAAGGACAACTTCAAGACTATGTTAAATGTTATATGTCAAAAATATCATAATTTTGCCATTTTCCATAATGGAAATTTTTTTCATAACTTATAACTTATAATTCTATTTACAGAATACCTTAAACAAAAAATCAACAAGCAGCTTAACAGCGCTAGCAATTTAGTCGTAGCAAGTAAAATAATAATAGCTACAGTGTAGGAAGTATGTCTCTGTGCATCGTCAGTAATAACATGACGTCACTGAGGGCCAGTCATTTCGTGCAAAAATGGTCAATCAAAATGCTTGAACTGGCAAAGGAGAATTGAATTACATTGTACGTGTGTATTAATTTATGGTTTATGAATAAACACATTTTGCGTAATTTTTTCACAAAAAAACTAAACAAATTATTGTCAGTAAATGTACGAGGTCCTTGTGATTACCCAGTGTTACGCCACATAGCGGTGTTACCGCATAAACGTGTTCCAACACGTCTATGCGGGGAATTTCAACGCATAAAGAGAAAGCTTTTATGCGGCAAAAAGGCTACATTCCGCCGCATAAAGAAAACAATTACTATCACCTGCATTTACACCTCCATCATTATTACCACCTTCACATAAAACACCACCACCATCGTGATGATCATCATATATTATTATTATTTTTATTATTATAATTATTATTAAATCAAAAGTCGAAATTCTGCCAAAATCACAATTTAACGATCATCAACAGTCATGAACGCCACCGCCGTCGGCACGACGACGGTAACATCGTCGTCGCGCTCTCATTGTCCCTGTCCCTATCCTCGTATTATTATTACCATTGTCATGTGCTACTTTTGAATTTTTATGAAATAATACAATTCAAAAGTAGCACATGACACATTTATCAACAACACCAACAACATAAATTCTCTATTGTCACCGTCGTCGTCATAATTTATATCACCACCACCGTTTTTTTTCGAGATATCAGCTCTTTTTAAATTTCATACCAACTCGTTAAAATCAGCCATCTTTATGCGTCAAAAAAGCAGCCTTGCGCCGCATATAAGCAACACATCTTTATGCGTTGAACGCCGCCGCATAAACGTGGCGGACCTCTTTATGCGTTAGAATTCCCCGCATAGACGTGTTGGGCGCGTTTATGCGGCAACACCGCTATGTGGCGTAACAACCCAGGCCATTTTCATTTCAATATATGGCCATTAAATATTTGATGAACCGACCAGCTAAATACAATGTAGCTATATACTGTTGTGTAAATTTACTGCTAGTTACAATGTGAAATTCCTCAAAACCTGAAGTATATGCCCTCCTTTGCTTTTGGTAAAATATATTTTGGTAGTTTTTCAACATCTTGAAAACAGACAGACAGATAGACGGGATGGGTAAGATATTGCCGGATGATCACAATACCGGATGTCATAATTTGGCGTGTACCAGGTATAATATGGATAAAACGTGCCTATCACAAAACGATACAATGTTCCAATAGAGTTTTGGTACCGGTAAACAACATTGACCTGTCCGCTTGACCTTTTATTATGATTATCTATATAGGAGGATCCACCTAATACATGGGTAGTGTTAGGATTCGTGGTTAATACATAAAAGTGTACATTTCAAATTATGTAGTTGTGCCACCTTAACATAAATGTACTGGTCCATGATAACTATTTAAATAAAGGTCAAGCGGACATGTCAATGTTGTTTGCCTAGCATATGCTGTAGACAATTGCAATATAAACCATGAACACACCACATGAACTTAGATTAATCAGAAATTTTCCTCAACACCAATCACTGAAAAATGTTGTTGTGGCATAAAACTAGATTCATTAAAGAAACCAAACAACCAGCCCATCAAAATATTTAATATTTAATTGTGTACCTTTTAAATGTTCTTTTAGTGTATTGCAATCAAATACAAAAATACTCAAATGTAAGACTTTCTTTAGCTGTCTAATACAGTAGACTGTATAACGTTATAACTATGATAATTGATTTTACTATAAAGTGTTAAGTGGGTATAAATGTTAAGTTTTATGCTCGGACACGTCAATACTTTGTCTGTAGTTATATCAATCATAGTACAGACACGTCGAAAAGTTAACACTAAGCTGACACACTGGTCTGCCGGGAAGCCGAGATATAGATATTTAGTGACAGAAAAGTGGCAGAGATAAAAAAAAAACAGCTGCCAAAAAGCTGATAAGATATAGGTAACGGCGGGCCGAAATAAACTGTCGATTCGACACGAAACCTATGTTAATTTAGTTTAAACTTTGGACAGGGCCGTGCTATATATTGCAGTTTATAATTATTTCCTTTTCACTTTTCACAGAACTTACCTCAATCAAATGAAATATTTTAATTGAACTGTAAGAAAACGATTCAGGATATAAGTAACAAAATGTTTTATTTAGAACAGCTATAGCGAGAAATAAAATTTTCTCCATGAAAACATATAATTTTGAAAATCATATATAAGCTGAGAAAGAACTACAGTACAGACCTGTCGAAAGTTTAACACAAAATCAACGAATGAGTGCTGATATGACAGCTTATCTCTGCCTTTGTTAGCTATATCTCGGCAGTTTTCGGCGGATGTTATCAATCTCTCGACAGTTTTCAGTGGCTGTTATCAATATCTCGGCAGTGTTTGGCGGATGTTATTAATCTCTCGGCAGTTTACGGCGGCTGCTATCAATTTCTCGGCAGTTTTCGGCGGCTGTTATCAATCTCTCGGAAGTTTTCGGCGGCTGCTATCAATCCCTTGGCAGTTTTCGGCGACTGCTAACAATCTCTTGGCAGTTTTAGCGGCTGTTATCAATCCCTCGGCAGTGTTCGGCGGCTGCTATCAATCTCTCGGCAGTTTTCAGTGGCTGTTATCAATCTCTCGGCAGTTTACGGCGGCTTCTATCAATCTCTTGGCAGTTTTCAGCGGCTGCTATCAATCTCTCGGCAGTTTTCAGCGGCTGCTATCAATCTCTTGGCAGTTTTCAGCGGCTTCTATCAATCTCTCGTCAGTTTTCGGCGACTGCTATCAATCTCTCGACAGTTTTTGGCGGCTGTTATCGATCTCTCGGCAGCGTTTTGGTCACTTGCTATCCATATCTGAGGAACCCACCCACCACTCCCTCTAGTTAGTTCAGTGTTAAATATTCGACAGGTCTGTACTGAACTTATTTAAAATTTATGTGGTAAAATAAAACACAAATAAAATCTATTTGAGAAATTGGACCCTTTGAACTTTTCAAAGTTTTAATGTCTTATTTTAGCGGCGTAATATTTTACAACATTATTTTGACATTATAAATACTCTTGATTTCGATTTATGAACTATATATTATATCCGGACCCGATATCATTTCATTAAAATTAATTTTTAATAGGGCCATAAAAATTTACACATGAGAAGTCCATCTGTGAACATTACTTTGTCGCGAAAATCAAATATCCAATAAATTGTTTACGCACTGGCCCTGGTTTCACAATCATTCCTTAGCTAAGATTTTCCTTAACTTAAATTTAGCAAATTTTGATAATCTCTTTTTGGAACTGCAGTTGAATATTTGTGTCAAAACTAAATGCAGATGTTTAATTCTAGCAATTATCTTAAAATTATCTTAAAATCCTTAAGTTCTTGAATATCTTCAAAATTAACAAAATTATAAAGATTTTAAATTTTGCAAGATTTAAGTTAAGGAAAATTTTAGCTAAGAAATGATTGTGAAACCGGGGCCAGGTCTAAGTTTCAAAATAATTTCTTAACTAAGTTTTTCCTTAACTTACAGCTAGCATATTTGATACCTTATGAATTTTGTTAATTTTTCAAATATTCAGGAATTTAATTAAGGTGTCATTTTGAAGAACAGACGAAGCTTGTTACATATCGTGTTTTAATTTTGTCGAAACTTATTATATGTAGTACTATAAGATGTTGTTAAGATTTAAATTAAGGAAAATCATTGTGAAACTAGGACGTGGTATTGCTGTGGTTAAAATCTATTTCAGCTGACTCTAGTTTCACAATCAATCCGTAACTAAAATCTGAACTTAACTTAAATCTGACGAATTTTGACAACATTTAATGGTACTACAAATTAAAATACAGATATAATAACCTTAGTGATTTACAAAACGACATTTTAAAGAGTTGAATATCTTGAAAAGTAACAAAATTATACAGATTTCAAATTTTCCCTATTTTACTTAAGGGGAATCTTTGTTAAGAAATGATTACGGATTATGGAAGTTGTGCCTGAAGAACAGAATAGAAACACACGAGTCAATAATTGCAAATAACACTTCCCTATCGAAACCAATCCATGTCCAAACCAAGATCTCAAAACAAGTAAACACTCATTTTTTTTAATAAGACGTCAGTTCATTGTCGCCATGTTACAAGTTTCTTGCTTGGTGGTCAGAACAGTATTTTATATCCAACGATTAGAATTATTACGCTTGGTTTATGATCTGAACTGTCAGTTCTGGAATGGTTGTGTATACCGGAGTACCGTCGTACGAGAAAGTCACCTACTTATGACAAACTAACTGACAAAAAGACTCGTTTATGCCAGGTTTTCTTTAAGTACCGATAATTTTCGTGTAGACACGTGCATCACAAATATGACGTAAAGCATAAACATGCCAATCCATGTCTAAAATAACAATCCCAAATCAAAGTAAAAACTTTGATAAAAACTTTGAAAACTGGTAAACTGAGTTGAACATTGGAGCCTCCTCCAGGGAAAGAGGAATAATAGCATTTCCTGCATGTTTAGCTAGCTTCATTTGGACTGCCACGTGTGTTGCAACAAACTTGGAATCTTCACAATGTTTGTAGATAAAAAATATATATATAACACAATTAAATTAACTCTAAAAATCACATACATGTAATTATATACAATATTGTCAAACAGATCTACATTCTGGCATATTTTGTTGGTAAGCAATAGGCACAAATAGACCTACAATTGTCACCTTTATAAATAGATAAATAAATAAATAAATAAATAAAATACATATTTATACAAATTAATAGTCAAACCAGAAACGCATGATTGATGCATATGTATTCACGGTTCTTAAAAAGAAATCTGGGCCCCTGAATTTTACATATTTAAACTATTATTTTTACAACTTTGAGGACGGTGGCCCCCGACTCAAAATAGTTAAGCTTCATCCCCGACAGTACAGATATGCCGAAAGTTTATCACTGAGCTAAAACGAAAAAAAGTCGAAGGCCGGCTGTCGAAAGTTACAATGTAGACAGCTAGTGGTGGAAAAACAGACTAGAGTACCACCGATATGCTGCAGAGATAAATCTTACCAGTGGTCGAACCCGGTTCTACACTCATTAGTTAGCTTAGTGTTTAATCTTTCAACAGGCCTGTACTCTCGTCTCTTGGTTGGAAAAAACTGGACCAATAAAGGCCCTAGTTCTAGGTCCCAATATACCAAGCAATAGATGTACCAACGCCGTGGTTGTGGATCTAAATAAATGTTGTAGATGCAACAATGACAGAAAAAATCGCAACATACGTATATGATATCTTCACCAACACAGAAAAGATATTTTGTAAAACAAATTCTAATATAGTGATCGTTCATGAAATCTCCGCAACATAAAAAAAATCATCTTTAATTTGTTAAACCAGTTCTAGCATAAAGGTATATAAAACAAGATCAATATAAGTTTTCCGCAGTTTTAAAATAATTTAAAACATAAGCCGGGACATTTTTTTTGATTACGTAATTATAGATAAAATTCTATTGTTCTGTACACTATTTTCGGAAACTTAATCTTTACATTCAGACATGGTTTTTGTAATTTGTAATATACAATATCTATTATAACACACAGTAACATACAGTTCGGGTATGTCAAATGTTTAACATTAAGCTAACGAATTGGTGCCGAATCGACAGCCCATCTCGACCTCTCGTTAGCTTTATGTCGACAGTGCTATATAACCGTCGACATCTTTTCGATCTCTACATCTGACTTAAAAATTACTTGTATATCGGTCGTTCGGCAGCCTAGAATTCGACACGTTTTCGATAGCTTAGTGTTAAACTTTCGACAGGTCTGTACTGTACATGGTATGCAGTGTATCAGTATCACTATTATATACTTATCATTTACTTAGTGACCTACAGTTAGTATCTGGTAATTATACCAGTAAATCTTTTAAACTTCCCTTTGATGGACATACTTTTTTCACTCGGTAGCACCATTTATTTTTAGATTTAAACTGACTCTTTAGCGCTATAATCTCCTAAATGATTTTATAAAATGTTCATATCTAGAACGTAAACAATTCTAGTCCGTAAACAGTATTATTAAACTGTTTCAGGTGATTTAGTACATTTTACCAGATATTCCACAACTTTTTCCAGACAATATCGTAAATCATCCCAGGTAATTTCGCTATTTTGCTACATGATTACTTACTTTTGTTCAAACTATTGCCATATTTTTGTTCCAGGTAATTCGGTAATTTTATTCCAGGTAATTCCGTAATTTTGTTATAGGTAATTCGGTTATTTTGTTCCAGGTAATTCCGTTATTTTGTTCTAGTTAATTCAGTAATTGTGTGTTATAATTACTTCAGTTTGTTCAAGATAATTCTTTAATTTTGTTCTAGGTTATTTCCTAATTGTGTTCAAGGTAATTTCGTAGTTTTATTCCAGGTGATTCTGTAATTTTGTTCTAGATAATTCCGTGATATTATTCCAGGTAATTCCGCAATTGTGTGTTAGGCAATTACTTCATTTTGTTCACAGTGATACCATGATTTTGTTCAAGGTAATTTACTAAATGTGTTAAAGGTAATTTACGAATTGTGTTAAAGGTAATTCCGTAATTTTGTTCCATAATTCCATAATTTTGCTGTAGATAATTCCGTAATTTATTCCAAGTAATTCCGTAACTTTGTTCTATGTAATTCCGTAATTTTGTTATAGGCAATTACAAAAACTTTTTCCTTTAATTTCGTTTTAAAACATTTAGATGAAATCCTATAATGTTTCAAGTAAATCCGTAATTTTTCCAGGTAACTCCGTAAATTCCTTCAAACGACACTTTATATGTTTCATTTTGTAGTCTTATCAAATATTTCATTAGGAGATAGTTCACGGTCTCTCTCTAATGGCTTACTGGTTCTTATGTATCTTGCTTTTCCTGCCTCTGCATACGCTTTTAGAAAAGGCGACGATTCATCCATATTTACATCCGGGGCATTACGGTCCTGTTCCATACTTTGTCTTCTTTGAAACTCGTCCTTTCCTTTCTCTTGTTTCACAGAGTAATAACCGTCATTTATTTTCGTATCTTTTTCTGTAGTGGATTTTGATGTAACATCCGTTACCAGGGTAACTGATTTTTTACGTTTAAAGCTTCCGTCAGATCCTACCCTGTTTAAAGAAGAGTCAGTATTCATAGGTCTCTCTTTCATATCAGAGTTACGTAGAGAAGTCATATCCGTGTTTGTTATCTCACCTAAATCTGACGAGGACTGATCTATCGATGTGACAGTTTGATCATTTAAAGTTTGATTAATTTTACCTGTACTATTTAACTTGGTGTCACTGCGCATTGGCTCGTTAACTGTATTGGATTGTCCTGTTACAGGTGATTTCCCCGGTCGATATCGGCACTAGTTGATTTTGATGGAGAAGTATTTTTCAAATCTGGTTTGATATCGTTTACTTTCTCATGTTGTAACCTTCCAAGATATTCAATAATCATAAAAGCGTCGATATTTTCTTCATCGTCGTCGCCATTTTAATTTCCTTTAAGTTCATTTCCGTGTGGTGTTTTCTGGTATCAAATTGGTGTCTTTTATGCCGTTTTTCTGCATCTTTAAGTTGGAACACATGGAAATGCGGATGATGGAACTTCTTTTCTGGTCCCAGCAATGATGCATTTGCCGGAGATTTGTGGACTCCCATACGGATACGTTCCAAGTCCTTTTCAACAAGACGTTGTTCTTTATTTATCTGGTCAATTTTGAATTTGCATTCCGCTTCCGCGTACTTTTTGAAGTTTAGTTGCGACAGCTTTTCTTCCTGTTTGTTCTTTTGTCTGGCGGCTTCCGTTGATTTAAACTGGCGGTTTATTGCCCATTCATTCATGGTTGTAATTTTAGATTGTCAACTGAAGTACCTGAAATGACAGAATTAAAGAACCACACGGTAATAAAATAACAAAATGGTAAGAACTATATCAACTAGAACAGTCTCTTGAGCGACAAATGCTCCCGTACACAACTATACATTTATTGCCTTTGTGTGAGGGAGATATGAACATTTGTTCACCCGCAACGAGTCATATTTCCCGAGGGCGAAGCCCGAGGGAAATGTGACTTGTTAAGGGTGAACAAATGTTCATATCTCCCTCACACAAAGGCAATAAATTGTTTATTATACCGAAAGATAACCATGGCAATAAGAAAGACAGAAAGAAAGAAAATATTTAAAAAAAAGACAGTCTGAAAACATCAATCCTTCGCCGATTCGTTGTTTTTTCTCCTACCGGAACTCATCGGAGGCAAACGCTAGAACGTCAAGACCGATTCTCCATCGATGACGTCATACCATTGTGACGTCACGGTGTGTTCCGAAGAGGTAGGATATGATGTTTTCAGAGGGATACACGATGTTTTCTCCACCCTGATCACATGATCCAACGATCCAATCAAATTACAGATAGCATCGTATTTTTCTAATGAGGTATAATAAAATACCTAGACGGTCGGACGGACGGACGGATGGACGGATACTACATTTGGTATGCGAAACATCATCTCACGTTGGCTTACATTTGTGTCATGTTTGGTCAATATTTATGCATAGTCGTAGAACAATATGGAGCAGATACGATATTGAGAAGAATGGCCAGTGTGATTCCTATAAACCCCCTAAACTTCGTTTGCCGAGGGTGGGGGTGGTTGGGTGTGTTGATATGACCAGAGATAGCAGGTTAGCAGGCGAGGGCCATTAAAAAAAACGTCGGTCCATATCCTATCGAGAGGACATTCCATTACACTTAATAGTGCCCTGTATACGTACATAATATCTTTACTTGTTTTATTAAACCAAACCCAATCTGTTTCAAGCACGGACACCTTGGCACAGGCATGACACAAGCATTTTGTAAAGGGTTGTAACTCTTTGTCTGTAGCCCGCTCGGTCCGAGAAAATGTTGTGTATTGCCACGTTTATTTTCATCCACGCCAGTAGTTTTCACCACGTTATCTCCTATTACTCAATCAAATCAATTTTTACAAAACTGATGTTACGTCCAGCATTATGACTGGTAAAAATATTCCGTGTATATATTCGGACGTGATCTTTACTCACGTGGAGGGATCATTTTTTAAATTTGCTGTTTGAAGCATACGTGTACTTTGTTATTACAGGTATTAGAGAGAAGACTACAATTTTACTGCATTTTTTATTATCTTTTATTTAATAAGTAGGATAGGCTAGATTATAGACTGATATACAGAATACATTATAACACACACGAGACAGTTTATTAAACGCTTTCTCATTCATGGTTTACTAGCTAGGGCTACAGCTGAGGAGAACTTAAAAGAAAGACAAAGAACAGAGCTGGATGGTGTACCCTGGTGGAAGCTCTATGTGTTACCTGGATGGTGTACCCTGGTGGAAGCTCTATGTGTTACCTGGATGGCGTACCCTGGTGGAAGCCTTATGTGTTACCTGGATGGTGTACCCTGGTGGAAGCTCTATGTGTTACCTGGATGGTGTACCCTGGTGGAAGCTCTATGTGTTACCTGGATGGTGTACCCTGGTGGAAGCTCTATGTGTTACCTGGATGGTGTACCCTGGTGGAAGCTCTATGTGTTACCTGGATGGTGTACCCTGGTGGAAGCTCTATGTGTTACCTGGATGGCGTTCCCTGGTGGAAGCCTTATGTGTTACCTGGATGGCGTACCCTGGTGGAAGCCTTATGTGTTACCTGGATGGTGTACCCTGGTGGAAGCTCTATGTGTTACCTGGATGGTGTACCCTGGTGGAAGCTCTATGTGTTACCTGGATGGTGTACCCTGGTAGAAGCTCTATGTGTTACCTAACACAAAGAGGATATGTGGTATGTAGCTAGGACTGAGCTAATAATTACAACGGTGATTTGCAGAATATTTATAAGTCTAGATATTGAGCACCTGACCATTCAGCTTATCTAAATATTGCTTTGCGGAAAAAGTGAGTGTCACCTTTGTTTAGCAAACAACAGAAATTGTTGTAGAGCCGCTGAGTCTCCAGAGAGATCAAACCCCCAACCCTCGACATTGGTGATTTGTTATTTCTAATATTTGACTTTTTTACCTTGACCTATGCACATACCTTTGGTATGCGACACGTCGACTCATTAACTCTTTACGGTATATGTTTGCTCCAAGTTGAATCAAAATCCACCAATAGACATAGAAGATATAGATTTGGCTCGATATTTGGGTGGACAGGCAGACGGAATTTTCTTATTTCATTTGTTAACATTAACTGACAAAAGTTCGCGAATGATTTCTTAACTAAAATTTTCTTTAACTTTTATTTTGGGAATCATTTTCGGAGCTACAAATAATATTTTTTGTTAAAACCAAATATAAAAGTAATAGGCTTGAGGTGATCTTCGGAATATCTTAAAAAATAAAGAAAATTACCCCGATTTCAAATTTAAGGAAAGGAAAATCTTATTTAAGGAATATTTATGAAACTTTTGCCTGGCCTCAGTTTCACAATCACTTATACTAAGATTCTTCTTAACTTAAACCAGCAAAATTTCAAGTCCTAATCATTTTGTTACTTTTTAAGTTTATAAGATATTTAGAAACTTAAGGTGTCATTTTGAAGATCCGACACTTGTAGCTTAAAAATTGTATTTAATTTTGTCAAAAATGTGTATTAGTAGTTAAAAAAAATAAAGATTACAAAAAATGCTAAATGTAAGTTAGAAAATGAATTTCAAACTGAGGCCTGGCCCCGGTTTCACAATCATTCCTTAGCTTAGATTTTCCTTAACTGAAATCTTGCAAAATTTCAATTTTATAATTTTGATAATTTTCAAGATATTGAGGAATTTAAGGTGTCATTTTTAAAGATCACTTCTAGATTAAAACATTTGCAAAAATATTTATCAGTAGTTCTAAAAAGAGATTACAAAAATTTGCTAAATTTAAGTTAAGAAAAATCTTAACTAAGGAATGATTGTTAAACTGAAGCCTGATACATAAAACTCTTACATCTTAACTGGCAAACGATATTTCAACTTTTGACTGTAACCTCAACTGATAAATGTTTCAAATGATGTGTAAAATTTTTAACAACTAATCTGAATATCTGTATGATATTTACGTGACTTGACAAGTTAATTAGCAAGAATCTAGACCCCAAACATAGAACTGATCTAAAAAGGCTATATATAAATATACAGTTTTTACACAAGTGAATATAATCTTCAGTCATGCGATAATTCGATCAATCGATCAGTGTGTATTTCTCCAACGAAGTGTCTTACACTTAAAAAGATAATTTGTGAGCAGGAACTTATTTCAAGTTCAATTTATGATCAAAACTTGAATAGCACACCTGTAGCCTTACCTGGCGGTTTTATTCTATATAGAACTTAAACATGGATCTAAGGTATTTAAAATGTTAATATAAGTTTTGATAGTAATTGACGACGATAATTAAACAAAAATATTTATCAGATTTACATGTGATATAATATAGAATACGTGGTCTCTGTCGAACCTTGTCACGGTACGTGTCATAGAATTCAAAGTTAACAACGGCAAATTAATCAAATTATACACCCCGTCTTACACATTTTTCACGTAATTACCGTGCATGTTTGAACCTTCGTTATTAAAACGTACACATCCCCGTAACAAGGTCTATATATAAATAATAATGTAAGCTTTGGATTATATTGACATTTCATAGTTCATTTTAGACAGATGTAATATTAAAATCGCGGCAATGGAATTTATGTTATAAATTGGTGTTATATGAAATCAACGTTATACATATTGTGGATATATCTATGCAGATCTCGCTCTCTCGGTATAATGCGTCAAGTTTGACCTGGCCGTTTGACCTTTAATTTGAATATTCAACAGACATACCTATTGAGTAATTAAGGGGCTATATAAAGTTGATATGTAAGGATAGATGATAGTGATATTGGAAATCAGATGTTATGGTAATGAAACATGTTTTACCACATACCCACTGAATCTTACTATAGCGATACATTACATTTTCTCGCCATGTGATACAAAGGTCCGTATCGCACATGTGCAATATAATAAAGTTATACAGGGCTTTGGCAGGTCACACGGCCCCATGTACCCCATCAAAGATTTATGCGGCTCAGGGCGAAGGGTAAATTAATCTTTGACGGGGTACATTGGGCCGTGTAACCTGTCAAAGCCCTGTATAACGTTTTTGTCACCCTGCAAAGCGTTACCAGTTGGATCTTTTTAACTTCCATTTCGTAGAATCGAAACGGTGTTAAATAATTTTGTAAAATCAATGTTTGTTTTTTTTTAATTTACGACGGTATTAGTAAAATGTTAGCCAATGATGTTTAAACGAAGAGTTATCTGTTGTTTTTAATTATTTCTTTAGCAATTTTTCCAGTCAGGTATCAGATTTTTCGAATCAGATAAAAAATCAATATAAAATAGTTGATTGTAAATTCATTGACAGATTAAGCCAAAGAAAGCTTTTCATTTAGTTTGGTAGGGTATGTGATAAATTCAATACCACACATATGTGGTTTTGCGTATGTGTTACCCAAAGTACACAGTCTATTAGCCCAATCTAATATTCAAATTAAAGGTCAAACGACCAGGTCAAACTTGAGGCACTGTAGACCTGTATCGTGTATGTAGGCAGGTATCGTTATCACGGTACCTAACAGGTTTCCCACTTCAACTGCAAATTGATGAATAATACCAAGAAAAAAATATCTCATATTATCACTTAGCCAAGGTCCCCAATGCAGTAGAGTGTAGTTCATGAATGCTTCATACGTCAAAGGCACCCGTTTTGATTTTTATACTTATTTACGTGCCGTGCTACACTGTACTAAATTAATACGGGTATCTGAGACGTCTAACATTGTCGGGTAGAGTGCAGTGATGGTCAAGGTTTCTACAATACTTATAGTGGATTAGTTCTAGGAAGACAAAGTGGAGTCCTAGATTGGTTGGTTGGTTAAATGTTGCTTAACGTCGCATCAGCAATTTTTCAGCTATTCGCGACGAGAACTATCTTTTAATCTCTACGGATTAATCTATGAACAATTTTGTGTATGCATGTGAAGTGTGAGTGTTGTATGGTCTGCCTTGTACTAGCGCGCACTCAGGGCGACTTTAACGTGCTAGCTCACAGAGTCAGTACGCCGCAGACAAGCGTACCACTCCCCCAGTCCATTATACTGATACCAGGTAAATCAGTAAAGGCCAACGGCAAGGAAAATTCACTTTCCCACATGTGCTCCGAATTGAAGGTGAATTTTCCTTGCCGTTGGCCTTTACTGATTCACCTGGTATCAGTATAATGGATACCAGGTGAATCAGTGGAGTCCTAGAGAACCGGCTTATCCAGAGTAAATCACCGACCACCCCAGTCAAGGTTTCTTCACTTCATATGGTCGTTTAGTTCTAGGATAGTGGAGGAAACCGGCGTATTCATAGAAAATAAACGACCACCCAGTCAAGATTTTTACACTATTCAAGGTTAATTAGTTCTACGAAGGTGGAGGAAACCGGCGTTTCCACAGAAAATCAAGCCCCCCCCCCCCTATCAAGATTATTACACTGCTCACGGCGATTAGTTCTAGGAAAATTGTGGAAACAGGCTTATACTTTTTAAATCACAGACTATCCGGTCAAGATTTCTACACAACTGAAGGCGGTTAGTTCTTGCATAGTGAAGGAAACAGACGTATCTGGTATAAACGCCAGATTACCCAAAGGCATGATTTTTACACAACCAAAGATGGTTAGTTCTTGCATAGTTTGAGAAACCGGCTTATCTGGGGAAACTTACCAATTGTGGACTAGCGAACTGACCAATAATTTATTTCCTGACACTGGTATCTTTCAAAAGTTGGAGTTTTTGGAATCATAATAAAGTTCTTCTTGCCGATCCATCATATATGCATTTTAATGGCGTCCTTTAAAAGAGTCCTTAAAAACGATGGGCCATGTCGCGAGAGGCGTGGTACGTTAAAGAAACCCCTTGCATCTTGCCCTGAGCAAGCGCACTGTAAAGACAAAAATTTATGCCACTTCAACTATAGCTGCTGACGCCTAGATGTAAGTGAAAACACTCTTGCCCTGGGCTATAATCCCCATTCAATCAATCAAGAATTTTCAGTACCCCTATGTCTGTCATATTTTTATTAAATATTTATACTTACCGATTTATCCGTGTTTAAGTTTAGATCCGTTTGTTGATGTTCATGCTGTACTTTAATAATCTCTTATATTAAGGAATTGTTCATTTTGGCTTCATAATAAAACCTAACAAAAGAATTGAAATCATTCATTAACTCTTTACATTCAATAATTTATCAGACTTAAGTACTATCTATTCATACTGAAATTTATTTTGTTATATTCATACACAAATCTGATAAGTCATCAAATTCTTAATTGAATAGAAATATGTCCTGTTTATATGAAAAGCCTTCGGTAAATATACAATAATACACAATGTGCCTACTGCTGTATAAGGATAATGAGAGTTAAACTTGTTTGTCGTCACGTCATATACGATGTACATAATATCTCGTCAACAATTTCATCGTCGACATCCAAAAACGTAAAACATGTAAACACAACGTCACTTACACCAATGTCATGTTTCAGTTTACATATCGAGGTTACTTATGCCAGGTGACATGTTTCGATTTAAACGTTCATGCCTCGTCACTTTTCGGCAGTTGTCCTGTTTCGGTTTACGTGTTCATGGCACGTCACGTCACGTCACTTTCGACAGGTGTCATGTTTCGGTTTACATGTTCATATCACTTTATCAACGACAGGTGTCCTGTTTCGGTTTACATGTTTTCGTCACGTCACGTCCCGTCACTTTTGACAGATCTCGTGTTTCGGTTTACATGTTTACGTCACGTCCCGTCACTTTCGACAGATCTCGTGTTTCGGTTTACGTGTTCATGGCACGTTACTTCACTTTCGACAGGTGTCATGTTTCGATGTACATGTTAACGCAACGTCACTTACGTACGGTTTCCAGTTTCGATGTACATGTTCACGCAACGTCACTTACGCAAATTTCTAGTTTCGATGTACATGTTCACGCAACGTCACTTACGCAAGATTTCCAGTTTCGATGTACATGTTCACAAAACGTCACTTACGCAAAGTTTCTAGTTTCGATGTACATGTCCATGCAACGCCATTTACGCAAAGTTTCTAGTTTCGATTTACATGTTCACGCAACGTCACTTTCGAAAGGTTTCAAGTTTATATGTACATTTTCACGCAACGTCACTTACGACAGGTTCCCAGTTTCGGTGTAATGTTTACGTCACGTCACTTATTCCAGTATCATGTTTCGACGTACATGTTCACGCTATTCTCGAAATAAATGCCATTTGCATATTTCGCTGTACATGTTTAAGTTTTGTCGTCTCAACGTGTCATTGGCGCAAATAGTTATCTTCGTGTTTCGTCGTGATTGTACTCAAGTTATATCGCGATTTGAACACTGATAGGACTTTTTTACGACTAAACACTACGATAGGTTAGTTGCAAGAGTGCTCGTTTCTTATGTGGAAGTCAACCGGGGTATGACTAAGACTTGAATAAAAGTATTGAATGTTCTTCAGGCAAGCAGTCTGTATTCAGAAATGAAAATCACGGGTTTCTTTTGGAAAAGAACACCGATGTCTTGAGTTATTATAGGCGTGACACTCTAAAGAAACGTATATTTTAGTGCAATGCAAAGGTAAAAATTTCTCCCATTATACATATAGGTGGTGACGCCTCGATATAAGTGAAAAATTCTTGATTGGGGCGTAAAACCCTATTCAGTCAATCAATTTATATGGTCATTGAAAATCAATAAAATAGTCAAATCAGTTAAACGATAGTATTGATGTATTGATGTATTGATGTATTAGCTAAGGGAAAAGTCGCTGAAGTAAGCTGAAAACAGCCGGCTAAAACTGTCGTTTTACAAGATTGAATTAGAATCTAGCCCCAGTTTCACAGTCATCAATCTAGCCCCAGTTTCACAGTCATCAATCTAGCCCCAGTTTAACAGTCATCAATCTAGCCCCAGTTTCACAGTCATCAATCTAGCCCCAGTTTAACAGTCATCAATCTAGCCCGTTTCACAGTCATCAATCTAGCCCCAGTTTCACAGTCATCAATCTAGCTCCAGTTTCACAGTCATCAATCTAGCCCCAGTTTCACAGTCATCAATCTAGCCCCAGTTTAACAGTCATCAATCTAGCCCCAGTTTCACAGTCATCAATCTAGCCCCAGTTTAACAGTCATCAATCTAGCCCCAGTTTCACAGTCATCAATCTAGCCCCAGTTTCACAGTCATCAATCTAGCCCCAGTTTCACAGTTATCAATCTAGCCCCAGTTTCACAGTCATTACTTAATTGCGATTTTTCTTAACTTAAATCTAGCCTATTTTGGCCATTTGAATAAGAATTGTTGACAAATCTAAACACAAGTTTAATGAGCTTGACATGATTTACAACTAAAATATAACTTAAATATTTAAAAAAATTAACATTGAACAAAAATTAACGAAATTTTAAAAATACCAGGTTTAAGTTCAGGAATTGTCCCAGGTTCAAAATCTTTTTTAACTAGGATTTTCCAAAATCTGAATAAATTTGTTAATTTTCAAGATATTTTTGATTTGATATGTTCTATTAAAAATCATGGTAAGCTTATTACATATATGTTTTAATATTGTTAAAATTTTATATTTGTAGTATCATGAAATATTGCCAAAAGGTGAATAAATATTTTTGTAAAAACTAAATGCAGATGCCATAATCTTGATATAATCTTTAAAATGGCACCTTAAATGTCCTAATATCTGAGCAATTAATTCTTAATTTGCCAGATTTAAGTTAAGGAAAATCTTAAGTTAAGAAATGATTGTGAAACAGGGGCAAGGCTGTATAATTCCCTATATGAATAACACTGTTATCTACGCCAATATGTTTATATTAACCAAAGGGAGATTACTGTTATAAATCTTTTTTAATAAGTAAAACATAAATCATTTGATCGACTGTAATGTGACTTTAAATGTTAGAGTAAAAATATTTTGCGTTCTTTATTGGTGGTCAACGGAAATTTATGTCACTGTGAATCAAAACAAATCAGTATTATTTTTTTTTTTTCATTTTCATCACGTCTTGTTATTCTAGAGAATTTACGCGAAATGAATAGTGGGGAAACTTTTTAAACATTTTATTTTAAAGATAAC
This sequence comes from Anadara kagoshimensis, assembly GCA_021292105.1. Lineage (NCBI taxonomy): Eukaryota > Metazoa > Mollusca > Bivalvia > Arcoida > Arcidae > Anadara > Anadara kagoshimensis. Next base: position 40,721,367 of record CM037859.1, on the reverse strand, counting down.
GGCACTGATCACAATAAATTAAAAACGACCTTTATTCTGTTGAATTCCATGATCAGTGACTGATTTAGCAATTCAATATTATTAGTCTAAAATATATGATTTTTTTATTTTGAAGATATCTTTATTGACTATAATCCAGAGATAACTTGTTCTGTTCATTAAACAATGACAGATTTAGCCATTGAATATTCCTTTATTAACAATAATAACTGATGATGTATGTTTATGTTGACAACATATCTGCATATCCATGTAGTACAGGCCTGTCCAAAGTTTTACACTGAGCTAACGGAAATTAGCCAAAGCTAGGCTGTCGAATGGCCGAAATATAGATAGCTAGGGGCCGAAACGCTTCCGTGGGATAGATAGCAGCTGATCTACCAAAAGCTGTCTAGATGCAGCTGAAAAGGGGGCAAGTTGAGCTTCCGATAATCCGTAAGCTAAGTGTTTCACTTTGTCTGTACATGTCCTTTGCATGTATGCGTCCTGACATATACCCCGACTTATGTCGTCAAATGTCAGAGTGTATTTTTAAGTTAAGTTAAAGACGTTATTTTGTTAACAATAAGAACAAAACAAGGAGATGTTTTACATTGATAATTATATAAACTGGTCATGGTTGACCCCGGTTAATGAATCTAAATTGTGCTACTCAATATCTAATATTTAAAGATAAATTCCATTAAATATTTTACAGTCTTCAAATAGTCATCTAGTTTTAGCAATGTTTTTATTATTATTATTATTATTAATAGTAATAATAAAAATTTATTTTATTTAAAGGTCACATATAAATAATTCAATGTTCACATACACATAAAAACTTAATAAAAAATTTTATATCCGGTCACATGTGGCCTACGAGACACTACATATTATATCTATAATTAAAATACATGTAAAAATTACAACAAAAATTATCCATGCCAATTAAAACATTATTGTTAATATTAATATTTTGGTAGAAACACATATCGTTGTACAATAAAGACATCTCAAAAGCTAACGGATCAATGCCTAATTAACTGTCCATTTCGGTCCCTATTTGGCTATATATCTAGATCTGGACCCAGTTGCTCGAAGCTTGATTAATTTAATCAGTGGTTAGCTTAAAATTAAAATATGAATAAAATTAAAATATCACTATGGAATTGGTATTTTTATTTCATTGTGCTCAAGTTTGATGGAATGTTTATTTTATTTTCGACATTTCAACATTAAGTTCACAATTTATTTGGAATTATGCAACATTCTAATTTTAACTAATCAAGCTTCGAGCAACTGACCCCTGCTATATATCTCCCGGCTGCTGTTCAGCCTTTTGGTATCCATACCTCGGTCACTCGGCAGTCGATCCGCGACTAATATTCTTTAGATAAATGTTACAATTTTGACAGCGCAATGCTGTATATGACAATACTGCAATATTAAATATTACGAATATATTTATACTTGTAATAAAAATTTTCAACGAATACTGAAATATTAACCCAATGAACAATTTTATTTGCTTTCATCATTTTCATATTTTAGCTGGCGTGTCACATTTTTACGGCCTCGAATAGGTTCAAACAGCTACGTTAGCTAGGCTGGTAGAGTTGTCGCTATGTATGTTGCAGGTTCTGAACTCGAGGAATAAAATAGGTAGTGATTGTTCTTTCGCCAAGCACTCAGAATTAAGAAATGAAAGTCACATGGTCGTTCGGAAGAGACATTAAAATAATATAAAAAAGATTTTTAAAAAAATCACTAATACATATTATTTTGTTTCAACAATAACAAACCGTAATACAGAAATTATATATACAAACCTTCACGACATACCAAGTCCACAGCTTCCTTCAATGTTAAAATAATCCGTAATACGAATAAACTTAATGCAAAAACAAATATCGTTTGATGCCAAAAATTACCTTTTATCAAGATCAAACTGTTTGGAAGCAAACTTCTAGATTCCACCGTAGACTAGGGTACACAATACTAACTACTTATTTACAGTTAGATAAATAACATTTATAATAATGACTAAGTATTTAATTTGATAAAATCAGTCACATTGCATAAACTAAGTTAATGGGCCAAACTTTATTTGTGAATGTAAATTTAATGAGGAAATGATGAGGGCATGTGTAATTATAGACGGTACTGGTAACTATTCTAACTGAACATCGACGACAAAATCAATGATAAGGGCATGTGTAATTATAGACGGCACTGGTAACTATTCTAACCGAACACCGACGACGAAATCAATGATGAGGGCATGTGTAATTATAGACGGCACTGGTAACTATTCTAACCGAACACCGACGAAGAAATCAATGATGAGGGCATGTGTAATTATAGACGACACTGGTAACTATTCTAACCGAACACCGACGACGAAATCAATGATGAGGGCATGTGTAATTATAGACGGCACTGGTAACTATTCTAACCGAACACCGACGACGAAATCAATGATGAGGGCATGTGTAATTATAGACGGCACTGGTAACTATTCTAACTGAACACCGACGACGAAATCAATGATGAGGGCATGTGTAATTATAGACGATACTGGTAACTATTCAACCGAACACCGACGACGAAATCAATGATGAGGGCATGTGTAATTACAGACGGCACTGGTAACTATTCTAACCGAACACCGACGACGAAATCAATGATGAGGGCATGTGTAATTATAGACGGCACTGGTAACTATTCTAACCGAACACCGACGACGTAATCAATGATGAGGGCATGTGTAATTATAGACGATACTGGTAACTATTCTAACCGAACACCGACGGCGAAATCAATAATGAGGGCATGTGTAATTATAGACGGCACTGGTAACTATTCTAACCGAACACCGACGACGTAATCAATGATGAGGGCATGTGTAATTATAGACGATACTGGTAACTATTCTAACCGAACACCGACGACAAAATCAATGATGAGGGCATGTGTAATTATAGACGGTACTGGTAACTATTCTAACTGAACATCGACGACGAAATCAATGATAAGGGCATGTGTAATTATAGACGGCACTGGTAACTATTCTAACCGAACACCGACGACGAAATCAATGATGAGGGCATGTGTTATTATAGACGGCACTGGTAACTATTCTAACCGAACACCGACGACGAAATCAATGATGAGGGCATGTGTAATTATAGACGGCACTGGTAACTATTCTAACCGAACACCGACGACGAAATCAATGATGAGGGCATGTGTAATTATAGACGGCACTGGTAACTATTCTAACTGAACACCGACGACGAAATCAATGATGAGGGCATGTGTAATTACAGACGGTACTGGTAACTATTCTAACTGAACACCGACGACGAAATCAATGATGAGGGCATGTGTAATTGTAAACGGTACTGGTAACTATTCTAACTGAACACCGACGACGAAATCAATGATGAGGGCATGTGTAATTATAGACGGTACTAGTAACTATTCTAACTGAACACCGACGACGAAATCAATGATGAGGGCATGTGTAATTATAGACGGTACTGGTAACTATTCTAACTGAACACCGACGACGAAATCAATGCTGAGGGCATGTGTAATTATAGACGGTACTGGTAACTATTCTAACTGAACACCGACGACGAAATCAATGATGAGGGCATGTGTAATTATAGACGGCACTGGTAACTATTCTAACTGAACACCGACGACGAAATCAATGATGAAGGTATGTGTAATTATAGACGGCACTGGTAACTATTCTAACTGAACACCGACGACGAAATCAATGATGAGGGCATGTGTAATTATAGACGGTACTGGTAACTATTCTAACTGAACACCGACGACGAAATCAATGATGAGGGCATGTGTAATTATAGACGGCACTGGTAACTATTCTAACTGAACACCGACGACGAAATCAATGATGAGGGCATGTGTAATTGTAGACGGTACTGGTAACTATTCTAACTGAACACCGACGACGAAATCAATGATGAGGGCATGTGTAATTATAGACGGCACTGGTAACTATTCTAACTGAACACCGACGACGAAATCAATGATGAGGGCATGTGTAATTGTAGACGGTACTGGTAACTATTCTAACTGAACACCGACGACGAAATCAATGATGAGGGCATGTGTAATTATAGACGGCACTGGTAACTATTCTAACTGAACACCGACGACGAAATCAATGATGAGGGCATGTGTAATTATAGACGGTACTGGTAACTATTCTAACTGAACACCGACGACGAAATCAATGATGAGGGCATGTGTAATTGTAGACGGTACTGGTAACTATTCTAACTGAACACCGACGACGAAATCAATGATGAGGGCATGTGTAATTATAGACGGCACTGGTAACTATTCTAACTGAACACCGACGACGAAATCCATGATGAAGGTATGTGTAATTGTAGACGGCACTGGTAACTATTCTAACTGAACACCGACGACGAAATCAATGATGAGGGCATGTGTAATTGTAGACGGTACTGGTAACTATTCTAACTGAACACCGACGACGAAATCAATGATGAGGGCATGTGTAATTATAGACGGTACTGGTAACTATTCTAACTGAACACTGACGACGAAATCAATGATGAGGGCATGTGTAATTATAGACGGCACTGGTAACTATTCTAACTAAACACCGGCGACGAAATCAATGATGAGGGCATGTGTAATTATAGACGGTACTGGTAACTATTCTAACTGAACACCGACGACGAAATCAATGATGAGGGCATGTGTAATTATAGACGGCACTGGTAACTATTCTAACTGAACACCGACGACGAAATCAATGATGAGGGCATGTGTAATTATAGACGGCACTGGTAACTATTCTAACTGAACACCGACGACGAAATCAATGATGAGGGCATGTGTAATTGTAGACGGTACTGGTAACTATTCTAACTGAACACCGACGACGAAATCAATGGTGAGGGCATGTGTAATTATAGACGGTACTGGTAACTATTCTAACTGAACACCGACGACGAAATCAATGATGAGGGCATGTGTAATTATAGACGGTACTGGTAACTATTCTAACTGAACACCGACGACGAAATAAATGATGAGGGCATGTGTAATATAGACGGCACTGGTAACTATTCTAACTGAACACCGACGACGAAATCAATGATGAAGGTATGTGTAATTATAGACGGTACTGGTAACTATTCTAACTGAACACCGACGACGAAATCAATGATGAGGGCATGTGTAATTGTAGACGGTACTGGTAACTATTCTAACTGAACACCGACGACGAAATCAATGATGAGGGCATGTGTAATTATAGACGGCACTGGTAACTATTCTAACTGAACACCGACGACGAAATCCATGATGAAGGTATGTGTAATTGTAGACGGCACTGGTAACTATTCTAACTGAACACCGACGACGAAATCAATGATGAGGGCATGTGTAATTGTAGACGGTACTGGTAACTATTCTAACTGAACACCGACGACGAAATCAATGATGAGGGCATGTGTAATTATAGACGGTACTGGTAACTATTCTAACTGAACACTGACGACGAAATCAATGATGAGGGCATGTGTAATTATAGACGGCACTGGTAACTATTCTAACTGAACACCGACGACGAAATCAATGATGAGGGCATGTGTAATTACAGACGGTACTGGTAACTATTCTAACTGAACACCGACGACGAAATCAATGATGAGGGCATGTGTAATTGTAGACGGTACTGGTAACTATTCTAACTGAACACCGACGACGAAATCAATGATGAGGGCATGTGTAATTATAGACGGTACTAGTAACTATTCTAACTGAACACCGACGACGAAATCAATGATGAGGGCATGTGTAATTATAGACGGTACTGGTAACTATTCTAACTGAACACCGACGACGAAATCAATGCTGAGGGCATGTGTAATTATAGACGGTACTGGTAACTATTCTAACTGAACACCGACGACGAAATCAATGATGAGGGCATGTGTAATTATAGACGGCACTGGTAACTATTCTAACTGAACACCGACGACGAAATCAATGATGAAGGTATGTGTAATTATAGACGGCACTGGTAACTATTCTAACTGAACACCGACGACGAAATCAATGATGAGGGCATGTGTAATTATAGACGGTACTGGTAACTATTCTAACTGAACACCGACGACGAAATCAATGATGAGGGCATGTGTAATTATAGACGGCACTGGTAACTATTCTAACTGAACACCGACGACGAAATCAATGATGAGGGCATGTGTAATTGTAGACGGTACTGGTAACTATTCTAACTGAACACCGACGACGAAATCAATGATGAGGGCATGTGTAATTATAGACGGCACTGGTAACTATTCTAACTGAACACCGACGACGAAATCAATGATGAGGGCATGTGTAATTGTAGACGGTACTGGTAACTATTCTAACTGAACACCGACGACGAAATCAATGATGAGGGCATGTGTAATTATAGACGGCACTGGTAACTATTCTAACTGAACACCGACGACGAAATCAATGATGAGGGCATGTGTAATTATAGACGGTACTGGTAACTATTCTAACTGAACACCGACGACGAAATCAATGATGAGGGCATGTGTAATTGTAGACGGTACTGGTAACTATTCTAACTGAACACCGACGACGAAATCAATGATGAGGGCATGTGTAATTATAGACGGCACTGGTAACTATTCTAACTGAACACCGACGACGAAATCCATGATGAAGGTATGTGTAATTGTAGACGGCACTGGTAACTATTCTAACTGAACACCGACGACGAAATCAATGATGAGGGCATGTGTAATTGTAGACGGTACTGGTAACTATTCTAACTGAACACCGACGACGAAATCAATGATGAGGGCATGTGTAATTATAGACGGTACTGGTAACTATTCTAACTGAACACTGACGACGAAATCAATGATGAGGGCATGTGTAATTATAGACGGCACTGGTAACTATTCTAACTAAACACCGACGACGAAATCAATGATGAGGGCATGTGTAATTATAGACGGTACTGGTAACTATTCTAACTGAACACCGACGACGAAATCAATGATGAGGGCATGTGTAATTATAGACGGCACTGGTAACTATTCTAACTGAACACCGACGACGAAATCAATGATGAGGGCATGTGTAATTATAGACGGCACTGGTAACTATTCTAACTGAACACCGACGACGAAATCAATGATGAGGGCATGTGTAATTGTAGACGGTACTGGTAACTATTCTAACTGAACACCGACGACGAAATCAATGGTGAGGGCATGTGTAATTATAGACGGTACTGGTAACTATTCTAACTGAACACCGACGACGAAATCAATGATGAGGGCATGTGTAATTATAGACGGTACTGGTAACTATTCTAACTGAACACCGACGACGAAATAAATGATGAGGGCATGTGTAATATAGACGGCACTGGTAACTATTCTAACTGAACACCGACGACGAAATCAATGATGAAGGTATGTGTAATTATAGACGGTACTGGTAACTATTCTAACTGAACACCGACGACGAAATCAATGATGAGGGCATGTGTAATTGTAGACGGTACTGGTAACTATTCTAACTGAACACCGACGACGAAATCAATGATGAGGGCATGTGTAATTATAGACGGCACTGGTAACTATTCTAACTGAACACCGACGACGAAATCCATGATGAAGGTATGTGTAATTGTAGACGGCACTGGTAACTATTCTAACTGAACACCGACGACGAAATCAATGATGAGGGCATGTGTAATTGTAGACGGTACTGGTAACTATTCTAACTGAACACCGACGACGAAATCAATGATGAGGGCATGTGTAATTATAGACGGTACTGGTAACTATTCTAACTGAACACTGACGACGAAATCAATGATGAGGGCATGTGTAATTATAGACGGCACTGGTAACTATTCTAACTGAACACCGACGACGAAATCAATGATGAGGGCATGTGTAATTATAGACGGTACTGGTAACTATTCTAACTGAACACCGACGACGAAATCAATGATGAGGGCATGTGTAATTATAGACGGCACTGGTAACTATTCTAACTGAACACCGACGACGAAATCAATGATGAGGGCATGTGTAATTATAGACGGCACTGGTAACTATTCTAACTGAACACCGACGACGAAATCAATGATGAGGGCATGTGTAATTGTAGACGGTACTGGTAACTATTCTAACTGAACACCGACGACGAAATCAATGGTGAGGGCATGTGTAATTATAGACGGTACTGGTAACTATTCTAACTGAACACCGACGACGAAATCAATGATGAGGGCATGTGTAATTATAGACGGTACTGGTAACTATTCTAACTGAACACCGACGACGAAATAAATGATGAGGGCATGTGTAATATAGACGGCACTGGTAACTATTCTAACTGAACACCGACGACGAAATCAATGATGAAGGTATGTGTAATTATAGACGGCACTGGTAACTATTCTAACTGAACACCGACGACGAAATCAATGATGAGGGCATGTGTAATTATAGACAGCACTGGTAACTATTCTAACTGAACACCGACGACGAAATCAATGATGAGAGCATGTGTAATTGTAGACGGTACTGGTAACTGTTCTAACTGAACACCGACGACGAAATCAATGATGAAGGTATGTGTAATTGTAGACGGCACTGGTAACTATTCTAACTGAACACCGACGACGAAATCAATGATGAGGGCATGTGTAATTATAGACGGTACTGGTAACTATTCTAACTGAACACCGACGACGAAATCAATGATGAGGGCATGTGTAATTATAGACGGTACTGGTAACTATTCTAACTGAACACCGACGACGAAATCAATGATGAGGGCATGTGTAATTATAGACGGCACTGGTAACTATTCTAACTGAACACCGACGACGAAATCAATGATGAGGGCATGTGTAATTATAGACGGTACTGGTAACTATTTTAACTGAACACCGACGACGAAATCAATGATGAGGGTATGTGTAATTATAGACAGCACTGGTAACTATTCTAACTGAACACCGACGACGAAATCAATGATGAGGGCATGTGTAATTACAGACGGTACTGGTAACTATTCTAACTGAACACCGACGACGAAATCAATGATGAGGGCATGTGTAATTATAGACGGTACTGGTAACTACACCAACCGAAATAAAAGGTAACTACGCCAAGTGAACACCAACGACGACGACGACGTAATAAAAGGTAACTACGCCAAGTGAACATCAACGACGACGGCGACGAAATAAATGGTAACTACGCCAAGTGAGCATCAACGACAACGTCGACGAAATAAAAGGTAACTACGCCAAGTGAACATCAACGACGACGACGACGAAATAAATGGAAATTACGCTAAGTGAACACCGACGACGACGAAATAAATTATAACTACGCCAAGTGAACACCAACCACGACGATGACGAAATAAATGGTAACTACGTTATGTGAACACCAACGACGACGGCGACGAAATAAATGGTAACTACGCCAAGTGAACATCAACGACGACGAAATAAATGGTAACTTCGCCAAGTGAACATCAACGACGACAACGACGAAATAAATGGAAATTACGCCAAATGAACACCGACGACGACGAAATAAATGGTAACTACGACAAGAGAACACCAACGACGACGAAATAAATGGTCACTACGCCAAGTGAACACCAACGACGACGAAGAAGTCAATAAAACCGAGCACCTGTATTCGAGGCTGACGTAGACCAAACCTACTTAGTTTATTAGAACCCTTTGTTCTGTAGTTTTGGTATATAAATATCTTATCTTCTGATGCTATCGTGCTCGGATTAAAATATTAAAGTTTACATGACAAATTACATATTGTACCTCTCTCTCTCTCTCTCTCTCTCTCTCTCTCTCTCTCTCTCTCTCTCTGACATTGTTCGTATATTTATTTGGACGTGAAGATTTACACACTCTTTCGTGCAGTGTTCGTTCATGTATTTGTTCAGTCTAAATCTTCATCTTAATCCAAATCTAAAATCTGACCCATAAGATAAATAAATATAAAAAGAAGTAATAATGAAACTTTAATTTACTCATATCGATGATATAAACACACTGACTGCATAGTCAATATGTTTCAATATTTTCTTACAAGTTACAACCTCATATGTCTAGTAGAAGACACAATAAATCGCACCCGACAATGTGGACCCAGTTATCTCCCGTTGTACATTCCAGACGACAAAAAACTTTCCAAGTGTTTTAATTTTTGTTAGACTCAAAACAAACTGTTTTGATTTGAAAAAAATCTATTGTTACTGTAGATATATATATATATATATACTTCATGTCTTTGTAACCATTTTGTCTGCTAAACAAGGGATTAACAAGTTCTGAAAAAGCTTCACAAAAACATTGTGTGTGGTTTTAGGACACAAAAACAAAAGGTTGAAGGTAAAGGACCGGGATGCCAAAAACATTTCAGCTGTGAGACAGCAGTCACATATTAGTTTTTGAGTCGGAACAGAGTTGGTAGTGGTACTACCTCTATTTCGCATAAAACTGTTTACATATACTCGTGAAATAAAAAATGCAAGATTATTCTTTATCCTTATTATTTTACACAATTCTTTACTGAATAGTTAATTTGATTTGGTTATGCGATGTTGGGCCTATCAAGTACCTGTTGTTTTGAATTAAGAATTCACCTTAAAACCTACCAACATGGGGCCTCGAGTTGTCCTGCTGCAATATAAGGTTACGCTAAGTGGTAAGAGGAAGGACAAAGTGGTTCCTAAACTTGATCCCGATACCTTGTCGCTGTTAGATTGAGATGAATTACTTAAAGAGGCGTTTTAACGTCGTAAGATATTTCCGACATACCATAACAAACCCTCCCTAAATCTGTCACTTTCTGTTACTCAAGCATCAGAAAATTGCTCTCCAATACGTTTCTTTACACGCTGTCGTCCATCGGACCAAAGAAACAAAAAGGGAGACTCGTCAGGGAACAACATAAGCCGCGAATCAAAGGGAGACTCGTCAGGGAACAACATAAGCCGCGAATCAAAGGGAGACTCGTCAGGGAACAACATAAGCCGCGGATCAAAGGGAGACTCGTCAGGGAACAACATAAGCCGCGGATCAAAGGGAGACTCGTCAGGGAACAACATAAGCCGCGGATCAAAGGGAGACTCGTCAGGGAACAACATAAGCCGCGGATCAAAGGGAGACTCGTCAGGGAACAACATAAGCCGCGGATCAAAGGGAGACTCGTCAGGGAACAACATAAGCCGCGGATCAAAGGGAGACTCGTCAGGGAACAACATAAGCCGCGGATCAAAGGGAGACTCGTCAGGGAACAACATAAGCCGCGGATCAAAGGGAGACTCGTCAGGGAACAACATAAGCCGCGGATCAAAGGGAGACTCGTCAGGGAACAACATAAGCCGCGGATCAAAGGGAGACTCGTCAGGTCAGGGAACAACATAAGCCGCGGATCAAAGGGGGACTCGTCAGGGAACAACATATAAGCCGCGGATCAAAGGGAGACTCGTCAGGGAACAACATAAGCCGCGGATCAATTTAGGCACTTAATGGCCTTAAATGTAACTAACACAACCATAATTACCGTTCCTGGGCACCGTTACCGATCATGAGTGCCGTCAGCCAAGCAAACTTCAGTTCAGGTTTAGAGATGCACTAGTGTTAAATTCGCGCCGATTAGATTAAGCGACTACCTAACTGACCAAGTTCAGATATTATTATCAATATTGTATATGACAAGTTATCGCCCTTCGATCGTGATTTTTTTATACTTTTACTCGAATGTTTAAGATACTTACACGTGTTCAACATCTCTCTCTCTCTCTCTCTCGATCGAACTTAAACAGTACTGTAACCAGTGGCGTAGCAAACGAAAAATCAATGTGTATGCTTAACGGTTGTCTAAATTGTGTGCAGGCCCGAAGTGCCTGAATTGAGGGGACGAAGTCCCCGAAACACTAGGGTGGTCCGGGGGCATGCTCCCCCGGGAAAATTTTATTTTAAGAAGTCAGGAAACGCGTCCTCCTGCTCTCTGGGGAGTTAATTATTTGACCACTTTTACTTAAAAAAACGGAAGATTTTGCTGATAATTTGTATTAACATGCTGCATTGTTAGTCTAAAAAATGTCATTCATGTTGGTCAATCAGGATGTTATAGTAACATGTTAATAGTCAGATAGGTATCGACAGCGGGAGTGTTCCGGAGTTGATTATGTAATGTTGCCTGTTGCCGAGTACATATGCTTTTTCAGTTACAAATTTCTGTCTTTTATTTTAGCTCATTTTTTATTGAGACAGATCATCAAAGAATTTCAGATTAAAATAAAACAAGACGGAATTTTTTTTAACTTTTCTAGATTTTTGAAGGCTAAATTTTAGTGTATGCTCAAGCATACAAGCATATATGTACGCTACGCCACTGGTAACGTCAAGATCCAATTATTGCCATTCACATACATATATGTTAATTTCCCCCCAGTGTTAACGTTATTGTACTTTTATCGTTTTTAAATGACCCCACTCTGTAACTATTTCTTGCGACATGAAACCCAAATCATTTAATTAAAAAGAAGCTAAATAGCAGTACAGTCAAGGTGTATGGATTAGAAATTGTTGATGATTTTGGCAACACAATTTTAACTTAAGCACACTTTTTCAACATCTCTGACAACATTTTTAAAACGACCGAACATCTACTCATGAATAAATTAATTCCAGATTTTCCAGTCTTACTAAATTTGTTATATTTTTCCTGATATTTAGAAATATCAGATGTTTATAAAGATCAAACCGTTCCGCACAAATATTATTGGACACTGATTATGTGGTAAATTGGCCCCAGTGGTCCATAGTGCTATCGGGGCTTAAACAGGGCCGAAATATCTGTATATTTACTCATAGCTGGTATGTAAAATATTCTGGTCATTTATACACCCCGGGGTTGATTGGTAACGAGAAAACAGAAGTTGATTTGACATAAACATTAAGCAGTATGATTCTAACACAGCCAATAGTCCACAGTGAGCCAATGGTTGCAACCCCAATTGACGGATCGCCGGTCACGCCCTCTATGTTCCGACAAAGAGTGGACAATTCGGAACATTGTGGGCGTGGCCGGCGATACGGTCACGCCCGCAATGTTCCGACAAAGGCCCGGTATGCTTGAATTGAACACAAAAAGAATGAAAATTTGGGCTAATTTGTGCTAAATTGTTTAATGACTTCACTGACACTAGTACGTCATTCGTTGCCTTGACGCTACTTTTGGTACCGTGATGGTGACAAGTGTCGGAACATTGTGGACGTGGTCGGCGAAACGTGAATTAAGTTACTTAAGATAGAATTGGTGGAAGAAACTGAAGTGTCTGGAAATCACCAGCGACATTTAGCAAGCGAAGCGACATTCAGCATGCGAAGTGACATTCAGCAAGCACAGCGACATTCAGCAAGCGAAGTGACTCAACAAGCGAAGTGACTCAGCAAGCGAAGTGACATTCAGCAAGCGAAGCGACATTCAGCACACGAAGTGACTCAGCAAGCGAAGTGACATTCAGCAAGCACAGCGACATTCAGCAAGCGAAGTGACTCAGCAAGCGAAGTGACATTCAGCAAGCACAGCGAAATTCAGCAAGCGAAGTGACATTCAGCCAGCACAGCGACATTCAGCAAGCGAAGCGACATTCAGCAAGCGAAGTGATATTCAGCAAGCGAAGTGACATTCAGCAGCGAAGTGACATTCAGCAAGCACGGCGACATTCAGCAAGCGGAGTGATATTCAGCAAGTGAAGTGACATTCAGCAAGCGAAGTGACATTCAGCAAGCACGGCGACATTCAGCAAGCGAAGTGATATTCAGCAAGTGAAGTGACATTCAGCAAGCGAAGTGACATTCAGCAAGCACAGCGACATTCAGCCAGCACAGCGACATTCATCAAGCGAAGCAACAATCAGCAAAACAAGTGACATTTAGCAAGCGAAGTGACATTCAGCAAGCACAGCGACATTCAGCAAGCGAAGAGACATTCAGCAAGCGAAGTGACATTCAGCCAGCACAGAGACATTCATCAAGCGAAGCGACAATCAGCAAAACAAGTGACATTTAGCAAGCGAAGTGACATTCAGCAAGCGAAGTGACATTCAGCAAGCGAAGTGACATTCAGCCAGCACAGCGACATTCAGCAAGCGGAGCGACATTCAGCAAACGAAGTGATATTCAGCAAGTGAAGTGACATTCAGCAAGCGAAGTGACATTCAGCAAGCGAAGTGACATTCAGCAAGCGAAGTGACATTCAGCAAGCGAAGTGACATTCAGCAAGCACAGCGACATTCAGCAAGCGAAGCGACATTCAGCAAGCGAAGTGACATTCAGCAAGTGAAGTGACATTCAGCAAGCACAGCGACATTCAGCAAGCGAAGTGACATTCAGCAAGCGAAGTGACATTCAGCAAGCGAAGTGACATTCAGCAAGCGAAGTGACATTCAGCAAGCACAGCGACATTCAGCAAGCACAGCGACATTCAGCAAGCGAAGCGACATTCAGCAAGCGAAGCGACAATCAGCAAGCGAAGTGACATTCAGCAAGTGAAGCGACAATCAGCAAGCGAAGAGACATTCAGCAAGCGAAGTGACATTCAGCCAGCACAGCGACATTCATCAAGCGAAGCGACAATCAGCAAAACAAGTGACATTTAGCAAGCGAAGTGACATTCAGCAAGCGAAGTGACATTCAGCAAGCGAAGTGACATTTAGCCAGCACAGCGACATTCAGCAAGCGGAGCGACATTCAGCAAACGAAGTGATATTCAGCAAGTGAAGTGACATTCAGCAAGCGAAGTGACATTCAGCAAGCGAAGTGACATTCAGCAAGCGAAGTGACATTCAGCAAGCGAAGTGACATTCAGCAAGCACAGCGACATTCAGCAAGCGAAGCGACATTCAGCAAGCGAAGTGACATTCAGCAAGCACAGCGACATTCAGCAAGCGAAGTGACATTCAGCAAGCGAAGTGACATTCAGCAAGCGAAGTGACATTCAGCAAGCACAGCGACATTCAGCAAGCACAGCGACATTCAGCAAGCACAGCGACATTCAGCAAGCACAGCGACATTCAGCAAGCACAGCGACATTCAGCAAGCACAGCGACATTCAGCAAGCGAAGCGACATTCAGCAAGCGAAGCGACAATCAGCAAGCGAAGTGACATTCAGCAAGTGAAGCGACATTCAGCAAGTGAAGTGACATTCAGCAAGCGAAGCGACAATCAGCAAGCGAAGTGACATTCAGCAAGCGAAGTGACATTCAGCAAGCGAAGTGACATTCAGCAAGCGAAGTGACATTCAGCAAGCACAGCGACATTCAGCAAGCGAAGCGACATTCAGCAAGCGAAGCGACAATCAGCAAGCGAAGTGACATTCAGCAAGTGAAGTGACATTCAGCAAGCACAGCGACATTCAGCAAGCGAAGCGACATTCAGCAAGCGGTGACATTCAGCAAGCACAGCGACATTCAGCAAGCGGAGCGACATTCAGCAAGCGAAGTGATATTCAGCAAGCGAAGTGACATTCAGCAAGCGAAGTGACATTCAGCAAGCACAGCGACATTCAGCAAGCACAGCGACATTTAGCAAGCGAAGTGACATTCAGCAAGCTAAGCGACATTCACCAAGCCAAGTGACATTTAGCAAGGCAAGTGACATTCAGCAAGCGGAGCGACATTCAGCAAGCACAATTCAGCAAGCGAAGCGACATTCACCAAGCGAACAGATATTCAACAGGCGAAGTGACATTCAGCAAGCGAAGTGAAAAGCGAAATAATACAAAATATTGTTTGTTTGTTGGTCTTACCTCTTGTCACATTCAAGTTTATTGCTGTCTGTAACAACCGTTAACATGGCGTTCTAGATCACTCAGCCACCAGGTCCACTAAATGATTCCAGAGATAAATTAATCTGAAGTCTGTTTACCTGTCCATGTATTGTGTCTTATTTGAAGTTAAAGCTAATTTTAGCATAGCCTTTTGGAAACCTAATGTATTTTTTATATTTCTTCATGGAAATTCCGAATTTGTTTTGAAATTTCTCAAGATCTCGCGAGATCCCGCCTGCCTTCGACTGCCAAAAAACTGCCACAAACGCAGTTATTCAGATAGTAGTTCACCAGTAAATAACAATACCATTAATTCATTTGATGATGTTCAAACACAATGTAATGTTATAACTACTGAAGTCAACATGTTACTGATTTTTGTATCGACTATTTTCCGTAAATAACGTATTGAGATTGTAAAAGATAAACCAGTTCCGCTTATCTACCGAGGTTAATCCAACGGGGTCAAACTAATTGATCAAAGAGAGGGAACTAATACAAAGATAAGAATGACACAGTGCCTTTGATACGGCAAAATTATCCTCTTATAACATGTAAAAAAAACCCTCTTTTATCAAGCTAGAACACAAACCATTATACTGCAATTGTTAATTCATTTGCGACGTCATTTAGTCTGAAGAAGCAAAATCGAAATCATTGAGGTAATATTCACACACACACACACACAGAGAGAGAGAGAGGAGAGAGAGAGAGAGAGAGGGGGGGGGAGAGAGTTGAATAAGGAATTCCATCTTAAATCTCACACCTTCCTGTACATAGTAACAAAATGTGTACAGGTTATAACAACAAAATATAGTTTTGTACTAATAAATTTATTACTACGCACTAGGCAGATATGTTCCGCGGAGGGACATGAGATTTCGTTCCCCATGCAATTATCTCTCGTAGCAAAGCAATAAAATTTGGTATCCACGCATTTGTATTTCGCACCGACACAATAATAATTCATACGTTTAAAGATTTTAATTAAAAACCTCCAGGGAACATAAAGGAATTGTGTAGCATACCGGTAATTTACGCTCAAATCGAGATTCGTTCGTTAATATGGAGACACTTAGTTGTGGGATGGTTGAGGAAACAAGACTACCCGAAGAAAATGATAGACTTAACGAACAAGCGAACTAACAAATGTTTGCATATTTGAAGGATCTGTCCGAGTGTAGAACATTAAGGAAATCGATTTATTATCTAAATTATAGTTTAATTTTAGGATGATTTTAAAATATATATCCCTTGTTTTGATCTCCTGGCCATTAGAAAAATCGTATCCTTGAGATCTTCTGTCGCCTTTTCCGTAAGAAATCCAAGTCAGTTAATTACATAGACAACTTGTTAATAATGATTCACTCGGGGTTTGTTCTATACAGTATTTCCTGTCAAAGTTTCTCAAATCATTTTAACAACGATTTCCCATTAACATAAATTAGACAAATCTTAATCTACAGTGCAGGGAATTCAGGGTGTCATTTTGAAGATAAAGGTATGCTTATGCATTGTGTATGTTTGTTCATCAACTTTGTATGTTTGTTCAGTTGATGTAATGTTTCAGTTTTTGTTAAAATCTGTTTAATATATATGTTAAGGAAAATTAATTAATGATGGTGAAAATGAAGTCTGTCTTGTATTTACAATATTTAGATGAACCTTTTTGTTTTCACATTTGAGGGTACGAAGACCGAGATGGTTCATTTTAGTATAATAAATGTTTGTATGGAATACTTCATTGTTTCAAAGTACTGATTCGTATATACGAGATTCTTAATTCGTTATTTCAAATTCCTAATTCCGGCGTTTTAACTATCGGTCCTTGAAATCAGAGAGATATCCCAACTTCAACTTGACAAGTCCAGTATATAACATCTTTGGCAATATAGTTAATATAATATATAATAAATAATCAGAATATACCACGGGTAAATATTGATTGTTTCAATTCTAACATGTCTTACATAAAAAAATGATTGAAATAAACATTGCAAACTATTTCTTCGGAAGTACATTTTACTATTTATTTGCAAAAAAAAATCTATCGAAGCCGTTCGACTGTAGAGATTACCTATATTGAAATAAATGATATGTACAACCATTCTTCGCGACACAGCATGAACTAAGACGAATCACAGCCATGCGTTATCGTTTGTTATACCACGACTATGTTTCATATGAAGGAAAAAGCAGGTCATGTTTGAATACAAATTAATTTAATATTTTAGTTTTTACTAGTTAACTCGTGTCAATCTTTGAGTCACTGGACCAGTTACTATAATTCCTTAAGTGAGGTTTGCCTTGACTTAATTAAATCTGCCAAATTTTGACAATATTTTAGTGTATTACAATTAAAAAGTCAACCAAATCAGAACACAGATATAGCAAGATTAGGATAATCTACAAATCCATGAAGATCTAGAAAACTACAAACACAGATGTAGCAAGATTAGGATGATCTACAAATCCATGAAGATCTAGAAAACTACAATCAGAACACAGATGTAGCAAGATTAGGATAATCTACAAATCCATGAAGATCTAGAAAACTACAATCACTCGGAACACAGATGTAGCAAGATTAGGATGATCTACAAATCCATGAAGATCTAGAAAACTACAATCAGAACACAGATGTAGCAAGATTAGGATAATCTACAAATCCATGAAGATCTAGAAAACTACAATCAGAACACAGATGTAGCAAGATTAGGATAATCTACAAATCCATGAAGATCTAGAAAACTACAATCAGAACACAGATGTAGCAAGATTAGGATAATCTACAAATCCATGAACATCTAGAAAACTACAATCAGAACACAGATATAGCAAGATTAGGATGATCTACAAATCCATGAAGATCTAGAAAACTACAATCAGAACACAGATATAGCAAGATTAGGATGATCTACAAATCCATGAAGATCTAGAAAACTACAATCAGAACACAGATATAGCAAGATTAGGATAATCTACAAATCCATGAAGATTTAGAAAACTACAAACACAGATGTAGCAAGATTAGGATGATCTACAAATCCATGAAGATCTAGAAAACTACAATCAGAACACAGATGTAGCAAGATTAGGATAATCTACAAATCCATGAAGATTTAGAAAACTACAATCAGAACACAGATATAGCAAGATTAGGATAATCTACAAATCCATGAAGATCTAGAAAACTACAATCAGAACACAGATATAGCAAGATTAGGATGATCTACAAATCCATGAAGATCTAGAAAACTACAATCAGAACACAGATGTAGCAAGATTAGGATGATCTACAAATCCATGAAGATCTAGAAAACTACAATCAGAACACAGATGTAGCAAGATTAGGATAATCTACAAATCCATGAAGATCTAGAAAACTACAATCAGAACACAGATATAGCAAGATTAGGATGATCTACAAATCCATGAACATCTAGAAAACTACAATCAGAACACAGATGTAGCAAGATTAGGATAATCTACAAATCCATGAAGATCTAGAAAACTACAAACAAAGATGTAGCAAGATTAGGATGATCTACAAATCCATGAAGATATAGAAAACTACAATCAGAACACAGATGTAGCAAGATTAGGATGATCTACAAATCCATGAAGATTTAGAAAACTACAATCAGAACACAGATGTAGCAAGATTAGGATAATCTACAAATCCATGAACATCTAGAAAACTAATTCAGTTTTTAAATTTGACAATTTAAACTTTAACTAAAGAATGATTGTTATACTGGGACTTCACTTGGTCCTTGAACTTTTGAATTTATATTTATATATTTACAATTCCATTATTACTACTTCGATTACACTTTAATTGTCATTATATGTTATCAGCCGATAACAACAATAGTACCCGCCTGCATATATAATACATTCACACCCGTATGCGTTCATTTGTCAAAATCACCTGCATATATAATACATTATATTTACATTTGTACATTATATAGACTCGTCCATGTTTATAAACACTCTGCCAAAACTATATTGTGCAAATTTAATAGCATAATAATTATGTAATACGTCTCAGACTGCCCATGAACTCCCGTGTAAATCAAGCATTTTATCGAGAACGGGAAAGGGTTAACTATCCGATTACGTCACGTTACGTTTGATTGGTCAGCTTTTTCAACCTAAGCCGAGGTTTCTATCCTTATGTGGGAAAAAAGGCTGTTCCATCAATCCCGTATGCTTCTCGGAATTTTGGATATAATAAATTATTTTGGCCATAATTATATTTATTTCTGTCATGCTTACAATATTTTAATGATTGTAAATACGAAATAACATTCTATTTGAGTGTATTCATTCGGTATTATGAATGAGAGTCAGGAATAGCATATTCAGTGAACTGCTTATTTACAATCACATGCCGGAAAGCTGCAATAATTAATTTCATTCAAGATTCCGACAAACATACGGGATTGATGGAACAGCCTTGCTCCAAATAATGATAATTACGTCGGGACTAGACTTGAATACCGACCAGTCAAACGACGTATGACGTAATAGGATGACATTCTGTGACGTAATCGGATAGTTAAACGTAATTAGAGGTTATGACCCCACACTGTATTCAAGAGCAATTGAATGCCAGTAAAAACAAATATGTTCATCTAAAGAAGGTCAATTTCAATTATAAATATATTCTATTTGAGTACTGGTTTACTTTAAGTGAGATCAAGAAATATCATTTGATACCCAACACTTGAAGACACTATTACATATACCCGACGGGGATGAGTTTAATATCGTGTTGTAGCTTAAATTTGTGATTTATACAGGTACAGTACAGACCTGTCGAAAGTTGAACACGGAAATAACAAACAGTAGTAAAGGTGTCGTTTTGTCGAGATATGGAGAGCAAGTAGCTGAAAAGCTGCCGAAAATAGCAGGTGACAAAAACCTGTCGAGATGTAGCTAACAACAGGCCGATTTTAGCACCAATAGTTAGTTTAGTGTTAAACTTCCGACAGGTCTGTAATGAATAATAAGGGGTAGACTGAATTAGGTGATGTGGTACAGTTTAAACACATATACAAGTATATGTGATCTTTAACAACCTATAATCTTGTATGCCTCAATAAAGTAATAAAGATAAAGATAGGTTTAAAACAAAACAACCCATACACATCGATCAATAGTATTACAGGGGAACGTCTGACCGGGTGAAGAAGGTATGTAAGACACTGACCAGGTAAAAAAGGTAAGTCTATTATATTGGTAAATTTTAGCGATGTTTTATTTATTTGTCGGGAATTACGTAATTGTAATATATTTTCATTTGCTATGTTCCATTTAAATTTAATTTTGAATCATATTTCACTTCAAACAGTGTTTTATTACGTCGTTCGTGGATTATTAACATAGTCATCCATGACCAAATCACAATCCCCCAAAAGAAAAGTAAAATCTTTAAAAACTGTCAAATTACAGTAAACATGTGAATTTCCCCGGGGAATTTAGGCTGACCGGGTTGCTCCGTAATGGTTACTACCTCCTCTCTAGCTGGCCTCTAGCTGGAGGGCGCGGTGGCCTAATGGATAAGACGTCAGTCTTCAAATCCAGGGTCTCTCACCGCTGTGAGTTCGAGTCCCGCTTGGACCACTGTGGGAAAGTGAATTTTCCTTGCCGTTGGCCTTTACTGATTTACCTGGTATCAGTATAATGGACTTGGGGAGTGGTACGCTTGTCTGCGGCGTACTGACTCTGTGAGCTAGCACGGTAAAGTCGCCCTGAGTGCGCGCTAGTACAAGGCAGACCATACAACACACTCGCACTTCACATGCATACACAAAAATTGTTCATAGATTAATCCATAGAGATTAATAGCTGAAAAATTGCTGATGCGACGTTAAGCAACATTCAACCAACCAACCAATCTAGCTGGCCTCGCCCACGTGACCACCTGTACAATTAAAACTAAGAATAAAACAGTGACATGAAACTATGGGACCGTTTTTAATTTTGAATAATATATTCTTTTTTTAAACTGGACAGGCAATAAGAACGTCTGAAATCTTAAAAATTGGGCTTTAGTTAAAACGTGCATTTGGAAGTTAAGGGACAACAGATAAACTATTTTATAAATACGTTAATTGACTTATGAAGAATATAATAGTCATTTTCCAAAATCAAAGTTGTTGTCTGTATAACGCATGCGCAAACACGAAGCGCTTGCTAAAACCGCCCTTCCATTGGTCCTAGTTTAGTTGTTACTGAAGTCAAATTATATTATCATTTTTCTGTATGTCTGATCAATAGACCACCAATCTATGAATCTCGCGGAATTTAAGCAATTTTACGAACACGTTGCTTGACAACGAAGTTTCGTTCCATTATTTCAGATCACGTGCTTTTAGACTAGGCACATTTTCAGAAAAGACGTCGTTTTAAAGAGGAAGAGGCATTTTTTAGTAAAAGCAAACCATGTATCCTTCTTACTTAATTTGGGTGTGCCGAGTCCGAAAATGGCGGATACCAAGCTGAAAAATTGCTCTAAGTAGGTCAAAATTTAAATACAAAATGGCCGCCAAAATCAAAATCCATTTTTGCATGAAAGTTGATATAGAAGTTGTTTTGGTGGCAACAAACAACCATTAATCAAAGATTGTAATACTTCAAGGCTTACTTGGGTGTTAATGAACAGAAAATTTAAACAAAATACCCATGGGCCTTATTGCTCACCTGAAAACATTTAAAAGATACTGAAATTTTAGGGGCAACACCACCTTCGTTGATTATCATACACAAAATTTGCTACGAAGTAAGATCTTGGCATGTTGATTATTTTTGCAACTTTGTGTTGTTATCTATTTATAATACTCTTTAAAAAATATGGTCAAAACACAAATTCGCAAAACATTATACTCCAGGGGTAACAACTCCTCTATGGATCACCGTATTCTTACAAACATTGCTACTTAGTTTGTCATGTTCATTATTTTTAATGTCTACTTTATATAACACTATTAGTTTTCTAGTCAATAGCCACACAACCAGCACAATTTGGGAAAAAATCAAGTATTTTTTCAGGGCAATAACTCTGTAAAAAGGGGTTTGATATTTATGAAATTAAATATCTGGCATGCCGGTCAGCCTTCGTCTCAGGTGGCCTGGCGACAAAGATCATTATGAAAAAATGTATATATTTGACTCATAAACGAATTCGAAGTCCACATGTTTAATTTTAGCCTGTTTTAAAGGTTTTCGCTTTTGGTTTTGGATTGTAATTTGAACATAGGTCTGTATGTTTCTGTTTAATTCAATGAATTATGTATGGCACATAACATGCTGAAACATTGATATATGTAGTCTAGAGTGTGAATGAAATAGCTTACAAAATTGAAGCCTGTGTTTGCACCAAATGCTTAAGACTTTTTCTTTTTTGCAGTGGAAGAGCAAAGTAAATGTAACTACACTAGCCTTCCAAACCTATTTAGGGGTGCTAAGTCATCACCGAGAAACTCTAAGCTGACTATTTGCTAAAAAGGTGAACTTGCACTACAAAATGTTGATGTGAAGTTTGATATTCAATTATAGCAAAGGTTATACTGCATTTTATTTTATTAAAACTGGTAAGAAGTAAGAGGGCTGAATAATATACCGTGAGCCTTCTGTTTAAGGAGATTAGCGCCGATGTCCCTTTGCAACCCTTCTATCCCCTAACTATTTAAATCCATGTATCCGAAGACCAGTGTAATTTTGTAAGTTAATATCAGCAAGGTAATACTCTAAAATAAATAGGACTAGTAACTTGGCAAATGTAAAAAATGGTGAAAGAGCAGGATCCAATATCTGCACAAAAACGGTTAGGCACCTAAGGTTATTCATACTGATATGATAGCAACATGCCCCTACAAAAGTGGGTGGCGGATTATGAACAGGACAAGCAGAACATTAATGATGACCCCAGTCATAGAAGGTATGCCACAGTTGCAACCCCAGAAATGGTCGATAGAGCTTCGTTTTCATTCCATTCCATTCATGGTAGCCGAAATCACCATTGGTTGCTCATTTTTGAGAAATATTTTTCTTTCAAAAACAAAAAAATTGTTTTTGCAAATCTGTAAAAACAAAAATACTCTAAACATTTTCACAAATTTTGAAAGTTTGGCCACTAATCATTTTAAAATTGTGGAAACATAGATAAAAACCATAGTATTGTTATGACTAACAGGTGAGTTACAGAAAATATAAGGGCAGTGAGTTGGCATTTCACAGGGAACAGTACATTCTTTTCTGACATCTTGCAATAAGAAAGCTTATGGTCTGTTAGGATTCTTGCACAGAAGCACACAAGATGCACTTTGTCGCGTGTTAATCTAAACATTTTAGTGGTATATCCTGCTAGCTCCCATAAGAGCTTTGTTTCTATGGAGGCAAAGCGGGACATGATTTCATCCCTGAGCCCAATTAACAGTCTAAACAATGGAATCACTCTGGTTCATCTCCGCCAAAGAAGGCAGAGGAAGACTGTTCCATCACCACAGTTAACTTAGATACTGATGGTATTCTGATAGTGCATGTAGATTATTTCCAAAAGGGACAAAAAATAAATGGCACATAATTTGTACAGTAAAACCTCTCTAAACCGGACAAGCTCCGGACCATACATTTTGTCCGGTTTAGGGAGGTGTCCGGTTTAAGGAGGTTTTGAAATTTTAACCTAGCTTATCTCCCCTTCACTTAATGTGATAAATGTCAGAGAAGCCATAATCAACAACACTGTACATATTAAGGTATTACAGGATATGCTATATGTAAAAGCTCTGTTTGAATTGGTTTTAAATCACCTTTAATTCACTTTCTTAATAGGATTCTAATTAGGATACTAAAGGCAAACGGCACTACCTATATCAATCCCTGACAGGACAACAATAGTGTTGACACCTTTCCAGTCTCCTTGATCCATAAGGTGTAACTGGATGATAATTAACAAAATAACTGTATCAACTATAGATAATTAGATAAGATTATATAGAAGTGCTTATCTTAAGTAACTGTGTCAATTAATAAGTAAATTAATGAACAAATTTAGATTAGAAAGAAAAATCACAAAAAGAAATAGAAAAAAATATATAGATGAAAAATATTTAAAATATAAATACATGAGGGATAAAATTAAATACCAAATATTTTAAATAAGAATGAAAAATAATTAAAAAAACTTATGATTTTTAAGTGTCCATAATTGAATATTATTATAAATCTGTTAAAAACTAATATATTTAAATAAGGAAAAAAACAAGTAATTAAAAAAAGCCAAAATGTTGTCCGGTTTAGAGAGGTTCAATTTTAAGGATATAAGCAACTTGGGACTAAAAAGTTTGTCCGGTGTCCGGAATAGAGAGTGTCCGGTTTAGAGAGGTTCTTGTTAGTTGAAATAAAGAAGGATAAATTCGGGACCAAATATTTTGTCCGGAATAGAGAGTTGTCCGGTTTAGAGAGTGTCCGGTTTAGGGAGGTTTCACTGTATTACTTTTCAGGCGATTACGGAAAAATATTCAACTCAAGTGTTGTGGAAAACTCAGTGAAGGTGTCTTGGTCCACTGACACAATTCTACCATTGCCTTGACTGCAATTAACGATTGTGGCTTTAAATTTTAAATTGAGTGGCCAACCTTTTGCTTAAGCTTGCACGTCAGTCTTGCTATTTACATTACCCAGTTTTATAGTGAGTATTCATTGGAGGACTTTCTGAATTTTCAAGAAAATGAATTATTTAAAAGTTGCATTGAGCTCCTGGCAAAACTGTATAGAGACTGATACTATGTTGTAAAATAATGCAATATTACCATCAAAATTCAAACCACTACATATGAGATTCACAACGTATCAATCGCTATATGTTTTTAAATAATGGTTGTGATTCTACCTATTTAAGCTATATCATTCTTAAACGTTTGACGCATGATGACATAGTAATTATACTTGTGGCAAACTCTGTATAAAAGAGTGTTATCGAATATGCTCTTTTGCATTTCAACCACAAGTTTCGATTTTGACTGGTAATTCCACACCATGAGCAGTATTTCAGTATGGTTTGGTTATGAACTCAATTTATTAGTCATGTAGATTTATCAGTGTATTATGCAAAAGGCACACATAATAAACAAACACTTAACTATAGCCACCACTTTATTTTTAGAAATTGTTTTAAATTTGGTTTAAGCATTTATACTTCGATTTAGCCTTTTTCATTTTAATGCAACAACCCAAAGTCTGCAAGTTATGCTTAAATGTCACAAAGTACCATCTTTTGCTAAAACATGGAACTTAAATAACACTAAGAAATTATATTCCAATAAATTTAAACAGTCCCCATTTTGTTTTCGGAATTATGGGTTTAAATTTTAAAAGCTCAAAATTTTACTTGGTATTCGTCATTTTTGAAATACAGCAAACTCGAATTATGTCAAATTAAGCATGTTGCCAACTTTTTCTAAAAATTGAAACCCCAAGTAACATTTTTGCATTAGTTCACTATAAGTCACCATTTTGTTTTTTGAATTATGGGTTCAAGAACTCGTTATTGAGCTTGGTATCCGTCATATGTGAATTCGGAATCCTCAAATCATGTTAAATAAGTCATGTTACCAACTTTTACTAAAATATGAAACCCCAACTAACATTTTGCATAGGTACACCATTAATTTTAGCCGCCATTTTTTTGGAATTATGGGTAAAAAATTCAAAACTGACCTTGGTATTCATCATTTTTGGAATCGGCATCCTCGAATTGTGTTAAATAAATCATGTTACCAACTTTTACCAAAATTTCTCAACCCAAGTAACATTTTTTTGCATTGTAACCATTAATTTTAGTCGCCATTTTGCTTTTGGAATTATGGGTTCAAAACTCAAAATTGAGCTTGGTATCCGTCATTTTTGAATTCAGCACCCCCGAATTATGTTAAATAAATCATGTTACTAACTTTTACCAAAATTTGTCAACCCAGTAACATTTTTTGCATTTGTACACCATTAATTTTAGCCGCCATTTTGTTTTTGGAATTATGGGTTCAAAAACTCAAAATTAAGCTTGGTATCCGTCATTTCTGAATTCAGCATCCTCGAATTATGTTAAATAAATCATGATACCAACTTTTACCAAAATTTCTCAACCCAAGTAACAATTTTTGCATTGGTACACCATTAATTTAGCCGCCATTTTGTTTTTGGAATTATGGGTTTAAAAACTCAAAATTGAGCTTGGTATCCGCCATTTTTGAATTCAGCACCCTCGAATTATGTTAGAAAAACATGTTACCAACTTTTACTAAAAAATGCCGCTTCAAGTCACATTTTCTGAATTTGTTCCTAGTCTATTTGTCCTTTGCTATGTAACACTGAATTCAAATTTACTTCTTCAATGTGAACGTAATTCTGGTTTAGGGAATGTTAATTAAAATGCTATTCCTCTGACTACAATTAGTTGATATTTGGAATCGTTTAAGAGTACAAATTATAAAAAAACGTATGCGGCTCATTTTATAGTTTAAAAAGTGCACTGAGAAACATATGTTGCATCGATCTATGGTTTTAAAACTCGACAATAATACAGAAGATAAGTTATTAGTGATTGGCACTTGAATATTAAAACTACGTCTACTTTAGGGGCTTATGTTGCAGAGTGGTATAAATTGTGCTCCTGCAGAGGACGGCGACTCTCGCCGCATATGTTCGAATCCAACTCGCGACATT
This sequence comes from Anadara kagoshimensis, assembly GCA_021292105.1. NCBI lineage: Eukaryota > Metazoa > Mollusca > Bivalvia > Arcoida > Arcidae > Anadara > Anadara kagoshimensis. The sequence goes on along the minus strand of CM037859.1, from coordinate 40,693,707 downwards.
CCCTAGGGTGGGGAAGTTGTCAGTTCGGTTGTTTTCTCCGGACAGTCTGGTTTCCTCCACAATCCCTGAACTGGGCACCCCGATATAAGTGAAAGAATATTACAAAAGAACTCCTACTGCTCTATATCTATTTTTACCATAGAATAAAAATATAACGTTTTGAAATCGCTCCCTAGGATTCAGAATTTGCGTGCAACGTCATAAAAAGGCAAATTTGACACCATTTGATGTTAAAAAATTGAGACTATGAGTATTGGATTATTTTTCTTTCATTTCGTTTCCACTGTACCCCGTGGTACCACAAAACGCTTTAAGATACGGGATAGGATAAGTTCACGATTTTCCTATAAAATCGACGTTATTCTAGAATATTACGTCATAGTTTTATCCACATATCATTCGGCAAAAACGAGCACATGGAACTCTGCCGATCGAATCTCAATTAATTGAAATAGTACTTTCTTTTTTTTCTATTCCAGGAGAATACATATACCGGGAAATATGATCAAGTTCTACATTTATGCAACTTTATTTCTTGCTGCTGCATACTGTAAGTTGAATATTTTTATTTTTGTAGTGGTCCAAGCACTACTGATGAGGAATTGTTTTCTGAAACGGCCGTCTAGTGCTGTAAAATTAAGACTGGTATAATATGTAACTAACACAATCTGTAAAAACATATGTCAACCGGAACTCAATTCTGTAATGTCAAACTATAAGGAATCTGAAAGTATCGTCAAGAAGTCAAAATGATTTTACTATTTCCGGTTAAAACATATTCAGCATGATTAGAATTAACCTGAAATAATTGAATTCACAAAACTGACGACAATACCCGGGTACAAAATCGACATGGTTTCTACGGAAGCGTATTAGGGCCACATTTTTAATTTACTTTTTTTTATTTTTTACACTTTAATCTGTAAAATTTACACTTTAATCTGTAAATTTTACACTTTAATCTGTAAAATTTACACTTTAATGTGTAAAATTTACACTTTAATCTGTAAATTTTACACTTTAATCTGTAAATTTTACACTTTAATCTGTAAAATTTACACTTTAATCTGTAAAATTTACACTTTAATGTGTAAAATTTACACTTTAATCTGTAAATTTTACACTTTAATCTGTAAATTTTACACTTTAATCTGTAAAATTTACACTTTAATCTGTAAATTTTACACTTTAATCTGAAAAATTTACACTTTAATCTGTAAATTTTACACTTTAATCTGTAAAATTTACACTTTAATCTGTAAAATTTACACTTTAATGTGTAAAATTTACACTTTAATCTGTAAAATTTACACTTTAATGTGTAAAATTTACACTTTAATCTGTAAAATTTACACTTTAATCTGTAAATTTTACACTTTAATGTGTAAAATTTACACTTTATTCTGTAAAATTTACACTTTAATCTGTAATTTTACACTTTAATGTGTAAAATTTACACTTTAATCTGTAAAATTTACACTTTAATCTGTAAATTTTACACTTTAATCTGTAAAATTTACACTTTATTCTGTAAAATTTACATTTTAATCTGTAAAATTTACACTTTAATCTGTAAAATTTACACTTTAATCTGTAAATTTTACACTTTAATCTGTAAATTTTACACTTTAATCTGTAAAATTTACACTTTAATCTGAAAAAATCCCGGCGATTTTTAGTTTAGATTCCATTATTAGGTCATGGATCGGGAGTATTTAATCGGGGAGTATATCAAACGGGGACTTAGATATAGTGAAATAATAAAATGTTTGGAAGAAATACATGGTCCTCATATACAGGTTTAACTTTATTTCTAAGGTCCCATAGTTGGTCTTTATATAAAGGTTTTACTATATTTTGTAGGTTCAATGGTCCTCATATATACAGGTTTAACTTTATTTCTAAGGTCCCATAGTTGGTCTTTATATAAAGGTTTTACTATATTTTGTAGGTTCAATGGTCCTCATATATACAAGTTTAACTTTATTTCTAAGGTCCCATAGTTGGTCTTTATATAAAGGTTGAGAACTCTTAAGGTGTCTTCGTGAACGCCTCTTCTCCTTAGGAATGAATCCATGCTTCTTTCTACAAGATGTCAAAATAAAGTGTAAAATTTACAGATTAAAGTGTAAATTTTACAGATTAAAGTGTAAAATTTACAGATTAAAGTGTAAATTTTACAGATTAAAGTGTAAATTTTACACATTAAAGTGTAAATTTTACAGATTAAAGTGTAAATTTTACAGATTAAAGTGTAAATTTTACAGATTAAAGTGTAAAATTTACAGATTAAAGTGTAAATTTTACACATTAAAGTGTAAAATTTACAGATTAAAGTGTAAATTTTACACATTAAAGTGTAAATTTTACAGATTAAAGTGTAAAATTTACAGATTAAAGTGTAAATTTTACACATTAAAGTGTAAATTTTACACATTAAAGTGTAAATTTTACAGATTAAAGTGTAAATTTTACACATTAAAGTGTAAAATTTACAGATTAAAGTGTAAAATTTACAGATTAAAGTGTAAAATTTACAGATTAAAGTGTGAAAATAAAAAAAGTAAATTAAAAATGTGGCCCTAATACGCTTCCGTAGGTTTCATACATAATTTTCAGATTATATTTATAGTCTTTAAATCTGCCGTCAATTTTTCCAAGCCTTTTGCTCATAATGAAGAAAGGGTTCGGGTGACACAATACATAAGACATAATTATGTTATGGTAAAGTATTTTTGTGTGCGATTAATATTTCAAGCACATGTTGCTTTATGGGTCACTTTGGTTATAGTCAAGTACCTTCTTTGCTGGTTGCCTTCGTTATAGTCAAGTACTTGCTTCATTGGTTGCCTTCGTTATAGTCAAGTACTTGCGTTATTGGTTGCCTTCGTTATAGTCAAGTTCTTACCTTATTGATTGCCATGGTTATAGTCAAGTACTTGCTTCATTGGTTGCCTTGGTTATAGTCAAGTACTTGCTTCATTGGTTGCCTTGGTTATAGTCAAGTTCTTACCTTATTGATTGCCTTGGTTATAGTCAAGTATTTGTTATACTGGTTGTCATGGTTATAGTCAAGTACTCACTTTATCGGTTGCCTTGGTTATAGTCAAGTTCTTACCTTATTGGTTGCCTTGGTTATAGCCAAGCGCGCACTTGCTCTACAGGTTGCCTTGGTTATAGTCAAGTATCTGTTATACTGGTTGTCATGGTTATAGTCAAGTACTTGCTCTACAGGTTGCCTTGGTTATAGTCAAGTACTCACTTTATCGGTTGCCTTGGTTATAGTCAAGTTCTTACCTTATTGGTTGCCTTGGTTATAGTCAAGTATTTGTTATACTGGTTGTCATGGTTATAGTCAAGTACTCACTTTATCGGTTGCCTTGGTTATAGTCAAGTTCTTACCTTATTGGTTGCCTTGGTTATAGTCAAGTATCTGTTATACTGGTTGTCATGGTTATAGTCAAGTACTCACTTTATCGGTTGCCTTGGTTATAGTCAAGTTCTTACTTTATTGATTGCCTTGGTTATAGTCAAGTATTTGTTATACTGGTTGTCATGGTTATAGTCAAGTACTCACTTTATCGGTTGCCTTGGTTATAGTCAAGTTCTTACCTTATGGTTGCCTTGGTTATAGCCAAGCGCGCACTTGCTCTACAGGTTGCCTTGGTTATAGTCAAGTACTTGTTATACTGGTTGTCATGGTTATAGTCAAGTACTTGCTCTACAGGTTGCCTTGGTTATAGTCAAGTACTTGTTATACTGGTTGTCATGGTTATAGTCAAGTACTTGCTTCATTGGTTGCCTTGGTTATAGTCAAGTACTTACTTTATTGGTTGCCTTGGTTATAGTCAAGTACTTGCTTCATTGGTTGCCTTGGTTATAGTCAAGTACTTACTTTATTGGTTGCCTTGGTTATAGTCAAGTACTTGTTATACTGGTTGCCTTGGTTATAGTCAAGTACTTACTTTATTGATTGCCTTGGTTATAGTTAAGTACTTACTTTATTGGTTACCTTGGTTATAGTCAAGTTCTTATCTTATTGGTTGCCTTGGTTATAGTCAAGTTCTTATCTTATTGATTGCCTTGGTTATAGTCAAGTTCTTACCTTATTGATTGCCTTGGTTATAGTCAAGTATTTGTTATACTGGTTGTCATGGTTATAGTCAAGTACTCACTTTATCGGTTGCCTTGGTTATAGTCAAGTGCTTGCTTCATTGGTTGCCTTGGTTATAGTCAAGTTCTTACCTTATTGATTGCCTTGGTTATAGTCAAGTACTTGTTATACTGGTTGCCTTGGTTATAGTCAAGTACTTACTTTATTGATTGCCTTGGTTATAGTTAAGTACTTACTTTATTGGTTACCTTGGTTATAGTCAAGTTCTTATCTTATTGGTTGCCTTGGTTATAGTCAAGTTCTTATCTTATTGGTTGCCTTGGTTATAGTCAAGTACTTGTTATACTGGTTGTCATGGTTATAGTCAAGTACTTGTTATACTGGTTGCCTTGGTTATAGTCAAGTACTTACTTTATTGATTGCCTTGGTTATAGTCAAGTACTTACTTTATTGATTGCCTTGGTTATAGTCAAGTACTTGTTATACTGGTTGCCTTGGTTATAGTCAAGTACTTACTTTATTGATTGCCTTGGTTATAGTTAAGTACTTACTTTATTGGTTACCTTGGTTATAGTCAAGTTCTTATCTTATTGGTTACCTTGGTTATAGTCAAGTTCTTATCTTATTGGTTGCCTTGGTTATAGTCAAGTTCTTGCTCTACTGGTTGCCTTGGTTATAGTCAAGTACTTACTTTATGGTTACCTTGGTTATAGTCAAGTTCTTATCTTATTGGTTGCCTTGGTTATAGTCAAGTTCTTATCTTATTGGTTGCCTTGGTTATAGTCAAGTACTTGTTATACTGGTTGCCTTGGTTATAGTCAAGTACTTACTTTATTGATTGCCTTGGTTATAGTTAAGTACTTACTTTATTGGTTACCTTGGTTATAGTCAAGTTCTTATCTTATTGGTTACCTTGGTTATAGTCAAGTTCTTATCTTATTGGTTGCCTTGGTTATAGTCAAGTTCTTGCTCTACTGGTTGCCTTGGTTATAGTCAAGTACTTACTTTATTGGTTACCTTGGTTATAGTCAAGTTCTTATCTTATTGGTTGCCTTGGTTATAGTCAAGTTCTTATCTTATTGGTTGCCTTGGTTATAGTCAAGTTCTTGCTCTACTGGTTGCCTTGGTTATAGTCAAGTACTTACTTTATTGGTTACCTTGGTTATAGTCAAGTTCTTATCTTATTGGTTGCCTTGGTTATAGTCAAGTTCTTATCTTATTGGTTGCCTTGGTTATAGTCAAGTTCTTGCTCTACTGGTTACCTTGGTTATAGTCAAGTACTTACTTTATTGGTTACCTTGGTTATAGTCAAGTTCTTATCTTATTGGTTGCCTTGGTTATAGCCAAGTTCTTGCTCTACTGGTTGCCTTGGTTATAGTCAAGTACTTACTTTATTGGTTGCCTTGGTTATAGTTAAGTACTTGCTTCACTGGCTGCCGTGGTTATAGTCAAGTCCTTGCTTTATGGGTTGTCTTGGTTATAGTCAAGTACTTGCTTTATGGGTTGCCTTGGTTATAGTCAAGTACTTGCTTTATGGGTTGCCATGGTTATAATCAAGAACTTGCTTTATGGGTTGCCTTGGTTATTGTTAAGTACTTGCTTTATTGGTTGCATTGCTTATAGTCAAGTACCTTCTTTACTGGTTGCCTTGGTTATAGTCAAGTACTTACTTTATTGGTTGCCTTGGTTATAGTCAAGTACTTGCTTCATTGGTTGCCTTGGTTATAGTCAAGTTCTTGCTTTATGGGTTGCCTTGGGTATAGTCAAGTACTTGCTTTATGGGTTGCCTTGGTTATAGTCAAGTACTTACTTTATTGGTTGCTTTGGTTATAGTCAAGTACTTGCTTTATGGGTTGTCTTGGTAATGGTCAAGTACTTGCTTTATGGGTTGCCGTGGTTATAGTCAAGTACTTGCTTTATGGGTTGCCTTGGTAATAGTCAAGTTCTTGCTTTATGGGTTGTCTTGGTAATGGTTAATTTCTTGCTTTATGGGTTGCCTTGGTTATAGTCAAGTACTTGCTTTATGGGTTGTCTTGGTAATGGTCAAGTACTTGCTTTATGGGTTGCCTTGGTTATAGTCAAGTACTTGCTTTATGGATTGCCTTGGTTATAGTCAAGTACTTGCTTTATGGGTTGCTTTGGTTACAGTCAAGTACTTGTTTTATTGGTTGCCTTGGTTATAGTCAAGTACTTGCTTTATGGGTTGCCTTGGTTATAGTCAAGTACTTGCTTTATGGATTGCCTTGGTTATAGTCAAGTACCTTCTTTACTGGTTGCCTTGGTTATAGTCAAGTACTTACTTTACTGGTTGCCTTGGTTATAGTCAAGTACTTGCTTTATGGGTTGCCGTGGTTATAGTCAAGTACTTGCTTTATGGGTTGCCTTGGTTATAGTCAAGTACTTGCTTTATGGGTTGCTTTGGTTACAGTCAAGTACTTTTTTTATTGGTTGCCTTGGTTATAGTCAAGTACTTGTTTTATTTGTTGCCTTGGTTACAGTCAAGTTCTTGCTTGATGAGTTGCCATGGTTATAGTCATGTACTGGTTTATGGGTCGCTTTGGTTACAACCAAGTTCTTGCTTTATGGGTTGCCTTGGCTATAGTCAAGTACTTGCTTTATTTGTTTCCTTGGTTATAATCAAGTTCTTGCTTTATGGGTTGCTTTGGTTACAGTCAAGTACTTGTTTAATGGTTGTATTAATGGTTATTGAAAACCAATCACTAAATATCAACGACAATAAATTTCAAATTTCTACATTTTTATTTTCTTACCAGGTGAAAACCCAGACGAGGAGAAATTAAAAGAACTGCAGGATAATTTTAGAAAATGGCGTCTTGAAACGTCTCCAGAATTCTCTACACGGTTAAATATCTACAAATATAATGACAGACTCGATGATATGGATTATAAACAGTTTAATGTCACCAAGGTAACAAAATGCCAAGATAACATAAAAAGCATCATTGTATAGGAAAAGCTGACCTGTCCGCTTGACCTTTAATATAAATATTTATTATGTACTAGTATAGGCAAACAACTTTGACATGTCCGCATGACCTTTTATTAGGAATATTCACATAGAAGCGTCCATCTAATACATAGGTAGTGTTAGGATACACAGTGCACGGGTGTTCTCTATGAGTATATTTCATGATGTATACAAAATAAACAACTGTGCTCCCTGTACATAGAGATAAATATCTAAATGAAACGTCAAGCGGACAAGTCAAAGTTGTTTACCTGTACATTTATTCATAGGAGTCAGGTGTTTATTTTGTCTACATCACGGGGAAACATGCGTTGTTTATGTATCATCTGCACATTCAAACATTAATCATGTTGAACCCTTCAGTTCTATAAGCGATATTACTATGCGAGATTGCGCGCAGGGTTCACACTGTCAGTCGCAAACGTCGCAATTTGCGACAATTTTTATAAATTGCAACGAAAAATCATCTTTAAAAATATTCTAGACGAAATTAAAATTTCAACTCTTATTTAAACTTTGCGACAAAAATTTTGTTCTAGTGTTGGCCCTGGTGCGGTTAGCAGATAAAAGATAAAATTGTATCATTTTTTGAGCGTAAAAAAGACATGTAAAATCAGTTGGCGATTTAGAATCAAGATTCTCGACAAAATTGTTACATCTGCAAAACATTCTACATCAGAATGTATATCTATCAGAATGAAGTCCAATTACGACAACATTAAACTCTTCTTTCTTTGTTCTGTAGAACGGATTGTTGTACATCAGATGCATTCTTTGAGGTAACGTGTTTTCGTCCTCAAATGCGTTCCTATACTAACTTCCCTGGTGGAATTTCGCGTGTTTAGCCTAATTGGTCAGTTTCAAAGTTATTACTTTGCTTCTGGGTTGTGATTTAGACAAGGATAAGTATATTTGTTTTTTATTACGACAACTCAACGAGAGCCATGTACATTTTCCAACATTTTTTTTCTCTCGTAGCAATACCGCATTTTTTGCGAAAATCTGAAAAAATGTTTTGTGGCGTTGAAGCAAACATACTAAATTTTAAAATCTGAGTGCGTTAAATCATGTATTATTCCCTCCGTAAGTTAAATATTGCCTCCTTGTTGATAAAAAATGTAATCCGTGTTTATTGATTACAACATTAATCTTCAAATACTGTTTAGATAAAACGTATATTTACACAGTAAATAACTTTAGGGCAGTTTTAATGCAAAAACATAAACAAACCTGAGATTTTATGGGAAAGTTAAAATATGGAACAGGCCCAGTTTCACAATCACGCCTTAGATAAAAATTTTCTTAACTTAAATCATGCTAAATTTTAAATCTGTATAATTTAGATCATATTTAAGGTCACTTCTAGATTAAAACACCTGCATCTAGTTTTGACAAAAAATAATCATTAGTAGTTCCAAAAAATGATAACCAAAAATTGCTAAATTTAATTAAAGGAAAATCTTAGCTAAGGAATGATTGTGAAACCGGGGCATGTTCCTTATTAATTCTAATATGTGAAAAAATGAAAACACCACTCCATGTTCAAATCATAATTGAAAAATAAAAGTAAAAACTTTGAAAAGTGGTAAAAGTGAAACAGGCGAGTTTTACTTTCACCAGGAAGGTTAGGACAGGTACTCTATCACAAGTGTTTATTTGTATTCAGGTCTTAAATCAGCATTTATAATCTTAGTACTCTGGTTTCATTCCTCATACTGATTTGAAACCATTGGTATACAAATATATCGATGATCAATTATCAAATCATATCTAAAAACACAAAAAGTTATATTCAGTTCAGATTTACACCTCTATCCCAGTACTAAAAGGATGGAAGCATCAGTCATTTTACATATCCTTTTATTTTAAAGTGAGATCAACCTCCCTTATTATATGTCCCTTGACAATGTCAATCTATCCAAAACATTTTGTTGGATTGTGTTGACTTTGCAAGTACTTTTTACAATACTTTTTAATCAGCATCATCAATGCAAGATCTTGTCAGTGGACACCAAATTTTAAAACCGCTTCAAGAAATCAACTTGTTAAATAAAATTCAATTGTTGTCATTTACCAGCCAGTGTTTTATTTATAACTTGTCTGTGATACAACTGGTTTTTATCAGCTTAGTATTAGTTTTCTTTTGTATATTATTGTTACATTAATTTTATGTTTTAATAGTTTGTTTTATTAAAATAGTATCTTTTTTACATTTTCTATCCGCGAATAGCTGCAATAATTTACTCGCTCACTTATTCAATTACTCGCTCATTCTCTCTCTCGCTCAATCACTCACTCACTCATTCTCTCTCTCACTCATTCACTCACTCACTCATTTCTCTCTCACTTAATCACTCACTCACTTTATTAATATTTTAATAACTCAAATCACGTGTCACATAACACTCTTATCATTCATATCATTTATACTTCAGATAAACAACTTTTTAAAACAAATTATGAATATTATTTGGTACTTGTTTATAAAAATGTCTGAAATGTTTAACAAGGAATGATTTAAGAGATAGGATATGGCATAAGGGGGGGGGGGTCTGTAACATAAACTAATCAATACTGTCAGGTATAGGCAAACAACATTAACCTGTCGACTTGACCTTTAATTTAAATATTTTTTGTATGGACTGTCTTTATGTACAGGAATCATGCGTGATTATTTCGTCTACAGAATGTGAACACTAACCATGTGCTTTGTGTATGTATATAAGTAAAACCTCGATTCATCGCCATCATTTGTTCAGAAAAGTTTGGCAATATATAGGGGTTTGGAGATAAATTGAGGGAGGTGGAAATAGAAAAACATAAACAAAGTGGATTTTGGGACTTCAAAATAGTGTGGCGATAAGCCAGGTGGCATAGTTATCAAGGGGCATTATAACGAGGTTTTACTGTATTATAATTAACTGCTAATCCTAACACTACCCGTGTGTTGGATGGCTCTTTCTATATGGATATTTCTGAGGGAAGGTCAAACAGACAAGTCAATGTTGTTTGACTATACTCGGTGTTATGTAACCAACCATCTACTCATGCGTTTTATTGTCACTTTATTGACATTTTTTGCTCATTATCAAGTGCATTTTATTAGTTGACATTGTACATATTCGTCCCAACAGCAGACATAAGCCTTTATGTACATTTTAAATAAATAAATAAATAAATAAAAAATAATTTTAAAAAACCGCACCCGCATTAGACTAGAACCATCACTGTTTATGTTTATGTAATATGAATAAAATTGTTTACCATCTTCAGAAATTTTTTTTGAAATATTCCCATGATCAATATGAAATATTCAATACTTCAATATTCGTAAATGTTATCATCTAAAAGTATTTAACAATGCATGTAAAAGCAACTAAACGGTAAACTATAATGATGAAAATACACACGTGGCTGGTGTAGTTACCTAAGTGGGAGGGGAAGGTGCTTACCCTTCCGGCGCACAAGATCTCGCTTCCTTGGTGGAATTTTCACGTGTCTTACCAAACTTGTCAGTTTCAAAGGTTTTTACTTTGTTTGTGGACTGAGATTCGGATATGGATTATATATGTTTGTTTTTTTGATAATCATAGTTTTATTCTGAACTCTCCCCATAGACAAGACACAGTAATACTCCCAGTGACGGGTCATTATACCCATAAAAACGAAGTGTAGGGATTCATATAGGTTTGAGCCTGTTTGTTCATCCGTCCGTCCGTCCGTCCGTCCGTCCGTCCGCATGAATGGCACCCATTTTGTGTAATCAACTCTTGCAGCGGTGTAACAACTCCTAATGAAGTCCGACGCCTAATGAAGTCCGGACTTCATTAGGCGTCGAAATTGCAACGCCTAATGAAGTCCGGACTTCATTAGGCGTTGACAATTTCGACGCCTAATGAAGTCCACAGATTGGGGCTCCAGACGAGGAGACTTTTTGATACTACCAAAAAAAAGTCTCAAAATTTTACGACTTCAATTTAGACCAACTAGCAATAGCAACGTACATTCAGGCACATACATCGTGTGCTTTGTCCAACCGTACCATACCCCCGCGAAAATGTTTAGGGGGTATTTATACGAATCATCCTGTACGTCCGTCGGTCCGTCCGTCCGTCCGTCCGTCCGTCCGTCCGCCCGTTCGTCAAAATATCGTGTAAGCTTAAATATGTAGCTTCCATGTCTATGAATGAATTTTGATCAAACTTGGAACCAAAGTGTCCGTCCGTTCGTCCGTCTGGACGTTGGGAACGGGAGGTATTTGTCTCTCCAAAGATCGTTATAGTTTTACCTCTTTTTGGGGAGGCATAAAAGGTACCAATCGAGAATTATCGATTGATTGATTGATTGATTGATTGATTGATTGATTGATTGACTGACTGACTGACTGACTGACCGACTGACTGATTGATTAATTGATTGGTTGGTTTGTTGAATGGGTTTTTTAGATCTAGTCAAGAATATTTACTTATATCAAGACGTCACCAGCTATAGATGGAATATTTGAAGTTTTTACCTTTGAGGTCCGTACAGTGTACAGGGAGGGTCTCCAACGAGCCATACTTTCTGTGATACATTGTTATCATGTGATGCATTGGTTTATCAGGTCTTTTCCGAAGGACTCCGTGACTTTCATTGCTAAATGCCGAGCTGTGCAGCAACACTCCACTATTATTTTGCATTTTATTTTTTATTTATTTATTTATTTATTTATTTATTTATTTATTTATTTATTTATTTATTTATTTATTTATTCTTATTTTTATCTATCTTCTCCGCTAAATTTCTAAATGTGATGGATTTCATTAAGCTTCGAGGCAACAACACGGCTAACGATGTCCCATAATATTTCATCCGTTTTAATCATAGTTTATGTGAAACAGATATATTTATCTTTACCATGAAAAAAAGTTTTGCAGTGGACTTTATATCAAGTGTTTTAATGAGTTAAAACGCGAAGGATCGTTGATATAGACAATATCTTGTTAGCAGTATTAGATAAAGTAGTAGTATACCTTTCTGAAGCTGAACTTAAGAAACCTTGTTGAGAAATTTAGCAGAGAAGATAGATAAAAATAAGAATAAATAAATAAATATTATTATTTTTGGGCACTTTTTTACATGCATGGTAATGCACGCAAAATTAAAATATTGTAAAATGCAAAACAATAGCAGGGTGTTGCTAATGTCATTTACATATAGCAATGAAAGTCACGGGGTCCTTCGGAAAAGACTTGATAAACCAATGCATCACATGATAACAATGCATCACAGAAAGTATGGCTCGTTGGAGACCCTCCCTGTACACTGTACGCACCTCAAAGGTAAAAACTTCAAATATTTCATCTATAGCTGGTGACGTCTCGATTTAAGTAAATATTCTTGACTAGATCTAAAAAAACCATTTAACAAATCAATCAATCAGGCAAGTAAAACTCTTAGATTACAATTATTTAAACAATAGTTCTCGATTGGTACCTTTTATGCCTCCCCAAAAAGAGTTAAAATTATAACGGTCTTTGGAGAGACAAATACCTCCCTTTCCCAACATCCAGACGGACGAACGGACAGACAGACGGACAATAACTTTGGTTCCATGTTTGTTTAAAATCCATTCTTAGACATGGAAGCATATGTAAAGCTGACACGATATTTTGACGGACCGACGGACGGACGGACAGGGCGATTCGTATAAATACCCCCTAAACATTTTTGCGGGGTATGGTACGGTTGGACAAAGCACACGATGTATGTGCCTGAATTACGTTGCTATTGCTAGTTGGTCTAAATCGAAGTCGTAAAATTTTGAGACTTTTTTTTGGTAATATCAAAAAGTCTCCTCGTCTTGAGCCCCAATCTGTGGACTTCATTAGGCGTCGAAATTGTCAACGCCTAATGAAGTCCGGACTTCATTAGGCGTCGGACTTCATTAGGAGTTGTTACACAGCGGTAGTTGTCATTTTAAACAATATTCCTCTCAAAAGGTACCCATTTTGCGTACTTAATTATTCTTAGGATTTTAGATCAACATTTGTTTAAAAATCACTGATTATTTCCGCCATACGCTTCATTTTGTAAATATTTCTAAATCTGTTTCGATTTTCCAGCACTATACGGCGGTTTCGCAATAAAATTCCTCATCAGTAATAATTCATATTAACATATTTACAGGATAAAGTAGATGGTTATTTACAACAACTAGAAGCCGTTACATACAACAAGCTGACACAATCCAGAAAAAATGATTATGACATATTTAAGGACGTATTACAGACAGTTGTTAATGGTTACAGTTGGAGATTGTAAGTTTAATTTATGAAATATAGAATCCAAAGGTTAGAAAATAATTGTTGCCTTGTAACAACTCTAAATGAAGTTCGACGCCGAATGAAGACTACAGATTGAGTCTCCAGACGAGGAGTCTTTTTGATATTACAAACAAGTATTCGCTCTCAAAATTTTACGACTTTCTTTTAGATCAACTAGCAATAAGGCAACGCCCTTTTAGCCATATACGGCGTGTGTTTTTCCATCCATTCAAACTTGTTACAATACTATACTCCCCGCTCAAAATTTTACGACTTTCATTTAGATCAACTAGCAATAGGACAACGCCCTTTTAGCCATATACGGCGTGTGTTTTTCCATCCATACAAACTTGTTACAATACTATACTCCCCCGCAAATGAAGTTTAGGACCGCGGACTTCATTAGGCGTTGGACCTCATTAGGATTGTTACATTGCCCGCTACTATTAGTTATTGTTTCGGAACTAAGATAGATTTTTAACACTCTAACAACGCCCATATACTATAGTCTTTTATTTTATCTAACATTAGACTAGTTTTTCTATCTGATTTGACGAAATACAAGTTTTATCGAACACGCATGATACAGAATCTTGTATCACCACAGTGTGTGGTGATACAACATTGGCGGTAAAGTGCACGTGCACTTTCTCATTGTGACGTCACATCATGTCAAAGTGGTTTTCTGTGGTAAAATGTTATTTTTTCACATAAAGTATTGTTTTTTTTAAATATTTTAAATAACCTAATTGGAAATGTTCAATATATCATATACAAGCGCGACTCGTAGTGATACGGCTACGAAAAAGGAATCGACCTGATACGGAGGGTTGTACATACACACTGTGTATATAACATGTGTGTATTGTTATAGTTCCCCATATGAAGATCAGTTTTTTTTTCCAACGTCATGTTACCATTACGATTGTTCATTGTTTTTGTCTTATATATAATTAATTTCAAACTTTTCTGTTACCGAGTGGCCATGGTCTAAAGTCCGCATTTCCAGTGAGTAAGTTATTGTTTAAAGCCGCATCAGCAATATTGCAGCTTTTCGCGGCCAATTCGCATTTACAGATAACTGTGTCTCTTATTATCTTGGTTCGAATCAATCTCGGGACATATCTCTGCGCGAGAAAGTTTGTCGATTTGATTGTCGAAGGTCGACATTTTTTCATGGTACTCCAGTTTTCTCCGCTATTGGAACCGTCTAGATATTAGTTAGAAATTATTGACTAGGCTTAAAAAATCAATACTCCACTCCACTTTTCATCAATTTCCAACATCAATGTACATGAATTGTTGCAGTGGAAGGGATAAATAATCAGCTTGTGTTATTATCCTGTATATTCCACATATTTCACCTCCGTTTTTTTGTTATTACAGGTATAACGCTTTAAATCCCATGAACAATTTAGAAGGTCCACAAGTTGATCCCGGTTATCTAGTAGGGATATCACCATTTGATACAAGGGGAGACTTCGAAAATTTTATAGCAAGGCTTGAAGCTTATCCACATCAGGTAAATCCGTTAGTACCAGACGATTTGTTGACAATAACTTGTTCATTATATCCAAAAATGGTAATATGACTTTATCATACATATGCTGATTACTGAGGCAATTGATCCTCCGGTCGTTCGGCTGACATTAGGACTTTAGGGCTGATAAGTTGGATATATCAAAATGGCCATATAATACTATTTACCTATAGATCAAAGCACTTGTATGCATAAGGTACTTGTCTCAAGTAATTGCTAAATCATTTGATGTTTAGTATGACTGTATACATTTATATTTACAATATGACTGTATATCTCTTCGATGAAACATGCAGAAGCAATTGTATTGCAATTCCCATGAAAGACAGTTGGGGTCATGACCTTTGATGTGTATAAATTTTCCCGCAATATTACGTCATGTCCTACACAGAGGGTCATGTGAGATACGCCGATCTTGCATGGCCTGAAATCCTATCTCACATGAGCAGGTATGGAAGAAATAGCACCAAAGGTTAAAACAAATCAAGATACAGTATTTATTAAAAAAAAGAATTGTAAATATTAGAAATGACATTTCTGCTAATGGTATTTCAAGGGGTAAGGGTTAGGCTAAAGTTTGTACCAGATGACCTGACGACTTCAAAGATGGCCGCCGTTACTTTAAATACTAAAAATTTTGAAGTAGCCTTTGGGCATACAATTTTTAACCGATTTATAGTTTTTACGAAAAATTTTCGTTGACCAAGAATTTTCATGAGTTATACAAATAATACGTTGTATAATTATAGGCCAACTCTTTGAAAATCTTCTTCTCAGAAACCACCCGGTGAATTGAATCCAAATTTGTTATGATCCCTTGGTGGGTTAGATAAACTGATTTTGTTCAAATTTGTAATATAAAAAAGTATGAGAACAGAACAGTTATGGTCTGGACATGAATCTGTGAATGAGGTATCCTTTGTGAGGTTTCCTCACAATATTTTTAGTTTTTTTTTCAAATGACACAACTGTGATTCGCGAATATTCAATATTTGCGTTTCAAAATTGGAGAACATAATTTAAGTTAGAACGTAAGCAATGTTTTTGCGATTTTAGTAAAATGAAGTCATCTTGATATTTTTAAGCTTTTGGCTATGCAAGGTAGAATGGAAGAAGCGATAAAACAAGGACACACAAACCATAATGTATCTGTAGTAAGTATAACAATTATAACCACAGTCAAACCTGTCTATAAAGGCCATGCAAGGGAACCAGTAAAAGTGGTCTTTATAAACATGTGGCCTTTATATACAGGTTCAAATAATATGAATAAAGAACAATTTGGGTACAATTCTACTGGCCTTTATAAGCAGGTGGACCTTATATAGAGGTGGCTTTTAAGGCAGGTTGGACTGTACCATACTGGCCTGTCCAAAGTTTAACACTAAGCTAACGAATAAGTCCCGAATCGACAACCCATTTTGGTCCCTCGTTAGCTAAACATCGACAACTGGCCCACGTTTCACAATCATTCCTTAGCTAAGATTTTCCTTAACTTAAATTTAGCAATTTTTTGTAATCTCTTTTTGGAATAATGGTGAATATTTTTGTCAAAACTAAATGCAGATGTTTTATTCTATAATGGATCTTATAAACGACACCTTAAATTCCCTAATATCTTGAAAATTAACAAAATTATAAAGATTTCAAAATTTGCAAAATTTAAGTAAAGGAAAATCTTAGCTAAGGAATGATTGTGAAACCGGGGCCTGTTATCTATATCTTGGCAGTTCTTCAGCCACTAGCTATTCCTAACTCAGTCAATCAGCAGCCAAACTTTGACTCTTTCTTGTAAGCTTAATATTAAAATTTCGACAGGACTATACTATACTATTATTACTATAAAATGTATTATACAAAATGTATGAAACGTTTCATATCATCATATGTAACCATTATGCTGACCACTGTATAAAATTCAGATCCTTCACTTGCAATTACTGTATGAATTCGATTAAAACACAACCCGCAGCCCATGGGAAATAGAAACATGTTCAGAAAAACATGCACTGTACAGGCTGGCCAATTAAATTTATTTATATGTCCAGATCGGTAATTTTTAGTGCGCAAGGTTGCCATTTAGGTACTTTTTTATCGTTAAGTGTTTGATTTTGAAACAGTTTCCATACAAAACGACTATAATTTGTAGTACTTTAATTAACAAGCCCCGGCAAAATAAAAAAAATCCGTGTAATTTGACATTTTCATTTTATCCGTCCGTTCTTCTGTTTTTATGGTACAAATCAGAGTTCCCATTCACGCCAAATTGACGTGAATCACGCTAATTTTTGTTTATGCATGCCAAAAAAATTATTATAATTCATGCATTCACACTACATGGAGAAATTAAATTTTAATTCAACAGTGAAACTGTCTAGTAAAATCTTGGTCCGGGTGAAAATTTTGCTGACTAGCCCGACTGATCAAGTTTTTAAAAACATTGTGTTGAACCCTGGTCCCAGAAGTAAAAAGCAGTGTACCCCATTATTTCATGACTATACCCCAGTTTTTTAAAAATCATGGGGTACAAAACTTCATTTCTTGAAAGGTAGTGGAAACCCTGCAAATCCGTCGAATTTGTCAGCCTGACTACAATTCTTAACACGTTCGGCACACTAACTTGAATCTATAAAATTACATGTCCAGATTTTATTTTCCCTTAGTTTTGTGTAGATTCATGTCATTATTTTTGTGTATATAACTGGCTGTGAAAGTAGAGAGTAATAATTATTTATGTTTATAATAATTTATAAATGATATTTATAAATGTATAATTCATAATAATTATGTGTGTTTTACAGAATCATGTTTCTGACCAAATAGACAAGCTCACAGCAGACCTAGACAATCCTCGTACATCAGAGTTCTACAAACCATTCAACGAAACACTAGAGAATGCTACATCTATTACACAGACTGTAAAGTAGGACAAAATCATTATACTGTAACCGTATTTAATTTTGTGTGTATTTATTTTCGCGGTATAGGAAATAAAGACATATCCGCGTATTTAAATTTTCGCGTTTTTTAAATATGCACTATAGAACAATGAACATAATATAAACTTCGCTTGGTAATAATTTTTGCGCAAAACAGACGACCACGAAATAAGCGAAAATTAGTACACCGCGAAAATAAATACGTTTACAATACAATAGAAATCAATTCTAGAATTTGAAGATAAAATTTCCATATATCCATAATTACAATACATGGTTTTTACTTTGAGAACACCGCTGTATCAAGTGATACTCTCTATCGTTTGTGTGGGACTATTATTTCCATTGAATATAAACCATATGAGGCTATGTTTTACAGTAAACACGACTTTATGCGGGACTTCTTCATGTTAACATTTTCAAAAAACTTTCCGCACACAACTATTAAGGGGTTGTTATCAGGTGGTACAGCGACGATTTCTTTTTGACAAGTTTTTGCAATTTTAATGGACATGTGTAAGGTTTTTGTTCCTATCCGGCGTAGCACATGCTTTTTAAGCTTTTAGGTCGATTAAAAAGTTTTGCCTTTTATTTTCTGACTAAGATGGTATGTATCTTGGTGCTCATTTATTATGACAAAATGCATACGTCACAATGGTATATGACTTGATAGAAAATTTATTGATTTTCATATCAAAAAGCTTGAAAAACGTGCTCCGCCGGACATGAATTAAACAGACGTTCAACCTTGTTGCTTGTACTAGTTTGTTGTTTATGCCAAAAAAAATCAGATAAAAGTTAATTTACATTGTAAACTATATACTTGTAAACAACCGAAGACATGATACTGAATAAATTATTACGTAATAATTTTAAGTAAGCTGGTACAGCTGGGTTAATACGTTAGACTGAAAATGAAATAAGAATTAATAATGAGCTAGACGGGAGACCCTTACCCTTCCAGTCGCAATGCTCTAGATCTAGTTAGACTGAAAATGAAATAAGAATTAATAATGAGCTAGACGGGAGACCCTTACCCTTCCAGTCGCAATGCTCTAGATCTAGTTAGACTGAAAATGAAATAAGAATTAATAATGAGCTAGACGGGAGACCCTTACCCTTCCAGTCGCAATGCTCTAGATCTAGTTAGACTGAAAATGAAATAAGAATTAATAATGAGCTAGACGGGAGACCCTTACCCTTCCAGTCGCAATGCTCTAGATCTGGTGGTAGTTCACATGTTTAACTTAATTTTCCATTATTCAAGGTTTTTGCTTTGCATGTCGGATTGCTATTTGGACATGAACTGGTATGTTTGTTTTGAATAATAGAATTAAAACATTGTCATGTCATTGAATACAAACCCGAAAGATTGCACTCTTAAGAAAGAAAAAAAGATTAAATTCTGACAAATGTGTTGTGTGCTACTTTTGTATTTTCTACATTCTAAAATAGCACATTGCGATTGTATAGAAATTAAAGTTTGATATTGAGATGATAAAATTGTAGGGATACGCGCGCGCGGCGCGCGTGTGTGTGTGTGTGTGTGTGTGTGCTGGTTTTTAGTGGTGTTAGTTTTGTTATTAATTTCGTATTCAATTCTAGTTTTGTGTATATTATTGTATTGGTATGGTTGCTTGTTATAGGATATGTGTTTGTATAATGTAATTCTGTTTATATTTATTTTATTATATTATTTATGACAATGGTTTGTTTATGAGCCATGTCAGGTTTTTTTAATTTGACCTTTTTAATATTGTTAAACAGAGCAGACTTACGTACTAGAGGTGAAACAGCAGTGAGGAAGTTTCTGACAGCATTCCAAACTCTCAACACCTGGTTGAAACAGGTAACATAAAACATGTTGTTTTTTTATTTATTCATATGTTGAAACGTTTGTCAGATAAATGTATCGCCTTCTTTGGGCTTAACAGATTTTTCTTGTCACAAAAATCCTATATATATATTTGATATAATACAATATATACATATTTTCCCTGTAATTATCAGGTTAAATTATAATTGCCCACAAAATTGTAAAAATTGATAGATATTAGAGGTTCTGCACATAGAATTGTGAACTTGACATGTATCAGAGTATTTTTTGTCCTCTAGATTGGGCTCAACATTGATGTCGGGCATACTCCATGACGTACAGGCACATTATAACTTTTATTTTAAGATCATTGTCGGTATATCGTTATTTCAGAATTATTACCAGTCACTGCGTTCTGATTATGGTGTTAACTCGTGGGATAACGGTGAAAACTTTTATCAAGCCTGCTTAAAATGGCATTTATCTTTGGACATGACTCCAGAAGAGGTTCACAATAGGGGTCTGGAGGAAGTCGAACGTATTTACAACGAAATGAAAAAGGTAGGGCATATGACTTCAAAAGAGGTACACAAAAGAGGCCCGTGTTTAAACCAATTGAAAATGTAGGACATAATTTGACAATAGGTTTACAATAAGGGTATGAAGGAAGTGGAACGTATTAAAGGTAGGGCATACCATCGGAAGAGGTACACAATAGGGGTCTGCAGAAAGTCGACCGTATTTACAACGAAATGAAAAAGGTAGGGCATGACTCCAGAAGTGGTACACAACAGGGGTCTAGAGACAGTCGAATGTAGTTAGAGGAAGTCGAATATATTGCAACGAATTAAAAAGCGTCATGTGACAGAGCGTGCAATATGAAAAATTAATTCAGGAACCCTCGGACTGCAACAAAGTTTGCGTGCAAATATCGATATTTATTGCATGCTAACACCTCGGGATTTATCCTTTGATTTCTTTATGATGCATATATTGCTATATAATAAATATATATATACTTGTTTTATGTATTTCAGATTATGGAGAAGTTAAAATTTTATGGCACAGTTAAACAGTTCTTTGACTCATTAAAGAATGATAGTCGTTTTTATGGAAAATCTAAAGCAAGTATTTTAAATCTTACATACAAATTATACGCTTTACCTGTACGTATCTTCTCTGCTTATTTAACAAAATGCATACTTAATCAGTATTGAGACCACTATTAATATGTTGTAAATGAAAGCCATTGATAGGATTCTTCTTCTTGATATATCTTAACGCCTTCCCCTTACCACTTGGAAAAAAATCAAACTTACGGATGACGATATGACGTTACATTTCATCAAACAGTTTAGTATTTCTCAAATTTTTGACGTAATTAAGCATACGTTATCTAAAACCCTCCCGTATTGTAAAATCCAAACTATGTGGTATGAGATTTTTTTAACTTCAGACTCCAATGTTTGTCGATCAATATCTCTGCTTTCACTTGAATCTACAAATCATATACAGAATATTAAAATAAAAATACGTTTTAGGATAAAATATGGAAATAAAAGAGCTCAACTTGAGAACAGGGGTTGAAATATTTAGTGTGGCCAGCTAATTCTTGGTCATACAAACGTCTTTGATTATCAATATACACTGTGTTCAGGAACATAAGAAATTTTATATCTTATATTAGTTACAACTTAAATTGCATAGTCATAGTCGCTTGAGTATATTTTATTATACTCCCTTTTTAGTAAATACATTTTTTATGAGCACATTAACCATGTGATATGTACTATTCATCTTACAGTCAGAAGTCTTAAATCTCTTCAATGAAATTATCCATCAGCGTATTGAGCCAAAGTTACCAGAACTGTTCAAAGACTTACCTAATCTACCCGTAAAGTGAGTGTGTTGTGTTTTATATAAAAAGACAATTTTACAAACCTTCTGTTTATATTTTTAAATTGAATGGAATTTCATTTTTATTAAGAGGTAAGCCTAGGTTTTTGTCTATGTTTAGGTAATAACAACATGCAAACCACTGTAAATAAAATTATGAGAGATATTTGTAAAATAAAAACAGAAACTTAAAGTTCAATACAAATTATCAAAATAAAAACCAATTAAATAATGTAATGTACCCAGCTTTGCGTCTCTGGTGAAAGTTCACGTGTGGAACTTAATATGTCAGTTTTCAAAAGTTTTGTTGTGATTTGGACATGAACGGATTCGTTTCTTTTTGATAATAACATAAACAATTATTCCATTTTAGAGTGGAAGAAATGCCTAATGACGGTCCAGGTGGTATGTATAGTCCAGGACTTCCGGATGGCTCTAGACCTGGTGTGTTCTTACTTAATCTGTTCAGACCAGAGAAAATGTAAGTTATATACATGTATATACAAGTATATTTATAAACAATCTTAACACTTTGATGAAATTAAGAAAACGGATTGGTCTTTATACCAAATTAATTATAGGCGTTTTATTTGTGAAGATACAGTATAGACTTAACTATATGCTAACTTAAAACAATTAAAGCTCGTCTACAGAGCGGACGAGATATGATGAATAGCTAGTCACTGAAAACCTGTCTGCCAAGTGTCCATATATAGATAGCTTGTGATCGCAAATTATTCAAGAGGTAGATAACAAATGTCAAAAACATGCAGAGATATAGTTTGTAGATAACAAGGGACTGAAATGAGCTGCCTGTTTGGTGCAATTCGTTATCCTAGTGTTACGTTTTTACAGGTCTGTAATGTTCTTCCCACCTCCCTCCTAATCGATTATATCTATTCTATCTGTTTGTACGTACTTACATAACCACCGTTCTTCTATTTGAAGGTAAACTATGGATTTTGTGTCATTGTCTCTATTCTGTCTGTTTGTACGTACTTACATAACCACCGTTCTTCTATTTGAAGGTTAACTATGGATTTTGTGTCATTGTCTCTATTATATCTGTTTGTACGTACTTACATAACCACCGTTCTTCTATTTGAAGGTTATATATGGATTTTGTGTCATTGTCTCTATTATATCTGTTTGTACGTACTTACATAACCACCGTTCTTCTTTTTGAAGGTTAACTATGGATTTTGTGTCATTGTCTCTATTCTGTCTGTTTGTACGTACTTACATAACCACCGTTCTTCTATTTGAAGGTTAACTATGGATTTTGTGTCATTGTCTCTATTATATCTGTTTGTACGTACTTACATAACCACCGTTCTTCTATTTGAAGGTTAACTATGGATTTTGTGTCATTGTCTCTATTATATCTGTTTGTACGTACTTACATAACCACCGTTCTTCTATTTGAAGGTTAACTATGGATTTTGTGTCATTGTCTCTATTATATCTGTTTGTACGTACTTACATAACCACCGTTCTTCTTTTTGAAGGTTAACTATGGATTTTGTGTCATTGTCTCTATTATATCTGTTTGTACGTACTTACATAACCACCGTTCTTCTATTTGAAGGTTAACTATGGATTTTGTGTCATTGTCTCTATTATATCTGTTTGTACGTACTTACATAACCACCGTTCTTCTATTTGAAGGTTAATTATGGATTTTGTGTCATTGTCTCTATTATATCTGTTTGTACGTACTTACATAACCACCGTTCTTCTATTTGAAGGTTAACTATGGATTTTGTGTCATTGTCTCTATTATATCTGTTTGTACGTACTTACATAACCACCGTTCTTCTATTTGAAGGTTAATTATGGATTTTGTGTCATTGTCTCTATTCTGTCTGTTTGTACGTACTTACATAACCACCGTTCTTCTTTTTGAAGGTTAACTATGGATTTTGTGTCATTGTCTCTATTCTGTCTGTTTGTACGTACTTACATAACCACCGTTCTTCTATTTGAAGGTTAACTATGGAGTTTGTGTCATTGTCTCTATTCTGTCTGTTTGTACGTACTTACATAACCACCGTTCTTCTATTTGAAGGTTAACTATGGATTTTGTGTCATTGTCTCTATTCTGTCTGTTTGTACGTACTTACATAACCACCGTTCTTCTATTTGAAGGTTAACTATGGATTTTGTGTCATTGTCTCTATTATATCTGTTTGTACGTACTTACATAACCACCGTTCTTCTTTTGAAGGTTAACTATGGATTTTGTGTCATTGTCTCTATTATATCTGTTTGTACGTACTTACATAACCACCGTTCTTCTTTTTGAAGGTTAACTATGGATTTTGTGTCATTGTCTCTATTATATCTGTTTGTACGTACTTACATAACCACCGTTCTTCTTTTTGAAGGTTAACTATGGATTTTGTGTCATTGTCTCTATTATATCTGTTTGTACGTACTTACATAACCACCGTTCTTCTTTTTGAAGGTTAACTATGGATTTTGTGTCATTGTCTCTATTATATCTGTTTGTACGTACTTACATAACCACCGTTCTTCTTTTTGAAGGTTAACTATGGATTTTGTGTCATTGTCTCTATTATATCTGTTTGTACGTACTTACATAACCACCGTTCTTCTTTTTGAAGGTTAACTATGGATTTTGTGTCATTGTCTCTATTCTGTCTGTTTGTACGTACTTACATAACCACCGTTCTTCTTTTTGAAGGTTAACTATGGATTTTGTGTCATTGTCTCTATTATATCTGTTTGTACGTACTTACATAACCACCGTTCTTCTATTTGAAGGTTAACTATGGATTTTGTGTCATTGTCTCTATTACATCTGTTTGTACGTACTTACATAACCACCGTTCTTCTATTTGAAGGTTAACTATGGATTTTGTGTCATTGTCTCTATTCTGTCTGTTTGTACGTACTTACATAACCACCGTTCTTCTATTTGAAGGTTAACTATGGATTTTGTGTCATTGTCTCTATTCTGTCTGTTTGTACGTACTTACATAACCACCGTTCTTCTATTTGGAGGTTAACTATGGATTTTGTGTCATTGTCTCTATTCTGTCTGTTTGTACGTACTTACATAACCACCGTTCTTCTATTTGAAGGTTAACTATGGATTTTGTGTCATTGTCTCTATTATATCTGTTTGTACGTACTTACATAACCACCGTTCTTCTATTTGAAGGTTAACTATGGATTTTGTGTCATTGTCTCTATTATGTCTGTTTGTACGTACTTACATAACCACCGTTCTTCTATTTGAAGGTTAACTATGGATTTTGTGTCATTGTCTCTATTCTGTCTGTTTGTACGTACTTACATAACCACCGTTCTTCTTTTTGAAGGTTAACTATGGATTTTGTGTCATTGTCTCTATTATATCTGTTTGTACGTACTTACATAACCACCGTTCTTCTATTTAAAGGTTAACTATGGATTTTGTGTCATTGTCTCTATTATATCTGTTTGTACGTACTTACATAACCACCGTTCTTCTATTTGAAGGTTAACTATGGATTTTGTGTCATTGTCTCTATTATATCTTTGTACGTACTTACATAACCACCGTTCTTCTATTTGAAGGTTAACTATGGATTCTGTGTCATTGTCTCTTTCTGTCTGTTTGTACGTACTTACATAACCACCGTTCTTCTATTTGAAGGTTAACTATGGATTTTGTGTCATTGTCTCTATTCTGTCTGTTTGTACGTACTTACATAACCACCGTTCTTCTATTTGGAGGTTAACTATGGATTTTGTGTCATTGTCTCTATTCTGTCTGTTTGTACGTACTTACATAACCACCGTTCTTCTATTTGAAGGTTAACTATGGATTTTGTGTCATTGTCTCTATTATATCTGTTTGTACGTACTTACATAACCACCGTTCTTCTATTTGAAGGTTAACTATGGATTTTGTGTCATTGTCTCTATTCTGTCTGTTTGTACGTACTTACATAACCACCGTTCTTCTATTTGAAGGTTAACTATGGATTTTGTGTCATTGTCTCTATTCTGTCTGTTTGTACGTACTTACATAACCACCGTTCTTCTTTTTGAAGGTTAACTATGGATTTTGTGTCATTGTCTCTATTATATCTGTTTGTACGTACTTACATAACCACCGTTCTTCTATTTGAAGGTTAACTATGGATTTTGTGTCATTGTCTCTATTATATCTGTTTGTACGTACTTACATAACCACCGTTCTTCTATTTGAAGGTTAACTATGGATTTTGTGTCATTGTCTCTATTATATCTGTTTGTACGTACTTACATAACCACCGTTTTCTATTTTAAGGTTAACTATAGATTTTGTGTCATTGTCTCTATTATATCTGTTTGTACGTACTTACATAACCACCGTTCTGCTTTTTGAAGGTTAACTATGGATTTTGTGTCATTGTCTCTATTATATCTGTTTGTACGTACTTACATAACCACCGTTCTTCTTTTTGAAGGTTAACTATGGATTTTGTGTCATTGTCTCTATTATATATGTTTGTACGTACTTACATAACCACCGTTCTTCTATTTGAAGGTTAACTATGGATTTTGTGTCATTGTCTCTATTCTGTCTGTTTGTACGTACTTACATAACCACCGTTCTTCTTTTGAAGGTTAACTATGGATTTTGTGTCATTGTCTCTATTCTGTCTGTTTGTACGTACTTACATAACCACCGTTCTTCTATTTGAAGGTTAACTATGGATTTTGTGTCATTGTCTCTATTATATCTGTTTGTACGTACTTACATAACCACCGTTCTTCTTTTTGAAGGTTAACTATGGATTTTGTGTCATTGTCTCTATTATATCTGTTTGTACGTACTTACATAACCACCGTTCTTCTTTTTGAAGGTTAACTATGGATTTTGTGTCATTGTCTCTATTATATCTGTTTGTACGTACTTACATAACCACCGTTCTTCTTTTTGAAGGTTAACTATGGATTTTGTGTCATTGTCTCTATTATATCTGTTTGTACGTACTTACATAACAACCGTTCTTCTTTTTGAAGGTTAACTATGGATTTTGTGTCATTGTCTCTATTATATCTGTTTGTACGTACTTACATAACCACCGTTCTTCTTTTTGAAGGTTAACTATGGATTTTGTGTCATTGTCTCTATTACATCTGTTTGTACGTACTTACATAACCACTGTTCTTCTATTTGAAGGTTAACTATGGATTTTGTGTCATTGTCTCTATTCTGTCTGTTTGTACGTACTTACATAACCACCGTTCTTCTATTTGAAGGTTAACTATGGATTTTGTGTCATTGTCTCTATATATCTGTTTGTACGTACTTACATAACCACCGTTCTTCTATTTGAAGGTTAACTATGGATTTGTGTCATTGTCTCTATTATATCTGTTTGTACGTACTTACATAACCACCGTTCTTCTTTTTGAAGGTTAACTATGGATTTTGTGTCATTGTCTCTATTATATCTGTTTGTACGTACTTACATAACCACCGTTCTTCTTTTTGAAGGTTAACTATGGATTTTGTGTCATTGTCTCTATTATATATGTTTGTACGTACTTACATAACCACCGTTCTTCTATTTGAAGGTTAACTATGGATTTTGTGTCATTGTCTCTATTATATCTGTTTGTACGTACTTACATAACCACCGTTCTTCTATTTGAAGGTTAACTATGGATTTTGTGTCATTGTCTCTATTATATCTGTTTGTACGTACTTACATAACCACCGTTCTTCTATTTGAAGGTTAACTATGGATTTTGTGTCATTGTCTCTATTCTGTCTGTTTGTACGTACTTACATAACCACCGTTCTTCTATTTGGAGGTTAACTATGGATTTTGTGTCATTGTCTCTATTCTGTCTGTTTGTACGTACTTACATAACCACCGTTCTTCTATTTGAAGGTTAACTATGGATTTTGTGTCATTGTCTCTATTATATCTGTTTGTACGTATACATAACCACCGTTCTTCTATTTGAAGGTTAACTATGGATTTTGTGTCATTGTCTCTATTCTGTCTGTTTGTACGTACTTACATAACCACCGTTCTTCTATTTGAAGGTTAACTATGGATTTTGTGTCATTGTCTCTATTCTGTCTGTTTGTACGTACTTACATAACCACCGTTCTTCTTTTTGAAGGTTAACTATGGATTTTGTGTCATTGTCTCTATTATATCTGTTTGTACGTACTTACATAACCACCGTTCTTCTATTTGAAGGTTAACTATGGATTTTGTGTCATTGTCTCTATTATATCTGTTTGTACGTACTTACATAACCACCGTTCTTCTATTTGAAGGTTAACTATGGATTTTGTGTCATTGTCTCTATTATGTCTGTTTGTACGTACTTACATAACCATCGTTCTTCTTTTTGAAGGTTAACTATGGATTTTGTGTCATTGTCTCTATTATATCTGTTTGTACGTACTTACATAACCACCGTTCTTCTATTTGAAGGTTAACTATGGATTTTGTGTCATTGTCTCTATTATATCTGTTTGTACGTACTTACATAACCACCGTTCTCTTTTTGAAGGTTAACTATGGATTTTGTGTCATTGTCTCTATTATATCTGTTTGTACGTACTTACATAACCACCGTTCTTCTATTTGAAGGTTAACTATGGATTTTGTGTCATTGTCTCTATTATATCTGTTTGTACGTACTTACATAACCACCGTTCTTCTATTTGAAGGTTAACTATGGATTTTGTGTCATTGTCTCTATTATATCTGTTTGTACGTACTTACATAACCACCGTTCTTCTATTTGAAGGTTAACTATGGATGTTGTGTCATTGTCTCTATTATATCTGTTTGTACGTACTTACATAACCACCGTTCTTCTTTTTGAAGGTTAACTATGGATTTTGTGTCATTGTCTCTATTCGGTCTGTTTGTACGTACTTACATAACCACCGCTCTTCTTTTTGAAGGTTAACTATGGATTTTGTGTCATTGTCTCTATTATATCTGTTTGTACGTACTTACATAACCACCGTTCTTCTATTTGAAGGTTAACTATGGATTTTGTGTCATTGTCTCTATTATATCTGTTTGTACGTACTTACATAACCACCGTTCTTCTTTTTGAAGGTTAACTATGGATTTTGTGTCATTGTCTCTATTATATCTGTTTGTATGTACTTACATAATCACCGTTCTTCTATTTGAAGGTTAACTATGGATTTTGTGTCATTGTCTCTATTCTATTTGTTTGTACTTACTTACATAACCACCGTTCTTCTATTTGAAGGTTAACTATGGATTTTGTGTCATTGTCTCTATTATATCTGTTTGTACGTACTTACATAACCACCGTTCTTCTTTTTGAAGGTTAACTATGGATTTTGTGTCATTGTCTCTATTATATCTGTTTGTATGTACTTACATAATCACCGTTCTTCTATTTGAAGGTTAACTATGGATTTTGTGTCATTGTCTCTATTCTATTTGTTTGTACTTACTTACATAACCACTGTTTTTATTCTATGAATTCTATTTGAAGGTTAACTGTGGATTTTGTGGCATTGTCTCTACACGAAACAAATCCTGGTCATCATTTACAGGTAAGAGAGATATGTTTTGTAGATACAGTTTCAGCTATTTGACAGCTATAGAAATCTACGAAAAATATTTGATAGACAAAATCATATTACTACATGTACTAGTATTTAGTTTTTTAAACAGTAGTATTTTAAGTTATAAGCATCTCTTACAATGTTGACATAGGCTTTTTGAACTTTATTTATACAATATCGGAAAAATGACTAAAGAATGGTGAGGGTCCTAAACCTGGATACTGGACAATGCGTCATAATGTCAGTTTCAGTTTCTACCTGAAGTTTAGATCTCTGTGGTTAGTTTTTTCAATATCTCTTTATCGAGAGTCTTGGTTTTTTTTTCTTGATCCCTTTTGGCTATTGACAAACATTCTTGATATTGCCTAATACACTTTTTCAGTTGTTATATATTTATTTTTCTTCAATTTTAGATAAGTTATGCTCAAACAGCAGATATACCGAAATACAGAAGTGACGTTATGTTTGCTGGAACTTACAGCGTGCCGTATGCCTTTCCAGAATACACCGCTTATATAGAGGTTGGTGCAACAAACAACTCTTTAAATCAAAAGACGTAAAAACTTTATATGCTATTGAAGTTAAAAATAATTAGTTTAAAATTAACTGATTGAAAAAAAAACCTAAAATATAAACTAAGTACTTTTTCATTTCTGTTTTCGTTTGATATGTTTGTCTCACTGTTGGTAGCATCAATACATAATGTACCAATTAATTGCTTTTTATTGCAAGCACAGCACATACCGTTCGCTTTGCAAGTTATAAAACAAACTTATTATACGTCTGAACCATAAGTTTATTCTTCTGTATACTTATTTTTATTAATTTAAATTATAGTAGATAATTATTATAATGTTCCTTGGTATATGTGTTAAAAACACACCGGTAGATTGCCAAATCACATTCTAAACAGGAAAGTGAAAAAATTGAAAACTGGTTAATTAACTACGAAAAAGCCGAGTCGTTACTAAAAAAATCCTGTGTCCGTTCCATCCTTGCTTTATCATGTCGAAGAAACAGTTCGCTCCTCATTAATATTCATATCCTTTTTGGTCACGTGATCGCAAAGCTTTGTTACCGGGAAGATATGAAAACCAGAGGTGTAAAACAACTCTATTGCCAAATAAGTTGGTTTAACAGTCTAGCCCCTACTTTCCCCCCCCCACCTATACCGGTATCTTTATGAATTTGCTATCGAGTTAATTTATTCCGAAAGTTTAAATGTTGGTTTCAGTGTTTTCCCCTAAAGTTTCAAAATTCTTCACTTTTTCGATATTTGTTATTTTTGATATTAGAAGGAACCCTTAAATTGAAAGCTACGGTGAAAGGATTGGCGTGTGACGGATAAAATTTACCAGATCTCCATGATCAAAGCAATTTATCGATAGGGATCATGTGGTTATGGTTTGAAAAATAGAGCCAAAGTTAGCAGAATTTGCAATTTTGTCAAAACTGAATATCTGTTACATAGCTATAGATAGAATGACGTCGTTCGTAAATTAAAAGTTAAAAGGAACCTTTAAAATTTAGAATATCGTGCAAGATCTGTATGGCGCCAAATTTAAATTATATACTATAACAGTCATTAAGAAAAATGGTTAATCAATATCAAATATGGCGGATATGCAAATTGGATAAGTGAACTCTTTCTTCGGTATGTATATCATTTTATGCGATAAAATATAACGGCTGGGTGGGTGTTTACAATGATTAATTTCTTGACGAAATGGCGGGGTTCACTATGTTACGTAGTCATGACAAAAGAGTTGACTATTTACGTAGGTTAGTGCAGCTCAAGAGCAGATTGATTTTGCGTAACTGGGTTGACCAAAATTGATTTAATAAAGTAATAAAGTGAACTACCTTTCTCCAAATCCATACTTTAAAACTCAACCCGACCTTTAAGCTACACTTTATTGTACTCCTTGCGAACCTACGTAAATAATAAACTCTTCCATCATCATTATGTCACACAAAAGACACCGCCGTTTTGTCAAAATTTTTACCATTGTAAACATCAATCCAAAATACGTTTTGGTAAAATGCATGGATTAGATTGAAATTAGGATTATAAGCAACGACTTGGCTCATGTAAGTAAACGATTAGTTGATTTTTTACTGTGCTATTCAAATCTTTGAAATATTAGCATTGTTCCTTTTTCTGCAGCAGAGTAAACAGACAATAAATATTTTTCTTGTGATTTGAATCAATTGTAATTATGGTCCAGTTAAAAGGGGGGATATACTATTCCAACAACATTTTGACCACTACATTTCTCGAATATTATTTAGCAAATTTTTATGATACTTCACAGTTACAATCTTTTAGTGGAGTACATATGCAATCGGCTATTTATATTTTGATCATGCACATAGTATAGTATTTTCCAGTCCATGTTCATCTGGGGTACACTATAACGGCATCCCATTTGATAGCTTGATATGATAAGTCTATTTTTAATGTCATTTATTAATGTTTTATATTAGGGATGGGCGCTATATGCAGAATCTCTGGGAGAGGAGATGAAAATATATCAGAATGATTATGAGTTGTAAGTTTCATTTTTATATTGACTTTATCTGTGAGTAGTTTAACACATTATAGTGTTAAACAAAACTGTATTCAATGCTATATTAATTTGCAGTTGGTCTGTTACAATGCTATATTAATATGCAATTGGTCCGTATGCAATGCTATATTAATATGCAATTGGTCTGTTACAATACTATATTAATATGCAATTGGTCCGTATGCAATGCTATATTAATATGCAATTGGTCCGTATGCAATACTACAATACTATATTAATATGCTATTGGTCTGTTAATATGCAATTTGTCTGTATGCAAGGCTGTAATAATATGCAATTGGTAGACTATTTAAATACAACATACATGGTGTATAAATCTGATAGCAAGTTTGTGGACCACTGATTACAAAACTATCCACATCCACCATTTCTCTGGCTGCCACTTGCGCGTACTTGATGATACAGTAAAGAAAGTTAGTGAATATTGGTATTGTAAGAATCGTCAAACATATTGTTCCAGGTTAAAATTACAATCCTAAAAACAAAGAAATGACTTTAAAAACTAGCGACTTTTGTAAAACACATGCACTCCCATCAGGACCCAGTTGTTTGAAGCTTGATTAGTTTAATCAGTGATTAACACAAATTCAAAAGGTCAATAAAAATCAACATAACATTATCAAATTGATACGTTTTATATTGATACGGTTAAGTTTGATGGAATTCTGTTCACTTTCAACATTTTCAACCATTAATTTTACAACAAATCTGAAATTATTTGAAATTTCAATTTTGACTAATCAATTGATTAAACTAATCAAGCTTTGAGCAACTGGCCTCAGGTAAATGAAGTAGGGTGCTTGGGAAGGGTAAGAACCTTCTGTCTAGCTAGCTACACCTATCGTGTGTTAAATTAAAATTAAAAATGAACAGAACATGAAACTATTTGACGTTAAATATATCCAATATAATTTTGGATACAGATACATCATATTATCAATCAAAATGGGTTGGCGTTGTTTTAAAACGTTTTCAGGGCTTGGTATGCCTAGGCTTGCCATATCCCCGAGTCACCATTGTATTAGTTAGCAGCTTGTTGCGTTATGTTACACATTGTTCACGTATTGAGAACAAGTTCTACAATAGCATATTTACTGTGAAACAAATGCGACGCAAGCAAGTAAATATTGACATGTCCAAACACCGCTCAACCATTCAAGATTAGTGTGTCTTACCATCGAAACGTGTTTTCTATAATATATCAGAACATTTAAGGTTATAGCGAGAGAGTAGCTATATTCACTCTATTTTCAATTTCAGGATGGGAAGGTATGGGTCGGAAATATTTCGTGCGTGTCGATTAGTTGTAGATACAGGTCTCCATCATTTCAAGTAAGTATTGATTCTATATTCGGGTGTTGATGGTCTTCGCAATTTAAAGTATATATTGAACCATAATATTCCGTATAGGAAGAAAGGTGATATGGGCAGGTGTTCTTTATGCAAATTAAGTATGGATGGAGTTTTTACGTGTGGGTATGGCTTCTTCCAACATCCCTGAACTAACCATCTCCGTATATATAGAATATAAGTAAAGACTTTTTTACTTGCGACAATCCTTTTTGACAGATACAAAACAAAGATTGATTGAATGTGGTTTTACATCCAAGCCATCATCACTTTTATGGAGACGTCACAAGTTTTAGATGAAGTCGCAGGTATATATTCTGATGGGGTTCTTCAACGTGTCATACCTTTTTAAGGTCTCGCACAAAGGAACCACAAAACAATGACAAACGTATATTTGTCATTGTCATCAAATTACCTTTTGTCGATGGGCATTCAAATGACAAAGCAATGCCCAGTTGTATGTTTTAGTGCTATTGCATGCCTTGCCGACCACCCATTTGTATTAATTTTAATCCAACTGTCTATAAATGCGCAATTTAACAATTAAAAAGTAGGCCAAGTAATTCCTCCAAATATACAAAACCACGGGGTACTGATTTTGTCAAACGTACCTTAATTATGTTAATTATTTGCTTTAATCTGTCCTTAATTAAGTATTGTTATACGATTTTAGTTCTATTAGAAAGCCTTTCAACCAGCCCACTTATTTTTATCCCAATTATCTATAAATACGCAGATTTAACCTTTTAAACATGTCCCAATAAAACATGACAAACAAGTCTTCCAAAAAAAATTACAACAAACCACAAGGTACTAGTTTCTCAAATATTTATAAGCTTAATAAATGATATATCTTTTCTTTTTATTTTCCCCTAACATTGGGTTACTAGTGCATATTTCTGTCAGCTAACATGTCTTTTTAAATAAGCACATACAGTCCAAACCTGTCGAAAATTTAACACTATACCAAGAATACGAACTAGAATATTACTGAATCGGCAGCTAATCGCTGTCAGTCCTTATCTGTATCTTATATCACGGCTACACGCCAGTCGAGCTGCGACACCATTTTGTTAACTAAGTGGTAAACATTCGCAGATCTTTACTGCATCACTGAAAGCCGAGAACAAAACATTATTATTATTATTATTATTGTTTCAGCTGGACACGAAAGAGGGCAATAGAATACATGTTAAATTACACTGCCTACGATGTTAATTCTATACAGATTGAGATTGACCGTTACATCACGTGGCCTGGTCAAGCATGCGCATACAAGATAGGAGAAATCAAGATAAAAGACTTGAGACGTAAAGCTGAACGGGAGGTACGTTAGGTAGTTTATGAGTCTTTGACATACAATTAAGTACAGAGTCTCAACAGTTTGACACTATCAACTAATTAATGTCGAATTGGCAGCTTAACTCAGTTCCGATGGCCCGTGTCTTGGTAAGCTAGGCACGATTGAGAACCCTGCTGCGTAATGTCATCAGCGCAACGCACAAGCACAATTTCTGCACCTTCCTCTATAGCTGACGACGTCTCGATATAAGTAAGATATTCTTGACTTAGACATTTAACACCATTACTCAACTCAACTCGGCTCCTGGTTAGCTGTATCTCGGCAGCTTTTCCACATTTCTGTTTCCTATCGGTTGGCGGCTGTTTGTTCACTAACTATCAATATCTCGGCCACTGCCCCTTTTTATCAGTTCAATGTTTTATCTTTTGACAGGTTTGTTACGCCACAGGGCCAGTAGTAGAAGCAGAAGTCCATAAATATTTTATAGATTGTTTATAATTGTATTTTAGCCATAATATTATCACATATCAGTCATTATTTAACACTTATTTAGTTTCCACTTTTATCTGTTGTTTTTAATTTGGTACATTACCCCATTACTGATATATCTAGGAACACAAATAAACCAGTCCATGTCCAAATCACAATTCGAAAAACAAAGTAAAACTTTGAAAACTGGCAAATTAGTGAAACACGAGATACTCCACCAGGGAAATGAAGCCTGGCGCTTTGATTGAGGGATTGAGCTTCCTGTCTAGCTTATCTCAGGCGTTAGGCCGTGATGCGTAATGGAAACAAACCTGACTTTCTTTAGTAATAATTTGTTACAGGTTGGTTTTCTTTAATGAAAATACGTAATGAATTGATTGTTGACTTACAGATTAGTTTGCATTGTAAAGGTTCGAAAGGGATTTTTTTCAGTTTCAGCTTCCTACTCAATTGCTTTCTACCATGTACTCACCGTTCTATAACTCATAGTTTCCATATAACTGAAATAATTTTTTACATATCTGTTAATGCTTTTGCATCCACAGACCTGTCGAAAGTTTAACACTAAGTTATAGAATTAAAGCCGATTTGGAAGCTCATCTCAGCCATTAGCCAGCTGTATCTCAACTGCTGCCATATATCTCTGGATAGTTATACGACCACTAGCTATTATATCCCGGCCACTTGGCAGTCGGATTTTGATGCTCTTTTCTTAGTTCAGTGTTTGACAGGTATGTGATGTACATCATGCTGTTTGGTTACGCCTTATCTGGTGCATTAATTATTCATGTTATTTATATTGCAGGGAACAGATTTAATATTAAAGACTTCCATTCCGTTGTGTTAAAGGATGGTTCTATGTCACTGTCAATGCTAGAGCGATTTGTCAATAACTGGATTGAAACCGTTAAAAGAACACCCGTGAATCCAGGCAGTGACTGCATAATTAACGGAGTTTCCAGAAACGTACTTCACACAAGTGCCTTGTTTCTTTTAATGGTGTTTTCCTTTCTTGTGTAACGTTAAGTTTCAAGAAAAGTACTTCACAATAGTGCCTTTTTCTTTAAGAAGTATTGATGTTCTTTATTGTGTACAGTTATGTTTCCAGCAATGCATTTCATAGAAGTGCCTTGTTTCCTCTAGTAGTGGACTTCTTATTTCGTAAATCAGCATTTTGTGATAGTTTGTGAGTCGCCAAAAATGAAACCATTATCATTAGTTAATGGCTTGTCGTTACATCATTGAATATGTAAAAATCGTCCCGAAATAATGCATGATTCTTGTAAATAATGTGATTTATCGTAATCATTCGAAATATAAAGCTTCGCGTTTTTCATGAGAATCATTTATGAATCCAACATTCAAATATAAAGTATAGACTGTCAAAAGTTTAACACTGAGCTTACGAAGATGAGTCGAAACACCGCTGTCGCATGACCGAGTTATAGATATCTCTAAATATAGTTTCTGAAAAGGTGCAGAGAAATTGGGTGCAGCCTCAAAATATAGCTAACTAGGACTCAAGATGACATGCCGATGCGTCACAAATTCGATAGTTAAGTGTTAAATTTTCGACAGGCCTGTAGTGTAGTTATACTAGAACTTACACAAAAAACTCATCTTGCCATTTTTAACCATTTATACATCCTTATATATGTAAGATCATTAAAATATTTCAAAACAATGTCAATGAATGCGCTTTTTTTACTGTTATGTTTGGGACCACAAAGCAGGAAAGAGAAACAACTATTAGCTCGCCATGGTCAAAGGCTTAGATGATATGTTGCTATCTTTCTTGGTCTCCAGAAAAACTCTTGGACAAAATTAAATGGGATAATGTACATTAAGACACAAGAGAAATACATTCTAGTCTATACACAGTTGTGCAATATATATTCGGACACATTGTAAAATCCTTCTTAATTTCATTTAAAAGCATATATTTTTATAAAATCTCAAAAAATTTAGTCTGTACAACATTACAACCTTAGTTAAACAACAACAACAAAAAAAAAACATTTGTGACGCCAATTTAATTTTCTAATCTTACATTTTAATTATAATACATTTTACAAATGCATTTTTATTTCAGCAGTCTTATAAAATAAATGAACAATATTAAACAATCCTTTATCATATCGTAATCAATAATGAATATTTAAATGGAAGTCTGGATGTAAGTTGGTTCATTGGAGCTGCCATGTGCTACTTTTGAATTTTTATTAAATAATACGTTCAAAAGTAGCACATGACAGAGCTACAGAACACAATACATTATCACTTAGAATATAAATATAAGTTATTGATATGCCACTTTTCTTTCATTTATGGATAAAATGTCTTCATAAATGAATTATTGTTTAAATCCGCCTATTTCAATGCAGATGTCAGGGGAAAATTCGTAAAGTTTGGGTGATATTCAGTTCAAATAAATGGGTTTCAAATAGCTAGCATCATGATAACGCTGTATGAAAATGGCCGCAGCTATACTGTTTAATGGTATTGTGTATGTCTAATTAGGGTCTAATATCTCATACTTTTACTTCGCTTCATGGTACCGTCTTTTTTATATAACGTTTTCTGATAGTCCCTATAAGCAGCCATATTGGCCCAGGAATAAAAGTTCATGTTGAGCATAGATGTTTTTGGATGTGCTTTGATATTTTTCATTTTTGTTGCAAATGTCGGCGTTGATAGTCTATTAACAATATTATTAACGTCATGATCAACAGTGGCGTCAAGCTGTTTCTGTGGTCGTCTATATAATGACGTTGGTCGACGACTTTCCTCCACCGCTACCGCTGTCGCCGCCGCCGCAGCAGCCGTGGCTGGTCTGGTACGAAGTGGCTTTGGTTCCCTCCATGATTGAAATTTCATTCCGGAGTTAGAGGCTGAAGCCACATCCTGTTGAAATAAATGAAAAAAATATCTACAATATGTCACTACAAAATGAACAAAGGTATGATAGTTTACTGAAATTTTTCTGAAAGTAAAAGCACATGACATCAATAAGAAAACAAACACAAGATGAACGCATTCTTGTACTCTTCTGACTTTACACAGGTCCATGTCATACTGCCAATTAGTGTCCGGCAACGTGGTTAAAGCACCTTTATACGCTCACATTGTAAACAGTATATCACAATTGTGATCTGGTTTTATTTATCTTATTCAGGTTACCAACAATCTGGAAAGTATTCATGAAAGGCTACATTTAAAGCTGTTCAACAAACTTAAAAACATCAATTTTTCTATTGTCATCTTGCCTTTTATATTCAGCAATGGTGTGTTTTTTTACAGTTAATACGCTATATGATAGAGCCATTTCAGAGTTTTTATACAAAGAAGCAAGCTGTGAACAAAACAATTGTTGACTTGTGAATTTAAAAAACCATAGGTGTGTTATACACAGCCAATTTTTGCTCACGTGAAATTCACGTGAAATTAACGTGAATTTCACATGAAAAATTTCACGTGCAATTAACGTTAATCGAGCTTATACGTTAAACTCACGTGAAAAAATTCACGTGAATCTCACGTGAAATTAACGTGAATTTCATGTGAATTTCACGTGAGATTCACGTGAATTTTTTCACGTGAGTTTAACGTATAAGCTCGATTAACGTTAATTTCACGTGAAATTTTTCACATGAAATTCACGTTAATTTCACATGAAACTCA
The DNA here is from genome assembly GCA_021292105.1 of Anadara kagoshimensis. Classification (NCBI taxonomy): domain Eukaryota; kingdom Metazoa; phylum Mollusca; class Bivalvia; order Arcoida; family Arcidae; genus Anadara; species Anadara kagoshimensis. The sequence continues at coordinate 40,655,112 of CM037859.1, read as the reverse complement.
CGTGAAATGTTGGTTCACGTGAATTTCACGTGAATATTTTCATGTGAATTTCACATGAAATGAGCTATCATATCAAAATTTTATTGATAGGAATTCCAAGTGCATATTGCTTTAGATTGCTCATAAGTACACTTGTTAAGACTTTTTGCTACATTCTCCATTAACCCTGGCCCCAGTTTCACAATTATTCCTTAGCTAAGATTTACTTTAACTTATATTTAGCAAATTTTGGTAATCTTTTTTTTCTTGGTCAAAACTAAATTCAAATGTTTTAATGTGGAAGTTTCTTAAAATGAAACTTTAAATTCCTGAATATCTTAAAAATTAACAAAATTATAAAATTTAAAATTTTGAAAGATTTAAGTTAAGGAAAATCCTGACCAAGGAATGATTGTGAAACCGGGGCCTGTACATGATGATAGAACCAGTTAATTTAAATGCATTGCCTTTTAAGCAGTTCCTTTAATTCAGATTACACTGCAATCTGAAAATAGAGTAAATGATGCTCATGGTTACTTGCATTAGGACTTTTTAAATAATGCATACTATTTTTCATGACACAAAGACTACTTCATGTCTCAATATCAAACAAAGACAACTGTAATTTTCAAACGTTTTATATATTAATTATACACTTCATAAATAATCATAAAATTCATTAAACTACATTCTTGTGAGTGCCTACAAACACAGAGTTTTGTGAAACTGTTTAGTAATACATATGTAACATATGTTACATAATCATTACATCACTATTTTGATTATTATAGTCAGATAATTAATATTGTTGAACACATAAAATAATGATTCACTGAAAAACTGATTTTAAATTGCCTTTAGTCTGTTAATAAGCATCACTTTTGATACACAATACTATGATCCACTTCAATCCAGTATTCCCACGTTGTTGCACGCAGTTCTGCAAATATAAATTAAAATTTAGAATTTTAAAGAAATTTTACAACTGTGTTTAAAAAAATATTTATTTCATCATATGCCTACCTACCTATACTCTGTGCTCCTAAAATACCACTGGGTAGTTCAGTTGGTAGAGTGCTCGCTATGTAAATTCTGGGCATGTCCCATCCCCACAGAATTTTTTTTTAAAAAGTGCAAAATTCTGCAATCTGGAGAAGTTTAGATTATATATTCATTAGAGCTCTGTGTCAAGTATATGAACTTATTGTTTTGAGATAAACTACTAGCCCATCGGGATACTGGTAAAACAACATTCACTAGCCCTGACCAATTTTACTAGCCTAAGGCTAGCAGGCTAGTGTTAGTGTCGACCCCTGCCCGTGTCACAATTGGAATGGCACTATAAAGAACCCTGCAGTATAATGCCATCACTGGCATTAACGCAACACACAGGCAAAATTTCTGCATCTTTGCCTATAGCTGGTGATGTCTCGATATAGGTGAAATGTTCTTGACTGGGACATTACTCAACTCAACTCCTTGCACCTAAAATTGCATCATATATTTGTACTAATATATTTAGTTTTTGAACATATAATACTGATGCAGACTACAAACCAATATTGCACCCCAATATCACACCCCTTCTCCGATCCTTTCAACTCTTATATATGTGTGATAGGTGACTGTCAAAAGTCTTCTTTGTGTATTATTCAACTAAATTTGCATATTTATGAGAGGCATTGTTGAGGACCTTAAAAAGTTCTATTTAAACACCACAAGACATTATTTTGTAAATAAATCTAGTGTTCTACTGTTAAATGCGCGTTCAAAGTCGGTAGTTTTATAATCAGTAGTCTAAATATGTGTTTGTCCTATAATGTTTTTTATCATATACTTTGTATTAATGTAGTTTCTGCATACTTTGATACGGCTAAAATGACACAATACATATCACCGACTGCATGTGCCTGGTTGGAAAATCTGTATCATTGGTCCGATATCGATATCAGAGCGGCTTCTTGGAACAAATAGATTCAACCACCATATCATTTGAGAAATTTTGACGGCATCAAAAGGCTTTACAAATGTCCGTCTGATGAGAAATATGCGATGTCCGGATTGGAAGTATCAGTATTTGGAGTAATATGTTTTTCATCTAATTGCTGTAAAATTAATTTTTTGTCATATTTAAGGCAAATGTCTGTATGAATTTTTTGTTCTAAATGGTGAAATTTTAAGTATATGATAAACAGAATAAAACATGGTGAAATCCATACCATATGCCATACTGGACCTCGACCAATATCAGACCTCTGGCTAAAGCCTGAGGTCTGATATGGGTGGTCTCAGATATGGCATATGATATGGATTCCACCATGTATTATTCTATATATAATTATTTGCTGTTTCTGTTAATAAATTCATCCAATTCTTAAATATAGTACCAATAAATGTTTAAATAAGCATTGTGCATGAATGAAAAAAGTGTGTTTGTGAGAGTTTCTAATCACACTTATATACAAAACCAATCTTTTACACATCACCAAGTTTTACAGGTTGAATAAGTGCTTACTTTCTATTAATATCTCCCCACTCTGTTGCAGACTCTCCATTTGTCCTCAGAGATATCACCAAAGATATCTTTGTGAAAACTCTTGAAGAACCCCCAATTTCAATCTCCTAAATTTAGTACCTCCATTCTGCCTTAATTGTCTGTTAATGGCAAAAGTCTGAAAAAGTCATATAACATAATTAATAACTATAAACTACAAGCTATTTTGTTCAATACATTGACAATGTCATTGTTACATCATGTAACATGTAGTTTTGGAGAAGTCAAAAACATGTGTTGAGGTTTACACAGAAACATACCTGTTGCAGATTGTATAATACATGTTGCCACTACTGGCACTAGCTGATTTTGGCTAGAAGGCAAAATGAGAGTAGTAAGAGAGATCAAGTTCAAAGTTGGAGGTAATGACCTAGATTTGGACTTTGTTTTTGTTATTTGCTTTTTATTTTAACCTACAGTAAAACTTGCTACTGAAGATATGTTATGCACACAAACTTGTTTCACTCCCAATGATTCTGTGTCTATAGACAAGATAATGCTTGGCTAAGGTCAGTTATTGTTTTTGGACACTCCAGTTTCCTCCAACATCCATGAATTGACCATTGCAATATAAGTAGAAGAGTCTTCACTGGAATGTAAAACTTACTTACTCCACTCCAAACAAATGAAGATATATATGGTTTAGCGACTGGAAAGGATCTTTAAAGTTTAAAAGTTACATTTTAAATAGAGTGTAGTCATTAGTCAATAATAATAATAAATTAAATAAATCTTTATTTAAAGCCAAATTTTAAAACTTATAACATAAGCTTTAGAGAGTTTTTGATTGGTTCCATAGCATATGGCCCTCACATGGGGAGAGACCAAAGAGCATATTGTCCGATTGCATTCTATTGTATGAAATGAATTGATCTTCATATTATGAACACATGTACCATTCCAAGTTTACAGCTTTACTTGCTGTATAGCAGTTGAACTATTCACTAAAATGACCCAGCATACCGGTCCATGGTGCAATAAATTTTAGAAAAATTGTGTACTCTTTGCATATTCTGCCAAATTTTATGAAGAACATGAAATCAATTTGTCTTCAAGAAGACTTCTGCAAAATATCAGAACCAGGACCTACTTGAATTTTTCTAAAGGTGAATAAAAAATTATGAATGTCACCACATGCACTGTATCAGGGATGAAGCTTAACTATTTTGAGTTAGGGGCCCAGCTTACTTCAGAAAAAATGTAATAGTAATAAATAGCTAAAATGTGTAAACATAAAGGGACCCAGACTGATTTTTAGTAGCCATGAGCTACTGGGCTCCTGTTAATCTCCATCCCAGCTGTATTAAACATTGGCTTGGTATTCATTGATTCAACTTACCATTGTTATCTTGATGTTTGTGCCATTAATGATCTTCAGGCTAAGTCTCACTGTTTACCAATGGCAATCACTAGTCATTAGTCCTGTGGTCGTCTGCTAAAAACCATCACTGGTACTGACCAGTCCAGCTTGATTAGTTTTTTTGGGGGTTTCAGTTCAAAACAAGCCATACATTTGTATGAAATTTTCCCCATGCATAATAGTCTACACTACTGGTACATTATATCCTCTGATTTTTCATTCAAAGTCCCTTTTCAAACTGAAAATCCACTGCAACCTAAAACTGCTGCATCATTTTGCAATGATGAAATTTCCTCTCCTCAAAAATTGAAGAGCGAACTTGCTGTTATCATAAGTAGTTTCTGCAGACAGCATGAGCACCCAATGTATATGCTTTAATTACTTAACTAAAGTATGGCATTTAAAGTTTGTGTGTTGTCTACTATAATGGAATAAGAGATTATTATTATTTTCATTAATAAAATAATAATAATAATAATATTATTATTATAATATGAGTGAAAAAATACAGAGTATGAACAGCTAGAAGCCCTATTGAAAATATGCAGTTTTGCTTTCAGGCTATGTATAATTATACAAGATCACACTCTATTAAACACCCTACTACGTTATATTCCTACTTTTTATCCTGTTGCTAGTGTTCTTCAACGAACAGTGATTGGCATGATTTATTTTTTACGATATTCCATTTAAACTGTCATGGAGGTGATATGATGACCACCACCCCCCCCCCCCCCCCCACTAATTTTGAAAGTTACTTTTACAAGCAAACCTGTTGTATTGACTTTGTAATCATAATACATAAATACCACTGGGAAAATGCCCAATGATCAAATACTTTCATTTTTAGCAATGTAAAGCTACATAATTTACCATACCTACCCGCCCTTCCTCTATACTCTCTTTAATAGAAATTCCAGATATAGACATACAATTCAGAAGACATCAAACAATGGTTTTTTTTACATATTATATCTACTTTCATTACTATTATATCTAAGTTTTTTATGTGAATTTAACGTGAAATATTTCATGTGAATTTCATGTGAAATGTTTCATGTGAATTTCACGTGAAATTTTTCATGTGAATTTCACGTGAAAAATAAATTTTTCAAAAATGTGTGCATTTACAAGAAAGAAATCTAATATCTGTATTACAAGGTATCAATTCATAACAAAAGTTTATGGTTGGTGATATTTTTTTCAATTTGCATGCCATTTATATTTTTTCACGTGAAATTCACATGAGAAATTTCACGTGAAATTCACGTGAAATAAATTCACATGAAAAAATTAACGTGAAATTCACGTGAACTGAAATTCATGTGAATCTCACGTGAAATTCATGTGAATATCACGTGAATTTCACGTGAATCTCACATGAATTGAGATTCACGTGAATTTCACGTGAGCAAAAATTGGCTGTGTAGTCCCCATAGTGTTAGGGCCATCATCACAATATTGATTTCTGTATCTAAAATTATCCTGAATATATTTTCATTTTTCTTTCATGTTTAATTTTAATTTCAAACGCAGCGAGTGTAGCCAGCTAGACAGGACCGCTTCCGTTCCAAGAGCAGCAGGCCTCACTTCCCTTATTTTCACTTAAAAGTTCTTACTTTGCTTTTACGATGATATGTTTGATACACATCATGAGATATATTTCCATATACATGTATATGTCATATCTTGTAAAAAGAAACATTCTGGATATTAATTCCCCTTAATTCCACGCGTGGCGAGTGCACTGCTAGCTAAACAGGAGGTTCTTACCCTTCCGGAGCAACCGGTCTCGCTTCTCTAGTTGAAATTTACTTAGAATTAGAAAATACATGGGACTTATACAGTGTATATGTACATGCATATACCAAACTTGTCAGTTTCAAAGTTTTTACTTTGGTTCTGGATTGTGATTGGGACATAAGTATGTTTGATTTTGATTGATTACAACATGTGAGTATTTTAAAAATTTTTACAACAATGAACCTGATGACTCTAAATTAATGATATATGAGATATATGAGATTTCAATTAAAATGAGAATATTGTAACCTAATTAGGAAGAAAGAACTCTCGCTGTAAACCATGTACATAGTAATTACGTCACCCTTGATACTTCAAGTACTATGACGCCAAATATCAGGAGAGAATAAAATCTGATAAATCGACAGATTAAAAAAGGTTGATTGATTGATTGATTGATTGATTGATTGATTGAACAAATAAATGGATGAATGAATGAATGAGTTTATACGTCCCAGCCCCACTTATATTGAGGCGTTGTCCACTGCGGTAGCTTAGTTGGTAGAGTGCTCGCTCCGTATTTAGGAGGCCGTGGGTTCGAACACCAACTGGGTCTGACCCAAAACTTGAAAGTGAGAAGTTCTTTCGCCAAGCACTGAGCATAACGAAATGAAAGCCACGGATCTTTCGGGTGGGAACTTAAAATAAACGAGGCCCCGTGTCTTGGTAGGCTTGGCGCGATAAAGCGTCCTGTTGTATAATGCTATCAGGGCAATGCACAGGGAAAAATTATGCACCTTCGTCTATATCTGTCAACGTCTCGATAAAAGTAAAATATTAAGGTTAAACACCATTACTCAACTCTATATCGAGGCGTTACTAGTGTCATGTGCTAACTTTTGAATTTTTATGAAATAATACATTCAAAAGTTAGCACATGACACTAGTTATAGACAAAGTGACAGTAATTTTGACATTTGCGGTGCTCTCAGGTTAATGTGCAAATATAGTTCTTTAACGTAGCATGCCACGTCTGCCGTGACACGGGGCATCGGTTTTAAAGTTATTTTTTTAAATGAATTACATTTATAGTTGTCATATAATAACATTTTAAATACATGTTTTTCATTCAGAGTTAATGATATGACAATTCCCTGATAAAAATGGACATTACACATCGGGCAGCTGAACACATATGTTATGTCAACCGATGTTCTATACTCACAATATAACGTCTAACATATGTAGAATTTCCATTTTGTGAGTTCACTCCATTTTGAGCCAGTGATGGTGGAGCTGATCTAGCCGCCACTATAGAACCGCTTCCTAACACAGATCTAGCTCCCACAGTATCGGTTCTCCAGCTCACAGAACTATTGTTACTTATCGTTGAAGACGGCATGATGCCTTCGTTATTTTCCAGATCTCAATGTTTGCTCTGTGGAATCATTCAGTAAATATACACATGAATATATAAAAACACGTCTATTCCGTCTTTCCGTCTTCTGTTTACAATTTCAATATCTAATTTTCCTTCTTTGTAACCATTTAATAAAAATTATTCGCTTGAATATAGGATAAACACATATATTCCGATATCTGTTTGAATTTTCCAGATCTAATTTTCCTTCTATGTAACCATTTAGTATTTTTTTAAATAAATATAAAATAAACAAATATCCTGTTATCTGTTCATAAATTGTTAATCCACATTAAATTACTTTTTTCTAGCTTTTAAATTTTAAAATTTAACATTTTACCCATTTTGTGAATAAAAATCAGCACTAGTTATATTCCAATCCCAAGCAAACATACAATCAATTCGAATATCATGTTTTTTCTTGATTTCATAATTTTAACATTGAGTTAATGAGTCAACACTGGTCATATTTCCATTCCCAAACAACATACCAGCATGGAAAAATATACTTCCATTTAAATTAATATATTACAATAAATGTTACAAATATTTAATCCATTCGGATACATTTGGATTAGGGTCAATCTTCTCTAAGTATTTAATAATCTTTAGGCCACGCCAAATTAATTTGCAGTTTGTCGGACCCGCCCGCCTATATAATTTACAATATCAAAAAAAAATTAAGTTTCAAAATCGTTATGCTCCTGCGTGACAAGTTATTTGATTTTTTCGTGCCCGTGGTATAAAAGTTTCAACATCTACATTCCGTTGGGCACGAAGACGTAGAGTCATATAAGTTAACCAAGTCAGTGTTTGTTGTTTCGATAAATTCCATTATTTGGACTGTGTTATTAAGTGGAAATTGGTAAAAATGGCACATTTTCTGCTTTGTGAGTTATGTTTGAACATTTTTATTGCCTTTCAATGCAGTAACAAACGTTTTCTGCATTTTTCTTTCGTTTGTCTGGTTCTAATTTCGTGCGCCTGAAAACTAAAAAATGAATCTAGAAAAACGAAAGCATTTAATTTTTTTCGCTTGCTCACTCGTCTCTATTTTTCAAAAATTCGACGAACTAAAATTAATTTTGTTTGGCCTTATTGCAATATGAAAGTCTGATAATCTTGTTTCTTAAAACATGACTTCATTCATAGATACAATGCTGGTGTTGTAGATTAAAGCCGGATTAGGATTAATGGATTAATGTACTGGGTATAAATCAGTGACCAACCCCATAGTTCTAAATTGTTACATTAATTATAAAAAATAGTGTCCTGAAATTTAATTCAACTTTTAAATGTGCATTTAAGAAAGGTGTCGGTTTGGTTTTTTTCCAATAACTTTACCAACCTCTTTTTATGCAAGTAACACGGGCATGATATACATGTATCCAGGAACTGTAAAAATGTTGTTTTGTTACATTTTAATTTTAACAAAAACGTTCATTCGGTGAACAATTAAAAAGGTGTGCATTTACATGGACAAAATAAATTCAACATTCACTATTAAATGTGTAAAGCTTAATTCAGTACAACGACCTTTCTCAAACATCCACACACATCGAGTGTTCTTAAGCGCGATTAGGGGTTGCAGCGCATTTCTGCGCCTAAGTACAAAATACACTCGGTCATATTCTTGTGTGATAAAGTTTGTTAGTTTTCCTGCGGAATATGTTAAAGGTCGCAGGATTTTTGCAGGTATTCTGGGATTCACCAACCATTCCAGAACTGATCGTCTCAATATAATTGAAAGTATCTTGACTACGAATTTCACTACTTCTGATTAATTAAAATACTCAAATGATAATATTATCACCAAAATACTTTAAACAAATAAATCGTTTCCTTTTTCTATGAAGTAAATACTATCAAATAACTGAACTTGATTTTCCATGGCCTAGTTCATGATCATATATTATATATCGGTCTCTGTCTGATGTGAACACTAATTCTATCAGTAATATGTGAAGACCTATCATTTTTCAAGTAACATATATTTTAAGAATTAATTTTTAAAAAATACTTTAAAGTTATGTCATATCAAAGTACAAACATGATACAACAAGTAGCCTGTCAAATGAAGGATTTATTGAATGGAGTTTTACTGGACTAATACAGCATATTTTTCTTCTTCTGAAATATAATTATTATCAGTAGTAGTAGAAGTACACATGTATTGTTATATTGCGATGTTGTCATACACTGTATATACGAGGGGAAGTCAAAAAATTCATAGAACAGCGTATTCTGCCAAGCGTAACACACATTTTCTTTACTTATTTAGACAACACAGCATTTCGCCATTTTAAACATATCAAAATTTGTCACAACATATTTGTGTAATTCTCAAAAGCATTCAAAGTTGGTGACCATCAAGCAATGATGGAAAATCAAAATGTTGAGTTTAGGGCAGTAATAAAGTTCCTCACAGTAGAGGGTTCAAATGCCAAAGGAATTCGCCGGCGAATGGTCGAGGTGTACGGTGACAGTGGTCCTGCCTATTTCACAGTGGCAAAATGGTCAGCTGAGTTTAAACGTGGACGCACCTCATGATCACTGAAGGATGACCCACGGTCAGGTCGGCCAGCTGATGCCATCACAAAGGAAATTGTCACGTCTGTGGAGACCCTCATCATGAATGATCGTCGAATTAGGATTGATGACATAGCTAGGGAGTGTGTCATTTTACATGGAAGTGTATATACGGTTATCCACGAGCATCTAAGGATGTCAAAAGTATCCGCAAGATGGGTCCCCAGAAACCTTAATGTGCAGGATCGCTTCCAAAGACGCCGGTCAAGTCGGGAGCTTCTTGGCATTTATAATGATAACCCAGAGAGCTTCCATTTACGTTTAGTAACTGGTGATGAAACATTGATTCATCATTGGGACCCAGAAACCAAAAAAGAGTCCATGCAATGGAAGCAACCTCGCTCATCCCACCAAAGAAATTCAAAACCCAACAATCAGCCGGCAAAGTCATGGCCACTGTGCTTTGGGATTCTAAGGGTGTTCTGTTAATCAATTATAAACCTGCTGGAATCTCTATCACTGGGGCTTATAATGCTGATCTAATGAAGCAGCTGAAAGCTGCTATTAAACTAAAAAGGAGAAGAAAGTTGAGCCGAGGGGTATTGCTTCTTCACAACAATGATCCTGTGCACAAGTCAAGGATTGCACAAGCAGTGATTCGTGAATTCAAGTTCGAACAACTTAATCAACCACCCTACAGTCCCTATTTGGCACCAAGTGATTATTTCCTATTTAGAAATTTGAAATCCCATTTACGGGGAATCAGATTTCCTGATGATGATAAACTTAAGGCTGCCACAGAGACATGGTGTCAGGACCAAACCGAAGACGTCTATTTCAAAGGTATAGACAGTCTGAAAGAAAAGTGGGCTAAGTGCATTGGGGTAAATGGGGACTATACTGAAAAATAATAATAAAATGTATGGTTTGTTGCCGCAATATATACCCCGTTCTATGAACTTTTTACCTCCCCTCGTACATATATGTGTGCCGCCATACAACTTCATATTTGAATTCATTGTAAAATCATAAGAGTGTTTTAGCACTTTAGCAATACACCGGGGGGGGGATGTACAGGGGTACCACGCATACATCAGTTATAAGCCTCTTCCGAATGATCCCGCGAATTTCATTTTCATGCTTGGAGAAAAAACAATTAGTACCTTTTGTCAAGTCCTGGTCAGACTAAGCCAGAATTTTGACCCCGACCTACCTCATACGAGACAAGCACTCTGCAAACTGAGCTACCGCAGTGACATTGTCAAATGATATCTTAACATATAAAATTTCAGCGATGGTATAAAAAGCTAAAACTAAATATGTAAACATATGTCGCTTACTGGCTGATTGTATAACAGTTCAATAAAATGTATCATTACATGTATACATATGTCTGGATAAAAATGTGATAAGAATGAAGAAAACACAAAATTAATTTTAACATCGTAAATACGGAATATAATGTTAAAATTCTGACAAATGTTTTATGAAACAACAAAACTTATAGTTTATAAAATTAAGATTTTTTAAAAATCTTACAAACTTTTAATTCATGAATTTTAAAATTGTCTATCATGAGATTCAACAGAACCATAAACATCATTAAAAAATAACAGAATCCCGGTTTTATTGAAGATGTTCATCTAATCGGTTGTCTGTGGATAAAAGCTTATTGGGTGTAATTCTATTTCATGTTTTTATGTCATTCCATAATTAACTTTTTAGGAATGTCACTAGAAAGCTGCATCATATACATGTAGATCAAACAAGACAAGTTTTATAATTTATATAACCATTGGATTGTTTATGTACATGGCGATTATTATGCCATAATGTCCGCCACCAAAGTTAAACTACATGTATTAGCGATTTGATAAATTATCACAAGCACAAACTATATATGTGCCTTTAATTCTTGAGTTATATTATTGATATTTTCAATATTTAATCGTAAACGTATTTCAAAATCATTACCTATGCATGTATAATGTATGTGAGCACTGATGCACAGTACAGGGCTGTCAAAAGTGACACACTGAGCTAACACAATGGGGTAAATGGTCTGTTGCCGAGTTTACAAAATCATGATAACCATTGACCGAAAAACTGTCGAGAGACAGATAACAGCTGCCGAAAAACTGTCGAGAGATAGTAAACGAGGGGACGAGATGACTACTGATTGGTAATTTGTGTTAACCTTTGGACAGGTCTGTACTGTGCCTGATAAGAAGAGTGTATCGAGGACGTTCATTGACATTGTAGATGTATGTTAGAGATGCCGAAATATAAATTATATTACTTGAAGTTTCGTGCAAGAGCTGAATTAAGCAGACTTATATTCGTATATGCAAATGTTGAGTTTGAAGATATAGAGTTTAGCTACGAGGAATGGCCGAACTTCCAGCCATGTGAGTAAATTCTATATAGATCATCATAATGACCTAGATATGATAAGATATTAAAGTTGCCTCCCCTTATCTATTTACATTGGCTTTCACCTATCTTAACGAATCGTATTTGTGCTTGGCTTGTCGGAATTAGTCACGTCATGTTTACTACTGATGATAATAGACATTTTTGTTTGAATTTATAAAGCTTTTATTGGAGATATCATAGGGAACGACTATTCAAAAGGTCATACACATTTAAACTCTGGTCCACCAAATATTTCATATATATGTGTGTGTGGTCCTGAACTCCTGGTCAATCAAACATTCAGCTGTTGTCCTGGACGCCTTGCCCATTAAATATTTTGCTATAGCCCTGGTCCATGAAACATTTTAACTGTGACCCTGTACTGTTGGGCCACCAAATATTTAAGTTGTGAACCTTAGATTCCTGGCCCTGTGGCCCTGGGTCCATCACAAGTTTAGCTGTGGGCCGGCCCTGGTCCATCAAACCTTAGCTCTTGTTCTGGTCCATCAAACTTTTAGATGTGTGAATCATCAATTATTGTACCCTTTTCCTTTATTTTCTGTTGTAAATTAAAATAAAATAACATATGCGTATAGACTTATTTTGTTGTATTATATATATTTGGTTATATGGTCATTTTGTTTGAAAAACTAAAAAAAATGAAAACTTTAATTTGTTTATGTTTCAGTAATGGCTACTGGACAATGTCCATTGCTCGAAGAAGATGGCAAAAAGTTGTGCCAAAGTCACGCTATTGAGAGATATTTAGCTAAAAAGTTTGGTACGTAAATTTAGTTAAGCACATAAGACAACCGTCAAAATTTATCACTGAATTTACGATATAGAATAGAATCAAGCTCCGAAACAGCGAACATCTCCTAGCTCCGTATGTCGCGAGGTCATAAAGGAGATACCAATGTTGACCGCTGTTCAGAGCTTGGAATAGAATAAAGGCAATCGAGTTGGTAAAATATGAATAGGTTGTCGTCGTAAAAGATATCAGCTGCCGAAAAGATTACGTGATATAAGTTCCAGAAAAGATCTCGATTGGGTACATTTAGCGTTAGCTTAGTGTTAAACTTTAGACATGCTTGTACTTTAGTTATCGACTAGGATGCTATTTGGTTGTCATTGTTGCATATTGTTTTACGCACTACCCAAATTTTCATTTTCTCTCAACGAGGCAAAATTTAAAGTGACGGACCATGGCTATCTGGTATCATTTATCACCCCACTAGCTCTATAAAGAATCAATATAAAATTCCATTGTTACAAAGAAGATAAAACACATTTACATAAACCTGTGTACTTCATGAACTCTTGCCCAGTACACGTAGCTGTTATAGGGATGACGTACGTTGTAATGATATCCATACATATAGATAGGATGTCATCACAATCCTGTGTACGTCATAATCCTATCACGACGCCAAATACATCACTGTATTTCCATAAATTGAGTGCGCATGGTTTTTATTATTAATTTCTTTTAATTAAAAATGTTTCCATTAAACTATTAATAAAATGCACTGACCTAACCAAATTATATTTTTAATTAAAACATTATTGTTCAGTTCTCCTGTATATAGAGAAATTTTGCGAAAATTTTGGAAATTTGATCAAGTTTATACACCAAAAGGGCCTCATTCAAAGTTACATCAGGGCATTTAGGGTCAGCTAGGTCATTGTTGCTCGGGTTTTTTTCCATCATGAATATTCCAATTATGCCATAACATTTATAGTTGTTCCGAGTAAGAAGGTACAGAAGGGATAATTTTGACATACTCAAATTTATTGTTTTGTTAAAAAGTTCAAAAATTGCTATATTTACAGAATTAAGTTCACATTTTCAAAAATAAAAAAATATTTTTTTCCTATTAGGTCAGTATATTTTGTATTAAGTTTTGAAATTTCTTTGTGAGTTTGTTGGATAATATGACGTTATTCTTGCATTTTCCATGTGCACTGAATATGTGGAACTGCAGTAGGTAAAAGGTATAACATACTTTGCAATGGCATCCATATATATTAGATCGGGTTTCATCACAAAGGTTGACAAAACGGCGGAGAGGAAACGTAATCACAAATCCGTTATCTTACCAACGCGTAAAACAGTAGGCCGATGGTAACTATACACATAGATTAGGTTTCATCACAAAATCCGCGGTTACCATGTGAATGAAATATAAAGAAACGTGTCCTTTTTCATTCATTGGATGCACCATAATGACGTATGTAAGAGTGGAGTGGGGTAATGACGTTTTACGCCTCAGCTAAGATCTATTGATGGGTCGCCGGTCACGCCCACAATGTTCCGACAAAACACCGACATGCCTTAACACAAAAAGAATGAAAACTCTGCCTGAATTGTGCCATTTAATGACGTCACTGACACTAGTACGTCATTAGTTGCCGTGCCGCTGCGGTGGTCAGTGTCGGAACATAATAGTTACGGCCCGCGATGCGCCAATTCACTTATCGAGGCGGTAAGTTCTGGAATGGTGTAGAAGACTGGAGTTCTTTGGAAAAAACCACCGACCCTCAGCAATTGAACTGACAATCTTTCTCAAACTAGAATCTAGGCGGTTAGATACTAATAGAATCTATCGCAACTTGCGGTGCAAGTAAATCTCAACCCGAGTTCTAATATATTTGATGCAGAACGAGGCTTGCCGAGTTATGGACCAAATATATTAGAACAAGGGTTGAGATTTCCTTATCTGGCACTACAAGTAGTGATTGATTCTATTTCTAGCACCAGAAAATACAATTTTTCAATTTAAAATCAATTTCAACTTAATCGATACACCTCTGATTTTGTTGATAAAATAGCGTGTAGGCTATCTTGCACAGGGGGATACAAGATGGAGATATCTTGCACCACTCTTTTTTATGGTTTTTTCTATCTGGGGTGCAAGAAGTTGTGTTCTTTAAAGGTGCATTTTATATCACTCGGTAACTGAAGTCCTAGCACGTGATGACCCCAAGCACCTTGACCTATATAATTCATAAAATACGTATCTTTTGTTAATAAATTATAGGTTTAGCAGGCAAGAGTGACTGGGAGGAGGCGCTTGTAGATCAGGTTGTCATGACAACAGAAGATATAATGTTAAAGTACTATAACACCTACTATCCAAAAGACCCGGATGTTAAGGTATTATAATTAGTTATTTAAGAAATGATAAACAATTACCTGTGGTATATTATACACTTATGGACTTTTTAGTGGTTGTATATGGTGTGATATTCACCGTAAAAAGAAATATTGACCAAGGCGACAGCCGAGGTTAATATTTATTTTTCCGGTGATTATCACATCATATACAACCACTAAAAAGACCATAACTGTTTTATTATATAATTTAGCCACTGTAGCACTTCGGTTGACAATGTTTTCTCAAACCTGCATGTGACCAGGCAATCTAGCTATTTTACCGATGCTGCCCCGGTTGAGACCGGGAGATCACACGAAAGATATCCCTCATTAATTAGATCAATCTGACTTTTAACATCTGATTCTATGAAAAAATAAATGGCATTCCCGATGAGACACAATCATTTACACATTAAATTGATGATGCCATAACGTCAACGTTCTATGAAAAAATAACAGGCATTCTGACTGAGACACAATCACTTGCGCACACTTAATTAATGACGATATAATCGTTTTACGCGAGAACGTCAACAAAAATCGATGACGTACATTCAGCGGATTTTTCAGAAATCTGTGGTATATCATGTGAGATACAATGGTCCTGTGTTACCATTTTAGCCAATCATAAAGATGGAATTTATTTATCATATAAAAACGTTTGTTATACCACGTCTGGCTCTCTTTATATTTCATATGAAGGAAAACGCGGGTCATGTTAGAATGATCAATATACATGTAAATAGATTCTAATTAAAACATTGAGTATGTAACTGTTAAAATCAGGATATACTTTAAAGTTTATTTAACAGCTACTTATGTCTGCTTCATGCTGTGAGTAGCTTTAGGGAAAACACTTTTTCCTTTTGACGAGGTCTATGTTTTGTCGACATGTACTCAATTCAGTTTCTTTATTCCGTAATTTAATTACAACTTATTGTATATTATTACATAATATAAACAATGTTCAGTGAGCAGTATATGTGTATACTTAAATAAACAGCAGTACCAGGAGAGATAATAAATGTAAAATATGATAAATATAATGATATAAAGTTAAACATTATTTCTAATATTTAAAGCATTGTATAAAAATTTTGCTAGATTGCATAATTGTTTGACATTGTTGATGCTGAGCAACTGTATAAGTTTGTACATGCTTGGTTTGACCCAGTAGTATGGTTTAATAAATTGTTTTCTAATATTAATATATGTTTTACACTCCAAAATAAAAGTATGCATCTACTGAATAGATTGAAACAGCAGTGTAAAATACGGAAATGTTATATAGTCCGAGTAGAGTTTTATATTCAAGAAATTCATGTACATGTTTAATTGGTTTTATTTTGGAATATAACCATTTAACAATATTATATATAAATACAAGTAGTTGTATTCATGTCAGTTATCCAAACATTGGTAGATTATCTGAAGTTTTGTTAGAATAAAAAAATGTCATAGACTTACAGTTTTGACTCAAAGTTACCACTGCGGTAGCTCAGTTGTTAGAGTGCTCGCTCCGTAAGCGGAAGGTCGTGGGTCGAGTCTGATCCAAGACTTGAAAGTGGGTAGTCACTGTTCTTTAACCAAGCTTTCGGCATTGCGAAATGAAAGTCGCGGTTCTTTCGGATGTGAACGTAAAAAACGAGGTCCCGTGTCAAGTTAGGCTTGGCACGATGAAGAGCCCTGCTGTATAATGCCATCAGCGCAATACACGGTCAAAATTTCTGCATCTTCGCTTATAGCTTGCGACGTCTCAATATAAGTGAGATATTCTTGACTGAGATGTAAACACCATTTACTCAACTCAAAGTTTTTTTTATTGAAATAGCATTAGCTCTAACGGAAGTTGAAGAGAAAATTTACTAATATTATCTAGTATACACGGTACCAACTTCTTCTAATGAAAGGGAAATAAAACAAAATTATACAAATTGACCAGAAATCGAAAAAATCCATCAATTAATATTTTTGTTTTATACATTAGAAACAGATGTTGAACGATGTTTTAGATGTACAAGTACCGAAATTTCTGAAGATCTTCAGCAGGTTATATGAAGAAAATGGCGGACAAAATGGATACTTTGTAGGCGACTCTGTAAGAACTATTAATTTTAAATGCTACTTTTTGTAAATTGGGGGAAATTAGAGAACATGTTATCTGTCTTAGTGAAGTTGAAATACAAATTTGACTGATTTTTCAAGTTCTGATTAAAATATGGATCTATACCTTAATTATGACACCACGAAAGTCTACAATGGAAGCAACAGTCAAATCTGTTCACTCAAGAGAACCAATAAAAGTGACCTTTATGAACAAGCAGTAGATGTTCAAATAACATTAGAAAAAGGTAAATAGCAAGTTGGATAATGTTTTACTGGACTTTACAAGCAGGTGGTATATGACCATTTAGACGAATTCAATTTTTCTATTGTCAACGTTTCTTTTCTATACAGTAATATATTGGCTCATCCTGCTTATAGTGCATTTGTTTTACAGTTATATCGGTATGGCTTTACTGAAAAATTATACAACGAAGCAGGCTTTTAATCGGGAATTTTGCTAGCCTGATCTTATTAAGGCCCTCAAAAAATATAATTGGCGTCATCACAATATCGAAAGTTTATTACTGAACTAACTGAAAGGAGTCGAAGCTTTGCCGAGATAAGAATGGCTAGTTGTCCAAAAACCTGTCAACAGACAGACAAAAAATTACAAAACACTGTCGAGATAATATAGCTAACGGGGGACCCAGGTGAGTTGTCGATTCGACATTAGTTCCTTAGCTCAGAATTAAATTTTTGTACTGTAGTTTGCCATCATTTTTGTCTCGTTTCAGTTAACAATGGCGGATTTAGCAGTGCATGAGTGTTTTACTGGTTTCTTAATGCTACGACCGGACATTATGGATGGATACCCTAAACTCCTTGATCACCGGAAACTAGTGGAATCACAACCCAGAATTGGTGATTATCTGAAGCGGAGACCACAACGAGTTATGTAGAGTACATATTACACGGGCAACTAGCTGGTCAAGTTCCAAGTGCAAAAGTGGGGAATTGAGGACGAGCTGTACTTTATTCTTGTCAGTCCACTTACTCCACTATAGTCAGAATTACATGTACGCCAAGTGTATATTAAACGGTATTGTCGTATAACCATTGTTTTTAAATTTAATTATACAATACAACCATAAAATAGTATATGACAATGTTTAAAATGCCTAATTGCACAAATATTTCTGGAATTAAACTGCTTCAACTAATAATTTTGCAGAATATTCGTCAATTACTTTATATTGGAACTTTTTTAAAAGAAAATCTTCATATAGCTGAGCCGCAGTTCTAGACCATCCATAAATAATTTTCTGTTTATTATAATTATGTGTACAGTCAAACCTGTCTATAAAGGAAACCAGTAAAAGTGGCCTTTATGAGCCGGTGATGTTTATATACAGGTTATAAAAATATGAATAAAGAGCAATTAGGATACAAATCTAGCTTTTATAAGCAGGTGACCCTTACATAGAGGTGGCCTTTAAGATATGTCCCTTATATAGAGGTGGCCTTTAAGATATGTCCCTTATATAGAGGTGGCCTTTAAGGCATGACCCTTATATAGAGGTGGCCTTTAAGGCATGTCCCTTATATAGAGGTGGTCTTTAAGGCATGACCCTTATATAGAGGTGGCCTTTAAGGCATGTCCCTTACATAGAGGTGGCCTTTAAGATATGTCCCTTATATAGAGGTGGCCTTTAAGATATGTCCCTTATATAGAGGTGGCCTTTAAGGCATGACCCTTATATAGAGGTGGCCTTTAAGGCATGTCCCTTATATAGAGGTGGTCTTTAAGGCATGACCCTTATATAGAGGTGGCCTTTAAGGCATGTCCCTTACATAGAGGTGGCCTTTAAGATATGTCCCTTATATAGAGGTGGCCTTTAAGGCATGACCCTTATATAGAGGTGGCCTTTAAGGCATGTCCCTTACATAGAGGTGGCCTTTAAGATATGTCCCTTATATAGAGGTGGCCTTTAAGGCATGACCCTTATATAGAGGTGGCCTTTAAGGCATGTCCCTTATATAGAGGTGGCCTTTAAGCATGTCAATTATATAGAGGTGGTCTTTAAGGCATGCCCCATATATAGAGGTGGCCTTTTAGGCATGTCCCTTATATAGAAGTGGCCTTTAAGGCATGTCCCTTATATAGAAGTGACCTTTAAGACATGTCCCTTATATATAGAGGTGACCTTTAGGGCATGTCCCTTATACAGAGGTGGCCTTTAAGGCATGCCCCTTATATAGAGGTGGCCTTTAAGGCAAGTCCCTTATATAGAGGTGGCCTTTAAGGTATGTCCCTTATATAGAGATGGTCTTTAAGGCATGTCCCTTATATAGAGGTGGCCTTTAAGGCATGTCCCTTATATAGAGCTGACCTTTAAGGCATGTCCCTTATATAGAGCTGACCTTTAAGGCATGTCCCTTATATAGAGCTGGCCTTTAAGGCATGTCCCTTATATAGAGCTGGCCTTTAAGGCTTGTCCCTTATATAGAGGTGGCCTTTAAGGAATGTCCCTCATATAGTGGTGACCTTTAAGGCATGTCCCTTATATAGAGGTGGTCTTTAAGGCGCGTTGGACTGTACATTATTTCATTTATTTATCATCTTTTTCACCATGACTGCTTAATATCATATGTCATACACTGTTATTACATTGTATCCTTCAATCAATTTGTATACAATCTGCAAGTATGCCTACGGAATAAAGAATTAAATTAAAGATTAGTTTTATAGCTTACCTGCAACTACTAAACTCAAAATGCTGCGGCTTGATTCCATTAAATCTATACATTTTTACTTTTATTTGAACTTTAGGATTTTTGTACATGTATGTGGGAGATCGAGGCTCGATTTCTAGCCTGGTAAGAACTGAAAATTTAAGTAATGAAAACTCTTGTTTACCATGCGTAATAAGATGTTACCTATAGCTACCTGTTCTGTTGCTACAATGACCTTCTATTTTTCAAGAATCTTGTGAGTGTTCTACACTGACTGCATAAAATGTTATACTTACTTTTGAAGCACTGAATTTTATTTTTATTCCGGTCATCCTGAGAATCCTGAATGGACTCAAATGCTTACTGTAATTCGTCAAACGAATCAGTGAGGTTTGACAGAATGCTACGTTCAGTAACGTACCATTAAAATTTGCAGTGACGTGCAAGAGATATTCGGACAGTTTGTAAAATCCTACTGTTTCATATAAAACAATCTCAAAAATTTATTTCATGATCAATTTCCATAATTTTTTTCACCGTTAAATGTAAACATTTAGTGTAAACAGTATGTAAACTCCGGTGTACGTCTTCCGGAAGCTGGGATCGTCGAAGCGACCGTGTGATGTTTATAGTCTCAATGACTGAAGTTTAGAGGTATGTAAACGCTCAAAATCAAATTGTCAAGTCATGGATACCACTTATAATTTTGGTTGCTAAAGTCAGTAACACTTAGACATAACAATTTGTCAGCAAATATCACCATATAATGTCAAAAAACACAATTGATCATCGACAGCCAGGGAAAAATAACCTCCTTGGCGTAAGATCTTACCGTTTTATAAGGTAATTGGAACAAAGAAACATCAAAGAGTTTGAGTACAATTCGCATATGCAAGATATACGTTTAAATATTTAACTACAACAAGTATTATTTTTTACCCGGTGTACGCTTAGCTGCAACTTTTGCAAAATCATAACAACCGCCTAGCTGGGATTTTAATGTACTTTAGCTGCACTTATGTGAACATCTCTTCATACATATATTTGTGTTTGGTGTTGTTGTAAAACATTGTAAAATTAATTTTGTTCTCTGACAAAACGTTACGTTGCTTCGTGTTAACTTGCTTAAAGAATTGATTTTTCGTTGCAGACATGGACAGGGTTTTGAACTTGAAAGACAAGATGAAAGTTATTTTTAGGAATCCCAGTATTTTTCTTGCGAAATATGCAAATTTACTTCAAAATACAAATCCAACTTGGACCACCATCTGTAGATTCACAATAATTCAACAACCCGGCCATCTTATGGATATCAGTTGATTATCATGTACATTATCGGAGTCAAAATCTTGTGAATCAACTATTTAGTGAATAAACCTTTCATTGTATTTAAGTCATCTCCTCCAAAACTACCAGGCCAAATTTGATGAAACTTAATGACAATCATGCCTTCGAAAAGGGCTTTCTGGTTTGCACAAATGAGGGAGTTATGTCCCCTTTGGGTCCTATAAGGGAAATAGTAAAAATCTACAAGAGATCCATGTGTAGCATACTTAGGACATGTAGTAATTGTAGCTGTAGGGCTCAAAATGGGGAAATGGCAAGGTTCTTGAAGGGGAAATTGCTAAACTACTATATTTGTCAGTGCATGATCTGGAAAACTATCAACTTTTGGGTATATACAAATATTGTAGGTAGCCTTAAGGCCATATTGATACATATTGGGAAATGAACGGCAATGATCTCATTTGCATATCCGCCATGACAGTCCGCTATGAATAATGTCTTACATGAAGGGAAATAAAAGCGAAAGAAAACAATTTCTTTTTAAAAAAGTCGATAACTCCGAACTTTCACTACACACATACATGATACCCGTAATGATTATTTGTTAGTTTCATATCAAAATACAGGTTCCCCGGCGTGTTTAAATTTCGAAGCGTAAAGTGTGGTTGTCCTCTATATTTTCTCTTACTAAGCCAAAAAGTTCATAAGTTTTAATCTCGCCATTCTAAATACACAATCGGAAAACCAAAATTGCCGAGGGTACATTCGATTCAATGATTTACAACCGTTCAAGATATGGAGTATTTGTTTCTGAACATTTATATGCTTGGTTCCCAGATATTTTGAAAATCTCGTATTTTCAGTAAATTCCACAAAGGGGGCTTGAACTTATTTTTAAAATTATAATAATAAAAAATTCCCCTTTAAAATTTCGTGGTATTTTCTTTGTTTAGGGAGCATTTTCTTGTTACACCGTAATTGACGTCATTTAAAAAAGGGGGATAATTTTCATTACAGATAATCAGGGTCTTCGCGATTAAAAACGTCTGCTACGACGTCACAAAATATCTGTCTGGAAAACTTTTTGTATAAGTATGGCATTGGCGTTATCTACAATGATGAAGTTCATTGGATCAAAGGTCAAGGTCATAGATGTGTAAGAATACTGAAAGGGCTTAGTTTTTTGCCTTTGTACTTTTTACTAGCTGTCTATACATTTATTGTAGTAGACCTTAAATATTTAGAAGTATACGGTAGCATTTTAGGATAATAAATTTGGAAACGTCCTTACATTAGGTCCTATCTCTTGAAAATTAAAACAGTCCCGTAATTTATGTGATTGTCCATTGACTTTCTACACGAGATATGACATATCCTGAGGTGAGAGTTAAGGTCTTTGGTCCCCTGTTTATTTATCTATAATCGGTTATTTTATTTTTGTCGATTGATTTAAAAAGAAAGGAATGATTTATAGGTTATGCTACTACCAACAACACGCTCTTTTCAATATATACGATAGTTCAGTTGGTAATGCGCTTGGTGTAGGAGGTCGTGAGTTCGGAATCCGGCCTGGGTCTGACCAAGTCTTAAAAATAGGTAGTAAATACTCCATGTACTCGGCATGTAGAAATGAAAGTCGCCGATTTCTTTGAAATAGACCTTAAAATCCGTTCTTTCGTCTCATAGCAGGCGTGGCACCGTAAAGAACTCTACCTACACATTGTCCTTAGCGCACTGCAAAGGTCAAATTTTTTATGGCTTCATATATAGCTGACATCGTCTCAATATAAGTGAAATATTATTAACTTTGGCGTAAAACCGCATCCAATCAATCAATCTATTCATAAATAAAATGTACATAAAATGGCACCATATCCTTGAGATTAGCATAAAGTTGTGAAGGGGTTTTCTCAACCGATTATCTAAGAAAAATGTGAAAAATAGCAATAAATTGTACAATTTTCTGTACAGCTAGGCGTACATATTTTTCCACTAAAACCCCAGTTCATGTTTTCATCAGCTAGGCGTACACTATCTGGAATCACCAGCGTGAAATTAAATCAGAATTTCTTCTAAACTGTCACGTTTTGGGATAAAGGGATACAGCACCTTTGATCTTAACACTTGGTTTCTTAAATCAAATGCATTAAATGTGGTATTTATCATATCTTTATGCTCGGGAAATATAATTTATTTGACTTCTTTGAAAGTATCATTGAAAAGTTGAATGATTAACAATCATTTTCTTCAAACTGAAACAATAAATGTTACCGACTGTATTCAAAACTAACTCCGCTGTTATCCGCGATCAGTCCGAGTGTAATTGTTGCAGTGAAAGTACACAAGAAAACTTACTAGCAGCCAATTTACTGTCACCGGACGACAGTGGAACCATTACTGTTGGCTTTTTCTTCGCTTCGACGATCCCAGCTTCCGGAAGACGTACATCGGAGTTTACATACTGTGGTGTAGTTTCTTCTAATATTTTTAACAGCTATGTGAAGCATAATTATGTAGTAGATTCTAAATTTAGAAATTTTCTGTTGAATTTGAAATGTTTATCTATATAAAAAAACAATGGAATTTCCTTTTCTAATTATTTTTAAAATAAACTTGAACAAATATTACATTTAACAGCCAAAAATTCATGGCGATTGACCAAGAAATAATTTTTTAAAACAATATATGGATTTATATATGAAATAATGATTTTACAACTTGTCCGAATATTTCTTGCACGTCTCTGTATGTCATATAGACCTGAAATGTTAAAGGTTACCGTCACATCTTGATAACGATGAAATCTTCGATTCATTTCAAAGTCGGTAGCTAGACTACCCTAGCACTTAAAATGTTACTGTTGTTGAATCACATACCTCATTTTGTAGAACTTCCGAAGACGGATATAAATGTCGTGGGTTCGAATTACGACGTGGTATGTTGTGACCTTAATCAAGTTAGCTCATTTCAAATTACCACTATCGTGACTTACCCGATACATGTCGACTTACAAAATATCGGAAAAATGGGTCAGTGTAACTACAAGCAGAACAAATTCTAACCGAGGCAAAAACATTAAGCTACGAAATGTAGAGGGTTCGGGCCATGCTCTCCTGGAAAATTTGAAGGGAAAAAATTGCGTTAAATAGTGTATTTCGGTTCGTAAACATTGTCAAAAAGATAAAGCAAATCTTTGCCGAAACTAAATTTTGCATATACAGGTGGACAAATAACTTATCTTACTTCAAGTTTTACAAAAAATAAAGATTTCATTTTTACCGAAGAAGTTGCCTCGGCTGCCTCATACTAAGCTACGTGCCTGACAACATCTACAACGGCTGTGCACCTGGCAGCCACCTGAATGTACGCTAGTATATAACATATACAATAGGTATAATTCACACTGTCAGTCATGCTTACATTAGGGTTGTCTAATTTAATCTGGCTGACACTAGCACCACATTGCAAATTTTGAAATCCGCCAGTACATGCCAAAGACTTGCTAAAGGTATCTTGTATGTATATAGTGAGCATTGTAATAGTTTCAAATATAAAAAAATATTTAACACTATCGTGTCCAGGTAAAATAACAATCATATTTATTAGACAACAAGATTAATTTAAAAGTACAAATATTGAAAAAATGTTCAGTGAACTAGACCCATATAGGGACAAATTTAAAATGCTTATCTATTGACTGTAATTCTAATGTGTTCATACAATACAAAGTAACCGATTCTTAAATTATGTTTTTAAGTTTGTTGTGGTAATGTATCAAGGCACAAATTCTGAATCGTCTATTTTGGCTTATGTCCTTTAAACAATGGGTCTTTTTAAGTATAAAGTCCTTAGACTGTTGCTCCATTATATTTGGTTTTTTTTTGTATAATGTCCTTTGACCATTGATCTGAAAGGAACTGTAATTTTCAATGTTTTCTTTTTTGTAAATAAAGTTCTTACGAACAAAGATAACCGCCATCTATAACAAGCGCCGATCCTGTTGTCATGGAGGAAGTGTCACTCAGCAGATATAACACCGCCCCGACAACTTCTTTAACAGTGGTAAAACGACCAAGTGGTGTCCGACCTTTAGGTCCAGCAGCTTTCCGTTCATCTGACCAGTGTTCTTGACCAATACCCGTGTCAATCACTATTCCAGGATTAACTGTGTTTACACGAATGTTGTGTGGACCAAGTTCCAGAGCCATACATTTTGTCATCATTTGTACACCGGCTTTGGCAATATAATACGGAGAGTATTGATTCGCCGTACAAAACGCGGCGATACTGCACACGTTAACAATAGAACCACCTTTACCCCTGTCAATCATATCCTTGGCGACGACTTGTCCAATATTAAAAGGAGCCATCAAATCAACGGCTAAAATTTCATCCAGGGTGGCCTTCTCTATGTCCACGAAGTCAGCAGGAGGATGGGCAATACCAGCATTGTTGACAAGCATATCTACACAGCCGATATATTGGAGACATTTCCGTGTAGCGTCCCAATCAGACAGGTCGACCTGTACCGTCGTCACACCTGGCATCTCTACCTTTTCTAAATCAAAGTTAATAACTTCTGCTCCCTCAGCAACTAAACCTTCTGCTATACCTTTACCAATACCATTGCTGGCACCGGTCACTAATATCCGTTTACCTGTAAATCTACAGCTCTTGTTTTCCATCTTCCCAAATGCAGATATATTATATTTGTGATTGAGAACCCTAATTAAATTTTTACCCGTGGACACTATCCAGATTAGGTATAAAGAGGTGGACACTATCCAGATTAGGTATAAAGAGATAACCTGAAATTAACCTTGTCTTGGACCTAGTGTATAGCCATAGGTAAACAACATTGACCTGTTCGCTTGACCTTTCATTAGGAAGATTCCATCCAGTTAATAGGTAATAGTAGGACTCACTGTAAATAGACTGTATTCAAGGTACATGATTAGTGTTCGCATCATGTAGACAATATAAAATCATGTAATCCCTAAACATAAATACACTCATCCACAATAAATATTCAAATTAAAGGTCAAGAGGACAAGTCAAAGTTGTTAAGGTATACCTCCTTATAGGCAACCTTAACACTCGACCATAGATTATATATATGTGTGTGTGTGTGTGTGTGTGTGTGTGTGTGTGTGTGTGTGTGTTTCTCATGATGTAGATGAAATAAGTGTGTTCCCTTTACATAAATGTACTGTTCCATAATGAATTAGAGATCAAGTGGAATGGTTAATATTGTCTGGACTATACCAATACGTAATAAACTGAGTGATCTATAATGTTTATTTAGGATATAGCAGTCGAGTGTACAAGCACTCTGAAAGGTCACCACAAGTCCGCTGTTTATGTTGCAATTGATGTATCGTCGGCCATGCCCACTATGTTCCGACAAAGGGCCGACATGCTTGAATTACACGCAAAAAGAATGGAAACGCGGCCCGAATTGTGCGGTTCAATGACGACATTGATACTAGAACGTCATTCGTTGTTGTGGCACTGCTTTGGTACCGTGATGGCGTCCAGTGTCGGAACATAAAAGGCGTGACTGGCGATACGTCAATTCTTCATGAAGTCCAATGCTTGATGAAGTCTAAATATTTAAGTCTCCTGATTATAAGTTTCCTTTATATTTAAAAAAGGTACAGAAACGATCATAAACACTTCGCACAAACTCAAGCTAACGTAACTCACGTACTGTTGTTTAGAATCTTTAGCTTAAAATTGAATTTTTAAACATAAAACCATATCCTCGCGATTGGCTTAAAAATTACTGATGCTACGTAAAACATTCTTTAGCCAACATACCAAACCTGGATCCAATTGTTCGAAGCTTGATTAGCGATTAGTTTAATCAGTTATTAGGAGAAAATTAAAACATAATAAAAATAAAAATATTATTTTCAAATCAATATTTTTATTGCAATGTACTTTAGTTTGATGCAATTTGTATTCAATTTCGATATTTCAACATTAAAATTAACAATATATATGAGATTATGCAAAATTCAAATTTTGGCGAATCAATTAATCATTGATCAATTGATTAAACTAACCAGGCTACGTCCCTGACAACATTTGCAATGGCTGTGAAGCCACCTGAATACGCGCTACTACATAGCATACAAGTATATATAATTGGTATAATTCACACTGCTAGCCATGGTCACATTAGGGTTGTCTAATTTAATCTGGCTGACACTAGCTCCTCATTGCAAATTTTGAAATCCGCCAGTACATGCCCAAGGCTTGCTAAAGTGTCTAATAAAGTGAACTTTGTAATACGATTGTGGTTTCAAATATTAAAAGATATTTAACACTATCGTGTCCAGTAAATTAAAATAACAATCAAATTTATTAGACAACTAGATTAATTTAAAAGTACACATATTGAAAAAATGTTTAGTAAACTAAACCCATCCAGGGACAAATTTGAAATGCTTATCTATTGGCTGTGTGTGGTTCTAAATTCTGTAATGTCTTTTTGGTCTAATGTCCTTAATCCGTGGACCCTGTATGTTATTTTTGTAGTATAACATCCTAAGACCATGGGTCTTTTTAAGTCTAAAGTCCTTAGACTGTTGACCTCGTTATGTTCTTTTTTGGTATAACGTCTTCAGACCGTGAATATGAAAGAAACTGTCATTTTTAATGTTCTATTTTTTAAAGTATATTTTTTTTAAGTAGTTTAAGTATAGTCCTTACGAACAAAGATAACCGCCATCTATAACAAGCGCTGATCCTGTTGTCATGGAGGAAGTGTCACTCAGCAGATATAACACCGCCCCGACAACTTCTTTAACAGTGGTAAAACGACCAAGTGGTGTCCGACCTTTAGGTCCAGCAGCTTTCCGTTCATCTGACCAGTGTTCCTGACCCATACCCGTGTCAATCACTATTCCAGGATTAACTGTGTTTACACGAATGTTGTGTGGACCAAGTTCCAGGGCCATACATTTTGTCATCATTTGTACACCGGCTTTGGCAATATAATACGGAGAGTATTGATTCGCCGTACAAAACGCGGCGATACTGGACACGTTAACAATAGAACCACCTTTACCCCTGTCTATCATATCTTTGGCGAGGACTTGTCCAATATTAAAAGGAGCCATCAAATCAACGGCTAAAATTTTATCCAGGGTGGCCTTCTCTATGTCCACGAAGTCAGCAGGAGGATGGGCAATACCAGCATTGTTGACAAGCATATCTACAGAGCCGATATCTTGGAGACATTTCCGTGTAGCGTCCCAATCAGACAGGTCGACCTGTACCGTCGTCACACCTGGTATTTCAACCTTCTCTAAATCAAAGTTAATAACTTCTGCTCCCTCAGCAACTAAACCTTCTGCTATACCTTTACCAATACCATTGCTGGCACCGGTCACTAATATCCGTTTACCTGTAAATCTACAGCTCTTGTTTTCCATCTTCCCAAATGCAGATATATTATATCCCTAATTAAATTTTTATCCGTGGACACTATTCAGATTAGGTATAAAGAGATAACCTAATTAACCTGTTTTGGACCTAGTGTATAGCCATAGGTAAACAGCATTGACCTGTTCGCTTGACCATTCATTAGGAAGATTCCATCCAGTTAATAGGTAATAGTAGGATTCACTGTAAATAGACTGTATTCAAGGTACATGATTAATGTTCGCATCATGTAGACAAAATAAAATCATGTAATCCCTAAACATAAATACACTCATCCACAATAATATTCAAATTAAAGGTCAAGAGGACAAGTCAAAGTTGTTAAGTATACCTCCTTATAGGTAACCTTAACACTCGACCATAGATTATATATATGTGTGTGTGTGTGGTGTGTGTGTGTGTGTGTGTGTGTGTTTCTCATGATGTAGATGAAATAAGTGTGTTCCCTGTACATAAATGTATGTTCCATAATGAATTAGAGATCAAGTGGAATGGTTAATATTGTCTGGACTATACCAATACGTAATAAACTGAGTGATCTATAATGTTTATTTAGGATATAGCAGTCGAGTGTACAAGCACTCTGAAAGGTCACCACAAGTCCGCTGTTTATGTTGCAATTGATGTATCGTCGGCCATGCCCACTATGTTCCGACAAAGGGCCGACATGCTTGAATTACACGCAAAAAGAATGGAAACGCGGCCCGAATTGTGCGGTTCAATGACGACATTGATACTAGAACGTCATTCGTTGTGGCACTGCTTTGGTACCGTGATGGCGTCCAGTGTCGGAACATAAAAGGCGTGACCGGCGATACGTCAATTCTTCATGAAGTCCAATGCTTGATGAAGTCTAAATATTTAAGTCTCCTGATTATAAGTTTCCTTTATATTTAAAAAGGTACAGAAACGATCATAAACACTTCGCACAAACTCAAGCTAACGTAACTTACGTACTGTTGTTTAGAATCTTTAGCTTAAAATTGAATTTTTAAACATAAAACCATATCCTCGCGATTGGCTTAAAAATTACTGATGCTACGTAAAACATTCTTTAGCCAACATACCAAACCTGGATCCAATTGTTCGAAGCTTGATTAGCGATTAGTTTAATCAATTATTAGGAGAAAATTAAAACATGAATAAAAATCAAAATATTATTTTCAAATCAATATTTTTATTGCAATGTGCTTTAGTTTGATGCAATTTGTATTCAATTTCGATATTTCAACATTAAAATTAACAATATATATGAGATTATGCAAAATTCAAATTTTGACGAATCAATTAATTAAACTAGTCAGGCTTCGAACAACTGACCCTCTGGTAATTTACTTACCCATTTAGTGTTAATGGTGTTCACTGTCTAACAAGATGTTGACGTTTGTGTGGAATCATTGTTTTCTTTGAATATTATACAGGGCGAGAATCGCAGTCATTTTTCCCATTGGAACGGTGTTATTCCAGGTTTTTCAACGGATACGTTTCCAATACGTTCCTCAAAAGGGTCAATTGATATTGATATGTAACGCTGCCGAATCTCAGCGTCGTCTTTTTGTACTTTTTAAAACAATTCTGATATCTGATCATTTTCAAAAAGTAAACAAAAATATTACTTGGGTGTTTCTGATTTATAAGCAATGTCAATAATTACATTGTATGTACCTTTAATGTAGCTCAATTGACAGTGCTCGCTATGTTTATAGGAGGTCGTGGATTAGAACCCAGCCGGGTCTGAGCTAGACTTGAAAATAGGACGTCAAGAACTCGTTAAGAAATAAAAGTGAAATGAAAGTCTAGGAGTCCTTAAGAAAAGACCCTTAAAACTTATGCACCGTATTATAGCAGGTGTGATCTATCTTAACTTCTGCTAGATACAAATTTGAGTAATCACTGATACCACAAATATCAGCTCAATGTAATGATTAATATTGTCAGATAAAAACTGACATACATTGATTATATTTCATGTATTTATAAATAATATTATGTAACTTATTTTACACTGATTTCAATGTAAAAATTAACGTCACCCCTACTGTGTCAAAATTAACGTCACCCCTATCGAAAATCAATTATCTAATTAGCTTTGATTAAAACAGCAAATAATTTGGAGCTGAATGGTAAATGAACGACATTATAAAATAGAAAACAAACAAAGAAACACACTCTTTTACTATTTAATCTTGGTATAAACAAACACCCTGAAAATACTTAATTGAGGCACCATGAACTCTTATAACAGACTGAACACGTCTGGGAAGATTGTCGTATAACTTTTCAAGATAGTTCTTATTTATCCTGTACCAATGCTTTTTGACGCTTTCCCATACATCATTACACGATTTTGGATTGTCCATTGCGACGTCCCTTTTTAAAGCATCCCACAGATTTTCAATCGGACTCATATCTAGCGAGTTTGATGGCTAATCTAAAATATGAATTTGTTTAGACTCTAGGAAACGCCTGGTAGATCTGGAATTATGGGCAGGGGCGTTGTCTTGCTGAAAAATATACTGTTTAGAAGGAAAGACCAAACATTCCGCTTGAACCTTAATATCATTCACAATTTCTGTTTGATATTTGATGCTATTCAAATTTCCATTAACTTTTTTTAACACCCCAACACCTTTGGTAGAAATGGCTCCCCAGACATGAATTTTTTGGCGGATTTTTCACTGTATATTGTAAGCAATTCCTTGACAAAGACTCTCCTCGGAAACGCCTGACTCTAAACTTTTTTCTGTTGTTATAGGCCTTAAATATGGACTCGTCAGAGAACAACACGCAGCGCCATTGATTAACAGTCCAGCTTTTATGTTGCAATGCCCATCTGTATCTTTTTAATCTTTGGCGTTTGTTGAGAAATGGCTTGCGGATGGGTACGTAGCTTTTTAACCCATAGCCTTTTTAGGATAATCAGTGTTGTTTTAAAAAAACAAATGTCAAAAAAGCAACAGAATCAACATATATGAAACCAATAAAGAAGGATGTTAACTTGCCTTAATAGCGTCTTTGATCAGACACCACAATCTTCTTTCAACTGTACCTTTTGGCTGCCGCAAAATGATGACGAACCTTTCTGATTTTGTAAATATATGAGTCATATTTATACGGTTTTTAATTTATTTGCCGGGAATTTTTCGGTGTTTCCATTAGGAAATGGAACGAACTGAGGCCATTTATGATTTTCGTATAAAAAATGTTTTAAATAATGTTTCAAAACTGAAATTTACCTCAACAACTGAAAGAAATGCTGGATATTGAGAATTCAACGACAATTTGTAAATTTAAGGGGAGCAAATTCTTGAGAAAAAAATTATGGAACTTCAGTTTAAACATTTTTGCTGCAAATCTGGCAGAATTACAGGGCTGCAGGGGTGACGTTTATTTTGACACAGTAGGGGTGACGTTAATTTTGACATTGACCTGTATGTATATGTATGTGTATGTGTGTCATATTAATACTTTAACGTTTCTATAAGTTGTCATATTCTTAATTTTTAATGCTTCAGTCAGAACATTAAAAAAAACCCATTATACTATAACATGTGTACAACAATATGTGGCCGTTATACAGTACTTAATGTTGAATGCTGGTTGGTTGTTGCTTAATGTAGCAACAGCAATTTTTTAGCTATTCGCGACGACGAAAACTATGTATTTTATTAATCTCTATGGATTAATCTATGAACAATTTTGTGTATGCATGTGAAGTGCGACTTTAAGGTGTAGCTCACAGAGTCAGTACGCTGCATACAAGCGCAGACACGACCACTCCCTCAGTCCATTATACTGATACTAGGTGAACCAGAAAAGGCCAACGACAAGGAAAATTCATTTTCATACATGTGGTCGGAGCGGGACTCGAACTCACAGCGGTGAGACCCTGGATTTGTAGACTGACGTCTTATCCATTTGGCCAACGCGGCCTCCTAATGCTGAATGCATTTTCAACAAAATGAACATACAACAGCACACATCTCGAATTATCGCGTATTTGAATCATTATTCCAAAGGTTCCATCAGACATTATGTTTTTTTCTAATACCATACTTATTACTTAGGGACGGGAGTTCTTATTATTGTTCTAAAGAGCGCGCTAATGCCTCTCAAACGTCTCGGTTTGAAACTTCACTCGAGCAAACTTTAGTATGAGTTTTTCAGTTCTCTTGTTAAAAAATCGTTTGTATTCTCTGGGGTATATTTTTTACTATCAAAGACATAACAACCCCGATATGAGTGATAGAATCTTGACTGGGGTTATTTTACACTAGTTAAATCCATTTTTATAGTGAAATTAATGGTTCAATTTATGATATATTTGATGTCCCATATTTCCATGTTCCTTCTCGCTCTATTTTGATTACACACGTGGCGGGTGTAGCTAGCTAAGCAGGATGTGCTTACCCTGTCAGAGCACCTGGTCTCACTTCCCTGGTGGAAGTTTACGAGTTAAACTTAACTTGTCAGATTTAAAGTTTTTAATTTCCTTCTGGATTGTGATTCGGACATGGATTAGTATGTTTATAATTTTTATTTAAAAACCCAAAACCTCAGTGTCCAATACATTTTAGGTAGTCGCAGTTTATATATGCGTATGGCATTACATTCACACTTGTAAAATATATGCCAACATGACTTAATTTTCTAGAGTGAAGATAACAATCCTCCGTCAATGTTAATAGCAGATCCTGTAATCATCTGGGCGTCATCACTCAACAAAAACAAAACCGTCTTTACTACATCACTAACCTCGGCAAATCTTCCAAGTGGTGTTCTGTTTCTATAAAACGCTACTGCTGATTCATC
Organism: Anadara kagoshimensis; assembly: GCA_021292105.1. Lineage (NCBI taxonomy): Eukaryota > Metazoa > Mollusca > Bivalvia > Arcoida > Arcidae > Anadara > Anadara kagoshimensis. The sequence continues at coordinate 40,621,625 of CM037859.1, read as the reverse complement.
TGACCAATGCTTTCTTGTCAAGTCTGTACCAGTGACCATTGTCGGATTTACCGAGTTAACTCTGATCTTGTTTGGACCCAATTCTAAAGCCATACATTTTGTCATCATTTGTACACCAGCCTTGGAGATACTGTAAGGTGACGTCGTTGGTATCACTTTGACCGCCGATAGGCTGGCTACATTGACGATTGAACCTTCTATGGAGTTTTGTATCATATTTTGCGCTATAATCTGACCAACATTGAAATGAGATTTCAAGTTTACTGCCAACACCTTTTCTAAAACATTCTTATCAATATCGACGAAATTAACTGCATTATGACCAATACCAGCGTTATTTACGAGCAGGTGTATCGGACCGATATCTTCCAGACAAGCCCTGGTAGCGTCCCAGTCTGATAAATCTACTTGTATAGTTTTTACTCCGGGTATATCCTCTTTTATCAAGTCTAAATTAATTACCTCTGCTGTCCCTTCAGCGACTAAAGCGTCAACAATACCCCTTCCGATACCCTTGCTTCCACCAGTGACCAAAGCTCGCTTGCCGACAAATCGCTTTCCATTTTGAGACATTATATAACTTAGTATGATATACCTGTCAGTGTGCACTGCCGTCAAGTATTTGCTGCATATTAATGATAAAACGGGAGATAGCTATAGTGTAACGCTATGTACACCAGGTCGTAACAAAGGGCGATAATCGTGACTAGTTACTACGTATGACGATGTTATAAAACCGTGTCAAATCAATATCTTAATAATTTATACCTTAATGTATGCGAATTGTTGTTACACGTAACAAAGAGCGATAACTCTGCATGTGACGATGGTATGCAACCTTAAGCTTGTAGTCGAGTAGGCATTTTACGAACCTAGAAATGTTCATTCCTATGAAGTTTTATTTGCTGTTTTGTTTTCCTCATGGGTCCTTGAACAAAACCAACTTAGTTGCTCTTTGGGCAAAGAGGTATGGCGGGTTTGATGGGATTTTGTCCTAAATGGACCGTTTTGGTTTTTGAAAAATAAAAGTCTAAATATACTTGCACTTAAATAATAAAGCAACAGTATTTTATGTGGACTTTCAGATTTTGGCTCGAACAAAGGTCTATTTTACTTGTATTTTTCTTAATAAGCTCATCTTTGTGCTATATTATTCTAAAATATGAAAATTAGCGAGTTTTCCAGTCTTTGATAATTATTATCAAAGTGTTCTCCTCGGAAGACCATTTTTTACGTTATTGTTTCTGAAAATTTTTTCAAAATGCAATCATTACGAGTTTTAAAAAAAATGGTCCTCTTAGGAGAAAATGGTCAATTTTTGAAAATTAGGGAAAATTAAAACTGGCCATCGCACATATAACTGATGTTGCATTTTAACACGGCTGGCACTTACTGCTGTGGTTAGCTCAGTGGGTAGCGAGGATGCTTTGCAACCTGTACGGCATGGGTTCAAATCCCACCCGGATATTTTATTATTATTTTTTTTATCTTTATAAAATACTATTGTTAAATTTTTCCTTTACAAATATTAGTTTTTTTTTAAATGAGCGTTATCTTCTTTCAAAACACTACTAGCAGATCAGGCCAGGTTACATTTTTATACAATAAATCTACTCACATCACCCGTGAATTAATCTTAGTGAAGCGTGATGTAAGTTAATACTTTATTGTTCAAGTTTTTCTGTTTATTGTATAAAGATGAAAAATGAAGATTATGGATTATAAGTTTTTGTTCAATATCTTCGGCTTTTCAAGGAAAAACAAGTTTACACAAACGAAGCGCTTGTTTTTCATAGACCTGGTCTAATTATAGAACGCGAAATCCTCAGGTGTCGTAAAAATACACCGTTACGTCATTCATCCATTCAAGCAGAAGGCAATGTGAAAAGCGCCTATCAAACCCGCCATACCTCTTTGGGCAACTTGCACAATATACATAAATCCAAAATGGCCGCCAAACGTCAAATTGAAATACATACTGCGATATTAAATATCTTCCAATAGGTTTTAATATATCCCTTTAGATGTTTTCAAGTATGAGAAACCCATTTCTGGTGTTAATTTTTACATTTTGAACACTTAACTTGCACAATAAGTTATAAATCCAAGATGACCAGCGAACGCCATCTTAAAATATTGATTTTATACGAAAACAAATTTATGATACGTTGTAATATATCTTTGCAGGGGTATTTAGGCATGGGCAACTCATAAACCATGTTACTCCTACCGTTGGCTGGTCAAAATTGTTAAATATATTTTTAAATTGCCCCAAATGTTAAAAACAACAACGGAAATGAGTTCCTCATCCTTGAAAACATCTAAAACGGTATATTACAAGCTATTGTAGAACAATTTTTTACAAAAGATAGATTTTCAATATGGCGTCAGGCAGCCATCTTGGATATATGCAAATTATGCAATTTGCCCAATGTTGCCTACAGGCCAACTAACCTAATTTTACTCTAGGGACCCTGTAGAATACAAAACAGCAAAAAACTTCATAGGAAAAAACATTTCTAGGTTCAAGTATTGAGTATATGGGAGTGTCAACTCGACTATTATTCAGTATCTTAATAATAAATACATGTAAAAAGTGGATTATTAAAATTCGCAAGGCATATGTATAAAATTGTTTGACGGTTTTCTGTCATAAGCATTGAGTTTATTTTGTACTCAACGACCACTACGGTAGCTCAGTTGATAGAGTGCTCGCTTCGTATGCGAGAGCTCGTGGGTTCGAACCCCCACCGGTTTGAAATAGGTAGACATTGTTATCTCACCAATTGCAAACACTCGGTTTTAAGAAACTGTAAAAAAAAGTTCATTCGGAACTGAAGACGTCTCGTGTCATGGCAGGTCACTTTACCTATAGCTGGTGATGTATCGATATAAGTGAAATATTCTTGACTTGGGTATTAAACTCCATTCAATCAATCCCAGAGAGAGGGGGGTTAATAGTAATAATAATAATTGTATACCGGTATATGAAGCTGTCTTATAACGAACGTACCTTATATAGAAATATACTTTAAGTAAATCATTATGAAGGGAAAATAATGTCTGATTTATATGTATCTTATGTCATTCGTATACAGCTGGTTGATTAATAAAAGCATTTAGAGCATATTGGTTGTAAAAATTATGCATGTTTCGTTTTTTTTTTTTGATGTTGAAATTTTTTTTTAATTTAATTTAATTTATTATATTTTATTTTATTTTATTTTATTTTAGAAAATTGGAAGTTATTATTATTATTATTATTATTATTATTATTATTATTTGGCATCTCTGCTCTTAAATTTATATAGATTATATTGTTTCACATGTTGGTCAGTACAAGATAGTAGTGTTTACCTCCCTTTGATTGTGAGAAAGCATAATATGACCTCATACGGTGGGTTTAAAATGTAGGTCATACAAGATGCCGAATTACAAGTTGTATTACTTCAATGAACGAGGCAGAGCTGAAATCAGTCGGCTTCTGTTTGCTGCAGCAGGTGTCAAGTTTGAAGACGTCAGATACACAAAAGAGGAATGGTTAAAAAAATACAAGCCAAGTAATATTTTATGTTATCTTAATTAATATTCACGACTCGGGCTGCATCGTCCTATCGGTTATATTCGGCAATGTACAGACCTGTCGAAAGTTTATCAGTAATTACTTCTATATCGATTGGTTGGTTGATTGAATGTTGTTTAACGTCGCATCAGCAATTTTTCAGCTATTCGCGACGAAAACTACTTTATTATTATATGAACAATTTCGTGTACGCATGTGACGTGTGGGTGTTTTATGGTCTGGCTTGTACCAGCGCGCACTCAGAGCGACTTTAAGGTGCTAGCTCACCGAGGCAGTGTGCCGCAGACAAGCGTACCACTTCCCAGTCACATTATACTGAAACAGGGTGAACACACTTCCCGCAGTGGCGGATTTAAAGGGGGTGCGGGGGTTGCAAACCCCCCCACCACCTTTGAATAATTTTAAAAAGAGAGAGAGAGCGAGAAAGAGAGCTATTGACTGATGTGGCCCCCATATGTTAATGTAACAACACATTTCTGTATACGTGTTGTTCCAGATCGCGTTTACTAGACCCCACGTCTCTGGAATCTCGCGCCTTCAACGCTCGCACCTAGCATTAATATACTAGTAATTCTCAACCCCCTTTCAAAAAATCCTGGATCCACCCTGTAAGTTCCCAGTCACATTATACTGACAGTAAAGGCCAACGGCAAGGGAAATTCATTTCCCACATGTTGTCTCCTAATCTATCGGAAATAGTGCTGATTTTGGCAGCTCATCTCCACGCCTTGTTCTTATGAGTTTTCCGACATCAGACATCTATCTGCAGTTTTTTGGCAATTAGGTATCCAAATATCGGCTACGTTGCTTAGACTCCTTTTCGTCGGTTAGTGTTTAAACTATTCGACAGGCCGTGTACTGTATTTAAAATTTAGTGGGAATATGTTTAGCAGACATCTCCAACATACCTGTATACACTGACTATGACCGTGAATGTGAACTAAATGAGGGGTTATATCAAAACTTTTTAATAATAAAGCACGATCAATTCCAAAAAGTTTTGTCTTATAACGCCTTTGTAATACAAGATCCTGGACGAACTTTTAGAGACCTATATTTCCCTTTAAAAAGGGAATTTAAAAAATAAAGTTAGACTGGTTTTACAAGTATGGTTTTTATTTACAAACGATAGAGGCGTTTACACGGACAGAAGTGCGGAAAATGTCAACAACAGGCGAATTTTTTTACGTCTCCGCAATCTCAAAAATGTTCAATCAGTCGTGTAGATTTTTTATTTCCCAGATTGCATGTTCAACTAACACTATATTACTTATAACGTCGCTAAACTTTTCACATTTATGTCTTATATTTTGAGTTTTTCTATTTATTTGATGTCTTTTGTAAAGGGTTTCTAAAGAATGCATATACTTTGAAAAATCTTAAGCTCGAATCAAATATTTGGCAGAAATTGAAGTTCCGAATTACGTTCTATGTTTAGTAAACTTGTAACGAAAACTTTGGCGTCATTCTCAAGGCCACGAAAATCACTTCTAACAAAACACAGAATACCGCAATTATTAACAATAACCATGTATGTATATAGTGAGCCTGTCTCTGTCCACTGTAAATTGTGAGATTCTATACCAGACTTTTAAAAGGCACTAGAGGGCACTAGCCTATAGCTGGCGACGTCTCGATATAAGTGAAATATTCTTGACTGGGACGTTAAAACCATTACCAACTCAACTCAACTCTTAACTCCTTACATTGTACATTACAGACATGTCCTTTAAATGGTTTGGTCACCCAATGTGTTTGAAGGTCATTACAGTACCTCAAAACTTCCAAAGACGAAGATTCACAGTCGGTGTTTTCTTGACTGAAGTAACTATGTATTATCGTATTTTTGTGTACCTGGCAAAACTCACATCGCTATATGCTCGTCTTTTCATCCATCTATTTATATTTTTTCATTAATTAGTTTCACAAACTACAATAACTGTATAATTTTATTTTAGTGATGCCGACAGGAAGATGTCCGGTTCTGGAAGTCGATGGATACAAAATATCTCAAAGTTTAACAATCGCTAGATATTTGGCCAATACATTTGGTATGTCACTCTTACCTCTTTTTGAGACCTAGTTAACAAAGAAGTCTATTTAAATTTTGCGTTTACAGCGACTCTTATTGTATAGGTTCAAATCCCACACAAGACAGATCCAAGTGTGAAGATATAATTGTAAATTTGCTTGTCAAAGATCGATGGCTTTCTCTGGAACCCTCTGGTTTTCTCCACCCATACAGAATTGACCGCCTCGATATAAATGAATATATGTAGATTTGGACGATCATCCCCATTACTTTTTTCTTGTAATTTTGACAACAAAACAGTTGTTAATTGTAAAAGTGTATATTGATTGAATTCGGTTTTACGTACCAGTCAAGAATATTTACTTATATCGAGACTTCGTCAGCTATAGATGAAGTAGCAAAAATAGAGCGCTCACGTCAAGTGCAAGAGGAGTTTTTTTAGCGTGTCACGCCTACCGCGACACGGGGGCATTGATCCGAAGGTCCCCGTGACTTACATTCCTAAATGCCAAATGCTTGGCGAAAGAAAAATTCAATCTCTTCCACGCTTTGGTTCGAACCCCGACCCACAACATGCCACCAAACTTAGATACCGTATTGGTTGTGCATGTAAGAGATAAAACGTCTATATCAGTTACGCCTCTGCGGTAGCTCAGTTGGTAGAGTGCTCGCTCTGTAAGTGGGAGGTCGTGGGTTTGAACCCCGGTCGAGTCTGACCCAAGACTTGAAAGTGGATAGTGACTGTTCCTTCGCCAAACACTCGGCGTTACGAAAAGAAAATCACCGTTCTTTTGGATGGGAACTTAAAATAAACGACGTCCGGTGTCGCGTGTCACATTATGGGTGACACGATAAAGAACCCTGTTGTATAATGTCATAAGCGCAACGCACAGGCAAAATTTCTGCACCTCTGTCTATAGCTAGCGATGTCTTGGTATAAGTGAAATATTAATTATTGACTGGGATGTTAAACACCATTACACAACTCAACCCAACTCTATATGAGTTACATGTGAATGCTAGTACACTTCTCATTCTTCAAACTATGTCATTTCAGGTCTTACAGGACAATCGCCACTGGAGAAGGCACAGGTAGAACAGATCGTGGATGAAATGGACAATTTACTTACCAAATATTATGATTTTTACTTTCGGTGTCCAGAGGGCGCAAAGGCAAGTCAGAATCTTAGTTTGGGGAGCATAAGTACTGTATTTATTTAGCCTGTACGAAATGCAAAAAATTACTACCGTAGATACCGTAAATAAAACAAAATACAATGCCTGTAATACTAGTGATAGAAGTTATAAGCGCCCCCTTTAAGATGTTTTTTCACTTTTTCCTGTGTACGGTATAGACCTGTCGAAAGTTTAACATTGAGCTCACGAAAAGGAATCAAAGTCCGGCTGCTGATTGGCAGAGATATAGATAGCTAAAGATCTAAAACACAGACAGATAAATATCATCCACCGAGAAGCCGAGCAACATACTGCGGTATGAGGGTGGTGTGCTAACTGGTCACTTATTTATTAGCTCAATGACAAACATTCAACATGCCTGCATTTTACTTATGATTTTATTATAGATTATTTTATATATTTATATTTATTTTCTTTATTCAAGTGCAATAGTAATCATAATATCATATATAAAACAAACTGACGTCTACAGGGAGATGGACAGAGAAAATTTTACTTTAAATTGATAACAGTTGTGATACCATCTTTCCTTCAGGTTACAGAACGTAAAAAGTTGATATCAGAAGAGTTTCCTAGATTAATGGGAGTAGTACTGAAATGGCAAGAAGAGAACGGGGGTCAAGGATTTATGGTTGGTTCCTCAGTAAGTGTTGGCCGGACATCGGCTGTATCTACTGTACATTCCTGTCCAAAGTTTGACATTGAATTAATGCTCAGCTGACGGGTGGTCCAAATATTGATAGTTAGCGTAAATCTATCTAGAGATACAATATAGATAGTATCAGACTGAAAGCTGAGGATATACAGTACAGGTGGCCTGTCAAAAGTTTAACACAAAGCTAATGAATTAGTGTCGAATCTGCAACTCCCTTTGTCCCTCTATACCTTATCGACAGCTATCTACTATATCATTCGGCAGCTTTTAAGCTACTGTCTATCTACTAAGTATATCTAAGCCGAGCATTGGCTCCTTTTCGTAAGCTAAGTGTTAAACTTGTGACAAGTCTGTACTATATTATCCTCATTCAAATCTTGGCTTACCCAATGTATGTCATAATTGTCTCGACCAGGTATCATAATTACGGTGGCTGAACTTTTACGTGCGCACATAGAACTTTCACTTGCGCACGTGGAAGTCATAATGTCTTTGGTCACATTTCACATTTTTTTAAATTATTTTGAGACAAAGTAATTTTTGACGAAAGAACAAATTTGATTGTCACATGTTGTCAAGTTCTATGGCAACTATATCCATTTTTAAAAACCCCTAAATGCACATCGCCTCATGCTGAGTAACAATATTGCCTAATTTCGCAATTTACCAAATGTAATGTAGGCTTTCTTCATCATCTTAAAATATTTTCTTTTCCTGCATCTCTCGAAATAAACATTCAGTGACATTTCAATATACAACTTCATCGACTTCTACATGTACAGATGTGTACAATTTGTAAATTACTCTATTAAACCTACTATATACAGCTAGTTAAGTCCCGCCACGATATTATTAAGGTGCTTGATTCATTTAATTAAGTGAGTTGCAAACGCATTTGACCGAATATTCCAGTCTAAGATGGCTGTTACATTAGGTAGTATGACTTCTTCTGTATAATATATTTCTTACATCTTAATCAATCAATCAAATCAATGTTTTTTTATAAATCAAATCAATCCTTTATTTTATATTACAGTTAACCATGGCCGACCTAGAACTGTACGAGTGCTGTACAACTTATTTAAATGAAGAAAATAGTATTCTAAACAGTTTTCCTTCTCTAAAAGAACACCAGAAGTTGATTGAGTCACAACCTGGCTTATCAGAATACTTGAAAACACGTCCACTTAGACCTGTATGACAGGGAAAATGCAGCTACAGTTACACAGTGTATATCATTGAAACATGTTAAAATTGTCGCATAATAATTTCATTGTGATGTGTTTTAATGTTACATCTTTGCTTTGAAAAAACAAACAGTATACAGAATGTTTTGTCATATAAAACATTCTTGTGTAAAACACATAAAGTTTACATGGTACATAGAACAACGTGTAGGTAAAATTAAAATGATTAATAAATGAGACTTAGAGTACAGAAAGTCTAAAGTTTAACACTAAACTAACTTAATTCAAATCGGCAGTTCATTGCGAGTAGGTTCCTCTTTAGCTACCTGACTGCTAGTATGCTAGTGACCTAGCTCGGTGGCCGAGGGGTCAAATGACTATTGCTGAGCTGTTGACAATCTAAAAAAAACACGTCGAGGGACTGGGGAATAGATAGCTATTCAGTCACTAGCCATCCATAACTCGGCTCCACGACAGCCCATCTTTGACTCCTTTCGTTAACTCATTGTTTAACTTTTAACAAGTCTGTTCTATTGCAATGCGTATTTGACATGTACACTTAATTCAATAAAAAAATCCATACATATTGGATGCTTAAATTGTAATTAAAACATAGCCAAGTTGTAAACTTAGTTAGAATTATCCATAATGTATAGCAGAAACCAATAGTGTGTGTGTGTGTGTGTGTGTGTGTGTGTGTGTGTGTATGTGTGTGTGTGTGTGTGTGAGAGAGAGAGAGAGAGAGTGTGTGTGTGTGTGTGTGTGTGTTTACAACCACCTGAAACTCACTTACATCAATGAGGTAACACACCAACCAACTCACTCCAAAATGGAAACCCACTCCATACACACTGGTAGTGGGTTGTCATTGTTTTTTCAAATTGTTCATTTGACCGTATATTATCCAAAAATATAAAAGAATGTGATGTTTGAGTTTCAGGTCTCAACCCATCAAAAATTCACACTGATACCGTGGTCAAAAACGATGGCTTACACACTTTACCGCCCGCTTACTTTCGCGCATGCGCATTTCGCGTTTGTCATTTATGTATTTCCGGTAACATGGCGCTATATATGTACCACTGTAATCACGTAACAGATAACCTGTAGGTAATGTAAGTTTATGTGCAAGTCTAATGAGAAATTTATCTATGTATTTTTCTTTCTATTTCCTTATACAATAATAATATAAATTTCCTTTACCGGGATACTTTGCATGTTCTTGAACAAGGACAAGTATACATAATTTGCACTGCGCTTCACGTTATTTAAAGCTAAACCTCGGATAAGCACTAGTCCAAATTAAAGTTTAGAAGATCTTCTGTAAATTTTATTTCATTTCGATTTTACAGAATATATATAACTTGCAGTGGCGAATCCAGCGGGGGGGGGGGCGCCCCCCCCCCCCCCCCCCCGTTGCTCCGTAACCCCCTTCTCTCTCTTCTCTCTCACAGCTAATTGTCAATCACCCAGCGTAATGGTTAGTTATTTAGTGGTACTTATTTATCAATTAGTGTGTGTACACAGGTAGACAAATGCAATCGGGTGATGATGTAATTTACCAGTTCGCTGAAGCATGAAAGGATCCAGGTAGAACTGACCAGTCTAAGGTGATAATGTTATTTACCTTATCGCTGAGGCGTGAAAGAAACCAGGTAGTATCAGTAGATAACGTTAATTAGTAGTACGAATGAAGAGACTTCCATGAAGAGTGATTTTATTAATCATACGTGAATTAATCTAATTTAATTACCTTTTTAAACCAAGGGACATGGCCAAGAGAGAGAGAGAGAGAGAGAGCTAATTTTTAGCACACAAGATTAAATCTTATCTTTTTTATGTATATTTTTTTTATAGCACGATGTTAAAGTCCAAATTTTTAAACAATTTTTGTACATTTTTTAAATTGGTTTTAATTGGAAAAAATCTGTCTCATTTGACTTTTTATTCTATCCGTGCGTTTATCGTCTATACGGAACAAATTCGTCTAACATAATCTGACGCATGACGATTCTTGTGTTCGATTGCACCTTTAATGCACATTATACAATGATGAAACTGACTAACTAGTCCTTTTAAAACGAATAATATGATAAAAGTGTGGAAGAGGGGTGGTGGTAGTAGGAGACCCACCCCTTCGGTATATGTAGCCAGGTAGCAGGCAGGTTAGTTGGTAGAGTGCTCGCTCCGTAAGTCAGGGAGGTTGAAGGTTTGGTATCTGGCCGGGTCTGACCCAAGAAAAGTGTAGTGACAATTCGTTCGGCATTAAAAAAAGAATGCAGGTCTTTCGGACAAACCTTAAAAACCGAGGCCCCTTGTCACGGTGGACTTGGCACTATAAAGAACCCTCACTGCATAATGCCATCACCGCAAAGCACAGGTAAATATTTCTGCACATACATTTATAGGTGGTGACGTCTCGATATAATTGGAATATTATTGACTTAGAAGTTAAACCCCATTTATCAATGATCAATCAAACTTAGGACCGGAACTCAAACGAAGACTTTCCTCTGATGCGCTTGATTATCAACCCAACGGGATCACCCAGACCACGTTCATCCATTTATCGACCAAATTAAATCAAAACTCCGGTATCCCTCCGACGGATCGACGTATCGAACAACAACTTCCAAAGGACGACCGAACTCCTGTAATATAACGCAAAAAAAGAGTCGGTCTGGACCTGCGGTGCACAACTACACCTCGACGAATTTTACAAGTTACCGACAGCTACAACTTTCGACAGTTCATACCAATAAAGATATTATGAACTCACCGACACTCGTAGCCACTCATGGCCACCTGTGTCAATATAACAATTTTTGAAAAAAAAAAGAGCTAGACTTATTAGTTCTGATCCAGTTTTACTGGTGTTTCTGTTATCTTTGTAACAATACATCTATGTTGGGCTGCGGTAAGCATGGCCGCCAAGGGGTTCCAAAATTAAACGAAAAATACATCCGACAAAGTTGCATGCCAGACATAGAGGGAGGGTGACCGGAAAATTCCCCCTGAAAAAATTGTTAAAAGAATTACATGAAATTGTGCATTTAAGGGTCATTTAAGTAGGAAAATTCAAGTGAAAACCATTCGGTTGAAAAGCGTGAAAGAGGGGTATAATTATGAAATTACCTACACAAGTGTGAAGATTTATAAATAAAAATACAGCAGGAATTGATAATTAAAGAAATTTCAAAATATATGTTGCATGTTTTTAAAGGAAATTGTGCAAAAATACATGTGTTGGGGAAAATAGTTTACACCTTGTATAACGAATTAATTTTAAAAAATGAAAAGATATTAATATAGTAAACGTCATAGAGCAGTGCAAAGGGGTCAGTTTGTTAAAGAAATACGAGGTTTTTGAAACTCGACAATTTACGGTTGAGGTTTTCTATGATTTATTTTCCTTTTAAAAATGCGTGTACTAGGCGTGATAGTTCATATTCTAAGGCTACCAACGATCCAAGGGAAGATTATAAAAGCTAAGTTTGTATATTACTTGATTATTGTTGACTGAGGCATATTCGGCTTTATATAGTTCAACATTGTTGAAACCAAACAATATTCACCTCAATTCAAATAGAAATGTATTGTGTGATCGTGCACTTTTAGTGACTTGTTGTGTTTTGGATTATTAGTGGCCTTAGAATATAAATATCACGCCTGGTACACGCATTTTTAAAAGGAAAATAAATCGTAGATAACATCAACCGTAAGTTGTCGAGTTTTCAAAAACCTCGTGTTTTTTTTAGCAAACTCTGGTCCCTTTGCACTGCTTTATGATGTTGACTATCTTAATATCTTTTCATTTTTTTTTTTAAATTAATTCGTTATCTACAAGGTGTAAACTATTTTCCCCATCACGTGTATTTTTTGCTCTATTTTCATAAAAACATGCAACAAATATTTTGAAATTTCTTAAATTATGAAATCCTGCTGTATTTTTATTTATAAATCTTCACGCTTGTGTAGGTAATTTTATAATTATACCCCTCTTTCACGCTTTTTAAACAAGAGGCCCAATAGGGCCTGTGATGCTCAACTGGCAGGTAATTTACATTTGTGATAAAAAACATGCAAATCTTGTGAAATGGCATTTCCCCTCCTTTTTTACAATTGCAACTGGAACCAAAGTGGTTGGAAAACAAATCTGCATTGGTCTTTCATGTTATTGCTATGTATAGGAACAGACGCCACCTTGGATTTTGGCTGATATGCCAGACACAACTTTTGGATTACTGTTAATAAAGGACTTTTCATGCTGTATTGGGTTAGAATTGGCCAATTCAGGAGAAAATTTTCAATGATTTGATTGAAACAAACATCTTATTTGTACACTGCCTAAAAATTGGGTCAACAATTTTTTTTCCAGGAAAGGTAAAACATTAGGTCATAACCTTCACAATTGACCTTAACCTCATTTGAAGATAATTACAAGATTACAAGAATATTTAAAAAATTAAAACCCCATGTCATTATCTGATCAAATAGTGAAGATATAACAATTTCAGCAATTGTTTGCATCCATGACCTTGACCTTTGAACCCATAACCTTTCTCTATGCATCAAAATAGTAGATGAATTAATATATATGCCTATAGAAAATGTAAATAGTTTTCAGGATAATTAACCATTTCTGTATTATTTCGTATCTGTGACCTTGACCATTGAACCCCTGACCTTAATCTATAAATCACAATGATCGTTACATCAATACCAACATTATATTCTAATATACATGCCTATACAAAATATTTAATTTGTGTTAATTAATGTTTTTTATTTTGTTTTGCATCTGTGACCTTCACCTTTGAACCCATGACCTTTTTCTATACACCAAAATGTTCGTTGTATTAATACCTACAACATTCTGATATACATGCCTATACAAAAAATTTATAGTTTTAAAGATAATGAACCATTAAGTTATTATTTAGCGTCTATGACCTTGACCTTTGAACCAATTACCTTAATCTATACATCAAAATGACCGTTGCATCAATACCAACAATATTCCAATGTACATGCCTATACAAAAAGTTTATAGTTTTCGAGATAATGAACCATTTCGGTATTGTTTTGCTTCTGTGACCTTGACCTTTGGACCCATGACCTTTTTCTATACACCAAAATGATCGTTGTATCAATACCTACAACATTCTAATATACATGCCTATACAAAAAGTTGATAGTTTTCGAGATAATGAACCATTTCGGTATTGTTTCGCGTCTGTGACCTTGACCTTTGAACCCATGACCTTAATCTATACATCAAAATGACTGTTGCATCGATACCAACAATATTCCAATGTACATGCCTATACAAAAAGTTTATAGTTTTTAAGATAAAGAACCGTTTCAGTATTATTTCGCTTCTGTGACCTTGACCTTTGAACCCATGACCTTAATCTATACATCAAAATGACCGTTGCATCAATACCAACAATATTCCAATGTACATGCCTATACAAAAAGTTTATAGTTTTCGAGATAATGAACCATTTCGGTATTGTTTTGCTTCTGTGACCTTGACCTTTGGACCCATGACCTTTTTCTATACACCAAAATGATCGTTGTATCAATACCTACAATATTCAAATATACATGCCTATACAAAAAGTTTATAGTTTTCAAGATAATGAATCGGTTCAGTATTATTTGGCATCTGTGACCTTGACCTTTGAACCCATGACCTTAATCTATACATCAAAATGACCATTGCATCAATACCAACAATATTCCAATATACATGCCTATACAAAAAGTTGATAGTTTTCGAGATAATGAACCATTTCGGCATTGTTTCGCGTCTGTGACCTTGACCTTTGAACCCATGACCTTAATCTATACATCAAAATGACCGTTGCATCGATACCAACAATATTCCAATGTACATGCCTATACAAAAAGTTTATAGTTTTCGAGATAATGAACCATTTTCGGTATTGTTTTGTTTCTGTGACCTTGACCTTTCGACCCATGACCTTAATCTATACACCAAAATGATCATTGTATCAATATCTACAACATTCTAATATACATGCCTCTACAAAAAGTTTATAGTTTTCAAGATAATGAACCGTTTCAATATTATTTCGCGTCTGTGACCTTGACCTTTGAACCCATGACCTTAATCTATACATCAAAATGACCGTTGCATCAATACCAACAATATTCCAATATACATGCCTATACAAAAAGTTGATAGTTTTCGAGATAATAAATAAAATCAGAAAGTCTAAAGCCTTAATTTAGCATCTAATTTGCATATTCCGCTAATTACGAGCAAACAGAAAAAGTTACAAAAAAACCTGTTACATATATTAAATGGCTAGACATCTACTTTCTAAATCTCAAATTTGAACTAAATCGGTCCATAAATAAAGATGTAATGACCATTTATAGGTTTTTGCTATTTATAGCAATGGCGGCCATCTTGGATGCCGCACAAAGTTGATTTGTACAAACTTTAATCTACTCCACCTAGGGACTTTCCACACCATATTTGGCATCATTTGGGTATGTGGTTTCAGAGAAGAAGATTTTCAAAGAATTGCCTATATTTAGCATCTAATTTGCATATTCCCCTAATTACGAGCAAACAGAAAAATTTACAAAAAAACCCGTTACATATATTAAATGGCTAGACATCTACTTTCTAAATCTCAAATTTGAACTAAATCGGTCCATAAATAAAGATGTAATGACCATTTATAGGTTTTTGCTATTTATAGCAATGGCGACCATCTTGGATGCCGCACAAAGTTGATTTGTACAAACTTTAATCTACTCCACCTAGGGACTTTCCACACCATATTTGGCATCATTTGGGTATGCGGTTTCAGAGAAGAAGATTTTCAAAAAATTGCCTAAATTTAGCATCTAATTTGCATATTCCGCTAATTATAGGCAAACAGAAAAAGTTACAAAAAAACCCGTTACATATATTAAATGGCTAGACATCTACTTTCTAAATCTCAAATTTGAACTAAATCGGTACATAAATAAACATGTAATGACCATTTATAGGTTTTTGCTATTTATAGCAATGGCGGCCATCTTGGATGCCGCACAAAGTTGATTTGTACAAACTTTAATCTACTCCACCTAGGGACTTTCCACACCATATTTGGCATCATTTGGGTATGCGGTTTCAGAGAAGAAGATTTTCAAAGAATTGCCTAAATTTAGCATCTAATTTGCATATTCCGCTAATTATGAGCAAACAGAAAAAGTTACAAGAAAACCCATTACATATATTAAATGGCTAGACATCTACTTTTTAAATCTCAAATTTGAACTAAATCGGTCCATAAATAAACATGTAATGACCATTTATAGGTTTTTGCTATTTATAGCAATGGCGGCCATCTTGGATGCCGCGCAAAGTTGATTTGTACAAACTTTAATCTAATCCACCTAGGGACTTTCCACACCATATTTGGCATCATTTGGGTATTCGGGTTCAGAGAAGAAGATTTTCAAAGAATTGCCTAAATTTAGCATCTAATTTGCATATTCCGCTAATTACGAGCAAACAGAAAAAGTTACAAAAAAACCCGTTACATATATTAAATGGCTAGACATCTACTTTCTAAATCTCAAATTTGAACTAAATCGGTCCATAAATAAACATGTAATGACCATTTATAGGTTTTTGCTATTTATAGCAATGGCGGCCATCTTGGATGCAGCACAAAGTTGATTTGTACAAACTTTAATCTACTTTACCTAGGGACTTTCCACACCATATTTGGCATCATTTGGGTATGTGGTTTCAGAGAAGAAGATTTTCAAAGAATTGCCTAAATTTAGCATCTAATTTGCATATTCCGCTAATTACGAGCAAACAGAAAAAGTTACAAAAAAACCCGTTATATATATTAAATGGCTAGACATCTACTTTCTAAATCTCAAATTTGAACTAAATCGGTCCATAAATAAAGATGTAATGACCATTTATAGGTTTTTGCTATTTATAGCAATGGCGGCCATCTTGGATGCCGCACAAAGTTGATTTGTACAAACTTTAATCTACTCCACCTAGGGACTTTCCACACCATATTTGGCATCATTTTGGTATGTGGTTTCAGAGAAGAAGATTTTCAAAGAATTGCCTAAATTTAGCATCTAATTTGCATATTCCGCTAATTACGAGCAAACAGAAAAAGTTACAAAAAAACCCGTTACATATATTAAATGGCTAGACATCTACTTTCTAAATCTCAAATTTGAACTAAATCGGTACATAAATAAACATGTAATGACCATTTATAGGTTTTTGCTATTTATAGCAATGGCGGCCATCTTGGATGCCGCACAAAGTTGATTTGTACAAACTTTAATCTACTCCACCTAGGGACTTTCCACACCATATTTGGCATCATTTGGGTATGTGGTTTCAGAGAAGAAGATTTTCAAAGAATTGCCTATATTTAGCATCTAATTTGCATATTCCGCTAATTACGAGCAAACAGAAAAAGTTACAAAAAAACCCGTTACATATATTAAATGGCTAGACATCTACTTTCTAAATCTCAAATTTGAACTAAATCGGTCCATAAATAAACAAGTAATGACCATTTATAGGTTTTTGCTATTTATAGCAATGGCGGCCATCTTGGATGCCGCAGGAATATAATTTGTACAAACTTTAATCTACTCCACCTAGGGACTTTCCACACCAAATTTGGTTCCAATTGGCCAAGTGGTTTCAGAGGAGAAGATTAAAGTTTACGCACGGACGCACGCACGGACGCACGGACGCACGGACGCACGGACACACGCTTCACCATGGCATAAGCTCAGCTGGCTATAGCCAGTTGAGCTAAAAAACCGTTCGTGAGACCATATCGTGTAGTCACGCGTAGAATTTGGGATATGAAAAGGAAGAGTGTGATAATTCTGTCTCTTCATTTACCACAGGTGGCGATTAAAATTTTCAGTACAACATATTATTTACCAGTAACATAAATTTATTTTGAACCAAACATTCCGATCCGTTTCTGTTTTACATGCACGGTTACCATTTTTCGGTTATTTTTCCTACAGGTGACAATAATAGCAAAATTGGAAAATGGGTATAAAAAGACAACAAATGTAAATGGACCAGCGTTCCGGTCGGGATTCAAATTCGGTGTCATTTCGTTTCCTTTGTTGACATAATACATAAAGTGATACTTCCTACACGTCATTTGCAAATTTTTACAAGGAACATCGGCTTTGAAGACTGCAGAAAAATGCAAGTATTAATATGATAGTAGGCACGACCTATGCTGAGAGCGCAGCGAATTGATATAATGCATAAAATAGTTTTATTAATTTTGATTATTTTATATGAAATATAATTTTTGGCCAGTTGTTAATAAATTTAAAAAAAAAGTACAGTATTTTGATATTTTGACTGTTTGCCCATATCTTTTCAGATTTTATTCTCAAAACATAAAGTCATTTTGTAGCAAAACCCTTGTGAGAACATTACAGATATTGAATGTCCCATAGATTTAAAATCTAAGGGGCCCAATTGGCTCTTGGGCCAGAAAAGTTAAGCTTATCCTGCTAGTCAGTTGACATCATGAATCTGTTTGTCATTTGATGGTTTTTTTTTCTCAAATGTCATCTATTTTAGAAAAATAAATACTTTAAAAGTACAATATTTTTACAATTTTAAGAATTTGATCATTAATGATTTTAAATTTGTATAAATCTAGCTTATAGTTACTATTGTCATTGTCACTGTAAGTCTACCACCCGAGTTATACATGTTACAATGACTATTTAACTGATTGGAAACAGCTCTGTGATAGGTGGATAGCTTGTTTTCAGTGTTGAACACATCAATAAGAAATGACCATTATCATAGTTATATGTCAAAATGTGCACAAAAAAGCACTGGGTATATAAATAAATATAATAAGCTTGCTTTTCATCTCTTCATACATGCACCTCTAAACACTTGTAACTTTAAAGTAGATGACCATGTTATTTGAGAATCAGACATGTTAAAAACAGCCAATGCACAAATGTTGAGTGTGCTTCTTTTGCAGCTGTAGCGGGACTGAGCTAGTTGTGGTATTGTTGTGTTGTAGTAGATATAATAGAGTGATTTACTGTCAGACTTTCTGGTCCGGATCTTTTAGCCTTGTGGTAGAACGCTGGCTTTTCACCCAGGAGGGCTGGGTTCGATCCTCAGCCGGGGCACTTTGTGAGGAAGAGATTTTTTTCTAGTGTTTCCTCCCTCCTGTTACATTGGCGCCCAACAAAAAAACCCATGGAGGGGTTGTGTGTCACTGTGAGATTTCCAAGGTGGGAAATCTCAAGATAACAGGGGAGGAATGTAGCGGGACTGAGCTACCGGTAATTGTGGTATTGTTGTGTTGTAGTAGATATAATAGAGTGATTTACTGTCAGACTTTCTGGTCCAGATCTTTTAGCCTTGTGGTAGAACGTTTGCTTTTTCACCCAGGAGGGCCGGGTTCGATCCTCAGTCGGAGCACTTGGTGAGGAAGTGATTTTTTCAGGGTTTTTTTCCCTCCTGTTACACAGCAAAACTTTATGGTTAGTCAGAAATCTGACTATCTATTTATATATAATTGTTTTTATAAAAGTGGTGAAAATGAACAGACAAAAAAATGAATTGTTAATCATACATGAAGTCACCAGTCACCAATTCTGTCATACATTCTGTTGGTCACTTTTCTTAATACATATACAAAGTACCTGGTTACTTGGTTTTCTTCTGTGCCCCATAGAACAGGGCAGGTAAATTGTTTCCTGTTTAGGTGTGTTTAAGAAGTTCACATTATTTCTTTTATTTCATTAAGGGATACAAATATTTCCAAGAAAAGATAAGATATATATATATAAATATAAGAAGAAAGCGGGCCCACACTTTTGAATTCAACAGCAAAGATTTCTACGTAAAAGAAACCAAAGAAAAAGGTAAATTTTAACATTTGTGAATATAATTTTTTTAAAAACATGTAATTGAAATTACCGGTAAGGTCATCAGGCTGCACTTTTTTTTTATCTTTTAGCATATATATCTTGGGTACTAAACTGTATATAAAAATTTTAACAATTCAATCCACCCACTTCCATCATCTTATATATTGTTGGAGAGACTTCATTAGCACCTCTTGATAATGCTAATACCAATTACTTCCATATACAAAACATGCATTATTAAAACTACACTTGTTTTACATGTTTTAGATTTAATCTTCACTTTTAGTAAGTTAAGAGTAATATAATCATTTAAATAAATGGAGAAAAAAAACTTTTTTTGTAAAGATAAGTTACTGCTAGTGTTTTCAAAGTGCATTTCACTTTATTTTATATAGTTCCTCAGTTGTATTCCCACAAATAAATAACAACTTGCATACCACTTAGGAACTATATGAAATATAGTAAAATGCAATCTGAATAAAACAGTCACAAAAAATTTAAGAAAATATTATTGTTATATATATATATAATATTAATTTGATTTATATGCTTTATTTAAAGGAAGCGGGATTTTCACTAATAGATTTTTCAATTCTCCAGTACCCCTTCTACCTTATGAAGGAAAGCTTTTGGAATATGAGCCGGAGGGAGATGACACTTATGTGTTTGGGTTGGGGTATAAAGGAAAAACTTATTGGTATGTATGAGTGAGCATAATCAATAAAAAGAGTTTAAGGTTTAGATATTTTTTCTGTTGACCAAATTTAAGACTTACTGGCTAAGTTAATTACAGTACAGACCTGTTGGAATTGACACTGAGCTAATGAAAAGGAGTTGATGATTTTGGTTGCCAAGGGACAGCAATGTGGATAGATTGTTACCAAACAAATATCTATTTCAGTATCCTGTATAACTTAAAGCAGTCAGCAGCTCATTTTACCCTGGTAGCCTGTCACTATTGTACTGGTACCGAGTCCACCAGTAGAAACCCTCTGCACAAAAAAATCAATTTTTCACTAATGAAACTCACTGTAGTGAGGCACTTTAGGACACCTTAACCACTTGCGTACTGTTACCCCATTGTGGCCTTGATGCTTGGGCAGATCTTCATGTGAGAAAGTTTGTCATTAGCTGACTCTAAAAGCCCTTGAATTTAGCAAACTGCTGTTGCATCTTGATATTATTTGGTAGTAACTAAACTGATCAAAATAAACAAATAAAATCAATGTAATTAAAATTTACAATCATACTTTTGTTACCAGATATGGATATGGGATTTGTCTTTGCAGTAAGAACTTTTGGTAAAATTGTCCTTTTAGATTTGGCCTTAAGATTTGCAAACTAGATCCTAATAAGTCCTTAAATTTAGAATCCAAATACTTGTCTGAACCATGAATAATAATAATAATAATAATAACCTTAATGTAAAACCAAATTTAAGTAATGACATAAAGATGAAGATGATTATGATTTAATAAAGCTGAGATGGAGTGGATTAATAGAGTTTTACTCCACAGTAAATACAACATGTAATTCAAAAGTGAAGATTTTTTCATTTATATCAAGACAAGTCAGTTCAAAGATGATGTTTTACACCCGAGTCAAGATTCTTTTACTATATTGAAATATATATATATTTTCCAGACAACACCTACAAATATGCCTCCTTGGTTGGTTGGTGGAAGAGCATCTGCTTTGAAAGTGAGAGGTCGTTGGCTTGAACCTCAGACAGATCATGCATAGACCTAAAAATTTTAGATAATGCTTCCTTGTCTGGTACTCAGTATTAAAAGGATCAACTTTTTCCCCAGTGCCAGGATAATGTGACTGGGGGAGTGGTATGCTTGTCTGCGGCATACTGACTTGGTGAGCTAGCACCTTTAAAGTAGTACTGTGGGCCAAGCTGACTATCTTATGCATACACAAACTTGTTTATAGATTAAACTTAAACTTATTCTTGTTGCAAATAGTTAAAAATTGCTTATGCGACGTTAATCAACATAACATACAACCAGCCAAGTTTACCTACAGATTTTAAACAATACAATTTTATTACAAATATTTTGCATTGTAATGAGTTTATGTACTGCTAATATTTTGTTTCTAGCACATCTGCTGAGACACGCCATTTTCAGATTGCAGGGGTATTATTCGTGTCTTGCAGACACAGTATATAACAGAACCCAGTACAATCAAACCTGTCTTAGCTGTCAACTCTGTGTAATGGCTATCTGCTAATAAAGGCAATGGATCCCATCACTTTTTGACTACATGTATATTAATTGAACCTGTATTTAAAGGTCACTTTCACAGGTTCACTTTAGTAATTTTTGTAGACAAGTTTGACTGTTCATTAGTAAGTGTTCTGTATTGTCTACATGGGGACATGTTCCAGTTTAGTTTCACTTTTTTATGACAGTTTATTTCAGACACTTAATAGCCAATTGTGGTTTTGTTGGCATGTTTTGAATCTAACAGATTTTAAGTTCACAGTATTATTTATGGGGGGATGCTTAGCTTTGCAATGCACTTATACTAATAAAATTTTATCTTTCAATTTGAAATTGGATATCTGAAGAAGATAATTCTTATGGGTGTCTTTTAAATGATGATCATTTAAAACCCAATTGTCGTCCCAAAGTGGTAGATGTAAATGGGAAACCCCATGTATGGTTTTTTTCTCTCAGAGATTTAGAAAAGGATACAGAACTCCTGTATAATTATGGTTCTGGCAGTGAATTTCCTTGGCGTTGTAAGGTATTAAAGATTTTACTGATTATTCATTTAATGCAATTGCCCAGAAATATCATTTGTTGATTTATGACCATCGGTAGAAAATGCATTCAGTCCGACATTATACACTTTTTTAACATTCTCTTTTATACAGTGATTAAAAATAAGGAAATAAGAGGAGGCATTAAGAAAAAAATTGCCATTTCATAGTCTTCAGGTGGAAGGCATATGTATATACAGGGCTTTTATTTGACCTGTAACTTTATTGTGACGTTAAAAATCTGCAATATTTTATATAATATCAGCTAGTAGGTCACAGTTTTAATCAAATATATTAGGAGGTGTAAATTCAATTATATAGTTAACACTACAATTCGTGTCCAGATGACATCTGTTTTGCTGTGAAAAATGTATAAGGTGTTACAAGGATGTGTAGAAAACTATTCTATAAATGACCTGAAATGGACCCTACTTAATTGTAAATTTTAGATTTTTATTATTTTTTTTTTTTTTGTAGTTGTAGAAACTGTTGAAAGTGAAATGGACACTACTGATACAAGTGATAGAGAAACTGAAAGTGACTCTGACCATGATTATACCAATCCTGAGAAAGTAGAATCAGGTACACAAAATATTGACTTTCTAAACTCATATGACCAGTTCAAGTGTCAATAAAATCTTAAAATTGTGCAATTATCCAATTGTTTTAAAAAAGGGAAATAGTACATGTAGCTGACATGTAAAAGTACATATGCAAAGTGCCAATTGTGTGTTTCTTTCACAGCAGATATGTTATGGTAATGCTTGTTAAGTTGGCCAAAAAAGCATGCTGCTCACAAACAATTTATTGACTTGAGGATATTGCAAACCAAGGTTTACTAAACTCTTGAAAAAAAGTGGCTGGCATCACATTATTTTTAAAAATGTGTCTTTTGTCTTTTAAAAAATTTAATTGAATATATTTGATGTCTTACTGTTTTGTATTTTACTTTCACATGGCATGGGTGTCCTAGCTAGATAGGGGGTGCTAAATCTGCCAGAGTGCATAGCCCCAGTTACTTGTAAAAGTTCATGTGTTTAGCCATATTTGTCTGGTTTTCAAAGTGCTGATTTCTCTTGCATATTTTTTTTTTTTTTTTTTTTTTTTTTTTGAGGTTGCAAGTTGGAACCTGAATTGGTGCATTTGAAATTTGTTTATAAATTAGCGATTATTCCATTTTACCCAAAACATATGAGTTTATTATTATTTTTTAGACTTGCAAAGGAAAAAGAAACTGAAAAAATGTCATCAGAAGAAAAACATGGATAAAGCAAATGAACCAGGTAAACATGTTGTTGAACAGATATTTTAAAAGTTTGTAATTGTGCTCTAGGTTGAAAATGAAAGTATGAACTTATTTTGACTTGTCCACAATTCAAGATAAATAGTTTATCTTGCGATATTTGAACAGCAATGAAAATGAATTGGGGAGCAGGAGGAGGATCTCTCATGATCACTGTTGTTTTGACATTTATCAGTTTAGTGTATGTTTTCTTTATTTACCCATTATTTAACCGTTAATTTCATGCTCTTTTAGTTAGATTTTTATAATATAACTTAAATTTACATGCATATGTGTACTTTTAGACTTACAAACCAAGAAAAACCTAAAAAGTCATAAAGAAGAGGAACAAGAAAAAAGACCAACCAAATTATCTGAAAGACATCAGTGGACAAAAGGAGAAAAGGCTGCTTTGACAAGACAATTCTTTAAACATTTGAATCTTGGAAAAACACCAGGGAAACTGGATATTCTTAATACTATAAAAAAAGAACCAGTTTTAGCCAAATTTACATGGACAAAATTAAAATTTGCAGTCAAGAATATGATAACATCTCGAAACAGGTCAATGTTAGGCAAAAAAGACATAATGGCAATATTGACATAATCAGCCAGCTAATGACAAAAAGACCTAAAGAGGTTTAACAATTTAGCACTACTTTTATTACCTTGTATCTGTATAATTTTTTTTACCTAAAAAGCACTTCTGTTTGCAAAAATTTGAAAAAGATGATTTTTAGGATATTTCCTTGTTAAATGCATAGGTTGATTTTAAAATGGTTTTCGCTTTATTTCTTTCATTATAAAGTTAACATTTTATGACACAAGAGGCTCTTTGCCATGACCTGGTTTGTGTATGCTATGTCATATTATATCATAATTGCTACAGCCTTAACCCAATACAGAACTTTTTTATATAATGGTAGGGTGTATATTCTGACTATTTGCATGTTTTGGCATTTGGAAATTCCAAGATATGAGTGGTGCAAAAAAATTGAATTATTTGTATTTTATTTGTAGGCTTTCCTATAAAATTAATGTTGAAATAGAGTCAAGGTCAAAACCTAAATATTTGGTATTTTTCAGCTTTTTAAGGTTATCTTAATGCTGATTTATATTTATTTCCTAACAATTTTTTACATGGAACCAAGGAACAAGGTCAGGGTCAATACCTCTTTTGCAATAATAGCTTGAAATTGCTATATTATGAGTATTTGAATAAATAATTACATTGTACATGAAGTTTTCTGTTTTTGTAGCATTGTTTTGCTGCATTACACTAAAGTTAATGGCCAAATCACTTTTTTATGTAGGCATAAAATTGCTTTATCTTGAAGAAATTATAGCATTAGGTTGTCAATTTTTGCTTGTATTAGGCATCATTTACTTTTTTAAAGAAGGAGTATAGAAAGCTCCCTTTGATCACAATAAAATACCATCAAATTGTCATACCAGATGTTTTGATTTCACCTGAGTTGAAAGCTCGGATACACTACTATGGTAGCTCAATTGGTAGAGTGCTTGCTCCATATGTTGGAGGTCGTAGGTTCGATTCCTGGCCAGGTCAGACCAAAAACTTACAAAGTGGTAGTGACTGTTCTTTCGCTAAGCACTCTGCATTAAGAAATAAAAGTCACTGGTCTTTCGGATAAGATCTTAAAAAATTGATGCCCAGTGTCACAGTAGGTGTGGCATGTTAAAGAACCCTCATTGCACATTGCTATTAGTGCACTGCAATGGTATAAATTTCTGCCACTTCACTTATAGTTGGGGGCATCTCGATATGAGTGAAATAAAAGTCACTGGCCCTTCGGTTGAGATCTTAAAAAACTGATGCCCCGTGTCACAGTAGGTGTGGCATGTTAAAGAACCTTCCCTGCACACTGCCATTAGCACAATGCAATGGTAAAAATTTTCTGCCACTTCACTTATAATTGATGACGTCTCAATATGAGTGAAATTATCTTAACTGGGACGTAAAACTCGATTCAATCAATCAATCATTCAATAAAAGCTCAACCTTGATCAGCCTTGGCCTGCAATATCCTTGTGTCAACAATTTATTTGCAAGCAGCTTGCTTCATTGTATAAAGTTCCCGTATTAAGACAGCAAAATATTTCATTAATGTTAAAGGGCCTTCCAATAGTTCTACATGTATAAACAAATCATTGCACATTTACTCTAGTTCCTGTCCAAAGAGAGGGATGGTCTGCTTTGTACTAGTCCACACTTAAAGCGACATTCACAATGCTAACCACTGGATACATTCTCCTGATTGTGGAGTGTTAGTTTCGCGGTTTGTGTGCTACGGTGATGCTTATTCCAACTGCAGGGCGGACTGCTTGCTGGTGAATTGTTGATGCAAGGATGTTGTGGACCAGGGCTGGTGGAGGCCCTCAAAGGGTTTTTTGGCCGTCATTACACTGTTGTAGGTGGGTGTGACATCTCTGTATCCGGGGTTATCTTGGATGTGTTTGGCATCTCCTACTTTCGTTCTCAAACTTTGACTTTGCACATGGCGGGTGTGGCTTGCCCTTCCGGAGTGCCCGGCCTCACTTCCCTTACTTTGCTTATGGACTTTTGATTGGAACATGGATTAGTATGTTCATGTTTGATTAGATAGATTAGTCACAAAATTCAAACAAACATAAGTTTGTTCAAATCACAATCCCAAAAAGTCATAAACTTTGAAAGCTGGCAAATTAGGTAAAACGAGCAAACTTCCACCAGGAAAGTGAGACAGTGTGCTCAGAAAGGGAAAGTATGCACTATTTATCTATCTTTCTCAAAAGCAAAGTCAAAAACTTTGTTTCAAAATTGGCAAATTAGGTAAAACATGTGAACTTTCACCAGGTAAGTGAGGAAATGAGATGGGTTGTCATACAAAATGAGGTGCATTGTATGAAATGAAGTGGGTTTTTTTCAAATTCTTGTAAGTATTTAGGGGTCCAAGCACTACTGATGATGAAATGTATTCCGAAACGGCCGCCAAGTGGTATGTATGTGTTGACATGTTGTCATATAAAATGGAATTGATATTGTGTTATATATAAAATGAAGTGGGTTAGGTGTGTGTTGTCATATAAAATGAAGTGGGTTAGATGTGTGTTGTCATATAAAATGAAGTGGGTTAGGTGTGTGTTGTCATATAAAATGAAGTGGGTTAGGTGTGTGTTGTCATATAAAATGAAGTGGGTTAGGTGTGTGTTCATATAAAATGAAGTGGGTTAGGTGTGTGTAGTCATATAAAATGAAGTGGGTTAGGTGTGTGTTGTCATATAAAATGAAGTGGGTTAGGTGTGTGTTGTCATATAAAATGAAGTGGGTTAGTGTGTGTTGTCATATAAAATGAAGTGGGTTAGGTGTGTGTTGTCATATAAAATGAAGTGGGTTAGATGTGTGTTGTCATATAAAATGAATGGGTTAGTGTGTGTTGTCATATAAAATGAAGTGGGTTAGATGTGTGTTGTCATATAAAATGAATTGGGTTAGGTGTGTGTTGTCATATGAGCCCGTCCAAGTAGAAACGTCCCTTATGGTCAAATTTTGACATTTTCAGATTTTGTTAGATTTTAATACAACATTTCATGACCTTTCTAATGATATATGGCATTCCCTACTTTACAAGTGTAAAATATATGTATTTTGGCCAATAAAAAGGAGTGTTTGTTGCCATTTTACGTTTTTTGCCGCCATAACGTCATGATAACGTCACGTTTGAACAATGTGCCTAATTTCGGCGTTTTGTGATAAAAAAGTTGCAAACGGTTACTGGGTTATTCATTCCTACGTCTCTTGTAACGTTTCTTATATAATCCATGATTTATGTCAATAAGGGTCTATTGTTCAAGCAAAAACATCAGAATTTTTGTCAAAGAGACTGCAAGGTAACAAACCATTTTGCCTCGAGTTTAGCGACTTTTTCCTGCGCATTCATTCTATGAATGTAAAAAAAACTTTGAAGTGAAAACTTAGTATTACCAGATAACAGTACGAAAAAAAATAAGATGACGACATTGATAAATTGATTAATTGAATAGGATTTTACGTCTCAGTCAAGAATATTTATACTTATATCGAGAAGTCACCAGCTTTATGTGAAATGGCAGAATGTTTTCTTTGCAGTGCGCTCAGGGAAATGTGCAGGGAGGGTCTTCCGTGACAAAGGGCATCAGATTTTCTAGTCTCTTCTGAAGAACCTTTTGACTTTCATTTTAAAATGCAGTGTGCTTGACGAAACAGTCACTGCTTATTACCAAGCCTTGTCAGAGCTTGCCGGGGTTCGAATCCACGAACCCCCCCCCCCCGGCAAACGGAACGATATTGAGAAATGATTGTATGTGAAAAACAAAAAATGAGAGCCGAGAGTCTAGGAACCGGTTGTCTTGATACCGACTTTCGGATTGTGGCGTCTTTTATCGCCTGCGCTCTTGATTGATTTCCACTGAGGCAGATCCTAGTTCGAACAAGATTTTGTTAATTTACGTTACTGAAGATTCACGACGGCTTATTCCAACAACACCACCACCCTTACAGAACTGACTGTCTTGTTATAAGTGAAATACAATTAACTACACACGGGGACTGATTAATCGTGTATAAATATGTATCAATCGAAAAAATAGTGAATAATTTGGTTCCAATTGAAGATGGCAAGTTTGAAATTTCTGCATGTTGATCAATTTATCAAAAACTTGACAAACGGTTTAATTTTACAGGATTCCAATCCAAGATCATGAATTCATATGCTGTGCCTGTATTGGGCTGAATTCATACATTATATTTTATCATTTTAAAAATGTATCGTATAGGTTTGATGGGATTTTATCCTAAATGGGCCGATTTGGTTTGTTTAACACACATTTCCTAAATATTCTTATAGTTATAATTTAAAAAAGTAATAGTATTACTAGTATATTTGAAGCTTTAGATTTTGGCTCCGACAAATGTATATTTTATTTGCATTTCTTTGTGCAACTACATCTTCATTCTATTATATGTTAAAATGAGGGGTATTTCCCGCTTTTGTTATTTGTTTTCAAATCAAGCTTCGATGGTCATTAAAACTTGCCATGCATGTATTACATATAATTGATGTTATACTATAAGCTTAGTTAATCTGTAGGACAGGGGTTCAAATCTGAATAGCTACATGCATTAAATGTATTTATTTAATTTGTAATATCCTTTAAATTTGTCTTTTCTACAAATCTGTATTTTTTTTATTTTCTTTGAAAACACACTCATTCCTTTAGGTCAAGCCACTGGCAATATTATTTTGACCCGTGAATTCTAAGTGGACCGTGATGTTAATACTTTATCACTTATCGTATAAAGATGAAAAATGAAAACTATGGTTTTTAAAATTTACAAATCGGCACATTACTTCTATACATGTATATGAGGTAATGGTATGTGGGTAGTACCGTAACTACCTATGAGGCAACCGAGGCAATTGCCTCGGTAAAAATTTAACCAAGTACTGTTTCGCACAGAAGTGTGATATTGAGAGAGAGAGAGAGAGAGAGAGAGAGAGAGAGAGAGAGAGAGTTTAAACGAGCAGTTCCTTCAACTAGTTACATTTTACAGAAAACTAATTTATTGATTTAATCAAATGGCTGTCATATTAAACGTTCGCATTATTATTTAATTTGTCATTTTGGTAACTATAGTTGTATTGCGGTACTATGTGATTACGACATTTAGCGTCTTGTCATGTGTAAATCTATCAAGTGATCTTGCTAATGAAAATCCAGGAATATTCTGAAAAATCCAGGTTAAATGATAGACCTGTTTTTGTCTGATACCCGCCCACATACAATTTAAACTTTTAAACTATCCTTTAACCGGGATTAAGAGTTTTAGTGGTGTGGTTAAACTAGTTTTCATGGCACAAAACCATCTCACTTATTTTACAACAGCTGGTCTAGGTTTGAGCTTTACATGTTAAAGATAAAAAAAACATAGAGACTGTTGGTACTGTATGTCATTATATATTGAGCTTCAATTCTTGCCTCAGTTTATTTCAGGGCTCAGTTACGGTACTGTGTGGGTGCCCTTTTGTTTTTGGTGTGTTCATAATTATGCATTTTACAACCGTGTTCTATGCAAAGCTGTTTAATTGTGTGCTTCACAACGCTGAAATAGCAATCGGACAATTTTGAGTATACATACATGTAAAAAGCTACACTTATCGGTCTGATTTAAAAAAAATTGTCAAAATTTAGATAATAAGTAGATAATTTAAAAAGCTTGAAAAATTGTTTAGTAAACATGTTCTCTTGTCATCAAAAAGAAATTGTTTGATGGGTTGAGTTTTATGTATTTGTTCACGGAAAAATCAATAGCTGATCTATCTATTTTGTAGAATTTCGTTAAAATGATGTGAACATTACAGTTTACAACGGAAAATGATAAAAATAAAACTTTTTTTTTCATTTTCCTTACAAGCTGACAATCGAATCTGGTAATGCCGACATTAATGCTAACTTCGGTCAGCTCGGTTAAACGGTTATAAATATGTACTGAATGCAGTGATAAAGAAGGTAGGATGTCGGCATTGAACATTTTTAAAATTAAAAGAATGGACATGCGTGGAATGCAAGTTAATTATGTACTAAAGATGTACTCCTTAATTTTATTTTTGCCATGTACCAACTGATCACTAGATTCATGATAAAAATGCATTTTTCTAGCAAAGCATATCCCCAAATCCAAAGGACACAATATGGTACTAGCCAATAGATTCATATTATTTCATAAAAAATTCAAAAGTAGCACGGAAGTGGTGTACATGTGTATGTGTCACAAGAAATTTTAGCTAGCTCTAATTTTTCTGTATTTACCAAACAACATTAATATTTATCACAGTACTTAGCAATTGTAGGAAATAAATGTGCATTCAAATCGTATAAAAATTGATGTCGTCACGCATTATAAAAATATAAAAAAAAATTGAAAATTACCAAAATGATTACTTCACATTTCAAATTCTTGAAAATTTGAGCTAAAAATAATACGAGTAATAAAAATAATAGCCAGTCTAGAATTAAAATAAGAAAATCGAAAAGGCCGTCAAATTTAAATTATCCGACAAAAAAAAAGAAGACAAAAGAAATTGGATAAATAAATAAATTTATCATAATGTAA
Source organism: Anadara kagoshimensis (assembly GCA_021292105.1). NCBI lineage: Eukaryota > Metazoa > Mollusca > Bivalvia > Arcoida > Arcidae > Anadara > Anadara kagoshimensis. The sequence goes on along the minus strand of CM037859.1, from coordinate 40,590,813 downwards.
AAAAAAAAATATGAACCCGTGGTGATTTGAACTGGCAACAGACATTTTTTTCAAAAACGTAAATCTAGAACGCTATCCATTGCGCCACCAACGCCAACGTCAAACGGGATTGTTATTCTCAAATACATGAAAATGCTACATTGTACGGTAGCTTGTGACGTCATGTTGTTTACATTTGCCCCTCAAAACACAATATTCAGACAACGAATCATGTTTATAATAGCCGAGGAACCCATTCCATTCTTAAATCAAAGGTAATCTGCTTAGAGACATATCAATCGCAAATAACAACACTCGAAAGAACGTGTATTGTTTAATAATTCTTCACCTGCGACAATTGTGCTTTGCCTTTGGTTTGCTGTCGAATTTGACACGTTTTAATTTTATTCCATTTTATATTACCCCATTATTAAAATATTATTATCATTATGTGATTTACAATTAGGTGTTCTCTGCTAATTTGGATCAAAATAAACCTTTCCGAGTTAGCCTACTGAAGTTGTTTTTTTCATTAGTTGAGTCATTTTGCGCAGCGAAACACACTTTTGTCTCCCGAACTTTCGACGTCATTTTCTCCGCTTACGTCACAATGCACATAAGGGACGTTTCTACTTGGACGGGCTCATATAAAATGAAGTGGGTTAGGTGTGTGTTGTCATATACAATGAAGTGGGTTAGGCGTGTGCAGTCATATAAATTGGAGTGAGCTGTGATCGATCATATAAAATGCTGTAAGTTAGGCGTGTGACATTAAATAAAAGTGGGTTTGGTATGCAAGATCATATATATCAAAAGGAATGGCCAGGATTGTGAAATGGAATTAAATGAGGTGGGTTGGATGTGTGTATTAACCATATATGAAATGTAGTGGGTTAGGTGTGTGTAATCATGTCGGGTGAACTGCCTTTCATGTGAAATGTCATTTTTTTGTTTTTAATTTTTTTATCAATTAAAACCCATCACTAGATAATTTTTTGAATAATAAGTGGAAAATATAAAGTTTATCGGTGTATCTTATTTGCATCATAATGTAGCCACTTTCAGGTGACTTGTCTCATGTAGTGGGTTTCAGGGGAATGCGAGTATGTGTGTGTGTGTGTGTGTGTGTGAAATTTCAATTTGCACAATGCATTCATTTTGCATGGTGCGGAATTAAATTGCTAAACTTGTCAGTCCCCCCCAAAAAAACGTTGGGAACAACACTTCGAATTCGTCAGAATTTGTAACATAACATTTTGTGGTTCGTACATTATTTGATACTGTCCAAGAGATGACCTTAAGCTTTTAATAGTTGGATAGGAATGAAATTAATGTGACCAACCAAGTGGATGGTATTAGTAATCGAACACAAACATATATGCTGGTTTATGTGCACAAGATGTGACTCAGCTAAAGGTATTCCCCAGTAAAAGTTAAGGCAGAGAGATTGGCCCAGTAGTGAGATCAAAGAGGCAATGTTTTACATAGGTGACAATAATGGCCATAGAAGAGTATATTACATTCGTGGAAATCAATATAATCGACAAAAATGTTATTGCTGTGATGCTTTCTTGCTTACCTGATGCAAGTAAACCATAAGAACAAGATAGTAATGGGGATGACGTGTTAGACATATCTGATAATACGTTTGAGGTAAATACTTTAAATTCCAACGTTTTTAGTCCCGGAAAGCATGCATCATTTACCCAACAGAATAATGGCATATTCCGTCTTGAAAATTATCAACTCCTCGATCTTGACATGGTTCATGAACAATCAAAAGATTTAGCTATATTGCGAATCAAGGACAATATTGAACATGGCAAGGATGATCAGCATACGCAAAAATGTCTTATCATTGATGCATGTAATATTGTGTATTTTGTTTCAAAACCTGACACCGATGCTCATCTCAGACTATAAAAGGCAAACAAGTTCATCTGAATTCAATAAAGGAGACACTCTAGCAATTTTTCCTGGTCACGCATTTGTGTAGCATTTTGGTAGCATTTGTGTACCATTTTTAAACGTCAATTTCACCTGAAGTAATGAATACTGTGATCTTATATTTTATATAAACGCGTTATTATATATTGATTATAATGATATTTGTTATTATGACGGTTTTGACAAAGAAATTGGACAAAGTCATAGGGGTGTTTACTGACTTCAGTTGAGGAATTATATCATTTTTTTAAACATTTTCAAAAGCCATTTCTCTAAAAATACAAAATTTCATATTTTTATAATTTCTATAAAAGTGTTATTATATTTACATGTATATTTTAAATATATTATAAGAATTTCCATTGAGAGGATACTGTTAATAAAGAAATTGAACGAAATCATAGGGGTGTTTACTGAATTCGATTGAGAAAATATATCGTAGTCCGGCCATTTTGGTAGCATTTTTTAACATTTTCAAATGGCCATTTCTCTAAAAATACTAAATTTCATACCTTTATATTTTAAATAAACGTGTTATCATATGTCTATTTTACATATATTTTAAAAGTTTTTATTTATATGGGGGTTTAATAAAGAAATGTAACAAAATCGTAGGGGTGTTTACTGACTTCAATTTAGGAAATATATCGTAGTCCGGACATTTTGGAAAATGATTGAAAATGCTACCAAAATGGCCGGACTTCGACATAATTCCTCCATTGATGTCGGTAAACACCCCTACGATTTTGTTCAATATCATTATTAAAACCGCCATATAAACTCTTATAATCTGTGTAAAATCGACATATGATTACACATTTATATAAAATATAAAGGCATGACATTTTGTATTTTAGAGAAATGGCCATTTGGAAATGCTAAAAAATGCTACCCAAATGACCGTACTACGATAAATTTCCTCAACTGAAGTCAGTAAACACCCCTTCGATTTCGTTCAATTTCTTTATTAAAAGTATCGTGTTAATAAAAAATATAATAATATGTAAAAAATACATATATAAGCACGTTATATATAAAATATAAAGTAACAGTATCCATTACTTTAAGTGAAATCGATGTTTAAAAATGGTACATAAATGCTAAAAAAAATGCTACACAAATTCGTGACCACCAATAAATGTACTTCTCAACACTTTTCGTATTGATTAATGAAAATAATTTTGGGTTTTTATTTTTCTTATATTTCAGAATTGAACGCTCGTCACAATGAGGGCCTTGATAATTTTTTTTTTCATTAATCACTACCATTTCTACCATTTTTGTCAATGAGAATGTACTTTTTACCAAAACATGTACAAATACCATAAACACTACCCGTTCAAAGTGGACAATATCATATGCAATAAACTTTGGCGATTTTGCAATTGTTTATGTGAAACTCGCGAGGATATCAAAACTGCATTCAAAATGATTAAGCAAGCTCAACCAAACTCAACTGTTCTTTCGTTACAAACTCAATTACTTTTTGAGCTTCAAAATCGCACACTATTGTTATCAGATCAATATTAAGCGTTAGTATCTATATTGACTGATTATCAGATCAATATTAAGCGTTAGTATCTATATTGACTGATTATCAGATCAATATGAAGCGTTAGTATCTATATTGACTGATTTTCATTCATACATAGACAAAAGCGTGGTTTACTGTAGATCACTTTTATTTCGGGAGAGATTTATTTTTGCGTAAATTTGCGACTCATCCCATTCGCGAATTCAAATATCACGCGACTATTTCCAGCATTCAGATATTCATATGTTGTATTTAATAAGATTCGAAACGCGATTCAAATATTCGCGAATAAGGCCAAGATGGTCTTGACGCGAAATTTTCCACTCGCGAAAAATAAGTGATCTACAGTTTTTTTATATTTTGTACCGTTTCTAAGGATGATCTTAAAGCTATAAGACAAAACATCAAAATCATTGCAAGTAATCAATTAGATATTAAACATGCTGTTTCTTCAAGCTTTGCCACTGCGGTAGCTCAGTTGGTAGAGTGCTCACTCCGTAAGTGGGAAGTCGTGGGTTCGATCCCCGGCCAGGTCTGACCCAAAACTTGAAAGTGGGTAGTGACTTCTTTCGCCAAGCACTCGGCACTACAAATTGAAAGTCATGGTTCTTTCGGGTGAGAACTCAAAATAAATTGAGGTCCCGTGTCACCGTGGGCTTAGCACGCTAAAGAACCCTGCTGTATAATGTCATAAGCGCTACGCACAGGCAAAATTTCTGCACCTTCGTCTAAAGCTGGTGACGTCTCGATATAAGTGAAATATTCTTGACTTGGACATTAAACACTATTACTCAATTCAAGTCTTCAAGCTTAACGGTGCTAAATACTAAACGCTTTTTAGTTAAAGGGAATCGGCAGAAAATTAATTCGTTAGTGCAATCTCTTATCACTCTTAAACAATTCCTTTCTGACAGCACTAGTTCAATGCATGTAGCAATCTCTGAAGTTGCTCGCTATTCATCTTTATTTGCACACAATTCGTACTACATTAGCACTATTTCCCTGTGCCTAGATGAAGCAAGTTTGCACATTCAGAATCTTAAGTTACAACTTCATTTTCTGTCACTAAATCGTTTATCGCCTAGTGCAATTTCACCGGTTCAACTTCGGAAGTCACATACATTTTCCAAAATCATTCGAACTACCCAAAAATCCTACTACTGATTGGTACGATAACTACCAATTTTTAAAATGTTCTACTATTCTTGATGAAAACCATATCATCATTGTTATTTATATTCCATTGTTAGATGTTTTCAATAAAATGGGCATTTTCATGTGTTTATTTTCACAGTTCTTATGTCCGCTGTGAATAATGACACAATGATACCTCACTCTAAAAAACAAACAAACATCTCTCACTCTAACATGATTGCTCAGTTCGAGTTGGAATCATCGAACATTGCCGTTAACTTTTAACGAACTAAATATGTTTTTATACATCCTGATGAGATGACCATTTGTTCTGATTCTTTGTATAACTTTTGTCATGTGAAATACCCTATTTATCCTATCAATTTAAGTAAGCATTGTATTGCAGCCTTATTTACCAGTAATAAGGAAACTATTGAGGAATATTGTGTTACCGTGGTTAAGCCAAATTCACAATTACCTCTTGCAGAATTAATTTCTGAGGGTTTGTGGATAGTTGTTACAAATTTCGATATTTCATTTTCGATTGTATGTGACAACAACACCATAGCTCCAAACACAATTACAGTAAAACTACCATTGTAACTAATAAATATACAGGTTTTATGTACCGCATTTAGTGATTATGTCATCTTACCTTCATTCTATAAAAATAAGTCCAATTTGATTTTACCTGAATTTACTCATGTTGTCCGTTTGATGAATTTTAATAAATTATCCCTATGGAAGCTCTTTCAAAAAGCTTTTCTGAAAGTGCATGGCATTAAAATTCCTTCAAAACTTCAAACCATAATCAAAATTCTAATGAATAACTTTATACAGGAAACTTTATTCAGTTCAACCTTTGTCAAATATAAATGAATCCATTGTGACTCCACATTATTGGAAATATTTGTTTCTAGCTTAGCTGGTATTTTAGTTCTAATTTTTCTCATTAAAATTGTTATAAATAAGTAAAAAATCGCAAGGCCTCCCAATGTGATAAGAATTCTACTGGTACTACGATTATAACGCAAAAATCTGTATCAACTGCAGGGCTTCGGAAGACGTATCAAATGAAAGTGTTTTATACAGTCCATTGACGGCCACAACACCCTTGTTTAGAACTCTATTGGAGGATGTCCCAGCGCAACTACAACAGAACAACGCTCTGTGACCATATTTGCAATTTGTTAATTCCAGTGATGTATCCTCATTTAATACTGACATTATATATATATATATATATATATATATATATATATATATATATATATATATATATATATATATATATGCCAGTAAAATGCATATAAATTAACTTTTACAACGTTTGCTGATGATGTGATCTTATTTCAGACTAACTGTATGTTAGAACAATGCATATAAATAAACTTTTCTATCATTTAAGTGATGTGGGCTACAATTCAATATCCGAATACTGACAATATGCCAGTTATAATGTGATGAATTAAAAGTGAACATAGAAAGCAGGATATATTATAGTACGTCGTCTTCTTCAGGAAGTGATTTATCTTCGATGAAGATTTATATTAATTTGATTTTCATTTACAATAATAATGTATATTGAGCCAGTTCCCGGCCAAGGATATCTCTTCTATCTATGCCAGAAGACGACATTATACCTGTCATATGTGTAAAGTTTTATATTATTTGTCATAATTAGTAATTATCAGTAATTATTTTACATAGTTGCATTGGTGGATTCATTATGTGGACTTTTCTTTAAAAACAATTTATACGTTTACACAATATTATCGACATAAGTGACAGTTTTTACGCACAGTGCGCGAGGGAAAAATATATTCTATTTTCTTGATTTTTTTGTATGTGTAAATTACTTATATATTTATAATTTCTTTAAGAGTAACTACACTTGCACATATCACCTACTATAACTTAGAGATGATCATTTCGTTAATTTTTATAGAAATTAAAATCTAAAATCTAAAATTATACAATTTTATTTTTCCCTAGATGGGGACGAGTGTAATGAAATATACATTTAGGATTTGGTTAATTTTTATTAAGTGTACTTATGTGGACTTAATTGTAATTACTTAGTAATTAACGATTCATAAAATGACATCTCATTGTCAAATCCTGTAAACATTGGTGATAAACAAAACCGGATGAATATGATGTTGGTCATCTCCAGGTTGTTGGTAAACAAGCACCATATATAAACCCTGGTACTACATCACTAACATCGATATCACTGAGCACACATCACCACATCAACATCCGCTCCAGGATCTAATAAAGCTGGTATTTCATAATCATCACGTCTTCGGTTATTTCGTAACATGTACACTAACTATCGCACGTGTACAGGTATATGTGTACTTGTATGACACATCACTTAGGTTTTATACGCCACCTTTAACAGTTTACACAATAAAAGTTGGTCAATAGATTTTAAATCTTTTCGCTCCATTAAACAGTTAAAATAGATGTCCATGTGACTCTTTTTTGACCAATATATCTGTATAGACAGGGTATCACAAAAGAGTACTGACAGACCAAGAAATGGGACGGTAAGAATTTTGTTAGTTCAATCGTGGGAATTTTAATTTGCAAACTTTTTTTTTTAATTTTTAACGTACAATAAATAAGTGAAAAAATATATCGAATCAATTTGAATGTGAAAATTTTGATTTCCGTTATAAATTTGTTAAAATAAAAAATATTTTTGGTTTAAAATGTAAAAAAAAAGATAAAATAACCATTATAATCAGTGTGTACAATTAATTGATAATTTTTATTTAGATCATGTCAACTGGCAAAATTGTTGTTTTAATAAAATTAAATTGGACGCGGACATTTTTCATATTCTTGTAATTACAGCTCCCTATCTCGGCCAAGTTGTTTGATGCTCGATTTTAGCAGAAAAAAATCAAAATATCATGGTCGAATTGATGGTTTTATTGCAATTTGCTCTAGTTCGATGAATTTGTATTCGTTCTCAACATTTCAACCTTACGTTTACAATATATCAGAAATCATATAAAATGAAATTTTGACTTATAAATTAATTAAACTAATAAGGCTTCCAACAACTGACCCCCGATCAGGACCCGGTTGTTCAAAGCTGCGTTAGCTAATTAACCGGTTGGTTGTTGAAGAATCAAAATGTTAATGAAATAAAAATAAATGCAGTGTTGACTTAATTATATAAACTGATTGTTTTTAGGAATAACAATTGTGTACATGAATTAGTGAACAGAATTTATTGTTTAAAACACACAAATACAATCTTTGGCAAGTCAACTACATTTAGTTAAGCGCACGGATGGCATGTGTCATCTTCCAACAATCTGTAGCAGAAACTTTTCGAAAGATCTCGGTTTACTCTGAATCAGAAAAGTAAATAGTTTTCACTTTTAATGATGTCTTTTATTTTTCTTTTCCGAAATTTGCATTTTATCTTGCAACATGACAATCACATGTACTGAATGATTGACATGTAATACTTAAACATTCTTTATACAATTTAATGAAGATGTATTTGCTCATTACTTATAACGGATAAAAAATGCCGCAAAAATATTAAAAGGCAACCAAAAGCTGTGTTGAATTAAACATCTGTGTACTCTCTTCACGGGACCCATATTACCCGTCAGCATGACTGTATTGAACTTTTAACTTTTCAAACACCCTACAAAATATTAATGTTACAGTTTTTCTCAATTTCGTTTTTTAAAGTATAAAAGTTTTCTTATCAAAATAATTTCACAAATTGGCTACCCGCAGCTGTATGAGATACTCTGACCAGCTATATTTATATATGCAGTACAGTGCTGTCGAAACTACAACACTTGGCTTATATGACGAAGTCGAAGCATGGGTTTCGAGCGGCCGAAACATGGAAAACCAACCGAAAAATGGGTGGCAGCTGTGGAAAAGCTGCCGAGCTACATGCCAGTGTAGCCAACGAGTTGTCAAAATGTGCTGTCGACTTTTTATTTGAGTGTTAGCAAACTTTCGACAGGTCTGTTCTATATAAAAGTACCCATGAAATCCTCTGACTATAAAATCAAACATTCACACCTTTAATTTAAAATTATCGGAAATTTAAATCGGCTGACTGAGAGTATGTTTACTTTTTTCTGTTAAGATCGTTTTCCTTCGATAAAACTTTAAATATTTATAATCTGTATATTTGCATATTATAACAGCACTAGACTATTAAATAACTATATTCCACTTTTTGACCAGCCTTTTTATTTCTATTATATTGATATATAATGTACTATTGTCTAATGTGTTTAATGATGAATTTAAAAACCGGTATGTCACAATAGTTGTCGATTCCATCTCTCATGTGATTGGTGTGTCATGTCCTGGTTTTACGCAATGTGAACGAATTCAGAAGGATTTCCGTTTATATCTTCTAATAAAATTTTAATTTTTACTAGAAAGCCTTATAATTACGAAAATCATGATTTTAAACAGGTGTGTATTTTTTTTAAATTTCATAATTTCATATTATAATGTGTGGTTATACAATAGGACAACTAACCACAACATACCTTGTAACATACACTGAATTTTTTTTTTTTAAAAAAAAGAACAGTAAAGAGGAGTTAAATTTGTGTTTTACACCCCAGTCAAGATTTTTTCACTTATATCGAGGCGGTCAGTTCTTCAGATGGTGGAGAAACCCGAAGTGTCTGAAGAAAACCCCTGACTTTCGACAAACTAACAATTTTTCACATCAGAATCTGTCCCGATTTGAAGTAGGAAGGGGACGAGAAGCGGCTTTATAGACTACCGGTCCACAAATAAGACGTCATTGTATGCTTGTTTTATAGATATTAAGGTTACCTTAATATTTTAACGACTCTGACCAATACTGACTTACGTGACATTCTAACAAATCTATATGCGACGGAAGGTAAGAATTTGAAGATTTGTCCAGTTTTGATTGGTAATCTATTGTTGCTAATCCTAAATTTACTTAAAATAATTTTATTTTTCTTGCAGAGATTTGATGTTAAATAATATTGAAGTTGAAAATCATTAGTGAATAATCTATAAGATCAGATCCGCCTTTAGAAAATTTATTACAATCACTACTCCATTTCTGTTGAAATTTATCACATACTAGCAATTTCAATTTAACAGATTTAACAATCCACTTTTTATTAAAATTTTGACAATGTAAAATATTACTGATTCCATATTCATCTAAAATTGACTTAACTTCCAATAACCATTTCAAAATTTACAAATAAAGAAATAGTTATATAGCATATTTTAAATCAAAAATGAATATTTTGTTTGTTTACCAGTAACAATATTTGCCCAAAAACCTACAATACATGTTTTTATAAACACAGATAGGATACCTTGCTAATTCACCATACACAATACAATTAGGTGTTGACTTTTTAACATTTAAAATTAATTTACAAAATTTAAGGCGTACTTTTTCTAAAATATCACAATTGCTTAAACCCCAAATTCCACACCCGTATAATAAAGTTGGCATAACAATCTAATTGACAATCAATAGACAGATTATATAACCTTGACCTTCTAGTAACAATATACATTGCTGCAGTTTTTTTTTTTTTTTTTTTTTTTTTTTTTTTGTTTTTTTTTTTTTTTTAGAAAAGAACCACCACTGAACGTGTGTTTGTGTGTGTGTGTTCATGAATAATCTGGTTTCCGTACATTTAAAAGAAAACCGTACATCCGATTGAGCTGAAACTTGGTCAGTTGATTTATGGTATGGGATTGCTCGACAGTCTTAAAGCATATCCAAGTTGGCCGCCGTTATTATAAATAGCAAAAACCTATAAATGCACATTACAGCCTTATTAATTTATGTACCGATTTTTGTTGAAATTTTAAACATGGAAAATATAAATCAGGTTATTGGAAATATATAACAGGTTTTTCTGTAATGATTTTAGTTTAGGAAATATAGTTTATCTAAAATGGTCGCTGTTACTATAAATAGCAAAAACCTATAAATGGCCATTACAGCCTTGTTTATGTACCGATTTTTGTTGAAATTTTAAACATAGAAAAAAAGAACTCAGTATATTAACATATGTAACAGTTTTTCTGATTTTGTTAATTTCCCTTTGTATGGAATTCACTGATGTTCACCACTTCAGGGGGACAGTGTTCTGTAAAATACCTTGTTATAATTATCTTTTTTTCTGTTTCGGGTTTATATTTGGAGTTCTTAACCTGCAAATATTGATGATGAGCTGCAGAAAAGGTGCCGAGTATAGATAAGGTGGGGCCGAGACGTAACTGCCGAGCAGCCGAGATGAGCTGCCGAAAAGGTGTCGAGTATAGATAAGGTGGGGCCGAGACGTAACTGCCGAGCAGCCGAGATTAGCTCCCGAAAAGGTGTCGAGTATAGATAAAGAGGGGCCCAGACGTAACTGCCGAGCAGCCGAGATGAGCTGCCGAAAAGGTGCCGAGTATAGATAAAGAGGGCCGAGACGTAACTGCCGAGCAGCCGAGATGAGCTGCCGAAAAGGTGCCGAGTATAGATAAAGAGGGGCCGAGACGTAACTGCCGAGCAGCCGAGATGAGCTGCCGAAAAGGTGCCGAGTATAGATAAAGAGGGGCCGAGACGTAACTGCCGAGCAGCCGAGATGAGCTGCCGAAAAAGTGCCGAGTATAGATAAGGTGGGGCCGAGACGTAACTGCCGAGCAACCGAGATGAGCTGCCGAAAAAGCGCCGAGTATAGATAAAGAGGGGCCCAGACGTAACTGCCGAGCAGCCGAGATGAGCTGCCGAAAAAGGTGCCGAGTATAGATAAGGTGGGGCCCAGACGTAACTGCCGAGCAACCGAGATGAGCTGCCGAAAAGGTGCCGAGTATAGATAAGGTGGGGCCGAGACGTAACTGCCGAGCAGCCGAGATGAGCTGCCGAAAAGGTGCCGAGTATAGATAAGGTGGGACCGAGACGTAACTGCCGAGCAACCGAGATGAGCTGCCGAAAAGGTGCCGAGTATAGATAAAGAGGGGCCGAGACGTAACTGCCGAGCAACCGAGATGAGCTGCCGAAAAGGTGCCGAGTATAGATAAAGAGGGGCCGAGACGTAACTGCCGAGCAGCCGAGATGAGCTGCCGAAAAGGTGCCGAGTATAGATAAAGAGGGGCCGAGACGTAACTGCCGAGCAGCCGAGATGAGCTGCCGAAAAGGGTGCCGAGTATAGATAAGGTGGGGCCGAGACGTAACTGCCGAGCAGCCGAGATGAGCTGCCGAAAAGGTGCCGAGTATAGATATAGAGGGGCCGAGACGTAACGCCGAGCAACCGAGATGAGCTGTCGAAAAGGTGCGAGTATAGATAAGGTGGGGCCGAGACGTAACTGCCGAGCAACCGAGATGAGCTGCGAAAAGGTGCCGAGTATAGATAAAGAGGGGCCGAGACGTAACTGCCGAGCAACCGAGATGAGCTGTCGAAAAGGTGCCGAGTATAGATAAGGTGGGGCCGAGACGTAACTGCCGAGCAGCCGAGATGAGCTGCCGAAAAGGTGCCGAGTATAGATAAAGAGGGGCCGAGATGTAACTGCCGAGCAGCCGAGATGAGCTGCCGAAAAGGTGCCGAGTATAGATAAAGAGGGACCGAGACGTAACTGCCGAGCAGCCGAGATGAGCTGCCGAAAAGGTGCCGAGTATAGATAAAGAGGGACCGAGACGTAACTGCCGAGCAGCCGAGATGAGCTGCCGAAAAGGTGCCGAGTATAGATAAAGAGGGACCGAGACGTAACTGCCGAGCAGCCGAGATGAGCTGCCGAAAAGGTGCCGAGTATAGATAAAGAGGGACGAGATGTAACTGCCGAGCAGCCGAGATGAGCTGCCGAAAAGGTGCCGAGTATAGATAAAGAGGGACCGAGATGTAACTGCCGAGCAGCCGAGATGAGCTGCCGAAAAGGTGCCGAGTATAGATAAAGAGGGACCGAGATGTAACTGCCGAGCAGCCGAGATGAGCTGCCGAAAAGGTGCCGAGTATAGATAAAGAGGGGCCGAGATGTAACTGCCGAGCAGCCGAGATGAGCTGCCGAAAAGGTGCCGAGTATAGATAAAGAGGGACCGAGACGTAACTGCCGAGCAGCCGAGATGAGCTGCCGAAAAGGTGCCGAGTATAGATAAAGAGGGACCGAGACGTAACTGCCGAGCAGCCGAGATGAGCTGCCGAAAAGGTGCCGAGTATAGATAAAGAGGGACCGAGACGTAACTGCCGAGCAGCCGAGATGAGCTGCCGAAAAGGTGCCGAGTATAGATAAAGAGGGACCGAGATGTAACTGCCGAGCAGCCGAGATGAGCTGCCAATTCGGCAATAAAGTTTTAAACTTTCGACAGGCCTGTACTGTATTATTTATTATTATTATTATTATTATTATTATTATTTGTTTTCTGTTTTAGGTTTATACTTGGACTTCTATCGCTGTTGATAGTGACGACACTTGTTTCGGGCTATCCACAGTACAAAAATAAAATCCCTAATGGTGATGCGGTACCACATCCCTGTAAACCTAATTTCATATTTCATGGAGTAGGACACATAAACCCTAAAGGGGGCGGTGACAGAAATCCCTTTGGTTTAGCATTCCAAGCTGCTGGAACGGTAAGTGTTATAAAACGGGAAATATTTCCAAAATACGTAACACACAAGCACGCAAGAAAACCAAGGTATATACATATAATGTCCATGAGAAACTTCGATTTCGATAATGGAGTCGCTTAAATTGGTCCCAAAAGTCATCTCAGTGCCTAGGTGTTAATCCAAGCCTGATATCGACAGTTACCGAAATGAAAAAAGGTTGTTTTTTTTAATTCCTTCAATTCCTTAAAGTAAATTCGTTGTTTAGCGGGTAATCCGGTTTCCTCAACACCTATAACTCGGAAAGGAAAAATCTTGACTGGGGCGTAAAATAATCAACTAACAAACAAAAGGCCACATTTTATAGATTTTTTTAGATTTATATGACATAGTAAATAAAGACATAAATTAACGTTCTACTTCTACTTTATTTGTTGTTAAAATAAGGCAAATTGTGGGTCAAACAAGAAGACCCAATGCCTTTTTTGTATTCAAAATGACGGGAATTTTATCTCTAATCAAATAAAACCCGAAAAAAAAGGAATTACATGTATATACCCCCTGGCTTGTTTCTATAAATAACACTTATTTTTTATAAAAACTGGTTTTATAATTAAATAATTTACAGAAATATACATGTACACAAATGTATTTGTATTGTAAAAATTCCGGGAATGTTGATTTAATTATCGATAATATGCTGTCATATATTATCTTAAGTTGGTAACCATCAAGTTGACAACCAATGATGAAAATCAAAATGTTGAGTTTAGGGCAGTAATAAATTTCCTCACAGTAGAGAGATCAAATGCAAAAAAAATCACCGGCGAATGGCCGAGGTGTACGGTGACAGTGTCCTGCCTATTCCACAGTGGCAAAATAGTCAGCTGAATTTAAACGTGGGCGCACCTCACTGAAGGATGACAAACGGTCAGGTCGGCTAGCTGATGCCATCACAAAGGAAATTGTCACGTCTGTGGAGACCCTCATTATGAATGATCGTCGAATTAGGATTGATGACATAGCTAGGGAGTGTGAAGTTTCACATGGAAGTGTATACACGGTTATCCACGAGCATCTTGGGATGTCAAACTTATCCGCAAGATGGGTCCCCAGAAACCTTAATGCGCAGGGTCGCTCCAAAAGACTCCAGTCGAGTCGGGAGCTTCATTTATAATGATAACCCGGAGAGCTTCCATTTACGTTTAGTAACTGGTAATGAAACATGGATTCATCATTGGGACCCAGAAACCAAAAAAGAGTCCATGCAATGGAAGCACCCTGGCTCACCCCCATTAAAGAAATTCAAAACCCAACCATCAGCTGGCAAAGCCATGCCCACTGTGTTTTGGGATTCTAAGGGTGTTCTGTTAATCAATAATAAACCTGCTGAATCTCTATCACTGGGGCTTACTTTGCTGATCTAATGAAGCAACTGGAAGCTGCTATAAAATTAAAAAGGCGGGGAAAGTTGAGCCGAGGGGTATTGCTTCTTCACGTCAATGCACCTGTGCACAAGCCTAGGATTGCACAAGCAGCAATTCGTGAATGCAAGTTTGACCAACTTAATCACCCTTCCTATAGTTCCAATTTGGCAACAAGTGATTATCTACTGTTTAGAAATTTGAAATCCCATTTACGGGGAATCAGAATTCCTGATGATGATGGACTTAAGGCTGCCACAGAGACATGGTTTCAAGACCAAACCGAAGGCTTCTATTTCAAAGGTATAGACAGTCTGAAAGAAAACTGGACTAAGTGCATTGGGGTAAATGGACTATATTGAAAAATAATAATAAAATGTTTGGTTTGTTGCAGCAATATATAACCCATTCTATGAACTTTTTGACCTCCCCTCGTATTTAATTGACTGTCTGCAAACAACAGCGAAATGACTGTCGCTCAAATGGGTTAAAATTCTGTCGCTCAAATGTCCATTACTTCGTCGCTCACTGAAGCGTCCGGTTTTTTTTTTTTTGGCTCTTTTATCCTATGCTTTCTACGAAAGCTTGTTCGTGCCACTTTGTAATCTGATTTTTTTCTCAAATCGTGGGTACGATTTTTAAAATCGTACGTACGGATTAAAAAAATCGTACATACGAATTTAAAAATTGTACATACGATATGAGAAAAAAATTAGGTTACAAAGTGGCACGAACAAACTTTCGTAGCTTTCGCATATCCAACGCCGGCTAATACATAATTTCTCAAAAAACCCTCAGCTATGTTTAATCGTTTCACGGATTTGGTGAAATACATTTTTGGTCTATCTTTTTTTCTCATTTCAACATCTTAAAAGTATTTGGATCCCGACAATTTAATTGAGAAACGGCCGTATACTGTTGCAAAATTTAAACAATCACTATTGTCGCAAAACTACAACTACAATAATATACAATTGTATTATTTTTATGGTCATTCAATACATCTCAAAAATGGTATGCGAATGACTCATTTTTTATTTAATTTATTTATTTATTTCTGTGTTTTTTTATGGTTTCTCAGAGGCTTAGCTCTCTGTGATAATTTGCATGCGTGATTTTTATTGCATGACTTGTTTAATATTATCATATCCTGCCTGTAAGAGCTTGCAAAGTTCAGTAAAATTCTGCCGTTTTTATTTAAGTTAACAAACAATAAAAGTTACGTAATTATCCCGACAAGCTGGATAAATGTATTTGTTTAACTGCTAAACTGGAATTATTATCACAAAAACATGCTTATATCCTACTTTTATACATCAGGATTAATTTTTGGATTTTTTAATTTAATTCATACTTAAATACTAATGACATACATGATACAAAATCACAAATATAAACAATAAAGGATTCCGGAACAAGAATGAAACTTAATATATTAACCAGTCTGCTTGAGTGTAACATATTACAATATATATATAAACCAGTCTCCTTGAGTGTAACATATTACAATATATATATAAACCAGTCTCCTTGAGTGTAACATATTACAATATATATATAAACCAGTCTCCTTGAGTGTAACATATTACAATATATATATAAACCAGTCTCCTTGAGTGTAACATATTACAATATATATATAAACCAGTCTCCTTGAGTGTAACATATTACAATATATATATAAACCAGTCTCCTTGAGTGTAACATATTACAATATATATATAAACCAGTCTCCTTGAGTGTAACATATTACAATATATATATAAACCAGTCTCCTTGAGTGTAGCATATTACAATATATATATAAACCAGTCTCCTTGAGTGTAACATATTACAATATATATATAAACCAGTCTCCTTGAGTGTAACATATTACAATATATATATAAACCAGTCTCCTTGAGTGTAGCATATTACAATATATATATAAACCAGTCTCCTTGAGTGTAACATATTACAAATATATATAAACCAGTCTCCTTGAGTGTAACATATTACAATATATATATAAACCAGTCTCCTTGAGTGTAACATATTACAATATATATATAAACCAGTCTCCTTGAGTGTAACATATTACAATATATATATAAACCAGTCTCATTGAGTGTAACATATTACAATATATATATAAACCAGTCTCCTTGAGTGTAACATATTACAATATATATATAAACCAGTCTCCTTGAGTGTAACATATTACAATATATATAAACCAGTCTCCTTGAGTGTAACATATTACAATATATATATAAACCAGTCTCCTTGAGTGTAACATATTACAATATATATATAAACCAGTCTCCTTGAGTGTAACATATTACAATATATATAAACCAGTCTCCTTGAGTGTAACATATTACAATATATATATAAACCAGTCTCCTTGAGTGTAACATATTACAATATATATATAAACCAGTCTCATTGAGTGTAACATATTACAATATATATATAAACCAGTCTCCTTGAGTGTAACATATTACAATATATATATATAAACCAGTCTCATTGAGTGTAACATATTACAATATATATATAAACCAGTCTCATTGAGTGTAACATATTACAATATATATATAAACCAGTCTCATTGAGTGTAACATATTACAATATATAATAAACCAGTCTCCTTGAGTGTAACATATTATAATATATATAAACCAGTCTCATTGAGTGTAACATATTACAATATATATATAAACCAGTCTCATTGAGTGTAACATATTACAATATATATATAAACCAGTCTCATTGAGTGTAACATATTACAATATATATATAAACCAGTCTCATTGAGTGTAACATATTACAATATATATATAAACCAGTCTCCTTGAGTGTAACATATTACAATATATATATAAACCAGTCTCCTTGAGTGTAACATATTACAATATATATATAAACCAGTCTCCTTGGGTGTAACATATTCAGTCATTCTCATTTATCATGTACATTTCAAGACAAATCATGTCTTTCGAAGTTAATTACATGTACTTATTAATTAACTTTTTAGAGAATTAACCTTTGATAATTGGACTTATGAAGGACAAAACAATATTTGTGAAAAATACTAAAATTTCATAAAAAATATCCGCGCGACTTGTATTGCGCATTCGCAAACATGAGCTACATGCTAAAATCACGCTGTCTAACGCTAGTATATTGATGGTTCGATTTGATTTTTAATGTTTCAAAACTTAAATTCACATAATTTTGAATATATTGTTTTAATGAACCGAATGTCTTTTAAACAAACCAAATGTAAATAATTTCTACAAATACTTCTGTTTATATTTAATAATGACAATTATTAAAATTATTTAAATGTTTTATAACCCTAAAAGATTTAACTTTTAATTTTCGTATTTTGGCGCGTTTTGCAATTTTGTAAGATAGTGGGATTTTTTTAAGTTTATCATACTCCTTAACTGAAGGTTTGGTGTTAAGAAAAAAAATCAGTGTACGATCCTTTAACATAGAGGAATTGTGCCACTTTTGAATTTTTATGAAATAATACATTCATATTCAAAAGTAGCACAAGTGCAAAAATTTAAAAGTAGCACAAGTGCAGAAATTCAAAAGTAGCACAAGTGCAGAGATATAAAAGTAACACAAGTTCAAAAATTCAAAAGTAGCACAAGTGCAAAAATTCAAAAGTAGCACATGTACAAGTGCAAAAATTCAAAAGTAGCATATGGCAATTAGTCTTGTCAAAATTTTCGCATTTTTCAAATCTGAAGTGTACGAGAATTCCTGTTTACAATATATAAATCAATATGAAGTTATAAACTTCAAATAAATTAATTAATGAATATATAATTATTTGATTAATTGAAATATCGAAATATAAATTACCAGAAGAAAAACAAAAACAAACATATAATATAATATATTATTATACCTCATTAGACAAATACGATGCTATCTGTAATTTGATTGGACCGTTGGATCATGTGATCAGGGTGGAGAAAACATCGTGTATCCCTCTGAAAACATCATATCCCACCTCTTCGGAACACACCGTGACGTCACAACGATATGACGTCATCACTGGAGAATCGGTCTTGAGGTTCTAACGTTTGCCTCCGATGAGTTCCGATAGGAGAAAAAACAATGAATCGGAGAAGGATTGATGTTTTCAGACTGTCTTTTTTTAAAAATATTTTCTTTCTCTCTGTCTTTCATATTGCCATGGTTATCTTTCGGTATAATAAACAATTTATTGCCTTTGTTTGAGGCAGATATGAACATTTGTTCACCCTTAACAAGTCACATTTCCCTCGGGCTTTGCCCTTGGGAAATATGACTCGTTGCGGGTGAACAAATGTTCATATCTCCCTCACACATAGGCAATAAATGTATATTATTATACCTCATTAGAAAAATACGATGCAATCTGTAATTTGATTGGATCATTGGGTCATGTGACCAGGGTGGAGAAAACATCGTGTATCCCTCTGAAAACATCATATCCCACCTCTTCGGAACACACCGTGACGTCACAATGATATGACGTCATCGATGGAGAATCGATCTTGACGTTCTAGCGTTTGCCTCCGATGAGTTCCGATAGGAGAAAAAGCAATGAATCGGAGAAGGATAGATGTTTTCAGACGTCTTTTTTTTAATAATTTCTTTTTTTCTGTCTTTCTTATTGCCATGGTTATCTTTCGGTATAATAAACAATTTATTGCCTTTGTGTGAGGGAGATATGAACATGTGTTCACCCTTCAAGAATAAGTCACATTTCCCTCGGGCTTCGCCCTCGGGAAATATGACTTGTTGCGGGTGAACACATGTTCATATCTCCCTCACACAAAGGCAATAAATGTATAATATAATATAATATAATATAATATAATATAATATAATATAATATAATATATAATATAAATAATATAATATAATATAATATAATATAATAAAATAATATAATATAATATAACAACATAGCATAACATAGCATAACTTAACATAACATAACATAACATAACATAACATAACATAACATAACATAACATAACATAACATAACATAACATAACATAACATAACATAATATACGATGTACATTTATCTTAGGATTGGAAAACAGTGTGTCCTTTAGACACTGATGGTGACGGCAAAACAAATGGAGAAGAACTTGGAGATCCGGATTGTAAATGGGTAGAAGGTGAAGTCCCAGACCGTACTACAGGAATAACTCATCCAGGTAATGTAAAATACCGTAAAATAGACCGTGTCGTGATAGGGATGTGGTTCAGTAAATTTCATTACGATCATAACTTTTTAATAATTAAATTGAATAAATATTTAGTGATATAATGATATCGATGTTTTATGTCCCAGTCAAGATTCTTTCACTATATATGCCAAGTTGGTTAAGGGATGGTGGAGGAAACCAAAGTACCCAGAAAGAATCACCGATTTGACCATCTTTATAGCATAAAGATCTGTCCAGGTTTCACATTTAGGCAATGAAAGGCGCTATTATCGTTAACTCGGTGTTTCACATTTAGGCAATGAAAGGCGCTATTGTCGGTAACTCGATGTTTCAGATTTAGGCGATAAAAGGCACTATTATCGTTAACTCGGTGTTTCAGATTTAGGCAATGAAAGGCGCTATTGTCGGTAACTCGATGTTTTAGATTTAGGCGGTGTAAGGCACTATTATCGGTAACTCGATGTTTTAGATTTGGGCAGTGTAAGGCACTATTATCGGTAACTCGATGTTTTAGATTTGGGCGGTGAAAGGCGCTATTATCTGTAACTCGGTGTTTTAGATTTAGGCGGTGTAAGGCACTATTATCGGTAACTCGATGTTTTAGATTTGGGCAGTGAAAGGCGCTATTATCGGTAACTCGGTGTATCAGATTTAGGCGGTGAAAGGCACTATTATCGGTAACTCGATGTTTTAGATTTGGGCAGTGAAAGGCACTATTATCGGTAACTCGATGTTTCAGATTTAGGCGATGAAAGGCACTATTATCGGTAACTCGATGTTTCAGATTTAGGCAGTGAAAGGCACTATTATCGAATAACTCGGTGTATCAGATTTAGGCGGTGAAAGGCACTATTATCGGTAACTCGATGTTTTAGATTTGGGCAGTGAAAGGCACTATTATCAGTAACTCGATGTTTCAGATTTAGGCGGTGAAAGTCACTATTATCGGTAACTCCATGTTTCAGATTTAGGCGGTGAAAAGCGCTATTATCGGTAACTCGATGTTTCAGATTTAGGCGGTGAAAGGCACTATTATCGGTAACTCGATGTTTCAGATTTAGGCGGTGAAAGGCACTATTATCGGTAACTCGGTGTATCAGATTTAGGCGGCGAAAGACACTATTATCGGTAACTCGATGTTTCAGATTTAGGCGGTGAAAGGCACTATTATCGGTAACTCTGTGTTTTAGATTAAGCCGTTGAATGGCGCTATTATCGGTAACTCGGGTTTTCAGATTTAGGCGGTGAAAGGCGCTATTATCTGTAACTCGGTGTTTTAGATTTAGGCGGTGAAAAGCGCTATTATCGGTAACTCGATGTTTCAGATTTAGGCGGTGAAAGGCACTATTATCGGTAACTCGATGTTTCAGATTTAGGCGGTGAAAGGCACTATTATCGGTAACTCGGTGTATCAGATTTAGGCGGCGAAAGACACTATTATCGGTAACTCGATGTTTCAGATTTAGGCGGTGAAAGGCACTATTATCGGTAACTCTGTGTTTTAGATTAAGCCGTTGAATGGCGCTATTATCGGTAACTCGGGGTTTCAGATTTAGGCGATGAAAGGCGCTATTATCTGTAACTCGGTGTTTTAGATTTAGGCGGTGAAAGGCGCTATTATCGGTAACTCGGTGTTTTAGATTTAGGCGGTGAAAGGCGCTATTATCGGTAACTCGGTGTTTAAGATTTAGGCGGTGAAAGGCGCTATTATCGGTAACTCGATGTTTTACATTTAGGCGGTAAAAGGCGCTATTATCTGTAACTCGGTGTTTTAGATTTAGGCGGTGTAAGGCGCTATTATCGGTAACTCGTTGTTTTAGATTTGGGCAGTGAAAGGCGCTATTATCGGTCACTCGGTGTTTTAGATTTAGGCGGTGAAAGGCGCTATTATCGGTAACTCGGTGTTTCAGATTTAGGCGGTGAAAGGCGCTATTATCGGTAACTGGATGTTTTAGATTTAAGCGGTGAAAGGCGCTATTATCGGTAACTCGATGTTTTAGATTTAGGCGGTGAAAGGCGCTATTATCGGTAACTCGATGTTTTAGATTTAGGCGGTGAAAGGCGCTATTATCGGTAACTCGATGTTTTAGATTTAAGCGGTGAAAGGCGCTATTATCGGTAACTCGATGTTTTAGATTTAGGCGGTGAAAGGCGCTATTATCGGTAACTCGATGTTATAGATCACTTTGACGTCACCGAGGCTCTATATTAAATGAAGAAATGATGGACTATAACACCGGAAACAGAAATCTAAAATATCGTTACAATTTCCGGTTTCATAATAGTCGGCCATTATGTCTTCACAGACAATCTCCAGCAATTATACCGCTCCGAGATGAAAATTTTAAAAAATTAAAGTCATCAAATACATTTAACATTATGAGAACAAATAAAAAACACGGGGTAACTAATCCGTAAGTGTCAACAATATATAAATGTACTTAACTTTGTCACATATAAAACCTAAATGAAACTGTTTGGTGTGTGTGTTTTCTGTATTGGCATTTGTATTTATGTTTATACATTTTACTTTGTTATGTAGGCGTGTGTGATCCCTGGGATAGCCTTGAATGTAAAGAGAAAAATAAATGGATCGACTGTGACCCTGAAAATGATTTCAAATGCGACGCCTTTAACGAAGTTGGTATGTATCCCCTCTTTCTCTCTCTCTCTCTCTCTCTCTCTCTCTCTCTCTCTCTCTCTCTAATTTACTAACAAGAAGCAGTCTGATACTCTCTCTCTCTCTCTCTCTCTCTCTCTCTCTCTCTCTCTCTGTGGTGTGTGTGTGTGTTTTCGATATAACAAACAGTTCAACGACAAAATGTAATTATTGGTCGTATGTTATTAGTCCTAGTGGCGCTCTTTTTTTTCACACATTTATACTATTATCAAGACTGGTACCATGTACTATTTTTATTTTCATGATTATATTTTGCTTGCAGATACAAAGAATGTTACCATCAGATTTCCGATGACCAGGGTACCACCTCAGGAGACAACATATTATTGTATGATAATTGACTTGCCACAAGATGGTGACTTTCATTTGGTGGGGACTACACCACACATAGACAATAAATATGTCATGCATCACATCGTACTCTCTGGATGTGACGAATCAGGTAAGTTATACCTACCCACCCCCGCAAACTAGATTGAGGGGGTATATAGAAATTACTATGTCTGTCTATCCGTGTAAATTCGTGTTAGCACCATATCTCAAAATTACTTTGGATGACAGTAATAAAACTCCACATTAATAATTTTCATGGTCCAAAAGCTGTGTCATGACCTTGAACAAAGACCATATTGGGAAGGTCAAGGTTGCAGAAAACATTAAACCCTCGTAGGTAATATTTGGGGCGGGGTATATTGCTCTTAAGTGACAGATCTAGTTTTTAATTAGAGTAGTTCAGTGACAGTTAAACATATATAATGTAGAAATAGTGCAAATAACATTGACCTGTCCGCTTGACCTTACATTGTGTATATTCATAGAGGATGATTCACTCGATTTAATGGCGGTGTTAAGATTTACAGTACAATGCAATGTACAAACTTACACTAATAACACCCAACTCTATGTTAGTAGTTTCCGTGATCACTCCAAATATAAATATGTGTTTGGAATCATGTGGTCCTCATGATGTAGATGGAATAGGCATTTGTGTTCATATACTGGTCCATAAAATATTTCAGTTAAAGGTGTCAAGCAGACAGGTCAAAGTTGTTTGTCTAAATCAAGCCTTGAGAAGCAAGGCAGTGAGTGCCCTTGCCTTATGACTTCTACAGTTTCGGCACGCGCGGTCCATATCTATTTATCTAGAAATATTTAATATCTACAGCGCCGGCCTGTCGAGAAAATTTAGCACTGAGATAATGCAAATAAGTCGATGTTTAGGGACCGACAAATAGCTATCGGGGATCGAGTTGAGCTATTTGCAAATAATTCTTAAGAATTCGAATCCTGGGCCCAGTTGCACAAACTAATTCTTGTGAATAGAGGATGTCATTGTACCTTCATCAGTATTGAAGGTCATTAGAGGGCCTTATATGTAAAAAGGACACGTCTGAAATTCGAATAAAATAAAGGATTTAAATGCCTTACAAAACTGTAATTCTGATCTCTTAATGAGAAGCTGAAAAAAGACGCGTCAGATATTCAGCATATAGCAAACTTGAAATTTATTTGTTTTTTTAAATGTTATTTACAGCGGGACCCGTAACGGCCCCGAGGAATCAACCTGAAATATGTGGTATGGGTAACTCCAAATGTAACAGTGTAATTGGACTTTGGGCTGTAGGTATCGATGGTGAATGTTTCCATAAGGATGTTGGCATAAGGATTGGTGCTAATGGTTTCAAAACCGCAATGATACAGGTAGGTGGTCATTAACTATTAAAATTAAACAGAATTTATTATAATTGTGATTAATAACTAAAGAAAAGTGAAAACGTCACTACAGTGTGTGGTGTGTGTGTGTGTGTGTGTGTGTGTGTGTGTGTGCTGTCTATATATAGGTCATTTATGTGTTGGAGATATGTTTGTAATAATGGTTGAACAAATATCTTACAATAAGGGGAATCTATAATAATTTAATCAAAACATGAGTAGGTTCTGGAACGCTTGTCTTCACTCAATTTACTTACTCTGTGATGTAATATATTATATATTTTAATTTATTTTAACAGTTTCATTGGAATAATCCTGAATTAAAAAGCGACTACCTGGACAGTTCAGGTATTAATTTATTTTACACTGCCAACAGACGGCGCTATGATGCTGGTGTTGTTAACATTGGTCAGTATTATTTACAAATACCTCCTCGACAGGATAGAGTAGAGATTACTGGGTTATGTTCAACAGACTGTACCCAAAGACAAATGACAGGCGCTATACAGATTACACGGGCAATAAACCATATGCATTACATGGGTAATTATTTATATACTATATTGATGGATTGGCTAGTTCCATTCTTTCCTATTACGCTGGTACCTTACCAGTTTCACAATAATTTCTGAACTAAGACTGTTCTTAACTTAGTTTTCAAGATATTTGTCAAAAGCCACTTTTTGAATGTATTTTATGATTAAATTCAAAAAGTGGTATAGGACATATTCATAAATATAAGATATCATATTGAAACTTAAGGTTCTTACATCAGTATTCAATATTTGTTGATTCCTTTAATTAGTAAAACTGTAAAATATTTTTTTTTTTTTTAAAAAAGATATCAGTAAAGACAAATGTAACAGGATTATTGTGAAACTGAAGCAAGATTTTGTGTCTATAAATCTAAAAGAATTGTTAAATGTACTGTAAGATGTTAATAACTGACCAAACGGACAATACACAACCTGTTCTGGAACCGAGCGGGCAATACAAAACATGTCCTTGGACCAAGCGGGCAATACAAAACCTGTTCTTGGACCGAGCGGACAAAACACAACCTGTCCTTGGACCAAGCGGGCAATACAAAACCTGTTCTTGGACCAAGCGGACAAAACACAATCTGTCGTTGGACCGAGCGGGCAAAACAAAACCTGTCGTTTGACCGAGCGGGGAATACACAACCTGTCCTTGGACCAAGCGGGCAAAATAAACTTGTCCTTGGACCAAGCGGGCAAAACACAACCTGTCCTTGGACCAAGCGGGCAAAAGATTCCTTTAATAAAACGTCCTAAGGTCATCATTCATTGTCATGGTTTAAACATAAAATGGCGGTTTCAATTGAATAAAAGCTATGGGTACATATGTACAAGACTATCACGATTTATGGACTGGTCGGTTAGTATATGGACCCTGATTGTGATATGACCCGAACCACATTTAGGTATCTATTGCTTAACTATTGCAAAAAGGTATTGGGCACCTTTCGTTCTACCTGTATTTTGGAAGCTTATATAGGAACTTTAATTAGTAGTTTATTATAATTACATAAAATCTATGATTTCAGGGCGTGAAATGAAGATTGAACATTACAGGCAAGGCGTGAAAATACGTGATATAACAAATGACCCAGTGTACAGTTATGACTCACCAGTCACCTATAAGTACGTTATACAGTACTATATTTTACCTCTTGAATACATACTCTTTACTGTTAATGTCTGCGATCATCTTTATCAACGTGGGTTGTGTAGCTAGTTTGACAGGAGGTTCTAGCCCCTCCGGAGCAACCGACCAAAGTTCTATGATAGAACTTCACATGTTTAATATGGCGGGTGTAGCTCGTTTAACAGGTGGTTCTTCCTTCTGCACCACCCGACCAAAGTGCTATGATGGAAGTTCATGTTTTTAATATGGCAGATTTAGCTTGCTTAACAGGAGGCTCTTACCGGCTTCCGGAGCATCCGGTCAAAGTTTTATGGTGGAATTTCACCTGTTGAATATGGCGGGTATAGCTTGCAGGACAAGATTTTATAACCGTAACGGAGCACCCGGCCATGGCTTCCCTGGTAAAAGTCCAAGTGTTTTAGTTGGCGCATGTAGCTAACTAGACCAGAAGTGAGTACCATTGGAGCATCAGTCTCTTTCCTGGTGGAATTACATGTGCTTGCCAATTTTCAAAGTTTTAACTTTGCTGTTGTGGTTGTGATTTGAACATAAATCGGTAGGTTTGTGTTTGACTCTAGGTGTTGTGATTTGAACATAAATCGGTAGGTTAGTGTTTGACTCTAGGTGTTGTGATTTGAACATGAATCGGTAGGTTAGTGTTTGACTCTAGGTGTTGTGATTTGAACATAAATCGGTAGGTTAGTGTTTGACTCTAGGTGTTGTGATTTGAACATAAATCGGTAGGTTAGTGTTTGACTCTAGGTGTTGTGATTTGAACATGAATCGGTAGGTTAGTGTTTGACTCTAAGTGTTGTGATTTGAACATGAATCGGTAGGTTAGTGTTTGACTCTAGGTGTTGTGATTTTAACATAAATCGGTAGGTTAGTGTTTGACTCTAGGTGTTGTGATTTAAACATAAAGGTAGGTTAGTGTTTGACTCTAGGTGTTGTGATTTGAACATAAATCGGTAGGTTAGTGTTTGACTCTAGGTGTTGTGATTTGAACATAAATCGGTAGGTTAGTGTTTGACTCTAGGTGTTGTGATTTGAACATAAATCGGTAGGTTAGTGTTTGACTCTAGGTGTTGTGATTTGAACATAAATCGGTAGGTTAGTGTTTGACTCTAGGTGTTGTGATTTGAACATAAATCGGTAGGTTAGTGTTTGACTCTAGGTGTTGTGATTTGAACATGAATCGGTAGGTTAGTGTTTGACTCTAGGTATTGTAATTTGAACATAAATCGGTAGGTTAGTGTTTGACTCTAGGTGTTGTGATTTGAACATAAATCGGTAGGTTAGTGTTTGACTCTAGGTATTGTAATTTGAACATAATTCGGTAGGTTAGTGTTTGACTCTAGGTGTTGTGATTTGAACATAAATCGGTAGGTTAGTGTTTGACTCTAGGTGTTGTGATTTGAACATGAATCGGTAGGTTAGTGTTTGACTCTAGGTGTTGTGATTTGAACATAAATCGGTAGGTTAGTGTTTGACTCTAGGTGTTGTGATTTGAACATAAATCGGTAGGTTAGTGTTTGACTCTAGGTGTTGTGATTTGAACATGAATCGGTAGGTTAGTGTTTGACTCTAGGTGTTGTGATTTGAACATAAATCGGTAGGTTAGTGTTTGACTCTAGGTATTGTAATTTGAACATGAATCGGTAGGTTAGTGTTTGACTCTAGGTGTTGTGATTTGAATATGGACTGTCATGTTTAATTTGTCTTTGACTTTTGGTATTTTGATTTACTGCCTGTTTTTTGTGTGTTGGTAACAGTGAATCAAATGAACTTGAATTATGTTAAACACCTTCCTCAATGCGGTACCATTTATTTAAATTACATATGGCTAATTTTATTATATTCATTTTACATTGCAGCTTTCCAGACGCCATTGAATTCCTTCCAGGTGACGAACTAAAGACAACGTGTGTTTTCAAGTCCAAAAATAAATTAAAAACAACATTCTTTGGCGATGGAACTTCAGATGAAATGTGTGTTGGGTTTATCACTTATCATCCAAAAGAGAGCTGGGCTACAGAAACTTGTGCTACATGGAAAAGCATTCCGATATGTAAAGTTTGGGAAAATCCAGCGGAATTCCCCGTCATAGATAACTGTCAATGGTTAAATCTGTTTAATGTATCTCATCCATATTCTATCGACTATTATGGTCAAGTGTCTAAAGATTGTGTCCCATTCGGTCCCTGTACCCCAGAATGTCTAGAGGAAGTAAAACGCATACATAATCACCCTTGTATGAAGTCCGACATAGGAGAGTACATGAAGATGATTGGTACCACCTATTCACAAAACATGCAGTCAATCCGTTTTTATGCTGGTTTAGATTCCTGTAGTGCAGCATTGGCTCTACAGAATCAGCCTTCTTGTGACTGTAGAAACTGTCCAAACAATGGCATAAATGGTTCTGGCTATATTCGGCTTTCATTCATGCTGTTGTCAGTTGTTATGCTATTCTTTTACTCCATGTAAATTCTTTTCATTTTAATGTCATTAGTGTTTGTATGAGAGTATGTTATTCTCTCACCACATTGTTTTGTTGTGCAGTGCAGGCCTGTCAAACGTTTAACGCTATGATAACGATTAGTGTCGAATCTATAAAGTCGACCCCTCCTAAGGTTGTATCTATATCTGGTCTTGTCGGCCGTTTCGAGTCATTTTTGCTAGCCCAGTAGTGTAAACGACAAGTCTGTACTGTAAATCAAATTTTGTTGAGAATATATATTAAATATACCCTCATTGTTTACTTTTATAATATTAATAGTAAAAAACTAGAACTGTCTCTTGAGAGCCAACCTTAAATGTTTTTCCGCAACCATGACCTTTACAACATGGCCTTGGTTCAAGGTCATGACACACCTTTGGGCCATGAAAATTATTCACACTATAATACATATACACACTGAGAGAGAGAGAGAGAGATTTAAATTTAATTATGCAATAATAATCGCATTCATTCTCCATTCTTTGGAGATAGCAACAGAAATGTCATGTGCTACTTTTGAATTTTTATGAAATAATATAATTCAAAAGTAGCACATGACAACTTGACAGAAATTGCATATTGTGGTAGGACAGACAAACAGTACACAATTCGCATGCCTCTTTGAAAAATACCTAAAATCTATCCAAGTGATCATTTAAAGATAATTAACTTTTGGGAGTACCTGGGGCCAGTTACACAAAGTTTGATTAGTTTAATCAATTGATTAGTCAGAATTGGAATTTCGCATGTTTTCAGATCTGTTGTGAAATTCAAGTTGAAAATGTTGAAAGTAAATAGAATTCCAATTTAACCAGTTTTTTTTTAAATTTTAATTGGCTCTTTCATTTTTTAATTATCATTGATTAAACTAATCAGGCTTCGAACAACTAGTTCCTGGTGTTTTGATGCAATAATTTTGTTCGATTCAATTCTCAATGAAGTTAATGACGTCATAACCAAAACACCTTGACGCAACTCGTTGATGTATCAGTACGCAAAGTTAGACGTTACTGGTAAATTATTGCACAATAAAAAATTCCAAAATAATTCCAGTGTTGGGTTTTTAATTTTAACAAAACAATTAATAACAGTCAAACCTGTCTATAATGACCATATAAGGGAACCTGTAAAAGTGACCTTTATGGACGGGTGGTCCTTATATACAGGTTCAAATAACAGAACAAAAAGCAATTAGAATAAAATTTCACTGTTATTTTAAAAACAGATGGTCCTTATATAGAGGGGGCCTTTAAAGAAGGTTTAACTGTATAACTATAAATGCTTACTTTTGTTTGATTGAGAATTGACACGAATGAAGACTGTGTACACGGTGTTACTTGTTAACTGAATTACGCCACGTGTGAGGAGTATCCATTCTTGTTCAATTCTCAAGAAGAAAAATAAGAACCAATGCTTTAATAAATTAATAACATTTTTGTTTACACATTTAATACAACTTTACATATGGTATATTTTGTCATGTATGTTCTGATTTAAACCTACCGATCTAAAGAAAATAAGAATGGGCATTTTATGGCAGGATTTTTTTACAGATTTTAACTGTTTGAATGTGAAATGCGAACGTATTGCTTTATCGTAGTAACCAAGTACTTGACCCCACTTGTAGTCCCTAACTGTGATGTCATAACATCTTCAATACAATTGGAGATGAAAACCTTAACAGATCTGTCATATACAACTTATTGAATTTCATCATAAAATACACTTAAAAATGGTATATGGCAGGTATCCCAATGAGTTACATAAATGTGGTAAATGCTAATGGAAGAAGAGAGAAATATTTCTCAAACAACGAACCCGCCAGCAGGAGTCTGACCAAGCCTTGAAAATAGGCAGTGGCTGTTCTTTCGCTCGCCAAACACTCAGCATTTAGAAATGAAAGTCACGGGGTCCTTGGACAGAGACCTAAAAAACGATGCCTCATGTCACGACACGCGTGGCACACAAACGCACCCTTCCTGTGCATTTTCCTTAGCAAAATAAATTCGGTCGCTTCAACTATAGATGGTGGCATCTCGATGTGAGTGAAATCTTCTTGACAGAGAGTCAATTAATGGATCATTCAACACGAGTCGTATATATGTATATGATCAGGTTGCTAGCACATTACTACAGTATTTTGATTAATATTAGGCAGGGCCTGGTTTCACAATCATTCCTTAGCTAAGATTTTCCTTAACTTAAATATAGCAATTTTATGTAATCTCTTTTTGACGCTATGTCACCCCCGGATGAATATTTTTGTCAAAACTAAATGCAAATGTTTTAATCTAAAAGTGATCTTAAAAACGACACCTTAAATTCCTCAATATCTTGGAAATTAACAAAATTATAAAGATTTGAAAATTTGGAACATTTTAGTTAAGGAAAATCTTAGCTAAGAAATGATTGTGAAACTGGGGCCAGGACAATAAATAATACATTTGTATTGTATTCATGTACAACCTATTATAATAAAATAAAACGTACTAACAGTAGCCAACGCAGCAAAGAATTCCAAACAATATAACAGATTATGGTTACAGCCAAAACGAGACAAAAACGCTAAAAACATACTCAGTATTGAGACCGATGATAATAAAATACCAGATCCTGATTTTAAAGTGACACCAGAGCAAACGAACCATAATGTTAAGGCTAAACTATATATAGTATGCAGACATAAGATCCTGTATGACATTGTTGTCATGTGCTGATTTTGAATTTCTATTAAAAAATGCATTCAAAATCAGCACATGACATTGTATACACCACTAAAATAGAATTTCTCGATAGTACGGTGTAAAAAACTTCAAAGTTCTAAATTGCTCCCAATTTGCGATTCAATAGAAGTGCCAGAATTATAAAGTTGAGTTAAGTAATGGTGTTAAACGTCCCAGTCTAGAATATTTCACTTATATCGAGACGTCGCCAGATATAAGCGAAGGGACTAAAATTTTGCCTGTGCGTTGCGCTGATGGCATTATACAGCAGGGTTCTTTAACATGCCAAGCCCACCGTGACACAGGACCTCGTTTATTTTAAGTTCCCATCCGAGAGAGCCGTGACTTTCATTTCGTAATGCCAATTGCTTGGCGAAAGAACAGTCACTACCCACTTTCAAGTCTTGGGTCAGACCCGGCAGGGGTTCGAACCCACGACCTCCCACTTACGGAGCGATCACTCTACCAACTGAGCTACCGCAGTGGCGATATTGTTATCATGTGCTGATTTTGAATTTCTATTAAAAAATGCATTCAAAATCAGCACATGGCATTGTATACACCACTAAAATAGTATTTCTCGATAGAACGGTGTAAAAAACTAAGTCCTAAATTGCTCCCGTTTTACGATTCCATAGAAATGCCAGAATTATAAAGTTGAGTTAAGTAATGGTTTTTAACGTCCCAGTCAAGAGTATTTCACTTATATCGAGACGTCGCCAGATATAAGCGAAGGTGCAGAAATTTTACCTGTGTGTTGCGCTGATGGCATTATCAGCAGGGTTCTTTAGCGTGCCAGGCCCACCGTGACACGGGACCTCGTTAATTTTAAGTTCCCATCCCAAAGAACCGCGACTTTCATTTCGTAATACCGAGTGCTTTGCGAAAGAACAGTCACTTCCCATTTTTAAGTCTTGGGTCAGACCCGGCCGGGGATCGAACCCACGACCTCCCACTTACGGAGCGAGCACTCTACCATTTGTTGTGTTTTACGCCCAGTCAAGATCCTTGACTTTGACCTTGTTCTCTGGAAAACTGAAACACACGGAAAACAAAGGACATTCGGCAAGAGAACCGACAAACTAATTTCATATAGAGAGTGGAATCGTTATAGTATTTTATCCCTATCACTGATACTGGACATCACTTCATTATCATATCAGGTATGTATCTGTAGAGTATGTGACGTGACACCTTGCAACATACAAATGTAAGTTTCATTGATACTCTGTATAAAGACTGTCGTGGGTTCGATCCCTGGACCGGGCGATGTGTTGTGTCCTTGAGCAAGACACTTAATTTCACGTTTTTCCAGTTCACTCAGCTGAAAAATAAATGAGTACAAGCAAAATGCTGGGGGTTAACCCTGCGATGGACCGGCGTCCCATTCAGGGGAGAGTCTTATACTCTCAGTCGCTTAACGCCACGGAAACCGGGATAAGCTCCGGCCTGATGGGCCTAATGGCTCGGGACAGACTTTAACTTTTTAACTTTATAAAGACTGTCAGGGGACTTCAAACTGTGTCGTTCACTGTCCTAATACATGTACATCGCAAGTATTTTTTGGATAGGGTTGAGGCGTGAATATGGCCATAACAATAAGAACAACCTAAATACGATATCATGCGTCATTATTCAATAATTAAACATTGACAGTTAATGTTCAGAAAGACCTTCAGAATTTATAACGATTTTTCAGAAGTTAAATCTTCTTGACTGGGGCGTAAAACACAGTCTAATCAATCAGTTGTCTATTAGCCATTATTAATCAGCCAGTCACAAAAATCCCAGTAGCAAGCAAAATGAAACCCAGGTTGACAATGAAATTCTAGGGATGACAAACCACAGCGGTAGCTCATTTGATAGAGTGTTCGCTTTGTAAGCGTGGGTTAGAACCTTGACCGGGTCTGACCCAGAACTTGAAAGTGGGTAGTGACTGTTCCTTCGCCAAGCACTCGGCATTACAAATGAAATTCACGGTTTTTCGGATGGGAACTTAAAATAAACGGGGTCCCGTATCACAGTAGGTTTGGCACGATAAAAAACCCTGCTGTATAATGCCATCAACGCAACACACAGGCAGAATTTCTGCATCTTCGCCTAAAGCTAGCAACGTCTCGATATAAGTGAAATATTCTTCACTGGGACGTAAAACACCATTTCTCAACTCAACTCGATGGGTGACAATATAAACGGTCATCCTATCATAACTACAATATGTATTTTTTATTATATCATGATCAATTATTGTCATCCCGATTGTTTGGTCAGCTGTTGTCTGGTATTCTAACATGACCTGCGTTTTCCTTCATATGAAACATGAATATACCCATCACTGTTCCGTTTTAAGGTAGTTCCATACCATGGTGACGTCGTCGTTTTGTGCGTACGGTCAAAATGTCTGATTTGACGTCTTTTTTATCTATGACGTCACGAATGTTCTCGGCGCCTACAAAATTATGGCGGGAACGCTGTTATCCTATCATTCAGTAGAATAATTTTCTGCATTCACAAAAGATTAGAATTCACAATATCAATTCTGTGCAGTGCACTATTTTTAAGAAGAAAATGTATATTGTTCATAACGGAAATTAGTTTGATCTACACTGTTGATAGTACTATTCTAAATAATTGAAAGATTTGAGTACATTGTTTAAATTTTGAAGACGGTATTTTACTGAAATGCCGCTTTATGTTTTTTTTTTTTTCTCGGTGGTTTTAAATACAAATAGTAGGACACAAACTGAAGATTCTTCAATAACCATACTGTATGATAATTTTTCTCGGTGTCAAATTTTAGCAGTTTGACTATGTTCTTGTATTTGCGTTTCATTCAGCGGCCTAGAATCAAGAACGCTTCATCAATGTATACGAATCGCCTTTTCACTTTAACTGATCTGTGTTGGGTAACGGTTTCTATGGGTGACAGACCATATGATATTTAAATTGGTTTTGTTTTGCACAACCAAATAGCTCACATTCAGTGTTTTTGTTTATTTGTTAATATCAAACGGAAAAATGAGTTCATAATAGTGCCCTAGGACATTATTGGTAACTTCTTACGTAAGGAATGAGGCTTTTTTCTTGTTTCAGGATTTTGATGCAATTTTATGAAAAAAGTAGCTTGACGACCCCCTATTTTTTGTTTTCGAAAATCAAACTTATATATTTATGTGCAACATATGTGAAAATCAGGGGTCGTATTCGACTTAATTTTTTAAACATTTACAAAATAACGAAAGGGTGTTACTTTTAGTTTTCCGGAAATTTAATGTTCTCTCTTGATAGATGGCGCTGTAGAAAAATATCACGTGACCGGAAGTAAAATTCCATTGATTCAAAAAATCTTCATGACATAATGGTCAATTTAAATGCAAGAGACTTTTGGTTTCTAAGCATGGCAAAAAATTATTAAAGCTTATTTGTTGATAACAGTAGTTATACTTTGATCATTTATGTCGTGAAAATGACCACCAGGTGGCGCTTCAGAACTTCTTAAGCAAGTTGAATACATGCCCTGAAATTTTGGCATGTTGAATGGTTTATGCCTATGTACAACATATCAAAAATTCAATATGTGTTTTCAGGCGATTTGTAAAGTATGGAACTACCTTAATGACGTACTCCCTTGCTTATCTTATGACGTCATGCTATGTGTTGCGAACAATAGTAGTGACGTAATATCATTCATAAAATGAATGGCAAAGCCACCCCGTGATATATTTTTCCGCATGTGTACTCCGGCCCTGTATTATTCGACGATATACCACGGGTAAATGTTGATAATTTCTTCAGTAAAAACGTCTTAGTTTAATGACGCTTGCAAATTGTCATACAACAAGTGTTTTATTTATTCAGAACATGGTTACATTCGAACCGTGTACGAACGTTGCAATTGTTTTCTGCGCATTTGATAAGTTTAACCGCCTGAGCGTATACTCAATGTCAGCTTGAAACTTCATATATGTCACCAAGTTTGCCAAAATTGTTGAACTTTACCTAATTCAAGGTTACTTTGACTTAAAGTAGCAGAACTGTAAAACATCTCCTTGTCATGAGCCAAGAGACCTAAAAGTTTGTAATTTTATTTATAACACAAGGACATGTAGCTCTACCAAGTAAATGAAACTTGTTGATTTTCAACTAAAGTCAAGGTCACGGTGTCCTTAAGAAGTAAAACCTTTCAACATCTTTTTGACCGGAACTGATTTGCCAGGGGATTTGAAGCTTCATAATTACCACCAGGTCATAAATTTGGGAAGCTGTTTTACTTTGAACTACATTGAAGGTCACAGTGACTGACATTTTTTGTGAGGGAATGATATGCCTATACTATAAGACTTCAGATTTAACATTAAGGCGTGGAAACCATTGCGAAGCTGTTCGACTTTGACCTAAATACATTCAAGGTCATTGTAACTTAGAGTATTAAAACAATTAAATATCTTCTATTCAAGGACCTAGAGGCCTATCAATTTGTAATGCATACATAACAGAAGAACGAAGTTCTACAAAGTGTTTGGGGCTGGTTGACCTTGGCCCACGTGCAAACTAAATGTCACCTTAAATAGCAAACACACTTTTAAACATACAAGTGCGTATTTTGTTAGGAACCAATAAATCTTAAGTAGACAATTTCATATATACCATCGGGACATGAATATGCAAAAATGATTGACCTTGACCTACAAACTTGCCTTACTAGGTCACAGTGATCTAAAATAGTAAATCCTGTAAATATATTTTTGTCATGAATCAAAAAGTCGGATCACATGGTTACTTCATAGTATCAGGGCAGATAAGTTTTACTAAGTTTTAGAAGCTGGTCCCATCTTCATAATAATTTCTCAATTAAAATTTAGCTTATATCTTGTAAAGTTAAAAATGCAATACTTTTTTAATTTCAAGATATCCATGAGTTTAAGGCGACATTTTGAAGATCAGTCAAAGCTTATTACAGCTATAGTTTCATATTGTCGAAACGTTTTGTTTATAGTATCATAAAATTGCCAAAAGTTAATTGAAATCTTAGTTAAGAAACTATTTTGGAACAGGAGTCTGGTTTACTTTGACTATCATTTGACAAAGAAAAAAATGGCTTTTACAAAATTATTAACAAATCTTAAAACACATATATTGATATCAAGTATTGGTTGTCGCTATTACAGCCAACTTGTCGATGTCCTTTAGATGACCCCCAAGATATCATTTTATCAAATAGTTATAAAAATTGTACTTGTTTAAATTGACCGAAAGATATTAATTAGAAACACGTTGACTATTAAAGTACATTTGAAATGAATCCTACTTTTCGCTCTTTTAACACATGATTTAGTTGGGATTTTTTTTATTATTTGCCTAATAAATTCACAGAGTAAACATTTTTCAACTTTGAAATACGTTCTCATTTTCGCTCTTTTCAACCATGAATTACAGAAAATATATTAAGTTTTAAAGATTCATAGCAAATGTGTATTTAAAACCGGTGATCAGTGTGGGAATTTACTCAGTGTCACGATGTATAGGTAAAGTATACCTTTCACATTCATTTACATACCGGTATAATGGTAATTTACCGAACTTGTAGAATTGGTCTTTTCAGAAATGTATTATTGTCTAAATTTGCTGCTATTAATTTGAAATTTCTCATAAACTAAGGTATACTCCTTTATACAAAGTATTTCCTTAGCTATAAATTTAGCTTCACAATTTTAGTGCAAGCACTGCTGATAAAGAATTGTATTCCGAAACGGCCGTCTAGCGCTTAGTTATTTTGATTGTGAATTGAAAATGGGTTGACTGTTTGATTGTGAGAAATTGAATTCAGAGTTTAGTGAATTCAAACTTAAGACGTTGCGAATCTCCACCATAATTAACGTTATAAATGCGAGTTCTTTTCTTTTCTTTTTTTTTTTTTTCTTTTCTTTTTTTTTTTTACAAAAATATTGTTTTTGCGTCCCTTTATCTATGATTTGTTATCTACTCAGTCAGCTCATTCATGTCTGAAATATTTCTATATTCATATCAAAAATAACTATATTTGTATTGTTAGTTCAGTATTTGGAAGAACAAGACACATTCTATCAAAATTTTTCGCGTATTGTAAAATATGATCCCTACAGAAGTAAACCAATACAATGGATACTCTTCTACACACCACTGCGGTAGCTCAGTTGGTAAAGTGCTAGCTCCGTGGGGTCAAACCCCTGTCCCAAGACTTGAACAAGTCTGTTTTTCGCCAAGAAATCGGAATTACAAAATGTGCCACGGTTCTTTCGGATGGGAACTTAAAATAAACGAGATTACCGTGACACGATGAAGAACCCTGCTGTATAATACCATCAGCGCAACGCACTGGCAAAATTTCTGCACCACGACGTCTCGATATAAGTGAAATACTCTTGACTTGGACACCATTTCTCTACTCGATCATTACAATCATCGTCTGTCCAAAGTCGACAGTATTACTAGCAGTGGTGGCTATCTTCTCGAATTGTCTTACGTTAAATGTTTGGTTTTAGTTTTTTGTAGTTGTTTTTTTTTTTTTTTTTTTTTTTTTTTACAAAGGAATGTATAGCAATTTTGAATGGCCTCTTGAGAGAGAGAGATTTAAGGAATAAAAGTAAGATTCAGTAGGAGAGCTAAATTTGTAATGATTTTTGAACAATATTTGAAGCAATAATTTTAAGACATTTTTTAAAGTTTCTGCTGTGAAGCATAAACAACATTTAAATTAAAAGCTTACTTTAAAAACAGATCATTATCTTAGTGCACGAGGGCTGCATTTGATCTCCTGTAATACTTGTAAACACTGTTGAGAAATGACTGTGGTTTTGCAAAGAGTTGAGTTGAGTACTGGTTTTAACGTCCCAGTCAAGAATATTTCACTTATATCGAATCATCGCCAGATATAGGCAAAGGTGCAGAAAATTTTGCCTGTGTGTTGTGCTGATGACATTATTCAGCAGGGTTCTTTATCGTGCCACGCCAAAGTGACACGGGACCGTTTATTTTAAGTTCCCATTCGAAAGAATCGTAACTATCATTTCGTAATGCCGAGTGCTTGCTGACAGAACAATTACTACCAACTTAAAAGTCTTGGGTCAGACTCGGTAGTGGGTTGGGGTTCTAACCCACGACCTTCCATATACGGAGCAAGAACTCTACCAAGAACCCGCCATTTAAAAATGAAAGACATAGGTCTTAAGGACGAGGCCTTTAAAAGACCAGGTCCCATATCGGGACAATACTGTACTTTCACTTGTAGCTGGTGGCGTATTAATGTAGGCGAACTATTCTTGACAGGAAGACAGATAACAGTAAAGTATTTGAAACGTTATAATAATCTGAAAAACTGATCAAATTGGGTAATTCGTCCGAACGAATTAGTTAAATCGTTCGGACGAATTAGATTTTTTTTTCATTTGGCCCTTCCACGCCGCCGTAAGAAGGTGAAATTGTAAAATAAAAAAATAAAAAAAATAAAATAATAAAGAAAAAAAAACAAAAAAAAAACAATGATGTTGTATATAGATGCAACACCGAGAAAACAGGCAAGTCTAGCATTGTTACTGGCCAGAATGGCTAGCTTGGCTGTTATTGCGAGAAATGAACCATGGAAAGAAGTGATTTAATTATAATTCGCGATGTTAAAATATACCTACTCGCGGAAATAAATATTTTTACTAGCGAAGATGGTATTTTGAATTCGCTAGGGACTAGATTTTGTTAAACGACGAGTTTTATTTTGATCACTCATGGCACAGATTTTCTACAGTTTATTTGCTTTTTTAAAATGCGTGACATTCAGCTGTTAAGAGTTAGACCACCAACAATAGTTTGACCTTTAATTGGTAAATGTTAATTTTAATTCTGTTCAAATCGAACAACTAAATCTGTTCTGTCGCAGAGCACCTAAACTTGTCAAAGTCATGGTTTTTTTCTATCATTGGACAGCATATGTGGTGGCATTTAAAGTACATATGGTCATGTGTTTTCTATCATTAAATAACACACCTAGTGATATTTGAATTATATAAAAAAAAGTCACGATTTCTTTCCTTCTGACTCCCATTTTTTCTTTTGACTAGTGTTTTATAAATCCTACAATATGAACCTTGTCTTTCGTAATTCACATCGATCACATGTCATGACGTTTGTACATGTGTGTATTTCGTGAGTACACAATAGCACAGGTTCTAATAATATAAATGTCAATATTTTCCAAAAGATTTAAATCAAAAGAGATTTATACTAAATAAATTTACTTTAGAAAAGTTCAATCTTTGAGTGTACGCGTGATGTGTACATCTATAAACAAGTGTCATGTGCTGATTTTGGATGCATTATTAAATCATCACATTACACAAGTAGCTCGTGATTACAGCCTATACAAGTCTGTTCCTCTCCTCCCCGATTGTAGAGCACGAATTCGGAAACACTCAAAACAATCCAATGTTAACACCCATGTTAAGTAAACGAAAAACCTAAATTTACCAAAGACATTCATATTTATGGTTTTATGATTAAGTTATGAATTAGTTTAGTTTAAACTATATTTTATTTATGTTTCCAGTACAATTTACAAATAAATAATATAAAGAGGATCCCGGAACAAGAGTAAACTCTTATATAAACCGTTTTCCTAGTCAATGATAATATTACAATATTTTGCATGTCACAGAAAAAAACATATATATTTTTATAACTAAATAGATGAATTAGTGAGCAATTGGATAACTTAATTACTTTAATAAATAAATAATGAGTGGTTTATAAATAAATAAATAGATAAATAAATAAATAAAAAATAAATAAATGAATAAATAAATAAAGTGTGTAGGTTATAATTTATAAAAGAGAAATGAAAATTATGAATTACGCAACTATTGACTTAGCTATTTAAGCGGTACTGTATTTCCCTTAGGTTAGGAATTTATATGTTGACACACCCCAATTTGTTACATTCTGAATTACATACTCATGTACTGTATAACACTTTTATTGGTTTATTGTTATCTCACAGTACATTTTATTATTCATTTTGTAAAATAGAGTTACAGTACTTAGACCATTGATTTGACTTTCTGTTCAACAGTCGGCAATAAATGTTGATTTACAGTATGTTGAAGACGGACTTTTTATAACTTTGTGTTTAATCCTGAATCTAGTGTAAAGTTTATTTGTCTCTTATAAAATGTAGTCTCTTATTAAATGTAGTTTACCGATTAATTTAAATACTGTTTGAACTAATTGAACTAAATGTATGAGTGTTTACTATGTAATTTTTCAAAGCTCCAAAATATCTTTCTTTAATTTTGTCGGCTACAAAATTGTTACATTTCTATGGTGAGGTGAAAATAGTTTTATATTTGCACATACGAAAGCTTTTACGGAATATCTAGGGTTATATATCGCGTGATCATGCAAACATTTTCGCGTAAATAACTATTCTGTGAGCACGAGATCATATAAAATTTGTTTCATGCCACCTCTATTACGCCGTTATTTTTAGTTAAACATTTCATTATCATCATGAGTAAACTGTAAAATGTTGATATAAAATTTGTTTTTGTTACATGCTCATTTTATAAAGTATCTATTTATTCGTTTTATTAAAATATTGACACACAGCAATTGAACTACTTCAGTACTAGTCCAGATGGATGGGATTGAATTGTTCGGAAAAAGTGCGTTGTCAGTTATAAGTTTTATAAAGTAAAATAATTAAGTACTAAATATGGTTAATAATTTGATAAAATTCACACATGTTTTTATATTTGTCTTTGCCTGACGTCACTTTGTCTTACACCTCTTGTTAAATTACTTTTGTTCGGTAAACCTGCTGTAAGTGAGTTTTAAGTACAGGGTTATTGAAACTAAATTAGAGGTTTTTTCCAGTATAAAATCATTCACAGATACACGGATTGTTGTCACCTGAAATAATTCATATTTCACTATATAGTACAGACAGTGTCGAAAACTCATCATTAAGCTAACGAATCACAATCATCAATAGCTGGAGAGTCTACCTTTTGTATGACCCTTTCTAAAAACTAGGCACATGATATGGTAAGGCGTTTTGCGTCCGTAATATTTTGTCCGACAAACTATTCAAACACCGTTGACGATATGTTTTCTAAACTTGGTCTACATAATCACCAGACGTGTCAGAAGAGAAAATAAGAGTTGTGCCCCTTTGAACAATCAATCATGTTGTTTTTAATTAATCGTTTCATATTTTAATCATTTTTGCCTCAGCCAACAGTTTAATAGAAAAAATATAAACAATCTTATATTTTTCGGCTTAGCGGCGCTCTTAGTGTGTTTACTAACGCATGCATAAAATAAAGCAGGCAGTTTATTCGTGTATCTGGACCTCAGTATACTAGCTTACATATAGGCGCCTCAGTATACTGACTGACATATTGTTCTATTTCTAGGTACCTTACTCTGACTGACATATTGTTCTATTTCTAGGTACCTTACTCTGACTGACATATTGTTCTATTTCTAGGTACCTTACTCTGACTGACATATTGTTCTATTTCTAGGTACCTTACTCTGACTGACATATTGTTCTATTTCTAGGTACCTTACTCTGACTGACATATTGTTCTATTTCTAGGTACCTTACTCTGACTGACATATTGTTCTATTTCTAGGTACCTTACTCTGGCTGTATTATGTCTACATTTCGTTCCTCTGATAGTTGGTTACATGTACCTTCAGGAACAGATACCTAATGGACAATCTGTTCCACATCCCTGTAAACCAAACTTTATATTCCATGGTGTCGGACATATAAATCCTAAAGGAGGCGGTGATAGAAATCCATTTGGTATAGCGTTTGAAAATGCTGGATTGGTAAGAAATAAGGTTACAGTATAGGACTGCTAAAGGTTGATTACTTATGTAACGAGTTACTGTGTTTCTAGTCCGACCACTAAACCCCCATTTTAATTTGTTGGAGGTT
Source organism: Anadara kagoshimensis (assembly GCA_021292105.1). Taxonomy (NCBI): domain Eukaryota; kingdom Metazoa; phylum Mollusca; class Bivalvia; order Arcoida; family Arcidae; genus Anadara; species Anadara kagoshimensis. The sequence goes on along the minus strand of CM037859.1, from coordinate 40,548,713 downwards.
TGTGGTCTGACAGCTTCCATTATTGAATTCTTCAAATTTCTGGCGAAAAAAGGCAGAAACGAAAACACGCGTTGATGCAACGCGCGATCTGTTTAATGCAGATTAGTAATGTCTTAACGATGCGAACGTGACCGGGAGCTGAAGAGACATCAGAAAACCTTGTATTTCTACCGATATCGATGGACTTTAATTAAAAGTGAAGCATGGATGGGTAGAATAATGTTTTAGGAAATGTTCCATGTTGTCTGCAAGGGCGAGGTAAGGAAATACTGGAAGTTATCGACGCGTGTTTTCGTTTCTGCCGTTTTCGCCAAAAATTTCAAGAATTCAATAACGAAAGCTGTCAGACCACAAACCTCAAACAAGTCAAAAATTAAAATGGAGGTTTAGTGGTCTGATTAGTCGGACTACTGTGTTTCCACAAATTGAGTGCGCATGGAAAATGCAAGAATAAAGTCGTACTTTCCAAACAAACTCGCAAACCAATGACATAACTTGATACAAAATCTACTGGCCTAATAGGAAACAATATTTTTCATTCTTCCAAAAGTGAATAATTCTGTATATAGCACAATTTTGTAAGTTTTAAACAAAACAAAAATCATAAATTTGTCAAATTATCCCTTCTCTACCTTCTTACACGGAACAACTTTTAATGGAGTATTCATGATGATCACACATGGAAACCTGAGCAACAATGATCTACTTGACCCTACATACCCTGATGTAACTATGTGTGAGGCCAATTTGGTGTATAAACTTGGTCAAATCTACAAATTTTTCCCAAAATTTCTCTGTGTACAGAACTGAAAAACGATGTTTTCATTTAAAAAAATATAATTTGGTTAGGTGAGTGCGTTTGAAATTAAATCTAATGATAGTTTCATGGAAACATTTTCGATTGAAATAAATAAACAAGAAAAACCATGTGCACATCATTTCTGGATATACAGTAGTTGTAAATCGTCAGCTCATCTCTAGTCTTCGTTAGCTATATCTCGGTAGCTTTTCTGTAGCGGCTATATCTATCTACAACTCATTGGTCACTAGCTAATCATTACCTCAGTCATTCAGTATCCAAGTTTTGACTCCTTTTCGTTATTTCAGTGTTTGAATTAAGTTCAGCATGTGACTTTATAACATAGACATACATACACATGGTCTCGATTTAGTTTAAAAAAAGGTATCCCTTGCTATGGATGTAAGTGACCGGATGTTGCGTCGTTTATTTTCCAGATGACGAGTGAGCTAGCAGTATTAGTCTGGTGGAAACAAAAGTGAAATTTCACAATAGGGGGACATGAGTGTTCAAAGCTGGCAACATAGCTGTCTTATATCATCATAGGTTAGGGGTCAAGAATCAACCTGTTGCCAAGCCGATCGACCCTTGGTTTAGTAGATAAAAGGTCAAAGGTCAGACTGTTTTTCCCCAAAAAATTAAACTTTATTAGTTTATAGCTGTCCAAATATATACTTTCTGAGATTTAAATAAATCAAATAAATCTGTTCTCATGCAATCATAGCATTTCATAATTTTAACAATGACGAGAAAGCTAATTGAGACGGTTTAGGCTAAAATTTTAATATTTTAATGTTATTTTTCAAAATTCTGACACAAGCTTCAAGATAGAATGAAATAAAAGTATACAGTCAACATCAAAGCATGAATCAAAATGCTAAAATATAATTCTTTTGTAAATACATGACTGTAATTAAAATAAATATATTGTTTAAACCCAGCTAATAATTTGCAATTTATTAAAAGTTTAAAATCAAAGTACTGCAAGTACTGTAATCGACAAGGCATAGTCACGAGAATCTCTGGAATATATCAGCCACATCTAACGATTTCTTTTCATTCATCAATATCACTATCTGTGGCATTATCATTCAAAGGGTTCAACCAATCAACGGTCCCATTGCAAGTGCATACAGCCACCCACTTTAAATTGTATGCCCTACATGTACATCTTGTAATGCAACATGATTTATATTTACATTTCAGCAATGCATGACATGATTTTGGTCAAGGTTATTTTCTCATTAAAAACCCCTACTGTAGCTCGATTAATATAGCGCTCACACCCCCTGTATGTGGTGAGTCCTGGGTTCGAACCTTAGTTGGGTCTGACCAAGACTTGAAATAAGGTAGTGACTGTTTTTTTGCCAAACACTCGGTATTTAGTAACGAAAGTCACGAGATCCTTTGAGAGAGATCTTAAAATCCAATGCCCCGTGCCAAGGCGGGTGTAACATGTTAAGGAACTTTTCCTGCACATTTCCCTAAGTTCACTGCAAAGGTCAAAATTTGCTTCACCTATAGCTGGTGACGTCTTGATATGACTGAAATACGTAAAAGCCCGTAAAACCCCGTGCAATCAATTAATTTTCTAATTAAAACTGTTTTTAAGTCACATTCAGACTAGCACTAACTTAACTGTCCGAGAATAATCGTGAACTTAACTTAAGTCCAAAAAGTTAAGTTTTAATCATGATCCTTTGACCTGTAATTGTATTAAAAAAGTTAAAGTTCAAAGTAAGATTTAAGCAAAAAACAAAATAATAATAAGTTTAATTTGTATAAAAACTAAGATTTATGTATAAAAACTAGTATTGTTCGTGGTCCTGTTGCCAGATGACAAGACAAAATTAGTAACAAAAAGTTTATGGTGGATCACAAAAAAAGGCCGTTTTGAAACATAAACACAAAAGCGACATCGGGAATGGATAGGTCACACCATCAAGACACCTGCCAACAACATCACAAAATTGTGAAATGGAACACACAAAAATAAAAGACACCTTTAGACAAGTTTCTGGAATTGAAACAGAGGGGGTGAAATTGCGAAGAACAGAGCCAGTTTGAGGGATTTTGTCGATAGACTAACATCCACTGGGAGTAAAAGGCATACAGTACGCAAGTTAGTGAGACTAGCACCATCCGTGTCCTATAGGTGACGGGAGATCTGGAACAAATACCAAGTATAACTAAATGCAGCCAAACAGCAGTTTAATAGTGTGCACGTTGAATATGTAGGTCGGTTGCATATGATGTTGGAAGCAAATTTTCAATTGTACTTTTCCCCTGAGAGGAACAGTTTATATCGTAGATGAGAATGCCTCGCTAGGTACATTCAATGAAGGCATCTGCACTCACACGTTCAGAAAAAATCCCTCTTGCAAGAGTGGGAAGAAGACCTGAGATTTCCCTGGAAATACGGAATGCTGTATTTAGAATGTCCAGAAAGTTAATTGACAGTCTTACAGTCTGTAATTGCATGGAATACTGGGAGCTTATACCTCTCCAGAGGTGATAACAGGGACGAACTTTAGATGTCCCGGTCTGGAATCATACTTCCTCATTTAAATGCAACAGAAGAATAAGGTCATCAGTATCACGACAGACAATAACTGTTCTTTTATAGCCTTGCATGTAAGCATCAACACCATGGGGAACAATTCTAGTATCGGCTTCCTTGTGTAAAGCTTTAAAAACGGTTACACTCCTGTATGAATTAAACATGCTGTCTGTTGGACCCCCTGATACCCTCAGCTAAGCTAAGAAGTGTCTTGGATTACTACGAGATCCTATTTGTTTTCTTGGTGACTTATAAAATTTTAACCAATTTGATGGCAGAGGGACATTTTAATTATCAATAATTCTTCTAACAGAACGGGGACCTGATCCTCTTTTATCTCTAGATGGTTTCACCTTTTATGGATTAGTTGTCATATCTATCATAATTTTAATACATTTATCTTTCGCGTGGATAAAAACAGTTTGTGCGTTTCCTAACTCGCCGAATGTATTGATGCCTTTCCGTTTTCCCAGTGCTACAACTAGAGTTTGACCATTAATTATTTTGGTAGTAATGTCTCCATGGAAACTTCTTCCTCGGGGATATTTTGAAGATCCGACTCGTCGGCTGCAGATAACAAGGGTCCTGATGTATCAGGTATAGAAAGCGACACTGGGAATAGTTCGCGTTTCAGCAGTTCACTAATATTTCCACCAGAAAAAGAGAACACACTTGATAGTATTATACAGATAAGTCATTATAGCTAATCAAATCTTTCAGTACCACCAGTACTTTGATTTCTTTTTTTTAAAAGTGGATACTTATATAAATACGGGCAATATGATTCAGTAAAATTATTTTAACAGAAGTCTAAAGTTTTGTTAAACAATTTAAAATATACAAATGTGTTTATACTAGTATTTATTTGCCACAATTAATCATATTTGTAAAGGTCAAATTTGTGCAAGCGTCTAATCTTATTTTTCATGGAAAACTTTGAAAATAAGTAACTGAATTAGTTGGACATGACTTTCTTTTAATTTGAAGATACCACTTACATATTTAGAAGACAAAATGTATAAAAAAAACTTCTGTAAGCCACCTTGATTTTGTGTATAGGTCAATATGGCCTTTTTCACTTGAACTTTGCACCCATTGACCTTTAGCTACCCCCACAATGGCCCCTGGGTGAAATCTTGCTTGGCAACAAGCCGATTCTACCAAAGTAAAGTTCAAAGAAGGTTATGACATAACTTGCCACCTTTGAACACGTTGTCCTCCCTACATCGAAAAATAAGCGCTTTTTTCAAAATCCTCTACCAGACTATATCATCACCGTGTGATACTTTGAACCGTTTGCATACACACATGCTCTCTCTCTCTCTCCTCTCTCTCTCTCTCTCTCTCTCACACACACACACACACACACACACACACACTATCACGCCCGCAAATGCTAAAATTTGAAGTATCACGTGACTGATAGCCAAGGACGGCATATCAGATAATCGGCGTTATGCCTTTATCGACGTTTATCTTATTCAGACCCTAAAAGAACACATCATACACAATAAGAGTCCGTATTTGTTTTGTTCTACAGAACTGGAAGACTGTTTGTGCTCTAGACTCAGACGATGATGGTCGGACTAATGGTGAAGAACTAGGAGATCCTGACTGTAAATGGAAGACCGGCGATATACCTGATAGAACAGAACAAATCACACATCCTGGTAACATGATTAAAAACTACTCGTTAATACTACAATACAACTTCAACCAAATCATGATATTGCCTTCATCATCATGGCTCAAAACATCGTCAAATTACTACTACTACTACTATTACCACTAATAATAGTAATCACCGCCATCATCATCATCATCACCGGTGTGCTATCAGGTGACAATTGGTAACTGGTATTTCTTTTTTGCAAGTAGAACAACCAAAACCATACCAATCACTATTCCAAAAGTGAAAAATATCGAAAACTATCAATTATAGTAAAACATATACGTAACTAGACGGAGTCTAGTCTTTCAATTATTGGTTACCTAACATCAATAAGACATAGGGAGTTTTATGATCTAGAAACCCTTATTTGTTTATTTTGTCTCCCATTCACCTTCCATTCCTTTACTTTTATATTTTTGTATTTGTTACATCTATTGCCAGGTACACCTTTTCAGTCACAAAATGCAATGCTTCCGACTATGACCTTACATAACCCCATATATTCCTAATGCGGTAAAAGTACTATTTAGATATTGAATCTGACATTGCAAAATACATTCAAAGTAATGATGGTTTATATCATCGTGTTTTTTCTATTATTAACAATGTGTCTAATGTCGATTAACAACAGGCCAGACCCGTAAAGTAGAGTAATAGTGTTATACGCCCCAGTCCACAATCTTTGATATATTTTGAGGTGGTCAGTTCTGGTCGGTGGATGCATCCGGATTATATGGAGAAAGCATTCAACCTCACACTAGGATCTGCCAGAGCGGGATTCAAACCTAGTCGGTGAGAGGCAATGTGATCCGTGAGCACGCTTTAGACCACTTGAGCACCAAGCAAGGCCCCATCAGATCAGAAGACTTTTGCACAAATGACCAGTATTAACTCGTTTTTGAGTGTCAGTCACTTATTTAGTTTACTGCGTTTTATTCAGGTGTTTGTGATCCATGGGACAGTGATGCCTGCAAATCCAAAAATACATGGATTGACTGTAATCCAGAAAATGACTTCAAATGTCCGGCCTTCAGTGAAGCCGGTAGGTATATGCCCAGCCTTCAGTGAAGCTGGTAGGTATATGCCCAGCACTCAGTGAAGTTGGTAGGTTTATGTCCAGCCTTCAGTGAAGCAATGAGAAATTTGTCCAGCCTTCAGTGAAGCCGGTAGGTATATGTCACGCCTTCAATGAAGCTGGTAGGTATATGTCACGCCTTCAATGAAGCTGGTAGGTATATGTCATGCCTTCAGTGAAGCCGGTAGGTATATGTCACGCCTTCGTGAAGCCGGTAGGTATATGTCACGCCTTCAATGAAGCCGGTAGGTATATGTCACGCCTTCAGTGAAGCTGGTAGGTATATGTCACGCCTTCAATGAAGGTGGTAGGTATAACAATCCAGTACAAGTTCAGTAAGTGTATGTACATAGTATATAAAGGATTTGATGTGCCTAAGTGCAGGTTATATCACATGTATCTAGATAAGCAGGTATGGCATGTTGGAAAAAACCCAAGTACCCCGAGAAACATTTGACAAGCGAAATTACGAACTGGATAATTATCATTTTAGGTTTAGATAATAATTTGTTAATACAAAATTTTCTTGCTGCGCATGAAAACATCAGCTATCCAAGTTACAATGTACAGATCTGTCCAAAGTTAAACACTGAGCTTATTTATTACTAATTAGTTGGAATCGACAGCAGCTCATCTTTTGATTTACATGAAGTAAGGTAACAATTTTCGTGTCACTTTAGGCATTGCGATTAAAATATTACATCTTATAGTAGTTACTGAACACGTCCATTCATCTCTCTCTCTCTCTCAGTAAAATGTAGTGTTTTTTATCCAAACTTACAATATATATTCAGCATTGGTAGTTAGTGGCACTATTAATGATGACAATTTATTCAAGGTTTTATCGGTGTATACTTAATTCAAAGTTCTCGACTCGATACAATGCAGTGTCGTATAGAAACTTCAGTTTAAAATGTTGAATTTTCACAATATTCTTTGTAACTATGATGTCTTTGTATTGAAAATTTTCCTGGGTCTATTTGACTTTCATTCTTTTTTTTCATTTTGCATATGGCTGGTGTAGCGAGCACCTAGCTTCTCTTATCTGGTGTTAAGCTGAAATTGCCAGTTTTCTCGTTTTTTACTTTTTTGTCAATGTGATTTGAACATGTACATGTTTGATTATTATTATTATTATTATCATTATTTAAATAGGAATGATGAATACAACCCTACGTTTTCCAGAGACACTAGTACCTCCAACCGAGACAAACTATTACTGCATGGTGTTTGATCTTCCACAAGATGGCGACTACCACTTAGTGGGAACAACACCACACATAGATAATAGATATGTCATGCATCATATAGTTCTGTTCGGATGTGAAGAGTCTGGTAAGTAATACACTTAAAGTAACCACCAAATACGTACAATTACCGTTTTTTTCTACATAAACTTATTGGAAAGAAGCATGACCTGTCGTCAACCTCTCGTCAACCAACAAGCATGACCTGTCAACCTCTCGTCAATAAACAAGCATTGCCTGTCAACCTCTCGTCAACCAACAAGCATGACCTGTCAACCTTTAGTCAATAAACAAGCATGACCTGTCAACCTTTAGTCAATAAACAAGCATGACCTGTCAACCTCTCGTCAACAAACAAACATGACATGTCAACCTTTAGTCAATAAACAAGCATGACCTGTCAACTTCTTGTCAATAATCAAGCATGACCTGTCAACTACTCGTCAATAAACAAGCATTGCCTGTCAACCTCTCGTCAATAAACAAGCATGACCTGTCAACATCTCGTCAATAAACAAGCATGACCTTTCAACTACTCGTCAATAAACAAGCATGACCTGTCAACTACTCGTCAATAAACAAGCATGACCTGTCAACCCCTCGTCAGTCAATAAACAAGCATGACCTGTTAACCTCTCGTCAACAAACAAGCATGACCTGTCAACCTCTCGTCAACAAACAAGCATGACATGTCAACCTTTCGTCAACAAACAAACATGACCTGTCAACTACTTGTCAATAAACAAGTATGACCTGTCAACCTCTCGTCAACAAACAAGCATGACCTGTCAACCTCTCGTCAAGAAACAAGCATGACCTGTCAACCTCTCGTCAATAAACAAGCATGACCTGTCAACCTCTCGTCAGTCAATAAACAAGCATGACCTGTCAACTTCTCGTCAATAAACAAGCATGACCTGTCAACCTCTCGTCAATAAACAAGCATGACCTGCCAATTTCTCGTCAATAAACAAGCATGACCTGTCAACCTCTCGTCAATAAACAAGCATGACCTGTCGTCAACCTCTCGTCAGTCAATAAACAAGCAAGACCTGTCAACCTCTCGTCAATAAACAAGCATGCCCTGTCAACCTCTCATGAATAAACAAGCATGACCTGTCAACCTCGTCAATAAACAAGCATGACCTGTCGTCAACCTCTCGTCAATAAACAAGCATGACCTGTCAACCTCTCGTCAATAAACAAGCATGCCCTGTCAACTTCTCGTCAATAAACAAGCGTGCCCTGTCAACCTCTCGTCAATGAACAAGCATGACCTGTCAACCTCTCGTCAGTCAATAAACAAGCATGACCTGTCAACCTCTCGTCAATAAACAAGCATGCCCTGTCAACCTCTCGTCAGTCAATAAACAAGCATGACCTGTCAACTTCTCGTCAATAAACAAGCATGACCTGTCAACCTCTCGTCAATAAACAAGCATGACCTGTCGTCAACCTCTTGTGAGTCAATAAACAAGCAAGACCTGTCAACCTCTCGTCAATAAACAAGCATGACCTGTCAACCTCTCGTCAATAAACAAGCATGACCTGTCGTCAACCTCTTGTCAGTCAATAAACAAGCAAGACCTGTCAACCTATCGTCAATAAACAAGCATGACCTGTCAACCTCTCGTCAATAAACAAGCATGCCCTGTCAACCTCTCGTCAGTCAATAAACAAGCATGACCTGTCAACCTCTCGTCAATAAACAAGCATGCCCTGTCAACCTCTTATGAATAAACAAGCATGACCTGTCAACTACTCGTCAATAAACAAGCATGACCTGTCGTCAACCTCTCGTCAATAAACAAGCATGACCTGTCAACCTCTCGTCAATAAACAAGCATGCCCTGTTAACTTCTCGTTAATAAACAAGCATGACCTGTCAACCTCTCGTCAATAAACAAGCATGCCCTGTCAACCTCTCGTCAGTCAATAAACAAGCATGACCTGTCAACTTCTCGTCAATAAACAAGCATGACCTGTCAACCTCTCGTCAATAAACAAGCATGACCTGTCAATCTCTCGTCAATAAACAAGCATGACCTGTCAATCTCTCGTCAATAAACAAGCATGACCTGTCAACCTCTCGTCAATAAACAAACATGACCTGTCAACCTCTCGTCAATAAACAAGCATGACCTGTCGTCAACCTCTCGTCAATAAACAAGCATGACCTGTCGTCAACCTCTCGTCAATAAACAAGCATGACCTGTCAACCTCTTGTCAATAAACAAGCATGACCTGTCGTCAACCTCTCGTCAATAAACAAGCATGACCTGTCAACCTCTTGTCAATAAACAAGCATGACCTGTCGTCAACCTCTCGTCAAAAAACAAGCATGACCTGTCAACCTCTCGTCAATAAACAAGCATGACCTGTCAACCTGTCGTCAATAAACAAGCAAGACCTGTCAACCTCTCGTCAATAAACAAGCATGACCTGTCAACTTCTTGTCAATAAACAAGCATGACCTGTCAACCTCTCGTCAATAAACAAGCATTGCCTGTCAACCTCTCGTCAGTCAATAAACAAGCATGACCTGTCAACCTCTCGTCAATAAACAAGCATTGCCTGTCATCCTCTCGTCAGTCAATAAGCAAGCAAGACCTGTCAACTTCTTGTCAATAAACATGGAAGACCTGTCAACCTCTCGTCGAGTCCGATTTCTGACAGGGTCAAAAAGGCGTGGCTTAACGTCCTGAAATGATCAACGGCGCTGTTACATTCACTGACAAAACCAGCGGATGACTCTAATGTAGTGAGTGTTTTATTATGCATGGTATTATTGTGTTTCACATACCCTATTTTGTTAGTATGTTTTTATTATGTCGTGTATTGGTTATTGACAAATGTATTTCTATATGGAGCTTTCCCATAGCAATAATGTGTGTTCGTCGGAAATTTATAACCTCAACTTATTCATGCACCGGAGTGCAACTAAGATTCTGTGTTCCGGCAATATAAATATCTTTATCCGAATAATGAAGATTCAAAGTGTTTCCCCAGAAATATCTTTAAGCTATAGAGTCCCTTAGAAATAATATGTTAAACAGAGATCTCTTAATTAAAGTGTTCTGCAAATATGAATACCCTTAAGTGAAATTTCGAAAATATAAAGTGGTTCACAGAGATTAATCTATAGTACTACTAGTGTTCTGCAAAAATTAATTACTTTCACATTAACTGATATTCGAATAAATATTTAACTTTAATAAATCAGGTGTGCCTTACGCGTTTTTTTAAACTAACATTTCTAATATTAGAATTGTCCATATCATTTTGATTACAGCGGATCCAGAACTAGCAAGTATAACACACCTACGCTTGTGGAGAAATTATGCAAGTTGGTAAATGTAATAGTATTCTTGGTGGTTGGAGTGTAGGTAATGATGGTGAATGTTACCATGGTGACGTCGGCATGAGAATAGGTACTAATGGTTACAAGAAAGTCATGGTAGAGGTACGCAAAGTAACAAGAATAAAATAATGTGTAAATATTTTAGAAAAATTCTGAAAATAAATTAAAAAATAACACTTTATAACTGACAAGGGTTGTCATTTCAAAAGTGTAAACCAACGTAGCATTTTGAGCTCAAACCATGTGATTTGTCACCATGCGAATAATAGCCTTTGGCACATCTATCCTACCCAAAGATTGTTCCAAAGATCTGATAAATTGTTTAAGAGAAAAAGTAGCGGACAAAATGTTCGCCGAAAGAAATTCCGCAAATACTTTTTTGCCTCCTTATATTTATCAAACACAAATACACTGGCCAATGTCTAAACCATAATATCAAATACTATAGAGTTATTGAACTGATATTGTGAAATATTGTCCAGAGTTGACTCGACATTTGCACGGGCTTGCGATAAAAGATATAGAAAATAGATGTTTTTTTTCCAGAAATCGTATACACAATCTAAATAAAAAAGGTATTTTAAGACAAATTATGTTTTATAAATGTTTCTCTTACAACATTTACTACCTTTTATTAATCATTTTAAATTGAATGGTGGCAAAATATGGATTAAAATAGATTTTGAGCTATTATTCAAGTCTGTAGTGCTGATAAAACAACAACATTGTATCTAAATGTGTTTTGAATATTTATGTTTGCAATAATTTATATAGATATCATTTATAAACTATATTCTGAGAAAACTTCATGGTTTTATTTGCAATTAAAGGACATACTACATGTCACTGAAAGGTTATTTTATTAAATCTGACAAAATTCTTTATGAATTATCTCCCTTGATTTGATCCCAAGTCCAGATTTAGTCCTCCAGATTTTGTCAAAGTCCTCAGCGTGTTTTCAATTTGAATTGTGACTTTATTTTGCTGCCTCTGATGAGATTCTACGTCATATTTTGATGTTCAATGACCGTCAATGACATTAATATTAAGAAAACGTGTAACAAATCATTTTATGCAAATTAGTATACTACAATTTCTCAAAACAGGCCAACATGTGTAGAAAAAGACGAGTGACTAATAAAACAATTAAACTTGACTTGGTTTACAATCAAACAAATGCCTTTCAAATAACATGTGTATTTTCAAGCCTGGTAATGGTATAAATACTAGAAATATGTCAACCTTTGACCCCTAGGTCAGAGGTCAAGGTCAGTTGGACAGGTAAAATATTACCATTTTCATTTAGAGTAGACCTTGATGTAATAATATGCTGTAAAGTTGAGAACTGGTCCTGATAAAAATGTGAGACACGGTGAGAGACAACAAGGACGAAAATGGATTGGTTTTATTTGTTTCATTTATTTCCAGTTCCATTGGAATAACCCAGAGTTGAAATCCAATTACGTTGATAGTTCTGGAATGAACTTGTATTATACTGCCAACCGACGACAATATGACGCCGGCGTACTTATAACAGGGCAGACATACCTTGAGATACCGGCACGTATGGATAGAGTAGACTCCTTTGGTACATGTAGTGCTGATTGTACTAGAAAGCAATTAACAGGGCCAATCAGATTTACGTGGGCATCTAATCACATGCATTACCTAGGTAACATTACTGTTCATCATTTGTAACAACTGCGTGTGTAAACTGAAAACATAACACAGAGAGACAGAGAGAGAGAGAGAGAGATTACAATTTTTATCAATTTTAATCAAATTTAAAAAAATGGTAATTGACATCAGAAAAATAATAATATATATATATATATATATATATATATATATATATATATATATATATATAATTTTTTTTTCAACAGTACTTATAATTCATATTAGAACTAAGCTGTATCAATTTTTTGCATTTACATTTTGTTGAAAATTGGTTGTTTAATAAGAACCTTCTCTAGTTACCAGAACGGTATTACCAGTCCTTTAAATAATTTTCAAGTAGAAGAAGAATTTCTAAAAGTAGGTGTGCCACTGCGGTAGCTCAGTTGGTAGTGCTAGCTCCGTAAGTGGGACGTCGTGGGTTCGAACCCCAACCGGGTTTGACCCAAGACTTGAAAGTGGGTAGTGACTGTTCTTTCGTAAAGCACTCGGCATTACGAAATGAAAGTCGCGGTTCTTTCGGATGGAAACATAAAATAAACGAGGTCCCGTGTCAGGACGGACTTGGCACGACAAAGAACCCTGCTGTATAATGCCATCAGCGCTACGCACAGGTAAAATTTCTGCGGCTTCGCCTATAGCAGGCGACGTCTCGATATCAGTGAAATATTCTTGACTGAGATGTTAAACACCATTAGTCAACTTAACTCTCAAAGTAGGCATCAAGCTTAAGACGGAGAAATAGGTACATTTCATGCCTTTCGAATGTTTAATGCACTTACCTAACGATGTAGTGTCCTACTGACATCTTATTTCGACCCCTTGTTATATGTATCTCGGTAGTTGCTACCTGTGTAGCTTTTTGGCAAATAATTATCAATACTTCCGTCATTTGGGCAGCCAAGCTTCAACTCTTTCCGTTTGTTAAGTATTAAACTATGGATAGATCTGTAGTGTAGTGTAAAACATATCCAGTAAAATATAAACTTAGTGGAAGTAGGTGACAATCTAAATACAAATCCAAAAAAATAGAAACCAATGATCGTCGCCTTGTTGCTTTGTTTAAATCAACTGAAGTTTGGAGTTTGTCTTTTATATATCAGGTCGAGCAATGAAGATGGAACACTACAGAAATGGGGTCAAGATCCAGGACCTTACAAATGACGAGGTCTATAGTTATGACAGTCCAGTAACATACCAGTATGTTTTTAATAAGTTTTGGTTTATTTCAATATATAGCGTTGTATGCTAGAGAATATACTAAGTAAATGGAGAATTATTTTGTATTACACACCGATATTTGCACGCCAGTAAGTATCGTATTGTGAAAGAGGTCCTCCCCCCCCCAAACTCTGGTCTCGGTCAAGTACCGACTAAGATGACTAACAATGTATTTTGTTCATAGAAATTGACTTAATTAAAACTCAAAAGTCATATACTCTAAAGATGTTACTGGATTCCTGTGATGAAATATTGCATATTTTGCGCGAATAGGATTGTGCAAGTACGCTTTTTCATAAGCAGCGCCAAAAATTTAATAGTCAAAATGTCGCAATACGCATTTATAGGCAAACAAGAATGAGTTGAATAATGGACAAAAATATTTATCTATAAGGAACAACAAAATATTATTTTTAGTCTCCATATACGCGATATCTATGTATTACCTATGACTCTTTAACACTGGCCACGTATTTGGTAGATCATACTATTTGAATATTCGTAATGAATTTTAAAGCGAACAGGTGAATGTTGTTTGCCTATATATACCCTTTCAATATCTTTTTGTTTTATTTTCAGTTTTAATGAACCAATTGAATTTTTACCTGGCGATGAAATAAAAACTACGTGTAGGTTTCGATCTAAAAACAAGAAAAGGACAACCTACCAAGGCGAAGGCACGTCTGATGAGATGTGTTTCGGATTCCTGATGTACTACCCGAAAGAAAGCGTTACCGCTCGATACTGTGGATCATGGAGAAGTATAGCAACATGTAAAATATATACACACTACATGGACTTTCCAGTTATCGATGATTGTCAATGGCTCAATATGGTCAATACATCTCATCCCTATACTAAGAATATTATAGATGGCGTTAATACAAATTGTGTTCCTTTCGGGCCATGTACACCTGAATGTATCGAAGAAGTTCAGAAAATCAAAAATCATGCTTGTATTAACTCTGACATTGGGGAACATATTAAAAATAGGGTTTGGAGGTACAAAATAATGGATTTGGTAAATTTTTACGCCGGTATTAATTCCTGTGCAGCCGAAATGGCTGTAATGAATCTGACACCTTGCTGTGTGGGTTGTTCCTAACTTAAAACAAAAATCCATGCAATGTTCTATTAGATAAGGTTCAGTGATATGCTTTAAGAACATAACAAATATTACCTAACACTTTCTATAGAATAAATGAATAAAATGATAAAACTAAAACTTTGGTTATTTTTCATATTTCATGAGTTGCAGACGACAATATTAACGACATCATTGCCTCATTAGCATAAAAGTCTAATGTCTATATCCATATTATTGTATCAGGTAAGAATAATCACTCGTAAGCAGAGTTTAAAACAGATAGAAAACTGGAATATTTTATACAACCTTGTGAGTATGGACAATTGTTCGTAAGCCCACTGAACTAAAATGCGTTAAATAATAGATCTATATTTCAATAAACCATCAATTAATAATTCAACTAAACCAACAACGATGGTAACTATTTCAAGGTAGAAAAGTTATATTGTGGGTGGAATAATGGTTTTACTCCGAGGCAAAGTCAAAATTTTTTTTACCAATATCGAGGTGATCAGTTTAAAAAATGGTGGAGAAAACCGGAGTCCCTATAAAAACCACCGACCCTCGGTAAGGAGAATGACGCACACTAGGATCTGCCCCGGATGAGATTCGAACCTAGGCCAGATTTCTTTTCAGTGATTATCACTTTAGAACTTGTTAAATGATGGGCTTATAAGTTTACAGCAACCTTTCATTTTATAGTTTTAAGTTAATGATATTCGTGTGAAATTCAATTTAAGAGGTTATTTCTTATCTCACCACAGAAATCGTAGTCGACTGGTGGCTCACACCACAAGGTTATTCCCAATCGGGTAGATACTAAAATGTGAAAATTTGTCGGCGACCTTCCTCGGGTGTTACGGCGTCCTTCACCTTTACAGATATAAATTAAACAAATTGCCTAGGGTGTAAAAAGTAATCCGCTTAAATAGATTATACATTTTACATCGTGTTATATTTAACAAATAAGTTTAGTGTAACTCTTGAAGGGTTTTTCTGTAGTTTTAAACACGGAAGTGTCAAATGGCGAACAGCCTTTCTTACATGAATTCGGAAAATCCGTTAAGTTGCTGAATGTTAAATATCGCGTAAATACCGGAATAAGTGATTACTTCAATTTTTCTATTTAAAAATTTTCGTTCGTATGTTGCAATATAGCTGCTTCTCCTGCTTATGGTATATTCCTTTTACAATACGGTATGTTATAGCTTGTTGCAACAGAGAGAACTTGAAACAAAGAAGCAACCTGTTTTCAAATAAATTGTTGACTCGTGGATATTGCTTATCAATGCCCCCTTAAAGTTTAACCATCATCAATATTTATAACTAAGGTCTTTATTCAAACTCATCCTTGATTTATTTGATATTCCGTAGTAACTTTATTCTCAATCTTGAGCGAAGTTAACTAAAAAGGAGGTGCTTACCCCTCCGGAGCACCCGGTCTCACGTACCTGATGAAGACTTACGTATTTAACTAAATTTTAGTTTGTGAATGCTTCTGGATTGTGCTTTGGGCATGGACCGCCGGGCAACAATTTAGACACAGTTATACAATCGGAAGACGATGTGAACAAATACAGACGTTAGAACAAATCAGCTAAGTAATCAAGTTAGATAGTGATATGTACATATATAAGTAAACAAAGAATATGTAGAGATAAG
The DNA here is from genome assembly GCA_021292105.1 of Anadara kagoshimensis. Taxonomy (NCBI): domain Eukaryota; kingdom Metazoa; phylum Mollusca; class Bivalvia; order Arcoida; family Arcidae; genus Anadara; species Anadara kagoshimensis. The sequence goes on along the minus strand of CM037859.1, from coordinate 40,532,352 downwards.
AAAAAACTTTAAAAATGAAAGTAGAAACGGAAACTTGTGAGAGTAGTGCTCGAGCAATCAGTTATAAACTAGTATTGACATATATAGTACACACGTGTAACACATGCATTTAATGCCCAAGAAAGCCAAACAATATTTACCTGTCCGCTTGACCTTTAGTTTAAATATTTATCATGGACCAGTGCATTGATGTAAATGCATCACAGGTGTAAATTCCGTCTACATCAAGGACAACATGCATTGTTTTTGTAATATTTACTGTGAATCCTATTGAAAGGTCACACGGTCAGACTAATTTTCTTTGACTAAGGGTCGTGTTGTATAGGTATTAGGTATATATATTTACTACCATCTGGTATGGCTATTCCGACACCAAACATCAGTGAATCCATATCAGTACCCATATAACTTTTTAGAGTGAAATGGTTCCAGCATGCATATGATAGATACAAATTACAGAGCAGAGGCCAGAACCGAATGTTGAACACCCAGGCCTGTCACATGTAGAAACAATGCCCATGCATCAGTTGCATCCTCAACATACTGACATGAACGATTTATGAATGATATCATAAACAGAATAACTAGAGTGTCTCTTAAGGAGACTACCCCTCCCCGGACCGGTCATCTGGGTTTTGTGACAAACAAATTCCATCAATACAAGACGATGACTCTTATATAAATCAACTAGTTTCAAATACCGTAATGTGCCAATACAACAAAAAATATTGGAAAGGTCATAGACAAAAACAGACTTGATATTCGGCATCTGTGGTGTCTTAAGCATGGTACTTAATCAAGTACTGGAATTTTTCTTGTAAAATAGGCTACTCGTTTTTCGAGTTTGTAACTAAACACAAAAAATAAATAAATAAAACGCGTCACCTGTTTTCCATTAAAAATCCATAAATTTAAGAAACTGCATGCTTACAACACCACAGATACCAAAACTGCATGCTTACAACACCACAGATACCAAAACTGCATGCTTACAACACCACAGATACCAAAACTGCATGCTTACAACACCACAGATACCAAAACTGCATGCTTACAACACCACAGATACCAAAACTGCATGCTTACAACACCACAGATACCAAAACTTCATGCTTACAACACCACAGATACCAAAACTGCATGCTTACAACACCACAGATACCAAAACTGCATGCTTACAACACCACAGATACCAAAACTGCATGCTTACAACACCACAGATACCAAACCAAAACTGCATGCTTACAACACCACAGATACCAAAACTGCATGCTTACAACACCACAGATACCAAAACTGCATGCTTACAACACCACAGATACCAAACCAAAACTGCATGCTTACAACACCACAGATACCAAACCAAAACTGCATGCTTACAACACCACAGATACCAAAACTGCATGCTTACAACACCACAGATACCAAAACTGCATGCTTACAACACCACAGATACCAAAACTGCATGCTTACAACACCACAGATACCAAAACTGCATGCTTACAACACCACAGATACCAAAACTGCATGCTTACAACACCACAGATACCAAAACTGCATGCTTACAACACCACAGATACCAAAACTGCATGCTTACAACACCACAGATACCAAAACTGCATGCTTACAACACCACAGATACCAAATAGTAAATAGGACAAAAACTAATATAGATATACGGTAAAGTTCAAAATAATATTAGTTTAGAACAAAACGCATTTTTTCAAAATTTGTATTTTTTCATTCAAAATCTCTGATTTATCCCAAAATTAAAAAAAATAAAGGGTCAACAGAAATCACATATAATTTAGAAACTAATCATACAAAATTTGAAATCTAATTCATCAGGACCTTTAACATTTTCTCAAAATGTTTGCTTTTTATGGGAAAAAACCAACAGGTTTCATTTTTTTCAAATCCCCGTAATATATACACATTGTAATTAAGTTTCTATAGTAAACAAGCGAGACAACAATCAATAAAATGAAACAAATGGAGCTCAATATTAATCTACATACAATAAAGCTACATACCAAATATAATTAAAATGGGTACATACAAATATAATTAAAATTGGTCAATATTTCTTAAGGTATTGTCCTGAAAGAAATTTGTCAATGTTATGCCTTACAGAAACTAAACGAGAAAAACGCGTAGCCTGTTTTTTCGAGGAAATTTCTTGTAATTGATAAACTGCTTACTTATGGTAGTTCCATACCATGGTGACGTCGTCGTTTTGTGCGAACGGTCGTAATGTCTGATTTGATGTCTTTTTTATATATAACGTCTCGAATGTGTGGTCTTCGCCGGCGCCTACAGAATTATGGCGGGAATGCTGTTATCAGTAGAATAATTTTCTGCATTCACAAAAGATTCGAATTCACAATATCAATTCTGTGCACTATTTTAAGAAGAAAATTATATTGTACATAACGGAAATTGGGTAGCTCTACACTGTTGAGAGTACTATTCTAAATACTTGAAAGATTTGAATACATTGTTTAAATTTTGAAGATGGTTTTTTGAAATCCGCTTTATGTTTGTTTGTTATCGGTGAATTTAAATACAAAGACTAGGACACAAACTGACGATTCTTCAATAAACATACTGTATGATAATTTTTCTCCGGTGTCAAATTTAGCAGTTTGACTATGCTCTTGTATTTGCGATTCATTCAGCGGTCTAGAATCAAGAACGGCTTCATTAATGTATACGAATCCCCTTTCCACTTTAACTGATCTGTGTTGGGTAACGGTTGCTATGGGTTTCTATGGTTGACAGACCATATGATATTCAGATTGGTTTTGTTTTACACAACGAAATAGCTCACAATCAGTGTTTTTGTTTATTAGTTAATACCAAACGAAAAACATTGAGTTTATAATAGTATCCTAGGACATTATTGGTAACTTCTTAAGTAAGGAATGAGGCTTTTTTCTTATTCAGGAATTTGATGCAATTTTATGAAAAAAATAGCTTGACGACCCCCTATTTTTTGTTTCCGAAAATCAAACTTATATATTCATGAGCAATATATGTGAAAATCAGGGGTAATATTCGACTTAGTTTTTTAAAAAGGGTGTTACTTTCAGTTTTCTGGAAATTAAATGTTCTCTCTTGATAGGTGGCGCTGTAGAAAAACACCACGTGACCGGAAGTAAAATTCCATTGGTCCAAATCATCTTTATGACATAATGGTTAATTTAAATGCAAGAGACTTTTGGCTTCTAAGCATGACAAAAAAATATTAAATCTTATTTGTTGATAACAGTAGTTATACTTTGATCATTTATGTCGTGAAAATGGCCACCAGGTGGCGCTTCAGAACTTCTTAAGCAAGTCGAATACCTGCCCTGAAATTTTGGCATGTTGAATGGTTTATGCCTATCTACAACATATCAAAATTTCAATATGTGTTTTCAGGCGATTTATAAAGTATGGAACTACCTTAAGACACTACAGATGTCAAATATCTAGTCAGTTTTACCTACTAGCTTTGCTTTTTTTAAACAAGTTTCATTTTTAATTTCATGATCAAAGGGCAATTACTCCTGTAAAAATTAATAGGATAACACCGACATCGAACAAAATGTGCATTTTCATACAATAAGCTACATACAAAATCTAACTAAAATTGGACAAATATTTATTAAGTTATTGTTTAAAAAGCAATCCGCCGACAGACGGTCGGACGGACAAGCGGATTCCTTTACACCCTAAACTTCCGTTTGCGTGTGGTATAGAAAGTGGATTTCAAAGCCAGTACGGTTGATGTCATAGTCTGGACTAGAAACTTCCACAGAGAGAGAAGGTGAGGTTGAGAGATTATTGATACAGTGACGTCTAATCAGATAGATCTTGACAAAATAACATTTACATTTGCAATATATTGCTTCAATGAAGTTTTTGACATCAAGTATACTTTGAAACTTCATAGAGACGTTGCTCCACACGCTGACGTCAAATGGCCAATGCTCTTGTTGACTGACAGGAGCAAACCCAGAGAAGGTGCACCAACAGCGCATTTCAAAAATGTGAGACGGCAATAAAATTAATTTTCATTAATATTGTAAATATAATAAATAAGTTTCCAATGTCTTTATGACTTGCGAAGTTTAAAAGCTGTCTCAAATTTTTCCACAAATGTCTTCGCCTTTCATGCAATTTTAGCCAGCTTATTATACTTTGCAAGTTCATACAGACATTGGAAAATTACCTTATTTCTTAAATTAGGAGATCAAAGAATTATCATAGACAAGTACAGCAACGCATTATGGTGAATTAGACCGTATTCCACTTGATATCAAACGCAAAGAAAAACTATTTAAATATTGGGTAAAATTACTAGCAAACCCTGATAGTATTATGTTTATTTATTGTTGGTTACTGATTTAAACACAGGTAAAGTCAATTGGGCATGAAATATTAGAAATGTTTTAACTAATTTAGGTTTTCTGTATTATTGGTATTGTAATTAATTGTATTATTGTAATTAACCTTGCTCTATTACAGCAGAGGTTATATGACCAGTTTATCCAACAGTGGTTTAAATTCCACTGAAAGTTCTCCAAAGCTTACATTATATAAACATTTTAAATATTATTTTCAATATAAATGTTATCTAAATATAAATAAAAAATTGACAATGCTAGCAAAATTTAGATTTGGCAATTTAAAACTTAATGTAAAAACAGGTAGATATACAAATGTACCAAGCCATTGTAGATTATGTACTGTATGTAAAATGTAGATTATGTACTGTATGTAAAATGAAAATAGGTGAGGACGAGTACAACTTTTTCCTAATATTTTTGTCAGCATATCGTCATATACGTTAAAATTATTGCGCAGTTTTTAATAGCTGGTCATCATGGTCGTTTAATTTGCTTTACGTGCCTTTATTCAGCTTGGAACCATAAAACAAAACATAAAGTTGTTGACAATTGTCATAGTAATTTGTAATTATTCTTTTGTCTCATTTTGTTTTGTTTTAAGCTAAGACCACCTTCTATGTTAATATTGTATTCTGCCGCTATCATATTTATTAAAGTAAATCCTCATTATAATGTCCCTGGATAACTTTGCCACCTCGCTTACTGCCACACTATTTTGAAGGCCCACAATCCATTTTAATAATGTTTTTATCCGCCTCCCCCAATTTATCGCCAAACCCCTTTGTAACGCCAAAATTTGACTTAACATATGGTGGCGATAAATTTCGGTTTTACTGTTTGTATGTATGTTGGGTTATAAGCTCGTTTTTTGCTTTATTCCAATGAATATTAATTATATCGAGACAGAAATTATGACACATTGTTAAAATTAAAACAGATTTAAAAAGTATAAACTTCGAAGTTCTAAAAAAATTTCTAAAAACCAGGAAATGAGATATGATGGAAAACACAACTGCGGCGATTACAGTGACTTGCTAAAGAATTATACGACGTAAAGAACCTAATGGAAGATGTGGACAAAGAAAATCAAGCTCTACGAAAGAGAGTTAAAGCATCATAACAACCACTAAATAAAACTTTATGCTTCTGTTTACAGGTTTTCTTTAATAGTGATATGCCAACAACTCAATGGTTGGTTGAATAATGCTTAACATCAGAAATTTTTCAGCTATTCGCGACGAGAACAATTCTATTAATCTCTATGGAATAATCTATGAACAATTTCGTGTATGCATGTATTGAATGGTCTGCCTTGTACTAGCGCACACTCAGGTGCCATCTCACCGAGTCAGTACGATAAGCGTAACACTCCCCCAGTCTATTTTACTGATACCAGGTGAACCAGTAAAGGCGTACGACAAGGAAAATTCACTTTCCCACATGTGGTCTGAGCGGGACTCAAAACACGAAATAGAGTGATAGATATGAAAAAAAGAAACATAACAAACACTGAAATAAAATTTTATGCTTCTGTTTACAGGTTCTCTTAAATAGTGATATGCCAACAACCCAAGAAATCAATTATTCGTTGAATAGATATTTCGACAAGTGTACAGCAAAATCTGTCTATAACACTACCTGTCCATAACATCAACCTGTCTAAAGTGGTAATTTTTTCGTCCCGATTACTTTGCCATATATTTCACTTCTTCATAGTGGTCACCTGTCTAATATGGGTTGTGGTCACTCCATTTTAGACCCAAAGTCATTATTTACCTGCCTTTAACAACATGTTCTTAACTTGTTCCTAGTTATTGCGGTCCTAGGAATTGTTACTACATTGTTTTATGTTTTAAAGTTGAATTTAATATAAATACAAAATTTCATTTTAAGATACGCAAAGAACCATTTAAATATTAGGTAAAACTACTAGCAAACCACGATAGTATTGTGCACAATGTTTATTTATAATTGGTTACTGATTCAAACAACGGTTAAGTCAATTGGGCTTCATAAATTAGAGCTGTTTTAACTAATTTAGGTTTTCCGTATTATTGGTATTGTCATGATGTATCTTGTAATTAACCTTGCTCTATTACAGCAGAGGTTATATGACCAGTTTATCCAACCGTAGTGTAATTCCATTGAAAGTTCTCTAAAGCTTACATTATATATATATATATTTCAAACATTATTTTCAATATGAATGTTACTTGGACCTAAATACAAATCAAAAGTTTGTGATAATGCTAGCAAAATTTAGATTTGGCAATTTAAAACTTAATGTAGAAACAGTAGAATATAGAAACCTGTACTGTATGTAATATGAAAATGATTAAGGACGAGTACAATTTTTAACAATTGTGGCCAGCATATCGTCATATACGTTTAGAATTGTTACACAAAGCTATAAGCTCGTTTTTGCTTTATGCCAAAAAATGTTATTTATTTATATAATAAAGTTGTTTTGACAGGAAAAGTCATGTGGTAAACAGGCAATTGGGTAAGAAATACAGAATGAATTATATTAAGTTCCATGAAATCAAGTTCCCGAATAATATGATTGAAGACGACGTTTACGTCAACGATTCTGGCCTAAAAACAATATCATAAGCTCAGAAGAATAATCCCTACTTTTGAAAGTATTTGGACGGTCTGCCAAACCAATTACAAAGGTTCTTCTAAGAGCCATCAAACATATGAAAATATCTATATTGTAAACACAATACATCTCTCATTAAGCATCAAATTTGACGGAACCTACTAGTAAACATTGTCGAGCAATTGTATTATGAGAATATATAGTTTCTCTCTTTTAAATTATACAGGTAGCAAGACATCAAGATCAAACTTGCTTATAGAAGGAACTGGACTAACAGGCTGGTATTGGTAAGTTTGTTTTTGATAATCTGGCTGAAATATTTACTGATTAGTTAATTACTAATTCTTCACATAATTGGTATTGACAAAGATTAAGATCAAGCTTATCTGTCACAATATGAAACATGCCTGCAATGTCAAATAGCATGGATGGGTTGCACTGCAATATGTGTACAAGATTAGCGATATCATATGATGGATAGTTAGCATGTTTTAGACACATGTGTCACTAAAAGTTTATATTATAATTTTCAGTTTACCAGATATATATGTTGCATCATAAAATAAAAATACCAGTGAAAACAAGACGTTGTCGAAGCAAAACAAGACCCATGAAGTGTTCCGTACAAAACATTTAAGGCTTTCTAAGAATGTTAAGCTATTAACCCACCCTAAAGCAAATCCATGTTTTCCTTTTTACTGATAGAGTGATAATGATAAATATTGTGTTTCAATGATTTCAGTAAAATCTTAAGAGAGGAGATGTTTTTATCATGACCCTGGTTTAACAATCATTCTTACTGTAATCTGATTTGGCAGGTCTGACACCATACTAATTCTGTTAATGTTCAACATATTCGAGTTTTAAGTCGACACTTTGAATTTAACTTCAAGCTTATAGCATTGGTAGTTAGTTTTGTCCAATTTGTTTATTCTTACTTAAATGAAGAAACTGTGTCTGTTCTGACAGAACCATGGCAAAAACACTGATGTGTTTTTTAATAATTTGTCACAAGTTGGACATGTATCTCATTTTAAGTTTGTTACACAATATACTTATACATTTATATGTTTGGTGTCAGTGAGAAGATATTTTAAAAGCATGCAGCACAAGAAACACAAAGAGGAAAGCGGTCAGGCAGCAGAAAAAAGTTAAATGCCGACGTCATGTCAGGTAATATAAGGTACTTTTAATCAAAAACAAACATACTTATCCATTTCCGAATCAGAAATGACACAAAAGATTTAAAAGGTGTATCATTGAACGCCAGTTAAAACATCATTTATATAACAAGAGGCCCATGGGCCTTAACGCTCACCTGAGGAAGAGTACATATTTTATGCAGAGGTTCAATGGCCAATGACATTAATAAAAGAGAATATCAAAATTTTCAGCAGTAAGGGCCAATAATATGCAAGTATTTTTGCAAATTAATTAAAATAATTATTATACAAGTATGCTATACATAACATATTTAAAGTCTAGCTACAATATATTATTTATAAACAGCTGAAACATCTGTATATTAAAATGTGCATTAGGCCAATACCTACAATATTCCAATATACATGCCTATACAAAGAGTTTATAGTTTTTGAGATAATTAACCATTTAAGTATTCGTTTGCATCTATGACCTTGACCTTTGAACCTATTACCTTCATTCATATATCAAAATGATCGATAGGCCAATACCTACAGTATTCTAATATACATGCCTATACAAAAAGTTTATAGTTTCTGAGATAATTAACCATTTAAGTATTAGTTTGCATCTATGACCTTGACCTTTGAACCTATGAACTTTAATCATATATCAAAATGATCGTTGTGCAAATGCCTACAATATTCTAATATACATGCCTATACAAAAAGTTTATAGTTTTTGAGATAATTAACCATTTAAATATTCGTTCGCAGCTATGACCTTGACCTTTGAACCTATGACCTTCATTCATATATCAAAATGATCATTAGGCCAATACCTACAATATTCCAATATACATGCCTATACAAAAAGTTTATAGTTTTTGAGATAATTAACCATTTAAGTATTGTCAATTCTATGACCTTGACCTTTGAACCTATGACCTTCATTCATATATCAAAATGATCATTAGGCCAATATCTACAATATTCCAATATACATGCTTATACAAAAAGTTTATAGTTTTTGAGATAATTAACCATTAAAGTATTCGTTCGTGTCTTTGACCTTGACCTTTGAACCTATGACCTACATTCATATATCAAAATGATCGTTAGGCCAATACCTACAATATTCCAATATACATGCCTATACAAAAAGTTAATAGTTTTTAAGATAATTAACCATTTCAGTAATTGTTTACATCTGTGACCTTGACCTTTGAACCCATGACCTTTATTCATATATCAAAATAACCATTGTGCCATTACCTACAATATTCTGATATATATGCCTATATAAAAAATACATAGTTTTGCAGATAATTAACTATTTTGGTATTCTTGGACATCTGTGACCTTGACCTTTGAACCCATGACCCTGATCCATGTATCAAAATGATCGTCATGTCAATACCTACAAATAACTGAAAATCCTATGCCATTATCACAAGAAATGTTAAACAAATTAGCATTTTTATCAAAGGTCAAAAACTGGGACATGACCTTGACCTTCGACCTTGACATCAATTGGAAGAAAATTGCAAGACAAGATCAACAGTGAAAACTCCATACAATTAACTTCAGCCGTTATGAAGTTATAACAATAAATGTCTCATTTTAAAAATTACGTAATTTTGCGCAAAAAACGCGTAACCTATTTTTCGTCTAATTTTCATGAAAAACACAATTTTAATGTTCCCAGGTATTCTGAATCTAAATATCCAATCAAAATTTGCCTGCACCTTTTGGTTTCAGAGAAGAAGATTTTTTTGTCTTTTTGCTATTTTTAGTAACAGCGGCCATCTTGTTGGGCGTGGCCAAACCCCGAACAAAATTTTGAAAGGTTGTTACCTAGGCATGATAATCACCAAGTTTCATCATATATGGTCCACTAGTTTTGGAGGAGAAAATTAAATTGTAAAGTTTATACACGACGGACGACGCACGACGGACGACGGACGGTGATAGATTGCAATAGCTCATCTGAGCCTTTGGCTCAGGTGAGCTAAAATGTCTATTCAAAGAATGTTCTTTAAATTATAGTATGAATTTGATACAAAGTTATCAATTGTATAGTGTCACATGTAATAAAACGAGCCTTTAATAACCGTTTGATAATAAACGTTATGTTTTATAATCGGGGATAGACACTTTAGCTCATGGTCATAGAGACATATTTTTCCCCGATGAAGTATTTGAAATAATTGCAACTAACACTAACTTGTATGCAACACAGTATTTGGAAAACCCTAACCTCTCTCCTAATTCCAGTTTTCATGTGTGGACAGATACGTCAGCCGAAGAAATACAAGCATATGTTGCATTACAAATTGCCGTGGGCATAAATTCCAAACCAGAATTGTCAAGACTATTGGGGAAAATACTGGAAGACAGCAACAACATTTTCTGAAGTAATGTCGCGAAACAGGTATCACAGGTATAAGCTTCTTAACATTTTCCTACATTTCAATAGCAATGACATTAGCGTACCTAGAGGCCAAAATGGATATGGCCCCTTGTTCAAGGTGCGCCCTCTTCTAGCCAATATAGATCCGAGATACCTCAGTGCATATGCGCCGAAAAAGGAACTTTCAATTGATTAGTCGATGATTAAATTCAAAGGAAGCATTTTCTTCCGTCAGTACTTGCCTGCTAAACCTATTAAGTGGGGGATAAAGACTTTTGCACTTTTTGATAGTAACTCGGGCTATGCATTGCGATTTATGGTCTACACTGGGGAAAAGTACATTTGAGGTTGACAGGGGATCTGACTACAAAAAAATGTCTTGCAATGCTGAAGGATTTGAAAATAATGGGTATGAATTGTATATGGACAATTATTTTTCGTCTCCAAAATTGTTCCTGAAATTGAAGGAAAGGTGAATAGGTGAACAGGTGCATGTGGCACTGTAAAACCAAATAGGAATTTCTTCCCCTTGAATTACAGCCAGCATCTTTAGCATTGAACAAAGGTGATGATCCAGTTTTTATGCGTACTGAGTTTGATTACGTGTGCTATGATGGATACAAAGCGTGTCCATTATCTTAGTTCTATACATAGTGACAATACATTTGACAAGATAGTGCGGGAGACAGGAAGCTGATGGAACAAGAACTATTGCAAGGCCTGTCTTGTGTGAAGCATACAACATTCATATGAATGGAGTAAATGTATTAGATCAGAAAATAGCTTCTTACAGTTACCCCTATAAATGTGCTAATTGGTACATGACAATTTTTTACAGACTCAGGGAAGCAGCATTAGTAAATGCGTATATAATTCACTGTAAAACTACGGAAGATGTAAATCTAGTGTCTCCAGTAAAATTCAGAGAACAAGTCATTGACGGATTACTTGACGTCGGGACTTGAGTAGCAGCAAGACAGGCAGACCGTCATTATAAGAAAAACCTGATACTAGTAGACTTACAGTCATTTCCCTGCTGTATGAAGATTCTAACCACCGACAACAATGTGTAGTTTGTAGAATCTGTCAAAGAGATAGTAAAACGAGGGTTCAAACAAGGTTTTACTGCAGACAATTTGACAAGACAATGTGTCCAACGGATTGTATTATGCTGTATCACACAAAAAAGATTTCAAATCTGCTTTGTCAAGTTAGACTGGTCTATATATAGCCTTTATTTCTCAGACTGTTTTAGTCAGTGGATGTATAAATTCTTGAAGTGATACAAATTTTATATTATCAGAAATAGTGAAAGTGCTAAAACAATCATAGATAAACAAAAAATAATATTGTTCAACATACAAATAAATGTTTTTGTTTTGTTACAATCAACAGTTTTGTTAAGTAATTGTTGTTTTTCAATACAAACAGTACACAAGGTGAATATACATAAAAACAAATCAAATGAATTGCAAGAAAAACTACTTGGAAATGTATTTTGTTACCTATATGCAAATTTTTATAAAAGCCCAGGTATTTAGGTCAGTCAAGATCAAGGTCAGGTTGTCAAGAACAAGTTCTTAATATTATGTGATCATGAAAATATAGCAACAAATACTGATTTTACATCCGTATGAGCAAATATACTGTTTGACAATATCTTCAAAAATAGATGTGTATGCAATGATGGTACTTTTTACCACAAAAACTTTACAATTTTCATTCTTTTACTTGTAATTTTAATAGGTACAAGTATAGTTAAACTTTATTATTTAAGTTGAATATCAAATAATTGAGTTTAAAAATGAGATATATGAACTTTTTGCTGAATAGATGCAAATTTTCTCAAAATCAGTTTCAAGGTCAGTCAAGGTCACTTGGAAGGTCAAAGCTTATAGAGTATCTAATAAGTATTATATCCAGAAAGCTTCATATCGATATACCGACTAATAATGATTTTATGCCTTTTCAAGTGTATGTACTCTAGTTTGAAAGGTTTTTCCGAAATAAATTTGACATGGAGAAGTACGTTTCCTCAGATAATTGGCAGCGAAAGAGTTAATGAAACTGTCTTTATCCGAATCCAATGGAATACCCTTAATAGACAGAAGGATAAACTGACTGGAAAATAACAGAACGGCAGCCATCGTTTATAAAGCCACGATTCTTTGCGGAGAAGGTTGAATTCTGGAAGTTAATTGGTGATCAGGTTGGTTTTACCACATCCTGTTGGATCCTGATGTAATGCACGTGAAAGGATGTTAAATCTTGATCTTTTCCAATGCTTCACTTCTCTGTGGTAATGTTGGTGGTGGCAATGAAGATACTTTACTTCTTGGTGTCAGAGGTGATGGTGGAGATATTTCACTTCTCTGTGGTGTTGGATACGCTTGACTGATTTGTGGTAGATATGCTTCATTGATTTTAGAATGTTGAGATTTTTTCCTCTAGTGTGCACTTCGAATGTGTCTAAGTAAGGCATTTTTTCTTGAAAACTTTTTACAGCAAAAATAACACGATGTTGACTCCATGATAGTTACCTCTAAAATAAAGATCGAATACGAAAAAAGTTCTTTATATTTCTTTCAGGTCTGATTCTGGAATTTGTTATGCCGCGCTGATACCACTTAACATATTCTTCTGGTACTCCCCTGCGTGTACGTCGCTTAAGTACTTTCTCCACTTTTCACAAATCGTCTAGGTTTTTATGTACTTTCTGCATCTCAATTTCCAAAAAAAATCTTCTATAGGCTCATTATTATAAACTGGAATATTTTGTCTCCAAAATCGTTTCCATATGCGGAACGCTTCATGACTCCATAATCCTTCTTGAAAGAGTGTCGTAGCTAACTGATCCTAACTAGATCCCCCACTGTAAACTTGAATGTTTTTAATATTGTCAGCAAGTGAATCAGTGAAAACAGTACATCTACAACAACCAAAGATCCCATTGATACTGGAACGTACATTATACAAAGATGCATTATTAAAGAGTGTTATTAAACGTTCAAACCAACCATTGCATCTACAATAAAAAAGAATGATCATGCCTGCCTTCGTATATAGACAGTGTTAGGGGACGTGTAGAATTTCAGAGTGACGAGGAATGTATGGGACATCAAATGTCTTAAATTTGTAATCTACACTATAATTATCACTTCTTGATAAATTACAATCATTACCATGCTTTATATGTTTTGGTAAGGGAGTAATTAATTCATTTTTAAAATATTAAATTATATTAAAATATGTTCTTTATTAAAACGAATAATGATTTGTGATATACTAACAGTCGAAGTAGCTTTCTGAAGTTTACCAATTTAAGAACATCAAGAAACTTAACAATGTTTAATTATAACGGGACTGCCTAATGTCATGAATTGGATTGACATAAGGACAAAACTGTCCTAGTCAGAGATAGATTAGTTATATGTCAACCCTGAATATAGTGAGGATAATCTTGGAGAAATAGTAGATGTAATATATGATTATTCCATTTCTTTCGCACCAGACAACAGAAATGGTCGAAACAGTCAGACAAGAGCCGTATATATACAGATGGAAGATCGAACAAGCGGCAGTGCGTATACTTTAGCGACTCACAGAGCGGTTCGTAAGCGAATGTGGTACCTAGTGATGGATTTCCACAATAGGACACCCCAGGAAATGTGTGAAACATAATTGAGGCAATTTAATATCATTATAATACTGATGTAAATATTTAATCTTTCTTATATTATCTTAATGACACAGACTGTACATCGAATGATTTACAAATTTGTAGCTCTAGTGAAAGTTATAAAAAATACCACATTAAAAAGCAGTTACGAAAACATACCAGTATCTCTTCATAGAAGATACTCCCTAGAATACCTATTCTGTAATAAAAGCTGTAAAAACCGCCAGGTTCAACATCTTGTACTTCTGCTACACTAGTAATTGAAAATTGTACAGTAGAACGAACTAATTGATTTTATCCCTCCTAACCAATTAGTGAGTTCTAGCAATATAGATAAAGAAAGTTATATTTATATTTGTACAAGTACTTCCAGGATTCATGTATCCAACTTATTACAAAATCAAAATTTACGAATGTGTGCCTTGGAAAGCAAAACTGCTTTTGCCAGATTCCGCTATTTTTATCCAAAATTGCGATATAGTGTGCCTATTGGAAACCAAACTAGCTGATTTAGATTGATGTTATAGCTATTTTTCAAATAATCAGGGGCTATTTAATGAAGTCTAACTTTCCTTAAAGGCCAACTCTATATAGAGACCATACTACTTGTTTAATTCCTCATACTAATTTAAAAACATTGATATACAATTGTATCAATGATCAATTGTCAAGCCATTAGAATTGCCAAGAGCATAATAAGTTATATTCAATTCAGCCTTGTCTGGGATTAAGATATTCATCCTCATTCAACAGACATGAAAGTAGTGTTCTTCGGTGTTGTCGAATCAGCCATGATAGTCATTTTACACACTCCTTTACCTTGAAGGGAGAACACCCTCCCCAGTAAGTCCCTTGTCAAAGTCAACAGTATATCCATCATTTTTTTTTAATTTGTACCTACAAGGGATACTTTTTATTCAGCATCATCAATGCAAGAACTTTAATTTTTACTGATGTCAGTCGACATCAAATTTGAAACTTACTTCGGAAAATCAACCTGTTAAATTATAAAATATGATTGTTTTATTATGTATAATCTAGTGTTTTATTTATATGTCTGTGGCAGAACTGTTTTTCTTTCAATTTAGCAATATTTTTATTAAAACTATTTATTGTAATTTTAAGTTTAACCTTTTAATGGTTTGTTTTATTGATTTAAGTGTATCTTTTCCTTTTTTAGCCGCGAAACTTCCTTAATGCTGTTGCGGCTTTAAACAATAATTCACTCACTATATAGGGGACATCTGCCTATAAAGCCCAGTAGAATTGTCTCCCAATTATATTATTTGAACCTGTATATAAAGGTCACCTGCCCATATAGGCTACTTCTACCGATTCCCTTGGATGGCCTTTATTCACAGGGTTAGCAGTACTTATCTTCCTATTTTCTCTAGTTAGGCATTCTGATTTTATCCTATTTATTAGAGGAACACATACTTGTGACAATTTTGATGTTATTATTTGCGCAGTTTATCTGCCGCCTGTTGGCTCGATATTAATAGAAGATAACCTGACAAGGGTTGCCAAGCTTTGTCCAAACATATGCTTATTGGTTGACTGGAATGCTAGAACAAGTGACTTACCTGGTTATATTGCATTAGATTGAGATGATTTGTATCTGATCTTTTTGAATTAGATAATGAAAATGAACTCTTTATTTGGAAAACACTTTACGAAATTACAATATACCTCTGGACGTAAGTAACTGTGATAAAAAGTCACCATCACAATATGGGTATAAACTTTTAGAATTATGTATAAATGTCATCTATGTATTGATAATAGTAGAGGTGGTGACAAAAGTAACTTCTAAAGGTGTAAGCCCTATTGATTATGCTATCTGTAACCGTGATTTATTTTAGTACATAACAGATTTATGTGTCCTTGACTTTTATTAATTGTTCTCCCATATTCATTTTCTTTAAAGCTATCTTTTTTTAAGTAACGAGTGCCCAACACATAATTTATTAACACAAAAATAGGTTGTAGTCGCAGTCGATTTATGATCTATGTTGTCAACTACTCGTAATGACTGGGAACTGACCACTCCGCATTTTGTGCAACGGTGGCCGATACTAAGCCCCATGGTGAGTTTAACAACAGTAATGTGACTATATTCACAATATGGCTTGTATCTGACAATCATTCCTTTAATTGCACTTGAAACTTCCGAAGGTAGATGTAATCCATATCAAATACTCCCCTTCTTTGTTTTACCTCATTTAATTAACCTGACAACAAACAGGTGTGACTGATGCTGCACATTAACACTTCTTGAAGCAATAGTTGAGAGCTGGGCCTGCGTTGATGACGAGTGTCAGTAGTTCATCAAATGGATGTGCTGACTGTTAGAACAAAATATTTAGCTGTTGACATTACAACCGTGCAAACCCAAAACAAATTACAAAATTCATCAATACAAATCTAAATTGAAAACAAAAATATGTACCAGAGTTCTTAATTCGTATCAAAACAGAAAATTATATTTCAGCAGAATCCACACGAACAAGCAAATTGAACAACTTCAAATATGTCATAGCAAAACATCAATTTCGGGCGACTATTACGGCGACCATCTTGAATCAAAGTACTGAAGCATCAGCTAAACTGAGCAATTTGGTAAAAAAAATGTGCACTTGAAACTGAGATTTATCTAATGAATCAGTAACAAATGAAAATCATGCAAATAATAGATACTGTGATCGGGAAGCTTCTAACAACAAGTCTGCTTTTTATGCAAGTTGTTAGGTTCTAACGTATAAATATGTTACAATGGTCAAAATAGACATGACACGCAATGTTTATCAATTGAGTAAACTAAGTAATTTGCATAAATATAAATTTTCAATTTTTCAAAAACCAAGAGAGGCTACTAAAGACCCGACCACAAATCTGAGTGAAATATCTCAAGCGTAACGAAAAAAGTCCAGAGAAACCATCATTTTGATAAAATTCACAAAGTGAAAGGGGCATAACTCCACTAAACGCAGTTGACTTGAAGAAAATCCAAACTGGATCTATAATCACCACCATCATCATCATAATCACTCCTCATATCACATTTTGATCATCAACATGAAGATATCATCATCATCATCATCGTCGTCATTAGCAGCAGCAGTAGAACCCATGCCATGACAATCACCACCACCATTATATTAATCATTTTCAGAAATCCTCATGTAAAATCATTAATATGGTCACATCATCATCATAGCTCTTCGTGTCACATAATCATCATCATTATCAGCAGCAGCAGTACTGAATGTCATCTCGTCATTAGCAGCAGCAGTAGAACCCATGCCATGACAATCACCACCACCATTATATTAATCATTTTCAGAAATCCTCATGTTACATCATTTATATGGTCACATCATCATCATAGCTCTTCGTGTCACATAATCATCATCATTATCAGCAGCAGCAGTACTGAATGTCGTCATCATCATCATCATGTCATATCATCAGCAGGAACACATTGGCTTTGTTATCATCATCATCATCGTGAATTATTATTATCATCGACAGCAGCAGAACTGAATGTCATCACCACCACCATCATCATCATCACCACCATCTTCATTATCATATTATGGGCAGTGCTCAGCAGTACTGAATGTCATCATTGCCACCATCATCATCATCATCATACTATGGGCAGTGCTCAGCAGTACTGAATGTCATCATTGCCACCATCATCATCGGTAGCAACAGAACTCATGTCACCATCATAATCATCATCATAGTTCGTCAAGTCACATCGTCATCATCACCATCATCATTCATAGCAGCAGAGCTTATTTTCATCACCACCATCACTATCATCTTCTTCATCACGATAATCATTATCATCATCAGCATCAACAGAACTCATGTCATCACCATCATCAACATCATTATCATATCTCCTCGTGTCACATCATCATCATTATCATCATCATTATATCTCCTCATGTCATATCATCATCATCATGGTGACATCATCATCATCATCGGCAGCAGCAGAAGTTAAAGTCATCATCATCATTATTATTGTCATCATCTTCACCAGATCATCATGCCACATCATCATCGCCATAGTGTCATCATCACAAAAAAAACTTTCACCATGACCAGCCATTTCCCTTGACTTGCAACTGACAGATTAACCATTGTTGAAGTCATTAATTTTATTCATTGAATTCACAATTAATTTGAAAAAAATAAAAATAAAACCTTTGTTTTAGAAATAATTTAAATGCATTTAAAATTATTGTTGAATATATATAAATTGTCCAAGTGAGCTTCAAAAGCCTGAATTGGTATAAACCATCCTGACACAATAAGCTTATAATCTGTACCTTCCAATTACCAATTACAGAAGTTGTCCAGGCAACTGTCTCTTTCAAAAAAAGTTCGTTGACAAGAATTGAGTACAAAAGGGGGAAATATTTCTGAATAGGATTAATTGAAAATTAATTGATTATTATTTAGACAACTAAAATGTTACAATAAAATTACTTTGAATTTAAGAGAAACTGTAAGAGGAGTTGAGTTCACAAAGTAGGTACCCCGATTCTAATACTTGCTAAAAAGTTTCAAAGTCTCGAAAATGGAGAAAAAATCTTGAAATATTTCCATAAAGTCAGGTGCACATCTTCAATATATATATATAAACATTCTGTGAAGTTTCAAGGCTTTTGGTTGAAAACTGTAAGAGGAGTTGAGTTCACAAAGTAGGTACCCCCATTCAAATACTTGCTAAAAAGTGACTAAGTTTTAAAGTCTGGAAAAATGGGGAAAAAAATCTTGAAATATTTCCATAAAGTCAGGTCACATCCTCAATATATATATTAACATTCTGTGAAGTTTCAAGGTTTTTGGTTGAAATCTGTAAGAGGAGTTGAGTTCACAAAGTAGGTACCCCCATTCAAATACTTGCTAAATAGTGACTAAGTTTCAAAGTCTTGAAAAATGGGGAAAAAATCGCGAAATATTTCCATAAAGTCAGGTGCACATCCTCAATATATATAGAAGTTTCAAGGTTTTTGGTTGAAAACTGTAAGAGGAGTTGAGTTCACAAGATTGGTACCATATTTTCCCCGCCCTTAGTTTCTGTTCTACTTCACCAACGGTGCTCTAGAAATCGGAAGAACTTAAGAAAGCACAATAACTGTTTTGTTTCAGTTTTCCTCCATGTCCAGTGGCCACATTTCATGTGAAATAAAATAATATGGCTTCATTAAAGGAAATTAAAGGTTGTAAAAACCATGGATTAAACTACTGACAACAACTTTAATCGGATATCCACTGTAAAACGATCTAATAAGGACTTGTAACAAGGTAAATAAATTTTATCTGAAAATTTTAAAACATCGTTTTTTTCAGTTTTGTTTAGATTTTGATTTCAAGTTGTTCCTTCTTGCGATTTATTTTGTTGTTTCAAAATAAACAACTGGAAAGGGTATTTAAATGAACATTGATGATGAAATTGTCTGTCTTCGGAGACATATGGTGAGAAGTGGAGTGTGTGCGGAAGATCGGAAGTATGTAGCAGGGATTCGAGAATAAAGCATGTCGTTTTTATATTAAACTGATAACTGAAAAGGACAGGGTGTCATGATCATTTTAAAAGGGGCAAGGGAGTACTGGACTAAAAAGGTCATTCACTACGCTATGTGAATACATTTAAGCAGGGGCATCGGGAGTCAAATGCCATGCCCCCAAACACATGGCTAATTTGCATACGAACTACGGTATCGATATCCTACACAACTTCACGAGTCACAAACGATTTATCAACATAGCCAATAACTTGTAAATAAACTTCTACTTTCAGTTTTGTATCACATTTTTGGGAATAATCTTTGATTTCTACTTTTTTGTTATGCATAATTTCGCTACCGGCAAACTGACAGGAATTAATTTAATACCCAATGAAAGCGGGAAAATCCTCGTGACGTTATGATGAATATTAATGAACCAGGTCGGGATATCCCAAACACGAAATATTATTGACAATCAATTTTTAAAAAAAAATATATATATAATTTATCATCAAATGTTATCCATGTTTGGAGTTATTTATCTTAAAAAATGTTTAATGAGCAATACTTTGTGTTTATTTATCGATGTCACTTTGCGTAAATTAAAAAAATCCAATATGGCGGCGACTGTAAAACAACCACATGTACAGCACTGTAGGTCAAAAAGAAGAACGTCGGCGCGAACTGACAAGATCGTCATTTTTGTTGGGCTTTCCGAGGGGCGTATACTTCATGGATTTTTATGGTTTTTATACAAAAGTGAAGAATTAAAATATATATCCAGCAAAAACAATTACGGATTAATACGCGTATGAATACATTTGAGATCGGCACATGTGTACATGATGAAAACATTGCTTTCGTAACTTTCCGGGAGACCCAATCACTCAGATTAGAGTTTATACATACCTGGGATACCGTATATGGAAATTCCCGTAATTTCAGTCGAAACGAAGGATTTGATTAGCTGTCCAGGTGAAATGGAGCGGCGCTAAATACGAAAAAATCCAACGATCGCTATAAAGCATTCAGCATGGCTGATGCTTTAAAAATGAAGAATTTGAGAACTGATAAACAGTCTGACACTAGAATCTGGAGTTGTTAGTTACACATACCACATATTGAGCCTGGTCGTCTGTCCATCCATCCGACTGTCTGTAAAAGTATTTGCATCTCCTCTAAAACCACTGAAGGGATTTATAAAACTTGTGGACATGATCAGCATATGACCCAGTTATGCTTGGCTTTTTTAATCAGTTCTGTCATTAGTAGACAAACATCTTCATTTATAATACAGATTACAGAAATACCGGTAGATTTTCGAGTTGTCCCTGACCGAGGACATGTATTGTTTTCTATATTGACTGGTCGTTTTCACTTCTGTTGCATATGGGTCTTTTGAGACATTAGCATTACCTAGACAGCTAGGAGAGTTTACATATGACATTGGTTGGCAGAAAAAGGGATCTGGGAGAGCCTACCATAGCAATTCTAGTGTCGAAGCATTGATTGGTAACAAGAAAGGAAAAGTATATGCAAATGGCGTCCGTATCACAAACTGTCGGAAATGCCTATATCACCAAAGTAAAGGAAAAACACAACCACCTCACATATATCACAAAAACTGGAATGTGGGCTGTCAACTTGTCAAAACTGTCGAAGAAAAAGAGTTGAATATGTAAATGTTATTATTACGACACAACAACCATGGCTCGTAAAAAATAACATATGGCATAATCATACATCAAAATACGTAATAGTATTTTTTCCTTAAAGTACCTTTTGAAATGTTTCAATTGTGCACTGGCTAAAAACAAGGGCGATGCTGATAAATCTAGGTCTGCAATTCTACAATTTGTACCACATGCATCCGGTGAGTATTCTGGCTGTGGATCGTAGTGTGGATACACACAAAATCCTGAAACATATCGTCACTTAAATATCACTTAAGATTTCTCTGAAGAAATAATGCGTGAAGACCCGATTGCTGTGTTCCAAGTATTTGCCAATAACGCAGGGAACTAGCTCCAAGAGATCTACAAAAGATGTGGAATAACAATATGGTTGCCACCAAAGTGGTCTCATTTCTCTTCAAACGGTAGTTCAAAAAGTCGGGTTGATTGTGCAGTTGCACAAAAATATTGGCAACTGTTACATCAACAAGGTCCATATTACAGCAGGATTATCGCCAAGGAAAATATATCATGAACATGCAACAAAAAAGACAGAATATGAGAAAGACAGCTTGAATATTTCAACAGGACAGAAGGTAAAAAATGAAAATTATCAACAAACTACAAAAGCAATGTACCAAGTCTGCTAAAGAGTTGAGGGCAGGAGACACCTACCAACCGACTGTGCTACTATACAAAACAATGATAACGATAAAGAAGAAATTTCAGAAGCCATTTTCCCACCATTACTTCAGCCAGTTAATGGTGTTTTTAAAAACATTTTTGTGACATTGAAACATTACCGTGGAAGGATGCAGACATTCTTCAAATCTCTGGAATTTGTGAATCTAATGTTTTAATCAATTCATTACTCCGACCAAATCTGTGGCACCAGAAACAGTAGCATCACAGAATTGTATTTTATTTCTACATGGTACACCAGCAATTGCGCTTTGAGGAAGCGAATAGTCAGTTTAGGCTAGCCGATCAGGTGCAGTGAATCTTTAACAAATTACCTAATGAGAACGTCGAAAACCTCCCAGAAATCTTCCACAAATCCATATTGACTTGTTATCAACAAAAGCGAACAAATTTGATTTTTTATAGTAATTAGCTCTTTTTATTCCTTAAATTCTGTAAACTGTTGAAATAGGCGAGTAAGTGGTCTGTGAAGAGTAATTTAGAAAATAAGGTTATGTCGATATGGATGTTATTCACGAGTGACAATCACATGAGTGTTAATCACGCCCACACACTTGCTTGGAAGGTAAATTGACTTTGTCGAAGGTAAATTGACCTTGTCTTGTTGGTAAATATACACATCAACGTCATATATTTCAATAACCTGTAGTATATTTCTTTGCAAATTGACGTGTGTGTGTGCGTGTGAATTGGTGTTGCTATAGAATATGGCCGAATCGTAGCCAATTCATTCCGTACCCATGTTTCTTACCGATTTTTACCAATGTACGCGTCGTACTTGGAGGGATGTAATATTTTGTACCCAGGTCCTGGACACTACATACTAAATTTGTTGTACATCGTTACAAAATATAAAGGAACCTTCAATGTATTAAATCTTAATATATGTGCATTCCTATGAATCAAGTTTTTCTTAAATTATGGAATAAATGCATTATGAAGATAAATATCTAAGTTACATACTATTTTTTAAACACATTTTGCAAATTTCTGAGAGGGTATCATTATAAGTCTAGCCTAGCATGACAAAGATATGGAAAAAAAGACACTTGTTCAACTTTACATGAGTCGAAATCATTCATCATTTTCATGTTTAAGTACATATCACCTCTGCAGCAGTGCCACACTTATATGAACATACTTATAAAACAAATGATTTTCTAAAGCGGTGAAAATAACGTTAAATATCGGTACGGAGCAATCGTATCACAATACATTTTTTAATTAAATCTTGATCTCAGCACGAATGACTGAAAAATTGTTGATGCAATATTTTACTTTCATTAATTTCTTTAAGGTTAAGTGAGATAAATTATTGCTGTGTCCTCTATTTCAGGTTCACTGCACGATGTAAAAAAGAGAGAGGGATGTCCTTGAGCAAGGTTTAACATTACATTCCTCGGCCTTTAAATATTTATTAAGGATTGAATTCATTACTTAAAGGTCAGTTGTTGTGGAAGTTTATTATTTCAGTCCATTACTGATTTAGGGTAAAAGTGAGACCACCTGATCACGGAAATTGTACCTACTATGTACCAAGAATACTTGTAGCTACCATGCAAGCATAGTCACTGTTTTTATATTATTTTGGTTTCAGTACAACCGCCGAGGTTGAATTAATTTATATATTTGGTCATTGATTTCATTGGTCAGGTATTTTCAATTTTGTGTTACATGCTCAAACTCAGGCTTGTCTGTTAACTAGAGGCTCCCAGGAGCCTGTATAGCTCACCTAGGTAGAGTTGTTGCAGAATGAAAATCAACAGATTGTCTAATGTTTAAATAAATGCTTGAAATTTATTACACAATATTTATTTCTATCACAAAATTTCAATATTATTTCCTTTCAAAATTAAACCATATTTCAAAATTTTGAGAAAATACATACCAAGTATCATCGACTTTTCATGTATAATACCTGAGAAATTTTCCTTATCCAAAAACTGGTCAATGGTCAATGGACCATGAAATTAAGGTCAAGGACAACGGCCATAAGGCAGTACTATCCAAGATCAAGCTATATACCAAATATCATTGACCTACCAAGTGTAGTATTCGAGATTCAGTGAGTGAGTTAATGTTTAAAGCCGCATCAGCATTATTGCAGCTATTCGCGGCTAGAAAAAGTAACAGATACAATAGTATCAATAACAAAACGTATTAAAATGCAAAATTAAAAATAATAACAAATAAATTTTAATAAAACTATTGCTAAACTGATAAAAACCAGTTATATCACATAGAATCTATGAATAAAACACTGGATTATATATGATAAAACAATTATATTTTATGATACAAGTTAATTTCCCGAAGGAAGTTTAAAATTTGATGTCCACTGACATAACTAAAACGATCTTGCATTGATAATGCTGAATAAAACGTATCCCTTGTATGTGCAAAGTCAACACAATCCAGCAAAATGTGTTGGATAGATTGTTGACCTTGACAAGGGATACATTGGGGAGGTTGTTCTCCCTTCAATATAAAAGAATGAATAAAATAACTATGGCCGATTCTACAGCGCCGAAGAACAATACTGTCATGCCTATTGTACTGGGACAAAGATGTAAATCCCAGACAAGGCTGAACTGAAAATAATTTATTATGTTCTTGCCTATTCCAATGACTTGACCATTGATCATTGATATAATTGTATATTAATGGTTTTAAATCAGTATGCGGAATGAAGCAAGAAGTAATATTTTTAAACAATGCTGCTTTAGCAGCTGAATCGGCTTTTGTGTTGCCTTTAATACCAACATGACTAGGCAACCAACAATAATTTCTTAAAAACTAAGGTATACTTCCCTCATGCAAAGAATATCCTTAGCTTAATTTGGTATAATATATTTTGGTCCTTTGGGTAGATTTTCAACATCTTCAAAATAATTTTGGTTTCATAACTTTGGTCCAAGCACTACTGATGAGGAATTGTATTCCGAAACGGCCGTCTAGTGCTGTAAAATTAAAACTGGTATAATATGTAATGTATTATTTTATTAAAATCTGAAACTGCATATGTAATTGAAGTATGCAATTCCAGAATTTCACTGATGAGAGGGTGATCAAACTTTCTGCTCTTTATTGCTCGAAGGACAGATAAAGAGTCAGAGCAAATAATAAAATTGTTATGAGGCGATTTTGAAATAAACTGTAAAGCAAGCAATATTGCTTTAGCCTCGGCTGTGAATATAGAGCTTTCATTTGGAAGGCGAATACTTATTGTTTCGTCTCCAATAACTGCGGCCGCTGATACCCGACCAACAATTTTTGATCCATCAGTATAAATTGAATGCCACTGTCGTAGTTCCCTCTTATAATTGGAGGAATCAAACGACTATATCTATCTTTAATTAGAGCAAATTCCTGTTGATAAACGTCTTGGCTTGTTTCTGACATTTTATAGTTTGTTAAATCCAAATTGACTTCTGGTTTATCAAGAAGCCAAGGTGGATCATCTGTTAATTTGTGTTTTTTAATAAGATCTAGTTTTAAATTACATTCCTCTAAATGTGGTTTTAAACGTATACCTAAAGGTGCAATAGCATTAACCTTTTTGTTGTGGAGTTCTTGATGAGGAGGATTAAAAACACAATGAAATGCCGGACTTGATGGATTTGCAAATAATTTTGTGGCATATTGCAGAGATAACTTAGTACGCCTTAAATGCAATGGAGGTTCATTAGCTTCCACGTATAAACTATCAATTGGAGACGTTTTAAATGCCCCCAAACATATTCGTAGACCTTGGTGATGAATTGTATCAAGGTCTTTTAAATATGATTTACGGGCAGATCCATAAATAATAGACCCGTAATCTAGTTTAGATCTGATAAGTGACCTGTATAAATGAAGTCATGTTGGTTGATCACCACCCCAGTGTGTATTGGTAGTCCAAAAAGTTCAATATAGTCACTAAAGGGTTAAGTTTAGGTCAAAGACAAAAGTCATATGGCAGACTGACATGTACTCTCCAAAACTAAGATACATACCAAATATCATTGCAATTGGCCAAGTGGTTTCACAGGAGTTGATTTTTAAATGCAGATGTTATTTTAAAATACCAAATGTAAAGACCCAATGACTATTGTGGCCGAGTCTGGTTCCAATTGACTCAGTAGTTTAAGAGAAAAATATGTTTGAACGTATTTTCCCATAGGGTCCAATGTTAAAATATGTTCTCCACTGACGGCCATCTTGGATTTTGTGTGGCCCTCAAAAACACCAATGTTGTAGGGGGCCACCCAAAGACTATTGTAGCCAAGTTTGGTTCCAATTGGCTTAGGGTTTTAGAGAAAAAGATCTTTGAAATTGTTCCCATAGGGTCCAATGTTAACCTATGTTCCCCGTTGGCGGCCATCTTGGATCAGGTGCAGACTTAAAAAAACACCGGTTTCAGAAGGTACCATCTAAGGACTACTATGACCAAGTTTGGTTACAATTGGCTCAGTAGTTTCAGAGAAAAATATCTTTGAACGTATTTTCCCATAAGGTCCAATGTTAAAATATGTTCTCCGCTGGCGGCCATCTTGGATTTGGTGCGGCCCTTAAAAACCCCAATGTTGAAGGGGGCCATTCAAAGACTATTGTGGCCAAGTTTGGTTCCCATTGGCTAAAGGGTTTTAGAGAAAAAAGATCTTTGATATTGTTCCCATAGGGTCCAATGTATGTTCCCCGCTGGCCGCCATCTTGGATTAGGTGCAGACTTAAAAAAAACACCGGTTTCATAAGGTACCATCTAAGGACTACTGTGACCAGGTTTGGTTCCAATTGGCTCAGTCGTTTCAGAGAAAAATATCTTTGAACATATTTTCCCATAGGGTCCAATGTTAATCTATGGTCCCCGCTGGCGGCCATCTTGGATTAGGTGCGGACATGTCGGACACAATTTTTAAAGTAGACCACCCAAGGACTGTTGTGACAAAGTTTGGTTGCAAATGGCCCAGCGGTTTCTGAGGAGTTGATCTTTAACAACGGACGGACGACGCCAAGTGATAGCAAAAGCTCACATGGCCTTTTAGGCCAGGTGAGCTAAGAAGGCAACATACGTGTTTAGGGTTTCTGTGTGCCTTCCTATTTTTACGATTTAACCACACCATCAGATTACCACAGCAAGTGCAGTTTGCAAAAAATGACCATCCAGTGCAGAGGTCAACATCCAATGCAGTTAATGTAACCTACCATCTGGCAGTTACCATGCCATATCCCTATAGTCCACAGCAAAAATCGACTTTATTAAAACTTTTACAACAAAACTATACTGGTTTTACGGACCCACACATTATGTGTATCTATTTTTCCTCACAATGTGGATAGTGGCAGCTCTACTCCAAATAAATGCTATAATATCATTATGCACTTAGAAGATTTGCTCGCCAATGTAGCAGCACTTGCCTCCCTGTTAAGGGATAATGTCATACCCGGGTGAACTATTCACCGTGCACATAGTGTGGAAAGTGGCTGGCGTTACAATACTTTATTCAAAAGAATGTTGTTTTGTTGTTATATGTTGTATATTGTTGAATTTGTTTGAAGCTGCCATCACATATTGGTCGTCGGTCCAAAAATTATCCCGTGACCATGTTTTTTCGCCAATAAAAATATTATAAATACTAAATTAATGAATTGTTGTATTACCTTGAGTTTTGTTTTACTTGATTTGTATATGTTTTTGTTTCTACTAGTTACATAAATCTGCTGTTTGTAGTTTTCTCTGTCTTGAATAACGAGTGCCTGGACGAAACCACTAAACGTTTTATTGATAAAAAATAATCAAATGATGCAGCCAAACATTTATAAAAGGATCAATTTGTGTCGATAAATGCCCCTGGAAGTAACTACATATTACTATAAATAATCAAATAAATAATAAAAATTAACCAGAAGCACAAGATACTTGTTTCTGAATCTTTAAACGTGTTTTCTTTTAAATCGGTCTATGTGAGTGTGTACATACCATAATTTTTGCCAGTGTTCAAAATGGTAAAGTGTATATACTCCTATTAGGTACATCATTACCTTTGGTTATATGTAGGTCGCCAATGTTTGAATTCTCGTAGGTGAAAGGTAATTTTTCCCCAACATTCATTTGTACTTTGGGGCCAAAATAGTTAGCTAGAATACATATTTTCTGTCACAAATATCATTTTAGCTTACCTGACCGAAGGTCGTGTGAGCTTATGACTGTGCATGCATCGTTAACATCTATTTTCAACTTCTCTGAAACTACCAGACAGATTTCAATAAAACATATATGACACGGTGCAATTCAGATTTGTTTGTGATTTTTCATGGCCATCATAACTAGGTCAAGGCCACCATATCTTTTTTTCTGAAGTAATAATCTGATGTGATATTTGGCTTTTTTTAGGATCTTAAGCCTATAGTTTGTTCATTTCGTGAAATCCGGACGTAAATAAATTGGACCTTTTTGCATTTAATTTTGAAGAAATCGTTAAATAGCTTAAAATTGTTATAACT
Organism: Anadara kagoshimensis; assembly: GCA_021292105.1. NCBI lineage: Eukaryota > Metazoa > Mollusca > Bivalvia > Arcoida > Arcidae > Anadara > Anadara kagoshimensis. The sequence goes on along the minus strand of CM037859.1, from coordinate 40,503,736 downwards.
TGGGGACTATTTGATATGATAATGTGGGGTTATCAGTTTTTTTTTGACATATTTTTGTACTAACCTTCAAATTAGGGTCAATATAAATTGTGAAATTTATGAACCCCGATTTCATTCATTATCTGTAAAAACTATAAACTTTTTGCATAGGCATGTATAAAGGAATGTTGCAGGTATTGGTATAACGATCATTTTGATGTATAGAAAAAGGTCATGGGTTCAAAGGTCAAGGTTATTGATGCAAAACAATATCGAATTGGTTAATTATCTCAAAATCTATAATTTTTTGTATAGGTTTGCACATCAGAAGATTAAGGATTGGGCTCACAATCATTTTGATATATTAATAAAGTTCATACGTTCAAGGTCAAGTCTCAAATTCTAACAAATCCCAAAATTACCAAGTATTTTACATTCGTATTCATTATTTTAGCCTCAATCGTTACTATTATAAAATATTTTTATATTGGGGTTTAAGGAATTATGGTATCTTTAAATGTATCAGTTAGTCATTATTTATCAGGTGCATTTATGACTTTGACCTTATATTCATATATCGAAATGATTGTTATGCCAATACTTACAATATTCCAATATACATGCCTATAAATTTTTTTTATAGTTTTTGAGATAATTAGCCATTTAAGTATCCGTTCGCATCTATGACCTTCATTCATATATCAAAATGATTGTTGTGCAAATGCCTACAATATTGTAATATACATGCCTATACAAAAAGTTTATAGTTTTCAAGATATATTGACAAATACATTAATTTTATCAATTTCCCCTTAAGTACCTTGCCATACCCCCACAGTTACGATTTGTGCAAATCTGAAACTAGGTGCCTTAAATATGTTTCACGTGAAATATCTATATCACTTGTAAGTTCATAGGAGATAATTTTAAAGATTTTCACAATTTTCCCCTTTAATGGGGCCCCAAGGGAACATAATCCTTTCATTTGTGCAAATCTAAAAGCCCCTCACTCAGACATCATTACTGCCAAATATCATTCAATTTGGCTTTATAGTTTCGAAGTAGTTGATTAAAATGTGAAAAGTTTACACACGACGTACGAAGATAAGATAGCAATAAAAAGATAAATTATGCTAGACTTTGTAGAGCTATAATTGACATTGGGACGCAAGTTATAAGAGAACGTTTGATCCGGCTTATACAGCCAATATACATACATATATGTATATATATACAAAATAAAATAATAAATGTCCTAACTTAAATATAATGCCTTCGTTTATGCTGAAGGTGAATAATGCTCATCCTCAAGGATATTCTAAGTTTGACATTTCCCTCCTTTCTATCATGAAGACGTTATGTTAGATTTCTCCAAGGGCTGGATCCCTAATTTGAAGCCAGCACCAATTGAAATCACAGAAGGAGATGATGTGGAAAGGATTCATTTAATTCGGAATAAAATTTATGGACATATACCCAATACTTGTGTACCAGATACAGAGTATGTTCGTTGCAGGAAAGAACTTGACAATTTTGTTCGAAGATATGATGCAAGATACTTACCATCTTGCACCAATCAGCTGACATATATAGCCAATCAATGTATGGATGATATTACGGAAAATTGTATTTGGATAAGATAAAAAAAGAATTATTTAAACGGGATAGAGAAAACCAATATATTGATATTATGGGCTTATTTTCAACCAATTTTGATTTAAAACATAAAAACTAGAATTTGTTATAACCAATAATGTGTTTTTTATTGTATTTCCATTGCCTTAAATAAGTAATATTTTGGGCACACACTTTTAAAATGATTTCCCATTGTCAATTGTTATAACAATATTTTTTACGTCATATTAACAATATTTCAACAATTTCAGTAACCAATGAGTATATTCATTTTTAGGCTAAATCATATTAAATGTTTGTGTGGACTACTTTGTACTTGCCCACCCCACAGTTTGTCTTTAATGCGCTTACTGTAATACAGTATACATAAAACATGCTCCCATCTTGTATTGCCATTGGGTTAACCAAATGATGTTTTTGTTAAATAAATACACAAGCACTTAAAGGTTCGTCCCTCTGGGGATGTGTTACCAAAAAAACTACCATCATAAATGTTGAGCCAGAGAGGCTGCTAAACGCAAAAGGGAAGAAGAAACTCCTTACCTTAAGCCTCTCCTCCCTGAACATGTTCAGCAGAGATTAGGGGTTACGTCCTAATTTCCCCAGAATGGAGACACCACTTCATGGAGTAAATCAAAGAAATATAAGAAAAAGTGACCGTTTTAAAAATCCCTCTACCTTCCATTTATTTTTGTTAAGTTTAAGTTCTAAAATAGGGGGTTAGTTATTTTTGATTTGGCTTTACTTTAAATCATTTTTGTTTAGGGACTTTTAAAGCAATGTTCTTCTATATTTTTGAAGAATATAATTTTTTATTTGCTTCCTTGACCACTTTCTGAATGACCAGGTTTATTAATTTTATGAAGCTTCATCGTCATTATTCTTATTTTATTAAATAGTTTTTCATGTGTTCTTCCGTATACATACTTACAATACAGGCCTGTCGTAAGTTTAACACTGAGCTAACGAAAAAGAGGCGAGACTCGACTACCGAGGGGCCGAGCTGTAGACAGGCCGAAAAACTGTCCACTCTCGGCTCATTCGATAATGACCAGGACACTTAAGTGCAAATCTAAAAAATAAATAAATTAATAAATAATTAGTGGTTTAGAGAGGCCAAAAAGTGCCGAGGAGCCGGATGGCCTAAAAGTTGCTGAGCTGTGGACAGCAGCTGCCAAGCAGCCCAGATTAGTTGCCGATTCGGCACTAAAGTGTTAAACTTGCGACAGGCCTGTACTGTACCTCCCCTTATAGATTTCGCGTGACGTCATACATCCGGGCATCGGTTAGCTTGTCGGCCATCTTTTAGGTCATCAACTAAACATGCAACAGGTCAATACGTGCATATACTGAAGATTTATTTTCATAAACAATATCGCCAGTCATGGTAAATACTTGCAGCGTCGTGGGCTGTCACAACAGATCAAACCGTGATGAAAAATATTTTTCATTCCCAGCTATCATCCAAAACCAAGGAGAAAAAACGAAACAGTTGTCCGAGGATCAAAGTAATCTATGGTTGAGTCGTTTAACAGGGCACATTTTCACCATCAAAAGCTCAAAGATTTGCAGCGATCACTTTATATCTGGTAATTATTTGTATTTAGTTTATATTTGGCATATTTTGACAACGAACCAGTTGATAAACTAACAAATAGAATTTCAACTGTACACATATAAACTAAACATGAGGTTCATCACCACACACATTATCACGATTTGAATATTATATATTTTTAATCTAAACTGAAACATGGCAGGAATGAATGGAAAAAGTAAAGACAAACAGACAAACACTATCTCAAATTCAAAGTCGATATTACTGTCCCATCATATGGTAGAGTTTATACCAGATAGTTTAAAAAATTAAGTTTTTGTCACTTTGTTTACATTACTTCTTGATAACACTTTCTTTTAAATATCTTATGTTAAAAGAGTTAAATTGTGTTTCTGTTTCAGGTAAACCATCTCAATTATACGGGTCAACACATCCGGACTGGGCACCATCAGTATCAATGGGGTATGAAATGGCACTAAAGTCACCAGACCGATACCAAAGAACACTGCCCAGAAAGCAAAGTAAGCACAAGCATGAAGCTGCTAATGCTTTACTCACTCTGTCAATGACATCTTATAGACCAGAAGAAAGAATTAAAGTCTGTGACATGTTGCTTGCAGGATCTCTTGAAAAGGTTCAGAGTGTTGATAATGTTAAGAAACAACCAAAATGACGATGGACGAATTAAACAGATTAACTGTGGAAAATATTGAACGCCGAGAACAAATTGTAGTCATTGAAAATGAATGGAGTGACAGTTCATTTGAGGGTAATGATGAAAAAGTTAAATATTATACTGGCCTTCCAACATCTATTATCCTTATGGCAGTGTATAATTTGCTTGAATCTTACATTAGCAGTTCAAGCAAAATTTCAAAGACTTTTGATCGTTTTAATGAAGTTAAGACTGAATTTGCCACTTCAAGATATTGCTTATCGCTTCAAAGTTTCAAAAACCACAATATCAAGAACTATTTTGACTGTTTTGAATATCATGTATGATAGAATGAAAGAATTAATACTTTGGCCGAGTCGTGAGGAACTGAGAAAAACCATGCTAATGGAATTTAGAAAGTTTTTTGGAAATAGTCTGGTAGAGGATTTTGAAAAAACCGCTTATTTTTCGATGTAGGGAGGACAACGTGTTTCAAAGGTGGCAAGTTATGTCATAACCTTCTTTGAACTTTACTTTGGTAGAATCGGCTTGTTGCCAAGCAAGATTTACCCAGGGGCCATTGTGGGGGCAGCTAAAGGTCAATGGGTGCAAAGTTCAAGTGAAAATGCCCATATTGACCTATACACAAATTCAAGGTGGCTTACAGAAGTTTTTCTTCATACATTTTGTCTTCTAAATATGTAAGTGGTATCTCCAAATTAAAAGAAACTCATATTCAACTAATTCAGTCACTTATTTTCAAAGTTTCCCATAAAAAAATAAGATTAGACGTGTGCACAAATTTGACCTTTACAAATATGATTAATTGTGGCAAATAAATACTAGTATCAACACATTTGTGCATTTGAAATTGTTAAACAAAACTTTAGACTTCTGTTAAAATAATTTTACTGAATTATTGCCCGTATTTATATAAGTTTCCACTTTTTAAAAAAAAATCAAAGTACTGGTGGTACTGAAAGATTTGATTAGCTATAATGACTGTATCTGTATAATACTATCAAGTGTGTTCTCTTTTTCTGGTGGAAATATTAGTGAACTGTTGAAACACGTACTATTCCCAGTGTCGCTTTCTATACCTGATACATCAGGACCCTTGTTATCTGAAGCCGACGAGTCGGATCTTCAAAATATCCCTGAGGAAGAAGTTTGCATGGAGACATTACTACCAACATAATTAATGGTCAAACTTTAGTTGTAGTACTGGGAACACGGAAAGACATCAATACATTCGGCGAATTAGGAAACGCACAAACTTTTATCCACGCGAAAGATAAATGTATGAAAATTGATGTCATTATGATAGATATGACAACTAATCTATAAAAGGTGAAACCATCTAGAGATAAAAGAGGATCAGGTCCCCGTTCTGTTAGAAGAATTATTGATAACTAAAATGTCCCTCTGCCATCAAATTGGTAAGATTTTATAAGTCACCAAGAAAACAAATAGGATCTCGTAGTAATCCAAGACACTTCTTAGCTTAGCTGAGGGTATCAGGAGGTCCAACAGACAGCATGTTTAATTCATAAAGAGGAAGGAGTGTAACCGTTTTTAAAGCTTTACACAAGGAAGCCGATACTAGAATTGTTCCCCATGGTGTTGATGCTTACATGCAAGGCTATAAAAGAACAGTTGTTGTCTGTCGTGATACTGATGACCTTATTCTTCTGTTGCTTTTAAATGAGGAAGTATGATTCCAGACGGGGACATCTAAAGTTCGTCCCTGTTCATAGCATAAAATTATCACCTCTGGAGAGGAATAAGCTCCCAGTATTCCATGCAATTACATACTGCAAGGCTGTCAATTATCTTTCTGGACATTCTAAATACAGTATTCCGTGTTTCCAGGGAAAACACAGGTCTTCTTCCCACTCTTGCAAGAGGGATTTTTTTCTGAACTTGTGAGTGCAGATCCCTTCATTGAATGTACCTAGCGAGGATTTCTTATCTACGATGTAAACTGTTCCTCTCAGGGGAAAAGTAGAATTGAAAATTTGCTTCCAACGTCATATGCAACCGACCTATATATTCAACGTGCACACTATTAAACTGCTGTTTGCCGGGCTGCATTTAGTTATACCTGGTATTTGTTCCAGATCTCCCATCACATGGATGGTGCTAGTCTCACTAACTTGCGTACTGTATGCCTTTCACTCCCAGTGGAGGTTAGTCCATCGACAAAATCCCTCAAACTGGCTCTGTTCTGCACAATTTTACCCCCTCTGTTTCAATTCCAGTAACTTGTCTCAAGGTGTACTTTATTCTTGTTTGTTCCATTTCAAAGTCTTGTGATATTGTTGGCAGGTGTCTTGATGGTGTGACCTATCCATTCCCAATGTCGCTTTTGTGTTTATGTTTCAAAACGTCCTTGTTTTGTGATCCACCATAAACTTTTTGTTACTAACTTTGTCTTGTCATCTGGCAACAAGACCACGAACAATACTAGTTTTTATACTTAAATCTGAGGTTTTTCTTTTTCACAAACTAAACTTATTATTTTTTTTTTGCTTAAATCTTACTTTAAACTTTAATTTTCCTAAGACAATTACAGGTCAAAGAATTATGAACAAAACTTAACTTTTTGGACTTAAGTATTTTCCTGATGTTCACGGTTATTCTCGGACAGTTAAGTAAGTGCGAGTCTGAATGTGACTTAAAAACAGTTTTAATGAGAAAATTATAAATTGATTGATTGCATGGGGTTTTACGGGCTTTTACGTATGTCAGTCATATCAAGACGTCACCAGTGGCAGAAATTTTGACCTTTGCATTGAACTTAGGGAAATTTGCAGGAAATGTTCCTTAACATGTTACACCCGCCTTGGCACGGGGCATCGGATTTTAATATCTCTCTCAAAGGATTTCGTGACTTTCGTTACTAAATACCGAGTGTTTAGCACAAGAACAGTCACTACCTTATTTCAAGTCTTGGTCAGACCCAACTAGGGCTCGAACACAGGACTCACCACATACGGGGAGTAAGCGCTATACCAATCGAGCTACAGTAGGGGTATTTAATGAGAAAATAACCTTTACCAAAATCATGTCATGCATTGCTGAAATGTAAATATAAATCATGTTGCACTACAAGATGTACATGTAGGGCATACAATTTAAAGTGGGTGGCTGTATGCACTTGCAATGGGACCGTTGAACCGTTGATTGGTTGAACCCTTTGAATGATAATGCCACAGATAGTGATATTGATGAATGAAAAGAAATCGTTAGATGTGACTGATATATTCCAGAGATTCTCGTGACTATGCCTTGCCGATTACAGTACTTGCAGTACTTTGATTTTAAACTTTTAATAAATTTCAAATTATTAGCTGGGTTTAAACAATATATTTGTTTTAATCACAGTCATGTATTTACAAAAGAATTAAAATTTAGCATTTTGATTCATGCTTTGATGTTGAATGTATACTTTTATTTTATTCTATCTTGAAGCTTGTGTCAGAATTTTAAAAAAATAACATTGAAATATTTAAATTTTAGCCTAAACAGTCTCAATTAGCTTCCTATGTTAAAATACATGAAATGCTATGATTGCATAAGAACAGATTTATATGATTTATTTAAATCTCAGAAAGTATATATTTCGACAGCTATAAACTAATAAAGATTAATTTTTTTGGAGAAAAAACACTATTTGACCTTAGACCTTTTATCTACATAACCAAGGGTCGATCAGCTTGGCAACAGGTTGATTCTTGACCCCTAACCTATGATGATAAAAGACAGCTGTGTTGCCAGCTTTGAACACTCAAGTCCCCCTATTGTGAAATTTCAATTTTTTTCCACCAGACTAAAACAAAGTTGCGGTCATTATTGACTGTTTTGAAGTGTTTACAGAAAGACCATCAAATTTATCAGCCAGAGCCGAGACATGGTCCAACTACAAGCACCACAATACTTCTAAGTTTCTCATAGGAATAACCCCACAAGGGACCGTGTCATATTTGTCAGAAGCTTGGGGTGGCAGAGTAAGTGACAAGTATATCACAGGTCATTCTGGTTTTTTGGATAAACTTTTACCAGGGGACATTATTTTGGCAGATTGTGGATTTGATATTCAGGATAGTGTTGGACTTCGTTGTGCCGAGGCAAAAATCCCTGCATTTACTAAAGGAAAATCTCAGTTGTCAGCATTTAAAATAGAACAAAATCGAAAAATTGCACATTAAGGATTCACGTAGAGCGGGTCATCGGACTTGTTCGAAATAAATACACTATTTTGCAAAGTATACTTCCTTTGCACTATTTAACTTGTGAAGATAGTACTACTATACCAACTATCGACAAAATTGCCAAGGAGTGCTGTGCATTGACAAATTTATGTGAATCTGTGATACCATTCGATTAGACTTGAAGTTGTTTTTGTTTATGTTTTGAAACATACCTTTTTATGATATAATTCATTAAAAATATTAGCTTTAATGTTGATTATCTTATTAAATGTTTTTATAAAAAAAGATGTTACATGTATGTATTGTGTATGGGGTTGAATACATTTCACTCATAAACAAACCAATTATTTAATGGTGACAGGGTATTTGGGGTACTTGAAATTCTGAACCCAATTCTAAGTTATGAAGATCACATGATTGTTGGCAAACTGCCATAACCTTTCAGCCACTGTTGTCATAAAATTTTTACACCTGCAGCCCAAGCACCGAGTCCATGACTAAATTGTTCAAAGCTCCATTTTTTAATGATTAGAAGAAATTCTTATTACTATCAAAGTTGACTCTTGATTATGATATATGTTTTTATTTGTTTCAAATTTGTGTTATTAAATAAATCAAGCTTTGAACAACTTTGTTTATGTGATGAACCATGAAAGAACTGATAACATGAACATACCGGTATTCAACACAATCGTTTAAATGACTCATTAGATGTCTTCAACATGAACTATGAAATGACTGGATCGGTTACACTACCGAATAGGTGAACATCTTCAATTCTTGATTTCCCCTTTTTCTTGAATTCTGGTAATAACCGACATGTTAAACAATACCACATTCCTTTTGGCACATTTTTCATTGTCACATCCTATAACTGAATCGCCTTCTGGATTTTATTTTATTTGACAGGTGCAAATTATGTCCGACTGGTCACTCTCATTGTCAGAATGCACAATTTTCTTTGGTGACAATGCCAATGTTAATGGCTTGCTTGTGGTTGTGTCACTTGCCTGTGATAAACTACTACAAGGTGTGACATCATCTGAAGTTCTTGTTATCTTCGCTGGCCGAGAATAAAACTTTCCAACTAGTTCCAATAGTAAAACTGTTCTAAAAAAGGTTTTTAGTTTCACACAGGTTTCACCCCAAAACTCATTATCAGGCTCTATCCTTTCAAAATGAAGGCCTTTCTCTGTCCAAACAACAAAGTCACAAAATTCCTTATTGCAAACAAAGATTTGGCACTGAACTTGGTAGTAATATGGATGAGATTTTTTTAAACGCAATTTCCCATCAACTTTTTTTAAACATGAATGCTGCTGTCCTAGTGTATCATCAAGCATCTTGTCTTTGCTGCAATACGGACATTTTACTTCTAAACAGCCATCACCACAAGTCACACTTAATGAGTCCATCTGGCGATGCACCCAAATACGGATATTCTGGATTGGTAACTAATCCACTATCTGACAAGGCAAAACCTTCATGGAATTCCTATATTTAACTGGCATATTTTTCCTTTGCAGTTTTCTCGTGGTCACAACCCCATTTTGTTGCCATAGTTGAAAATCTATTCACATGAGGGTAGCATATACTTTTAATCAAACTTTGTGCCGGTTTAGACAACGAGGTTGAACATGTGGCTTTGAATCTAGAAGGTGTAATGCGCCCTGATCTTAATCGGAACCATTCCTTACACCCAGCTTGTAACCTTTTCAACATTTTCTGCCTCTTCTGTAGTGATGCTCAAATTATCTGCAATTGTAGCACAGTGATCGGATAATTCCTCTTTGTCCATATCAAAGCAGTTTTAATTACGCAGTTCATTTAAAAGTTGTGGATATATAGCTGCTAATGATGAAGGCATATACTTGTTAGAATAATTACTGGTTTTGTTGAGGACTTACCTAATTGAGCAAAAAATGTATCTAGTTCACTTTCTGTAGGTGGTGGTATAGGTGTTGGTTCCTTGGTTTTTGTTGGCTTAGGTGTCGCACTTGCATTAATATTCTCTATCTTCCTGTCAAGTTCACGTTTTTTTGAATTAGCACCTTTAAAATCAATCTCTCTGATCGTTTTGTACTCAACTTTTTTAATTCCAGATGGAAGAAGCCAGTAAGCTTTTTCTTGTGTCACGGTTTTTGAATCACGCACTTTCACAGTGGCTTCAATAGCAAAAAGCATTGCACCGATATGACTACATGCCTCGCCCAAACCGGCCATACAATTACAGTGAGCGGCCAATACTGTCCCCGTCTTGTCTGATATCATCCATGGCTGTAATGGAGTGATATTCATACGTTGTGAATGGAGTACCTGAAATTATAAAAATCAAAATAATAAGCATATGGTAAACATAATGAATTCGTCTAACTGTACAATACATGTAGTTACTATCATTCATCTTGGTTACCATTGGTATCATAAATTGATAAAATATAATATTTATTGTGAAATCCAAAATAATATTTTGAATTTTATTGTAGGTATTAGGTAGTTTCTGATGTCTTGCATTTCATGGCATACCCCTTGCTCACACGGGGGCCTCCATGGCCAAGTGGTCTAAAGCGCCACAGTGCCTCTCACCGCCTAGGTTCGAATTCCACTCGTGCAGATCCTAGTGTGAGAAAGTTTGTCAGTTCGCTTGCCGAAGGTCGTGGTTTTCCCCACCATTCCTGAGCTTACCGCCTCGATATAAGTGAAAGAATCTTGACTGGGGCGTAAAACACAATTACTCCACTCCACTCTCCTTGCCCATATGTTCCACCTCCTCCAACACTTTTGACATAATTTGAACGAAGCTGTTCCTCTGTATCATTCTATGATAAGATGACACATCGTCAGTTTTATCAGTGACGTGTTGATATATGTGAAAAAATAGTAAAATAACAATAATCTAGGCATGTTGTGGTACTTACCCGAGAGTTCACAGGCGATTGTCTGCATATTCAAAAACACGAACATCTTTGACCCATCCACATGTAAAGTAATTGTAGGCCTCTACGATTTAAATGCCTTTAAATCGTCCAAGGTATATGCACTCGGTTTGCTAACCAAATGGTTCACAATATCGGAATAAGTTATATCTGGAAATAAACAGACGTCGTCACTCCATTTCGAACTTGGCATTTCATATGGGTCATTTCCACCGACTAATTCTATTTTTTGCAAATATCTCGCCTTTGTTGTACTATCTAAACTATCTTTATATGGAATCTTTTCTTTGCCCTTCTCTGTGGATTTGCTGCTTGCCATGATCTCAAAGTAAATACAGTGTTAAAAGTAGACATACTCAGTAAATATTGGAATGTGTAACCTGACCGCCGCTTGAGTATATTTGACCTCAAAGATGGCGGATCGATAATTGAAAAGCCCGGATGTAGAGCTATCGGGAACTATCTATATACAGGGATTAATCCACTATATAAATTAGGTCCGCCCGGCGGACCCATTCCCCTTAGTGAAATATTCCCAATCGGCTTGTAAATTCAGGGTACAATTTGCCGAATCGGCCGCTAATTCCGTAATGAAAATGTATCTTCCAAGTTGTTATCGTTTTGTTATTTAGTCTCGACGTAAAGCCATTTCCGGTAAAGTGTTTGATGTCGGTGACCTGGTTACTGACGTTGGCATGGTTGATAGAAGAAATAGAAGTTGGTGATCATGACTCGATGAAATTAAAAGTGTTAGTATTGACATCAAAATCAATAAAAACAGGTAGACCTAACAGTCTTTTTGCAATTTTCGATTTCAAACCGGTTAACTTTATAATCAAAAACGGTCAACTAACATTGCATGTGATTTGAATTAATTTTACGTCGATGATATGAAAATTGTGAAAAAACGTATGGTTGTTTGGAAAGGAAATCCTATCGATTTGTGGTTTATTTATGTTTTATTATTATGAATTGGCAGACCGAATTGAGCAGACCAGAAATTTTAGAAAATTAAATTTGAGCCAGATAGACTATTTAGTAATTTACCGTTTAACTTTTTTCTAAAAACAAAAAAAAGCAAAATACCTACAATTTATTTGAATTGAAATTGAAGAATTGGGGGGGTTGATTGCTTACATGTTAGTATAAATTACTTGTCAAATATTAATCATGTTAACGTGTATTAAATGATAATAAATTGCCATTCCAAATATTAAATGTTGACATGTGCATTGAATGATTAACCATTGACTGAAAAATTATTTATGAATTGAAGTCCGTTAATTTTTTCAGAAAGATGAGTCACAACAGCAAATATTATATAAAGAGGGTCAGAAAAAGGGACAGTGATGGCACATTAAAAATTTCCGAAATGTTTAAGAAATCGAATAAGTTATGTAGCAGTACAACTTCAAATGAAGCAGATTCAGTTACTCTTAATTCTTACACTGACTCTTCCAACACTTACACTAACACTTACAGTGATACAAATGAAAATAAAAGTGAAGCTGACTCTAGTACAAATAAAAATGAATCTACTGATATGATTAGTGATCATCTCAGCAAATCTTTTGATAAAATAGATAAAACATCTTCCCAGTCGAGCAGCTGTGATGTTAAAAGTACTGGTACTGACAATACACTTGGTGAATCTGATACATACACTGAAGAGTGTGCCTCAGCTTTTGGCAGTAGACCAAGAGGTGCACAGTATGAAAAACTATTCAACCGGCTATACTACAGCATGAGCAAACAAGGCTTCTTATGCAAAGTGTGTGAAAATTTCTCTTTGTCAAACAAAGACAGTCACAATGAAAGTGTGCCCCATTTGTTTCAAGGCCTGTTGTTTGGAAATCACATGGGGGTCATCCTGGGAGGATCCTTAGTAAGCATAATGATTCGAATTTGCATCGAACTTCTGTACAGAGACAAATTGCATATCATAACAGTACTCGAAGAGGAAGTGTGATCAAGCAAATTCAAGAACAAGATATGAAGAAAAATGAACAAATCCGAGTTAATAATAGAAACTATGTTAAAAAACTTTTTCGAACTGTTCATTTCATGGTTAGGAAAAAATGGGCTCACACGGAAAATTTTTCTGAGTTAGTTAAATTTATTGCTTATGAAATGGAATCACAAGATCTAAAATTGTATCTTGATACTTGTAATCATGATAACACATATCTTTCCCCTACTTCGATTGATCAGTTTTTTGAGATAATAAGTAATAAATTAGAAGAAGTTCTAACTTCATTGCGTCAATTTAAATAAAATGGTGAACAGAATGTATTTGCTTTCATGGCCGATGAATCGGTTGATGAAAGTAATAAAGAACAACTAAGTTTGTTTGGCAGATTCTGTCATAAAATTTGGGGTTTTGGTGAATATTACTTGGGTATTGTCAATGTAGAAGATGTTACTGCAAGGGGGCTTATGGATTGTATTGAACAGTTTTTGTAGCTAAAGGTTTAAACTTGGAACAAGTATTATTTGTTGCCTTTGATGGCACCAATACCATGTCGGGTGAAGTAAAGGGAGTTCAGATGCTGTTTAGACATGCATCAGTGTTTTCTAAATATATTAATTGTAGAAACCATAAATTAGCTTTATGCATGAAACACCTCATAAAGAGGTATGATGTGCTGAGGGAGGTTGATAGTATGTTGGTAAGTTTAGCTCTTTTGTTTGAGAACAGTGCACAGAGGTCAGATATCCTTAAAAATATACAAACAGTCCAAGGCCTTGCAGTATTGATGCCAGTTAAACCATCGGTAACTAGATGGTTGACTCACAAGAGTTGCTGTGATCGTGTAATTGCAAGGTTTGAGTGTTTTCTAGATGCTCTCGATCAGATTTATAATAAAAAAAGAACCAGAAGTGTTAGGCATTAGAATGCAGCTTCTGAAACCCTGTAATATTTCCATGATGCTAACTCTGTGTGACATTTTACCCGAGGTAATTAAACTAAGTTTAATTTTACAAAGTGAAAATACAAACTTTACAAAATTACCCATGTATGTTAGTAGCACTATTTCCAGTCTGCAGGAAATAGCAGAAACTTTGTCTGGCTGTGAACACATGCTGCAGTTTGACAGATTTCTTGACGTATCTACCGAGGCAACCCTATGCAAGACGTACGAGAGGTGGAAATCTCTTTAATTTTGACAATGCTGTTTTTATACGAGAAGTTCTATCCCCAATGATATATGATCTGGTTAATGAGATAACTGATGCTTTCAGTCTTGACAGTGTTTTGAAAGCATTTGGGGTATTTGACCTTAGAAATCTGCCAGAAGATTTGTCAGATTTACTTGACTATGGCAAAAATGATATAAAAGTTCTCTGTGATCATTATGGCATTGAAAAACATGACACATATAAAGGAGTTGTAAATTCTGCTCCTCCATTGGTGGATGACACTAGGCTAGAGACTGAATTCCAATCCTACAAACACCATATGTTTACTTACAAACAACACTTTGCTCAAAATGAGAAGGTTTTAACTTGCAGGGACTTATTATTTGAAATGGGCAATGATTTAAGTTATGTACTTATCGTAGTATCTATAAAATTCTGTCATTTTCTCAAATCATACCAACTGGCACTACCTCTGTTGAAAGGTGTTTTAGCCAAATGGGGTTAATAAAGACTCCTTTGAGAACAAGGCTTAACAGTCAGTTATTAGATGCACTGATGAGAATTTGTTATCTTGCACCCAAAACGTTCAGTGACGCTGATTTGGAAGATATGGTTAACAGATTTAAAGACTTTGGTCCAAATAGTAAAATAGAACTGAATTCTTTGTAAAATAAAACAACACTTGGATATATTATTGTAGTTGTTTTTATTAATAACTAAAATCAAATCATGATTGAATCATATATACATTAACTCAAGTTCCTGGAATTTACTAAATCCTTTACTGGGTTGCGGTTACATACTGAATGTTTAAAGCAGTTGAATGGGGGTTGTCTTGAGGAAGTGCGGTATGATATATATTTAGTTGCTCAGTATTTGTACTTTGTTTCATTTTCACTCCATCAGTTAGGTCGGTGTTGACATCAACTTAACCCTCTTGCTGCCAAATTAATTTTAGCGCAACGTTGGCAGTGCCAAATTGAAGTTCACAATGCAAAATGATATTCATGACGTCAACAATAGAATATGACGTCAGACGCGTTTGTAGTCATATGACGTCATTAGTTAATCGTAGATTATAATCTCAATAGTCAACATTTGAGTTTTAATAATTTTACAAAAATATTAGAAGTATATCTTCGTCTTTATCTAACAGTTGTCAATTCCGTTGAAAGGACATATGTGTCCGTATGGCAGACTGCCAGTAGAGGACACACATGTCCGTGTGGCAGCAAGAGGGTTAATGTTATCGTCTTACTTGCTGTTTCAGACTAAGCCCTCAATATTGTGGACTAAAATGGTGGCCAAACCGACCTGGCATTGTGTCTGGCGACCTAAAATTTGTAAATTGTGCCAACTTGTCCATTTTAAATTTGAACTTTTGTGACCAAATAACAGATATTTCAGTGTCACAAAATTTTCATAATCATACTCAATATAATGGGACTAATAACATCGATGTATGTACCAGGTAACTGATTGCAAGTCAATTTTAAAAATGTGCATTTTTGTTCTCCATACCAACAAGATGTATTTGAAAGAAAAGGTTGGCCGGTGACTTAGAATTTTCATTGGCCACCTGAAAATTTAAATTGGTGGCCAACTGGCCACTTAGTTTTGAAACACACTTTGAACGCTAGCCCGAGATTCCTCTGGCCCGAATTTTTTTTTTTTTTTTTTTTTTATCAATTTCGGGCCAGAGATCGGGCTTCATTATTTTACATAACGTGATGCCGTTGAAATCCTACGGCAGGGTAAGATTTAATTTGGCGGATATGTTCACTTTATTTTCACGGGCATTGGGTAATGAACCAGTCAGATCGCTTACCTGAACCTTTATTCACAAGAATCCATCGAAAAAACTACGTGGCAACTCCGTTTTATATCCATTCCAGCCATATAAATCCAACACTTGTGTATCAGAAAAGGGAGACTTTAACCCGCGAGATCTCGCGTTATTTGAATATCATAACATAAAAAATGGCGAGATGATGAAGGATGTGTTGGATTTATATGGCTGGAATGGATATAAAACGGAGTTGCCACGTAGTTTTTTCGATGGATTCTTGTGAATAAAGGTTCAGGTAAGCGATCTGACTGGTTCATTACCCAATGCCCGTGAAAATAAAGTGAACATATCCGCCAAATTAAATCTTACCCTGCCGTAGGATTTCAACGGCATCACGTTATGTAAAATAATGAAGCCCGATCTCTGGCCCGAAATTGATAAAAAAAAAAAAAAAAAAAATTCGGGCCAGAGGAATCTCGGGCTATTTGAACGCTGGCTTGAACAGCTACTATATCACGTTTTCTGTAGAATCAGCCAAGAATTAATTCTTAATATTACCATCTGGCATCGTCACGGAAATGTCGAGTAAGAGCTGCGAGTTCAGAACTTAATCCGAATGAAAATATGTTAAATGTTTTGAATTGAATAGAGATCTATAATTGATTATCGCCATAAATGTGCAATATCGTCAAACCACGCCTATTAGACGTTTCGCCCATTTGTAGTAGAACCAGCATTTCGGTCCTTCATTGATCAATAATGGCAATTTAATACGAGGACAAAATGCTATAATACCACGCCTGTGACACGTTTCGTCCTTTTGACGTACATCTTGCAAGTCCACTCTTGTATGTTTCGTGAACTCATACAGGCAGGAAAATTTTAATCTAAGATATAAATTTAATAAAATAAAATATTAAATATGTCTACCAGTTTAAGCAAGAATAGATCGCCGGGACAACTGAGAAGTGAGACGAACGACTGATAGCTATTGCTCGGTCACACAATCTCAAACGTGAGTGGAAATGGGCTATTCCATTTAATAAGTGCGCCCCCCTAAGGAAGGCATCATGTAGGGGGAGGGGGTAAATAATTCTTATGGAGGGGGGGGGGTTGAAATTGGGAAAATTTCTATGTAGGGGGGGGGGGGGGGTATGGATGACGGATCTGTACTATGCGGAGGGGTAAGGAAGGCACCAGTTATGGAGGGGGTTGAAATGGGAAAAATTTCTATGTAGGGGGGTATAAATTCTCCAAAACTTTATGTAGGGGGGGGTATGGATGACGGATCTGTACTATGCGGAGGGGTAAGGAAGGCACCAGTTATGGAGGGGGGTTGAAATGGGGAAATTTCTATGTAGGGGGGTATAAATTCTCCAAAACTTTATGTAGGGGGGGGGGGTATGGATGACGGATCTGTACTATGCGGAGGGTAAGGAAGGCACCAGTTTGGAGGGGGGTTCAAATGGGGAAAATTTCTATGTAGGGGGGTATAAATTCTCCAAAACTTTATGTAGGGGGGGGGTATGGATGACAGATGTGTACTATGCGGAGGGGTAAGGAAGGCACCAGTTATGGAGGGGGGTTGAAATGGGGAAAACTTCTATGTAGGGGGGTATAAATTCTCCAAAACTTTATGTAGGGGGGTATAGATGACAGATGTGTACTATGCGGAGGGGTAAGGAAGGCACCGGTTATGGAGGGGGGGTTGAAATGGTGAAATTTTTATGTAGGGGGGTATAAATTCTCCAAAACTTTATGTAGGGGGGGGGGGGTATGGATGATAGATGGGTACTTTTTGCAGATAATTAACTTTTTGGTATAGTTGTGCATCTGTGACCTTGACCTTTGAACCTATGACCTTCATTCATATATCAAAATGATGGTTAGGCCAATACCTACAATATTCTAATATACATGCCTATACAAAAAGTTAATAGTTTTACAGATAATTAACTATTTTGAATGGTTGTGCATCTGTGACCTTTACCTTTGAACCTATACCTTGATCTATGTATCAAAATGATCGTCATGTCAATACCTACAGTTAACTGAAAATCCAATGCCATTGTTACCTGAAATATTTAAAAAATAGCTTTTTTTAACAAAGGTAAAAAAACTGGGACATGACCTTGACTTTGGCATCTATTGGAAGAAAATAGCAAGACAAGATCAACAGTGAAAACTCCATACAATTATCTTCAGCTGTTATTGAGTTATAGCAGTAAATGTTAAAAATTACGTAATTTTACACAAAAAACGTGTAATGTATTTTTCATCCAATTTTCATGAAAAACACAATTTCAATCATCCCAGGTATCCTCAATCCAAATATCATATATCAAAGTTTGCCTGCACCTTTTGGTTTCAGAGAAGATTTTTTTGTCTTTTGGCTATTTGTAGTAACGGTGGCCATCTTAATGGGCGTGGCAAAACCCCAAACACAATTTTTAAAGCCTGTTACCCAGGCATAATAATCATGAAATTTGGCTCTGTAGTTTAGGAGGAGAAGATTAAAATGTGAAGTTTACACACGACACACGACGCACAAAGGATGGTGATAGATTGCAATAGCTCAACTGAGCTAAAAAACTTTATGTAGGGGGGGAGGGCGGTATGGATGACAAATGGGTACGATGCGTAGAAGTAAGGAAGATACCTGTTATGGAAGGGGGTTAAAATGGGGAAAATTTCAATGCAGGGAGGGTATAATTATCAAGAACTGGGGGGGGGAATGGATGACAGATGGGTAAGATGCGTATAGAGGAAAGGAAGGTACCTGTTATGGAGGGGGGTTTAAATGGGGAAAATTTATGTAAGGGGGGTATAAATTATCAAAAACTTTATGTAATGCGGGGGGGGGGTATAGATGACAGATGGGTACGATGCATAGAGGAAAGGAAGGTACTGTGGTTCTTTATATAGTAGAATAGATCATTTGTGGCAATAAAAAGTTTCTGTGAATTCTTAGCAAAAATCAGATAATGAAAAGTGGTATACAATCAAAATTCCTTTCTAAATTTGACATAATTCCAAAATATTAAGTCTTACATTTTCTGCTATATAGAGGAAAATGTGGTCTCTTACAGATCTTTTTTACTATGAAGATAACCTTTAGTGCCCCATATGCAAATTTTATGTTTTGAGCTTACCCCTCTTAAGATAATCAACACACCTGTTGAACACCTTTTACAGGTGTGATTCTATGTAACCTATATATATATGTGACATCATTTGGGATATGTGGATAAATAAGAGGTACATTTGGGTGTTTGTGACTTAGTTGCAGATTAAGTATTTTGTACAGGGTTTATTTTTTCTCTATACCCAGAATTGTATACAATTATCAAAAGTCTATAAGCATTTTATCTTAAAAGGTATTTTAGTATTGAATATAATTTTACAGATCTTTCTTTATGATATTGAAATTTAGATTTTTTGTAGCCACAAATTACCTATTCTACTATTTAAAGAACTACAGTACCTGTTATGGAGGGGGGTTTAAATGGGGAAAATTTCTATGTAGGGGGGTATAAATTCTCAAAAACTTTATGTAGGGGGGGGGATATGGATGGGTACAATGCGTAGAATTAAGGAAGGTACCTGTTATAGAGAGGAGTTTAAATAGGAAAAAATTCTATGTAGGGGGGTATCAATTCTCAAAAACTTTATGTAAGGGGGGGGGGGGGTATGGATGACAGATGGGTACGATGCGTAGGTAGAATTAAGGAAGGTACATGTTATAGAGAGGAGTTTAAATAGGAAAAAATTCTATGTAGGGGGTATCAATTCTCAAAAACTTTATGTAGGGGGGGTATGGATGACAGATGGGTACAATGCTTAGAGGTAAGGAAAGTACCTGTTATGGAGGGGGGTTTAAATAGGGAAAATATTTATGTAGGAGGGTATCAATTCTCAAATACGTTATGTGGGGGGGGGGGATAAATTCTCAAAAACTTTATGTAGGGGGAGGGGTATGGATGACAGATGGGTACTATGCGTAGAAGTAAGGAAGGTACCTGTTATGGAGGGGGGGGGGGGTTAAATAGAGAAAAATTTTATGTAGGGGGTATAAATTCTCAAAAACGTTATGTAAAAGGGGGGGGGTTATGGATGACAGATTGGTAAGATGTGTAGAGATAAGGAAGGTACCTGTTATGGAGAGGGGTTGAAATGGGGAAAATTTCAATGGAGGGAGGGTATAATTATCAAGAACTGGGGGGGGGGGGGTTATGGATGACAGATGGGTACTATGCGTAGAAGTAAGGTACCTGTTATGGAGGGGGGGGTTAAATAGAGAAAAATTTTATGTAGGGGGTATAAATTCTCAAAACGTTATGTAAAAGGGGGGGGGGTTATGGATGACAGATGGTAAGATGTGTAGAGGTAAGGAAGGTACCTGTTATGGAGAGGGGTTGAAATGGGGAAAATTTCAATGGAGGGAGGGTATAATTATCAAGAACTGGGGGGGGGTTATGGATGACAGATGGGTACTATGCGTAGAAGTAAGGTACCTGTTATGGAGGGGGGGGGGTTAAATAGAGAAAAATTTTATGTAGGGGGTATAAATTCTCAAAAACGTTATGTAAAAGGGGGGGGGGGGGGTTATGGATGACAGATGGGTACGATGTGTCGAGGTAAGGAAGGTACCTGTTATGGAGAAGAGTTGAAATGGGGAAAATTTTTATGTAGGGGGGTACAAATTCTCAAAAACTTCATGGGGGTGGTATGGAGGACAGATGAGTACCGTGCCGAGGGGCAAGGAAGGTACCTGTTATGGAGGGGGTAGGTTGAAATCTGAAAAATTTCCATGTAGGGGGGTAAAAATCTGAAAAATTTTATGTGAGTATGGAGGGCAAACAGTTACTTTGCCCATTGGTAATTAAGTCACATATTTTGGAGGGGGTGGTGTTGTGGGTATAAATTCTCCAAAACTTTATGTATGTGTGTGTGTGTGGGGGGGCTATGGATGACAAATGGGTACTATGCAGAGGGGTAAGGAAGGTACCTGTTATGGAGGGGGTTTAAATGGGGAATATTTTTATGTAGGGGGGTAAAAATCTGAAACATTTTATGTGAGTATGGAGGACAGACAGGTACTTTGCCGATTGGTAACTAAGTTGAAACGAGGAAAATATCTATGTAGGGGATAGAAATTCTGAAAAACTAAATGTAGGGGGGATTTTAAATAAATAATACATTTGTAAATCACAAATTATGAATGGTCAAATTAAACAAATAGATGATCTTAAAAGGCACTTACCATTATAAAGGATTGTGTATAATTTATTAGAATTTCTTCAACAAAATGACAAACACTTGAATTTTCAATAGAAAAATTACAATTTGTAAATGTTAAAATTTGAAAAATATATATAAAAAAAATTAATATATTATCTTGGACTATTTCATTACCTGCAAGCACCTTTGAAATTCATATTTTAATATTTTAATCTGATTGCAAAGATTTGTATTTTTCTTAATCAAAGTAATACAAATATTCACCTACCACTTTTTATATTTCCCCCCTTCTGTCATGTGAGCTTATGGCATAGCACATTGTGTGTGTTTGTGTGTGTGTGCACATTGTTTACACCTATTTTTGACTTCACCTCAGAAACTACCAGAAAGATTTCAATGAAACTTGGTCAGAAGTATATATGGACCAGTGCAATTCAGATTGGTATGTGGGGTTGCCATGGCTACCAGAAATAGGTCAAGGTTTCTCCGAAACATACTACAGGAGAAAAAATATGTTACTTGTGATATTTGGCCCTATTAGGATCTTAAATCAATGTTTGTTCATTTTGTGAAATTCAGACAAAAAACAGTTTACAGGATTTTTATGTTTCTTTAAAAATTTCAAACTTGACTATTTAATCAGATGATGACATCGGTTGGTTGGTTGAATGTTGCTTAACGTCGCATCAGCAATTTTTCAGCTATTCGCGACGAGAACTATTTAATTAATCTCTATGGATTAATCTATGAACAATTTTGTGTATGCATGTGAAGTGCGAGGGTGTTGTATGGTCTGCCTTGTACTAGCGCGCACTCAGGGCGACTTTACCGTGCTAGCTCACAGAGTGAGTACACCGCAGACAAGCGTACCACTCCCCCAGTCCATTATACTGATACCAGGTGAATCAGTGAAGGCCAACGGCAAGGAAAATTTACTTTCCCACATGTGGTCCGAGCGGGACTCGAACTCACAGCGGTGAGAGACCCTGGATTTGAAGACTGACGACTTATCCATTAGGCCACCGCGCCCTCAGATGATGACATCGGGTTTTCAGTCCTTCAAAATGGGGTCAAGGTCAATGACCTAATTTTTCATCTTTCTGGTTTTATTTATTATCTGGAAAACTATAAATTTTTGTATAGGCATTTATACTAGAAGATTGTTTGTATTGATGTAATGATCAATTTGATATATAGAATAAGGTCATGGGTTAAAAGGTCAAGGTCACAGGTGGGAACTTGAAAACCATTAACTTTTTGTATGGGCATGTATATTAGAATGTTGCAGGTATTGTTACAACATTCATTTTGATGTATACCGGTACTATACATGGCCGTTTACTATACTATAGTAAAAAGTCATGAGTCCAAAGGTCACAGATGCATAATACCGAAATTGTAAATTATCTCTTAAAACTATATAAATAAAACTTTTTGTATAGTCATGTACATTAGAATTTTGTTGATACTGACACGAAGATCATTTTGATATATAGATGAAAGTAATGGGTTCAAAGCTGGTCAAGGTCACAGATGCAAAACAATACCGAAATGGTTAATTATCTGTAAACTCCTCAAATCTGTACTACATATATATTGATTTTTCAGTCTTTCTGTACATCTAGCCATTATTTATCAGGTGAGAGTATCAAGCACAATGGGCCTCTTTTTATTTTTTATACAAAATCAGAATTTTAATAACAATAATTTATAGAATATTGTACATAAATTAAACTTCAGATATATATTAGATAATCAAATTTAATTTCAAAACTTAAATTTTGTAACGTTCCCTTTGATTACAAATTTGCGACATCCTAAAAGTTGTATTTAACATTTGAGAAACATTCATCATTGATAAAACTTAATTGAAGAAAGATCAGTTAACAGCTATTTAATACTAAAATTTGATAGGCTCTGAAAATTTGTCCTTTAAAACCTTTAAGATGGTTTTTAAAAATATGATTAAAGCATACTTGTGCATTTATATCTGTTGAAAAAAAAACTATTTTAGGGGAAATTACAAGATTAAAATTTTGTTCTAAAAATTAATCTTCATATCTGATTCCAGATATTCATTGTATATCAAATGTCATCTTCAGTATTTGAAACTATTTTTTTATTTTTAGAGGTTCTCGGTGTATTAACAAACATATCTATCTTTTTGAAATTTAAAATTTTCAATTTTGATCTTCATTATTATACTATTTTTCTCTAAATTACTTCAACCAACATTCATTCATTCATTTATATGCCTTCCATTTGTATCGACTTCATGTAAAAATATCAAAAAAAGTAATGTCTACAAACATGTTAAAATTCAATATTCTTTCAATTTTAATATTTTTAGTAAACATTACAATGTCTGTAGATGGTACATAGGGAAGTACTGGTTATTATCTCTCTCATGGTCATTTTGATTATTAGTACCAGTAGGTGTAAATTATACATCTATGACCATAGGTAATAAACAGATCACGGTTACTAATCTAATAAATTATCATTGGCATCAACATCTTATGTTTACATTACAAATGCATTGCCTTATATGAATCTTTTTCGAACCATTGCGTTAATTTTTCGATGACAGCAGTGTGTCGCGCGCTCTGTGTAAAACGATACGTCAGTTAATATCTTCAGCCAATCCGCTTTCGATGTACAGCGGAGGAATACATACCACCAAGGGACTACTTATTCATTCATAATTTCCTGCGGGTTCATTCATAAATCGATCCGGCGACTGCAGGGACGCTCTTTACGAGCGGTAACAAACGTAGAAATTTGTCATACTGCACCAATTTTAAAAATGATTTGAAAATAAAAAAGAATAATAAAAACCAATATTTGTTGTCTTTTTATATCAAAATAATTTTTTAATGATTAATGACCATTTCCCATGGCCTATAAAGATACGAAGTGAAAAAATTAGTGAGTCCGAGGACACCACATTTAAATTATGAACAACTGTTTGTTATTCGACTAAATAATTATATTCATGGTAATATCTTATCAATCAGATTATTGTTTAGTGAAAAAAGGAGAAATCGAATTTAATTTTCAAATGTGTTTTACGGAACTATATTTTACGATCGCCAAGCAACGAGACAAATCAACATGGCTGTTCTCTTTATATGGTTCTACAATAAGAGTTATCTCGCTTTAAGTGTTCCAACCACATTAATACACCGACTTTCGGAAAATTAATAATACCTTTTTGTGGGTAAAAATAATGTAAACATAAGGATTGAATGTCACTTTGAATGCTGTCATCGAGGTATGACTGCATCAGCTCACGTTCAAATTTAACATGAATCGCTTCGCGATTCACTTACTTTGAACGTGAGCTGATGCAGTCATACCTCGATGACAGCATTCAAAGTGACATTCAATCCTTAAATGTAACTAACTGATAAAGAAAGCAAATTCAAGCTACCCAGTAATAGTATATTCTACATGAAAATATAACCTGTATGGTGTTAATCTTATTAATTGCCTAGATTTATTTGAATGGAATCTTACCAATGTAGTCTTCTTCCCAATAGTAGTAAATTATATAAAAGAATATTAAAAACTTTTTACTAATTATTCATCTGTGTGTATTCAAATTAATAAATAAATAATAAATAAATAAATACATAAATAAATAAATATTTGTTGTTCATAACCTTAATAAATATCTAAAATATGAGAGAGAGAGGAGGGCAAATAGGTATGGTAAGAGAGCGAAGATATATGAATTATACTTTTCATTTTTTAAATAGTCATGATTTAATATTTCTTATTTTATAACTTCGCAATTAAGAAATGTATATTCAAATAAATAAATAAATAAATAAATAGTGGTAGGTCTACAAAAACAGAGGAAAAAAAACACCATAGAAAATTATCAAAATAAGGGTATATTAATTTGCACGATCATAGCAAAACAAGTAGTTCACTTTGTTTTTCTTTTAAATCATTGTTTTATGGTCATATCCTTCTAAAAATTAGGAAAAGAACAAGAGGCCCATGGGCCTTAGCGCTCACCTGAGGAAGAGTACATATCTTATGCAGAGGTTCAATGGTCAATGACATTAATAAAAGAGAATATCAAAATTTTCAGAAGTAAGGGCCAATAATATGCAAGTATTTTTGCAAATTAATTATAATAATTATTATATAAGGATGCTATATATAACATATTTAAAGTCTAGCTACAATGTATAATATAAACAGCTAAAACATCTGTATTTTAAATGTGCATTAGGTTAATACCTACAATATTTCAATATACATGCCTATACAAAGAGTTTATAGTTTTTGAGATGATTAACCATTGAAGTATTCATTTGCATCTATGACCTTGACCTTTGAACCTATGACCTTCATTCATATATCAAAATGATCGATAGGCCAATACCTACAATATTCTAAAATACATGCCTATACAAAAAGTTTATAGTTTCTGAGATAATTAACCATTTAAGTAGTAGTTTGCATCTATGACCTTGACCTTTGAACCTATGAACTTCATTCATATATCAAAATGATCTTGTGCAAATGCCTACAATATAAGTTATACAGGGCTTTGGCAGGTTACACGGCCCCATGTACCCCGTCAAAGATGTATGTACCCTGAGCCGCAGGCGAAGGGTACATTCATCTTTGACGGGGTACATGGGGCCGTGTAACCTGCCAAAGCACTGTATAACGTTTTTGTCACCCTTCAAAGCGTAACCAGTTGGATCTTTTTAACTTCCATTTCGTATTTTGTGTGACTTGCGTACGTTGTCTCCATCTTTGTTTACCGTAACTAGACGTCAGAGATGTACGAGTTACTTCCCTTTTACCGCTAAACGTCGCGTGCGTTCATGTACCCCGGCAGATTTCCGAACATAGTTCCATGTACCCCGGCAAGTTAACCAATCGCTATGCGAGAAATTTCTTTGAAGGGTGACAATATTCTAATATACATGCCTATACAAAAAGTTTATAGTTTCTGAGATAATTAACCTTTTAAATATTCGTTCGCAGCTATGACCTTGACCTTTCAACCTATGACCTTCATTCATATACCAAAATGATCATTAGGCCAATACCTACAATATTCCAATATACATGCCTATACAAAAAGTTTATAGTTTTTGAGATAATTAACCATTTAAGTATTCGTTCGCATCTTTGACCTTGACCTTTGAACCTATGACCTTAATTCATATATCAAAATGATTGTTAGGCCAATACCTACAATATTCCAATATACATGCCTATACAAAAAGTTTATAGTTTTTGAGATAATTAACCATTTCAGTACTTGTTTACATCTGTGACCTTGACCTTTGAACCCATGACCTTTATTCATATATCAAAATGACCATTGTGCCATTACCTACAATATTCTGATATACATGCCTATACAAAAAATTCATAGTTTTGCAGATAATTAACTATTTTGGTATTCTTGGACAGCTGTGACCTTGACCTTTGAACCCATGACCCTGATCTATGTATCAAAATGATCGTCATGTCAATACCTACAAATAACTGAAAATCCTACGCCATTATCACAAAAAATGTTAAAAAAATAGCATTTTTTATCAAAGGTCAAAAACTGGGCTTGACCTTCGACCTTGACATCAATTGAAAGAAAATTGCAAGACAAGATCAACAGTGAAAACTCCATACAATTATCTTCAGCCGTTATGAAGTTATAACAATAAATGTCTCATTTTAAAAATTACGTAATTTTACGCAAAAAACGCGTAACCCATTTTTCGTCTAATTTTCATGAAAAACACAATTTTAATGTTCCCAGGTATGCTGAATCCAAATATCCAATCAAAATTTGCCTGCACCTTTTGGTTTCAGAGAAGAAGATTTTTTTGTCTATTTGCTTTTTTTAGTAACAGCGGCCATCTTGTTGGGCGTGGCCAAACCCCGAACACAATTTTGAAAGGCTGTTTCCTAGGCATGATAGTCACCGAGTTTCATCAAATATGGCCCAGTAGTTTTGGAGGAGAAGATTAAAATGTAAAGTTTACACACGACGCACGACGGACGACGCACGACGAACGACGGACGGTGATAGATTGCAATAGCTCATCTGAGCCTTTTGGCTCAGGTGAGCTAATAAAGTTTAATGCAAGAAATTTTGAGCACCTCAGCAATCAGCATTATAGTTCTCATGGACCTCTAGCAGACAAATTTTTCAGTAGAGTGGTTGCCATTTTGTTAGGCAATCTATATCATTTATCTATCTATTTTAACCAAATTTGTTTATTTTTAAATTATTGTTTTTGAAAAAGTAATCAGGATATCAATAGTTTATAAATTTATAAAATTGCCAATGTTTTTACTTTGATTTGATATATTTTATAAGATATTTGTCCCCGTAACAAAGATGTGACAATTTTATACACCCTATTTTAGAAAGAATTAGTAAGACTCAATTTCTAATGCCTACCAAAATGGCTGGTAATTTATACCTGAAAAGTGGACAGTGTGACGTCACATAGGAACTCTCTATACGATTGAATACTTCAGTCATCCTTTATACAGTATAATGGCAGTTCAGTTTGAAATTGAAAAAAAGATAGGCCTCATAAACTGATTGGTTTAATTAATGCTTGCATTACTTTTTGCCTGTTTCCCACACAGCAGGTTTGAATCCCACTTGGAAAATCCTAGTGTAGGAAAGTTTGCATGTCAAAAATGTCTGTTTCCTCTGCATACATGTATTTCTGTTTCTTCCACCATTCTAGAACTAACTGCCTCAACATAACTACATGTACAAAGTCTTGACCTCACTACAGTACTTATAGTTGCATCTTGCTCAGGGCAATGCAAGTGTCAGAGTATATTTTTTCTTCGATGCACTTCGATTATCGGTTTCTTCCACCATCACAGAACTTGCTGTCTCAACATATTATACAACAATAATTTTGTTAGTTGCATAGTGAATCCCATGCAGTGTAAACCCTAATTACTTCACTCCCTCCTTCTCTTATAAAACATTTTAAATTTGAAATCTAAAACCATTACATCAAAAGGTCTAGTGTCTTTCATTCATTTTTTACTGTCTATGTATATAAAGATAGATTAACAAAATATTATTAAAACTTGCCCCTACATCTTCATGTATAATATTTAATTTTCTTTTGAAAATTATCTGTGTAGATCTACCCATTAATAAAAGAATTAATGTTTCAATAAAAAAGCTAAATTATAATGGTCATTTAATTTTTTTAATTTATAGTTTTAATCTCAAGGATCATAAATTTGAAGTTTATATTTTTAAAATCTATTGAATTACCTAACCACCAGAAGTGCCCCTCTATACCACAATAAGATTCTACAAATGCAAATGAATATCTATATTGATGATTGATGTTTATCATTGATGTTGGCAGGTCAGATAAGTAAGTGTATTACAGCTGAGGTTTGACATTCCTGCCTTCCTTTGATGTCTTGGGTCAGTTTACCTATAAATTTTCCTCAAGAAAGAAAGATTGACCAAACTTTATAAAAATAATGATTCATAAAAAATGAAATATTTAAAAATAGAGTAAAATCACATATACATATATTTTTATTATTAAAAATCTGAAAGTTTTTGAGCTAGCCACATGATCACATTTTCTAAGGTTACTTATAAGTATAAATCAGTACTCAATAATTAGATCATATAAGGAATACAGAATCTGGAAATCCAAGGGTTTTGAGTCCCATCCCGATCAGGACAAATCAAGTGAATAAATATAATGTAAGTTGAATTGGTAATGTGTTGTTATTTATTTGTGTCAATTGTGATTTCAGGATTATTAAGAACTTAACAATTAAAATGAACATGAATCTGAAAAATAATATCTGAATAAAAAAATTAAATGCCTGAAAATTTCAATTAAAAAAAACCAAAAACAGTGCAGGTATAATTAGAAAAAAAATATTTGATAGAATTTTTAACATCATATCATTATAATTTTTATAAAAAATTAATAAATAAAACTGAAATTTGTTAACAAGTATATTTAATTGCTTTTAGTGCCATGGAGGGGGGGGTATAAAATTTGTGACATATGCCTTACTTACGCTATTTAAAGAGGTAAAGAGGTGTGTTGAAATTTCTTTGAGTCATGGATGGGGGTGTAACGGTGCCATGGAGGGGGTATTCATTTAATTTCTTTTATGGAGGGGGGTGTAACTGTGCCATGGAGGGGGTATTCATTTTATTTCTTTTATGGAGGGGGGTGTAACAGTGCCATGGAGGGGTATTCATTTATCTTTTATGAAGGGCGTGTTTTAGTGCCATGGAGGGGGGTATAAAATTTGTGACATTTGCCTTACTTACGCTATTTAAAGAGGTAAAGAGGTGTGTTAAAATTTCTTTGAGTCATGTAGGGGGGGTGTAACTGTGCCATGGAGGGGGGTATTCTTTTTATTTCTTTTATGGAGGGGGGTGTAACTGTGCCATGGAGGAGGGTATTCATTTTATTTCTTTTATGGAGGGGTTGTAACAGTGCCATGAAGGGGTATTCATTTTATTTCATTTATGGAGGGGGGTGTTTTAGTGCCATGGAGGGGGGTGTAAAATTTGTGACACATGCCTTCCTTACGCTGTGTAAAGAGGTTTGTTGAAATTTCTTTGGAGTCATGTAAGGGGGTGTAACGGTGCCATGGAGGGGGGTATTCATTTTATTTCTTTTATGGAGGGGGGTGTTTTAGTGCCATGGAGGGGGTATAAAATTTGTGACACATGCCTTCCTTACGCTATGTAAAGAGGTATGTTGAAATTTCTTTCGAGTCATGTAGGGGGGTGTAACGGTGCCATGGAGGGGGGTATTCATTTTATTTCTTTTATGGAGGGGGGGGGGTTATCAGTGCCATGGAGAGGGGTGTAAAATTTGTGACACATGCCTTCCTTACCCTATGTAAAGAGGTATGTTGAAATTTCTTTGGAGTCATGTAGGGGGGTGTTTTAGTGCCATGGAGGGGGGTATTCATTTTATTTCTTTTATGGAGGGGGGTGTTTTAGTGCCATGGAGGGGGGTATAAAATTTGTGATACATGCCTTCCTTACGCTATGTTAAGAGATAAATATTTCTTGAAGGAGTCATGTAGGGGGGTGTAACCGTGCCATGGAGGGGGTATTCATTTTATTTCTTTTTATGGAGGGGGTGTTTTAGTGCCATGGAGGGGGGGGGTATAAAATTTGTGACACATGCCTTCCTTACGCTATGTAAAGAGGTATGTTGAAATTTCTTTGGAGTCATGTAGGGGGTGTAACGGTGCCATGGAGGGGGGTATTCATTTTATTTCTTTTATGGAGGGGGGTTATCAGTGCCATGGAGGGGGGTGTAGAATTTGTGACACATGCCTTCCTTACCCTATGTAGAGGTATGTTGAAATTTCTTTGGAGTCATGTAGGGGGGTGTAACGGTGCCATGGAGGGGGGTATTCATTTTATTTCTTTTATGGAGGGGGGGGTTATCAGTGCCATGGAGGGGGGTGTAAAATTTGTGACACATGCCTTCCTTACCCTATGTAAAGAGGTATGTTGAAATTTCTTTGGAGTCATGTAGGGGGGTGTTTTAGTGCCATGGAGGGGGGTATTCATTTTATTTCTTTTATGGAGGGGGGTGTTTTAGTGCCATGGAGGGGGGTATAAAATTTGTGATACATGCCTTCCTTACGCTATGTTAAGAGATAAATATTTCTTGAAGGAGTCATGTAGGGGGTGTAACCGTGCCATGGAGGGGGTATTCATTTTATTTCTTTTTATGGAGGGGTGTTTTAGTGCCATGGAGGGGGGGGGGTATAAAATTTGTGACACATGCCTTCCTTACGCTATGTAAAGAGGTATGTTGAAATTTCTTTGGAGTCATGTAGGGGGGTAACGGTGCCATGGAGGGGGGTATTCATTTTATTTCTTTTATGGAGGGGGGGTTATCAGTGCCATGGAGGGGGGTGTAGAATTTGTGACACATGCCTTCCTTACCCTATGTAGAGGTATGTTGAAATTTCTTTGGAGTCATGTAGGGGGGTGTAACGGTGCCATGGAGGGGGGGTATTCATTTTATTTTTTATGGAGGGGGGGGGTTATCAGTGCCATGGAGGGGGGTGTAAAATTTGTGACACATGCCTTCCTTACCCTATGTAAAGTATGTTGAAATTTCTTTGGAGTCATGTAGGAGGGTTTTTAGTGCCATGGAGGGGGGTATTCATTTTATTTCTTTTATGGAGGGGGTGTTTTAGTGCCATGGAGGGGGGTATAAAAGTTGTGATACATGCCTTCCTTACGCTATGTTAAGAGATAAATATTTCTTGAAGGAGTCATGTAGGGGGGTGTAACGGTGCCATGGAGGGGGGGTATTAATTTTATTTCTTTTATGGAGGGGGGTGTTTTAGTGCCATGAAGGGGGTATAAAATTTGTGATACATGCCTTCCTTATGCTATGTAAAGAGGTATGTTGAAATTTCTTTCGAGTCATGTAGGGGGGTGTAACGGTGCCATGGAGGGGGGGTATTAATTTTATTTCTTTTATGGAGGGGGGGGGTTATCAGTGCCATGGAGGGGGGTGTAAAATTTGTGACACATGCCTTCCTTACCCAAGGGTGATGGGGTTGCAGGCTATATAGTTTGTGCCATGGAGGGGGGTGGTTGAGTACAGTGTCTGGAGGTTTTATGTAGGGGGATGTGAAAGCTATGGAGGGGGGTGTCTAAATGAGGATTGACATGCCTTCCTTAGGGGGGACGCACTTATAAAATGGAATAGCCCAATATATGGCTTATAATGAACAATTGATTACTAAAATTAATGACAAGCAGAGTTGATCGATTTAATAATAGTCGTGCACTGCACGTAGTTTTATTAAGAGCCATGGCTAAGGCAAACTGGGGTTATTTAACCAAATCAACCACAGCTAAAATGAAACAATTCTACAACTCGTCTTATGTTTAAATCTCCGATTTTTAATAGCAAAATTTGATCGTAATAGGTGAGAAAATGCAGTAGAGTCTTCCTTCCCGAACACCAGCCTAACGATTTTGGTTAAGACATACTATTAAAGTAGAGTCCTATGACGTATTCCTTTCGTCTGTGCCGATTGTGTCCGGAACATGTTCTGTCGCCGAGTCAAAGGAGTGTCCGGTTTGATATTTAGAATGTTCGCTTCGTATGTGGGAGGTCGTGTGACATGCCAAAAACCTCACTGCACATCGCCCTAAGCACACTGCAACGGTATGAATTTCTACTTCATATATAGCTGTTGACGTCTCGATATAAGTGAAACAATCTTTGACTGGGACTTAAAGCCCCAACCAATCTCTTTCTGTCCCTATATGGCATTAGGATATATGTTTAAAACTTATGGACTGTAGCTTTTTTTATCATGGAGTAAGTACTTGTGTACGTATGGCAACCCATCAATTAATCTTTTATAAGCAACCAATATTTTTCATTGCGTGTTTTAGGTTACGTGAAGTTCGACCAAAAATTAAACGATATGTGCAAGATGTTGTTCCAACATATGTAATGGATGATTTTCCGAGGTTTTCAGAGTAAACAGATGAACATTTGAAATTATTTGCAGAAATGTTGCTGAATACTATGATCTTGAACCTAAATGGACAGATGGACGTCAATCTATCCCATTGATAAGCAGATGCTTATAATCTTATATTATATCTCTGGTCAAGAGACATTAAACAGGATTGGAGATCGATTTAATGTCACTGAATCGTCTTTTGTTAGATGCAGAGACAGAATTCTTCGCATATTTTTTTAAATCATTTGAAATCCAAATTCATTGTTTGGCCTCAAGGGAATGAAAAGAATATTGTTCATGGATTTGAAAGGAAAGCAAACATCCCAGATGTTTTGGGGGCTGTTGATGGCAGTCATATACCTATTAAAGCGCCTAATCTGCATCCTGAAACCTATGTTAATAGAAAGGGTTTTCATTCTCTATCACTTCAGGCAGTTTGTAGAGAAGACTTAAGATTTACAAATGTAGTGGCTGGCTGGCCTGGGAGTTGTCATGATGCACGGGTCTTGAGGAAACGTGACCTTTGGGACAGTGGTCAGATTTTATGTGGAAATTCACATATTTTAGGAGATGCAGCGTACCCTTTCAAAAACTCGCTACCGACTCCTTACAGGGATACTGGGAATCTGACACAGCAACAAAAACGATATAATACTTGCCATTCTATGACTCGTGTTTCAATTGAGCGTGCATTTGGGTTACTAAAAGGACGATTTCGCAGGCTGCAGTATATAGACACTTAAAATTCAAACTTCAGTACATTTAATACTTATCTGTTGCATCCTACATAATATATGTATAATCAATGAAGATGAAATGTTTTTTCAGGATAACAATATACTTCCAGCTGTAGTTCCAGCTCGAATTGCCAATGATGATGAGGCAGCTAGGAAGAGGGACAATATAGCTGAAATTATAAAACTAAATACTGTCTTTTGAAAATCATTGTATTAAATATTAAAACGCATTAAAATTTTGTATTTTTGCAAAGCAGTCACACCTGACTGAAAGACCACCTGCTTATAAACACCTGGGAAATTTGATCAATACCTTCTTTAAATATATATTGTTTGAACCAGTACAAAAAGCCTTACAAGTCCCTTTTACTGGCTCCTGTAGGTGGCCTTTGGAGACAGGTTTGACTGTAATTAAAATTTAGCTGTCAAAAGTACTAGTCAACTTACAAGACTCTGACAAAAGATTTTGATAGTCATGTAATTTTTTTTACCTTTGTCCATCTTTACATCTCATAACATGCTTTTGTTAACTGAATAGGATTGGATTCAATCAGTTGTGTGTAACTTCCCAATCAACAGTATTTCACTTATATCGAGACGACCTGTAATTTGATTGAGGAATACCCCAGCAACTTGCAACTAAGTAGAACCACAGACTAACTCAAAATCTCAGTTAGTGCAATTGTTAGCACACTGCATTGACTACTCGGTCATGGCAGCCCAAAACCTTAATATAAAGGGTTTGTAAAAAGTGAAGGTGTAGCTGCAATAAATGTAGTTTTACGTTTGGATTCGTTATAAAAAAATGTATTTTGGATCATATACTCAACAAAAAATAAACCACTGCGGTAGCTCAGTTGGTAGAGTGCTCGCTCCGTAAGTGGGAGGTCGTGGGTTCGAACCCTGGCCGGGTCTGACCCAAGACTTGAAAGTGGGTAGTGACTGTTCTTTCGCCAAGCACTCGGCATTACGAAATGAAAGTCACGGTTCTTTCGGATGGGAACTTAAAATAAACGAGGTCCCGTGTCACGGTGGGCTTGGCACGATAAAGAACCCTGATGTATAATGCCATAAGCGCAACGCACAGGCAAAATTTCTGCACGTTCGCCTATAGCTGGCGACGTCTCGATATAAGTGAAATATTCTTGACTGGGACGTTAAACACCATTACTCACTCACTCACTCAACAAAAAATAATGTGAAGGACCATTTTGAAAATACTACTTTGTTCTAACTGCAAAATCTTTCAAATTTCACTTGTGTTATGATAGCAAAACATCATTAATATGAGATATACAAAGCAATAAAACCAAGCCAATGTTGTTTTACTAACAAGAAAAAGTTAATTACTAGTATTTAAATTTAGGGTTCTGTAAAAAGTGATATTTTCAAAGTGGTCCTTAACATTTTTTGTTGAGTATATATTCTTTGCATTTTAAAAAGAAAATACTAAATTGGAATTTGTGTCAAGATTGCAAACTTTGGATTCATCAAAATATTAACACAAGGAAGAACTTTAAATTATTTAATTTCATCTATCAGATGTTGAAATACAAAAGAACAATTAAATTATATTGAAACATAACAACAGTAATAACAGGAGATCTGATGCGAATGACTATTTGAATAAACAAAAGGACAAATAAAGCACCTGTGGCTAAACTGGCACTTTACTCATTCAGTACTTAAGATATATATATAATTACTTTTATTAAATAAAAACAATTTTATAATTTCTAAAACTTATTAATTTAGTAAAGTGTGAAATGTAGCTGATGAACATTACAGACCTGTGAAATGTAGGTGATGACAGCTCAGACCTGTGAAATGTAGCTGATGACAGTTCAGACCTGTGAAATGTAGCTGATGACTGCTTAGACCTGTGAAATGTAGCTGATGACAGTTCAGACCTGTGAAATGAAACTGATGACAGCTCAGACCTGTGAAATGTATCTGATGAACAGTACAGACCTGTGAAATGTATCTGATAAACAGTACAGAGCTGTGAAATGTAGCTGATGAACCAGCTCAGCTCAGAGCTGTGATACATATTTTATTTTAGTAAATTAATGATAATTTAGAAATCATAAGAAACTTGCAGTGTATTTTACCATGCATATATATATATGATACAGATTTTAGCAGTATTCTTTTTCTGTTTGTACTATCTAAAGATAAACGTTCAGGCATGTGTGTACACACACATGCTTTGCCTTGACATAAGCTTGGGTGGCAATAGCCAGTAAAGGAACAAATTATTCACATAATAAAAAATTAATAATGATTACTTATCAATGCAGTAAAATTACATGTAATTCAATAATTGTAAATCTGTGCTATAAAATTACCACTAACATTAAAATGATTTGAGCCATTTTGGACACTTCCAAAGAAAAATATTAACTTTTAAAAAAGTTGCAACAATGACACATTGCTGATCTATGATTTATAAACACGCTGTACACACTTGATTTTAGATCTACAAATGGGACAGTTCTTTAATATTTTCCCACAATCAAGACAGCACATCATATGCCCACAATCTACAAGAGCACAGTTTACTGGATGATCATCTTCCATACAAATCGCGCAAGTGTCTACAATAAAAATAAAAATGTTAAAACTATTAAACTGGTGCAATTACTCAATTATCTCCTTTGACAATTGAAATGGTAACAATTATCATAAATAGCATGTGAAAACCAAACCAACCTAAGATTTATCAGTATTACTGGTATCATTAGATCCTTTCAAGATATTAAAAAACCCTAAATATTTCCATTTGCTCTTAAAGCATCTGTTCTGTGCGTCGCCTTTCCTCCTCGTACCTATTTTGCTGTGTGCTAAAAATTTTTGAGTACATCAACAACCTCAGAAGCACCTGATTTTCTTTTCAGTATTTTCATCATTTTTTTATTTGGTTCTTTCATTTCAGGTATATCAGCAGCAGACTCTTTTTCTGCATTTGCCTCATCAAGAACATTACTTTTTTACGAACAGAGAGTAATCTCTGGGAGTACTGCCATGGGAGCCGATGCGGACAGGCTGAACAACCGCTAAATGACAAACCTTGCGCAAACTATAATAATGTAGTGCGGATATGTGAGCGTCATTTATCAGTGTACAAATAATCGATGTATACATTATGTTGTATGGAATATAAAAATGAATGAGCATCATTGTTTAAACTATTTGGAACAAAGTTCGATGCAATGGTTATATTATAGTAGTTCTTACATTACTAGCGTATGAATTCTGAAAATACATCGTAACCGATTTACGAATGAGGCATTCATTCATAAACTCTTGATCATTAAACATAAGCGAGTACCGGACACGTGTTATAAGCCGTTATTTGATTGGTTAAATATTTCGTTTTATTCTGCTGTAGTTTCCACCACTATGGGCGAACCGCCGTCACGAGGCGAATAAAATGAATTCTCTATGGATAGCGTTAAAACTTAAAATAAAGTTACTACCGGTAATTTAAAATCGCAACTAAAACTGGGTGAAATATATCGTGTTTCACGTGGCGATAGCGTACAGGGCGAAGCAATGTTAGTTTTAAGTTCAAGATTATCAGACGTAGGAATATCGTTGTTTTTTTTTCATCAGTGCTCGTTTTCAGCCTTTTCATATGAAAATCGGCCCTGAAAAAAGACTTTTCAGGCGGCTTTAATCGTGCACCTTTACATAGACTTCATTCTGGCATATACGCCAAAGTGCGAGAATACTTGCCGGTGGGAATTATCTGATCACCGCGATTTGCGGTGGATGATTTTGCCGGTGGTAAAATATTGAAAGGACTTGTCCACCGCGGTCGTCAGTTTTAAGGATTAAATAAGTGTATTGTAATAGTTTGTGTTTTCCGTTACCCTTACAGTAACAAGTAAACACAAGTAAACTGACAAACTTCCCGTCGATTCGTCGCTGCGAACCTTGGCGGCGAAAGGTAGCTAGAGGATCACTTTGAAAAACTCGGCTTCTGAGGCCCCAACAAGCAGAGTTGAGTTGAGTAACGGTGTTTAACGTTCCAATCAAGAATATTTCACTTATATCGAGACGTCGCCAGCTATAGGCGAAGGTGCAGACATTTTGCCTGTGCGTTGCGCTGATGGCATATACAGCAGGGTTCTTTAGCGTGCCTAGCTCACCGTGACACGGGACCTCGTTTATTTAAAGTTCCTATCCGAAAGAACCGTGACTTTCATCTCAGTCGTTAATAATAATAATAATAACTTTATTAGCATAAAGCAAATTACATGCTTGTACCCTAACTATTTACAATATTGGACTGATAGCGACAGAATACAAATATGAAGACTATGAAGGTGCAAAACTAAATATAAATATTTGTAATAAATGACATAAAAAAACAAAAATAAGTATCACAGAGTAGAGTTATACTTATAATAAATATAGATAATAAGTATTTAATATAATTAATTATTATTATTATTATTACTATATAAAAAAGGTAAACAACATTGACCTGTCCGTTTGACCCTTGATTTAGATTTTCATTATGGACAGGTAAATTTATATAATTAAGTAATAGGGATCACGCGTGTATAGTCGTCTATATGATGTGAACACTAATCATGGACAATGTGTATCTGTATTAACTGCGAATCCTAACGCTACCTATGTATTGGGTGGACCCTCCTATATGAATATTCTTAATGAAAGGTCAATGTTGTTTGACTATACCATTGTCATTAGTTTATTATTACTATTATTATTATAACGTAATAATAATAGTAACAACAACAACAAACAACATAATAATAATATTAAGTGGAGGATAGGATATTGGTTCTAATGTTCCAAGCTGCAATAAGATATGTCGATTGCAATAAGATATGTCGAGTGCTTGGCGAAAGAACAGTCACTACCCACTTTCAAGTCTTGGGTCAGACCCAGCCGGGGATCGAACCCACGGCCTTCCACTTACGGAGCGAGCACTCTACCAACTGAGCAACCGCAGCGGTCTCAACAAGCAGATGTGATTGGTTGATTGAATGGGGTTTGACGTTCAGTAAAGAATCTATCACATTTATCGAGACAAAACCAACTATAGGTGAAATGGCAGAATTATTTATCTTTGCAATGCGCTCGGTAATACTGGGGTGTTTTTTTAGAGCGCTGCACTTACCACGGCACGGAGCATCAGTTTTTAATGTCGCTTTCAATGCAATTTACAAATAGCGAGTGTTTAATTGCATGCGACATTTTGAAAAAAAAAACACAAAAAACGAGATGTCTTTTATACAGTACATAGGGGTAAGAAAGTACGTGTGTACTCATGATATGTAATACACAGACAAGTGTCAAGGACGCTTTAAATTAGATCAGATTATGATGGACCTGTTGCGGGGGTGGTTAATTGAAAGTATCTTTATTGTCCGTGCAACCGTCTACTCGTCTTTGCCTGCAAGCTTTTAACAAAAGTTTGAAGAGCTAATACACGTCACTTTGTTGGAATACCGCAGGATCGGTGTGCACGGGCTTAGGTTTCAGACTATGATAGACAAGTTGCGGGGGTGGTTAATTGAAAATGGTATTGTGCGTTCAATCGTCTAATCGTCTTTGTCGGCAAGCCTTGGAAAAAAGTTTTAGAAGAGCTTGGAAAGGCTAGCACATGCCACTCTGTGTGAAATTACTGTCCGTTACGCTTGGTTAATGAGGTGATGAAAACATACAGGCCGGTAATTACGTGCACACAGGAATTTTTAAAACTTAATATTTAAAACTTCTTTTTTTATTGGGGTGGGTAGTTAAGTATCTTTAACAAATATTTGGGTCTAGAATTCGGGTTCGAATAATCTGCGGTGTTCGATTTTTAAAAGAATGACGGGAACTTCGAATAACCGTAGGCATTTGTAAAAAATCTAAGTTAGACTGTGCATGTACCTAGATAACGTGATAATCCATCAATGGTATGTAATTCATTTTCAATAAACATCGCGGTGGAGATTTTTCCTGCCGGCGGACGATTTTACTGTCCACCGCGGCAGAAATATTTTTAATCTGTTATTTAAGGTGAATGTCTATGAAAATTAATCCCTTCATATCGGCAACTTTTGACACCGCGATGGTGGAAATTCACGTATCCACTTGAGCTGTACATGTAGTATTAAACAAACCGTAAGTGATCGTTGTTTGATTTTCTTCAGTAGAGAATGCTTGGAATCTTGAAGAAATCTTTATAAATTGCTAGACTTTCACATTTGGTATCATCGACATGATACTTGTCAGATGCGTTTGATTGCTACCTTTTTTGTTAACGAATTGCAACTAATGAAAACTATCGTAACTGCCCAGAGTGACCTCAAAAGTAATTTTCTAAATTTGAACTTTTAATTGGATATTTGCAAGCTAATAATAGATAAAATTTGCTTTTTAAGCAGCAACAACCATAAAAGCAAGTTTCTTTGCAACTTTTTCTTTTGTGTGAGCCGCGGTGTTGAATTGTAGCTTGCCTTGAAGGCCGCTCGTGAGCTTTTATCATGACTTTGTATGTGCCTGTAGTTTGTCTGTAAACAATTCTACGCTGAAACTGATAAATGGAGTTGCTTGAAACTTTGTAGCATTTGCTACAAAGATTCCTCGTTTTGGAGTGATCCTACAAGAACAAGGCCGTTTTTTTGGCCGGGTTACACGGAGTGCAAATCCGGTTTATAGTATGGTGAATGTCGGACGGGCGGGGAAAATAGGGTACCAACTTTGTGAACTCAACACCATATCCAGTTTTCAACCAAAACCTTGAAACTTCACAAAATGTTTCTATACATATTGAGGATGTGCACTTGACTTTATGGAAATATTTTTTCCCCATTTTTCCAGACTTTGAAACTTTAGTCACTTTTTAGCAAGTATTTGAACTGAGGGTACCTATTTTGTGAACTTCAATCAAGAACCTTTAAACTTCACAGAATGTTTCTATAAATATTGAAGATATATATGCACCTGACTTTTTGGAAATATTTCAGGATTTTGTCCCCATTTTTCCAGACTTTTAAACTTAGTTACTTTGTATTGTATATATCAAAAGATTATCAAAGATGTGCATCTGACTTAATGGCAACCCGGCCCATTGTGCTTTGACCCATTTTTAGCGACCATTTGTAGTTTATGAGAAACATGGTATGCCGAGATCAATGGGGATGACGAAAAAATGAACGGTCATTTTCTGCAAGCCCCCCTTTCTCCACAAATTTTCAAGTTGCTCAAAATTCAAGAGTATTTGGTTTACATGAATAAAATGGTATGCATAGTTATTAAGTGGCGCAGACACAAATTGTTTCCGATTGGCCATTTGTGATATGGTTACCATTTCCCTGCGAAATTTATAAGTTGTTTCGATTTCAATGTTATATACATGGGAATATACATATTTTAATGTCGATGGCAAAATATTGTTCTGATTGATTGCTGCCATTTTTCTGTCAATCGTGCCAGGTGAGCAATTCCGGCCCCTTTGAGCCCCCTTCTTATAAGACAACAGTGTTTACAATTGTATATTGGAATTTGAAGTTTTCAATTAAGCTTCCCTATGTTTGACAATGTTTCCTCAGGATTTGAAATTTGCTACATTGGAAACAACAGCATTTTAAAATCAGAGCCTGTGAAAAAACCAGTCTTCTCAAAAATGGTAAGTATTTATAATAGTTTGCAGCTGAACAAAATGTACATGTACTTCGTAAAATCTTACGCAAGGCATATATTGTAAATATTGAATAAATTACAATATCACACCACATACACTAAAGACAACCACTGAACAAAAATTGTAGAACGCTTATGCCAATTTCAAAATAGAGCACTAAAGTTTTCAACTGAATAAAACTTGTCTTGCCACAACCAAAGATAGAACTAAATACAGATGTACGGAAGACAAGAAAAGTGCATGTATTATGCAACATTTAATTCTTAAGTTTTTAGCAATGTAGAATATATGCCTACTTTGAAACACTTCTGTGGAAAAAACATGCGAAGAATAATACATATTCAAAAAATGAGACTCGTGTAATCTTCACTTGTACTTAAAAACTGACACAGTTATAACATCCTTCATGATAATAGGTAATTAGCAATAATAAAAGATGCTTGCGTTTTGTTCTCGCTCTCTGTTCGCTGGGCACCTTCGGTGCTTTGATCTTTTCACTGGCAAAATAGCTGACGAGGAGAGTTGGATGAAACAGAACTACTACAAGTAGAAGCAGTTGTGTTTTAACAACATAGACTGGATTGACATTTGGTTTATCACATAAGAATGACAATTCTTCTTCATACATGTAACTTTTTAGAGCATTTTCAAACTTTTTTGTTGTGATCATGCACATTTTTCAAGCCTCTGACCAATGTTTTCCATCTCCCCTCACATTGATTACCATTAAAATTGTAACCATTATCCATCAATGTCTTGCTAATTTCTTGCCACGCTGCTTTCTTTCTTAGTTTCCCTGTGTTGATTAATGTGGCACGAGATTTATATTCCCCAATTAGCAAAAGTGTTGATGCTTTTCCCCACGTAACATCTATAGTATCAGTATCTTTTTCTGGTTCTTTGTTGTCATCTGAAACGGATAAACAATGTGAGCATCAATCTAATGCAAATTATCTAGCTATTTGAATAACTATTTGAAAAATATATAAAGCACCAGTATAGTTACAGACAGCCATTTAAATGATTCAACACCCCCACCCCACCCCCTCAATTACATGTTACAAGAATGACAGGCTACAGAAATTTTCCTTAAGCTATTATTATTAAATTATTATTATTTTTTGGGGTAAATTAGCCATTCAATTGTAAATTCTATCAATTTTTGAAAGGCAAATGGATACTTTTAAGGTTATCCTAATGCAATAATAATAATAATAATAATAATAATAAATAAAAAAATAAAATGTGCATAAATATAAATTTCTTCTAATTCTGTAAATCAAAATTCATAAAGACCAGCAACACAAGGTATAATTCAATTAGTAGATGATTGAAATATGAACATTGGTATGCATGTTTTGTGATTCATTTTCTTTAGTTTAATGCTGGAATAAATGATTGCATCTCACTACTTGAACTATTTCCCGTATGAATAGTTTGTATTTGTGAAAATATTCTGTAAAAGAAAAAAAATCTTACCACTTTCTAACATGCAAGGGTGCTTGCTGAAAGATTGCATAGTTTGTATTTGTGAAAATATTCTGTAAAAGATAAAAAATCTTACCACTTTCTAACATGCAAAGGTGCTTGCTGAAAGATTGCATATCATCAAACCAAATTTTGCATATTTCACATTCAATTATTGTTTTCCTTGTGGATGTGGTTGTGTCTATAGTTGTTAAATTTTACAAGAATTTGCAACTGTGGTATGGTCTTCAGTTTCTAAAATAAACAAACAAAATAATTATTTTTCAATCTGAATTTTACTTAAATAGGCCTACATGCATGATATTTTTCAGCGTCACATAGATTTAATAAAAAAAGATTTTTATTAATTATATAATTATTAAATATGAAGGGATGACACAGGATTAGGGAGGCAGTAAAAATGGGCAAAAAATTAGAAAGGTGGAAAATTAGGGATGATGGGCAAAAAAAAATCGTGAGGTGCGAAACATAATTTCTGTGTCATCCCCTCCCCACCCCTCAAATATAGAATTTATTCATTTATCTAATCCATGTAATATTTAATATTAATTTTATTATTTCCACATATTATTTAATTATATATATTAGGTATAATATATAATTAAATGTAACTAAATATTTAGTGTTTACTGTGGAGAAATTCCTCAATGCTCCCGTTAACCAATGTATGAATTGATATAACTCTTTGTAGTAGAGTGATTCTATAAATATCCAATAAACGAATTGGTATACCGACATAACGAGTTAAACTGTTTTTCCATACTGTGTCATAATTTCAAACCAATATGGGTCCACATTAAAGGAAGCTTATATTTGGATTTAATTATCCATTTCAGAAGATTGGTACCGCATGTTTTATTTCATGTATTACAACTGTGACAGTGTGAAGCACGTGGGCCATCGATTTATTGATAATATTCTAATAATGCAATACTTCACGCCCCATTTGTGACCATAACCCCGAGTAGTATAAATACTTAAAATATCGAGATACCATTGCAGTTATGCGCCCGAACAGACTCTTTGCAGTCAAATAACAATCCACAGTTATCGCAGGCGTATATCGTTGTCGCCATATTCTTTTCTTGTTCAGTCCGATTGCACTACATCGAAAACGAGAACAGAAAGCACAGTTCTCGGACAGTGCGAGAAGACTGTTCTGTGACACTCCATTGGATCGAACATGTCCAGAACGCGTTCTGTACAACGGCACAGACGAAAGGAATACGTCCTTAGACGCTGGCAAGACGTTTTTTGATATTGTGTCATCGTCTTTAAAACAGGATATTATCCTCGATTTTGACAAGTCATCTATGCTTTTGTGGAACATCTCAAACAAAGATGACTGGAATCTTGCACTTGTTCAGCATAGGAGTCCACGCCTAGTCTTTCCTTAAGGGTCAAAAACACGTCTGCAACTTTGTCGATGCTGCTACAATATATGATAATTTTTTTTTCGAGGCAGAACCATAATTTTTGATATGATCAATTACTAGTTGCAGTTTGTTAAGTCCGTAGATTCAGATTTCAAAAGCAATGAAAATATTGGGTCTGTCTGGAATTTTATAAACATCCTCCGTACACGTCGGATAAAAATGCAAGTGTTTCATTATGTCCTTTTTCACCTCTAATGTACTTGTTGTTGTTAATGCTAAAAATGGGATATTAAACACACTTCTTAATTCGTGTAACATCTGAAACTTTCTTCTGAAATCGTTCCCCCATTCAGATATGCAATGTGCCTCGTCAATGCATATGACAAAAGTATTTTCCTGCCATGTCTTGGAAAGAAATATTCTTCCAGTATGGTTTCAATACTGAGACGCCAGTACAAAACTGTAATTTCCAGCCCTAATATCTGGAATAATAAATCAATAAAATTAAATTTCAACTAAATTAAACAAATTTAAAATTTATATATAATTTTTTGTTGAATTTTGAAAATTAAAATTTTAAAATTTAAGCTTTAAAAAGTTAAATTTAAACATTTTTATTTTAAATTAAAATCTTAAGACAATAAAACTTTAAATATATAAATTTAAAAGTTACTGTAATTT
Organism: Anadara kagoshimensis; assembly: GCA_021292105.1. Lineage (NCBI taxonomy): Eukaryota > Metazoa > Mollusca > Bivalvia > Arcoida > Arcidae > Anadara > Anadara kagoshimensis. The sequence continues at coordinate 40,459,114 of CM037859.1, read as the reverse complement.
ATATCGGCTTTTCGGTCACTTAATATCAATATCCATTACCAGAAATTTGTACAATGCTGATGAGAACGATAACTCCACACTATAAGGCTACCTCGGGTATTATACAATGTATTTAAAGACGAGGTACCAGTTAGTTAGGTAAGGGTGTCTGTGTATACGTCAATAGATAACGATCCAGTCACTAATATATATGTATATTAGAAAGTCAGCTTCTTTGCCCGTTAATATACTAAGATAAACTGTGTTATATCTAGAGTAAAGAAGACAATCGGATTTGTTGGAAGTTAAAGTAACAATTAAAACAACAATTATAACAGCGATATTTTTTATATTTATTTGCTAGTTTTAATGAAAACAGATTATTTTTATGAAAAAATATAAACTTAATACATAAATAATTTTTAATTAATTATTTACATAAATGAATTTTGCCATGATGCGATTGACTCACACACTCTCTGTAATTGCATGTTTAAGGAAAACAATTTGTAAGTTAATATAAATATTTTCATTATTTAGTAATGGGTTTTCTTCAAAAAAAGCATATATAACATGATATCGGTAACCTCTTGATTCTGATGAAACAAATTTCTGGAAATGTTTGACATTTTACAACCGAACCTTGACTCAATTACAACAATAGCTCAATGTTAAACTTTCGACACGGTCTGTAATAAACATAATAATATAATATAATATAACGTGTTATTAACGGTAGATATTAGAGTGCTTAATTTGAATTTCTTTTTACATGTACATAATGAGACATTTTAAATTAATTTTTGAACATATCAACAATTTAAAATATGACGCTTTAAGATCAAAATGAAATGAAAGTACGCAAAATCTTTTTCCTACTGCTTTAATAGTCCGACTAGTACTGTACTTGTTTTATATAATGAAACAGAATCATATATCGGTAGAGAACAAAAGGACAAGCCAGGCGAATCCAGTGTCAGTCCTAGTGAAGAAAAGAGGGAATTTATAGCAAACAGCACCCCTGTTCAGGAAGGTACAAAAGTTGCACATAAAAAATACAAAATTAAGGTGTATAAGTAAAAGGCCAATGTCACTAGATCAAATCTCCATTTTACCATAAAGAGGAATGTCCACTGCATAACTTATAATGTAGTAACAATATTACTGGCATTGGTCTTAAAAATGAGAGACGTGATGTAAAACTGACTTGGCCATAAAGAAAAAAATATTTTACCAATAGCTTTTGGCACATGTAACGCATTTTGATCGTTAATAAATTGTGGAATAGTACAACCGCAATTTCCAAGAAAAACTGCTAAATTCAATGAAGTAACTATTGGGATGATTTTGTGAATTTTGTTGTTTTTATCAGGGAAAATCAAGTCGATTGTTATCTTTTGGAAAATCAAAGTCAACAAATTGGGAATCTATAGTGTACAACGTACGGAAGAGAAAATACTCAAGGGCAATAAAGGGACTATATTATGCCACAAAAGGGATAAAGATAAACTTCCATGCGGTTGTAAAAATTGTTTGCAAAGAAAATAAAGGAACTTCTCAAGAAATATCTGTCACTTTTTAAGGAAGTAACACTTGAATACCAAAAATAGTATATGACAATATGAACCCTAAGACTTGAACCTAAAGTTGAATTTAGATGTTCAACAGCGCTATTTGTTTGTGGATGATAGGAAGAGGTATGGTGACGAGTTACGCTAAATAACTCGCAAATTGCACTGACAAGTTTTGACATAAAGGTCTTACCTCCATCACTCACCAATATATGTGGTGCTCCATATCGACAGAAGATATCTTTATATAGGACTGTAGCTATTTCCTTGGCATCTTGTGTCTTAAGTGGAAAAGCTTCTGCCCACCTTGTGAAAGAATCAACACATAATGTATTGATACCCTTCTGTTGTTTGGGTGACAGGCCATAACAATATATACATATGCCATCTTTCGAACTTTCCTGATGGAGATAGATTTGTTAGTGGTGGCTTGACATTTTGGTAGTTGCGTTTAGCTCTTTGACACCTGTCACAAGAAGTAACATAGTATTTGTTTCTTTATTCTCACGAAGCAGAATTTATGCAGAACCTTGTTAAATCTGGAGAGAAAATCATTCAACTCAACATACACATATATAGATGACGTTCTGTCTCCTAACAATCCTAAATTTGGAGACTCTGTAAATGTCATCTGTCCTAGTGAGCTTGAAATAAAAGAAACGACTGATTCCTCAAGTTCTGCTTCATATTAAGACTTATACCTGATTAATGACGCACAGGAAAGGCTTCATTTGAAACTTTATGACAAACGTGATGACTTCGATTTTTCTAGTGTCAACTTTCCTTTTTTATGCAGCAATATACCCGCTTCTCCTGCTTATGGTGTATTTGTTTCCCAATTAATACGCTATGGTAGAGCTTGTTCCCACTACGGGGACTTTGTACAACGAAGTAGGCTGCTTGCAAATAAATTGGTGACTCAGGGATATTGCAAGCCTAGGCTTATCAAGGCCCTCAAAAAGTTTTATGGCCGTCATCACAGTATTGTTGATAAGTTTGATGTCTCTGTGTCCAGGATTGCCTTGGATATATTTGACGTCTCATAGTTCCATGTTCCTTTTACACAGTTTTGATTACACACGTGACGGGTGTAGCTAGCTAAACAGGAGGTGCTTACCCTTCCGGAGCACCCGGCCTCACTTCCCTGGTGGAAGTTCACGTGTCTAACCAACTTGTCAGTTCCAAAGTTTTTACTTTGCTTCTGGATTGTGATTCGGACATGGATTAGTAGGTTCGTTTTTGATTTAATGTGTCTGTACATCCGAGGCCAGTGACATTTCTGTTTCTGAGAAGAGTGAACATTTTCAACTCCAAGATGTCCTCCTCCACAAGAATTATCATGATACGCATCTTCTCTCAAAGACAAGGAACAACTATCTGTTAAAGAAGCGATATACCAGAAGTCTGCCCCTACATCTTCGGTCCAGAGACCATCGTTCTAGTCTGGCACTCTTAACAGATGAGAGCCATACGAGAGCATGGTGGTCTGACATTACTGTAAAGTGGGAGTGAGTTAAGTAATGCCTATAAGTTTCTATACCTTTTACAACAGCCAAACATTCCTTTTCAGTTGTATATTTTCGTTTATCTGCATTAAGACTCTTACCTCCATAGCATATGACTCGTTCTAGACCATTCTTATCCTTTTGTGATAAAAGGTAACCAAGTGCATAGTCTGATGTGTCACATGTCAAAATGAAAAGTTTGTCAAAGTCTGAGTATGCCAATATTGGGGTTGTTTTCAAGGCCTGTTTAAGTCTATTGAATGATTTTTGACATTCACTAGTCCATATGAATGGTTTGTCTTTGGCTAATAGACCATTGAGTGTTGTCACAATTTTAGAATAGGAAGCAATGAATTTTCGAAAGTAATTCGTTGATCCCAGAAATGATCCAACTTTGTGTTGGTTTTCAGGGATAGGGAATTTCATCAAAGCCGAAGTTTTATCTTTATCAATCTTTACACCATCAGCTGAGATGATATGCCCAAGGTATTTCACCTCTGGAACAACAAAGGAACACTTGGAAGGTTTCAAGCGTAAATTTGCCGATCTCAATCTAGCGAATACCTCCCCAAGAAGTTGACTAAAAGTCTGTGAGAAAACCAGAATATGGTCAACATATACGAACACGGACTTCCAATTAAGACCACGTAAAACATTTATCATGACTCTGGAAACTAGCTGGAGCATTTATTAGTCCAAATGGCATACGTTTGAATTCAGATATTCCATTTTTGGTAATAAATGCGGCGTTGTGTTAAGTTTCCCGACAAATTTTTAGTTTCCAAAATCCTGAGCGCAAAATAAGTGTACTCAAGATCGTGAGTTTTGCTGACCGAATGGTGTCAAAAACCGTGTCTAGATGTGGCAGAACTTGGTGCAATGGTTCACATAACTTGTTAAGTTGTCTATAATCTATACAAAATCTATAATTATTTGAATTTTGCCGTTTGACAATGCAAACTGCCGAATGCCAGTCCGAATTACTAGGCTACATGATGTCATGCGAAGCATATCATCAACTTGCCTATCAATTTCTTTTTGAACAGGGATGTTTTTATAAAATGGCATTCGGACAGGTCGATAACCAGGTTTAGTATTAATTCTATGTTTATATGAATCATTGACACATCCAAAAACTGTTGTAGCTGTTTTTTCTTCAGCAGTCAATGTGCTGTTTGACAAGTCAAAGCCAAGGTCACCCTTATTGTCAGTGCCAATGCTGCCTTTAAATGGTGAAGTATGTTTTGGGTCAACTTCGGCTAATGCGAGGTCAAACGGTAAATGGGTGTCTTTGTTAGTATGATTGAGCAAGAGTAAATTACATTTCCCTTGCTCAACATTTACCAGACAACGCGCAGCGGTAACGTGTAATGGTTCTAAAAGAATAACTTGACCATCATGACGTTGCGGTACTTTAATTGGCACCAGAGTATTTGAAAATGTTGGTACAATTGTTGCCTCGTCGGAACGCGCTATTCCCGCGTTTGATGCCAGTGGAAAAGTGAACTCATAATTTTCGAAAAAGGCAGCATTGTTTCAAATGTCCAAAATGAAATTTTGGCATAAAATCCAAACCTAGAATGATAGGTCGGGTCAGATCTTTGATAACATGCATTTGAAACTTGCATTTTAACCCCCCCCCCTCCTCCTGAAATACCATTGGAATATTTAAAGTTATTAAATTACAGCACTGACGGCCGTTTCGGAATACAAATCCTCATCAGTAGCGCTTGGACCAAAATTATGAAACCAAAAACCAAAATCGTTTAATTTTTGACCACTTATGCCTGAAACGGTGTGAAAATTTGAATTTTGTAATTTTGCATTTTGTTTTGCCTTTTTTTAAATATAAGTCGCTGATGCAACTTATTTGGGCACCAGTGTCTAAAAGGCCAAAAGTTTTGTTTGAAAATATTGTAACAGGCATTGTATTTTTGACATCTAGGTCTGTTAAACAGATAGCAGCATTTTTGTCACCTTTGTCTCCATCCAAAGATTTGTTAAATCTTGGGACGAGCCCAATTTCCTATCTAGAGCCAAATGGATAAATACCTTTAGCTTTAAAACAAGCATCTTTAACGTGGTTCAATTTTTACATACAAGGCATGTTTTGTCCCTACTGAGGCAATTTGGACCATAATTACATGACTTGACGTTACATCCCCTGCAGTTTCCTTCAGGATCAGTAAGTGGTAACCTATTGTAAGCTGGGCGTGGTTGATTGCTTTGAACAGGCGGATACTAGTACATCCACTGGTTGTAGCTGCATCTGTGGCATTGGCTGCATTGGTGTGGTCTGCATTCCTATTGTAAGCTGGGCGTGGTTGATTGCTTTGAACAAGTGGATACTAGTACATCCACTGGTTGTAGCTGCATCTGTTGCATTGGCGCGGTCTGCATCTTCGTAGCCAGGATCGATTGATTCTCCACCTTCTTGGTCTTTTATGTATCTTTTTGGGTTTGTTGTTGGGTTTCTTTGTTGATCTCTTTTGTTTATAGCTGTATAGCTGTGGTAATATATTGGTTTTTGTTTAAAGTTGTCGACTTACAGTACCTTAAAATTAGTAATAAATGCGAACAATCACTCATAAGCTTCAGTTCAAAATTGATTCTTTGGCACCCGGCCTCACTTCCCTGGTGGAAGTTCACGTGTCTAACCTAACTTGTCAGTTCCAAAGTTTTTACTTTGCTTCTGGATTGTGATTCGGAAATGGATAAGTATGTTTGTTTTTGTTTAATAGCAATGACACATTATAAGAAAAATGAACAAAAAAAATCAATAACAATTAACCATGTACTCGATCAAGTAAAACATAAATACATCTTCGAGCTGTAGCCAGGTTCGATCGGTTCTCCACCAGTTTCATTTTGGGTTTGTGGTTGGGTTTCTTGGTTGATCTCTTTTGTTTATAGCTGTGGTAATATATTGGTTTTTGTTTAAAGTTAATAAATGCGAACAACCACTCATAAGCTTCAGTTCAGAATTTATTCTTTGGCATCAAAAGTCTTAAGCTAAATTTTAATAGCAATGACACATTATAAGAAAAATGAACAAAAAAATCAATAACAATTAACCATGTACTCGATCAAGTAAAACATAAATAACTTGATGAGTAAATTGAGTAAAATAAGTTAATTGATATAAAAAAATGTGCTTTACATTTATTTTAACTTGAATGAATAACTTATTTGTTTTTGAATATGTTTCAATGTATCGAAAATAATGTTAAAGTATATCTAAAAAGGTTATAAAAATAACGAAGTATTATTTTAAATAACGAAGTTTATTAAAATAATGAAATATTATTTAAAAATAACGAAGTATTTTAAAAATAATAAAGTATTTCAAAAACAAAGCATTGTAAATATTGAAAAATATTTTGAAAATAAAAACTATTTATTTTGGATATGTAGTTCCTATTGGAGAAGAATGTCGTATTGTAATTAAAACTTTTATTTTATTTATAGGCTTTATTTGCAACTGCGCATGCTATCATTCCGCGGCCCGTATCATGGTGTTTTATTGCCAACACGCATGATAGACCGAATCGCGATGCGTACGCAGGCGCTATAGGGTTTACGTCATAGGGCAAGCGTGGTGGAATGTTATTTCAAGTACACTGTGTACATATATTCAGCTACTCAAGTGTGCTCGCTTCGGTGCGGTCCGGTCCGATGATCTGCTACACTTTTTCATACAGTGCGACCCGGTCATTAGCTACACTTTTTGGGGCGACATTCCAACTGAGTGTCATATGAAGTAATTTATGCAAGGAGACTGAGACATTTAAAAAAATTACAACTTTGATTGGGCTTAATCTTCCTGCCTAGGAACTACTAACGAATCACATTAAAATTATAATTTCTCAATTAAAAATGAATCTGAAAATACTTAAAATTGGAAAAGTTAAATCGGAAAATAAATTATAAAAATACTCAATATGTGTTACCCGACACTTCTTGCTTACAGTCTAATTCTAATTCTATCTACTTTAAAACGATAAAATGAAAATAGCAAATACATACATATAAATTTTCAGCGTAAAGCTTATAAAAATAATTAAAAAGTAGTTATAGTAAAAAGTGCAGCTTACTTTAAAATTAGTAATAAATGCGAACAATCACTCATTAGCTTCAGTTCAGAATTTATTCTTTGGCATCGAAAAGTGCCGTTTTAAGGTCGTGCATCACTTTATATAGCAGATTATCACAGAGGTGTAAGGGGACAAATGTTTTGACAACTTGACCAATGGTCAGTTTTTGGGGGTTTCACCATAAATTACAGAGCCAATGACCTGTGTTTAAGGTACATGGTCACCGCCCTAAAATCATGTAAATAAGGGTAATGAGTGGTGTTTACCGTCGGCGTGATTGGTCGCGTTGACATTAAAATGAGTTCCTTTGTTTGTATGGTTTCTCAGTGGCTTAGCCCTCTGTGGTAATCTGCATGTGTGATAATAATTATGTAAGAAAAAGTTTTTTACTGTTTTATATACTACTATACTTTAAAATTGACAGACAGATGGACAGACTGACAAACATCGTCAATCCATAAACCATATTTCCTTTCACAATCCAGACAAACACTGATGTCATCATGTCCCATGTCAGGCTAACGAACCCTCACTGCACATTCCCCTAATGGCACTGAAAAGGTATAAATTTCTGTCACTTCACCTATAGCTGGCGACGTCTCGATATGTGAAATATTCTTGTCTGGGACGTAAAACCCCATTCAATCAATCAATTAAATTAATTAACATTCTAAACAGAAATGGCTTATTAAGGTTCCAGTATAGTTCATATGCACTTTTATCTATATTGGTCCCAACCTGTTGAACGATATTTTGCGTTTTTCTAGTAAATATACATTTATTTTGTTATGCGTTAGGGCATGCCAGATTTAAAATTTTGAATATGCAGTTTGTTTGTTCTGTTTCTGTGTTAACCCAAAACCACAAGTTTGTTCTGTGTAAACCGAAAACCACAAGATCGAATTAAAGTGAAAAGTGCACGCAGCGATATTTAAAACGTTTTATGAACTGTCATAAGCATGAAAAAAGAAAATACTTCAGCACATATACATCATCTATCATCCATCTTGTAGTCGTTTTGATAATTACTGGCTTTTTTACAAGTTATTCTTAAAATATCTAAAAAAGAACCTACTGCAAAGTTTCTTCTACTAGTATCTCTATCAATGCCGCCATCTTGGATTATATGGACCCTGAAATTGGCCGGGGTTACGGGAGTCGGGTAGAACCTCCCAGTGCGCAGGCGCAAGGTTGATGCCTTCGTTGTTCGATTTGAAACTCTAGTAGCCCGAGTAGGAAAATCAAATTGGACCATGGGGTTTATCAGGTTCGTAATGAACCAACACATCGGACGATACGAGTAGTTCCTTGACATGCTCAAACGCATAGTGACATTTAGAGTTCCACTTTCACTCAACCGATTCCGATAATAATTTAGTTAAGGCCGACACAACACTGGACATATCTGGAATAAATCATTTCCAAGCCACGGTTGCAATTCCTTAAAATTTGTTGACTTAGGAACTTTCAGAATGGCTTCGACCTTTCTACCAGACGGTTTGATGCCTTCCTGATTTACAATAAACCCGAAGTATTCGACCTTGTTCTGCATTGGCGAACATTTAATGCGTTTAAGTCTTATACCATATTCCAACAATCGAATGAAAGTTGCATTTAGATTTTCCAAATGCACATCGTCATTACGGCCAGTGACAAAAATATCACCGATTATACATCCAACGCCATCTAACCCGTCCAGGATACGATCCATCAATTGTTGAAATGTGGCAGAAAACCAAAAGGTAATCGCAAATAACGATATAGACCTTATGAAGTATTTATAGTAACATCGTCGCGATTGTTCGTCGAGAATAACCTGCTGATAGGCACGAGACGGATCCAATTTTGAAAACTTTTGTCCACCTTGATCCTTACTAAAATATCATCCATTTTCGGAAGAGGATATTCCGGAACGTTCAATGCAGGATTCACTATACCTTATAGTCACCACAAAAACAATGTTTTCCTTGTTTTGTCATGAAGATTTATGTGTATTTATAACACTATAGGATTTACCCTGTAGTTCAAGCAAGATAAGCCAAATAATTCAAAACTTGCGAGACAGACTAACTCGACTAATTTTGCGGTACAACAGACCGCACTTACCTGTTCTATTGGTAATTGGCCTGATATGTAGTTTGTAAGTTGTTGTATTGATTTCTAACGCGACCCTGAAATCTCGGTCCTCTTGAACGAGCCCTTGACCTGTGGCGTCTTCCTAAAAAAAACTCCGATACCTATAATACTGTTTTCTGGGGTTTACATTACTTAAAACTGAAATGCTATCAACCATCATAGGTATCAATTATTTAACTTTAAAATCTTTAGGCTTCTGAGTAACTAACTCTAATGCCTTAAAAACTGGCACAGCACCTTTAATAAATTGCCTCTGTAACTCCTGTAAAAGCACATCACGGGTTCTACCCTATGTTCTAAGTTTGGCCCAAACATCTATTTATTTTGGGATCCCTTAAAAATCAGAACAATTCTTAGGAACACTATATTTGTCAGTAATTTTATTTAAATCTGGAGCCTCTTGGAAGCAGGCTTTCTGGGCTAAGTCCTTAACTTTATTATTTAAATCGGGACCATATTGGTCTTCTTCAAAAATCTGAGGTATATCTATTTCACATTCATTTTCAAAATAAACACTGCGGTAGCTCAGTTGGTAGAGTGCTCGCTCCGTAATGGGTTCGAACCCCGGCCGGGTCTGACCCAAGACTTAAAAGTGGGTAGTGACTGTTCTTTCGCCAAGCACTCGGCATTACGAAATGAAAGTCACGGTTCTTTCGGATTGGAACTTAAAATAAACGCGGTCCCGTGTCTTGGTAGGTGGCACGATAAAGAACCCTGCTGTATAATACCATCAGCGCAACGCACAGGCAAAATTTCTGCACCTTCGCCTATAGCTGGCGACGTCTCTATATAAGTGAAATATTCTTGACTGGCACGTTAAACATCATTACTCAACTCATTTTCAGAATTAACATTTTTCTTCCTCATCAATTATGAAATCATCATAGTTAACATTTAAATCATTTTCGGCACCGTTTGCCGAATCATTATAATCATTCATATCAGGCTCATTACATATGCCTTAACTATCAAGCACACCCGTGCTCGTTTTATCAGAGTTATTGGAATTTCTTACCGTGCATTAATTCTGAACTACACCTGTCAAATTCACAAACCTGTCACCAGGTCCATCACTGTAATCATAATTTAACACTCGTCTCCGTTTCCTGTTACTTAATCCGGGCATCGCCCCGTTTCCAGTTTTAAGTACTACATGTTGTTTCTCGCTTCCGGTTAATGGTGTCATCATTAAAAACATTAGCATGCTCAAGTTCATACTTTTCGTTAACAATATCAGTTGCTCTTTCTTTATTTTCAAAATCAGTCAGTTCGTTTTCAGATGGATGAATTCCGACTCATAGCCCGAGCCGTAAGGATTCATTTCTATCAAATTTTTAGTCACAGACTTATCCAACGAACTACGTGCATCCACAGTGCCTTTATTAACATTGCTTGAACGTCTGCATTTAACCAATGACTTTGCTTTCTCCCTCATAATTCACTTGCCCCAATGTCTTACCTTCTCAGTCACGCGCCTTAAGAACTGAAAGCGTGCGTTTCACAGTCGACTTGGTATTAATTGGGGCTATGTGTGTCCGTGCGGAACCCATACATGGCCCTTTTAAGGGTCACGTGCCAGTAGATTGAAACTATTGCTTAGTTAACCCGAACAGCCTTAGAGACTGAATGAAAAAGAGAATGAAAGTGTTCCACTTATTCCTAATGACAATGAGACAATAGCACCTTCAAATTCTGTATTGCCCAATACTAATACTGAATCAAAACAGCCAAACCCTGTTATCAATGATAAAACGGACCCTTATTTAGACAATACTTCATCTGTTAGAATTCAAGAACCCCCAAATAGTCCATACATCACACGATCAAATCGTACAGTGAAAAAACGAGTGATTGAATCTAAGTAGAAAGTTTGTTTATAATACATTCGTATTATTGCAATTTGCATTTCATATTATATGTTATGTTCAGTATTATACAATTTGATCAATTCAAAGTGATTGGACATTTATGTTCCTTACAGTTCGGATATAGGACTTTTCTCTTTGAGGAGGGAGATGTAACATTATATAATAACAAATGACTTAGGAACGAGGTTTTATACCATTAGTGGTGACGTCACATTATGTTGTGTTTACGTATAGTTTTGGTGTTAGTTAGAATACATGGTTAAACACAAGTTAAGTTAATTAAGTTATTTAAAATATTTAAGTTATTCTCTTTCTTTTTGGACAGAAAAATAACGCATCTGATAATTCCAAGAACCTGTCTATAAAGGCCACCCAAGGGAAGTTTGAAAAATGGCCTTTATAGACAGGTGGCATTTATAGACAGGTTCTGAAGGACAAACTAAATCTGCTTCGACACATTATATTATTCTTGGTACACATTGCATTAATGAATTGTATTGTAAACAAACATACTAATCCATGTCCGAATCCAATCCAGAAGCAAATTAAAAACTTTGAAACTGACAAGTTAGGTGAAATATGTGAACTTCCAGCAGGAAAGTGAGACTGATTGCCCCAGAAGGGAATGCCTATCCTGTTTAGCTAGCTACACCTGCCAGGTGTGTAATAAAAATTGGGTCACCAATACTGTGATGACAGCCATAAAACTTTTTGAGGGTATGCTGGTTTTTCTCTATGCTGTTTTCTTTGTTGATATAATAAAATAAACAATTAAGATTTAATACTCTTTTTAAAATATTTGTTTATTCAAAATTACCAGAATTTAACATTTACCTTCAATCACCTGACAGACTGAATGGTCATTTGAATTTATAACAAAAATTGAAAAATTAAAAAAAATTAAAGAAATGAAAAATCATTCAAATCCTACACCAAATTAAAAAAAAACATTAAACAAGCATCTTCAGAATTTAATTAATCTAAGTCCGACCGAAACCAAATAAATCAGCTAATTTTCTTGCACTTAATCCATCTTTTTCCGATTTACGAATAACTTCTACACGTTGCTCCAATGTCAATGCGGTACGAGGAGATTTCCCCGACATTGTAACGAATCAAGAGATATTTAATTTAAATTTCACAGTCTTTTAAATCACAATCAAATCAGCTATAAAAATAAACTAGACGAGTTGACGTTTGCGATGTGTTTAGTAAATAAGCATTACTCAATATGATCGCTTGGACACAGGTTGTTTACACTACGCTTGCATGATGAGAGTTTCCGGTTTCGTTTTGTTTTTTTTTTCTATTCCGGTTTTAACCGAAAAATTCCAGACTTTTTATTATTTAAAATGGCCGCTACGGACAGGTAAATTGACCGTAATTTGGTGACCGCTGACCGCGTTGGACAGTGACCAGTTAATAAAGAACAAAGCTAGTCTGGGGGATTTTTTATGGCCGTTATAGGCAGGTGGCCGCTGAATACAAGTGGCCGCTAGCACAAGTTAAGACTGTATGTAGGCACTAGGCATGCATCACTATGGTCCAAACCAGTTAGTTGTTAGGGATGGTTATCGGTTAGATTGGTAATATGAAAATCCGAAAGATCAAAATGATGTAGCAATATAGGACGGTTTCAAAACGTATGGGTATGGGATAGAGAGAATGCATTTGTTATTTCACAACTAATCAAGAAAAGGGTGTCTTCAGGTTCAATGTTATTAAAGCCAAAAGAGATGCTTGTGTACTTTCTAGGAAAACTGGTCCACAGCAACAATGTAATATTGGTCGTCGTATCTCAAATGACTTGAAATTAATAACTACTGAGCGGCTCTTAAAAATCTTGGAATTAGTAATGAACTTGAACATTCTCATAAATAGATCTAATGTGTTTATATATTTTCCAGCACTTAATAAATTTTTTTAAGAAAATTAACATTTATGAGGTTTATTCTAGTATTACGACTTGTATTTTTATTTTTTCTAAATAATGTAAAGAGTAAAAGGTTATAAAAATGAGCAAGTTGACAAAGTATACCAGAAATACGAAGATAAAAAGCTGGAAGATACATTGAGTGATGTAAGAGGAGGAATGAGTCAACGACAAGCCTCGAAGAAACATGGGGTACCACAGTCCAGTATAAGTGACTATATCCGCGGTAAAACGGAACTGGGTGCAGTGCCAGGGCGTCATGTTCTCCCCAGAAGATCTGAAAAAAGCCCTTTCGGATAACATTATGCTAGCAGGGGATATAGGGGTAGGAATGTCGAGTCCGCATCAGTGAGATACCTTTAGGTTTGAAAGTTAAAATGCCTCCCTTGGCCACCCTGACTAAAAAGAAGATAATTAAAAATTGCTGCATCTAAATTCAGTCAAAAGATTTAACAGTATTAACTGCCGCGAAAACATGATTTTAAAATGTGATCGATTTTAGGAACCGCCGACTTTCTGTGGACATTGAATTTTAATTTAACTAGGCACATCAAGTAAGTGCTTGAAAACAATTGTATTGTACATATAATGAAGAAGCGCCCATATGATGTAGATGGTATGACAGCGAGATTATAGCCGTATTTTATTCTGAGAATAACCCAGGTAATCGAAGTTCAGGTCACAAGGGGTTATTTAAATAAATGGTCACAGGGCTAGTTCTAGTTCGGCCTTTTATGAACTTTAAAAATTATACAATGTCAAATAAAAATACACAAGTGCACTTTAACCAAATGTCAATAAAATAAATGTAAATTGAATTCAATGAACTCTAATAAGTCTGTAAATGAAGTACGAGTACCAGAAGAAGAGTCGGTCATTTTGATGTGGCAAGCTATTCCATTTAGTTCTTGGTTCTTTAATACTGACTATATCACGAAGAACGAGTACCAGAAGAAGAGTCGGTCATTTTGATGTGGCAAGCTATTCCATCTAGTTCTTGATTCTTTAATACTGACTATATCACGAAGAACGAGTACCAGAAGAAGAGTCGGTCATTTTGATGTGGCAAGCTATTCCATCTAGTTCTTGTTTCTTTAATACTGACTATATCACGAAGTACGAGTACCAGAAGAAGAGTCGGTCATTTTGATGTGGCAAGCTATTCCATCTAAGATCTTGGTTCCTTAATACTGACTATATCACGAAGAACGAGTTCCAGAAGAGTCGGTCATTTTGGTGTAGCAAGCTATTCCATCTAGATCTTGGTTCTTTAATACTGACTATATCACGAAGTACGAGTACCAGAAGAAGAGTCGGTCATTTTGATGTGGCAAGCTTTTTCATCCACTTCTTGGTTCTTTAATACTGACTATATCACGAAGTACGAGTACCAGAAGAAGAGTCGGTCATTTTGATGTGGCAAGCTTTTTCATCCACTTCTTGGTTATTTAATACTGACTATTTCACGAAGTACGAGTACCAGAAGAAGAGTCGGTCATTTTGATGTGGCAAGCTTTTTCATCCACTTCTTGGTTCTTTAATACTGACTATTTCACGAAGTACGAGTACCAGAAGAAGAGTCGGTCATTTTGATGTGGCAAGCTTTTTCATCCACTTCTTGGTTATTTAATACTGACTATTTCACGAAGTACGAGTACCAGAAGAAGAGTCGGTCATTTTGGTGTAGCAAGCTATTCCATCTAGTTCTTGGTTCTTTAATACTGACTATATCACGAAGTACGAGTACCAGAAGAAGAGTCGGTCATTTTGATGTGGCAAGCTATTCCATCTAAGATCTTGGTTCCTTAATACTGACTATTTCACGAAGAACGAGTACCAGAAGAGTCGGTCATTTTGGTGTGGCAAGCTATTCCATTTAGTTCTTGATTCTTTAATACTGACTATATCACGAAGTACGAGTACCAGAAGAAGAGTCGGTCATTTTGGTGTAGCAAGCTATTCCATCTAGATCTTGGTTCTTTAATACTGACTATATCACGAAGTACGAGTACCAGAAGAAGAGTCGGTCATTTTGATATGGCAAGCTATTCCATCTAGTTCTTGGTTCTGTAATACTGACTATATCACGAAGTACGAGTACCAGAAGAAGAGTCGGTCATTTTGGTGTAGCAAGCTATTCCATCTAGATCTTGGTTTTTTAATACTGACTATATCACGAAGTACGAGTACCAGAAGAAGAGTCGGTCATTTTGATGTGGCAAGCTTTTTCATCCACTTCTTGGTTCTTTAATACTGACTATTTCACGAAGTACGAGTACCAGAAGAAGAGTCGGTCATTTTGGTGTAGCAAGCTATTCCATCTAGATCTTGGTTCTTTAATACTGACTATATCACGAAGTACGAGTACCAGAAGAAGAGTCGGTCATTTTGATGTGGCAAGCTATTCCATCTAAGATCTTGGTTCCTTAATACTGACTATATCACGAAGAACGAGTTCCAGAAGAGTCGGTCATTTTGGTGTAGCAAGCTATTCCATCTAGATCTTGGTTCTTTAATACTGACTATATCACGAAGTACGAGTACCAGAAGAAGAGTCGGTCATTTTGATTTGGCAAGCTTTTTCATCCACTTCTTGTTTCTTTAATACTGACTATTTCACGAAGTACGAGTACCAGACGAAGAGTCGGTCATTTTGATGTGGCAAGCTTTTTCATCCACTTCTTGGTTCTTTAATACTGACTATTTCACGAAGTACGAGTACCAGAAGAAGAGTCGGTCATTTTGATGTGGCAAGCTTTTTCATCCACTTCTTGGTTCTTTAATACTGACTATTTCACGAAGTACGAGTACCAGAAGAAGAGTCGGTCATTTTGGTGTAGCAAGCTATTCCATCTAGATCTTGGTTCTTTCATACTGACTATATCACGAAGTACGAGTACCAGAAGAAGAGTCGGTCACTTTGCTGTGGCAAGCTATTCCATCTAGTTCTTGGTTCTTTAATACTGACTATATCACGAAGTACGAGTACCAGAAGAAGAGTCGGTCATTTTGATGTGGCAAGCTATTCCATCTAAGATCTTGATTCCTTAATACTGACTATTTCACGAAGAACGAGTACCAGAAGAGTCGGTCATTTTGGTGTGGCAAGCTATTCCATTTAGTTCTTGATTCTTTAATACTGACTATATCACGAAGTACGAGTACCAGAAGAAGAGTCGGTCATTTTGGTGTAGCAAGCTATTCCATCTAGATCTTGGTTCTTTAATACTGACTATATCACGAAGTACGAGTACCAGAAGAAGAGTCGGTCATTTTGGTGTAGCAAGCTATTCCATCTAGATCTTGGTTCTTTAATACTGACTATATCACGAAGTACGAGTACCAGAAGAAGAGTCGGTCATTTTGATGTGGCAAGCTTTTTCATCCACTTCTTGGTTCTTTAATACTGACTATTTCACGAAGTACGAGTACCAGAAGAATCGGTCATTTTGATGTGGCAAGCTTTTTCATCCACTTCTTGGTTCTTTAATACTGACTATTTCACGAAGTACGAGTACCAGAAGAAGAGTCGGTCATTTTGGTGTAGCAAGCTATTCCATCTAGATCTTGGTTCTTTAATACTGACTATATCACGAAGTACGAGTACCAGAAGAAGAGTCGGTCATTTTGATGTGGCAAGCTATTCCATCTAGTTTTTGGTTCTTTAATACTGACTATTTCACGAAGTACGAGTACCAGAAGAAGAGTCGGTCACTTTGGTGTGGCAATCTATTCCATCTAGATCTTGGTTCTTTTATACTGACTATTTCACGAAGTACGAGTACCAGAAGAAGGGTCGGTCATTTTGTTGTGGCAAGCTAATCCATCTAGTTTTTAAAGCATCAGCCATGCTGAATGCTTTATAGCGATCGTTGGATTTTTTCGTATTTAGCGCCGCTCTCATTTCACCTTGACAGCCAATCAAATCCTTCGTTTCGACTGAAATTACGGGAATTTCCATATACGGTATCCCAGGTATGTATAAACTCTAATCTGAGTGATTGGGTCTCCCGGAAAGTTACGAAAGCAATGTTTTCATCATGTACACATGTGCCGATCTGAAATGTATTCATACGCGTATTAGTCCGTAATTGTTTTTGCTGGATATATATTTTAATTCTTCACTTTTGTATGATAATTTTAAGATAAAAACCATAAAAATCCATTAAGTATACACCCCTCGGAAAACCCAACAAAAATGACGATCTTGTCAGTTCGCGCCGACGTTCTTCTTTTTGACCTACAGTGCTGTACATGTGGTTGTTTTACAGTCGCCGCCATATTGGATTTTTTTAATTTACGCAAAGTGACATCGATAAATAAACACAAAGTATGCTCATTAAACAGTTTTTAAGTTAAATAACTTTAAACATGGATCACATTTGATGATAAATTATATATATTTTTTAAAAATTGATTGTCAATAATATTTCGTGTTTGGGATATCCCGACCTGGTTCATTAATATTCATCATAACGTCACGAGGATTTTCCCGCTTTCAATTCATTCCTGTCAGTTTGCCGGTAGCGAAATTATGCATAACAAAAAAGCAGAAATCAAAGATTATTCCCAAAAATGTGATACGAAACTGAAAGAAGAAGTTTATTTACAAGTTATTGGCTATGTTGATAAATCGTTTGTGACTCGTGAAGTTGTGTAGGCTATATCGATACCGTAGTTCGTATGCAAATTAGCCATGTGTTTGGGGGCATGCTTGCATTTGACACCCGATGCCCCTGCTCAAATGTATTCACATAGCGTAGTGACTGACCTTTTTAGTCCAGTACACCCTTGCCCCTTTTAAAATGATCATGACACCCTGTCCTTTTCAGTTATCAGTTTAATATAAAAACGACATGCTTTAATTCGAATCTCTGCTACATACTTCCGATCTTCCGCACACACTCCACTTCTCACCATATGTCTCCGAAGACAAACAATTTCATCATCAATGTTCATTTAAATACCTTTTCCAGTTGTTTATTTTGAATCAACAAAATAAATCGACAAGAAAGAACAACTTGAAATCAAAATGTAAACAAAACTGAAAAAAAAACGATGTTTTAAAATTTTCAGATAAAATTTATTTACCTTGTTACAAGTCCTTATTAGATCGTTTTTACAGTGGATATCCGATTAAAGTTGTTGTCAATAGTTTAATCCATGGTTTTTACAACCTTTAATTTCTTTTCATGAAGCCATATTACTTTATTTCACATAATATGCAGGAAAACAAACAAAACAGTAATTGTGCTTTTTTAAGTTCTTCCGATTTCTAGAGCACCGTTGGTGAAGTAGAACAGAAACTAAAGGCGGGGAAAATATGGTACCAATCTTGTGAACTCAACTCCTCTTACATTTTCAACCAAAAACCTTGAAACTTCACAGAATGTTTCTATATATATTGAGGATGTGCACCTGACTTTATTGAAATATTTCAAGATTTTTTCCCCATTTTTCAAGACTTTGAAACTTAGTCACTTTTTAGCAAGTATTTGAATGGGGGTACCTACTTTGTGAACTCAACTCCTCTTACAGATTTCAACCAAAAGCCTTGAAACTTCACAGAATGTTAATATATATATTGAGGATGTGACCTGACTTTATTGAAATATTTCAAGATTTTTTCCCCATTTTTCCAGACTTTAAAACTTAGTCACTTTTTAGCAAGTATTTGAATGGGGGTACCTACTTTGTGAACCCAACTCCTCTTACAGTTTTCAACCAAAAGCCTTGAAACTTCACAGAATGTTTATATATATATTGAAGATGTGCACCTGACTTTATGGAAATATTTCAAGATTTTTTCTCCATTTTTCCATACTTTGAAACTTAGTCACTTTTTAGCAAGTATTAGAATGGGGGTACCTACTTTGTGAACTCAACTCCTCTTACAGTTTCTCTTAAATTCAAAGTAATTTTATTGTAACATTTTAGTTGTCTAAATAATAATCAATTAATTTTCAATTAATCGTATTCAGAAATATTTCCCCCTTTTGTACACAATTCTTGTCAACAAACTTTTTTTTGAAAGAGACAATTGCCTGGACAACTTCTGTAATTGGGAGGTACATATTATTAGCTTATTGTGTCAGGATGGTTTATGCCAATTCAGGCTTTTGAAGCTCACTTGGACAATTTATATATATTCAACAATAATTTTAAATACATTTCAATTATTTCTAAAACAAAGGTTTTATTTTTATTTTTATTTTTTTTTCAAATTAATTGTGAATTCAATGAATAAAATTAATGACTTCAACAATGGTTAATCTGTCAATTGCAAGTCAAGGGAAATAGCTGGTCATGGTGAAAGTTTTTTTGTGATGATGACACTATATGTCGATGATGATGTGGCATGATGATCTGATGAAGATGATGACAATAATAATGATGATGACGACATTCAGTTCTGCTGCTGCCGATGATGATGATGATGATGTCACCATGATGATGATGATATGACATGAGGAGATATAATGATGATGATGATGATGATGTAACATGAGGAGATATGATGATGATGTCACCATGATGATGATGTGACATAAGGAGATATGATAATGATGTTGATGATGGTGATGACGTGAGTTCTGTTGATGCCGATGATGATAATGATTATCGTGATGAAGAAGATGATAGTGATGGTGGTGATGAAAATAAGCTCTGTTGCTATGAATGATGATGGTGATGATGACGATGTGTCTTGACGAACTATGATGATGATTATGATGGTGACATGAGTTCTGTTGCTACCGATGATGATGATGGTGGCAATGATGACATTCAGTACTGCTGAGCACTGCCGACAGTATGATGATGATGATGATGATGATGATGATGGTGATGGTGGTGATGACATTCAGTTCTGCTGCTGTCGATGATGATAATAATTCACGATGATGATGATGATGACAAAGCCAATGTCTTCATGCTGATGATGTGACATGATGATGATGATGACATTCAGTACTGCTGCTGCTGATAATGATGATGATGTTACCATGATGATTATGTGACACGAAGAGCTATGATGATGATGTGACCACATTAATGATGTAACATGGGGATTTCTAAAAATGATTAATATAATGGTGGTGGTGATTGTCATGGCATGGGTTCTACTGCTGCTGCTAATGACGACGGTGATGATGATGATGATGATGATGATGATATCTTCATGTTGATGATCAAAATGTGATATGAGGAGTGATAATGATGATGATGGTGGTGATTACAGATCCAGTTTGGGTTTTCTTCCAGTCAACTGCGTTTTAGTGGAGTTATGCCCCTTTCACTTTGTGAATTTTATTAAAATGATGGTTTCTTTGGACTTTTTTCCGTTACGCTTGAGATATTTCACTCAGATTTGGGGTCGGGTCTTTAGTAGCCTCTCTTGGTTTTTGAAAAATTTGAAAATTTATATTTATGCAAATTACTTAGTTTACTCAATTGATAAACATTGCGTGGCATGTCCATTTTGACCATTGTAACATATTTATATGTTAAAACCTAACAACTTGCATAAAAAGCAGACTTGTTGTTAGAAGCTTACCGATCACAGTATCTATTATTTGCATGATTTCCATTTGTTACTGATTCATTAGACAAATCTCAGTTTCAAGTGCACATTTTTTTTTATCAAATTGCTCAGTTTAGCTGATGCTTCAGTACCTTCAGTACTTTGATTGGTTGTTAAATACTGACTATATTACGAAGTACGAGTACTAGAAGAGTCGTACTAAAGTGACTGGAGTTAGCATTTCCTGTGTAGAAAGTAAATAGAAAGGAATACCTGATCAAGTGAAAAAAAATCAATTAGGGTTTTTGCCTAGGGGTCATTAGAACGCGTTCAAAAAATGTCCCATCACCCGCTAAATGTTTGTTTAGCCTTTCCTCTTTGATATGTAAAGCCTCTAGTCAAAGTCTGAATTACTTGATAATAATGTACAGTATTATAGTGTTGTCCGCCCAAAAGTCAAGGGATTGACTAATAAAAGATAAGCCATTGTGGGTATTTATTGTAACATATTTCTTAAGAGACTTCGTATAGTTGCCTTGCCCATGCCTAGTTTTGTTTTCATATTAATAAATAGAAATGTAAATATAAATAAAGTGTGTCGTCTAAACATAACTAAAGTAACAAAGGAACTATTGATTCGAACCAAAAGAGGGGATAATACTGCTTAACCTCTATCCTTCTATCCGTCCGAAGAAAATTAAAAAACAAAACAAAAACAAAACACATTTGAAAGTTTCATCAGTGTCTCGACGAAGAGGTGGGGGCATTTTACTTGTACTGTCCAATTGTAATAACATATTGTAACATTGTTTTGGGTATCCAGTGTATTGAACACAGAGCTCCAGATAGAATTTAACATGAAGGGTCATTACCCCCTATTTTTTTACGAACAGGGAAGTACTACTTCCTGGAAGTATTGTCACAGGACTTAAAAGTGATTCGCCGAACAACTACTGCAGTAAGCTTTTGTCCGTGCGTCAAAAAATAGTTCGCTAGATCAGTAGAGGCTTTAGCATGCAGATGTAACGTAAAACGGATTCATTGATTTTAAAGAGATTTCAAACTGTTTGAGTGGTAAAAAAGATCGTGATCCTCGTGCATCGCTATAGATTTATAAATTTCGACACAAGCATTCGCCATTTAGCGCATTACTCTATTATAATGAGGTCTCATGAATATTCATTGAGAACGGCGTACAAGATGTTTGTAAACATTGACATGTGTTAGGGATATCCCGACTATTATTTTGGGATTCTGTCGATTTCATTGGGTTAGATGTATCACGTGACGCAGGGAGCAGCGAAAAACCCGCGCTTTTGTTTACGTCATAGGGATTCTCCCGATTTCATTGGATGGATTACATCACGTGACGCGGGGAGCAGCGAGAATTTTAGTGTCAGGCAGTTCATCGTTGTGGAAACTAAGTTGCAATTAGTACATCGTCGAGAACATTTGAAATTAAAATGGTAAGTATGCTTCGAAGATAAGTTCTTGAAAATACTGGAAAACGTTTAAAGTCACTGAAATTTTATGTAGAATAGCTATATTTTTACTCCCGAACCGAAGTCGTTACCTGTGACCTAACACAAATACATGTACGACCTTTCCCCCTCCTCCTGTTAAAAAATAAATATAAAATATGCACCATGTATCATAACCCCTTAAATAATGTTTTACGATCTACTTCATTGATATATTGGGCCTTGTCAGTCAGCGATTGGAGATTTGTATGGGTGTAATGTAGCCGTTTGAAGTTAGCTGATTTTTCTTTCTTAGGCATCGATTCCATACAGCGTTTTCAGAAGTAGTTGCGATTTTTTTTAAGGTCTAGATTTATGATTAGATAACGATTTTTTTGGTAGAAGATAATCTCTTTTTAATCCCCGTGCGTTTACACTGGTGCTTGAGTGTAAGAACTTTTAAAACTTGGAGATTGTATGTGAAACTTGGATTTAAGGCTTTAGTCTTGGAGAAGTACTTGGAGAGACTGGTTTAAACTTAGAGTTTGAAAGCATGCAACAGGGAAAAAACTTGGAGTTTGAAGATTAACTTTGATACTTGGAGTTTTAGAATTTATGAAAAATTAAGTTTTTCCGTCTTGGAGAAGGACTTGAAGTGAGACTTCAAAATTGTAAGAGTGGCTGTTAAAAATAACAAAAAATTTATCTTTGTGACAAACTTGGAGTTGGACAATTTCAAAGATAACTGGGAACCAAATTGTATTGCCTTGACTGACAGAATATTTTGAGATCATAAACTAAAGCTGGTGCTTTGTTTTGTTGTTTTTGTTTTTTTTGTTTTTGTTTTTTTTTTGCGTATACCACTTAATACCATTTACAATTTTGTAAAAAATAAACATTGAAGAAAAATATATTTGTAAATTCCTCCAGTGCCTTTCAATGCTTGCCTTCTTTCCTAATGTCATATGTGAACGCATGCCATATTCAATATAATGGCAAGTTGTGCATCAATGTAATGTATCATTATTTATATTGTGAAAGTGACCTGTTGAAACCATGAGCTTCATAGTGGTAGCACAGGGAGGCATTCACTAAGGCTCTGCAATTTTTTCTGCCAATTCACGTGGCTGACAGTGTACAGCTAATGCTGCCATAGCACTTGCATATTCAGTTTTGAAGAAAATTGAATTATAGACAGGGTCTGACTTGAATTTAATTCTTTTTAGTGGAGACGATCTGTACAAGGAACTCAAAGTTGAATTAACACATCCCTATTTAATAATAACTGATTTGCCACGTTATTTCATTTTTAGGGATTTATCATTTTCTTTAGAAATTTAAAAATGTGTACCCTAGATTCCTAAATTTGGATTTCAAAGACAATCATCCATTGGGTTTGTCCCTGGAAACTGCCCTTAATTGTTCTCTTGCTTCCACAGATACATGTATTTTTATATCTTGTGAATATTCAGTGGGAGTTGTACGACAAAATGACAACTTCTACATATTTGATTCCCATGCAACGGATATTCAAGGTAATACAAGTTCAAATTGGAAATGCTCTATTCTTATGCTGACTTCTTCGGACGAGGCATGTTCCTTTTTCAGACAGTCATTTCTTAGAGGCAAATGTGAAAAGGTTCAATTTGAAATAACCTCACTGAAATTGAAAGTCATCCAATCAAAGTCAGTGACAGATATGACTAGGAAAATAAAATAATAGTGAGGAAAATTAAAACAGCCCAAATATTGTACTCCAACCTACCTTGTACTGCTGATCCTGAAATAAAATTGATTGATTTGCCTTTTTTAAATGATGAGCAGATTGCAGATAAACATATGGTAAAAAGTAATCCTAGAAAAAGGCAACTGAGCAAAACAAATAATGCAATTACAAATAGTTGAAAAAGGCAATCACAGGCCAATTGTTTGCCAAATGAGCCCCCTGGCCTTACGGGTATAGAGGTGTTGAATGTTTCCCCCCAAAGCAAGTATTTTCTCAAACACAACCTGATAAGGTTGTAGATGTCAGCAAAAATGTTCTCTTAAAACAAGAAGGAAACCGGACATATTCTTTAAACATGAAAAATGCAAATCCTGGTAATTGTAAGATACATTTTTGCTTACATTCAAAACCAGACAATAAACATAAACAGCCCTCCAAATCCATAAATGGGAATACCGGAAAATCGGTTGGGTCAATAGATCCATGTGCAGTGGGGAAAAATGTGAATGTAATAAAAAGAAAGTCTTGCTCACATACTAAAAACCGTTTGAAGCAAAAAATTTCAAAGTCAGTTATTGAAAATTTTAAAGAGATTGTACAGAGTGGTCCAGAATATGTTTGCTCATGTTGCAGTCAAACTTGGTTCAGGCATACAGTGTATCAAGTTGAGGTGCTTAGAGATGTTGGCTCTAGGCGTCTTCTCAATCAGTGTTTGAATGGAATTAAAAGTGTGAATAATAGAGAATGGGTTTGCAAAACATGTCTGAATTATATCAGAAATGGTAAAATTCCACAATGTTCATTACTGAATGGGTTAAGATTCCCTCCTAAAGTGCCTGAACTAGAGCTCACACAGTTAGAAGAAAGATTGGTAGCACCTAAAATTCCCTTAATGCAAATAAGGGAGAAGCCAAGAGGTGGCCAGTTAAGTGTGAAAGGGAATGTTGTAAATGTTCCTTCTAATGTTGGTCAAACCATAAAGATGTTGCCGAGAACTTTGTCAAATGATGAAACAATCTTGCTGAAGTTTAAACGCCAACTCATTTCAAGTTATTGCATTGCTTTTGAACCTGTGAGACCAAACAAAGTGGTAGAAGCAGCAAAATGGCTCGTCAAAAACAGTAAACTTTTCCAGGATGAGGGCATTGTTTTGGATGACAAGTGGGTATGGGAAGGTTATGATGAAATTGGCAAGAATTCTTGCAATATAGACTCTAATAGTGACCAGCTAGAAACATCAAACAATGTTGCAGACAGTTTTTGTTCTGTTGAAGGTAATCCTGATGTTGCACAAAACGACAACGTTGACACATCAGATAATTTTTCTGAAGTTGACAATTTTGAAAACAGACCATCAGGTAACTTGGACACAGTTATGCATCCCCTTGATTTTCGAAAATATTCCAATATATTGTCGGTGGCTCCTGGTGAGGGTAATACACCATTAAGTATGTTTGAGGATAAAGAGTCTGAATACCTTGCATTTCCGTCAATTTATTGTGGTCAAGCAAGGGGCACACATGATTTAAAAGAGCCTGTCAATTACAGTACTATTTGTAAATGGGAATTGAGACATGTTGATAGAGGGGTCGGTAGATGTATTCCAAACATATTTTGGATGAAAGATGAAACGATTGCAAATAAAACATTTGAGAGACCGGGTGTCCCTGGCAATCAGAAAATGTAAAACCAAAGGGAAAAAATTAAAGTTAGGGAATTATTATCACCCGGTGGATTTGAAAACATCGTAAAATATAATGAGGGTTATCATATTCTTAGACGTTTGCGGGGTTCACCACCTTACTGGGAACAGGCAAAGCATGAAATTTTTGCAATGATTCGTCAGCTAGGTATGCCTACAGTACCGACCAGTCACAACATAACATCCAAGTTAACTTATAAAGCAGAGATTATGACTGCTATAAGTTAACTTAGGAGCAGAGATATGACTGGTTAAAACTGTCCTGGCGACAGCTTCAGAAAGCAGAGATTGTCCTGGAAAATGTCCTGATGACAATGTCCAGGACAGTTCTCGTTCTTGTTCTTATTCCATGACCAGGACTGCGCATGCTCATTTGAAACTAAATTCTGTTCTAAATATTGTCCTAGAATTGGTTCTGCTGACCATTTTTGTCACGAGGACCGCGCATGCTTAGTACAGTTCTATAAACTGTTCTAAATTCTGTTCTTGACTTAACTTCACGACTGCTTTTGTCGCCAGGACCGCGCATGCTCTGTTGATTTGCTCTAAAAACTGTTCTAAATCCTGTCCTGGACTTCGTCCTACGACTGCTTTTGTCGCTAGGACCGCGCATGCTCTCTTACAAAACATGTGATTATTTCACACCTGTGCGATTTATTGATATAGACCAAATGTGTTTGTAAATAGCAACAGAAAATGCCCCCCTTGAAAGCGAACAGATTATCGTTATACATTAGGGAATGAATCGTAATGCTGAGAAGAAGTGGGAAAACTGTTGTGGACACTAGACAGGAACTTATAAATTCAGAAGAAATTCAAATTACAAGACAAGCCATTAGTTCATTTCTGGAGAGATACAGCCGACAGACTGGTTCGTTGTCAGATGTTCCGAAAGAAAAAAAACAGACCCAGCCGTTTAAATGATGAACATATGAATTTTATTGATATGTCTATTACTATTCTAAATCATAAAGTCAGCGGGACTGGGACTCGTGACCCTTAGGTTCCCAGACTATACATTCTTATCTGACTCTTCATCCTTATCCATTAGGCCACGGAGGAGATGATTCAACGTTTTATAATTTATATATAAGTTAGCTATAAGGATATGTGATCACGTGACCAGCTCTAAAACTTTCATATTTTAGATAATAATTTAAAAATATATGTATATATGTCATTTTACTGCATTTGTTAAATATCTTATTTAAAATAATAATAATAATAATAATAATAATAATAATTATTATTATTATTATTATCTGTTACAAATAGAAAGGAGACACTATCTTAAATCCATTTCATTTTTTTAAATTTATTTATCTATTCATTAATTTATTAATCACTTAAGTTTTTCAATATGAAAATGTAATATTCTGGGATTTTTAATCTTAAATTAATAAGTCATTAATTAAAGGACGGTATCTGAGAGCTTTATTTGACTTTATTTGTTGAATGTGCGTGTTCTGTGAATGACTAATTGTAAAATGTAACTTACGTTAAAGAAAACTAAAAAATAATATTACACAAGTGATGGTAATGACAGAGAGAGAAATTACTGTTTACAATGAGAATCTGCATACCTTATCAACATATAAGGTAATTGGTTGATAACAGAAGCAAATTCCAACCAATTGAACCAGACGGTAGTATATTCTACGTGGAAAATGTACCTGCATGGTGTTAACCTCATTAACAGATTAATTACCTATAACCAGTACTCACACCAGTTTTTTTTTTAAATTCATACTTCTATAATTTCATGTGATTGAGATTAATAATTATGTAAATAAATAAATAAATAAATAAATAAATTCATTCATTCATTCATTCTAAACTTTGACGTTGAACCAGCGACATTTAACGATGATTGACTCTCTTGTTTCAAAATATTTTTAAATTTCTATTATTGTTTTTTTTATTAAAAACGAAATAAAATTCAAATGATTATTTATTTGGCGTCAGATGAGCAATATGTCCTACACAAAAAAATGAATACAGGGAAAATAGTATAAAAAGTGCCGCATCAAATTTGAAATGAAAGACAAGAATTAAAAAAAACAGAAGAAATAAACTTGTTTTTGAAAAGAATTTAGCTAGAAAAACCTTAGTCTGAAACACCAAATTAGAGAGGTCATCTTTTTGGATTTCTTATTTAATTGTTTTTTTTTCTGCATGTATAATGGATAATTTATGTGATGAGAGAGAGAGAGAGAGAGAGAGAGAGAGAGAGATTAGCTTAAATTTCTTAAATAAATGGTAGTATATGCTCTTCTGCTTCCGAAAATACCTTTTGTCGAAAATTGTTTGTGGATTAACACAGAAATTTCATATGGCTACAATGAAAATACATTCTTGCACTTGGTCTCAACTTCACCCATTACTTGTTAGAGAAAACTTTGTAGCAAATCGCATCAAAAGATGGTTCAGCTCAACACGGTTTGAAGTTTTTTATTACAAACTGCCTTCAAAAAACACCTGTGACAACCCAATTTGAAAAAAATTCTTTTTAACCATAAAACATCTTTGATTTCATCCATTATTCGAGCAGTCGGGAGACCGATAATAACCGATAGGAATAAACGTGCACCAGGCAGTTTGATAGACAGTACACTAAAAACAGCAGAACACACACACACACACACACACACACACGCGCGCGCGCGATTTTATAAAAAAAAAATAAAACGAATGGACTTGGACATTTTGTTTTAGTTGTCGGCTTGTCAACTTGTCGATTTGTTGACCTTTTGAATTGCCATCTTGTTGACCTGTCTACTTGCCTATTTGTCAATCTGGAGATAGAGAGAGCGTGTGTGGTGTGTGTGTGTGTGTGTGTGTGTGTGTGTGTGTGTGGTGTGTGCATTTAACTAAGAATGTCTACGATAAATATTTTTGCGATATGCTAAAATTTAAATAGACCAGGCAGGTATAATGATATACAGACAACCTGATATTTCAACGCCAACAAAAAATGCATTTTGTGTGATTTATTTCTTCGCGGTTTAAGACAATTGTTATTATCATTTCGATCCCGGGACGGTTCTGACTAAGAAATGAGTAATGACTGTACTTTTTTCAAAGCCGACATTTAGAAATGAAAGACACGGGTCTTAAGGACGAGACCTCAAAAACTAAGTTCCCGTGTCAAGGCAATTCTGCGTCTTTCCCATGAAGCTGGTGACTTAACGATGTAATTACCATATTCTTGACTGGGACTTTTTACCTATTTAATCAATCGATCATACAGAGATAGCAGTAAAGTCGTCATATACCAATTTAATATTTTCATAATTAAAAAAAGTTTACGACACTGTAAACCCAACCCTCTCTCTCTCTCTCTCTCTCTCTCTCTCTCTCTCTCAGACCTGGCGATATTCTAAGATGTGACTTGATAATTTGATAATAAAGTTTATGACACTGTAACCCCCTCTCTCGTAGACCTGACGATATTCTAAGCCTTCAAAATAACTTATTTGTTCGGCAAACACCATTTAATACATTTCTGGAGATTAAAAGTCCCATGCCTTCAGTTATTCGTGAGTTCTAGAATGGTCGAAAATATAAAACCAGAGCGAACTGACACTAGAGCCTGTCCCATCCAGTTTGATGCAAACCTTAGCAGAGACGCTATGATCGACAGAAAATTTACGAGGTCAAGATTTTGTCAGTTATGTTGACACGGCCAGTTCTAGGATAGTTTAATCAAGTAAACAACTTTTTTCGGCAAGCAAACATTTTCACACTAGGATTAGTCTGATTGGTAGCTGATTGGAATTCAAATCTAAGCGTTGAAAGGTCTGTCAACGCACGCTTTAGACCAATCGGTATCTGATTTGTTCGGCAAACACCATCATAAAAACCATTTTTATGCCATCTTTATGCAAAGCTTAAAGATGTGATTTCATCCTGTGAATAGTCTTGGGTACCTGAAAAGACCAATCTATTCGACTGCGTGACGTTAATTTATATCAGGACGTCACCAGCAATAAGTAGCAATAGTAGCAGAAATGTTGACCTTTGCCGTGCGCCCAGGACAATGTGCAGCGAGGGTTCTTTAGCGTATCACGCCTATACCGTGGCACGGGGCATCGGGTTTTAAGTTCTCATCCGAAGGCCCATTGACTTTCATTTCTAATTGCCGAGTGCTTGTTGAAAAAAAAATCAATACGATTTCAAATATTTTGCCAAACCCGGCCGGGGCTCGACCTTACAGGGTGAGCAATCTGCCAACTGAGCTACCGTAGTGGTTGCCCCATACCGAGTTACAGTACATATGAACCAGTTAATCCTGAATCATACACCCTCTTGGTACCACTCACCTGGGCAAGTGACTGACTTACCACCTGTTTCCACCGGCAACCACAGTGTTTCGGCTGATGGCTGGTGAAAAATCAATTCAACGGCGATGAATATTGCATAATGTATGAAAAATATTTATTTCAAAAAATGGAATTATCATAATATCACACGTTTCATCATGCATCCATTTCTCTTGAATCATGTCTTCCAAGCACAAAACCTCGGCCATACTAAAAGTATTTTGTTAAGTGCAAAAAGGTCGAATTGATCTGTCAACCCTTCGGTAATAATAGATAGAACCTCTGATATATTGCGGGGGATGACCATTGAAATGGCCTCGCCTGCATATAGGGAAATTTAGATAATTATCAAAGGGTGCTCATATAGTTACTTCTTTATACTAGCCTTTGAAGTATGCTCGATGCTATGCACAATGGTCGTCCACCCCAATACACCAAAAGCCCCATCTATTACCGTAGGGGTGACAGACCAATTTGACCTTTTTGCACTCAAGATACTTTTGTATCAGTCACAGACACACGTATACGGGTCTTGAGTATCTTGTCCAGTTTTATTATTTCGTTCGGTTTGAGGAATGGGCGTTACTTTATCAAAGATTTAAAAAAAAAATAAAAATTGAGACATTTGAATATCCCGAATACATAGGCTATTAACGAAATTGCCAGGAAATGTGCATCTAAAATAGAAGACAACAGTTTTTAGCTGACAAACTTGTAATTGGCAACAACCAATGCAACCAAGAACACGAAACAAAAGAGAGAACAAGTAAACAAGACACAACAATAATAAATAATGGGGCCACTGATTATAAAACTCCCCGACTTTGGGCGGACACAGGACTGTTTGACATAATGGTTCCCCTGGTGTGGTTACGGTACTGCTGGAAGGCCCAAAAACCATCACTTATTTCACAACCAGTGGCCCATAAATACGAACACACAATCTATCAACATTCGGGGCTTATTCAAATATCTCAATGTTCTACTCTTTTTGATGAAGCGACTTCTGGTATATACAAATTGTATTACAACAATATTTGAGCCAGTGTTGGACCTAATAATGGCTTTTTTTAGATTGACATAACTTACACCATCCCTATATGGATGAACCCAATGTTCAACAAAGTTAAACATTTGCAATTTATGGAAATTGATAAGATATTCGGGTAACCTAGAACAGCCAATTTAATATCCAGTGATGTATTCCAGGCCCGAAAGAGATGGCTGGGGGGGGGGGGCAAGGGGGCCGCCCCCACCTTTTTGACCGATTTTTTATAAAGTCTGTATGATAGTCCTGAGAACATAATGTTGGGTAATAAAGATGTCCATGAGCGCGGTGCCTTCGGCGCCAATGAGTACGATACAATAGGTTTGTCTAAACCAATCTAAAAAAGTAAAGCACGCAATAATTAAGCCTAATTTTTAATCTTTCACACATCACTCACTATGTCACACTGTGCAAAATATTGTCAAAATAACGAATTTCAATGGTGCAAATTAACAAACACTTGCCAATTCTAAAATAGTTTGTAACTTATTGAATGTACATGTAGCTGAATTACTAAATGATATATTTTTATTCTCAGAATTCAGGAAATTGCGTATTCTGACTTCAATTCATGCCCCGGACCCCTAGCGTGTGTGCGCTCCAGCACACAAAATAATTTCAAAATCTGGTGCAATTTGAAAATACACATGCCGATAAATTCTAAAAATAGTTTTGGTTTTATTAAGCGTGTCTTTCTTGAGTGAATATGTTATCAACAATTTTTGAAGTACTGAATGACATTGTTTTAATTCTCGGGATTCAGGAAATTGCATATTTTGACTTCAATTTATAAAATTGTCCAGGGGGAGCGTGCCCCGGACCCTTCCTAGCGTGTGTGTGCATGCGGCGCACATTCAATTCACCCTTTGATTTGCCTCCCCCCTTTCAAATGGGCTGCTACAGGCCTGAATCCGAATCTCCTGAGCTATGGCCAGTAGTATCAGTCTCAGCAAATCAAACTTATCGCAATTGCTTTACAATTATAAATGATTGAAACGGAATCGTTATCTAATATTTCAACATAACTTCATGTATCCATACGACAGGGGTGTGTGATGAAAAGTACTCGAAGTCGTACTAATCCCGACCGAGACGTTTTGAAACATGTACATAGCAAAAACAACACATAATCGATGGACATCTGGGATTATTCTAGACGAATTTCTCTCAACTGTTTAATGTACCCGTACACGGTTTGATAAAAACGTTATCTTAGCAACTTCATTCAAGTAAACAAGTAGACTGGAAACTCCTCTCAAAAGGAGAAAAAATAAAATAATAATAATAATAAACACGACAATTAAAGTGTCTTTAATCAATAACGTGTATTTTAGATGGATTAAGTATCGATAAGAAATCTCTAAATAAACAAAACCGTATTTCATGTCGATAATAAAAAATGTAAAAAATGAATAATGAGCTTCGATTCAGAACTAATTTGAACTTTTTAATGCCCAGACACCTGTTCAGTGATTGTAAGATTAAAATCATTTTTCGTTATAATCTGTGTAAACCCTCTCTCTCTCTCTCTCTCTCTCTCTCTCTCTCTCTCTCTCATACACAGAAGTCCATTGCAGTATCATGTCTCTCTGCAAAATTAATAAAAATTTATTTCTTGGTCGATTTTCTCCAAACGAACGCCATACTATTTGGAATTCACACATTAGAAATAATTTTGTCATTGATATATTTAAACGAAAATTAATAATAAATTTAGTTCACCTCACTCATCTTGTTTATTCTAAATTTCCTAACTAATAAACCGTGACCGTGACCGTGACCATTTCACGGATCAGGACTGACACTTTCAATAATCCAATTATCGCAATTAACTTCTAACCTGATATGTTTTTTTTCAACGATTGTTATCGTGGTTATAAAGATTTTCTAGTGATATCTGAATAACATAAACACACGTCCTTGGCATATTAGTAGTTTATACATTTGTATTGATAATAAATACATAAATAAATAAATAAATAAATAAATAAATTACAAAACATTAACATGTTGTCATAACATAAATATGTGATAATACAGGATCACGCAGTACGATAAACTATTTCTGTCGTGTCGAACGTTAACCACGCATGCGCTAAAGCAGAGATTTTTCCAGGACAGAATTTAGAAAAGTAGCAGAGATTTTCCTAGGACAGGACAGGATTTAGAAAAAAGCAGAGATTTTCCTAGGACAGGACAGGATTTAGAAAAAAACAGAGATTTAGATAGAACAGAATTCAGAAAAATAGCAGAGATTTTCCCACGACAAAACTTAGAAAATTCTTGTCCCGAAAAGCAGAGATTTTTCTAGAACATAAATTTGACTGCTTTTGGCCAAAAGCAGAGATTTGAACGTGACATCTCTGGTCATAAGAACAGAGAATATGACTGGTCAGGCAGAGATTAGAAAACTGATTTCGTCCTAGAAAGCAGTCGTAGAACATGTTTAAGTTAACTTATAGCTGTTCAAATCTCTGGTCAATTGTCCTGGAACAGAGATCCTGACCAGAGATTCTGACTGCTTCAAGTTAACTTAATGTTATGTTGTGACTGGTCGGTACTGTACTTGGTTTATGTCCTTGTCAGCTGCAGAAACTCGCTGGCCTCCTCTCCTGAGAATTCTTGGAAGGTTGCTTGAGGGTAGAGATTACACTGATGAAGAGATAAAAGAAATAACATGGCAGAAAAAATGCCAATTGATACGTGATGATCCAACATCTTGTTCACGTTACTTTGATTTTAGATCATCTTCATTCTTTAATCATGTGCTTAAACATTCTGAGAACCCCATTGGAAGCATTAAAGATCATTTCATGCGAGTGGAATTTCAACAGAGGGTTTCACCCCATTTACATGTCCTCTTGTGGGTTGATAAAGCCCCAAAATATGGGGTTTCGTCCGAAGACGAAATTGTGCAATTCATTGATCAGTATGTAACATGCAAGAAAGATGACTCTATTCCTGACCTTATTAATTATCAAACTCACCGTCATGCCAGGACATGCAGGAAAAAGGGGAAGCCTGTATGTCGATTCAATTTTCCCATGCCACCTTTGCCCAAAACCATGATTCTGTCCCCTCATTTAGATGTTGAAACGTCCCAACATGAGAAAAATTATCAAAAAATTGTTGATACATTAAATAAAATGAAATCTGGTGTAAATATTGGCTTCTCAGAATTTTTGTCTAGTCTTGAAATGAATGTTGAAGAATATGTGCTAGCAATTAGGTCAAACCTTAAAGCCCCTCGGGTTTTCTTGAAAAGAGATCCATGTGAAATAAGAATTAATAGTTACAATAGTGTGATGCTCAAAAGCTGGGAGGCAAATCTTGATATACAGTACATATTAGACCCATATGCATGTGCTGCATATATTGTTTCCTATGTATCAAAAGGCCAGAGAGGTATGTCTAACCTTCTCTACAATGCATGCAAAGAAGCAAAAGCAAACGAAAGTGACATAAGAAACCAGGTAAGAAAAATTGGTAACACATTCCTGACAAATGTAGAAGTCGGTGCACAAGAGGCGGCTTATTTGGTGTTGCAGATGCCATTGAAACGGTCACCAAGAGATTTTGTTTTTGTTAACACAAATCCACCTGATGACAGAATAGTTCTGTTGAAACCATTGTCTGACTTGAAGAACATGCCAGAAAATTCCACTGAAGTAGAAAGTGATAATTCACTTAAAAGGTATGCAAGGCGCCCATATTCACTGCAAAATTGCTGTCTTGCAGACTTTATATCTTGGTATGCCTTTCAGTCTACACCAAAGAAATTGTCAAATACCACATGTAACGGTGAGTTGCTTGAGGAAGCTTATGAAGAAAATTTAGAAGATGACCCAGTTTCTGCATCATATATTGCACTGGTTTAAGACAAGTGATAAACCAATATATAATTTCCTGTCAGGTGGTGTAGGTAAAAGTGTTCTTACGCGTGCTATTTATCAAACTGTGTTAAGATTTTTTTCTCAGCATCTTGCATCAAATTTAAATTCCATTCATATGCTTCTGTGTGCCCCCACTGGTAAAGCAGCATACAATATCAATGGGCAGACCATCCATTCAGCATTTTGCATACCAGTGGGTCAAGGTTTGTTGCATAAAGCATTAGACATGGCACAGTTAAGTTCATTGCGTTCAAAATTTGGATCTTTAAAAGTTGTTTTCATTGATGAAATATCTTTGGTAGGAAACAAGATGTTGAATTTGATAAATTTGCGCCTGCAAGACATAAAGGGTTGTCAATTGCCTTTTGGTGGTGTGAGCATAATAGCAATTGGTGACCTATTCCAGTTGAAGCCTGTCATGGATGGTTGGATATTTTCTCAGCTACAAACCGATTATGGTCCTATATCTGCTAACCTGTGGACAGATAATTTTCAAATGTATGAACTAACTGAAATAATGCGTCAAAAGGATGATCATGCTTTTGCTCAGCTACTCAATCGAATGAGACAAGGTATCCATACAGACATTGACCTGTGTTCCTTAAACAGACGGGTTTTCCCTCTGGAAAAAGTTCCCCCAACACTTCCACATTTGTTTACCACAAATAAGGAAGTCAACGAATTCAATGATATTGCATTTTATCGTGTTGATGCAAATAAGAAAACAGTAATACATGCAATTGATATTGTTTGTGGAGATGTGTCCAAGGAGCTTGAAATCAAAATTAAGGAAAAGGTCTCAAATTCTTCAGAGTCATTTGCTTTGCCATCTATAGTTAAAATTGGAGAGTCCCTCAATTGTGAACTTTGTATCAATATCAATGTGCAGGATGGTATGGCTAATGGAACACCTTGTCTTGTGAAAAAAACTTGATTTCAGAGTGGAGGGTTTATGAGAGTTGTAGCATTATATGGGTAGATTTCCATGACCACAATGTTGGACAGCAGCAAAGAAATGAATACAAGCACTTGTATTTCCAAGGTATACTTAAAAACTGGACGCCTATCCTTGAAGTTACTAGGAAATTTCCTGTTTCATACTACAAAAAATACTCTGTGAATAGAAGACAATTCCCATTAAAACTGGCAGCTGCAAAAACTGTACATACAGTCACAAGGCTCAACATTAGCTGGAGCTGTTGTTCATTTTGGGAGTAGGAAATTAGATCATATCCATTATGTTGGTTTGAGCAGAGTAAAAAACCAATCCTCCCTATTTATACTGGACTTAAATCAATCCAAAATATCTGTATCATTACAGGTTTCAGTAGAAATTGAACGGCTCCGCGCTTCTGTTATGGTTTCTCCATGTTTGCCATCTCTGGGTGATTGGCCAGAATCCTCTCTAAAAATTGTATACCATAACACTAGGTCTCTACATAATCATATCAAAGACGTTAAAAATGAATTCAGTTTATTAACTGCAGATGTTCTGGCTTTATCTGAAACAAAATTGCAAACCAGTGACTGTGATGAGACATACGAGTTTTGTTTGAGGCGGTTTGATTTCCCAACCAATCAGAACTATAGATCACCATATGGAATAGCTGTATACCACAAACCACATGTGAGAACTGTGTCTGCAAAAACTTTCCATTTTGATAAAGTTGAATTTGTAGTACAAGAAGTGGAATATGGAAGAGTTCTGTTGCAGGTTTGCTTCATATATTGTGCACCTTCTTGTTCTTCTTTAGAACAGTTGCAACATGTATTTTCCTCTATTTCTCCATTGCTACAGCTTGATTCACCTGTTGTGATTTTGGGTGACTTAAATTATGATTTAAATAAAAGTACCATAAAAGTGCCGATTGGTTAAAGGAAAAATTTGAACTTGTGCAATTGATGTGGAAGTCTACAAGTGATTACAATTCAATTATAGATCACATATACATAATTTTCAATCCAGACCTGTTTTTGATACACCATGGTATTTTAAAGTCATATTATGCAGACCACAAGCCAATTTTCTTAATATTGGATTGTATTGAAACTTGATTTTTACCCTATGCACAGATTACATAATAAACAAATTCATGGTCATATTCCTTTAGGCGCACAAACCTAGGGGGTGCATGCTTCTAATGTAAATACAAATCACTGTATTCTTAAGTCTAAGGAAATTTTCATCCACCACTAATATTTGGGGATTTCATAGTTATTCCCTTTCTCTCCTTCACTGGCAGATCATTAATTATATAAGATGGTGTCCAATTTTTACAACAAAGGTGGTCCTTGGTAAAAGAAAAAAAAAGAATAAACCACATTTCTGTTGCCTTGCTAAGCTAGCAGTATATATACAGGGTCTATACCTTTCACATTGTTGGCCAACTTGAGATTTCAAAATCAACTGATAACCGTTTCCTTGAAAATGTTTTTTTTGCATAGATGGAAACACCTATCAAAATTTCACCATTTATGGCTTTCCCTGATCCTCCCCATGAAATCCCTGGCTCAAAATAGACCCCCCACCCCAAAAAAAACTCCCTACAATTGTTAGCTGGCTTCTGTTGCGGAGTATTCAGTGCATGCATATAGATATATATTCCAGTGCACATACTTAGATGGACATGTAGATTAGGTCCATTTCTCCAGTTATTTTTCCTCCTAGATGTTGCAGACCAGGCTTTTCCAGGTAAGACAATCTATATCCCTCTGTTTTCCCTTGACATTTGTCAAGTGAAAACTTTGGTGGATATTTCCCAGTAAACCTTGCACCCCGTACCCCCTATTACTCCCTTCCCCTTCTGAAAAAGTAAAGTTATTCAAGTAAATTACTGTTGCACTTTACCTGAAGTAGACCTTCCCTATCATGAGCTTTCCATAACACAGGTTTCTCTGTATTTTTTAATTTTATGCTGTTTTTTATGTCGGTCAATGTAACCATCTACTGATTTTACTCATATTTGTGGGTTTTTTTTCCAGGATATGGCTTCAACTACTCTTAGTGTTATTTTGGACAAACCTGCTGGTCCTTATGATGTTCCCTTGAAAGCAAAAGTAATAATGGTGGACAACCCAGTCAAATACACCAACAGTAATGGAGAAACCAAAACAAGTAGGGATTTTATCATTTCTGACCCTACAAGGATTGCCAGGGTCAGGTCATATGATCCAACAAAAGACAACCTACTTAAACCGGGAAATTCCATCATCATGAAGAATTATATAACCAAAGCAAGTTGAACATTTAAATTTGTGGTTACTTCGACAACAAAAATCTACAAAACTGCCAATGTAGACACAATTGAAAATGCAGAAAGTCTGGCGAGAAATGCCCTAAATCCTCCACCTGCACCAGAAGTGCTGCTGAAAGATGTTAGAAAATCACCCATAAAATCGTTGGTCTCAGTGAAAGGCCAGATCGTCCAGGTAGGTAGAATTCAAAGAAAAAAACAACCAAAAAATCCAATAAACAACTGAAATATCTGCTTTTCCCATTGCAATGTGAAAGTTTCCTCACTTTTCCCAAATGCCTATACACTGATAGGTCTTGTAGTTCTCAGTTTCTTTGACATTTTATGACTTACTTGAACATGTACAATTCATACACAACTTGGGATAAATTATTACAAGCTTCATCCTAAGTGTGAAGCCTACAATTTCTTCGTATTGACAGATACAAAAATATCCTTTTCTTCATACGCATTGGTCATACTGTAAACATATTTTTTTTCACGGTATAATAATTTTCGCTTATTTTGCGTGGTTATGAATACAGAGCGAAAATTATATTATGTTCATTGTGTTGCAGTGCATAATGTTAAAAATGCAAAAAATTAACAATGCAGTAAATGTATGTATATAAATCTATACACCAAACGCAAATACGTCATTGCGTCATGCTTTGCACATCAGTTTAGCCTTATGAACAAGGAAGATTCAGTTCTTTGCACTTGAGGAGAAGACCTTCAGCCACTGCAATTAATACTGTATACCTTATCCATTTCTATACTGGCAATGTTATCCAAAGTGCCAAATATGCCTTTTAACAGGATATTGACTCAAGAAGCTGAGTGAGAACAGTAGGGTAAAAAACCCTAAAACGTAACATCAACATACCTTTCCTGGCTTTATAGTTACCACATGGTAAGCAACTCGCTAAATAAGAGTCAACCATCCGCTTCGATATAAAGAATAGGTTATGTTTTGCAAATTCTGCATTGTACATTTATTTTTGTTACTAATTTGACATTGATATATTTTAGGAAGAAATGGTACAGACGGTCATGGCCTTCAACAAGCCATCTGCAATGAAGGGCTTTCTCCTTCAAAGTGAAAATGTGAAATGCAGAGTCTCCTTGTGGAGGGACCTGTCCCAGACACCAGTGAAAACAGGGGACTACATTTCCAAAACAAACTTGGTGGTTGGACAAAGATGTATCTTTGAGCAGCACCAATACCTCAAAAGTGCCGGTAATTGCCTATGTATGGAATTGAACCTGTATCCTGTTTAAATATTGTTCCTGAAATTGTCAAGTACTGAGTATATATATAATGAAAAATAACACAGTTTCCCATCTACAGTCAGGGATTTGTCAAGTGCCTATTTAGGGCCTGAATGTGGCCCATTCCCAATGGAAGCAACATTGGTTTTCTCCCAAAATCGGCTGAGAACATACCCAATTAGAAAATTGTGTCGTTCTTAAATAAACATGAAAGTGAATTTTGTGGAAGCCCCCGATCAGCTGTTTTTATTCATAAATGGGTTCCTCGATACAACATTCAGGGTCATTAGGTAAATGTAAGAGTGATTTATCAACTGATACCAGTTTTTCAGTTAAACATCAGCAACAGCTATGTGTTGTATCAAATGTATGACTATTTATTGTCTTAAGTGTAGCAACAGACACTTAAGACATCATGATTCAATAACTCCATAATGACACATAATAGCCAAGTGTTGCACAAAACACCTCAAGACGGAAGATGCAAAATCAAGTAAAAAGGTTCTAGATTATTTTAAAACAACATCTGGAAAGCAAGATAAAAATACTGATTTTACATCTAAGGCTTCTGTGATTGTGAGTATACCGACTTCTGACATTGCGATTAAGTAAACTGGCAAAATATGATGATGACAAACTTGAACATCAAGTTAAATCAGACACTGATAAACACTTAAAGATATCGACATTTTCTCAAAAACAGCAAAACGTTGATAACTTTTTCCAATTTTCAGTATAGGGACTTTTCCCAAAAGGCCCTGATGAATTCCTAACAGTGCCACCTCTCAGACAGTTGCCTTTTCCAACAGGTTATGGTATTTACTTGTAAATGTTGCTCCTTTCTCAATTGCTCTATTTTTACCACTTTGTTTACATTTCTTGCAGAAAATAGAAATGCCCCTGGAAACAACAACAGCCATAGTAAGAGGGGTTGATGAAACCAGCAGCAAGACAGTCTACTAACCGAGCACAATGATGGTCAAATGAGGGAGTATTACCTCATGAAAGACATATACAGTGGCAGCGCTGATGGGCTTATAGATCAACGTATTATCTTGGAAACTAAAGGGAACACTGTATGCAAACTAACTATATGCACAGATAAGTCCAGTTCAGCTGGTGTAACAGAAACAGTGACTCCACATCAAACAATAATTCTGGCGACTGTGATAAAATCTCTTCGGAGCTGTAACAATCAAGTGGAAATAATAGTGCAATCAGATGTATTTACTGTAAACATACTTAATTTTGCAATGTACTAATTATCACTTATTACGCAGTCGCTTGCTTTGCGTAGAAATAATACCAAGCGAAATATTCTATTATACTTACTGTGTTTCAATACATGTTTTGAAAAAGGCCAAAATTCCATTTTGCGTCTATGTATAAATTCCCTTTATCACAAACATCAATAGCATGCAAAATAAATATGTTTACAGTATTGCATTTTATTATTTATTCAAATATTTCGTACATTTCTTACATTATTACTGTTATTTTTTAAAAAAATTCTTGCCTTTTGTGCTGTATCAGCAGTGTGACAGAAGTGTCCTTTTTCGACTGATAAGGTCGCACAGTGCAGTGATATTTTGTATTACATTTTTTATATTTAGTTTTGAAACAACCCCACCCCCTCAGGATAAAGCCCTCGGTCCGATATGGGCGGACTCTGTCATATATTGCATATGGTATGGATTTCACCATGTATTCTATATATATCACCCACTGAAGTGAGTGGTTTTTCTTTGAATTTTTTTTTCTTGCCTGCACCACTAATGTGCGGCGAACATTTTTGTTATGTTCCAACCACTGAAGTCAAACTGACTTATCATTTTATTTTAATGCTTGCATCACTGAGGTGCGACAGTGATTTCTGTAACATATTACCTACTGAGGTCGCAGGTTTTTTTAAAAATTTTATTGCCTGCACCACATTAACTGCAGAAGGCAAACTGTAGCTTAGCATTTTATTTTATTTTATTGCCTGTACCCCTGATGTGATTTTTATTGTTATATATTACCCGCTTAAGCAGGTGCTTTTTCTTTGTATTGTATTGCCTGCTCATCTTATGTGCGGCGTAAATTTGTGCTGTGTTTAAACCATTGGTCAAACTTTTATTTTGTTTATTGTATCACTGAGGTGTGGTGTAGATTTTTGTTATACATCACCTGCAGGATGTTTTTCTTTGTATTTTATTTCCTGCACCACTAATGTGCAGCGAACATTTTTGTTATGTTTTAACCACTGAAGTCAATCTGTGGCTTAACATTTTATTTTATTGCTTGTGTCACTGAGGTGTGACAGTGATTTTTGCTACAAATTACCTGCTGAAGCAAGTGGTTTGTCTTTGTATTTTATTGCCTGCACCACTGATGTGTGGCATAGATTTTTGTTTTGTTTCAGCCACTGAAGTCAAACTGTGGCTTAACATTTTATTTCATTTCTTGTGACACTGAAGTGCGACAGTGATTTTTGTTATGTATCACCTACTGAAATGGGCGATTTTTCTTTATATTTTTATTGCCTGCACCACTGTTGTGTGGCATAGATTTTTTTTGGTATTAACTGCAGAAGTCAAACTGTAGTGTTAGATGTTTTTATATTGCCTATACCACTAATGTGATTTATATTGTTATATATAACCCGCTAAAGTGGTTGGTTTTTCTTTGTAATTTATTGCCTGCCACACTAATGTGCGGTGTAAATTTGTTATGTTTCAACCACTGGTTGAACTGACTGAAACTTTTCTTTTATTTTTTGTGTCACTGAAGTGCGACAGTGATTTTTGTAACATATCAGCCACTTCAGCGGGTGGTTTTTCTTTGTATTTTATTGCCTGCAATTTTGTTTTGTTTCAGCCACTAAAGCCAAACTGGCTAAACATTTTATTTCATTTATTGTGACACTGAAGTGTAACAGTAATTTTTGTTATGTATCACCTACTGAAATGGGTGTTTTTTCTTTATATTTTTATTGCCTGCACCACTGATGCAGTTAGAAAAGAATCTATTGACCATGCAGAATTGGGAAATCGTTAACTTTGAGATGCAATTCCCATTATCAAACCACAAACCTTGTCCCTTTCTCTGATGAGCAACTGTGATTTCCCTATCCTGCAT
Source organism: Anadara kagoshimensis (assembly GCA_021292105.1). Classification (NCBI taxonomy): domain Eukaryota; kingdom Metazoa; phylum Mollusca; class Bivalvia; order Arcoida; family Arcidae; genus Anadara; species Anadara kagoshimensis. The sequence goes on along the minus strand of CM037859.1, from coordinate 40,416,730 downwards.
GGATTCTCATAATCTTTGTTTTCGCTTTACTGACTCCCTTATATATGTCAATGAATCACAAGAATTTTCAGATTAGCTTGTTTTGAGTACGAGTTTTTGTGCATTGTTACAACAATACCTACACCAAACAAATGCATCTTTCCATTATCAAGACTTCCTTCAAATCATGGCTAAGTATGAACTACCCGAAGTACAGTTTTAGCATTATATATTGCTTTGACTACAAGTATGTGTATTTCCACTGGAGAATTGTTACCCACTACCCTTGCATTTCATTGATTTCTACAGGCTTTTTATGTAAGATTTTTACAGGTACTTTTATGTAAAATAAATTGTTTGGAATCGGATTTAGTTTTCCTTGTTCTTTCCTCATTATTACATGTAGTTTCAAGACCTTTTCACTTACCCATAACTGCCACCTAATAACCTCTTCTCCCTGTGCATGGTGTTTCAAACCCAAGTCAAGATTTCCTAACATATATCAAGAGGATCATGCAAGAGGGGCAGCAAGGCCCAAATAGCACACAGGAAACTGTCAGCCTTCAGCAGGCAACATGTGACAGTTTCCTAGTCAATTTTTGGACAAACAACAAAGTCCTTACAGTAGACAGCAAATATTGCATAATATGAACTGCGAAAAAACAATTATTCCCACTATGTAACCCTTTGGAGATACGCTCATATTTTACAAGTCCTACAATGTAGCACACAATCCTTGTCATCTGAATGCCTCTATCTCTCCCTCTGCAAACTGACAATCTTTCCAGCAATATAATCTGACCCAAATGAGATCGAAACCCAAGACATGAAAGGCACTGTGTTTCATAATTGTTTGCTTCACACTACTTGCCAACAATATCTTGCCACCCCCACGACAACTTCTTAAAGGTAAAAACACGCTTGCTCCAAATCCAACCATGAAGCAAACAACTTCCGTCATTTACTTTCCTCCATCTCGCCCTCTGCAAGCTGCCACACTTTCCAGCACTAAAATATGTCCAAAGTAAAATCAAAAACCCAAGATATGAGGGCTATTCCACCATAAGTATATGCTTCAGACCACTTGAGCAACAACACACTGAAACCTGCACTACCCGATCATGTCACAGGTACCCATCCCCCGGCACTTTTCATCACCTCCTTATCCACATTCCAGCTCCCACACCAAAAACTTTCAATAGTCCTTGCTATTAAAACATAGCAGTATTCACGCTTAATTGCAGAACCCCTTCCATTCCATATCCATTCCCTGTTCGGTCAGCACCCTCAGTGCTTTGATTAAAGGTTTCCTTAAATTCTAAAGGGTATCGACCCTGATCTATAAAAAATGTAAAGAGTATTTTCAATTTTTAAAGCCATTTATTCAAATCAGTATAATTTTAAACAATACTACAGTAACATCATCTTCGTTGTGACAATGGCATTTCACAGGTACTTGGGGTCAGAAGTTCAACCCCCATAACAGGCTCTACTGTTATTAGAATTGTAAAGGGTAATGAGGATTTTCAAAGGGTTTTCATACCCTTACATTTACAATTTAAAGAATATTTTCAAAAAACTAAAAGGTATTTACACAGATACTCCTCTTATCTGGAGCTCTGGAACATACACAGTATTTTAGGACCTAATTATAGTATTGAACATATAAAACCTATTACTGCTACAACAGTTTCATTAAGTCAAACACCTAACAATCTTTATAGTACCTTAATTGCACTTCTATTCTTTTAGATACCTCGTAACCCCATAGTTCTGTACCATAGGCAAGAATGACAGTTGTCATATCTTCGTCTTACTTGTAGCTTAAGTTGTTTGAGAGTTGAAAAATGTTTGGATATCCATGAATTGTGTACAAATGACTAAAAACTCTATGACATGAATAGAATGTTCAATCGTATAGCAATAATTTTGAATTGAAAACCTTTCTGACATTGCCATATTTAGAAAAGATCTATATTCGCTGTCCTTCGTTGTTGGTATGATCTCATAATAAAACAGGCTCTCCTGCTAAGGTCTCTCTTCAGGAAATCATCTACATCTATCTTTTCTTGTGTTACTGGTAACCTTTGGCGATGTCTTTGCACGGTTGCTGAAAAGTGATGCTCTACAACTCTCAAAAGTTGGATTATTGTTAAGCCATTTCAACAGAATTATGGTCCATTATTTGCCAATGTCTTCATCTCTTTTTCACATTGATGATAAAGGCGGATACTTTTTATTTACAATCACATTGTTTTTGCTTTAATGCAGTGTTTGACCTCGATTCTACTGCATGACTCGATGCAGTTGAATGGAGCACGCGAGATGTTTCACAGCGTAGGAATACACAACAGTGACCCTGACCTTTAACCTCTGCAATCACCCCATTGATCGATTGCGGTCAATCAGCTGATTATGGTTGTGTATTGCATGCGTACCTTTTTCATTTAAGATGAAATAAAACGTTTATAAAACCATTGATAGCTCATTCAATATTAATTGAAATTAAACATTCATAAAACCATTTATAGTCCATTTTGTATATGTCATTCTTGGAAAAATAATGTAACTTTTGATGAATTTAATTACAATTCTAAAGAACAGTGTCCATTTCAGAATATGTACAAAAACAAGATGGGATTTACCCCTTGCTTTGGAAAATGAGGGGTTTAAAATTACTACATTTAATAAATATTTACACATAAATGGTTAGACAATGTTAATATTTAATAACCTTTCAATATTTCCTCAAAATAGAGATCCTTTTCTTATTTTTTTGGAGCCGACATTTCGTTTGCCAGTCATAAACTTATTTACATGCTATCTCAGAAACTATGTACTAGTTACCTCCCTTTGATTGTTTCTAGATACTTCAGAAAAATCAAAAGGAGGAAACAAGTGCTTTTCCGAAAGTACTCATTTTTACTCCATTGAACAAAGTAAATAACCAGCAGATTCCCTGAAAAAGGATATAATTCAACATAAAATGGTTGTTGAAGGTCACGAATTATTGCAGTATGGCTTTTTCAATAATAATTGTTATGTGAAATGATCTTGAATTCACCCATGTGTATATTTGAGAATCTCCAATTATTTCCTCTAGAACACACATCTCACAAGATTTTTTGTGTTTCCTATTTTCCACTATAATAAAATCATTTTCCAGATATAAATCTCAGAATATGTGTAATCAATGCAAATGATTATTGTGTATAGAAGTTACAGGATGGACTTACCATGGAGTAAAAGTAACATTTGTTTTTGACATAAAAAATATGAATACCTATGTAGTGTCTTGATCACCAGTTGTATTTAATGAATTGCATTTCAATATATAAAAAATATGAATACCTATGTAGTGTCTTGATCACCAGTTGTATTTAATGAATTGCATTTCAATATATTTAAGATAAATACTACAACATTAGCAGATTTAATAAGAATGTGACATCAAACACCCCATACACCAAAAGCCTGAAGGTTATGGTTGTCGTTATTGACAAACCTACAGGACAGATAAGAGAGAAGAGAAAAAATATCTGCATGCAGCTGTCGCAGACAGTACTCAAGCAATGAAAGTTAGTTGCTTTGACAGCAGTAAGTTTCCAAGATTTGTAGAGGGATCCTCAATTTACATTCGCCAGTTTATTAAGAAAGAAGACTGTATCATTGTGAATTCACAGTCTAAGGTATTTCCTTCTCCCCAGGCAATTGAAGTGACAGAGGAACAGAAACAAAAGCACAGCACATCATCAGACCACCAGCAGCCCCATTCCAGCCTCTTGACCAAGCATTGCGATCTCCCACAAAAACAAGGATATCCATTAAAGGAAAGATTGTACAGGTTAGATTATTTATTTAATTTCTTACTCTGTACAAGACAACAGTTCTACATGATGTATTACTGTTATACATTGTGCAACATTTTCATTCAATTGAAGACAAGGACTTGGTTTAAAGTGAAGGTTTTTACATAATAACCTGTTCCATTTCAGCATATTCTCTCCTTACATATTTGAAAAATTAAAATTCATGTCAAGTATGACGGAATTGAATCAAATCTGCTTTTTCACGTCAAGTTCCTTAAAGATGCACTCTTCCATCGCTTCACAAGATGGATGACCCTTCTACAACTCAAATCACATTTGTACAACACATTGTCTGAATTAAACAAATTTCTGATGTTTCTTAAGCTGAAGTTTCAATATGTACATGATTTTATCCAACTACAAGAAGTAAATATTGTTGCAATTATTACACATCCTTCATTAAAATTTCTTTTTCACTTTTCACAACTGACAATTCTGATAGTTGATTTATTTAATGAGATATTAGAATAATATTAAGTTGTATTATGCTTGTAGAATTTTTATGAATTAGAGTAGATAAATAAGCCGTTAAAATCATAATAGTGAGCTAAATAAGGTCTGAATTTTTATGGTAATTCCCAATACCACTACTGATATAGTTTCTGAAAACCACCACTTTAAAAGCTTTAGATGTTTTTATACTTGGAGGGTGAAATTTCACTCGTCATAATGAAGTTGTTCACGTGACATATTTTGTAGATTTGATGGGAATAAGGGTTTTGTTAAATACCACAGCAGTAGCATACTCTCAGTATGTGATTACAATTATACCCAATTCATACATAGGGACACATTTTCACGGACCCCATAAACAATCGCAACCAAGATCCTGTTCCAATGTGCCCATATGCAAGGTTACTTTCTTCCAATTAACATCAAAAGCCAAATGCAGTCTGTGGCAAGACCATGCTATGTCTTCAATTGCTAAGGTTATCATCTGGAAACAAGTTTGATGTCAGCCACCTGCCTGGCCAACATTTAGTTATCTATAATCTAATAACTAGGCTTTGCGAAAACCAGCTTAACAAACTGTGAATGTAATTAATAGTATTGCTATGTAATTCACTTTTCACACTAATTTTATTTCTAATTATTTCAGGAAGAAGAAATATGTGACGTTATGATCAGGAATAAGGTGAAGGCCATCGTGATCCAAGACATCACCTCCAAGGCAAAGTGTAGTCTCTGGAGGGGATTTGCTACAACACCGGCAAAACTAGGAGACTTTGTGTCAATTACAAATGTTGTACTGAACTCGTACAGAAATGAGAGCACATTCAGTACAACACAGTTAACCACTATACAGGTTTGTATCAATTAAACTATATTCACAATCTTTCTAAGTTCAAAAAGGAAAATGTACCAGGTGAATACAGCTTTTGCCAACAATCTTCAGTTTTCATCCCCTTCCAGGATTAGAAATTAATTTTTTTTGAGAAATTTCATTTGATTGTGGGAACCTAGGTTAAGTCATTATCCTATGTCACATAATTATAACATGCATGGAAGCCAACAGATATTGCATAGTAACATTAGGTCACAATGACCTCAATCGTGAATAGGGTTGCTCTTCAACATATATTGCATAATGTAGGTCAGATTTGCCCATGTAAGTGGAACAATCTTTAAAATACGGATATCATTATAGAAGTTGTAAATCAGCATGTGTATATCTATGTAATTACATATTATACCACTTTTAATTTTACAGCACTAGACGGCCGTTTCGGAATACAATTCCTCATCAGTAGTGCTTGGATCAAAATTATGAAACCAAAATTATTTTGAAGATGTTGAAAAGCTACCCAAAGGACCAAAATAAGCTAAGGAAATACTTTGCATGAGGGAGTATACCTTAGTTTTTGAGAAATTTCAAATTTTAACTTGCAGGAAATTTAGACAATTATAGTATACTTCTGACAATAATACGAAATTATTGCCTACTGAGTTGGTGATATCCTCGAGGCACCAGCCACCAGCAGAGTGGACACAGTTGGTCCTTTTAGACATCATTTATTGGTAATTAACAAATGACACAAGCCTTACAGCAAATACATTTAAAAGTTTGTCATTATAGTAATTTCATATGACATATACATATGTTATAAACTTTTTTGAATGTTGTTTCAACATATTTCAGAATGTTGATGCCCCTAAAGAGGTTAAAAGAGTAGACTGTGTTGGTGTGTGTTTCGAGGCCCTTACTTGTACCCTGCTACTGATGGATGACACCGAGCTAGAGGTACCAATGGACAAAATGGAAGCTGCATTCCCAGATGTAGAAAAAGAACAACTTGAACAACATATAACAAAGTTGTGTCAACCTTCTGTCTTATTAACGGTTACTTACAGTGGGACTGAAGTTGTTGAATTAGAAATTGACTGAAAAACATGGCATCTGCTATATGAAACACTGTTTTTATTATACCCCCACTGTTTTACCTCTGTCCGTCTGTCCGTCCGTCCGTAACAAAATTCTCTCAGCAACTGCATTTACTTCACTGAAGTGAGACAGTGTTGAATATTTTTATTTTGTAAAAAATTCCTTGAGAAATTTTCAAAGTTTGGTTATATTTACTTTTACTTTATTATACCCCTCTTTAAAGAAGAAGGGGGTATACTGTTTTACCTGTCTGTCTGTAACAACTACATGATGCAGAGTCCTGATATTTTGCACATTGCTTCATCCTATGGTACCATATGGTGTATAATGCTTGTGAAATCTGTAAGCTATTGCTCACTAGTATTGCTCACTAGTGAGCAATAGCTTACAGATTTCTTGTTTTCACTTTATTAAACACTGAAGTGAGACAGTGTTGAATATTTATTTCTTGTAAAAACAATCCATTATGAAATTTTCAAAGAAAGGCTGTATTTTTTTAACTTTATTTAACACTGAAGTGAGACAGTGCTGAATATTTATATTTTGTAAGAAATCCCTTGTGAAAAACCTTTTGACAGACAGGAAAACCTTACAAAGACAACATAGGGATTCGTGTAAAAGCGTGAGAACTTAAAACAAAAAAGACGGGAAAATTTGGGAAATCAGTAACTTTACATTAACTTTTTCCAAAAGAACTACAAATGCATGCATTACGACATTTTGTAGACAAAATTGGAAACCAACGGCGTACACTCAAGCCCGCCCACAACATAAGTAATGTACAGTGAAAACTAAGAAAACCGGATTCCTGTGAAAACTGGACAAATTTCCGAGTCCCGATTATTTCCTTCTTATTTTCTTATTAGAAAACCCTCTGTAAACCGGATCCTGTGAATTCTGAAAACCGGACGGATTTTGCTGTCCGAATCGTATTAAAGGTATATAACGATTGTTATATTACCTGTGTAAACCGGACTTCGGATTTACTGAAAGTTATTGAATTTTTTTTCAAATTATAATATAACATTGTAATTCAAAATCTGTTTTACATTTGTACAATCATTGTCATAATCTGTCGGCGTCGCCACAATAAACTTATCTTTTATGACTGTTGTTATTTTATGTTTGATTTGATTAATAAAGATAAATGCAATCGTTAAGAGTATTATTTAATCCACGACTACAATAATAGTAAAATAAACAAATATCAAAAGTAATCGCTGATATCGAGTATACCTGGCCACCTGTTCAAACGTCATGTACACAAGTCATTATCTATATTGTCAAGACCAGTGAACCGAGATCGAGGTCAACTTGTGTTCGGCTCCTATTTTCTAGTTTTCAAAGGGACACCTTTCGGGTATATTTCATCGTATGCAAACAGTCTTCTATCGATATCAAACGGGTTGAAGTATATTTAGACCAAACAAAATTGAAATGAAACGCGAGAAAATATAACATAGTTTTTATTGCGATTTATTAAATTTCCCTCTGATCTGAGTCGATGCTTTATTGGCTTATTTTCACTTTTAATAAAATCATTACGTATTTGAAATAATTTAGCATTCAGTTTTTAACTTCACAACCACTTGTACGTTCATTATGTCTAAACAACTGCCATCTAAACGTAGACGGGTAGAGCTTACTCTGCAAGACAAAATACAACTAATTAAGGACTGCTGCTAAAATGCCACAAAAACACCTTGCAGAAAAATATGGGATAGGAACATCAACAGTATCAGATATTTTGAAGAAAAATCTGTTTATTTGGAACAATACGAGGAAAACTCAAAAGTGGATAAATTACGCTTCAACAATGCATGCAAGTTTGATGATGTTAACGGACTTTTATGGCGATGGTTTTCTCAGGCACGTTCAAAAAACATTCCACTCTCTGGACCTATCCTTCAAGAACAAGCGAATTTTTTGCATTTCAATTTGGGTATAGTGATGATAACTTTAAAGCATCAAATGGGTGGCTTGAAAGTTGGAAAAGTAGATATTCAATCCGTGGGTTTAAGATTAATGGTGAAAGCGCGAACTTACCGATGGTTTTAAACAAAGAATTCCTGATGTGGTTTCCGAATATACACCCCGTGATGTGTTTAATTGCGATGAAACTGAATTGTACTGGCGTACGTTGCCAGATAAGACAGTATCCGTGAAGGGTGATTCTACAAAAGGAATTAAAAACTCCAAAGAGCGCGTTACAGTCATGTTCGCATGGAGTGCAACTGGGGAAAAGCTGAAACCCCTCGTTATAGGAAAATTTGAAAATCCGAGATGTTTCAAAGGTGTAAAGAAAGACAAACTCGCTGATCTTGTTTAACAATTACCTCCATACCAACCATTCGATCTAATTCGGTCTTGATTTTGTCTTTTAACGCTATCGGCACGCGACGCGGTGGGTGGACAACAGGTGTGACAGACGGGTCAATATTAATAGTGTGTTTAACTGGTAAACAACCTAACCCTTTAAATACATCATGATACTCTAAAATAATATCATTTGAAAAATGAGGACTATCTTTAACCTGGTTAACTCGCTTGACTAACCCAATGTCTAAACATGTTCTAGAACCTAGAACAGGATCAGATTTCAAATCTACAATTCCAAACAGTATGTTATAAACAACATCTTTGTATACACATTTCAAAGATATGTTACCTTTGGGTTCAATCTTGTGATTACTGAACGATTTCAGTTTACATTTGATGGTTTTACCTCACCACTGTCTAGTTCTAATGTTTTAAAAATATGCAACGGTAGTACATTACACTTAGCCCCTGTATCTAACTGAAAAACAATGGGTTTACCATGCACATTGACAGTTTCTGTCCATTCAGAATCAACACTATTAACGGTTGTATCAATAGAACCAAGATATAAAGCGTCTTCATTATCAGAGTCATCTGATAGAGTGTCAATGTCATTTAAAATGTCAACTTTATTTTCACGTGTACGACATTGTTTCTCAAAATGATTGGGTTTTTCACATTTTCGACATTTCTTCCCAGCTGCAGGACATTTATTGACATCATGAACATATCCACACTTGCGTTTTCTTCTGGGGATTCCTGTATTTAAACTTTGTAGGCGGTTGTCGTTGACCAACTCGTTGTTTATACTTGCGACCGTCTATTTTGTTAACTGTTACTGTTGTGTCTTCTCGCGACATTTGTTTAGCTTGTGACGTTGCTTGTTCGTGCAATCTTGCTATTTCCAGAGTTTTAGCTAAAGTCAACTCCGTGCCAACATTTATCAGTTTTTCTCTAATCTTTTGTGCCTTGACACCAATCACAATTCTGTCCCTGACCATATAGAATCAGCATCAGCGTAATCACAGTCTTTCACGAGTAGTTTCAACTCGGTAACAAACTGATCAAATGTTTGTGTCCACCTGAGCACGTGTGTGGAATTTGTATCGATTATAAATAGTGTTTGTGCGAGGTTTTACGTACGCTTCAAACATGTCAAAATGAGTTGCCAGTAGTGATATGAGATGAATATCTCCATACAAATGTTGCTGGTTGCTGGATACCATAAATAATGCTGACATAAGAGGTCGTGGGGTCACGAGGTATGACGTCACGGGGAGAGGGGGAAGTCCCGGATGTAGGGAAACTGAAAGGCAATTCTTAGGTTTGATAATAGGTGGGGAAAACCGGATTAAAGTTTAGTAGGTGAGGTCTTAGGTGACCCCTCTGATAAAGTTAGAGGATTAAAACCGTACTAGGACTCTATCTCTTGACCGAAAGGGGTCATGTGATATACCGCCGTGTCCGTCTCGAGGAGAGGCATCGAATGGGAAAGGTGGTGAGGTGTTCGAGCGCGGTAGAAAAGAGTTATCTCCCGTTAAGTAAAATTCACGCATTCGGACCCACCGCTTGAACCGCTTGTCTACCTGAGAGATGGGTGGCATGGAACGATAGAGAATAAAGTCTGAACAGGTGGATAGGTCATGTGTTGGGATCGGACCAAGAATAAGGCTCAAACCCGACTATGATAGTCTCCCATAGACTTAACTCGGGTAACTGTAGAGGAGTCTAGAACGCAAACCACTCGTTCACGGATTCGGTGTGCGGTTTCACGACATAGAGCTCATTCAATACTTCGGTTGTAATGATCGGACTAGAAATAAGAAAGTTATAAGAAAATACATTTTTCTCTAACACTAAACTCTTTGTTCTCCATTGACTTATATGGGGGCATCGAACTATAGCCCTACCGCATCAACCACTGGACTAATATGACCGTGTGTAGTACCGATCGATTCGTCTCGTCGAAACCAACATTTTGGTGTCAAATGTATTAAAATTCGTACAGGATTAAGAAAGTTGTGGTTTAAAAAACAAATTATATAAATCAAAAGAAAAATTGATCTAAAGTATTGCACAATCTGATGTAATGTCTTTTTTATTGCTGAAATGTGAAATCAGCTTCTTAAAATAACGCTGACGAATATACCGAAACTGTTTTGATTGGTGGACCAAGGCTTCATGTATGTGTAAGGATATATATCCTCCGAAGAATTGTGCAATATTTATCAGTTTTCAACCAACTTCTAAAGAGAAACTACGTATCATGGATTTTTATACACCACGTACCGATAGTACAGGACCTATCAAGAAAGAAAAAAAGAAAGTGCGATTTGACGTATTGAAAAAAGTGAAAAAGAATTTATCAGAGGAGTTAAAGACACCGGAAAACTCTGTGGCCGACCAAACCATGCCAGATTCAGTTCAATTATGTATGTTTCATCTGGGTGGAGAACTCTACGTTGTGGCTAAACCTTATAACGGACAAATGTTAATTCACATTAGAGAGTATGCTATGGACGCAAAGAAAGGCGTGAGATACCCTACGAAACGAGGTTTTACGTTGAATGTGGAAAAATTCAAGAAATTGACCGAAATGTGCCACGACGACATCAGCAACCATATAGAAGAGTATAAAATTGGAACAACCGTGGACTACAAATATCACCTCGGAAGCAACGTCTATGCCAGTCTCAAGAGCGGATGGCCCAATGTTCATATCAGGAAATGGTTTCTACCCGAGGACGCAACGGAAGTGGTACCCACTCGCAAAGGAATAACTCTCACGTTTGAACAGTGGGGGTTTATGAAGGGTGCCATGGACCTGATACAACAATTATTGAAAGACCAATGGGATAATGTGACATTTTGTGAATTTCGAGAAGACCACCAGAATCAGCTTGGATGTTTTAGCTGTTCCAACTGTAATCCAAATGATTTTATGAACTATTAAAACTGTTTTTGCATTTGGTTGTAATATCATGTGTATATTAAAAATAATGAACTGAAACGTTGAATAGTTGTTATGTATTCAAACTGTAAAAGGTAAGTTTTATGAGGTTCGAATCTTTAGACAGCGTGTGTTCAATTAACACATCGTTTACCTATGTTTGGAGTACACGGGTATTTTCGTTTATGAAAACGGTTTTTACATTTTAAAAATCAAAATTTACATGTTCCCCATAACGTTTGTGTGGAGGTCGAAATCCATTTTTACATTTCCGAAAACAGTTTTTACATTTCGAAAATATCATTTTTACACATACGAATAGCGTTTTTACATTTATTAATTCGATATTTACACTTTTTCCATAGGCTTTCTATGGAGGTCCAAATCTATTTTTACACTTGTAAAAACCGTTTTTACATTCGAAAATAACATTTTTACACCTGTTAAAACACTCTAAAAAACGACAAACACGCATATGTATGTATATACAATTTATTGATATAATGACGTACAGAACCCTAATAGATGACATCGAGTGTCTAATTCACGGCGTTACGCCATGCATTAGAGACCTTAACCGTGAGAACCATCTACCACCCACACGAAGATTCCGAGCAAGGATCTGTGTGTATGTACCTTACATTTCTCTCCGTGCAGGGCAATGAAATTTCGCCTTTCCAGGATAGTTCGTTCTCCAAACTCCCCAGCCCCCTTCCCGCTGAAAAATAAAAAGTTACAGAGCTCCATTTAAATACATACAGTTATTATTTACACTATGAGTTAAATAACCCTCATTTCAATGACGTCATCAATGGTTTCAGTATCCAAGGGATCATCGCTTCGTTTTTAACCAAAAGTTCGGTTTTAATTTTCTGTTCAACATTCCAATCAATGATAGTTTTTATGTCATATTTATATCGATACAACTTATCGATATAATAACGAGATAAGGGAAGTGTCCCTTTGTAGACGTTATAGATCACTTCACATAACACTTTTAACTGTTCGTTAGTCATGCTGAATAACAGTGCCTTTCTTTGTTTGACGGTAGTCGCTTGCAACAAGTGCAAGAATGGTTTATGCGTCCGAATACTGCGATCCATGATCTGAGAAATGACATCATTGAATGAAACAAGCCTTTTTATAGACAGTCAAATCGTTCTCTCACATATTGATAGACGTATCGATCTGAGGATTGTTTATCCTTCAATAACCTGACGATATCTTGTATGTGCTTGCGTTTACATTTCATGAGTAAATAAAACAAGACGTGATACCCGCACGTCGTGGCATACCTGTGTTGGAGTGATACGTCATTATATTGAAACGACACCGCATTATTTTTTAAAAAGGTAGAGAAACGAGGATCGTAGTGTTCGGGACTGTACCCCAAACTATCGTAAAATTCTGCTTGAAATTCGTTACTAAACCAAAACACTACCTAATGCCTTCCGGGGAGATAAGAAGGATCCGTATTACATATGTAGGCACAAGGATATAAAGTCACGTGCAACGGTAAAGTATCGGGCGAAAAAATGCCCTTGACATACGAACTTAAACATTTACTTTCTTCAATGATACACTGTAGTTGATCGGTATTCATACTTGTGTATATTTCACGTCTCTGGACTGGTCGATTTCGATTAGAGCAGGAAATTCGGCATAAGCTATACAATTCAAAGTTTCCGTGGTAGCAGCAGCAAACTTGACTTCAAATCTGAGGTTTCCTTGACGTACCAGGTTTAAATATTCTTCACCGAGATCGTTGGGAGTTAAATTGAAAGCATAAATGGCGTATCCCTTGGCAAAATTCTCTCTCGTAATTTGTAGACCGACATCTTTGTTCCATTTTTCGGCGACTTCGAACAGGTTGACGAAGGGTGTGACGTAATTTCTATTGACGCTCACATCTATTTTCATGGGTCTCACGGGTATGCTTTCACCATTGAGACACAACACGACTTCTTCGGCTAGATTCTGGAATTTGAACGGATATTTGGTATAACTGCCATTGACACTGTCCTGTGACACAAAGGCAAAATACACTTGTTTGGCAGATTATTTGACCAGACATTTTGCCAAATAAACGAACCCGATCCCGTCGGACACGTATTCATTTTCACTTCTGTACGGGTCAAGGATATTTAGCCGTATGGTCCTTCAACATGTCGGCATGATTAATTAAGATCCCGCTATCTACTTTGATCATACAGGCTTTGAAAGAAATGTCCAAGATATGTAACTTGTAATCTGCAGACTGTTCGGCACTCATGAAAATGAATGGTGCTTTATTTCTGAAAAATTTCATGGTCAAGTTCACACCATTGATAAGATATTTTTCCAGGCGAAAAATGTCCTCGTACAAGGGTCCTTCCAAATCAAAAGGTCTACTCAGCTTGGTGAAACCGTAACGATAACTTAGTCCGGTGTTAGTACCACTGACGGGATTTCCATCGTCCATGTCTGCCGTATCTTGATAATAAAGCTGTGACTGTAACTGGGAGTTGGACACATCTGTACCGTTGGATAAAATCTGTTTCAAATAGGCTTTCCATGGGTAATGACTTGTGTTCAGTGAAACCAATTTGCCGTTCATGTAGGTGTCTATTTGACTCCATATACTTTGTAATGGCAAATTAATCAGTCCGACTTTTTCTTGATCTTTTAGGTCAGTTCCGTCTGCTTTCGTAATTTTGCATTTCATATACAGGCGGCTTCTGCGCAAATCTAGGTATTCGTTACCTTGGCTCGGCACGGAAATTTCGATAGGTGCATCGTCGGCGCTAAACGCAGACACGGGTCGACATTCGTTGAAATAAATTTTTTTCACGGCTACTTGATTAGATGGAAGTGAAAATACTGTTAATTCCGTAGGTAATGCAATATCCGTCATCTTATCGTTGAGGAAAGCCATTATGTTCTTCTCTTTCTTTTAATTACGCTGTCTTCTTCGTCTTCACACTGGCGTTTCGATGTTGCCCCTTTGGACGCTCCCGGAGAACTGATGATATCACGTCGTTTCTTCTCTTTTATAGGCACGTGCGGTCGGTCTTCAAGAATGGCATTTTTAAGTTGAGACTTGGCTCGGTCCAATGACGCCTCCACAGGTGTGACCTGGTCACCCACTACAACCTTTTCCGGTTCTTTTGTATAAGACGGAACTGGTATCATGTATGACTTTTTAGCATACATCCCAGCAATGCCCGCTCCACCGTACTGTCTTCCACGATATCGCCTATGGTCGATTTTACCGTTCATTAAATCTTTGAAAAATCTCCTCCACACTTCAGGATCAGACACATACATGGAGCCCACCATTATTGAAAGGGGTCTCTCTGTAATAGGAGTGTTACCGTCGACACGCCGTTCAAGAATGAAGCGGGTTGTTGCTGGTTATCCTTTATATACACGTGGACGTCTTGAAAAACGCCTATCCTCAACGGCACCTTATAAGGCAGCAAATACTCCTGATTTCCTTCTGTCTCTAAATATACCCTGCGTAGTAATGGAACTTCCCTATCGCCGACTATGTTATCGTCACACAAATTGCAATATATAAACAATTCCGGTTGAGTTATGTCACCCTTATAGGTAAATTCCAATAAACTTATACTCCAATATCCTATACACTGTAGTGGCCGAGGTAGATGTACTCTGAAACAATAAGGTTGATTATCTGGATAAAGTGTTTTACTATCTGTAGATCTAAGAACCAGTCGAATGCTCATCTCGATGTATTATGACGTCCTGGACGTATCGGCTCCGTTATTTATACCCCTGAACGCCTCTTCGCCAATCCACGAATCGTATTTCGGACTCCATCCTTTCCAACGAATCAAATATTGTTTGTTTCTACCTTTGCCGCGCGTTTTGATCACCTTGTCTATCATGTACACGTCTTGTTCGTACGCTTTATTTAATTGGTTTTGATAAAACGTGCCTTCAATGACGTCACCGGCATAATCTTTTAATTCGTATTGAGGGATATCTTCTTTTGTGAATCGTTTCGTCACCACAAACAATTCCCTGCTCCAACGTTCGTCGTATTCTTTCTGGAACGGTCTTTTTAAAAACGAGATTCGTACCACATCGCCTACTTTGAATTTGTAAATTCTCCGATACGTTGTGAGTTTTCCTCTAGATTTCACTTTGGATTTAGGTTGTCGGTGACCGTATATGGTTTGCCATAAAGCGACGGAATCTTTCGGTTTTACGCTGGCAGGTGTTCTCTTAATGGTGCGGTGATACGTGTGGTTATAACTTGTCGTGATCTCGGCCAGCACGTCTATCCATCGATGTGTCTGTGTCTTGGTCATGTAATGTTGAATCCTAGATTTAATGGTTTTCACGGCCCGTTCGGCATAAGCTGCTTTGACTACGTTTTGTGTCACAAAATAACCGATGTTTTGTTCTTTTAAATAGCGTTTTAAATCTTTGTTATTGAATTCGCTCCCTTTGTCGCTCCGAATACGCGTGGGTTTTCTCCCCTTTTCAAAAATCTGGATAAATGCTCTAACCATTTCCTTTCCCGTTGTCGAGTGTAGCGGTACGGTCCAGACATATTTAGACATGATGTCTATGGCTAGCAAAAAGTGTTTAAATCCATCGTTTTGTTTTGCATAATACACCATATTGGCCGTATCCACGTCCCATTGATAATCGACGTAAGGGGCAATCACTCTCCTCCGTTTGAATTTAGTTCTCTCTTCTCGGTGTACGGCATAATCTTCTTGTTTTAATAACCAATTTTTAATCTTTTGTCGGCCCAATACAAACTTTCCTTCTTTTCTAACGGTTCTGTAAAGTTTATCAACACCCGCATAAGCAGCGGGATGTTTTGGGTCATAATAAATCTTGGCTAAATAATCTTCGTATTTCATAATTTCAACCACTTGATTTTCGCCGGTTTTCTCTTCTGTACTTTTCTTTTCACCGGTATGCCGGGGGGTGGAGGAAGTCCCGATCCGATCTGTCTCTGCGATGGCGCTAATACACTCAACGGAGCGTTACTGTCAAAGATTAGCTTGCTAAATGTCTCTAATCCCACGGGTTTAAAATCTTTATAGTGTTTCACACTGACTTTCACAAGGTCGATAATGTTGGATCCGGGTATCACGTGACCACCTATTGTTATCTCTCCGCGCTCGTTCCACTTTAAATCGCTATGTTTACGTAAATGCTCTAATAAAATCTTGGCTTTATTTCTCACGTTGTTCGGTACGGCAGTTAACAGGTCTTCTATGCTGGTAACGTCCGATTGCTTGTCCCGTGTTACTTCTTGCACTTCCAAAGTGGTAGATTCCAAATTTTTACTCACTATTTCCGGTTTAACTTGTGTTAAACGTTGATATCTATCGTATGGTATCAATACCATTTTTTGCATCTTGACCCTTCGAGGTCTATGTCTCAAATGAATAGGAACGAACTATAAAGTCTTATTTATAAACTATAGTGTCTTCCTCAGGAAAGATTAAAGTTCTCACTCTATACGCATCTTGAGCCATGGGCGAAAGGTCTAAGACCAAATACCCGTAAGGTTGAGACGTGGCATCTCTATAAGCTTCCATGACGTCACGACTCCTGCCTAAAAAGGCTTGACGAGCCACACATTGTAATTGCGTCACGTCTCTCGGGTTTTTCATTAATACCAATATATGTGTGTTCAAATTGATGGTGCGTGCATGTTTGCCTTTACAATACAAATTTTGATTCAAATAAATCACGGTTAAATGACGATGATGCATCCCTTTGACAAACAACTGTTCCATCTCTGGGGATGACGTCACTGCTTCCATGAGGTCGTCCAACACTACAATGTTACACCGATTCGTGTCACTTAATGTTTCTAGCTCCGTTTCGGTGGGTAATCCCGGGTAAAACGTCACAAACGGTAACTCTTTCTCCATGACTTCGAATAAGGTTTGATAAGCGCCGTAACAATACAAGACTCGGTCTGGTGATTCTGCAAACATTTCATGTTTGTTTTTTAACAACCGAAACAACCACGTGGTCTTGCCACGTGTACGACAAGGTAGGAGTGTATCTCGAGGGTGGGGATGGGTGTTTAGCTCCCTGGTTGATGTTTCCTGTTGGCTATTGTTGTTGTTGTTGATTTGATAGTTTTGAATGGTGTTCACTAATTCTATGACGACTGCTTGTTTCCCGATACTGTGTGTGATGTGGTCTGTGTAGCGGTTCTTGTTGATGTTTAAACAACTGTTTTAAAGCAAGAGAGAGATCGAACCTCCCACACGAAAGTACCGGACAAGGATCTGTCTTGGGTAAGTACCCCATCATTCCTTTCGTGCAGGGCCTGATGTGACGCTTTCCACGGTTGACCTCACTCTCAATCTTCAAAACAGTTGCCCAACATCTGCATCAGTTCCTCGTCGTTAATGTTGTTGTCCTCGTCTTCCAAATTATCTTGAGGGGGAATGGGACAAAGAACTAAGTCTAATGGACTTGTATGGATGCCATCATCAGCCACTTTCCTCTTGCAATAAAAGTAAGAAAATCCTTTTTTCTCTTGTGTGTACGTAAAAATGGTGTTATTTCGAGCACGGAATCCCATGTTGGTTACGTTGATAGACTTGCCATTCTGTAAAACGTTTCTAAATTTCGTCATTGGAGCTTTTAAACGTCGTTTGTTAACCCCTTTTAAACTAAATTTCACTTCGTTTGTACGGTGCGGGCGTAGTATGACTTGTCTCTTTGATCCCTTGGCTTTTTGTAGTAACTTTCCAGCAATGATTTTTGTATTTGTCGGTCTCATTATTGTGGTGCGCTTGATGATGTACGATTTAGAAGATAAACAAAGAATCTCGTTTCCCTCATACTCAAGTTTAAACAAACCGGGTGTTCGTTTGTCGTATTTAATGTGTTTAGAACAACAGGTACGAGGGAACCAGTGATTCGTGGCATTGGCTTTTACATCATATACATGACAATAGTCTTCTAATCCCATATAATATTCTCTTTTCATTGAGGGTTTTATGACGGCATTGATGGATGTTCCGGAAATCGCCATGTATGCCGAATCTGTATCCATTTCTATATATTCGAAATCAGAGCGGTCTATGTATCGATCGACGAAATCATAATAAAATTGCAACATTCGCAATTTGGCATATTGTAATATAAAGTAACCGAGCTGAATTGGTATATCTAATTTTATTTTGTTTTTGGCTAATTCGAGTTCATAAAACTGATCCTCTACGTCCAGACATTCTAGTTTCCTAAATCTGGGTTCGTTGACCTTGAGACATGCTTCATTTTCTCCTTGAATATATTTTATGTCTCTGTGTTTGGTCTTGTCCATAATTAGAGACCCGTATCCGGAGTTTCCGATGACTTTCATCGTGTCAGCAATGATTGAAGTGTTCGGGTCGTTATCTCCTTGTCGTCTGGCCTCGCTGACTTCATTCACGAAATTACAGAAACATCGTTGTGCATTAAACTCTACCAGCTGATATATCTTGGTAACTTCCAACCCTTTTTCGAGGTACCATTTCAATAACGGTGTGGCCAAAAGGATCTGTTTCGCTCGCATGCCACCGACTAATAAACGTCGTGGCGCCTTTGACAGGTTGTGTTTTTCAACATGGTTTTGCATGTGTTGTCCAAACGACTCGAAAGGAACTTCTGTTGTACAAAATATCGGAGCCATTTCCTGGAAATATTCGTATGGCGACATGTCAGGAGCATGTGTGAAGTCTGAGCGCCATTGGGTTGGTACTTCAATATCGACCTCCACCATACCAAACAATTCTTCATTGACCACTCCTTCTAAGATGTCTGATTCAGTGACTTTTCTTCCCTTGTATTTTAAGAAAAATCCAGGACGCGTAGACTCGATGAAGTCGTATATTTTGGGATTGAGTTTACAGTAAATCCTGAACTGACATTCCCACATCTCTACAAGCTCGAATCCTTTCTTTTTTAAATATTCGCTAATCTCTTTAGTTTTTTTGTATTTGGCCTCTCTGGTCTCATGCCATTTCGCATCTTTTACGTTTTTAGTTACGGTGCATTTATGTCCATGCCAAAAACAACCATGGAATTGGTAAATTTTTGGCTTATCGCCATCATTTATTGGTTTCTGAAAACCGTCGACCGGGTATTTACCTATGCGTATCTCCGAACCGTGGTTTTGTTGGTGAAGTATTTGAATGCCTTTTGTTTTCATAATCCAATTCATCCAGTGAAAGGCTGCCATATTTCTGTCTCTTATATCGGGTTTGAAATCGTTTGTTGCTAATCGGCGAATGAATGGACCTACGGGCATGGCTTGATCGATGGCCCATAGGTAAAGCGCATTTGCATCGAAGCCAACGATTTTCTTACAAAGTTTACCACCTCGGATGCGCGTTTTTCCGGCGTGATGATGCCTTTTAAAAATTACGCTAGGACCACCTATAACGTTATGTTTAATGGTGTGGAACAGATCGGCATTGTTTTTGTCGCAAAGTGCAAAACTAGCATTTTGCTCTTTGGCCGCTCCAAATAAAAGTTGGCGTGCTATTCCTGGAACGCTGATCGCCGACTTAAAAACATCGATTCCTTTCTGGAAGTAAAACTGTTGAAAGCGCTCTACTGCCTTCACAAAAGGACCAACATCCAGGTCGTTATACCAAACCAAGAAATCTCGAAACGTCTCCATTTTCAAATCTATCCATATTTGTTGACAAAAAGCATATTGTTCTTCTGTAATATTGTTTTGTTTTAAGTCGCTGTAAAAAGCGTCGTGAGGTGGTAATTCGGTTTTTTCTAATTTATCCACATGGTCAAACCACTGGTAGGGAAAATATCCTTTCTGTTCTTCGATGTTATACGCTTTTAAAAATCCGGCATAGGAGGACCCAGGTGCTAAAAATTGCGACATATCCAAAAGTTTAAGCTGAGGACACGAAATACAAGCATACGCATTGTTCTTTTTCACTACGAAAACATATTTTTCTTCGTGCATGTTCAAGTGTTTTGCCAAATATTTCTTGATTAAATTTAAATCATATTTGGCTGAATTAAAGGCCAAAACAGGGACCTGGGATATGTAGGCTTCCATTTGTCCATATAAGTTTTGTAATGTTTTCGTATCCTCGTTTTCGTTATTTTCTTCATCACCATCTTCTGTGTCGGCTTCTTCAAGATCATCTTCATCGTCACTCTCATCCAACAAATTCGTGGCCAAATGTCCGATATCTATGTCAAAATTCACGTTCATTTTTTCGTCGATGTCTTCTAACACCCATCCCCATCTCTCCTGAGATAACGTTCGCACTTTGTCGCTGATTTCTTTCATATAAGTTACCATGTTCTGTGTTAATTTATTTTGATCAGGATCGATAATGCAATGAGGGTCTTTATATTCATCTACGTTACTGCATATCGAGACACTAATAGGCTCGTGTTTTTCTGTCCAGGATAAGTATTGGGTTGGTCTGTCGTTGGTTTTCTGGAGAATGGATTCGAAATCGTAACAGATGAACCACGGAAATGTGCGTTGAGCGTCTGGAACAAAAATATCAAAGGCTTCCAATTTCTGAAAAATGCTCTCTTGGGATTTGTGGAATCCGCCGGGGTAGATGAATTTTGTCTTGTCGATGCAAATTTTCTGGTGGCGAATAAAATTCCCGTGATGATCAAAATGGCGATCGCATGTGTTACATCGGTATTTACTGGCATAGGCCGAAAAATCTTTGATGTAGGAAATGTGGTTTTGGTGTAGGTTGACGTACATGCTGTTATTAAATCGACCACGTGATCTGTAAATAGACCTTGCTTCGCCGTCTTCCGAAAGTGAATAAACTTCTAGGTCCACTTCGAAAAACTTTTCAAATTCAGGAAACTCGTCTACGGATACGCCGGGAAATGGTTCAGGGCATTTCTTATGCTGCGTCCATTGCTGGTAAAGGTCACGTGCCGGTCCGTCGATACATCGGATTTCGTGCCCCTTATGCAAGGTCAAACACCGAAAGAGACATAAGTTGTCCTTATACGACTTTCCGTTCTGCTGATTTTTCACTAGCGGGTATAAACTGTGTGTTTCAAGGAGGAAGTCTGGTAATTCCCCTTGACCAACGGGATAATTGGTACCTGTCACATAGTACTCCACGTTGGTTACTAATACCGGGATCCACTTCGTATCCGGTCGATTGCGTAGTAACTGATCTAGGATGTCCAGGCGCCTTAATCTCAAATGTAGTCGCCGGAGGTCTGTGCGCTTTGAAATGTAAATGGGCGAGTCAAAAACAGCAGTATTTCTATATGGCGTGAAATATCTGTATTGTCCCGTCTCCCGGTGTTGTAGTATCACACCGAAACTTAAGTTAAGTTTAAAGGCATGCTGTTCCCGGTCAAAAATTTCGGCAGCAAAACGGTTCAGTTGTGGCACGGACACGTCATTGTTCAACGGAAAGTTATAAATGGACTGTATGGGTCCTGGTTGATCTGATCCCAAAATCAGAGGTGCGTTGGCCTCATAAACTTTTCTCAGGTCTTCATCTACAGTGCCATCTTGGTGTTCCCAGGGGGCTTCATTCCACGGTCTTGGCTGTAATGCTCCACCGACCTGATAATGGTGCTGCATACCGTGGAGGTAGAGCTGGTGTCTATCCGGGTAGGTTGCATCGCAGCGACGACATCGATAACTGGATGGTCCTGGGCGAGCTAAATTTATTTTAACTTTCTTCTGGGGAATCGTCGAAGCCGTCTTACTTTTTCTTTTCGGCGCCTCTTTTGTAGGTTTGTTCTGGTCCTTTGGTGTTTTTTTGTGAATATCCTTGTGGCGTAGAAGACCCCCGGCGGTCGAGCAACGTTTACCACAGACGTCACAATCAAAGGATTTGTATCCGGGCTTGCATGTTTTTACGTGGCGGCTTCTGGCTCCCACATATTCAAATGTCTTCCCGCAGTTAGCACATGAATACGTCATACCCGAGTGTTTAGACTTGATATGACGGGTAAGAGAATCCTTAAGTTTAAACGTTTTGGAGCATTGGTCGCACGGGAACCCCTGAAATATAACAAGGGAACTCGTCAATTTGTTGCTTTTTGATTTATTATTACTATTATTATTATTTCAAAATCATGCTTCATGGTTTGTTTATCAAAGTTGTGATTTGTAGTTAAAAATGTGATATGGATCTCAATTGTATGTTTGTATTTGAAATTTTGAAGGAATTAAAGATAAAAAAACATACCGTCAGTGGTTGGTTTCCAGCCACACGATGAGCCTCTTCATGGTCCAATAGTTCCGGCAAATCAGTGAACTCGGCTCCGCAATAATCGCAACTCATTACGTTACTTGCCATCTGGAAAAAAGAGGTGTAAACACTTTGACTTTTGAAGTTCAAATGAATGGAAGAGAGACGACAATAGACTTTATAGTGAGAGTACGGACGTCATAGAGGACGATAACATATATTCGTTGTACGTTCAGTCAATCTAAATTTAGAAATGATGTTATATGTATTTACAATATGTCAGCTCGAAGTTCAGTAAATAGTAATTTAATAATGTTACTAAAAAAAAAAAAAAAACAATTAATAAACAGAAGGCAGCAATTCTCTTAAAAATGACAGGAATTCTTGTCATTCTCCCCTTTCGGATGTGTACTCAACTGTACAATTTAATAAATTAATTGTAAAATATCAGTAAATTTTAAACTTGAAATCGTTATACAATACTCCAATAACTGCGATATTAAAGGTTCCCGTATTTCATGTCTTTTATGTCTTCATATCAAGAATACATGGCTTTAGGTAAACTCTACAGAAAGGTTATTATTTGTTCAGCAGTTCATTAATAGTTATATGTTAGTTCCAAAACGTACAAAACTATTGATGAACTGCTGAACAAATAATAATAATAATAATTTTAATGGGACAGGAGCGATTATAAACAGCGAAATGATGGACGTTAAGAGACTATGAACAGTGTATATTAACCCAACCCAAATGTAAATATCCCTGGTGGAGGACTGTGTTTTGAGTGTTTTGAGTGACTTTTTTGTTTGTTTTATAACTACAATAATACGCCATTTCAATAGAAATAGCGGTGCTCCTGCTAGAGGAGGGAACGACGCCATAGAAGAAGAAGAAGGTCACTTCCTATTCGTTCCGCTTTATGATCTTGGATTTATTTATAAACTATCTGACCTGGATTTTTTTTCGTTTTCAAAGTAAATGATGGAATATTCTGTTCTTGTTGTGCATGGAAATGTGGTATGTATGTTCTGAAAAAATGTATGATAGGCAAGTAAATACTTTCATACAACTACCATTGTAACATTTCGTCCCAAAAAGTGTGTACTCTATCGTAACTTGCACATTTCAAAACACATGGTTCTCATGAGTTTCTGTATCGATCTCATCGAGGTAAAAAAAAAATTGTTTTCATTCTGGTAATATATGATACGTTCAGTTCACAATTTTTCTCGATTTTTAGTTTTAAATCAAAATGGGCTTGTTTATCGCTTTACAGAACAACAGTCTCGTAACTTGGGTAACTTGGTCATACCCCCTATGTATTTCAAAGGCATCGTTCTCGAGACCTACTACATAGATTTCAACGGGGTAAAAAATTCTAAATAGTTAAACATTTTTGCTTTCTACTGATATAGAATACGTTCAGCTTACATTTTTTCTCGATTTTTAGTTTTAAATCAAAATCGGCTTGTTTATCGCTATACAGAACAACAGTCTCGTAACTTGGTCATACCCCTATGTAGTTCAAAGGCATCGTTCTCCAAACCTACTACATAGATTACAACGGGGTAAAAAAAATCTAAATAGTTAAACATTTTTGCTTTCTGTGCATATAGAATACGTTCAGCTTACATTTTTTTCTTGATTTTTGGTTTTAAATTATAAACTGCATGTTAATCGTAACTTTTTAAATAGACTCTATCAATGTCTCTGCCAAATACATTTCTTCACTTACATTTGACGATTTAGAGAGAAACAATATTAAATAAAGCCTTTACTGCCGATATATGAAATTTTATTTCGGAGAGTAATTTAAGAATTTATCAACGCGGAAGTCGCAGGTTTGTTTATATATATCTAATGTAGGTCAAAGATGGCGTCTCGCTTGGTGGGAAATTTGAACATGTAAATAAAAAATATATATATATATATAGTACTCACTTTCTGTGTCTTCTTCTTTTAAAGTCTTGATCAAGTTTTTCTTTCTAGTTTTTCAAGTCTTATAATCACACAATTCACAATTGATTCCGATGGAATAACAGTCGATCCAAATGGAATAAAAATGATTAATAATAAAAAATACTCAAATCTATCGTAGTTGATAATAAAAATATCTTGGTAGGTTTTCTCTAATCTGTCGTAGATGATAATAACTGACGCTGATATTTTCAAGCCTTTTATACCGTTTCATTTTTGTCTATGTCATCAAGATTATTTTAAGAAACTGATTTCATATTTCAGCAATAAAAAAAGACATTACGTCAGATTGTGCAATGCTTTCGATCGTTAATATTACCATTTTTGTTTATTTGTATAATTTGTTTTTTAAACCATAACTTTCTTAATCCTGTACGAATTTTAATAAATTTGACACTAAAATGTTGGTCTTGACGAGACGAATCGATAGATACTACACACGGTCATATTAGTCTAGTGGTTGGTGCGCTAGGGCTATAGTTCGATGCCCCCATTGCAAGTCAATGGAGAACATAGAGTTTACTGATAGAGAAAATGTATTTTCTTATAAATTTCTTATTTCTAGTCCGATCATTACAACCGAAGTATCTGTGTGTTTGTACGAATGAACTCTATGTCGTAAAACCGCACACCGAATCCGTGAACGAGTGGTTTGCGTTCTAGACTCCTCTACAGTTACCCGTGTTAAGTCTATGGAGGTCTATCATGATCGGGTTCGAGCCTTATTCTTGGTCTGATCCCTACACATGGCCTACCCCTGTGTTGAAACAGTCATTTTCTATCATTCTATGCCACCCATCTTTCAGGTGGTCAAGTGGTTCGAATGGTGGGTCCGAATATGTGAATTTCACTTAACGGGAGATAACTCTTTTCTACTGCGTTCAAGCACCTCGCCACCTTTCCCATTCGATGCCTCTCCTCGAGACGAACACGACGGTATATCACATGACCCCTTTCGGTCAAGAGATAGAGTCCTAGTACGGTTTTAATCCTCTAACTTTATCAGAGGGGTCACCTAAGACCTCACCTACTAAACTTTAATCCGGTTTTCCCCACCTATTATCAAACCTAAGAATTGCCTTTCAGTTTCCCTACATCCGGGACTTCCCCCTCTCCCCGTGACGTCATACCTCGTGACCCCACGACCTCTTATGTCAGCATTATTTATGGTATCCAGCAACCAGCAACATTTGTATGGAGATATTCATCTCATATCACTACTGTTGCCAGGCTCTTCTTGTCATCAGCAGATAAATTCCATGTGCTGTAAATATTTCTACCTTTCTCGCCAGCCCATATCATGAGATAAGAACATTTCTCAACTTCTTGTTTTCCTTTCAATGGTCCCGAGAATACGAACTCAGCATGCTGACGGAAATTCTTCCATGCCCCTTCGAGATCTGAACTGTCCCAGTTCATACAAGGTGTTTGACCGAAAACGTTCTCTATCTTCCTTTTTACAGATATTGGAGTTGTCTTTGATGGCTTATAACGTAGATGTCATTCGATTTCCATTCTGACACCATGTGACATATGTATAACCAACATGGAAGTCTTGTTGATAACCATTTTATTAATCATCTAGACGCTTTACGTCATAGCAGTTACATAACATTTAATACAAACGTTTTATTGATACAGTATAAAGTGGTATTACAAAGTGTATTACATTACATTATGTCACATACATTACAGTTTTAACCTTCTTGAGAAGAATTATATGCACATTATAAATCTTAAACGATTTCATTTAAACTAACTTTATGAAAAGTGAAAAAGAACAATTGTTACAAAAAAACAAACAAAATGACTGACCTTCAAGTTGTTAAACTATGAAAAAAAAAATTGTATATAAAGTGTTAACATGGCTTTTTATGTAATCAACAATCAAAAACAAACAAACTTATCCATTTCCGAATCACAATCCAGAAGCAAAGTAAAAACTTTGGAACTGACAAGTTAGGTTAGACACGTGAACTTCCACCAGGGAAGTGAGGCCAAAAAATAAAAGGTAAATCATGTCCATCAAGATGAAACTTCATGGTTTAAAAAATACAGGGATTGAAGTAATTGTGTTTTATATCCAAGTCAAGATTGTTCCACCTATTTCGAGGCGGTCAGTTCTTGGATGGTGGAGGCAGACCAGAGTTCATGGAGAAAACCACCGACCTTTTACAAACTCTGACACTAGGATCTGTCCTGATTGGGATTCAAACTCGGGTGGCGTGAGGCGGTATGAGTTGTATCTGGCATTAATTTTCAGTTTTTGCTCTTAATTTGTCTTTATTGTTTGAATATTACAAAATTAAACCTAGTGCTTTAAGGTAAGATCTCTCATATCATTTACTGTGCTTTTTTATTTTCCAAATACGCGAGTGGTTTTTTCTCAACATACAAAGAGACGGAAGGTATTGCGTCCCCCTCTATATAAGTGTAGACCTCTCCAGACAAAATGATGTGTCAACACACATATTAAGGCCGGGTATTACAATTAAAGGTATACAAGAAAGCGATGAAAAATGATTTATCGTCATTTCTAAGTTGTGTTCTGAAAAAAACCCATTAAAAATAAGACTGGAAGAAAAAGAAAGTTAAGTTCTGTTAATGAATTTTTGTTAGTTATGATGAGGCTTAGACTTATTTGTGAAAGATCTAGAATATAGATTTAAAATAGCTGGAAGTAGTTCTGTTTTATAGTTATATTTACAGGTATTTGTATCATTAGTGTTTATGCCCAAATTAAAAGTATTGCAGAAGTCAACCCCGCCTTGCTTTACACACTTTAGAGACACTAGGATTATTTATTGATTGTACAGCAATTTTGATTTAGACACAATCATTATTGTAAAATCAGTCAGTGACTTATTCAAATTATAAATCTCACAATACATTCAGTGTAAGTTAGAGTCAGCATGACTGAAAATACCGTGTTTGTGTCGAAACTTTGGCGAGGCTCTACATCTGATGTATATATCACAAGGGAAAGCAATTTGCTACAGATGTTGGAAAAGAGATGGTGTATAAAAGGTTCATTTACTTGAAACCAGACTTTGAAATACTAACGTAAACTGGAAGTTTTACAGAACTGTTAAGCAGCAAATATATATGATGATTATAACAATCAGCTGATAAATATAGGGACATGTGGGCTTCACGTATAACATAACAACAGTATTAAACAGTATTAAAAGTATTATATGTCAAGACTGTATTATTTATTCAAAGACTCCCAGCAAGGCGGGAGGACTTCGTTAAGATATCAGTTGAAATTTACTGGACATAATTGGCTTGAAAATATTAGGGTGCGAGGACGTCCTCTTTCGGCATGAAAGTGTGCAAAACTATATAGTTGCATGCGAGAAGGGAAAGTTTACCCAGTCTGATAATAAATCTTTTAAAGTTATTACTGAATCAGTAAAAGATTAATGCTTAGTAGCAGAAATACATTTTTTAAAATGCATTGCACATACATTGCAAAATGTTATTATCCAATACCAAACAAATGCACCAATGGTACCATTTTTATCTGACGATTTGGTTTTTATTTTGCGTTCCTTAATAGCCTGGTTCATAAAACCTGAACACCACAGTGAAAAATTTGATGAATAGATTGCTTAAATAATTGTAGAAGATATATCCTAAAGTTGACATTGGATTTTTGGCTGAAAAACACTCAAAGATGGTAAGGTATCAAATTAACAGGTTTTAGAATTCAGGGTTGCTTGCTGAAAGTTTCTGGTTGTAATGTTAAAAAATATATTACTGTTAACTCATTAGTCCGCTATTTATCTTGCTTGAATTTACAGAAAATGATGAGAGTTGTGTATAGAGCATTTCATAAAAGTTTTGAATATATTGTTGAATTCAGATTGAATGAGTCAAAAAGAGTGTGAAACTGTAGTGAAAGAAAACACAACTTTCATAGACAGGATTCCAGAGATGTTAACAGAAGTTTACAGAGTATGGCAAGTCTGTTAGTAAGATAGACACATTTATATGAAATAATTTCATCAAGTATGAAACATCATCAGAAGCTGTTCAAATGCATTGAACTACTTTTGATTCTTTCCCAGGGTCAGACAGCAGTAGAGCGTGATTTTAGTGTTAACAAGGAAATTGAATTTGAGAATTTCACTGAAAAAAGTGTTATTGCTCAGAGTGTTTGTGATTACATTCATCCTAAATGCGAGGGGAACACTTCGAAAGTTCAAATTTCAAAAGAACATGTGCTCAACGTTAAGTTGTTTAATAAAAAACAAACATGAATTAGATATAAATATGGCGCCTGGGCAACGCATTTTAAGAAGGATAAGTATTAGATTGATCTTTTCCTCATTGATTGGTAAACTTTGTTTTAAATTTTGTTCAGCTCTCACAGCAAAAACTGTTTTTCCGCGGAGGTCCTAAAATGTCAATTAAAAATCATATTATATATATATCAATTTCAGACAAGTGATTTTTTATAATCAAGTAACAGATCTAGTGGCATATTAATTCTAAAACAGGTTTATATAATATAAGAAAACAACATTAACATGCTCTACCCTATTTAGATTCCCCTTAATGCGACCATTAGTAAAGTGAACCTGTTCAGTAGTTATTGCTTTCATACTCCAGTGAGGGCAAGCCTATTATTGCCATGTTGTCCTTTTGTCTTTAGTACTGTTTTCAGTGTGGTTAATACAAGTATATATAAATATATATTGTACGCAATGCAACTAAAACACGTAAAAGGTAAATACCATGAAACTCCATAGGTAAAGAAAACGTTTTATTTTGACATGTTAAATTAATAACGGAACCAAAAGACTGGATAAAACATTTACATCCTGTGTATCAATTGTGAAATAGGAACGGACATAGTCCGCGAGAATGAACAGGTTAAAGTTTGTTGTGCATACTAGTCCTCGAATTTATCACGCATTGTCTTTTACAATATCTTGAACTCTCAAATCTATGGGTACAGTTGTAGGGGACTTCAGACAACTGACACGTGAAAAATCAAAAATAATTAATGCTTTCTGTTCAGAGGAAGATCCAATGCATCACGAGTATTAACCAGAATATGGAACAGTAATTTTCTCCAAGTACTGAAAACTAATTTCATAGCCCACTGATTGCGAGTGTGGGTTATGTGTCAGTCAGAAGGAAACTTTTATTTAGCAAGACACATAGAGGTCTTGCCCTCTGGTAAACTAATTGTATAACCATTGAACTGCTCTTGTTGACAATACCATGACGCACTTTAAATCTCTGTAACCAACCAGTGTTGGATTTGAATGAGTCGTTGAGACATCAAAACCAGTCCAGAAATTGACATATTTTGTACACGTTTCTCATTAAACCATTTAAATAGACCATTGTCATAAGTTCCTGACCTGTGTCTCTTTCTATTTGATGAAAGTGAAGACGTTTTAAAACTTTTTATCTACGTATCCGCGTATCTCACAAGACCACATGGCCCTTGATTGTCCTCCAGTGATTTGATTACTTCTCTTTGATGATATGAATAACTTTCTTACGTCTTCTTTCCAACCAAGTGATAGTATTCCCACCACTGATAGACTGTCACTGAATATGTAGGAGTGATGTATTAAGGTCGGAGATGTCCTGCATGACATGTTCTAACACCATAAGGACTGCTATGAGTTCGGTTAGGAGTATGGAGCCTTTTTTGGATACTGAGCGTCGAAGATGGATTTCCTCCCGTTGTAGTGGACATATTACTGCTACTGCTCCACATGGACCTAGATTCTGGATACATGACCCATCTGTGAATACAAAGGTTGTATCTGGAGCGGAGCTTTGCATCAGCCCTTGTATAACTTCTAGGCCTAACTTCCTTTGGCCAAGCTCGTAGATTTTGAGGATCCTAGTGTATTTCAATATGGAGGAGCTGATCTGCCTCTACATACATTCAAAATCAGGTTTTATAGTTCTGGGATATGTTTATGGCTTTCTCTAAAGTGAGTTTCTCCTCTTTGTTGATAATCTTTTCACGTTGCTGACACTCTTAGTAGGAATCACTTGGACAGTTGTTATTCTTGCTTGTCAGAAAGCATTAACGTACATGTACACGGTCTCATGTCTAGTCTACAGATAAGCGACAACAAACTTCACGAAATAAGACAAGAAACTTCGTCTGATCCTATATTGTGCACCAACTGCACCACTCCAACTGGCACCCACCATTTTACAAGGATGCCCAAATGACAAACGAGACTGTCCCCTTCAGTACAAAACTATTGGAACTATAGGGACGAGTTGTCAATTATTGACAACATTATCTTTAAGGGGAGTAATTTTTGATTTTTTACTTCAGTGATTGTAGATTATATTTGCTCATGAGAGTAATAGATTCTAGCTTCCTCTTTCTGTAGATCAAGAGACAGTCTGCTTTAAAAACTACTATGATACCATGAAAGAAATGGGAGAATACAACCAGTTCTTTTGAGTGCAAGAGCTTCAAGATATACTTTGCTTTACTCTGCTTATCGCTTGCATTGTCCATTGCAACCTGTAATCAACAAAATAACGACTTTTGTCATATTTGTATCATGAATTGATTGATAGTGATTACATTTGCTTTTTCAGCAACATATTTAAATTAGATGAACATCTCTAATAAAACCTGATGATTGAAACTTACAATATATTATCAAAAAACAAAACAGTTTCTATGTAAATTATTCACATTGATTTTAATAAAGTGCATAAATAAATTTGTTGTATGTGAAAAATTACTTGGCAAAAGGTTATCCAAAGGAACCAAGCAGTACATAAAATATGGAAATATAAAATGCATTAAACTAATAAATGACAATGGTTGATGAATTCCTTACTTTGCTTGATGAATTCCTTACTTTGCATGGCAACCATTTAACAATAGTGAATTTATCATATTTTATGAATGTTATTATGTTAATATTTACATTTATGGTGTTTGATTGTATTAAACTCTGTTTTAGACCAAATGAAGTTATGGGACTATAATTACATTTGCTTATGTGACGTCACCCATTTCTTGCTGACACCTGTGCCCGTGACGTCATTGATAGGCTGTTCCAGGAATTTTTTGCGTTATTCGGTTTGCTTTGTACGGCAATGGAAGTTATAGCACTATAAACGCCATTTCTAGACAGTTCAATGGTTGAATATTCAATCTCTTACTGAAGGTGCTGTTCATAAGCTTTGTAACCTTTAAACAACTTTCAATGCACCAGCAAAATGAGAGACCCAACGGGTTCCACCAATTCTGTGAGGTAGTGCCACTGCTAAGTCACAAGCTTTGAAACTACTTTTCAAATTTTCCATTTGTAGCGCACTTTTAAACCACTGCGTTAGCTCAGTTGGTAAAGTGGGAGGTTGTGGTTTCCAACCCCGGCCGGGTGTGACTCAAGACTTGAAAGTGGGCAGTGACTGTTCTTTTGCTAAAGACTCGGCATTACGAAATAACAGTCATGGTTCTTTCGGATTGGAACTAAAATAAACGAGGTCCCGTCTCACAGTGGGCTTGGCATGCTAAACAACCCTGCTGTATTATGCCATCAGCGCAACGCACGGGCAAAATATCTGCACTTTCCCCAATAGCTAGTGACGTCTCTATATGAGTGAAATATTGTTGACTGGGACGTTAAACACTATTACTCAACTTAACACTATTACTCAACTCAACTCGATGCTGGCTTTCACAGTACTGAACCTGCTAGTCAGCTCCGACAACTACTCCCAATATATTTGGTGTGATTATCATAAAATCGAGACCTGACAAGTTTTCAATAAGTTGATTCATTATTAATTGTTGTCATCACATTCACTAATCTTCTGTCAGTCCATGATATGTATAGTTTTTTACCGTCTCGATGTATTACTGGAGGGTCACCTTTATTTGGTTTAGCTAATTTTAACTCGCGGGGAACACCAACTTTGTTTGTACGCAGTGGGCCACAAGCGCCAATTAGTTTTTCTGACATCTCCTGGAAAAGTGCTGGGTTTGTAAAAAAAAGTTATCACAATATAAATGATGCCCTTTATTAACAATTGGATTACACAAAGAAACAACCACATAATATGCTACTTCCTTTCCATTATCACCATCTGTCTGGTCTACTTTCTTTGTATACATTTGACAGTTGAAAACATAGCCCTTATCCGATTCAGCTTAAGTCCACACCTTCAAACCCCATTTGTTTGGCTTTGACGGATTATACGGTAAATATTTAGATCTTCCTTTGAATGGAATTAAAGTTTCATCAACACTAACTTCACGTCATGGGTGGTAAAATTGTTGCCACCGTGAAATCAACAATTTCGAAGGTTTACTAAATTTTTACGTTTGTTGCTTATGAGCCGTCAGAGGGCACGTTCAAGGAGTGGGGGATTACATAATAATCTATAGTATAAGATGTGTCGTGACATCATGATGGTATGCACAATAATCTAAGGTATGGCATTGGCTGACTCCTAATGAGGGATTTTGGAAAAGTCTAAGGTGACGTCATGATGGTATGTTGCAATAACTTAAAAAAGATTATCCTGCAACTAACGTGTACATTGACATCATAAAGCCTGCCGAATAAACCTTATCTTTATTCGGTCACTGACCCAATAAAGCCACGCGCTAACTGTGACGTCACAGTTACGGCACTACTTTTTCCATTCAACATTTGACGTAACCTTTGACCCAAATGAACCTCATTCTCAATGTAAACAAAACACAGTATAATAAACATGATCAATAAATTCATAAATTTTAATATTTTATTTAAAAAAAAGATTCATTTTTTTAAAAAATACACGTAGTTATATAAATATGATTTAAAAATAAAAATGAAAAATTATAAGTTGTTACTTATTCCGCCGGACTTTTAGAATATGGCAGAAATACAGAAAAACGTCTGCAACATTTCATTAAAGTATATAATTGAAATATTATTATTGTAAGAATTTAAGATTTTGTTACATATATTAAATATGAAAATAATATCGTATTATAGTTATTTATTTAAATAATTGAGAACTACATGTGCTTGAACGTCGGACTGAGCGAAAATGACAAGTACGGGTGTGATGGGGTAGCGTGACGTCACGTAAACATTTGTATCCTTGCACTCGGAGTGTAAACAAACAAGTCAAACAGATGGATAACACGCAGTTACAATTATAATTTTAGGACGTATCTGTTGCAGGATAAAGTAAATACATGGTCATTGACGGTGAATAAAGGTCGTATTTGGCTCGGGGGCGAAAACGTGTAGAAAGCTCGGCAGAGCCTCGCTTTCTACACGTTTTCTCACCCTCACCAAATACGACCTTTATTCACCGTCAATGACCATGTATTTACTATTTATTACGTCACCCCATACCACACCTTAAGGACAATGGGGGATTTCGCAACAGTGTAAGATATGTCGTGACGTCATGATAGTATGTCGCAATAATTCAATTTTCGTTTGTTTCAAGCATTTGATTCGTCAAATCTTTTGTGTTATTTTTCCACGACAAAATTGGCTCCTCTCCAACTTTCATTGCCGGAACTTCTTTTCTGACCTACATCCCAATGTTTACATTGTTGACACATTACACATAAGTTTTAAAAGTATCACACTTATTTGTTTTTTTTTTAAATTATAAATTGAATTATAAGAAATGAAGTTAAATTTTCTTTTTGTTATGGAAGTATGAAAGACTTGGACATTGCACACGTAACACAATTCGCTACGCGAATTATTCAGTGTGCAAAATGTCCAACTCTTCCATAACAAAAAGAAAATTTAACTTCATTTCTATAATTATCGAAGGAGCGGTAGGTATGTATGTCGCAATAATCTAAGGTGTGGCACGGGTTTTAAATTTAATAAAATGCTATGATACAGAGCATTCGGCGAAGGTCATGGTTTTTAAAAAGATAGAGAGATTGTCAATTCATAAAAAAATAGTTTTATTTGCATGGCGTCCGAATCGTATAATCTTATATCTAAACTCACCTTTGTTGCCTTTTTTAAAAAATGACTTCCTAAATTAAAGTAATTTTTTTGTGGCGGTAGTCTTTGTAAATGATAAGCTGCTTTCAGATAGTATTTGACATCATTTATTGCCCGATTCAAAAATAGTCGCTTTTATTTTTAGTAATTTCTATTAATATTTGCATGTATAAAATTATGTCTTCTACAAATAGCACACCTCAGATTATTGCGACATGCTCCTCGACCGCACCTTTACGTCATAACACACCTTAAAAAATTGCAAAATCGCTCATTGTCTCATTAAAATAGATTAATACGTCAGCCCATGCCGAATCTTAGATTACTGTGACATACCATCATGACGTCATGGCACACCTTAAGACTCTTACGAAATCCGCCAGTCCTTAAAATAGATTATTACGTCATCCTCCACCACTTGAGCATGTCCTCTGAAAGCTAATAAGCAGCAATTTGGTTTTTGACATTTTCTTTGGAGTCCCATACATCTCATTTTGTATTTGCTAACAAGTTTTGACGACATAGTGCTACATTCAGTTTGTCTATTCTCCTATATGACATTAAACGGTCTCGGCGCACTCGTTTACGTCCCAACTGACGCACGGTGTTTACACGTCTTTCATTCATAAGATTCTGTATAATATATTCATGATCTGGCGACATTGGTGGTGTTATGATTTCTGCTACTGCTTTTTGAATTTCTCTCTCCCTTTTATTTGGTTTTTTTCTACAATTCTGTCCGACCTTCCTTTGTTTCCATTTCCTTACATGTTATGATTTTCCCCTCAGTCTTTCGTTTTTGTACCTATTCTTTTCTTTATACATGTGATGTTTGTACGGGTGTTCCCTTTGCTTTTACCGCCATGGTGCCGCTCCAGCTCCAGTATGTACCATTCTCTAGCTTGTCTAGTTCTAAGTAAAAGTTTGTCTTTAGTATTTTGTGTCTGTTCCGCCATTTGAGCCAATGAGTGAAAAAAAGAAAGTTTAGCAACAACAAAACAAAAGTCTGTGGCATCAAGTTTTTTTCAATACTGAAATAAATAAAAGATGAGTAAACTTTTGTATGTTAACTGAAAAGTATAAATTTAGACTGTTGGAGACATTTGTATTACAGATTTATAGGATAAAAAAATGTGAAAACAATAAATTATCATATGCTATTAAATTAATTACAAACATACCAATCCAATATCAATATCATAATCCAAAACTGCAAAGAAAAACTTTGCGATATTGCTATAAACTGGCGATTACAGTAAAACACGTGCACTTCCACATTGGAAGTGAGGTCGGGTGCTCCGGAAAAGTAAAGCACCTCCTGGTTAGCTAGCATCACCCGTCACGTGTAAATGTAAAGCAGGAATTATTTGGCACTATACACATATTTATAAGAATCGATAAATACATTTAGTAAAGGACGATACAACTACATCACTGATAGAGTACGCGATCCTTCTACTAATATCTGAATATTTTAACGGTGTTTCTGTAAAATGTATCATCTAAAATACTGCCGGTCCTTATAACTACATGATATATTGATAAAGTTACCTTGTGATAAATTGATATTTGTAAACATCATATCAAAATTTCAATGTCACAACCGTTACGTTAATGATAATGTTACTGAAAATTTCCCTTGGGAGCCCCATATAACAATACGGTACTGTTAACTTAAAGTTTAATGCCACCTACACTGTTACCGATTTTAAAGGATTTGTTTTTGTAATATTCTTTCTTTTTCAAACAAGAGGCCCATGGGCCTGACACGCTCACCTGATAACTAATGGCTAGCTGATAGATTTAAAGAAAACATAAATACTAAACCCCAATGACTTTTTCTTTACAATATAATAACCGTTGTATCAATACCTACAACATTCTAATATACATACCTATACAAAAAGTTCATATTTTCCGAGATAATTAACCATTTCGGTATTGTTACATATTTGTGACCTTGACCTTTGAACCCATAACCTTTTTCTATACATCAAAATGATCGTTGTATTAATACCTACAATATTCTAATATAGATGCCTATACAAAAAGTTTATAGTTTTCGATATAAGGCCTAAAAAAATGTTCGTTTTCCCTTACCCGACCGACCCTATTTTTTCCCGCCGACCCTAATCTTTTTATCCGATTTGGCCGATTACACGCCTTCCGATTTCGATATTATATTTTCCGGAAACGCGTCCGCAAGTCGTGTTCGTTTTTTATTTGTGTTTTATAATTATAAAACAAGATGGCAGCGTCCATGTTGCAGGCTGCCAGTCTGTTGGCGTTTCGTTTTAAAGCCTGTCGGCATATGAAGGAAAAAATCTAATGATGACAGTCCAAAATAATGAACTCATATCAAATATATTTGAACGACATCACACGTCGGCATCAAAGGTGCAGGATTTTTCTGCAACGTGCAAAGTGGAATTTGCTGGCCCAGCATTTGACATCGACGGAAGTATTTCCGCCGGTGAAGCTGTTCATAAATTTAATATAAAACTTATAGAATTTGAATACAGGGATTCAGAAGAAATGGATTTATTTCAAAATGCAACAGAAAACGCCACAATACGAGCGGTAGATGTCTTCCAAATTTTGATGTCCAAGGGAAGGGACTTTCCTGAATTTAAGAAGTCCAGATACAAGCTTTTACATCTGTTCAGTGTCGTATTAATTTGGTCTCTTGTTTTTCTGAAAACGATATTTGTCTCAGAGTGTCACATCTATTTTATGTTGATCAAATGTTTCATTTCTATTTATAAATGGTTCTGACAAAGAAGGGATATATTAATATTTTATATATATTGGTTTTAAAGACATGATTTTAAAACTGAAACATTGCAGAAAAAAATACTCTATATATTATAAAAGTGTATTAAAATCCCAAAGAAGTAGCACCTAGTTTTATTGGAGATTTTCATCTTCTCGGTGGTAAAATTTTCTATTTTTACTTTTAGTTTGAGTAAATATTTCACTTTTACAATCTTACAATAGATTGTGGTTAATTCTGTTTTCTGTTAATACCCAAATGAAAATTTCAGGAATACATTAAAACGTGCAAACTGCTTCTTAATACATTTAAACAGATCTGACACACGACACAAATTTATTTTGATTTACATCGGCCTCTTTGTTTCCATTTTAGTTCTGGAGTTTCATGGTTGACATAGAAAGATGTACTATACAATGACCTATTGTATTACATGAAAGAGAACAAATTAGATTTCCAAAAGTGTTTGGCCAAATCAGATGGGGCTTATTTTAGATAGTGAGGGTTGATAAAAATGTAACATCTTCAGCTTGCTTCGATGTGGAACACCTGAAATTTCTTGCATCAATATGTAAAAAAAAAATTTTAAAAAAAGAACCTACCTACCTACCCTATTGTTTTCACCATGTAAGGGGAAACGAACATTTTCATAATTTTCCGGATTTTTTTCAATTCCATTCCGTCTATTTTATATGACTCTGACTCTGTTAATATCATAGCAATGGTCATTTCCGGTTTTAAAAGTCGAAGTCCTGATTGACAGGAGATTATTGACTGCCCAGATAAGAAAACGACAAACCAATAATCACTAAAGTTTTTATTATAACTACATATTATCGATATTCATCCACAAAACGGTCTTGGTCATGTAGGATTATGTCTAAAAATGAGAGTTTTTGTGTTAACCTTACTATTTTCATCCCAAAGGGGTAGGCAACTCTGGTTAAACCGTTTTTTGGTACCCAAACCTCCCCTTTTCTCTATCCCGTTATCAACATACAAGTAAAAACCAATACAGATAAATTCTGTAATTGTTGATTACCTATATTAATATTTGGGTAAAGCATAGAAAAAATAAAATACTAATTCCAATATTACAGTAAATTTTTAATTAGTTCCGCAAAAGGGTTTTTCGGCAAGTTGTGCCTCGTAAGTGCAGAATACGCCTAAATACATGGAAACTGAAATTACCAATTTTAAATAAGAGCAAAATAACCCAAAGCTACGAAACAATTAAGCCACACTACTCCAGAGAAGGTCCCACCAAAATGTTCAGAAAACCAAAGGATTACCAACAAATAGGGTTGGTTGGACTGCAGTAAACACAAGTATTTTTTGGGCCACAACAAGTTTTACTTGTATCTTAATATTATGATTGATATGCTCACTACTATTTTTATTAAATATCTCTTTTTTAATGTATGCAGGGTACAGTCCTAGTGAAAGTGTTAAACAATAACAAAGATGAAGAGGAAGTTGATTTTGGTTGGGGCAAACAGAAGAAAAATGTTATCACTATTGGTGGTCAAACTGGTTGCATGGAACTCAACTTATATGAACAATTAATCAAAAAAGTTGAAAATGAAAAAAGTTACAAGATATGAAATGTTTCCTCAAGAAAATAAAACAATGATATATACTTAACAACCACAATGAAATCTTCTATTGAACTTATACAGAACATTCCAGATGTAGAACAACCGACCCCAATTGAAAACATAACATCTAAGTAGAAGTACATGAATGCAGACTGTCAGTATCCTATAAATGTAATAACTGCAAAAAGGGAATAGACATTGAAAATGAAGATGTTTAACTCGTAAAATGTCAGATTTGTAAGATGTCACAGCGAAAGTACAAATTGAACAACTCGTCATACATGCTTCTTAATGTAGCAACAACGGATGAACAGCCAAATCAATTAAAGACGATCATATTCCTCTCAGTTATCCATGAATATTCAAATCAATCGAACAGCCAATAACAGTAGAAGAATATGAAGAGTATTTTTGATGCAACAATATTTCACAATTAATTACATGCCAAACACTGATGTAATCCTGAAACTTACTTCAAATTGACAATTTTTTCATCTCAACTTGTTTTGTAATACTGGAAAAATTTCCTTGGATTTCCAGTTATGTAGATTTATAGCATGTTATTGTGTAGACTTGGGTTATCTCACCCCTGCTCAGAAAGAGGGGGTTACTGTTTTACCCTTTGTTCTTTTGTCTTTTTGCCCATCAGTTTTTTGGTAACACTTCTTTTCCATCATAGATTTATGTATGTCTGACTGGTGTATAGTACCACTTCCTACCATTATGGCAAAAAGTCAGCCTATACATATACTTTGTGACCCATTTGGCCACAATTCAACTATATTTCACAATTGAGTACATGCCAAACACTGATGTAATCCTGAAACTCACTTCAAATTGACAAATTATGTATCTCAACTTGTTTTGAAATACTGGAAATATTTCATTTGATTTCAAGTTATGTGGATTTATAGCATGATATTGTGTAGACTTAGGTTATGTCACCCCTGCTCAGAAAGAGAGGGTGTTACTGTTTTGCCCTTATCCCTTTGTATTTTTGCCAATCAGTAATTTGCTTTTTTCTTGGGTCAGTCGGGTTTGAAGAAAAATTTTTTTTTTTTACCCAATTGATGAATTCAGGTTAGCCGAATATAGACTTCTTGTTTACCAACTTGCATAATATTTTTGTTTGAAATTTTTTGTCAGTTGTGGAATTTCATAACAGTTTTCTTAGATATATTAAGATATTGTATCCAAGTTTAAAATGTTGTATACTAGTAATTTTGTATGGACATTTTAAATGTTGTTGCATATTGCAAGTTGTGTTTTCAGGTTTGTTGTGCCAAATCATTTTGGGGACTATCCCGAGTGGGGGTATCATTTTGGGACATGCTACCTCCAGTTTATTTTAACATGTTTATGAGGAACAGAACATGGGATGTACAATTTTATGTAGTCCTTTTTTCTTAAAAAAACACTTTACAAAATAATTTCTTATTTTTTAGTGAAGATATTTTTTAATTTTAAGAAGTATTTAAGTTTTAAAATTAACCTCGGTTGAAATTTTCATATTTATCCAACCAACAATTTTCTTTCCAGTGTTTCAGCTAGGCAGCGCCATCGCGGGATTTCCGCTAATTCAGGCCCGTCTCCCGCATAAACAGAAATTCATTGCGCCAAAATTGCCACAAACAAAACTGACATGGCCTTTTTTTAAATCGCCAGAAGTTGGACATTTTCATGATCTCGTTCAGGCTACCATTCATTGTCGTAACTTTTAGGTGTATTGGTTTTATACATCAATGTTATTTATACGCTTTAAAAATCACTGACTGGTACCTGAATACAAAGCGCTATGAAGATTCAGATTATCACTAATACATTTGAAAGTCTCGCTAATGATCCTGTATGTACAATGGGAGAGTCGGTCATGTGGATTCTGAGAAGTTTCGTAGTTGCATTCTTTTAACTGTACAGTGCTCCAGGACTAGATTCTAAGATGAAACGAAGGATAAATATATTGGACTATTTCAAACTAAAGTGTGATCGGCAGGATGCTGCAACCGCAATTTGTGAATCTGTCGAAAGCGATCAAAGTTCATGTTCAGGTATACCGACAGAAACCGAATTGAAAGAAGAGTATCACAAGCATCGATCGATGATGCCAGAAACTAATACAATGTATACAGAAACTAATGTAAGTCTATTTGCACAGATAAATGGTCATAAATAGTAATATTTGTCTTTAGTCATTGTTTATCTCAAGTGTAGGTTATTTTTTTGAATTGGCTCACATTTCAAAATTGTGAGGGCCAATTGGCCCATATTCATGCAAGTCTCATGAAACACTGTCTTTCAGAAATTTTATAATTTACTGCCAACCAGTGCTGTTGTTTACAGCTCAATAACTGCATGTATTCTAAACACTTCCTTTTCCATTTATTTTTCTTGTTATCAAATGACTAATATGATATCATAAACTTTGCAACATTTATTGAACTTTGTAGATACATTTGTACTTCTACTGTATTCCAAATATTATCTGCCCCTTCAAACTCCCTGTTGTGATAGATTTCACATTTTAGTACACTGGGCACTACTTGATACAAGAAAGGCAGCGCATGTAATTATTTATAAAAGTTGTAATTTATCATACATGTTTGATAAATACCAAATTTTCGCATGTTGTACATGCATGATTTAAACTACTGCAAAATGTTTGCAATCTGACATATACTAGTATGATGCATTTGTTGTCTACAATTGTCTGCAGATTCAATAATTTTGGTTCTACTGAACAGATCACTGTCAACTTTAAGGATAATATTCATTAGAAAATGTGTAAACTTTTTATTTTAACATGTTTAAGTAATGACTGATAATCTAACAGTGATGTAACATGTTTTTTTCTCAAAAGGAGCAACATATACATATAATAATAATTTTCAAAAATAAAACTTTTAACACTTGAAAATATCTGTATATAATACTGATTTGTTTCACAAAACTTGTCTTCAATGGTTGTTTAAATATATTAATGATGTAAAGAAAAATTAGAGTTTTATGGTGCGCTTGAACACAAATTGAAAATATAATTATACTTTAAGGCCTCGTTGACCAAAAAATTATTAATTAAAATATATATCTTTTGGTAAATCTTCAAGTATAATTTCGCAGCTTTTTAATTAAGTTATTACACACATGAAAATATCTTCATTTGTTAAAACAGGGCTTCAGATTTACGACGCGCCCGCGCCATTGCTGCTTTATTTCCAAATATGGCGCAGCACTTTTCATGTCAATAGGTCCGGTAGTTGCGGCCTTTTTATTAAAAAAATATCGCGTCATTATGTCCAGGTCCATTATTTTAGACAATGACCCACCAGTTGTTGCTCTATGGGTAACTTTGGCCCGCCAGTCCTGAAAAAAATCTGAAGCTCTGTAAAAGTAATTATTAAGGCTATTCTCTAAACTGCAAGAAAATAAAAAAAATAGTATGTTTTGAGGTAGTTGTTATAATAATATTACTATGAAAATCTCAATGTATTTCAAGACTTGTTAATTGAAATTGACTATCCGGTTAAAACTTACAAATATGATTTTTATAACTGAAAGCTACTGGTATATTGTGAGCATAGGATCTGTGATACCCTCTTTCCATCCACATTAATGTATTATCCACTACTCCTGAACATGTTAATGGAATTTCTTCCAACTTGTACCACAATTTTATAATATAGTGAAGATGTACATTATTAAACGAGTTTGACCCCTTTTTGTTTTATGAACAGTTGTACAGTAAATGTACACAAGACAAAGTCACCGTCTATATGTGTAAATACAACCAGTGGAACATTGCTTCATCCTCTTTTGTATTAACTGTGATACTTTTAGTTCCATTTCTCAATAACTATAAGTAGTAGGTCAATGATATTTTATATAGAGGGTGGTCTTGGGTAGTACCTGACAGTCTGGCATGGGACTTTTGTTTTTGACCTTAATGTCATGGTCTAGCAACCAGGTTAAGTTTTTTTTTGCTCAAGTCCATTTCTCAGTAACTATAGTAACTATAAGAGGTATGTCAATTATATCTATGTCTCCCAAACGAAGTGGGGGACATTTTGGTTTTAGGTACGTCTCTTATTATTATTATTCTTCTTCTGTTACCACCAAAAGTTTGTCCGGGCCATATCTCATTCACTACTGAACCAAAATTATTGAAATTTCACAGGAATGTTAGAAATACAAGTATTTTCCAAATTGCCACTGTTGCCATGGGAACGGAAAAAAGGCGGGAAAATTTAAGGTGCTCAGAATTGGATGCAATTGTACAGGAAGAGTGCCTAGGTTGTGTAGAATCATTTTTTGGTTGCCATGGAAACAGATAAGGTCTGTAAATTAAAAGTGACTTAAATTGTATATTTTGCATTGACACTAACAATATGCCGGTTTGGGGGACATTTGTTATGCTCAGGCGTTACAGTTAACCATATTTGGTATATAGGTTGGTCTTGCCCGAGACTTTTTGTCCTTGACCTCAATTTCACTGTCTAGCAACCAGGTTAAATTGTTTTGCTCGATCAATTTCTCAACAACTATTAAGGTTATGTCAATGATATTTGGTATATAGGTTAGTTTTGGCTAGTACATGGCAGTCTGGCATAGGACTTGTCCTTGACCTCAACTTCACGGTCTAGTGACCAGGTTAAGGTTTTTTTGCACAAGTCCATTTCTCAGCAACTATAAGTTAGGTCTATGATAGTCTGGCATATATGACTTTTGTCCTTGACCTCAAGTTTCATGGTCTTATTAAATGTATTAGATCCATTTCTTAATAACTAAAGGTGGTAAAATTTGTTATTTTGAAATACACTACATCATTTCCTTTGTCTTTTTTATCATTACTCGACAATCCGTGTGCTGACGGGCGAGACATCAATTAGCTCCACATTTGTTGGATTAGGTAGGTCAATGATATTTGGTATGTATCTTATCATGTTTTTGGATAAGGAAAATTTCTCAGGTATAATACATGAAAAGTCGATGATACTTGGTATGTATTGTCTCAAAATTGTGAAATATGGTTTAGTTTTGAAAGGAAACTATATTGAAATTTTGTGATAGAAATAAGTATTATGTAATAAATTTCAAGCATTTATTTAAACATTAGACAATCTGTTGATTTTCATTCTGCAACAACTCTACCTAGGTGAGCTATACAGGCTCCTGGGAGCCTCTAGTTTATTTTATTTTTTTTATTTATTCTTGATAGCTCTCATTAACCTATACAACGTATATACATACATATATAAATATATCCAAAA
The DNA here is from genome assembly GCA_021292105.1 of Anadara kagoshimensis. Lineage (NCBI taxonomy): Eukaryota > Metazoa > Mollusca > Bivalvia > Arcoida > Arcidae > Anadara > Anadara kagoshimensis. The sequence goes on along the minus strand of CM037859.1, from coordinate 40,372,431 downwards.
TAGATATGATACTAAATTTTTGGCAACTATAAACACGTGGGGACTGTGCAAAATATATACATGTACATATATTTAAACATAGCAAAATTATACACTAACTCAAAAACTAAGGTATACTCCCTCAAGCAAAGTATTTCCTTAGCTTAATTTGGTAAAATATATTTAGGTCCTTTAGGTAGCTTTTCAACATCTTCATACTAATGTTGGTTTCATAATTTTGGTCCAAGCACCACTGATGAGGAATTGAATTCCGAAACGGCCGTCTAGTGCTGTAATTATAAAACTTGTATAATATGTAATTTGCCACAAAGTACAATTCTAATGAGGTTGAACAGAATTGTAATGTTTACTCCAGAGGTTTTCATATTAAATATACTGTTTGTTATGTTTCATTATAATTATTGTTCTTAAAAGGAGTTAAAAACTCTTTTAGTTAATACATTTGTCCAGTTTTAATGTATGAATAAAAGATTTTGCTATTAAATATACAATGTTTTTTTTAATTGTAAAGAAAAATCCCCCCAATACAAACCAAAAATTACGTCATAAGATGTAAGAAAAATATTTGTTCGGTTCCTTTTCAACAGTTTTCCAATATACTTCTAACGTTTTACAGCAATAAAGTTTGTGCTCAATTGCATTACATATTATACCAGTTTTAATTTAATTTTATCTAATTGATTGCAATATGTATAATTTGGACTATTTAAGATCCCCATTTTAAAAAGTAGTTTGTTGTTACTTATAATTATGTGTATGATTTTAAATTGAAATTCTTGCAATTATGTATCTAATGTGTAAGCAGAAGCGCGAGAGTAAATTAAGTACTACATTCGATCCGGAACCGTGAGAAACATGTTGTAAATGTACTGTTGAGTCTACCAGTGGCGTACAGTATTCACGAAATTTGAGTCATGTATAGAAAATTTTAGGTCGAGACAATAAAGTTGATCATATAATTGACAAACAGCAGGTAACTCCTGAATTACCAAATGTTGTGGAAAATAATGATATGTCTGACACATGTGAAAGTAATGTGCAAGATGATAAAATCATACACAGTGATTTGTTAAGTAAAGCCAATACTAGTGATGGTAATCTTGAGATAATAGTCAAATCTCCAAATACGCGTCTAATAAGGGAAAGAAAATTGCCACATAAGTTTGAAGACTTTGAGTGTATTTGTTCGGTCGATTAGAGAGCTGCCAGAAACCTATATGTTTGTTCGTTTGAAAATTGGAGCGCCTGGAGATATCCAACGTCTAATTGCATAATAGTAGGTAGAGGCTGAAGAAATATGTAACATTTCATGTAACAAAGATGGCGACCTCCGACGTTGTAATAAAGTGCGAAAAATACGAAGCACAGTTTTTGTCAATAGATTCATTCTTGAAGCACCAATGTATAGCGGAAAGTAACACCAATGTAGGTAAGTGTATATGGTTAACAAAATTTCCCTATACCAACAAGCATATCTCCTTAATGGAATGCAATTACGTTTTTTCTAATCAGTTATGGTTTGTGCCAGGACAATGGCGACGGTGAAAAGTGTGGTGTATAGGCCTTCTGGACCGTATTACATGCCGTTAATTGTAAAGTCCTGCGTGTTGCAGAACATGTACATTCGAAATGCAAAATGGCAGGAGAAAGTCAAAAGGGATGTCATAATTGGTGACAAATCGGGCATACTCAGATGCTACAACTATGACCCTGCAAAAGACCATAAGTTGAAGGAGGGGGAGTCAATTGTTATTAAGAAATACATCACAAAGGGAGAAGGAGTATTCAGGCTGGTGTTCACTACCAGCACCTTAATTTACAAAGGTGCCGACGTATAAACCTTACCAGGGACCTATAAAATTGTTTAGGTAGAGCAAAATTACATCAAACAGCATGTTCTTAACATTGACCAACAGGGCCATGACCATGTTGCAACAAATACATGTTAAGACCACTGATTATAAGGTTCATGAATTTTACCAAACACTTGTGCAAAATTCCAAAGTTGATGTTACAGTAATTCAAGAGAGCCATGATCAATGGAAATGCTTTACACTCGACAAAAATTGTGTACAAGCTGACAACATAAACATAAAAATAAAGAAACGGATACTATAAATCCCTTGTCTTTTCAGATTCTAATTCTAATAAAGTTTCTTATCGTTTAAAAAGTTCCAAGCGTTCAAAACAGACAAAACTAAACATAGAAATCATCTGAAAATAAACAGGTTTATTTTTGTTTGTGGCGGGGGATGTTATGTATTAGTTTTGCATGGTCTCCATGTTTTGGTGTTTAGGGTAAATCCGGGTTTGTTGTTGGGTTGGATACCGTTTTGTATAATATATTGTTTTTGTCTTCTTCCGTTTTTGGTAACAATAGCAGGTATGGAAAGTTGAAAGTTGTTTTATTTTATTATTTAATTTTTTTAACTGATGCACTACGGCATTACATAACACCTATTTTCATCGACATAGAACGAACATCTGGTAAGAAAAACTTAATTTATTTTTCCCCTTTTTGAATTTTTGTAATTTATTTCATTGACCAAATATTTATGAATGTTTCAATCTTCTGTATTTTCAGACTTTCTTTTATTGTATTTATTAAGTCAAGCCGTTGGGAAAAAACATATATATAGAACCTGAGGACATCGTCGTTTTAGTTACTTCATACGTACGAGAACCCTGTGTTATATTATCATGTCTACCCCTGGAGCTAACGTTACAGTAGTGATCGATGTATACATGTCATCATTGCCAATATTATTTTTGACACAAGTTTATTGGTGTAATAAATCAAGTATTGCCAGATGGTGTGAAAATATAAAGCGATGGAAATTTGTATCTTTTTTATTTACATCCAAGATATTTTTTCTGGAATTTTGAGACTTCTGGACTATAAAAGACATTCAATCGTTGGATAGTTTCTGAATTGCAAACCACCTTTTCAAATTTTCTGAAATTCCAGAACCATCCACACCCAAATACTTACAGTAAATACTGTTTTCTGAAACATTTTTGGATTTTTCTTTGAATTGCAGCTACCCTCCTCAAAATATTATGGAATTCCCGGTTTATCCTTAGTTCTCTACCAACTTAGCTGCCAATGTGACGCCTTTGAATTCTGGAAATATATGTAAAAACATATATACTATACTGTATGGAGATGTTTGTAGTTTGGATTACTCGTCCCCATTTAAATTCTGCTTGGAAATGGGGTTTGTTATATTCAAGAAAATAATTCATTATTAAAAATATAAATAATGCATTTTTTAGGTTGATAAAGCTCTGAAGACTCGCTCGTCACTCATCATGTGACATGGAAACATGACCCTACAGATCGTTGCATTATTCAGAACGTCAACCAGTATCTGCACAAGAAAAAATCAGATCATGAAACGTCTGCTGTTGTGGCGATACCAATAAATTTAATAAAGGTAATTATTTCATATTTATTTATCCAGGCACATGTACTACATTTAAAAGGAGTCTTGCATGTATCTATGAGTTAGCGGCACCCAGCTCACAATAGAAGATAACTTGTAGTTGTAATAGACAAAAATGTCAAAACTTGGGGCGACTCAGAAAAAATTCTAGGAGGCATGGGCTACTCTGCTATTACTTCCATTTCCATCCCTGTTTGATTCTAGTTTACACCGGGGATTTACGGGACGCGCACACGCGTGCGTCCTATAAATGTGCGTCCTATCCGCACATTTTTGTCCTTTGGACTCTCCAAAATTAGGCATGTGCTTCCAAGTGGACGCACAAAAAAAATCGCCATTTAGTCATATCATGAGTAGCATGTTGGATGTCCCTTTCGTTTTCTATTTATCATTTTATAATTTTTATGGTCTCTGGAATGCTTCAGTTAAATACAACCTAACTTTCATTTGCCGAAAGCATTTGATTGATCAAGATTTTAACACGCATTCCTGTCCCTTTCGGTTTTTTGTACACTAACTCGATTATGGTCACTGGGATGTTTTATTCGAATGCAATATAATGTCGTATTGCCGTTAGCATTTCATTGATCAAGATTATTAAACAAACGTTACTATGTCGTCCAAACAATCTGATCTCCGTTCTTGTTTGTTTTGGGGTAATGAACAGATCACGGATAGTACTGCTTTAGGTATTGAAACCGCATTGATGGCTTTTTTTGGAAAAGAATATCTGTGATCAAAACATTGATAAAATGTATGGTTTAGGTACTGATGGTGCCTCAGCAATGACTGGACGTTTAAATGGACTTGGAGCCAAGTTGAAAAAACAGAAATCCAAAGCTGTTACAGGTTCATTGTGTTGCCCATAGACTGAACCTTGCTGCTTCACAAGCAGGAAGAAATATTGATTATTGTAAAAAATATGAAATGATACATGCATTGTATAAATATTATTCAGACTTTTCTTGTTAGGTATGACAAACTAAGAGACCTTCAAACTTTAATGCATGGTAAGGCAAAATATATAACTGAACCAACTTCTGTCAGGTGGCTGTCAGTAGAAGCAGCTGTGAAAATGATATTTTCCAGCTTTGATTTAATTAATCTTTCTTTGGAAAACGATAAAACTGCAGGTAAAGCAGATGGGCTTTTGAAATTCATTTCCGATGTTAAACTTCTGCTATTTACTGCTCTGTTGATTGATGTGCTAACTGTCATTGGGATCCTCAGTCTTACCTTTCAGAAAGATTCTGTGAATTTGTCTTATGTTAGGCAGAGTGTAAACTCTACAAAAGAGACACTCAACACTATGAAAGTTGGGTCTCAGACTGTGGGTGAAGTTTTAACTGAGCTAGGTAATGTTGCTGGCAATGATGGGAAAACTAAATATAAAGACTTGGAGGTCATTGACAATCATCAGATCAGGGATTCTTTCAGTAACCTTAGGGATACCTGTATAAACAATCTCCTTCAAAACTTAGACACAAGATTCCCTGATGAGCAATTGCAAATGTTGGAGTGTTTTGACATCATTCTAAATCCTAAAAGATATCCAGTAAATGCAGCAGATTTGCCCAATTATGGGAATGATCAATTGGACCAACTGGTGGCTCACTATACTGCAGATTTGAATTTAGCCAGGTTAAGGGGGCAATTTTTAGATTTCAAACATTTTACAAGATCATACAAAGCTTTGACATTTGATGGCTTCATTAAATTTTTGATAAATGAATACTCTGTAGAGTATCCCGCAATAGGCTAAACCCTCTGAGGCTTAACAGGCTCATGTTCATTAAACTTGTGGGTCCAAACATTGAACAGTTTGATTTTTTGTCAACTGCAAGAATGTTTGCACAATCAGCTGTTGGCAGAATGTAATTTCAATTTATTTAATTACATATAATCATTTAATCATCAATGGCATTGTTGAATCTGTTAATTATTACAGGGACTCATGTCACACCCTGTTGGTAAGGGAAAACTTGAGCATTATGTATTTGTAACTGTTTAAGAAAGACAAATTTTCTCAGCGTCTACCGGTATTTTATAGGGATTCATAGACAGATAGTCACTAGTATACATAAATTCAGTTGTCACTAAGTCTAAGTCACTTGTGAATTAATAAATTAAAATAATAAAACTTAAAATCTTTATTATATTTTATAATCAATGATTGGTGATGCATCATAATCAGCTTGCTGAAAAGAAAACAAACATGCACATTAAATTAAACATATAACATAAACAGAAGACTATAAAGTATTCAAGATTTTTATATTTTTGTTACCCTAGAAACATGGACCCTTGAAATTTAGGTTTGCACCCTCATTTTTTATACCCTGCATCCCTGGGACCCTCACATTTAAAAATGGATGTAAAACCCTGGTTAACACCAAACAATATTTGGACCCACATTATAATTCCTTAAATAAAAATTTATTTAAGCGTGTAACAGGATGAAGGAAACACCAGAAAAAAAACCACTTCCTCACCGAGTGCCCCGGTTGAGGATCGAACCGGCCCTCCCGGGTGAAAAGCGAGCCTTCTACCACAAGGCTAAAAGATCCGGACCAGAAAGTCTGGCAGTAAATCACTCTATTATATCTACTACATGTATATACAACACAACAATACCACGACTAGCTCAGTCCCGCTACAATCCTCCCCTGTTATCTTGAGATTTCCCACCTTGGAAATCTCACGGTCAAACAAGGTGACCCACTTTCTCCTCAGCTCTTCAAAATAGCAATAGATCCTATTCTATGTGAGCTAGACAAGATGGGTGAGAGGTACAGATACTCGGACTTGGGGAAGTTTGAATCGCGGGCTTACGCAGACGATACGGGTCTGTTATCAGGTAGCGAAAAAGGAATGGATCGCATGTTGTGGAGAGTCCACGAGTTCGGTGGAGACACCGGCCTACGGCTGAATATAAAGAAATCGGTAGGTTTCTGTATAAAACCAGCTGGTAAGTCGACCTACTCTATCAATGACTACAAAACTCTGCCGGAAGTGGGAGGGGAGCCCCTACCATTGATACAACCAGAGGAAGCCTAAAAATACCTTGGGCAAAAGATCAACCCATGGATAAATGTACAAACGGTCGATTATGAGCGCAAGCTCGAAAAATGGGCCACAGCGATCAGCCGTGCATCGCTAAAACCGCGACAAAAAGTAAATATGCTCCGCACACATGCACTTTCTCGTTTAAACTACCCATTATCGATGTACAAATATTCACAAGGTATGCTGAAAAACTTGGATGACAGTCAGAAGGCACGTGAAAACATGGTTACATTTGCCAATGTGCAGTTCCAACCAAATTCTTTACACGAAAACAGCCCAAGGTGGACTTGGTCTACCTAGGCTGGAAAAATTGATTCCATACATTAACATGCTACGGTGTATGTCCAAAGGCTCCGACCCAACAATAGTAGCTTTTGCGGGATCTATTAACATCGAGGAGGAATGGAAATCGATCGCTAAATTTGCAAAACTCCGTGTAACAGAAGTAGACATATTTGGACGCTGCACAAGGTGGGTTTTTGTTGGGCGCCAAATATTTTGATGCTAGGGCGTGAGTTGTCGACTCCTATTGATCTCATTGCTGGAGAACCTCCGAGTCATTCTAGCAGTCGATGTCCGAGTGAATATGTAGAATGGCTTATAAACTATGAATGACACATTTGATTTCACAAATAAACATCTAGGACTTGCTGCTTCAAGACAGAAGCGTTATTATGACAAGAGGTCTTAAACCTCGCACATTTGAATCTGGTGACTGGGTCTGGCGATGGTATCCACCAAAAGCCAATACCGGTACAAAGCTTGGTCTAGGCTGGACTGGTCCGTACTTAGTAGTGCGTAAAATAACCGCTGTTACATATGCAATACAGCGAGATGAAAACGGTCATATCATCACAGTCCATGTAGATAATTTGAAGCCTTATGAAGGTACATCTCAAATCGAAAACTGGTTAAATCATGCAAATGACATTTCAGTTAACGGCGTACCTTCTTCACCGAGCATAGAAGATGGCACAAATATAGATTTAGAAGTCGATACTTCTGACAATACTGGCAATGACGTTTATATCGTGGGTTTAGGTGGCGGTGTTACGTTGACTCGTACGGGTCGTGCTGTTAATTTACCGTCTAGATTTAGATAAATGTTTAGAGCGTAGGCTAATCATTCATTTTTTAAATTACTTTTGCTTTTGTAAAGTTTGATGTTGTATATATAGTAATTTTTCACTTGTTTGTTTTTTTTGTGATTTTCTGTAACATATACTTGCAAATTTGAAAGTGTTGATTTTGACAAATAGTACTTTTACTTATTCTTTGTTGTTTTCTCTCTTGTAGTCAATATGGCTAACTCAGATATGCTTCATTTAGAAGACGATTCAATGAATGATTTTATATGGGATGAGACATCGGAATGGCCAGAAACTGGCTCCGTTTGCCATGTTATATAGGATGCCCAGTGAGGTTTCATTTCCAAAAACTCCGTGACTACTTTGAACATTGGAGGATAATGCATACACCAACTCAAACTGTTTATCAGTGTTATATGTGTGGGAACAAATTTTTCAAAGATGCACACTCTAAAGAAACATCCGATTCATTTTCATAGATGCGAAAAGTCCAGGGCAGCTGAAGCAGCTGTATCTGTAATCCCTGAGGTAATTGTGAACCCCAGATATATTGATCCCAATATTGAGGAGCGTCAACGTGCAGAACAGGAGAGGAAAGTCACAGTTAGTGCAGTTAATCCTGTCATTCCAGTTGACACTGTTCCGCGAGATGAGGTTATTGAAATTACAATTCGTAATACTGAATCCCAGGCGCACAGGAGGGGGAAACAATCATGGATGCTTAAGCCGAAAGTGATAGTAGAGAAGGTGACGAAGAAAACAGAAGACATGGGCTTGATTTTGAGTAACGAAGTTGCTTGTGTGATCTTTCCAATTTGGACTAAATTTATTTAAGTGATATATCATGCAGAATTCATGATGGACTTTTAATGTTTTTTATTTAGTAATGAACTCTATAAGTAATAGACATTTTCATATATGGGACTTTTATCTTACTTTATTAATTTTGTTAATATAACCTCAAATGTGTTTTCGGTTTAAGGAGGAAGGAGTGTAATGGAAAATTTTATCGTTACTAGTCTATAAGTGCTATAATACAGGTTATCCACCATGATTCGCTGCTATATACGGGTATCCTTTGACCGGCTGTACATAATTTCGACACGGTCAACTGAAAACACCGGGCATATATAAGCGCGTAATTTACACCGTTCGTGGTCATTCTTACTGCCTGAATCAGGTAACCTTCATACTCACTCATTAAACGGCTAGAATCTAGCTACTTATTATCATCCATGACCGATATTAGATTTACATTTAATTTCCATTACGCTCCAACCATTTAATTTCCATTTATTATTTATTTATTTTTCGTTCTTTAAAAATGTTGTTATCTAAACTGTTAGATTGTCACATATGCCAAACTACAATTATTTGTGCTGTATTAATAAATATCATTTAAAGCAGCTGTTTCTTCTATTTTGAATCAAAGTGTCAAATAAGGTAAATTTAATCAGGAAGCACCAGAGTAATAATTCGAACCGGAAACACTATTTTCAAAGGTTTTGGGCAAGTAGGCTGAGACCGACACTGAATAGATAACTGCTTAGCCCAATTTCTGTTACAAGCGTTTGGAGAGCTGGAATATGGTTTTCATATTGCAATTATTTTGTATAAAACTGATTAATATAATGTCATCTGAAATTGACGATCAGTGATTTTTATCCTTATTCTTAAAAAGATTATTAATAAATTATATCCGTGATGTCATTGATCAAAGTCAACGAAACGTTACAAACAAAAGGACGAAATGTTGTAATGATACAAATGGCCAAAATGACAGCCATTTTGAGGTTTGGTCTTTTAGATAATGACCACGCCTATACTATTTTCAACAAAGAAGAGTCACCAGGACTTAACAATCACAATCACTTTTTGATAATATAGTGATAATATTTTTAACTTTAAAATCAAGTACAGACTACATTATATGTGCTAAAGGTATTAATTGTTATATGACCGAAATTGCAGCCATTTTAAGGTATGGTCTATTGTTAATAATGACCACGCCTAACTGGAGTTGCACGAAACAAAGAGGCGATTATATAAGTAGCACAACAAGCATACACGCTCAATGATTACAATTAGCCATTTCTCGGTATTTAGGTTATTTCATATGTGAAATACTGTGTGAAAAATGAACTACAGACTCGGTGAAATTCTGAAAAGTTTCAAAGTAACAAGTTTAAAAAGAATTCGAGTCAATTTGCCCCATGTCAAAATCGCCCACTGTCAAAATCGCCCCCATTTTTCCAATAACCGTAAAACAAATAATTTTTTTTAAAGATTTGTTTATTAAAAAAAATTAAATTAAAAATAACGCTACTTTAAAAATGAAACATATTAATGCATCCATTTAATAATGGATTTAATTTCATTATATATTTACTTGGTGTTTAATTTTATTATTAAACGTTGCGAATGTTGCTTTTGACAAAATAATTTTTATTTATAAATAACGACATAGTAAAATCGTTTAAATGAACAATATGAACAATGCATATGGTGTTACCAGGAACAAAACAATTGTTTCGTAAGGAGTGCGTGGTATGTTGAAAAAGAATTTATTGTTAATGATTTTCTTCAACGATGTAATCTATCAATACTCTAATGCTATCTATGAAAAATAAAATATTTTCTTTTTACTTTACCCACTGTTATGATTATATCAAAGGACTTTGATAATTACCATTTGATGTCATGTCCGAGGTGCGAATTTAGTCAATACATTTTGCATTATGAATGCGCGACAAAAACATTGCAATAAAACAATACAAATAAATAATTTGTTTGGAGTTATTCGGACATATTCAAGGTCGTAAAATTATATATGTTACTTTACAATCTCAATAAAAGAAGACGATTTAAAAAAAGGAGGGGGGGGGGGGGCTTATTTGAACGGGGACGAATTCGGTACGAACTATGTACGTAAAACAAAATAGAATGGAAGGTCAGGGAAGATTTACAGAAGTCAGCAAAAATTATCAGATTTTCGTTAACAAATCCGAACAGAATTAGTAGTAGAGTATTGTAATAATAGTACTTAGTGTCATAAAGACGAAATAGTATTGTAATAATAGTACTTAGTGTCATAAAGACGAAATGTTACCTTGTTGTGTTGCTGGATTCTTAAAATAATGCTGACCTAAGAGATCCTAGGATCACGAGGTATGACGTAACAGACGGGAAAGTCCCGGATGTGGTGAAAGGAAATCCTTAGGTTTATTAAAAGGTGGAGAATTTCAATTACGGATCAAGGAGGGTACCCCCAGGTTCGCGATACCCCCAGATGAAGTAAAAAGGTTAAAACTGTACTGGGACTAGATCTCTTGACCGAAAGGAGTCATGTGATATACCGTCGTGTCCGGCTCGAGAGGTATCGAATGGGAAGAGTGATTAGGTGCTCGACCGCGACAGAAAAGACCTATTACCCTTGATGTGTTTTTTACGGATTCTGACTCACCGCTCGCTACCTGGAAGATGGGTGGCATAGAACGATAGAGAATGTTCTTCCGAGTAGGTCACGTGTAGGGATTGGACTAAGAATAAGGCTCAAACCCGATTAAGATATACTCTCATAGACTTAACACGGGTAATTGTAGGCGATCCTTAGACGCGAATCACTCGTTCTCGGACTCGGTATGGGATATCATGATTTGGGGTTGTTCGCACGAACAAATAGATACTTTGTTTATGAAGATTGAACTAGTAATAGTAATACAACACTAGGAGGAACAGAATTTCTCTATAAGCAAACGCCATATTCTCCATTAACTTACAATGATATTAACAACATCGACCTTTGACCATAGCGCATCAACCACTAGACCCCTATAATCGTGTTTAGTATTCTTCGATTCTTTTGATGTTTTTTAAAATTATGGTTTAAAAAACGATCGGTAAAATACATGACCCGGGGTATTGCACAATTTCGTCATGTAGCGAACCGTAACACAATATGAAATCAGCTCCTTAAATTAATGCTGACGACATATACCGAAACTGTTTTGATTGGTGAACCAAGGCGTCATGCATGTCAAATGATATATATCCTAGGAAAAATTATGCAATGTTTATCAGGTTTCAACCCAACTTTAAGGAGAAACTACCTATCATGGATTTTTACACACCACGTGTCATTAGTGCAGGACCTATCAAGAAAGTTAAAATGCAAGTGCGATAACTATATGTTTTAATGCAGTGTTTAAGCCATTTACGGCTATTCCTATTAGAATATTTTCTGGAAGCATTTGCATCTTGACTGTTTTTGTAATCTAATCAAATAATTATTTATCCTTTCATTTGGCATCGGTGGACCATTGGTCATGCATGTGAAACGATATATATCCTAGGAAAAATCATGCAATGTTTATCAGGTTTAAACCCAACTACCTAGCATGGATTTTTACACACCACGTGCCATTAGTGCAGAACCTATCAAGAAAGAAAAAAAAAGAAAGTGCGATTTGACGTATTGAATGAAGAAAGCAAAAGAAAAAAAGGATTGTAAGAAACTGAAAAAATCTGTGAACGACCAAATAATGCAAGATTCAGTCCACAATTGTAACAAGTAGCATTCTTTGTATTGCAAAACTTTCTATTTACACAAGATTTACCACACCATAAACAGTGTTTTGTATTAGTCTGTGTTTGAAAATTCTGGTTTGATCTCATCGGTTTAAAGGATTTCCTATCTGTTCTCTTGGTAATTTAAACATGCTTTGGTAGCACGTTATTAAGGTAGATGCTGAATTTATTTAAAGAACAAATTAAGTCTAATTTTGTATCAATACTTTTTAAAATAGTATTTAGCAGAGTAGCATTCTTTGTATTGCAAAACTTTCTATTTACACAAGATTTACCACACCATAAACAGTGTTTTGTATTAGTCTGTGTTTGAAAATTCTGGTTTGATCTCATCGGTTTGAAGAATTTCCTATCTGTTCTCTTAGTAATTTAAACATGCTTTGGTAGCACGTTATTAAGGTAGATGCTGAATTTATTTAAAGAACAAATTAAGTCTAATTTTGTATCAATACTTTTTAAAATAGTATTTAGCTGTTGTAGCTACCGTTTTTTTTCTGCCAACGAAGCAATTTTCCGAAAACTCTCCAAAGTTTGCGGAGTTTGAGGCATAACTATATGTTTTAATGCAGTGTTTTAGCCATTTGCGGCTATTCTTATTAAAATATTTTCTGGTAGTATTTGCATCTGACTGTTTTTTGTAATCTAATCAAATAATTATTTATACTTTCATTTGGCATTTGTAATAGTCCTATATCTAAATGTTGGTCCGCTTGAAAGCGGTTAACAAAACTGCCGTAGCTGATTTATATCAGCTTTAACATCAACAAGTAATACCAGTATTTTGCCAAACCCCTTAATTGAAAAGGAAAGGATTACCTTCCTTTGGTCATGTAGACCTTAAAAATCTGTCCATTGATCAAATCAATTTAACTATGACGATTTTGATTATTATCCCCCGAAAAACTATCTAAGGTAATGGCAGACGCCATAAAACCTACTTGATTTTGTTATTGAACTACTGGTGCTGGTTGAGGAGCTTCTTGTGGTTGTCCGGCATCTGGTTGAGGATCTGCTTGTCGTTGTCCGGCAGCTGGTTGAGGAGCTGCTTGTCGTTGTCCGGCAGCTGGATGTGGAACAGGGTTCATTTTTCTTATTCTTTCAAAATTGTATGGGTTTGCTCCCTTCATAAGATTGTAACGTTTGAAAGATTGTGGATCCTCCTCCACCAGTCTGTTGTAACAAGATTTTGGGGAACTTTTGTTATAACGTAAAATTAATACTTCTCTCGTACACTACGCGTCGGCTCTCAGCCTGAAATGAAGCAAGGACACAAATGTGTAATCTTGCAACACACAAGTAATCTGTAATTAAAAAAAACTGGTATAATATGTAATTACAACATTTGAATGCAATATTACAATACATGTTATATACATATAGATAATAAAAACAATAACAGAACTCGAAAAGTAGTTACCTGATCTGTCTCGGGTAATGTACAGGTAACTCAGCCGCGTGTGCTGCTTGATCTGTCTGCTTGTTGTCCAAGCAGCTATAATCAATACATGTTATCATGAACTTAAGATGTGATAGCTGACCATACACAATATTGATTTATCTGTCTATCTGACAGTACATTACTTAAAATATTCAAAATACCCGAGGCTTATTATTGGAAAGTAAACAATACATATAATCAAAGTATCGAGTTATTTTATCAACTTAATTTGAAAAATATCTACATTAAACAGTTATCAGTACAATATGTATAAGTAAAGTATTACATTCCTGAAATGTAGCAAGGACACAGAAGTGTCCGTTACTTTAAACCAGGGGGTTATATATCCGAATTCTACATCGCCATCCGCTGCCTTGATTTATAAAATATCACCAGGTTCTCATTTCTGAATTCCCGAAAGATTTGCAAAAATAAGTATCATAAAAATTTTTATTTGAGTAAACGGTCTATTTAGGGTCCCAAAGATACAAAGTTCAATCTTATATTATTCTCAAAAGAAAGTAAAACAAAGAAGTTTCTCTAATTTGATGAGAATGTACTCTAGTAGTGTGCGTCATATCAAAAACAAATACCAAATTAAATATCTATTTTGATTATTGTTTGACAATTAACAAAAAATAATTATTAATTCCCAAGTCACGTTGACCAACCGGATTATCTAAGGTATCTTTTGTCTATCATGTACTCGTAACAAATAATATTTCGAAACCTTTTCAAAAAATACTATACAATTTTTTGTATAAAATATGTATGTTTCATCTGGGTTGAGAACTTTACGTCGTGGTTAAACCTTACAACAGACAAAATTGATATCATTTGCAATAGCCCATTGTTCTCCCTCCCCTAATAAGTGTACTTATCGCTGCTTCATTGTCTTTCAATAACTGTTTTTATCAGGTCCATGGCACTTTCTATAAAAACCCACTGTTTAAAAGTAAGAGTTATTCCTTTGCGAGTGGTATCACTTCCGTTTCGTCCTCGAGTAGAAAACATTTTCCTGATATGAACATTAGGCCAACGCTCAGAGCGGCTCTTGAGACTGATATACACATTCTTCCGATGTGGTATTTATAGTCCACGGATGTTCGGTTTTGTACTCTTCGATATGGTACTGACGCGACTTGACACATTTCTGCCGATTTCTGGCTACTGACGTCGACGTGGCACATTTCTGCCGATATTTCTTGAATTTTTCCAGATCCAAGTAAAATCCCGTTTAGTACGTTATCTTACGCCTTTCTTTGCGTAACTAGCGCACTCTCTGATATGAACCAATCGGAGACGAGGCCATCTATGATGTCAAGGGCTATTGGTTTTAATTTGAATTTAAAAATGGACCAATAAGAGAAGAGGTCATCTATTACGTCACGCGCTATTGTTTTAATTTGAATTTAAAATGGACCAATGAAGGAAGGGTCTTTTGTTTTACCTAAAAAGTTTTTACAATTTCAAATAACTTTTGAATTTAAAGGAACCAATCATAGAAGGGCTTTATTGCTCTTCCTAAAAAGTGTCGATGCTTTTCAAAAATGTGCAAATTCATCAGATATAAAAGTGCTAATTCATCATCAAATGACCCAATCTGAACAAGAAAATTTGATTTTTAAATTCAACGTTTTATAATTTAAAATATTAATTATGTGTTCCGATTGGTTACTTGAATATTTTTACCCTATATAAAGACATACATTGACAGTAAAATCTTCAGGTTAGCTGTCTACTACAATATAATGGTAAGTACAAGAATATCAATATTTATATAATCTTATTTGAGATTTTTTGTAAACTGAGAAGCTTAAAATGATATTACAATCTTCAATCAAACAACAATTTTTATACTTTGAAATTTTCTATAAATAGTTATTGTTATAAATCATGATACAAAAAACTTGAAAAAAAATCTGTGAAATTAAATTCCTAGCACTTAAGTTGTAATAAATCAAAAAAAAAAAAAAAAGGTTGGCACTATAAATTTAATAATTCCGAAAAAAAAGAATTTGGCATAATTTTTTAATAAATCCAAAAATAAATGAAGGGTTATAATTTGAAATAAATATCTTAAAAAATTGAAGCACTGTTCGAAATGTTTTTTACTTTTGCACTTTGTCCAAGATATCCTGCATTTTATCTAATTGGGTTTTCTTTCAGATTTTGCTGCCATGGTTTCAGGACTACTCTAAATAATACAACAAAATTAGAAAAAGTCAATAAATTGTCTTTAAATTGTTTTATGGTACATAAGGAAATTGACAAATCGGGCTTATACAGTTTGTTAATTTTATTTTCAAAATATTTTTATGGTATGCAGGGGTTACAGGAGAAAGGTATATATATATGTGTGTGTGTGTGTGTGTGTTTTGAACTCTATAATAAGGTATTTGATTTTGTCTTATTTATTTTAATTTTAAACCATATATAACTTTACAATGGTCCAGACCAAATGACATGTTATCTGAAACGATAACGATTGGAGTCCGTAAGAGGACAGTCAAAGGGGGGTAACTTTAATTTACGCAATAAAAGACGTAAACTTACATTTCTTCTGCACTTTGAGGCATTTCCACCTCTGTATCCTCATTTGATGATATGTAGATGGTTATATCAGAATCATGCCTGAAAAGATAAACATTATAAAGAAATTAAAACAACACGTGTCGGAGCGGTTAAGGCCGCGTGAGACTTGAAAGGTGTCGAATTTAATTATAATTAAAACATTAAACACACAGAAATACACGTTTTTAATTGATTTAATAAAATGAGTGGGCGGCCGAGGCCTAGCGGTAAAACACCGGCTTTCGGATTCAAAGGTTGTAGGTTCAACCCCCGTCGAGGATCGGAATTCTTGTGAGGTGATTTTTCCACCTGGTTGCACTAGATCTTTCGGAAGAGACCTTAAAAACCGAGGTCCAGTGTCACGGTAGACGTGGCACGCTATAGACCCCTCACTGCACATTGCCCTTAACGCACCGTAAAGGTATAAATTTCTGGCACTACCCCTACAGATGGTAATGTCTCGATATGAGTGCAATAATCTTAACTGGGACATGAATAACCATTCAATCAATCAGTTTACTAAATGAAAAGTTGAAGTTGAAAATGGCCAGCCACAAGGAAAAAAACAAGCACAAGAAGAAAAACAACACATTATAACGTCTATAGGGGCCTTTCGGCTGTGCACATCGACATAATGGAAAAATGGTGTATAGTGCTGTGATTTAAGTACAATTGTTGGGCCCTAATCATCCCATACATAGGATAGATAAATTTTATCAGTTGGCTTTACAGTAGAGTTGAGTCTATCCCGCTTAAAATGCAGCAGGTTAATTTAATAGGATGGAGATGCAATATCCGTAACATTTTAATAACCGATATATATATATATTATATATATATAAAAATTTGGTACTTACTTCCCGTCTTCTGGCAACCGCTGGTTCAGTAGGCGGAAAAAGGTGCAAAACTTTAAGCAGTATCCTAGCGTGATTCTTGTTATATTGAAACCCGTTTTGAAATATATCAAGATGGCAGAAGAAATGGCACTGTTGTCCAAGACGAAATATCTAAGGCTAATGCAGCAGAACCAGACAGCTCAGGACCAAACCACAATGCAGACCATAGAACACAAGTCTACGTGACACATGAAAATATCGGAAACCCTGATATTTTCAAAATATTGAGAAACGTTTTACCTTAGCACTCATACCAAAATGCTAACTTAAAAGCGGTTGTCGATTTTTTATTACTAAATAATAATAGTAATACCCTGTGTTGGAATGCAAACGATGAAGGTACAATAGACGGCGAGAAAATACGAGGATCCAATATAAACGATTTGATTTTATATTCAATTGGTCAAAAACAAAGTTATGCTCCAAATGGGTGTAGTGTATTTATGGAATCGTTAGAAAAAATGAACATTCCCAATTTCATATTATGTAAGCACTACGCTACAAACACCATCGCAAACGGGAGGAGGGTTTGTAGAAAAACAAAGGGTGCACCACCAGGAGTTAAGTGTTCAAAGAAAAAAAAAACAATGAAAGACGATATAAAATGGTTAAGATTTTAATGTGTTTGTGTATGCGATATTCAATAAATCTTTCTTTTTAAAAAAAATGTCGATGTTTTGTTTAATATCCATATGGTAATGTATCAAAACTGTCGTTTTGAATAACTCTCTTTGAATATACTAATTTGTAACGTTTTTCCTCAACGCGCTTGTATAGTGTTCTTGTATGTTTGTCTCTACAAATTTTGTTCCGATTTACCACAGTTGTTGTGTTCTGTTCATTACGCTTGCGTTTCCTTCTACAGCTATTGTCTGAATCATCAACGACACTTTGATTCCACGGGGTCTTTCAAGTAACTCTAGCATGTTTGTGTAATTACGAGAGAATCCGCGTTTTTTTTGCACACCAGTTTGCCATTGTTGGTCACAAATGTGTACTGTTTTGGCCCGCCAACAACAAAATGTTTTATCATCTAATTCAGAAGTTAGTTCACCCAGATAATCACCTAATTCAGGTTCTTCATCGCCTTTTCCACTAACGTAAATACGCTATCTGTATCATGATAAAGCACGCGTCTTTATAACATTTCATTTGAGCCCAGGCTGTGGTAAATGCTGCGATGAAAACGTTGGTTTGGGCATTATCGTTAAAAAAATCCGTAATTTTTTTCGAAAGACAGTTCAGTTCAATCGTATGGTCGGCAATGGTTTGAAAATCTAAACATTTTTAGCCGAATCAGACAAACTGCAAAAAAATTGATTTGCCTCTCTTTCGTGGAAATAAGTTTGTGGGAAATAATTTCTCTGTCCCTATTTACCCCACATACTATTCAGTAAAAGTTTTGCTAGTGAGCGCAACGCTTTGTTTTTACGGATGTAATAAGGATCTAATAGTATTCCCTCATGCGCAAGGTACTTTTGAAGATATTCCGTCTTATCTTCCTTCGTTTTCACCCATGTAGACGAATAGCTACTTTCTTGCTTGATTTTAAGAAACATATTTATGTAATCGGCAAACAGGCCACCTGATCCAGTTTCCGGATTGAATTGGGTTGTGTTTAGCCAGTGGTTCTACAGTTTTCAATAATTCCAGAGAACACCAAGTACCGATTTTAGCCCTTTCATCGTCGTTACATAACACAGTACTCTCTAAGATATTTCATTCATAGATTCAGTCACTACGTAAGGTAAGTGCAGAACCTACCAAGAAAGTAAAACAGAAAGTGCGATTTGACGTATTGAATGAAGAAAGCAAAAAAAGGATTGTAAGAAACTGGAAAAATCTGTGAACGACCAAACATTGCTAGATTCAGTCCACAATTGTAACAAGTAGCATTCTTTGCACTGCAAAACAAGATTTACCACACCATAAACAGCGTTTTGTATTAATTAGTCTGTGTTTGAAAATTCTGGTTCGTTCTCATATATATAATTCACTATTCAAGTCTACAGAAAATCCATTATTCAATCGCACAAAATTTATATTTAAAAAACTACGTTTTGCCCGAGGTTTCACACACAGCTAGATGTACACAGCAGACGTAGTTTACAGCTGTTGTCATGTCTGATTCATGAACATGTTACTGATATTTTGTACGTTTTAATATTACTGTATGGAGGAATTCTGTAAGAAGAAGCACGCGTGTGCCTAGTAGAACTTCCAACATTAAGGATATACATGTATGTACTGATAAGAAAATGATTTGGAAGGTTCTGTTGAAATTTTGTTAATTACGATGGTGTTACAGATGAGGAGGATAAGAATGTTAATTCTGAGAATGATGAGCTGGAAATAAATATTCCTGATATTTTTGAAAAAAAAAGACTAATATTGCCAGACTTAGTCACTAAGGTAAAGAGATCGACAGAAATCACCAGAGTTAAATAAAATTAGGGAAAAGTATGTTAAACAACAGATTTTTTAAGGACGCCCAAAATTAATAGGGACATTTAGTAATGAAATAATAATTTTATATTTTTACAGATCTGAATAAAAAATAAAACAGAACTCATCGTTTATATTTCAGATTATAATTTACAAGTTCAAAACCGAAGGTAGTAATTTATGAATATTGAATAACATAATTATATTTATCAATACTTGCAGCCTTTAGCAATCTTACAGACCTAAGCAATCTTGGAACCCAATATCCAGGAACAACATTACGGCATATACAACAGCACGGAACTCCATGACGACGGTTTCTCCTGGAAGTCAGAAGATGACAACATGTGTCAGAGCACAGGTTTTATACCATTTGATATCTGGTGTAAGAAATGTATTTTGTTTCTTCGTACCTCTTATATTCCATGTAAATTAAATTAAATAATATATCTGTTTATAAATTAAAGGAGCATGATTCAAGAAATTAATGTTTAAACCGTTAAAATGCACACTTATATTCAAATGTATGGTACCGGTACCCATTGGTATACCGATTCGTTGCTGTAAAAATTATATTACCAAACACAACAAATGTGATATTTATCAAAAACTTTTACTTTTACATTGTTGATCTGCCGTATAATTTTATTTGGAATCCATAGTGCTTGACAAAGTAACCAGAATCCATGTTCAGCACAGATATTAATATCTTGGCTTAGTGTTTTTGTAAAAGAATGATAACGCTTAACCATATCATAAGCCATTTTTAATTTTACATTTTAATACTTTGTGTTATTGATTCTATTGTATCTTTTACTTTTTGCAGCCGCAAATAGCTGTTGCGGCTTTAAACAATAACTCACTCATATCATAAGCCGAGTCTAATGGATACAATGTCAATCTTAAGTTTTAAGATATTTCAACTCAAGCAATTCTGCTTTAGCCTTCAGAACAACAGTACTAAGAAAGGAAAGGGCAACAATACGACAATTATCAATGACCCTATATATGTGTGTGTTATTATATCGTGTTTCTTCCATACTGTGTTCTTGTTTTTGTTTTGGTCTGATGCCAATAGCTCTGTTGTTTTTCGCAAGTAACTTTAACTACAGCTTACCATATTTGAAATTAATGATTTACTAGGTGTAGGGATATTCTTCATTTTGTTACCTTTTATTCTTTTAACAAAAATATAAACAAATCTAACAACTGTAACCTGAATTATTTCATTGTGATTCAAACATAGTAGCACATACATGATCCCCAAAACATTTATTCATTCCTGTCAAATTTCAGACATTAATCAATATGATTGCCACCTGTATGATTTTCTGTCTGCGAAATAAGTTTTCCATTTTACATTTATGAAGCATACAGTAATTGTAACAAAAGACCCTGTGGCTCTTGAGGTCCATTCATCCGTTGTCAATGCAACCTGCACAGTAAAAGGGAAATATAAATGTAGGTTTTAGAAAGTTTCTAACTTCGCAACATGTAATTAAAATATAGGTGGATACACGGCTAAAGTCAGCAGAACCAAACTGACAAATACGGGTAAAGAAACAATAAAAAGGTTACCAAATGAAGTGATATTGTAAAAATGATGTGAAACAACAATAATCAATTACTAATATTATCGTGTTTATAGAAAAGTTGCATTTGGCTAGAAAAGTCTACAGGATACCAACCATACAAACACACACACAGAGAATGGTGGAATCATTTCTACACCAGTTTCCCTGGTTTGTTTCCAATGACTACATCTCTCTTAGCTTTCTCTGGTCCATTGACATTTATGTATGACACAGGTACATCAACACGCATAACTTACATTTCAAAGACATGCTATATAGTCTAGATGTCCTATATAAGACAATAACTGGAAACAATAGCTTATATTATTACACACAGACAATATACAGAATCATTGCTCCTTATCTAAGTTCATCGGCAAAGAATGATGCCAGTGCGGATAAGTAAAATACTTACGTCGAACGGAAATTAAAGATAATTATTACACAAAAAATAAAGATCATTACTACACAACTCACTGTTATCGAGTATAATACATACGGTCAGCGGTTATACATCTGTAAACAGTCTCAACTGTAAGACAAAAAATAAATTATTGTGAATGCACCACCTTTGAATAAGCATCTATCTACAAAATCCAACAAAAGTTGAGCAAAATTGGATGAATAATAAAATTATAAAATCACCATATTAAGAAAAATATCGATGTTATAAACTTAAAGCTTTTTTTAGAGAAAATAAAATAAACTTGAAGGCCATCAAGAAATGGACAAACCATATGAGTTTATGGATGTCACTGAAGTCGATCAATTTGAGTGAATAAAGACTAACATTGAACATTTCTTTGTTTATTTTTTTTAAACCTGTTATTACGATAGCCGATATCAGCCACCGTATAATTTACAAACTAAAAATTATCAAGTGGCACCAAAAACTGTCGGTCACATTTTAGGTTCTTGTACTTCATTGGGTGATTGTTAATCTGATGTGGTTCAAGAACAATGATGATAGGGAATTTGCAATTATGGCATAGGTGTGAAACATCCTAGCCCGCAGGCAATTGCACTTGACTGAGTAAGCATATAGGCTAGCCTACTTCCTGGGTAACTGGATATCTATCTACCTACCAGTCATTTGGTGTTTTTAGCAATGCTATGATATCTGATGAGTCTTGGGTTTGCCACATGCCTAATTAGACATTCTCCATTTGGGACTATACTAAATTTCTCATAAGTTTTTGTGTCTATTTCTCAATTAAAACATTCATTTTATTGGAAGAAGAAAAAAACGAGATTGTAGATGCTTTACAGAATCATATCTGGAAATATTGAAAAAAATAAAAGTGCTAATTAAGTGTTGGCAACTACCTGAAATTTATTAATTCAGGGATACTTCTTTTTTCCACCAAGCAAAGCAATAATCTCCAGTCTTCACATTTGCCTGTGATATGTCCCTACGCAATGGATTTCACATTCTCGCTCTTCAGAAGCAAGCCCTTCGCCGTTGAAGGTTTGTTCAGGGCCATGTTTAAAGATTTTCATGGGGTTAATATTTGTGATTTTTTTTACCCCTTTAGAGCTGAACTTATACTCATTTGTGAGTTGGGAATATATATTTCAATCGCCGTGGTTTTAATTTTTCGCTTTGCGCAAGAACCTATAAGCAGAAATTTTACTGCATACTGCTTTTTTAGGTTCAGATTTTCTTATAATGTAGGTCTTTGCAGTTATGAAGGTCTTACTGCAAAAACCTATCATTTCATCACCAGAATACTCCTAATTTGAAGAGTCCAGGTGTACGTTTGTCGTATTTGGCATGGGAAACCAAAAATTAACACCATCGGTTTTCATAGGTGCGTTGTTGCAAAAGTGATTTAAGTATGTAACTTAATCGCATGTCAGGTTTTATGACCTCATCCAAACAGGAACCAGAGATTGCCATATAAGCCGAGTCCGTATCTATTTCAATATATTCGAAATCGGAACGGTCTACATACTTATCCATAAAATCGTAATAAAAATACAGCATGTGTAGTTTAGCGTATTGTAAAATGAAATACCCCAGCTGGATGGGTAAATCTAACTTAATCGTTTGCTTGGCCATTTCCGCTTCATAGTACTGTTGTTCTACATCTAGACAGTCAAGTGTTCTGAAGGCTGGATCATTAACTAGTAAGCAAGCTTTGTTTTCTGTGTCTGCATATTTTATTGAACGATGTTTGGTTTTGTCCATAATAAGTGATCCATACCCAGAGTTGGCAATTAACTTCATCGTATCAGCAATAATCGACTTGTCTGGATGTACGTCGCCATTTCGCCGGGCATTGCTGACTTCTTGTACAAAGTTACTGAAACAGGATTGGGCTTTATATTCAACTTCTTGGTACATTTTGGTTACTATTTAACCGTGATGAATATACCATTTCAGTAATGGTAGATCTTGTGAGTCTATCTGTAGCAATGACTCTAAATCCTGACTATTAGTGGGTAAATTGAAACCATTAAATGAAATCTGACTGAGTGAGGAGCTTTCTGAAAATACTCAAATTACTTCCTCTAAAAGTATTGGTGGACAGTATATAAATTGAGGTTATAATACAAACTGTTTACTATAAAAACAAATAAATAAAAAACAAAACAAAAATAAATAAATAAAATGTATACGTACTCAGTGTAAACATAAGACGTTGGTTTTTGTATAAAACATCATTATTGGTTTTATCAGGTATATTTATCGTTTCGTCTATCAATAACGATTTAAAGTTTAAATATCACTTTACCAGGTAAATATTTAAATCCTGTATCAGGTCATATCAACCTAAAATGTAAAAAGTGTCTATACAACCGTTTTCAGTTGTAAAATCTATAACAACACTAAATGAAATTCTTGTAATAATAAGCGGTAAAATATTTATGTTGTTAAGCAACGTATATAAGCCTGAATACCAGCAAGAATTGCGCTTAAAGTGACTAGATATAGCTTACACAATATTATATTAAAGCGAACAGATCCAATGCATTCATCGCTGATTGGTCAATTTATATACCAGACCGCGTATTATGAATTAATTCTCATACAATAGAGTGATGCATTGGGTCCATATATGGAAATCAATATTAAATGAATAAGAATTAAAGAAATCTAATTGGCCGCACAATGTACAAAGTTACTGAAACAGGATTGGGCTTTTTATTCAACTTCTTGGTAAATTTTGGTTACTATTAAACCGTGATGAATATACCATTTCAGTAATGGTAGATCTTGTGAGTCTATCTGTAGCAATGATTCTAAATCCTGACTATTAGTGGGTAAATTGAAACCATTAAATGAAATCTGACTGAGTGAGGAGCTTTCTGAAAATACACAAATTACTTCCTCTAAAAGTATTGATGGGCAGTATATAAATTGAGGTTATAATACAAACTGTTTACTATAAAAAACAAATAAATAAAAAACAAAACAAAAATGAATAAATAAATAAAAGGATTACGTACTCCGTGTAAACACAAGACGTTGGTTTTTGTTAATTTGTATAAAACATCATTATTGGTTTTATCAGGTATATTTATCGTTTCGTCTATCAATAACGATTTAAAGTTTAAATATCACTTTACGAGGTAAATATTTAAATCCTGTATCAGATCATATCAACCTAAATGTAAAAAGTGTCTATACAACCGTTTTCAGTTGCAAAATCTATAACAACACTAAATTAAATTCTTGTAATAAAAAGCGGTAAAATATTTATGTTGTTAAGCAACGTATATAAGCCTGAATACCAGCAAGAATTGCGCTTATAGTGACTAGATATAGCTTACACAATATTATATTAAAGCGAACAGATCCAATGCGTTCATCGCTGATTGGTCAATTTATATACCAGACCGCGTATTATAAATTAATTCTCATACAATAGAGTGATGCATTGGGTCCATATATGGAAATCAATATTTAAATGAATAAGAATTAAAGAAATCTAATTGACCGCACAATGAGCAGATGTCTAATAAAAGCAGATGTGCCGTATTTTTAGATTGAGCGGTGCAGTTACTAGAGCGGTTTAACCTTTGACGTCACGACAACTATTGGCGATGGCGATGGAAACGCTCTAGACAATAGACTAGAGGCGATGGCGATGGAGTCACTCTAGACAATAGGCGATGGCAATGGAATCACTCTAGACAATAGGCGATGGAGTCACTCTAGACAATAGGCGATGGAAACCAGGAAGGTACAACCACAGCTACTACTACTAATACTAATACTACAAAGTTGCATAACGAGTGGTAATTGAATAAAAGTAGAACCATGTGCTTCTTTTCCTTTTCACTCACGATATACAGTGTACACAATCAATCCCGACAGTTTACAAAATGTTAAAATTGAATTTACATAAAGTCGTACTGTAGAATGAGCACAACCCCGAAGCGATGTATAGGCAATGAAATGTTCAATATGATCCAAGTGAGGCGGCCATGCATTAGGTAGCCCTTGATTGTTTCTGAAATTGACAAATGCGGTAAGACCAGTGTCGTGAGCCACAATCGTGTCCTTTGCATAGGCAGGGTCTAATAGCTTTTGCACTTCAGACTGGAGATCAGCTCGCGGTATTTTTTGTTATCAGCTCCGAGCTGGCTTGTGCGTTGGGTGCTAGCTTGCGAAAACGTTCCAACTGTTAATTACAATATTTTACTTTTGGGACAGTTTTATTTACTGTATATGGAAAGTTTTAAAGTATTAAAAAGACAGCAGCTGTCAATTTTACTTTTGACCAGGAAGTGGTACCTTAACCTGATATAGTTGAAAATAATTTTCATGAGTTTCTGTTAAACACTTAAGATGTGGGAAATAATACCCCATAAAATACTACTCAAGTATTTTTAGATTTAAATATGCATCTAAAATATAACGTTTGACAAAATATACTTTGGTAATTCTCACTTATTATTGCAAGAATTAATGAAATAAATAACTTAAAGATCTTTTGTTTTAGTAAGGAAATAATAATATTATTATTTTATTTTTTTGTACTGCAACGGATTCAAAAATAACAGAACTTGTCGTTGATATTTTATATTATAATTAGAAGTTCAAAAACGAAGATTGTACTTTATGAATATTGAATAACATTATTAACATTATGTTATTTTATTAATACTTACAGCCCTAAGCAATTGTGACGTGGTAACAATACTTGTAGAAGATAACTAGGAAGGCTCACTGTTGTTTCTGGTTCTTTATTCCGGATGTGGGTGTGTGTGTGTATGTTTTGCTTACAGGACTACCTTTTATATATCTTTGGATTTAATTATTGAATAATGTTTATTGCCAGGTAGATCCATATAACGGTCAAGAGTCATTGACCCTTGTCCTGTCCAAATATGATACCATGCGGTATCTTGTTGTGAATCTTACCTGACAATAATATCTTTAGTAAAATCATAAAATTGTTGAATAACATTTAAGCCAAGAAGATCTCCCACATAGTGGTCAACAGTCATTGACCCCTGTCTTGTATAAAGACAATGCCAACTTAGTGATATACCTGACAATAATGTTTTTATAAAGTTATAAAACAAATAGCCAAAGTTAACTGAATTGTGAAAATTTTTTGATTTTTTAATTTCTATAATTTCCAATATCATTACACAATCTTCGAACCTGATATCCAGGAATAAAATTGTGGCATATACGACAATAGCAATAAACTCCATGACGACGTTTTCTCCTGGAAGTTAAGATTGTGGCATATACGACAATAGCAATAAACTCCATGACGACGTTTTCTCCTGGAAGTTAAGATTGTGGCATATACGACAATAGCAATAAACTCCATGACGACGTTTTCTCCTGGAAGTTAAGATTGTGGCATATACGACAACAGCAATAAACTCCATGACGACGTTTTCTCCTGGAAGTCAGTAGTCAGAATTTCCTGCCGTTTTGATGACGTAGTATTATGTAACATTACGTAATACTTCACTATGTTACAACACATTTCGTCTTCTTTCTGTTCTTCATCTGCGGAAACGTATATAGTGGATTCATCAGTACATGATAAATGAAAATAAATTGGATAATAACACGCACGATTTTCCTAAGTTTTATTGGCAAATCTATATATGTTTACACCTACTAAAAGAGTGATAAAATATTTTTATTTTGAAAAAGGGGTTTGGCCAGTTTTCTTCAGTTATTAGTACTTAATGAAACCATCTCTATCTGCAGCAATCTGACAAATTTGTTCTGTAGCCACGAACTTAAATCATATTAAAACACTGAAAATGGTAATATGCAGAAAATTGTTTTCTCATACTGACCAAGACTTATTTTAAAAAACATAACTAGTTACTCAACTCTTCTAAACATTTGCCGTGCTAGGTCTCGTCAAGTTTGTAAACTCCAAACACATTGTCCAGGACAAAAAAGTTTACTTCCAAGAATCCAGGTCTGCTCTTAATCCTTGTCATACATAGCAACGAGTCAATGATGTATTTGAAATCACTTTAAAATAATTACATGGCACAGCAAGTTAACACCTGTGTGTAATTGTCATTTAACAAGAGTTTGATAAGTTTAAACAGGAGTTTTACACACCGCTGGATGTCGATAGACATTTCACTATGTAACAGATTTAGTTTACAGCTGCTGTCATGTTTGATTTTGTGATTCCATGAACATGTAACTGAAATTCTTTAGTTGGAATAATGCAGAGATATGTTATAATAACGCCAAACAGACTTGCTTCGGACCTATAAGGATGTCAATACATTAATATTATTAAACAACATTCAATTTTAACTGTGCAATAAAAAACTATTAACGTGAAAATTTCTTTTAAAAGTTAAAATTTTAGAAACATGTTTATTACTTAACACTTAATATTCTTGAGAACTATTACTTCTCTAACAGGATACTTTATTAATTTTACCACCAAATATGTTTGCTGCCCAAAGAAGAGAGAAAGCCCTACCAGTTCTTCTTACAGATGAGTTACTTTGCACTTCCATGATGTTTGAATTAGAAATTAAGTAGAATTGCTTGTTAACAGGTACATTCAAAGTATTGATTGCTGATTCCATTTTAAACACTATATTTTACATTTTCATCAAATAAGAAATCAACAACTTCAATCAAAGTTGTATTGAACAAACAGTAACATTTTTTTCAAGTAAAGTACAGAGCAGACGTAGTTAACAGCTATTGTCATGTCTGATTCATGGACATGTTACTGATATTCTGTACTTTTTAATATTACTGTATAGAGAAATTCTGTAAGAAGAAGCACGCGTGTGCCTAGTAGAACTTCCAACATTAAGGATATATGTACTGATAAGAAAATGATTTGGAAGGTTCTGTTGAAAATGTGTTAATTACGATGGTGTTTCAGATGAGGAGGATAAGAATGTTAATTCTGAGAATGATAAGCTGGAAATAAATATTCCTGATATTTTTGAAAAAAGACTAATATTGCCAGACTTAGTCACTAAGGTAAAGAGATCGACAGGAATCGGGAGTCAATCAAGGAGTTAAATAAAATTACGGAAAAGTTTATTAAACAACAGATTTTTTTAAAGACGCCCAAAATTAATAGGGACATTTAGTAATGAAATAATAATTTAATATTTTTACAGCAACTGATTAAATAATGAAACAGAACTCATCGTTTATATTTCAGATTGAAATTCACAAGTTAAAAAATGAAGGTAGTATTTTATGAATATGGAATAACATAATTATATTTATTAATACTTACAGCCCCCAAAGCAATCTTACAGCCTTAAGCAATCTTTGAATCCAATATCCAGAATCGATATAACGGCATATACGACAACAGCACAGAACTCCATTACGATGGTTTACGGAACTCCATTACGACGGTTTCTCCTAGATTTTACTAGTCAGAAGATGACAAAATGTGTCTGAGCTTATTTTTTTTTCATCTGATATCCGTTGTAAGAAATGCTGATTGATTCTTCGTACCTCTTATATTTCTTGTAAATTAAATTAAATGATATGTCTTTTTAAAAATTAAAGGAGCATATTCAAGAAATTAATGTATAAACCGTTTAGTTGAACACTTGTATTCAAATACATTTTTGAAAATGATGCACAGATTGTACCCATTGGCATACCGAGTCTGTGCTGTAAAATTTTATTATCACAAAATATGTTATTTATCAAATACTCCAACATTGTTGATGGTGTGTGCAGTATAATTTTATTTGGAATCCGTATGGTGCTTGACAAAATAACCAGAATCCATGTTCAGCACAGATATTTATATCTTGGCTTACCGTTTTTGTAAAAGCATGATCATGCTTAACCATATCATAAGCCGAGTCTAGTGGTTAAGTTTTAAGATATTTCAACTCGAGCAATTCTGCTTTAGCCTTCGGAACGGTTGCAACAACAGTACTAAGAAAGGAAAGGGCAACAATACGACAATTATCAATGACCCTATATATGTGTGTGTTATTATATCGTGTTCTTGTTTTGGTGTGATGCCAATAGCTCTGCTGTTTTTCGCAAGTAACGTTAGCTACTTGCCATATTTGAAATTAATGATTTACTAGGTTTAGGGATATTTTTCATTGTGTTACCTTTTATTCTTGTAACAAAAATATAACCAGATCTAACATCTGTAACCTGAAGTATTCCTTTATGATTCAAACATAGTAGTACATATATGATCCCCAAAAACATTTAATTCATTCCTGTCAAATTTGAAACATAAATCAATATGATTGCCACCTGTATGATTTTCTGTCTGCGAAATAAGTTTTCCATTTTGCATTTATAAGGCATACAGTAATTGTAACAAAAGACCCTGTGGCTCTTGAGGTCCATTCATCCGTTGTCAATGCAACCTGCACAGTAAAATTGAAATATTAATGTAGGTTTTAGAAAGTTTCTAATTTGCCGCAACATGTAATAAAAATATAGGTGGAAACACGGCTAAAATCAGCAGAACCAAACTGAAAATACGGGTAAAGAAACAATATAAAGGTTACCAAATGAGTGATATTGTAAAAATGATGTGAAACAACAATAATCAATTACTAATATTATCGTGTTTATAGAAAAGTTGCACTTGGCTAGAAATGTCTACAGGATACAACCATATAAACACACACAGAGAGAATGGTGGAATCATTTCTACACCACAGTTTCCCTTGTTTGTTTCCAATGACTTCATATCTCTTAGCTTTTTCCGGTCCATTGACATTTGTGTATGGCACAGGTACAGCAACACGCAGAACTTGCATTTCAAAGGCATGCTATATAGTCTAGATGTCTTATACAAGACAATAACTTTAAACAATAGCTTATATTATTACACAGACAATATACAGAATCATTGCTCCTTAAGTTCATTAAATAAATTAAATCATTATTACACAAAAAATAAAGATATTTACTACACAACTCATTGTTATCGAGTAGAATACATACGGTCAACGGTTATACATCTGTAAACAGTCTCAACTGTAAGTCAATTATTGTGAATGCACCTTCTTTGAATAAGCAATGTCACATCTAATCTACAAAGTCCAACAAAGGTTCAGCAAAATTGGATGAATAATAAAATAATAAAATCACCATATTAAGAAAAATATCATGTTATAAATTAAAAGCTTTTTTAGAGAAAAAAATAAACTTGAAGGCCATCAAGAAATGGACAAACCATATGAGTTTATGGTTGTCACTAAAGCCGATCAATTCGAGTGAATAAAGACTAAAATTGAGTTTGTTAAACATTCGTTAGTTTATATTTTTAAACCTGTTATTACGATAGCCGATATCAGCCACCGTATAATTTACAAACAAAAGTTATTAAGTGGCACCAGAAACTGCCGGTCACATTTTTAGGTTCTTGTGTTTCATTGGGTGATTGTTAATCTCGTGTGATTCAAGAATAATGAGGATGGGGAACTTGCAATAATGGCATAGGTGTGAAACATTCTAGCCCGCGGGCAATTGCACTTGCCTGAGTAAGCACATAGGCCAGCTTACTTTCTCGGTAACTGGATATCTATCTACCAGTCATTGGTGTTTGTAGCAATACTATGATATCTGGTGAGTCTCGGGTTTGCCAAATGCCTAATTAGACATTCTCAATTTAGAACTATACTAAATAAAGCCGATTTTTCTATTTGTCCAATTTTTTTTAGCTCAGATGAGCTATTGCAATCTATCACCATCCGTCGTGCGTCGTGTGTAAACTTTACATTTTAATCTCCATAACTACTGGGGCAAATTTGATGAAACTTGGCGATTATCATGCCTGGTTAACAGCTTTTAAAAATTATGTTCCGGGTTTGGCCACGCCCAACAAGATGGTCGTCATTACTAAAAATAGCAAAAAGACAAAAAATCTTCTTCTCTGAAACCAAAAGGTGCAGGCAAATTTTGATTAGATATTTAGATTCAGCATACGTGGGAACATCAAAATTGTGTTATTCATGAAAATTGAACGAAAAATAGGTTACGCGTTTTTCGCGTAAAATTATGTAATTTTGAAAATGAGACATTTATTGTTATAACTCAATAACGGCTGAAGATAATTGTATGGAGTTTTCACTGTTGATCTTGTCTTGCTATTTTCTTCCAAAAGATGTCAAGGTCATGTCCCTGTTTTTGACCTTTGATAAAATATGCTATTTTTTAAACATTTCAGGTGATAATGGCATGGGATTTTCAGTTAATTGTAGGTATTGACATGACGATCATTTTGATACATAGATCAAGGTCATGAGTTCAAAGGTCAAAGATGCACAACTAATGTTATAGTTGATTATCTGCAAAACTATTAACTTTTTGTATAAACATGTATAATACAATATTGTAGGTAATGGCACAATAGTCATGTTGATATATTAATAAAGGTCATGGGTTCAAAGGTCAAGGTCACAGATGCAAAACAATACCGAAATGGTTAATTATCTCGAAAAGTATAAACTTTTTGGATAGACATGTATATTTTAATATTGTAGGTTTTTATTCAACGATCATTTTGATATATAGATTAATGTCATGTGTTCAAAGGTCAAGGTCACAAATGCGAAAGAATACTGAAATGGTTAATTATCTCAAAAACTATAAACATTTTGTATAAACATGTATAGTAGAATATTGTAGGTTTTGATTTAACGATCATTTTGATATATAGATTAATGTCATGCGTTCAAAGGTCAAGGTCACAGATGCGAAAGAATAATGAAATGGTTTATCTAAAAAACTATAAGCTTTTTGTATTGACATGTATATTCAAATATTGTAGGAGTTGATTGAACGATCATTTTCATATATAGATTAAGGTAATGGGTTCAAACGTCAAGGTTACAGATGGGAAAGGATACTTAAACGGTTAATTATCTCGAAAATTATTAACTTTTTGTATAGGCATGTATATTCGAATATTGTAGGTAATGGCCTAACAATCATTTTGATATATAGATGAAGGTCATAGTTTCATACTTTTGTTTTTCTTTTTTAGCTGTTTATAAATAATATTTATATATATATTATACATATATTATATGTAGCAATCTCGGGACAAGGTATGATTAATTTGCAAAAATCCTTGCATTTAATTCTGCCTTGCTGCTGAAAATTAGGAGTTCTCTTTAATAAATGTTATTGACCATTGAACCTCTGCATGGATATGCACTTAGTCTCAGGTGAGCGTTAAGGCCCATGGGCCTCTTGTTAATTTTCCAGTGTTATATTCGATAGTCGCTGCGGAACGGCTAACTCCCATTTTAACCAGAGTAGTAGTCCAGTGTTGGTTTAACCACGGGTCACTAGGTGCTCTTTGGGTGTACTTTAGTACGAGAGGACAAAGGGTTTTGCAGTTGTTAGATTCGTCTTAAAGGAAAACAACATTTCCACGTGGATTCTAAGACAAGTTTTTAGATCAAAGTGTCCCAGACACTGAAGGCATGTGTATGTAAATGTAACGGAATGTTACGATGACCATCATGTGTTGTTATTAATTATTAACACGTGCTTAAACTACGATTTGAGCACTACGATTTGGTTGCTTTCTGAAATCGTGTCAATCTTTTAAGAAGACCACCTACTTTTGCTGAAAGAATGAAATAATTTGATTGGCCTGTTGCTGTCTGTAGCCGTTTGAAAACATAGACTTTTGTAACAACTAAGAATTGTCTTCTTTAAAGATATTACAAGCATCATACTTGTTACAAGTTTTGGCCAACGTGTCACTTTCGTTGGAACAACAAGAAGGAAAAAAATGGAAAATATTAGTTAGTAAATATTTTATTATTTTACACCACCATGTTTTCATTCTGTTACAGTTGTTATAAAACGTTTTCTTGTACATCAGATTTATATATTTAGAATGAAAAATAAGTTTCGATAAATACATACAAATGAAAATATCTCACCTCTCATATTACAATGTGGTATAACCTTATAAAGATATATTTCGTTTTAAACATTTTTTAATATAATATTAATTTTAAAGATGTAAATTAAAGTTTTTATCAATAAACTAGAGACAGTGATACCAATAATTACGGTTACGCCAAATAAGATTTATATCTACTTTACAAGAGCGACAAAAATGAAAAGTCTCAAAAATTAATTCTAGACGCTATAACCATCACTTATCACTTATCATGAAATGGTGCTGTTATAGTCGTGTATATATATATATATATATATATATATATATATTCTTGAATGAATTTAAAAACGGAAATGTAATTGAATAAATGTAAATCAAAATTTTTCTGAAATACAATAAGTTTTGCTACATGTAATAAAAATATAGTTGATATTTCTTTAAAACATCATTTAGTTTTTCGAGCGATATTTCTTTTAAAGTTAAGCATTCAGGTTTGTCAATAAAAGAAATAGATGCTGTACTACTAATTGCTGCATGACCGTTCACGGTTGGGTTGACCAGAAGTTTCGGCTTTGGTCTATCATTATACCTTAAATATAGAACTCTCCAGAAATTTCGGTCTATAATTAGACCCTAAATATAGACCAGAAGTTTCTGTCTAAATAAAGAACTCACTAGAAATTTCGGTTTATAATTAGATCTAATCAAAATTAAAATCATTGTACAGTTGTGAATACAAAAGAGAATATTCCAGATCATGATGGTTCGAGAATTATCTCGTTTAAAGTAATTTAAAACGAAACTTCTAGAATGATTATAAAAAAGCATAAAAAGTGGTTTGTTGATCTACGATAGTAATAATTCAAGTCACCACGGACTGTGTAGACATTGGTGTCAAAGTTGTCATCTGTGTCATGTAACAAGGTTAGATTAATAAAAGATAATGAAATCTAAATCGACTTTTAAATAATAATCTATTATTAACATCTAACTCATGTTTTAAACCAGATAGAATTTAATACCGTGTGTTGACAGGTTCGCCAATAATATTTATCATCCCCATCTTCAAAATATTTAGTTAAATGGTGAAAAACTAAAATCGAGAGGTAAAGATTTTTTCACTTGTCGAGACGATATAACGGTATTTTACAATCAAAGATTATTTCACTTATAAAAATCCCAGAATTATCTTGTTTGAAATATTGTTATACGCTCCATCAAGATTGTTTCACTTATGAAAAAAAAATCTTAATGTCCCCAAGCAAAATGTTATAATTCACATCGTATCTGGAAAAATACTCCCTCCCCCTCAATATTTACAAAAATACGAGGAAAAAATAAAAACAATAATAGATTAATACCTGTTTAATAGATATATTTACTCACAAACTGTCAATCAAACCTAAATAATAATAATACCTCAATTTTCACCTGATTAATGTTTTTAAATAGTATCTTGATTATGAAACTTAGCGGAAAGTTAGTAGATATCACATTCTCCTTTTCTTTTGCGATTCAAATAAACGTCTCTTTATTTTAGTAAATTATAATTATAATAATTCTATTGATCAGAGATCTATTGACTTCATTTGAAAAATATACACAGTTCTTCCTCGATAGCTTTTATCTGAGTTTCGATTTCGGTCAATTCGAGTGCTAATCTTGTCATCGTTATATGTAGGCCAGTCTTGAAGGCAAGCATATAATTCATTCTGTCTATCAACACTTGTCTGAAATAATAAAAATATATATATATATATATATAGACGTAATCTTAACTGTACATTTCATTTATATATATTTTTGACATTTTTGGAAGTAATGGCGACTCCATTTCATCTGCAACTTTAACGATGGCGTCATCATCAGAACTCGAAATGGAAATGCTGAATAATTTATAATGTTGTAGTATAGGTCTATGCTGCAGATATGGTGGTATAGATCGATCCGATATTGCACAACATGGTGCAATAGATGTAAATTGCCATATAGATCCGCCATTGCACAACATGATGCAATAGATGACAATGGTTGTGACGTCAGAGATACAAATAGAGATGATTACTATGGAGTTTTAAGTGTATTGATGTTAAATGATGGGTAAACAAATCAATTATAAGATAAACAAAGAAATGAAGTGTAATGTAAGAAAAGTTCTTTTAAATGGGTTATTTCTGAATATGGTGTAATATTAAGATTAGTAATGTATATATTTAGATTACAAGGAGAAATGAAGAATTTATAGGAAAGTTTTGAGAAAAAAAATAAAAAAGAAAACAAAAAAGTCGGTTAGTTTTTGCGAAAAAAACAAGCCAACATGATTAACTTTTGTGAAAAAAAATTAAAAAGGCCAAGAAGTTTTAGCATAAAATAAAAATAAGAAAGCAAAATAATATGTAAAGTGATTAGTTTTGTGAAAATAATTTAAAGAAAGAAAAGAAATGCCTCGAAAGTACAAGTTTTGCTAAAGTAAAAAATGAATAAACAAAAAACAGATAAGTTTTGAAAATAAATTTAAAAAAGAGCGAAAAAATCGTCCCAAGCGTTAAATTTTATTGGAATAAATTTATAGAAAAAAAATTTAAAAAATGTCTCGATAATTTAAGTTTTGTGAAGATAAATTTTAAAAAAAGAAAAATAATGTGTCGAAGGGATTAAGTTTTGTAAAAAAAAGAACCTGCCCACGATCTGGTTTTGATCCAGAGACCTTTAGATTTTCAGTCTAACGCTCTCCCAACTGAGTTACCCGGGCATATGTAGTAGATCAACAAAATTAACTTTATCTTTGCTCTCTGATGAATTGAAAATTATATCAAATCCAAGGATATTTTTTAACATTGGTAGTTTATTGTAAAACGAATGTAGTAAAAAAGCAAAAGTAGTTTTGTAATCTGATAAGAAAATTTTTTAACAAACCGACTGAAATAACAAAAAAAATCAGAGATAAATTTAACAAGTCACAAGTACGAAAGATTTTCTTTTATTTTATTTTATTATTTTATTTCATGGTGCAATAGATGTAAATTGCCATATAGATCCGCCATTGCACAACATGATGCAATAGATGACAATGGTTGTGACGTCAGAGATACAAATAGAGATTTTAAAGTGTATTGATGTTAAATGATGGGTAAACAAATCAATTATAAGATAAACAAATAAAAGAAGTATAAAGAAAAGTGCTTATCAGCAAAAAAGGTTATTTCTGATTATGGTGTAATATTTAGGGGGTATTAGTAACTAGTAATGTATATATTTAGATTGACGATACTATAAAAATATAGAATTTTTGCTGAAGATATTAGTTTTGCTAGAGATATTTTGGAGGTTACACTGTTTTATACTAGTAAAATTAGTCGCCAATATGTTTAAACCAAAGTTTTATTCTGAATCTGAAAACATTGTGAAAAGAAGAAAAGTTGGA
Source organism: Anadara kagoshimensis (assembly GCA_021292105.1). Taxonomy (NCBI): domain Eukaryota; kingdom Metazoa; phylum Mollusca; class Bivalvia; order Arcoida; family Arcidae; genus Anadara; species Anadara kagoshimensis. The sequence goes on along the minus strand of CM037859.1, from coordinate 40,335,558 downwards.
AAATTAAGACTTAAACTACCCATAATCGTCAAGGATTCGATTCGTAAGAACTTGTTTGCTGACATAACGAATGTTGATTCAAAAGAAATGATCGATGAAAATGCGAGAGATGGTTGTAACCAGGACTTTAAAGAATTGGTGGAAGAAAATTCGAGAGATGGATGTGACCAGAACTTGGTAATTGACGAAACAAAAAATTTAAATGAACAAGATGACAACATTGAGTTATGTCGTTTTGATTAAGGCAGTGATCGTTATGTTGTCGCTAAAAAATTTAACGGAAAAATACAAGTACATATCCGTGAATACGCCAAAGGTGCTAATGGACTTTATCCAACAAAGAAGGGTATTGCCTTGGACTTGGAAAAATGGAAGCAAATAGACGAATTGTACTACAAAGATGTCACAGAGTGTATAGAAAAAAAGAAGACTATAAGCAACATCTTGGAGAAAATGTATACGTCTCAGTTCAGAAAGGATATCAGTGTGTTAACATTACCCCCAGATGAAACAAGCATTGTACCAACAAGGAAGGGAATTGCCTTAACATTTCAACAATGGAACAATTTTAAAGGTGCGATAGATTTGGTGGGTAAAATATTAAAAGATCAACTGGATGAAATAGAATTTTGTGACCACCAGAATCAGATGGGGTTTTTCACATGTACGAAGTGTAATCCTAACGACTTCATGAACTATTGACACTATCGTTGGTTAGATTCTATATAAAACATAGACAAATTTCTTGTAAAAAGAGGAAATACAATTTTTATCCATTTTGTTTCTATCACAGTATGTACATTATATACATTATGTTACTCTTGATTCACATAGTGTATTTTGTAAAAAAAATAAAAATGTAATAATAATAAAAATTTTAAACATGTAGTTAAGTTTTTTTTCTTTTTTGTGTCGGTGTGTAATGATATTTCAAAAAGAAAACATGAACCAATAAAATCTAACTTGAATGGTGTTTTACGACCTATCAATATTATATGACACTTATATCGAGACGTTGAGAATTGACTGGTGTTTCATGCCCTATCAATATTATATGACACTTATATCGAGACGTTTGACATTTGAATGGTGTTTTATGACCTGTCAATATTATGCCATTTATATCGAGACGTTAAGTTAAGAAGAATCAGAAAAAGGCGCATCTATGTGAAGAGGCAAAAAAAAATGATATAAAATAATAAGAAATTTGCAATCCTATCATTTAGACCCAAACACGCCAAGATTCAGGATGTCTACAGAGACCGACAAGTGGTGGGTAGAAGAAACTCTAATACCATTTAATTCACCTACCACCATACTTATAAGTGGCGCTACAATGAGTGGTAAAACAACCTTGACCCACGAGATACTTAAACATGCCAAAGGGATGTTTGAGATTCCACCAACACAAAATATTATTGCTTATGGTGAATATCACCCTTGTTCGATGAGATGGAAAAAACTATTCCCAATCTGATATTACACCAGGGATTGCCTACGATAGAAGAAATAAATAGTTGGAGTATGAACGCAGAACATACCATTTTAGTCATTGACGATTTAATAAATCAAGTCACAAAAAACGAAGATTCAATGTTTCTGTTTTGTGTTACAGCCCACCATAAGAAGGTAACTGTGTTACTTTTAACACAAAATTTATATATGCCCGGAAAATATGCTAGAACTATATCGTTACAGTGTCATTATGTCGTCTTATTCCGCAACATAAGAGATTCAAGACAGATTATGACTTTTGGTAGTCAAGTGTTTCCAGGTCAACTTCAATACTTCAAAGAAGCCTATAAATTTGCCATATCGAAGCCTTATGGGTACTTGTTGTGTGACTTATCACCGTCGTCTCCCGACACTTATAGACTGCGCTCCTCGATATTACCGGGACAGGACACTGTGTTGTATGTCCCCAAATAATAAATATAGAGTGATAATCGAAATATAGATTAGTCTATAAGAATGAATCGAATAGAGCGGACGCATTTGCCTTTCTTACAACTACTGCAATCGACGACAGATAAACAAAGGAGGTTTCTATTGAATTCTATCAGTAACCAACAACTGAAGATTTTATGCGAAATTGCATTAAACATATACAAAGGAACATTGAACGTGAACATCAGTTACGTCAAGAGACTAGCACCATACCGAAGAGCCATTGAAACATTAATTGATAAACGGGCTAGTAAAAAACTGAAAATAAAACTCTTAGTGAAGCGGACAGAGTTGATCCCATTGTTGTTGGGTCCCGTGTTAAAAGTTTTAAACGATGGCAAAAGAACTTGTCGTCCTTCCAAAAGAAAAATATTTAAAATATCTGAAAGAGACGCAACAGAATCCAGTGGAAATACAAGATCAATCTCAGAAACCGATTCCCAAGGACTCAGTGACCGAGAATCCGATTTACGTACCCTCTCAGAAGGATAAAGAAGAGTCAATGGACTATGAAAACATTTTAAAACTTTCTGTACCTAAAAACATGCAGCGTAAAGCAATAGCTTTATACCTCTTTCTTCAAACTTATGGAGGAGATACAGTACAGTGGAACGATAGAGGTGTAGTACTAATTAACAACCAAATCATTCAGGGTTCAAACATCATTGTTCTGATTAAATCGGTTTTATCGACAATGATTAAACATTATCCACAAGGTTACGCATTTTTTCTGAAGGCTTTGAAGACGATTAATACACCGTCTTTGTTTTTGGTGAATAAAGAACAACAGACAGGCTCGGGATATGTTGTAAAAAGAAAGACGGCGGGAGCACCACCTGGATTTACAGAAAGTAGAAAACGTAAAAAGAAAAGACAAAACAAAGCAAGTGAATGGATAAAATTTTAATATTTGAATAAAAAACATACAATTTTTACAAATTTGTCACTTTTATTTCTCTCATACAACATTCAAAACCCATACGGAAGAGTTGTGAAGGCGTCTTTCTGTATGACACGTTTTGTCTAAACAATTTTGAATTTCTTGTTCTCTGTGCGATTATATAATTTCCGTTTGTTTTTATGTCTACAAATTTTTTGCGAAGTGATGGTAATAGGGTCTTTGTTTTCATCAGTTAGTAACTCTGACATTGAATCGAAATTCAGAGTTTTTTCATTGGTGTAATTTAACCGAAAACCTTTAATTTTACAACACTGTTCCCCTTTGGCTGTTTTATAAGCGTACGATTTGGGACCTGTTGAACAAAAATGAACAATATGATCATCTTTGTCAACTTCAGAAGTGAGATCTCCTAAATAATCACCTAATTCAGGTTCTGGTTCATTAAGACGGGATATAAAAATGACACTATCCGTGTCGTGGTATAATACCTGTTCTTTTAACGTGTCCAAAATCTCATATAATTTGAGACGAGCCCAGCACGTAGTAAATGTGGCTATGAATATGTTAGTGTTGAGACTTTCTTCGGGCATGTCATCTATTTTTTTCCAGTTGACTAAAATAGTGTCATGGCTTAAGTCGGTTATTTTTTTCTGGGGGTTTGAAATGTGCTGAAAGAACTTGTCAGCTTCGTGTTCGTGAAAAAAGGTGGTTTGAGGTAAATTGATCCGTTGACCAAATTTACCCCAAAAACTGTTTAATAATAATTTCGATAGGCTTCGTAAAGCTTTGTTTTACGAATCTTATGTCTATCTAATCTGATACCTTCATGTTGAAAATATTGTTCTAAATACAGGGAAACGTCGTCTTCCGTTTGAACCCATGAAGGCCAATCACTACTTTCTTGTTTGATTTTTAGAAAGAGATTTATGTAGTCCCCGAACAATCCCCCGTCCTTTGTCACTTTGTCATATTGAGTCGTTTCGTCCCAGTGATAAACTTCACATACTTTCAAAATTTTGTACCCTTTTTCTTTAGCTTTGATTAGTTCGGGTGTACACCAAGTTCCAATAAATGAACGGGCGTCATCACTACAAGAGCAAGGAGTTTGATTTGATTTTTCTGTACACGTTCTACAGAGACTAAACACTAATTTATTGTGTATTTTGGCGGGTAACACGGGGAAGAACAGTTTTCGGGGTGGTAAAACCTTGACTTGGGCAATGCCAAAATATTCTTCAATGTCTTTGAAGTCTTTAGTTATTATTTTGGGTTCTTTTACTTCGTATTTGCAGTACTTTTGAACCCAGGGGTACAACGAGGTCACGTCGTAGTATTTAATTTTTTCATTTTCATTGACCTTGTGCTGAAGTTGGATACAATTTGTCCGACCCCCAAAAAAGGAGTCCCTTGGGTTTAACCTTGATTGAATATCTAACTGATCACAAAAACTTTTACTTGTTCATCTTTCTGTAAAAGTTTATGGAATTCGTGTTCCCAAATGCAAACATATGTAAAACCCATTGACTTTAAAGTGTTTTGTTTCTTTAAAGTCAAAGTATGGAGTTCATTCAGTGATTGTTTAGTCCCGGGTAGTTTCATGTATTGCATTTTACCAGGATAACATTCCTTACAACCATGATATAAACACCCGTGGAACTCGTACACGGTGTTTGTAGAGGCACAAAAACCATCGACTTTATAGTTTGTCCCCTCTATATGTTTTTCACCGTCATTGAGGGCATGTTGAATAAATATGGAATTGTCGGTATGTCTACTTTGTTCCATGAGTCATTCTAGCCATTTGATAGATATGGCACTGAATTGGTCGGTATTGTAACCGCTTGAGGGGACTTGTGCTAAAGGGGAATTGACAAAACGCTTCTCTTCTAAAATATAGTCACGCGTTTGTAATTCAGTTTCAGTTATCCATTCGCCCTGAATTAACATGGTCATTTTACCGTCTAGTTTTTGTGCCGGTAACCAGCCAGATATCGATTCGTCGTGTCTCACCTTCACTTCCCAGTGGTCTGTCAAAAATTTAGTTCTATACACTCTAGAACACACGGAAGCAATTGTTATGTCATTAAATGGGTCTACGGCGTTTGTCCTTTCGATGTCGGGTTCACCCTCGTTATTAACAAACGTTTCTTCAGTCCCAGTTATACTCATCAGTAATTCCCTGAAAGTTAACATACTCTCACGGAGTATGGCAACATCAGAGCGACAATATTCGACCATTTCTTTCTCAAAATCAAACACCACATTTTGACTAACTTGGATGTCATACCATTTCATGAATTTTCCCCTTTCCTCGTTTAACATTGAGTCACACCCATAAAAATGAGGTTCAGGGTATGGCCCGACATAATTTTGATTTTCCGTTTTGTTAAAGTAATGGGGAAAATATCCCTTTTTCAATTCGACCAGAGAAAAAGCTTCAGGCAAAGACTTTAAGGCCATAGGCAAGAAATTGAGACTATCCATGACACGTATATTCAAGCCACGCGCTACGTGCATAGACATGATTTTAGAACCAGTGTAAATGATAGAATCGGGGTGAATAGATTGTCTGATTAAGTAATCTAAAATGATGTAACCGTCATAAGCTTTGAGATTATGTGCAAAAACGGTAAAATCCTTGTGATGCTTAGAAAACGGCCATTCTCCGAACTTTTTGCCACAGTTATCCCCCTTGAAGATCACTTCCCTGAAACCACATGTCTGATCACAGGGTGGTCGGTCATAAATACCCTCATCTTTGTTGAACACATTACATTTTTGACAACGAACACCACACTCAGTGCACTTTGACTGCGTTAGTTCATCATGGATACAATGTGGACAAACTTTTTGAGCCATGATAAGATTTGGAATATGACCCGGTTTACCACACCAACTTTCTGAAAAATTATCGCACAGAGAACAAGATGAACATGGCATACTCTTACCTTCACAACCTTTACAACCATTCACACTACGAGCTACATAACCTTTCTCACATTCTACAATATGCTCTTGTATACATTCAATATCAAAAAAATATATATTTTTCGTAAGTTTTTTTCGGGTCTAACGCACGTATAACAAAGATGGTCTCTATCAACATATTGTTTACAACTTTGACATAAATGCTCGTCACAAAAAATGTTCTTTAGGGTCTCTTTCTTTCACTTTTACAACTTTTTTACAAACAGTACATTTCCAGTATTGATCGCAAATAGATAAATAGTCATTGTTTTTTCTTTTCTTTTTTTCTAAATGTCGTTCAAAACACTGGATTGATCTACACGTTTGATGACATTTTATACAGCTCACTTGACTAGACATATCAATTTGACAATTTTTCTGTTCACACACTAAACAAGATATTTCACACGAATGATTTTTTTGATACGGTTTCAAACACTTTTCACAGAATTTAGTAGAACCGAAAAATCCAGATATTTACGATGGCATGAAAATGACAGTCATCGACTAAATATACATAAAGACGTTGTTTGGAACTATCTTCGGGTGGAACTCATAAAAATCTGTTTCCCATCCTTGCTGACACTTCTAAGACGTCCACATCCAATACACGTTCAAAGAGAGGAATGTCATTGATGCTTAGCCAACTAAAAGTGCTAGCATGAGCCATATGGCAAAACTTCATGGTGAGGTCGGTCTGTCGATATTGGCAATCTTCTCTTAGCAGCTTTTTAAAATACCACACGGGACATGTTTTGTGTTTCAACACTAAATCTTCTATAGGGACATCTTTTTCGTATTTGATTATGTTTTTCCATTCCTCGGTGGTAACTTGGTGTATTTTAAGGAAGCCTAATAGTATGGCTCTAGCCAGACAAGTATTATCTTGGTTTCGTATTTCTATAATAGAACGTTTTGAAGTGATATCGTTAATATTTCCTGTCAAGTTGTTGATTGAGTTACCCCCTTTACCTCCTTTTGGTAGTTCCATTGTGCCTACATCCAAATAAAAATTTTCATCAACAGCTAAATCTTGGTGGCTCGTTAAGACGTTTTCGACATGGTCCATAATAGTTTTGCCATCCAGTCGATCTAATGGGCGGACCGGCACAAAAATTGGATTAATTAACTTGTCGTGATGAATAATGACACGACCAAGGTCGTTTCCTTGTCAGGGCTCTACAGTGCGAGTAAAACACTCGCATTTGCGAGTAATTATTTGTAAATGCGAGTGGATATGTCAAATTCACTCGCCGATGTGCGAGTAGAAAGTCAAATCCGGATTTTCCTTTCCGTTTTCGACAACGAAATTACTCTCATCAAGCTTAATCTTCAAAGCGCTTTAAATCATATAGCTCCAATCCGTTAAGTTGTTAAGCGTTTGTGTGATCACGTTTTCAAGCTATGAGTCGTGAACAAAATCGGCAAATATATTTATTTTTCAAGCCACGGGTACGAATAAAAATCTAGAAGCTTCGAGAATTCTAATGTTATCAATGACCAGGAAGAAACGACTTCGTTTACGACTCTGTGCCCGTGATCACTCGATGGAAAAACAAACGTAATCCTCTAAACTGACTAAAGCGTTGACGGAAAGCCGGGTCCCGAGTTGGCCTGGAAAACAGTTTTAAACCGGCAGAAGTATGTTTAAAAGATATGCTGTTAAATTTTACATGAGGCAGATGTATCTAGCTAGACAAGGAAATGCTTACATTCCTGGGGCGACTCGCCTCACACCTCTGAATTAAGTTCACGTGTTTTTAACTTAATTTGCCGTTTTCAAACTTTTTGCTTTGCTTTTGGACATGCACTGCGATTTTTGTGTTTGATACCACAATAAAAGTAAATTGAATGAAAAATAGTTTTTAAAAACATTGGGCCCATCTGCTGTGCCTGCATCTTCGAAATTATGCAACAATGGGAAATGTTTCCAGTCTAATAGAATCCCAGTTAAATTGTATTTATAAAACAAATATGTGGCGAGTAACAGTTTTGCTCTGGCTAGTAAACATCTAGGGTTTACCAGCCAGGAGGCTAGTGAAAAAATTTGCAATCGTAGAGCCCTGCTTGTAGGTGTTCTTTCGCTTCACCAATAACATCATCAAACATTTGCTCTAATTCGCCATGAATGTCTGCCAATTTCTGTCCCTGCAAAGCTTGATCAGGGTTGAATTTAACTTTGTAATGTCGGTCTATGACTCGATTATTAAAAGTTTTTTCTCCTATTTTTTTAATTCATAATTCAGAGAATTTTCGTTATTTTCACCATGACCGACTTGTAAATTACTAGGTCCTGGTTGAGGTGAAGCGTCTGTTTTCCTTCTTTTCTCAGGAGGGCCAGCACAAGTAGTCTCCTCGGCATTTGATCGCATTGGTCCCCTGTGTATCCTTTCATGGTGATGTAAACTTTGCACAGTGATGAAATGGTAAATGACACCACTTACATTCCTTGTGGAAAATGTCCTCTCCGCCTAAATAATCTAAATCCGCATGTATTTCTTCATGGGATTCCAGGTTTTCCCAATGTGTAAATTCTGCATTGCACCATCTACACTTTTCAGACATCTGAAATATAAAAAAAAAATCAGTATAAATTGAAATGACTTTTACATTTGAATTCATTTCTCATGTTGACATCGTTGAGTATAGTAATATACCACTTTTTTTAATTTTTATAACTAGTACATAAGACACATCTATTATGCTGACTGCAGACGAAGAGAACTATCTAAGACGTATTTGGACCGATCCAAAACATGCGGGCTCGTTCACAGGTCCCGAAAAACTATATTAAATCGTCAAAAAAGAGGGAAAGTATAAGATTGGTTTGTACCGCATCAAACAATTTTTAGCGGATCAAGACAGTTATTCCCTTCAAAAGAGGGTACAGAGAAAATTTAAAAGAAACCATATTATAGTACAAGGCATTGATACGCAATGGGATGTGGATCTAATGGATATGCAAAACCTGACCAAGTCAAACGACGGTGTACAGTACATTCTAGTTGCTCAAGACGTATTTTCGAGATTTGTGTTTGCAGTACCCATGAAGCCAAAAACAGCTACACAAACGATCAAAGCTTTGGAAACGCTGTTTTCAACAGGTAGAAAGCCTAAACTATTGAGAACGGATACAGGGAGTGAATTCAAAAACAGATATTTGAAAGCATTTCTTAAAAAAGAAGGAGTACATATATTCTACACACAAAACGAAACGTTCGTTTGCTGAACGCAGTATACAAAATTTGAAAAATAGACTCTACAGAATGTTTACCGAAAGACAATCATACGAATACATTAAAGAGTTACCTGAAATAGTTAAAAGTATAAACGACACACCTTCACGGCAGTTAGGTAACGTTGCTCCTTCCAGTGTTCATAAAAATAATGAAGACGAAATCAGACTGAATGCCTATTTAGTACGAACTAAAACCAAATTACACCCCAAAATGAAAATTAAAACGCACAGTAAAAAATCGGTTAAGAGCAAAAAACAAATATTTCGTTACAAGATAAACGACAACGTCAGAATAACACATTTGAAACATCCATTCAGAAGAGAGTATCAACAAAAATGGACTGGCGAAGTTTTCAAGATTACCCGCAGATTCAAACGTAATGGCATACCTATCTATAAATTAATCGATTACGATAATGAACCAATAGAAGGCAGTTTCCATACTCAAGAACTGCAAAGGGTCAATAAGAACGATAATACGGTATGGAAAGTAGATAAAATTTTAAAAGAGAGAAAAGTGAAAGGGGAACAGCAAGTGTTTGTGTCATGGTTACACTGGCCTTCAAAGTTCAACTCTTGGATAAAAAAAAAAGATCTTAAACAAATATAAATAACCTAAAATTAATCTTCGATATTCATTTCTATACAAGATGTTAAGACGTATAGTTCTTAGATCGAAAGACAGCATTAATTTTTATCCCGACAATGAATGTTATTATTCGCGAATGATCTTGATCATTCTCGAATGTAGCTGTTACATGCAGATTTCTCAACCCGAATATTCTTTCGTTACAGAAAATCAACTCTCTCTCGTATGTAGGTCGAAGTTTGAATAAAGGGAGATAATTCAAATTTCAATAACTTTTGTATTCTATGGATTTGATGGGTAAATTGTCATGTAAATGGGGTTTATTTATTGAGTAATATTGATTTAGTAAGAAATTGATACGAGATTGAAAAGAGAACGCTGCATTTTGTTGTATTTGAGAATAGAATATGTTGATGACGTCACGCGGATCCCCCCCTCCCAGTCAACAGATTTTTTTCCTTGTATATATTATAATCTGAAATCTGATTGGTTGAGATCGTCTTCTTGACCCAGATGTTAGCTATTTTAGCAGTAATTAACTTTTAATGGTTTTATCATACCTGCCAACCCTCCCGATCAGGGATTGAGATTAACGGGCGCCCAGTTTTTCGCTCTGGGCGATAAATGTATCATACACAGGTCGCCCAGGGCTGCCAGGTGGCGATTAGAATTTTCAGTTCGGTGTATTTGACATTTGGATCCGTTTACCGATTTCCTGTTTATATTTCTGACTGGCGACAATAATAGTAAAATTGAAAAATGGGTATCATATAGTTAACAAGTGTAAATGGACCGGTGTTCCGACCGGAATTCAAATACGGTGCCATTTCGTTTCCTTTTCTGATATTTATGTATAAAATGATACTTCCGGCTTTCTGCCATGTGGAAATTTTTAGGAGCATTGACTCCAAAGGCTACACAAGGACCTGCGGAAAAACGAAAGTACTATCAAGAGTATGATAAGTCCAAACGCATCGGAGCATATAAAAAGCCATGGGAAGATGGCAGGCCTTGGTTGTATGATACGCAGGAGGGAATGAAGTGTGCCGATTGTGTAGATTTCGACAGGAAAAAAATCTGTATTTACCGAGGGTTGCACTAGTTATAAACTTGACAGTGTAAATATGCATGACATTTCTGAATCTCACAAACAGGCCCAAGCCTTTAGTAATGCAAAACAAGTTCCTGCTAATAAATCAAAATCTGCCAAAATTATACAGTCATTGACATTGGCAGTACCTATAGATCAACATTTTCTGCAAAACCATTCGTCAATGTAATTGCAGATGTTGAATATCGAAAAGTAAAGCAAGGGATAGAATAATCCAAATGTATATGCCTGATATATTCAGATCAACCATCACTCTTGACAGTTCATTGTATGGCTCATCGAAAAGTTAAGCTCAATCCCTGCTGATGTGAGGAGTCTCCCCATATTAAGACAAAAATTTTGGAATTTTGTGCTATCATACTGCTTTTCCCGTTTTTCAAAGCATTCCGTGAAGTCATCCTTAAAAAATTATAAATTGATTAGAGTGAAATCTGGGATAGCGATCACTTTGTAGAGTGGTCATCTGTCAACTACATTTTTAGCTCACCTGAGCCAAAGGCTCAAGTGAGCTTTTCTGATCACAATTTGTCCGTTGTCTGTCGTCGTCGTCGTCGTCGTCGTAAACTTTTCACATTTCATCTTCTTCTCACGAACCACTGGGCAGATTTCAACCAAATTTGGCACAAAGCACCACTAGGTGAAGGGGATTCAAGTTTGTTCAAATGAAGGGCCACACCCTCTTTAAAGGGGATAATTGAGAATTATTGAAACTTTGTTGGTATTTTTCAAAAATCTTCTTCTCAAAAACTATTCGGCCTGTAAAGCTTAAACTTTTGTGGAGGCATCCTTAGGAAGTGTAGATTCAAGTTTGTTCAAATCATGGTCCCCGGGGGTAGGGAGGGGCCACAAGAGGGGGATCAAGTTTTACATAGGAGTATATAGAGAAAATCTTTAAAAATCTTCTTCTCAAAAACTATTAGGCCTGAAAAGCTCAAATTAAAATGGAAGCATCCTGAGGTAGTGTAGATTCAAGTTTGTTCAAATCATGGTCACCGGGGGTAGGGAGGGGTCACAAGAGGGGGATCAAGTTTTACATAGGAATATATAAAGAAAATTTTTAAAAATCTTTTTCAGAAAAGCTCAAATTAAAATGGAAGCATCCTCAGGTAGTGTAGATTCAAGTTTGTTCAAATCATAGTCCCTGGGGGTAGGGTGGGGCCACAAGAGGGGGGTCAAGTTTTACATAGGAATATATAAAGAAATTTTTTAAAATCTTTTTCTCAAAAACTATTAGGCCAGAAAAGCTCAAATTAAAATGGAAGCATCCTCAGGTAGTGTAGATTCAAGTTTGTTCAAATCATAGTCCCTGGGGGTAGGGTGGGGCCACAAAAGGGGGGTCAAGTTTTACACAGGAATATATAGAGAGAATCTTTAAAAATCTTCTCAAAAACTATTAGGCCAGGAAAGCTCAAATTAAAATGGAAGCATCCTCAGGTAGTGTAGATTCAAGTTTGTTCAAATCATGGTTAAATAATAGTGTATTTTCCATGCTGTATTCTTTTATATAAGTATTTTGATATAAAGTTAAATATATTGTTCATGAGAAATATATTAATTGTACTTGTATTTAAAAGCTAATTTTTAATGTAAATCCTGCTGTATTCTATAATTTCTATTTGCCATTTCCCGATTACAGTATTCGGCCTATGCATTTTCTCTCTTTTGAGATTGGTAGATTGCATGATGAAAATTTTTTTTTAAATTATTTCATTGGTTGAAATGCTGTAAGAAAAAGGTAACGGGATAAGCCGAGGCTTGTCGAAACATCAACCTTTTACGGTACATAGAAATACTTACAAATTGTTTAGTGAAAAGCATCGGTAGGAAGTATAGATTTCAGTTTGTACAAAACCTCCCTCCCCTGCACTCACTTCAATACTGAACTCATTTCGGCTTCTACCTAGCAAGTTGCTCAGGTGAGCGATGTGGCCCCTGGGCCTCTTGTTATCATGTACAGAACCTTTGTAGAGGGGTCACCTGTCAAACCCAGTCAGCGGGGATCTTAATGGCCACCCGATTGAAAAAATTGTTGTTTACAAGATTTACTAAAATTATGCTGGTCTCGGGAATAAAAAGTCTTCCAAAAATTATCGAATTCTTAAAACACAACTCTGGTGATATAAATAATAATAAAATAATAGTTAATTTTTTCAAGTTATTAATTTATTTAAAAAATATCCTCAATTATGACATGAAAGATATCAGAAGCTTATTAGCTCACCTGAGCCAAAGGCTCAGATGAACAATTGTCATCTATCTTCATCCGTCTTGTATAAACTTTTTAGCTCACATGAGCCAAAGGCTCAGATGTGCAATTGCCATCTATCTTCGTCTGATGTGTGTCATGTATAAACTTTTCACATTTTTTATCAATTCCTTCAAAACTACAGAGCCAAATTGGATGATATTTGACAGTAATGGTCAAGTAAGGGGTTTTCAGATTTGCACAAATGCAAGGATTATGTCCCCTTGGGGCCCCATAAAGGGGAAATTTGTGAAAATCTTTAAAAATCATCTGCTCTGAACCTACAAGAGATATAACTTAGATATTTCATGTAAAACACTATGGGCACCTAGTTTTAGATTTGCACATATTGTAGCTTTAGGGACCAAAATGAGATAATGGCAAGGTACTTGAGGGGGAAATTGCAAAATTAATGTATTTGTCAATATATTTGAAAACTATAAGCTTTTTGTATGGGCATCATCATCATGTGTATTGGAATACTGTAGGCATTTGCACAACGGTCATTTTGATATATGAATAGAGGTCATAAGTTCAAAGGTCAAGGTCATAGATGTAAACGAATACTGAAATGGTTAATTATCTCAAAAACTTTGAACTCTTTGTGTAGGCATGTATATTAGAATATTGTAGGCATTTGCCTTACGGTCATTTCCATATATGAACGAAGGTATAGGTTCAAAGGTCGAGGTCATAGATGCAAACAAATACTGAAATGGTGAATTATCTCAAAAATGATAAACTTTCTCTATAGGCATGTATATCAGAATGTTATAGGCATTTACACAATGTTCATTTTGATATATGAATGTAGGTCTAATGGTCAAGGTTATAGATGCAAATGAATACTGAAATGATTGTCTTAAAAACTATAAACTTTAGGCATATATGTTAAAATATTGTAGGTATTGGCCTAACGATCATTTTGATAAAAGAATGAAGGACATGAGTTTAAAAGTCAAGGTCACTGATGCAAACAAATACTGACATGGTTAATTATCTCAAAAACTAAAAACTTTGTATAGGCTTCTAAATTGTAGGTATTGACCTAATATTCATTGCGATATTTAGATTAAGGTCATGGGTTCAAATTTTTCTTTACCTTTTTAGTTGTTTATAAACAATATATTGTAGCTAGATTTCAGATATATTATATGTAGCACTCTTATGACTAGTTATGTTATAATAAATTTGCAAAAAATCCTTACATATAATTGGCCCTTACTGCTGAAAATTTATTTGGACATTCTCTTTAATTAATGTCAATGACCATTGAACCTCTGCATGAGATATGTACTCAGCTGCATGTGAGCATTAAAGCTCATGGACCTCTTGTTTAATATTAGGGTCTCCATGACGATGGAAGTAACTTTGACCATCCTTGATGGTTCCATACATGCATTTATTCGGATTGAACTATTTCCTACATGAATCCTTAATATTGGTCCAATGTGTGAATATTAAAACAGCCCCATGCTCATAGTCTGCACATTGCACACTACATGAACCCGCTATGTTGTGTTTGGAGCAATGCAAGGTGAACATAACAACCTCCTTTCAGTTACCTGACAACTTCATATACCTGACACTACATTGATGGAGACACTGAACTCCCTGTCTTTCTAATCTTTCGCGAATTTTAGTACTTTCAGTACTTTGATTCATTTAGGGTACACCTTCCGAGACCTTTACTTTTAGACGGAAATTGGAGTCTATCGCTGTTGGAACTCACTTTTCAAGGACAACAACCATCAGACCCCGAAATGTACGTGCATTGCAACTTGTGTAGCGATACCATAGTGGGGGACCGCGAAGTACCGCTATTAAGATATATGTTCATGGACGCTCCCGGTAATTATGTTTTTTGCTTCCCTTATGAGGTACCTCTAAAAACTAATTTTGTTCAGGATGTTTATATCTATATAAGCAATGCACAACTTCAGTTGAGTTCAAACCTTCAAGGAGAGACGACAGTGACATAACAATTAAGAAAAGTACCTTTTTAGAGACAATATGATCGGGTCTACCTATGTTTCAGATCCCCGTGTATGGAAATCTTTTTATAGAAATATGATAGATGGAAAATTTAATCCTTACAGTTATAGAGGTCGGCAAACAGGATCGGGGGTTGCCAATATGTATGCAAAAAAATCATACATCATACACGTGACTTCCAACGCTAAAGAGGAAGAAGTAGTTGCTACTCAATTAGTAACACCAATGGCTGCCGTCGAAGAAAGAGCTAAATCGGAAATGAAAGACGCCATTACAAACGACGAACCCCACGTGCCTATAAAAGCACAGAAAAGGAAGAGAAATGCCAGTTTGAAGCAAACTGTTGAGAGTACAACATCGAAACAGCAAAAAACCACCGGAAAACGGAAACCCGATAAACGTCAAAATCACACTGAAAGCTACAGTATATTTAATCAACTTCGAAAGTAATGGCATATCTGGACGATAAAAACAAAGACATTGCACAACCATTTGAATTATCCTTGTTTACCCTTCCGCCAAATCAAGTGGCCATAGAAAAAATTTACTTCAACGAATGTAGATCCGTTTCATCCTTTAGTGCCGATGATGCACCTATCGAAATCTCCGTACCGAGCCATGGCAACGAATACATAGATTTGCGCAGAAGTCGCCTATATATGAAATGCAAAATCACGAAAGCAGACGGGACTAACTTGGTAGATCAAGAAAAAGTCGGACTGATTAATTTACCATTACAAAGTATATGGAGTCAAATAGACACCTACATGAATGGCAAATTGGTTTCGCTAAACACCAGTCATTATCCCTGGAAATCGTATTTGAAACAGATTTTATCCAATGGAACAGATGTGTCGAAATCTCGGTTACAGTCACAGCTCTATTACCAAGATACGGCAGACATGAACGATGGAAATTCCGTCAGTGGTACTAACACCGGACTAAGTTATCGTTACGGTTTCACCAAGCTGAGTAGACCATTTGATTTGGAAGGACCCTTGTACGAAGACATTTTTCGCCTGGACAAATATCTGATCAATGGAGTAAATTTGACAATGAAATTTTTCAGAAATAAAGCACCATTCACTTTCATGAGTGCCGAACAATCGCCAGATTACAAGTTTCATATCTTGGACATTGCTTTCAAAGCTTGCATGATTAAAGTCGACAGTGGAGTGTTAATTAATCATGCCGAAATAATAAAGGAACACACGGCAAAATATCCCTTAACATGCACAGAAGTCAAAATGAACACGTGTCTAACGGGATCGGGATCGTTTATTTCGCAAAACGTATGGTCAAATAATTTACCAAACAAAGTATATTTTGCCTCTGTTTCACAGGACGGTATAAACGGCAGTTATACCAAGTACCCGTTCAAATTCCAGAATTTAGCCAAGGAAGAAGTATTGTTTGTCAATGGCGAAAGTATGCCTGCGAGGCCCATGAAAATAGATGTGAGTGTCAACAGAAATTACGTCACACCTTTCATTAATTTGTTCGAAGTCGCCGAAAAATGGAACAAAGATCTCGGTCTACAAATCACGAGGGAAAATTTTACCAAAGGGTACACTATTTATGCCTTCAGTTTAACGCCCAATGACCTCGGTGAAGAATATTTAAACCTGGTACGTCAAGGAAACCTCAGATTTGAAGTCAAGTTTGCTACTGCCACAACCGAAACTCTAAATTGTATTGCTTACGCCGAATTTCCTGCATTGATCGAGATCGATCAGACCAGAGACATAACATATATACAAGTATGAATACCGAGCAGTTACAGTGTGCTATCGATGAGAACAGTTGTTTATCATTAAATGTTAAAGGAATATTTTCTCGAGATACGCTTCCTTCAAAAGTAACTATGTATCCATCGGCTTATATTTGTAACACGGACTCGTCACATTTACCGGCAAAACACTGGATAGTGTTCTGGTTTTACAGTTCCGACAGCGGCGAATTTTACGACAGTCTAGGAAAGTCACCGAGGTATTATGGACACGAATTTACGAATTTCATTGAGAATAACACTCGTGTTTGTATATACAATAACGTGAAAATACAAAACATCAATACGGAAACGTGCGGATATCACGTGCTTTTTTATCTTTTAATGAAATGTCAGAATTTCAGTATGTATTCTATGATGAATGTGTTAAAACAATCTCATTTACCAGATCAATATGTCTATTATTATGTCAAACAGTACTTTTCTTGTTTGTAAGCATTTTAAATAAATTTTATTTAGGTCACATTGTGTACTTAATTCATTTTTGACTTATCAGAAAGTATAACTCCTCGGAGTACTTAAGTTCGAACCCCTTGCATTGTGTCAGTTTACTTTCAAAGGTTAGTGGTATTTTTCCGAACACATTTCTGTTTCCTCTGCTAGGTAAAAACTTTTATTTTCATTTCTTTGCGTATCAGAACGGACTACTAAGTAAAAATATATAGACTTTGTTTAATACCAATATAGTATCTATGATACGATATAAGTGATAAGAATATATATTTTTAAACAACAGTATATTATCTATTAACCGACATAAGTGAAATAATTTCGACTACGTAAAACACCAGTACATCAATCTTTATGTGTGTGTGTTGTCATAATTTAATGTGAGATATGAAATTCAGGATGTTAGTTTGCATAATAAGCGCATTTGAAATCGAGACGGAAAACACACAGTTATCACAACAAATATACTATAGGTTACAAATCAAATTTTATTTCTCTTCAAATTACTGGAGGGTGGTATCACGTACACGATCTTATGACAAAGTATACATCAAATCTATTTTAATATAAGGGTAAATATATCGGATCAAGTGTGAGGCAGTGTGATTATACGCTACTTACACCTATGTGCATTATTTATTTAAACACTCAGAACGTAGACCCCCCTATACAGGGGTATTATGTACAAAACATACAATTATCATACCACGATATACCTTAACACATCAATATGGATTGTAAATACTTAGGTCACGGTTCTTGATTCGACTCAATCGGAGTATTGTATTATTTTCTTTAAAATCGTAGTTTGACGTTTGTAACAAAATTGTAGTTATATTTTATTCAAGAAAAAAAAACTTGTTATTGAGAACTGCATTTTTTATATTTATAATGTTTTGTTAACATTGGTTGTTACAGATTGAGTGAAAATTTTGTATAAATTACTTCTGAATTTCTATAAAAAAGATGAAACTCAAAACAAAACTTATTAAACAAACATACCAAACCGTTAAAATGTTCAATAACTAACACTGGGATATTTAGTCACCTAGTTAGAAAATAATCTCCAAGTACGGTAATGTATTTAAAGTAGAATTAAAAATTTAAAATATATCTAATGGAAATTGTTGAACCTAAATTGATATACATTCTTTAAATAACAGTGGTAATAAGCATAAAATATAGAATAACAACTCACTGCATTGAAAGAAAAGGGTGAATATAAAATGAAAGCCGATAAGATAGGAACTTATAGTTTTATATCGTAAGTGCAAAATCCAATAAAAATGTATTACATATGTATGACAAAGTTGACTTGTAATGGTATCGATATTATTTTTGATATAGACGGTAATGCTACCTGTTGACGAAACACTGAGGCAGGTTAAGAAATCAAACAGAAATGTAACCATAAACATAGTGTTTTATTTTGGGTTATCGCAAAAATGATAATTTCAAAGATTTTATCTTGATAGTCAGTTTTAAAAAGTCGGAGAGTAAATTTACACATTTTTGTACACCTTAATAAATCTTGCCCTTTAAAATATAAGTGTTTCACAATAGTTCCTTAAAGCAATAAACAATATACTGTTAGATTACAACTATGCATTATCTTGTATTATGTTTTTTCTTTTATTTGTCATATAAAAATATATATCTCAAACGAATATCAGCAAATTTTATTTTTGATTTCAGTTAATTTGTTCCGTCCTCTACGATTCATTTACAGATTCATTAATTGTTTACAAAAGTAAACGTCTAACTGGTAGTTCAACTCCATTTATACACGCTCTATCTTTAGACGAGAATGGAGCTATATTTTTAACTTTTTTGTCATACTCAAAAAAAAAACAATGCTTACCGTTCTATTTGATAGAAAGAGTAAAGTTCTATGCAACGTTTCATACACTTCTCTTTTACCTACTCTGCCCTCCCTCCCTCTTATCTATCCCGCTGCAAAGGGGGGGGGGGGCGGCGGCAACCCATACCGAATTATTCGTCCGATTCGATTCCGAATTAACATTAACCTTATTCCTACGTTTTTTTATTTTCGCAAAATTTAAACTCTCAAAGCATTTTTCTGTTAAAAAATATTTTCACAAAACTAAATGCGACTATCAAAACAGAGGATATGATGTTTTTGTTATAATTAATGGTAATAAATTGAGGTAATTTCAGAGATTCTGGAAATTTTGGGGTTCAGTAGGTCCAAGTCGACCCTAAGCTTTATCGTTTGTTGTATCCATTGACAGGCCTTCAGTCAAACTTTAAATAATAACTTACATCGGTGACCTCGTTATACATCCGGTATATTTGGTTAACAGTAAAGCCAGTCTAATTCATTTTTTTTGTCTTCATTAAACATATTTTTTTTTATATTAATTTTTTTAAGAAAGACAAGAAATGTTTTGGCTTTTATATTCCCTTTCATTCTTTATTTAGAAACTTATCTAACAAACATGTATTGTTTAATAATGACTTCATAGATCATAACGTCAATTCTATTTTTTATAAATATGACGAAATGTTGCATTACCTTAAGATGCATATGACCTACTTAGTCAAAACCTTTTTTATCTATTTATCTTCTTTCACACATTTAAGTGACAAAAGATTGTACCGTGCAAGAGTATCATATTACCTTGTTATATCAATTTCTTTAAACATGACTTTTTAAAAAAAATTATATATCTATATAAGTTTTTTTAATGTGTCCTGGTCGAATTTTTATAATCTTTCGTACTTAAATTTAACTTGTCAAATTTATTTTATCTTTGATTTTTTATTCTTTCAAAACAATTTCATTTGGTGTCTTTTTGAAATATTTTTTTTAATTATTATTTTACAACTTCAAACTTACTTATACTTTCAACCAACTAAACTTTTTTTTTCAATAAACTACCAATGTGAAATCTTATAACGGAATACTTAATCCTAAATTTAATAGTTTAATTTCTTCTTTTTTTATCTATTTGCAAAAATAAAATTTATCCCCACTTTTTGGGTTTTGTTTGTTTTTCGCTAAACTTAAACTTTTTTTTTTTAAAAAAAAAACAAACTTATTTTCCACAAGCATTTGTTTCAACGCATGTTTTTCTTTTTCTTTTTATTTTCTCAAAACTTTTCTGTACTAAGATATAACATGTCAAATTTATTTTATCTATTATTTTTTATTCTTTCAAAAAAATTCATTTGGTGTCTTTTTGAAATATTTTTGTTTTTGTTTTTACAACTTCAAACTTACTTATTTTTTCAACTAACTAAACTTTTTTCAATAAACTACCAACATTTTGAAATACCAAAACCTTTATTTAATAGTATAATTTCTTATTTTAAAGTTATTTTAAAAAACTTATTCCCACTTGTATTTTTCACAAACTTAAACTCTCTCAAAGCTTTTTTAAACTATTTTTCACAAAACTTAATTCATTTCATTATTCTTTTTTTTTATATTTTCGCAAAACAAATTTATTTTATCTATGATGTTTTTTTTTCAAAAAGTTTCATTTGTTGTCGTGTTAAACTAACTTTCCTGTACTAAGATATCAAATTTATTTTATCTATCATTTTTATTCTTTCAAAAAAATTCATTCGGTGTTTTTTTGAAATATTTTTTTGTTTTTACAACTTCAAACTTACTTAACTTTTTTTTCAATAAACTACCAACATTTTGAAATATTAAAACCTTAATTTAATAGTATATTTTTTTATTTTAAATTAAAAAAAAAAAATTATTCCCACTTGTATTTTTATTTTGTTTTTTTTACAAAACTTTAACTCTCTCAAAGTTTTTTTTTAACTTATTTTTCACAAAACTTAATTCATTTCATTATTCTTTGTTATATTTTCACTAAACAAATTTATTTTATCTATGATTTTTTATTTTTTAAAAAAGTTTCATTGGTTGTGTTAAACTATTATTATTATTTTACAACTACAAACGTATTTATACTTTTTTCAATTAGTATGTAAAAGGTGTGAATTTTTTAATAACATAATGATAGGGTCAATGTTTTTATACTGATGATGAGTTCAGTATTTACTCCATTCTTAACAGTAAAAACTTCACATACCTTTTAGTTGATCTTTTTTATTCTTCAAACTTATATACTATGTGTCTTGAGATTATATTGGATTTATGTTTTGAGAAAGGAAAGTGATGCTTTTTATACCCCCGTTGATTCTTTATTTAGAAGATCATACATGTATTTTTAGTACTGACATAACGTCTCTATAAATTTCAAAAAAATCTGACGAAATGTTTTTGAAATAAGCTATATTTTATTTACTTAGACATAGCGACCTTTAAATGACCTACTTAGTTCTTTTTATCTATTTATCTTTTTTCACATATTTAGGTGACAAAAGATTGCATCGTGTTAACTTTGTAATACATATTTCTTAAAAAGTGTCTGACTTTTTAAAAATATATCTATATTTATTTTCGTGCCTTAGTTGTTTTTACAAACTATGATACTTATTTTGGAATGGTATGTTTTGATTAATTTTCATCTATGATTTTCGTTTCTTACGTTTTCAACATCCTAAACTTTTTTCAATGCACTATGATATTAAATCGTATGTTTATTTTTTTAAACCTTTTTACTTACAAGACATATATGTCTTTAAAATTTCTTTTAGCACAGAGCAGTGTAATTTTTTTGTTTATTCATTTTGATTTTATCAAAAGCTTGTACTCTCACGACATTTTTTTCTTTTTTTAAAACTATTTTCACAAAAAACTTAAATCTAATAAAACTTTTGTTTTCTTTTCTTTAAATTTACAAAACTTTAGCACTCGGGACAATATTTTTTCATTTCTTTTTTATTTTCGCAGAAAATAAGTCTTTATATCATATTCATTATTTTGTTGATAACTTTGTTTTCTTTTTTCACAAAACTTAATCCCTTCGACAAAATATTTTTCTTTTTTTTAAATTTATTTGCACAAAACTTAAATCATCGAGACTTTTTTTTTCTATAAATTTATTCTAATAAAATTTAACGCTTAAGACGATTTTTTTCTCTTTTTTAAATTCATTTTCAAAACTTATCTGGTTTTTTTTGTTTATTCATTTTTTTACTTAGCAAAACTTGTACTTTCGAGGCATTTCTTTTCTTTCTTTTAAAATATTTTAACAAAAATTAATCACTTTACATATTATTTTGCTTTCTTATTTTTATTTTATGCAAAAACTTCTTGGCCTTTTTAAATTTTTTTCACAAAAGTTAATCATGTTGGTATGTTTTTTTCGCAAAAACTAACCGACTTTTTTGTTTTCTTTTTTTTAGCTCACCTTTGGCTCAGATGAGCTATTGCAATCTATCACCGTCCGTCGTGCGTCGTGTGTAAACTTTACATTTAAATCTTCTCCTCCAAAACTACTGGGCCATATTTGATAAAACTTGGTGATTGTCATGCCTAGGTAACAGCCTTTCAAAATTCTGTTCGGGGTTTGGCCACGCCCAGCAAGATGGCCGCTGTTACTAAAAATAGTAAAAAGACAAAAAAATCTTCTTCTCTGAAACCAAAAGGTGCAGGCAAATTTTGATTGGATTCAGGATACCTGGGAACATCAAAATTGTGTTTTTCATGAAAATTAGACGAAAAATAGGTTACGCGATTTTTGCGTAAAATTATGTAATTTTTAAAATCAGACATTTATTGTTATAACTTCATAACGGCTGAAGATAATTGTATGGAGTTTTCACTGTTGATCTTGTCTTGCAATTTTTCTTCCAATTGATGTCAAGGTCGAAGGTCAAGGTCATGTCCCAGTTTTTGACCTTTGATAAAAAATGCTATTTTTTTAACATTTCTTGTGATAATGGCGTAGGATTTTAAGTTATTTGTAGGTATTGACATGACGATCATTTTGATACATAGATCTGGGTCATGGGTTCAAAGGTCAAGGTCACAGATGTCCAAGAATACCAAAATAGTTAATTATCTGCAAAACTATGGATTTTTCGAATAGGCATGTATATCAGAATATTGTAGGTAATGGCACAATAGTCATTTTGATATATGAATGAAGGTCATAGGTTCAAAGGTCAAGGTCAAAGACGCCAACGAATACTTAAATGGTTAATTATCTGAAAAACTATAAACTTTTTGTATAGTCATGTAAATTGGAATATTGTAGATATTGGCCTAATGATCATTTTGATATATGAATGAAGGTCATAGGTTCAAAGGTCAAGGTCATAGAATTGAACGAATTCTTAAATGGTTTATTATCTCAAAAACTATAAACTTTTTGTCTAGGCATATATATTGAAATATTGTAGGTATTGGCCTAATGATCGCTTTGATATATGAATGAAGGTTCAAAGGTCAAGGTCATAGCTGTGAACGAATATTTAAATGGTTAATTATCTCAAAAACTATAAACTTTTTGTATGGGCATGTATATTAGAATATTGTAGGCATTTGCACAACGATCATTTTGATATATGAATGAAGTTCATAGGTTCAAAGGTCAAGGTCATAAATGCAAACTAATACTTAAATGGTTAATTATCTCAGAAACTATAAACTTTTTGTATAGGCATGTATATTATAATATTGTAGGTATTGGCCTATCGATCATTTTAATATATGAATGAAAGTCATAGGTTCAAAGGTCAAGGTCATAGATGCAAATTAATACTTAAATGGTTAATTATCTCAAAAACTATAAACTCTGTATAGGCATGTATATTGGAATATTGTAGGTATTGGCCTAATGCACATTTAATATACAGATGTTTTAGCTGTTTATAAATAATATATTGTAGCTAGACTTTAAATATGTTATATATAGCATACTTATATTATAGTTATTATAATTAACTTGCAAAAATACTTGCATATTATTGGCCCTTACTGCTGAAAATTTTGATATTCTCTTTTATTAATGTCATTGGCCATTGAACCTCTGCATAAGATATGTACTCTTCCTCGGGTGAGCGTAAAGGCCCATGGGCCTCTTGTTATTTTCTCAAAACTTTCCTATAAATTCTTCATTTTTCCTTGTCAATCTAAATATATACATTACTAAATCCTTAATATTACACCATATTCAGAAATAACCCATTTAAAAGAACTTTTCTTACATTACACTTCATTTCTTTTTATCTTATAATTGATTTGTTTACCCATCATTTAACATCAATACACTTTAAAACTCCATAGTAATCACCTCTATTTGTATCTCTGACGTCACAACCATTGTCATTTATTGCATCATGTTGTGCAATGGCGGATCTATATGGCAATTTACATCTATTGCACCATGAAATAAAATAATAAAATAAAATAAAAGAAAATCTTTCGTACTTGTGACTTGTTAAATTTATCTCTGATTTTTTCTGTTATTTCAGTCGGTTTGTTGTTAAAAAATTTTCTTATCAGATTACAAAATTACTTTTGCTTTTTTACTACATTCGTTTTACAATAAACTACCAATGTTAAAAAATATCCTTGGATTTGATATAATTTTCAATTCATCAGAGAGCAAAGATTAAGTTAATTTTGTTGATCTACTACATATGCCCGGGTAGCTCAGTTGGGAGAGCGTTAAACTGAAAATCTAAAGGTCTCTGGATCAAAACCAGATCGTGGGCAGGTTTCTTTTTTTTACAAAACTTAATCCCTTCGACACATTATTTTTCTTTTTTTTTAAATTTATCTTTACAAAACTTAAATCATCGAGACTTTTTTTTTTATAAATTTATTCCAATAAAATTTAACGCTTGGGACGATTTTTTTTCTCTTTTTTAAATTTATTTTCTAAACTTATCTGTTTTTTGTTTATTCATTTTTTACTTTAGCAAAACTTGTACTTTCAAGGCATTTCTTTTCTTTCTTTAAATTATTTTCACAAAACTTAATCACTTTACATATTATTTTGCTTTCTTATTTTTATTTTATGCTAAAACTTCTTGGCCTTTTTAAATTTTTTTCACAAAAGTTAATCATGTTGGCTTGTTTTTTCGCAAAAACTAACCGACTTTTTTGTTTTCTTTTTTTTATTTTCTCAAAACTTTCCTATAAATTCTTCATTTCTCCTTGTCAATCTAAATATATACATTACTAAATCCTTTAATTACACCATATTCAGAAATAACCCATTTAAAAGAACTTTTCTTACATTACACTTCATTTCTTTGTTTATCTTATAATTGATTTGTTTACCCATCATTTAACATCAATACACTTTAAAACTCCATAGTTATCATCTCTATTTGTATCTCTGACGTCACAACCATTGTCATCTATTGCATCATGTTGTGCAATGGCGGATCTATATGGCAATTTACATCTATTGCACCATGTTGTGCAATATCGGATCGGATCTATACCACCATATCTGCAGCAGGTCTAGTCGTATTGCTTTTATACAAGTATCATTGTTGGACCATACAGGGTTCATTTCATTATCCGACATAATACAAAAACAATTATTAAGAAATAAATAAATCATAAATCATTGGATCCAATATTTAACCCTACTATCGGTGGAATTCCCTTTGAATATATATATATAGGCTAGGTTATCTTGACTGACCTGAATTTTCCCACCACGGTAGGAATGAAATGACACATCAATTTCTCGTAAATTAATTTTTTTAAGTTCCTCACAATCAATATTCAGATTGTAATCTTCTGACAAAGGAATGTCCAATCGCCGCAACTTGTAATATGTCAGAAATCTACCCTAGCCACAGATATTATCCGTTAAATTGGAAATTCTAAAGCGTGATTTAAAGTCAAATAAATTTGTGTGGTGCTTCGTATTTTAGGGGGAATTCTATGAAGTTCTCCGGACGTTGGAGGGATGTACACTGAACAAGAATGTCATCAAAACATCGTTGACAAAAACAGATAAATACAATAATAAATGATAATACGATTGAAAATGCTTACGTCCACTAAATAATATAATATAATCGTTGCTATAACGAATATGCAAACCAATCAGTCCTCCTACTTCATAAACTTTTTGTAATATACTGTGATCAATTTACCACGCCGTTATTAAAGAGCTCTAAAATAGTAATTGTTACAAGGAAAACGGTTTTGGCCTATGATTAAAATATTCCGGAATATTTTTAAAATCGGATTATTAACTTAGTGCGTTATGTAAAATGATATAAACTACATTATGCCAATGGTTGACATAATTCCACTTATTTTTACACAAGTCCAATAATAATTTTTGGTTCTCCCGAGTCCACTTGGATTCTAAAAAAGACACATTTAAATATGAAAGAACTACTACTGTGTAAAGTAGAAATAAAGTAAAACAAGTAGATTTTCCAGATTTATCTTAAGGGCGCTGGTCTAGCACCTCATTGCTCTACATATACTAGTCTGACTGAGTCTTTTTAAGCACTTGAGGATGTTGCAGTGTACTTTAGTAAATGTAAGGGATAAAAATTACCTTTAACACAAGGATGGTTAGAATACTTTTCCATATCATCAAACCAAATCATACATTTGTCGCATTGAAACAGAATCCTCCTTTTTTCAGAGGAGCTATTGAAATTTGTACTGGGAGATGCAACAACAGTCATATTAATATCAGCTGCATCTGCAAAAGAAAGCACTTGATAAGCATAGCTGTTTGCAAACATGCACACTATCGTGCAACTTTCTGCATGAAACTAGACTGTATATGTATCATATAAATGGCTGAGAGAGAGAGAGAGAGAGAGAGAGAAATCAAGAAGAGTACGGAAAAACCCGAACTTGAAGCTATATACTGACGGGTCTCGTCCAAGACTTTGTTACTGATTGTAAGGTGATGTTGTAGTTGTTCTGTTTGTATTTAAAGAATTTTTATCTCATTTTCCCCCCAATATGCATATATGTAGGTGTTAAGGGGGGAGTGTAACCACGTGGGTCATGTCGTGAAATGGATATTTACGTTTAATGAACTTATTTTTCAATTAAATTGATAAATGTTGCGAAACAATATCTTATACCTGTACTCACTGCAAAGTCATGATCGTTTAAAAAAGTATTTTCATCAAAGAAATTTAAACAAGTTGCACACATGTATATAACATCGGAAGTCGCCGCCATCTTTGATTCTGCTCACCCCACCTCCAGATACGGAACAGTATAACATTGGAAGTCGCTGCCATCTTTGATTCTGCTCACCCTACCTCCTGATATCGAACAGTCAGAACATGGATAGAACTGAATTCCATTTCATTCGTTGACTATTGCATTGTTCTTAAAACCAGAACCGCGAAACGAGCACGCCCAAAGATAACCCGGAGAGCTTCCATTTACCTTTAGTAACTGGTGATGAAACATGGATTCATCATTCGGACCGAAACCAAAAAAGAGTCCATGCAATGGAAGCACCCTGGCTCTAACCCGCCAAAGAAATTCAAAACCCAACCGTCAGCTGGCGAAGTAACGGCCACTGTTTTTTTTTTTTTTTTTTTTTTGGGGGGGGGGGTATTCTAAGGGTGTTCTGTTTATCAATTATAAACCGGCTTACTATGCTGATTTAATGAAGCAACTGAAAGCTGCTATTGAATTAAAAAGGCTGTTACAGTTGAGCCGAGGGGTATTGCTTCTTTTACACCATATCCGAACTAAACTCTACTCTTTACCGCTATCCCGTCTCAAACAGTTAGAAGAAGAATGCATATAAAAAACTACTATAGATTCCAATACACAGAATATAAGCTTACTGCTATCATCATGGATATTGCTCGTAACAGATTATTTAAACCTGCTCGGGAAAACGATATTGAGAACGATGGTCAACGCCAATACCTTAAGTTGCACTATGCTAACAAAGACATAGATGTTATACACATTTCCAATATTCTTCAAAATAAACAAGTGCAAACTAAAGTTTCTGCTTATTTCAAAATTAATTCGCCACCTCTAGTTTCCTACTCCTACAATAAACCTATTGCATCCAAAATATTTAATTATAAACAAACATTGCAGTGTTTGAATTTTCATAATTTTACTCCACCTACCTGCTCTTGCTCGTCTTCTCCCTATATTTATGGACCAGCTGGACATGTGATAACTGGTGATCTCAATATAATCGAGAACACTAAATTACGATCTTTACTTTCAAAAGGTCCTAAATATAGAGAATCTCAACATTTTACTTGGGGACAGAATTTCAGACTTGTCATGGATTCTGTTGAAGAGTATGCCAGACGTTGGGCTAAATTAGAAGATGTTGAGCTTGATATCTTATCCGACTGGATAAAGGTTGTGAGATCTTTCGTTAAAACTAGGATTGCCAGATTTAAAGGGTGTAGGAGTACTAAACCGTCTTCAATACTCAAGGATCCAGAAATCAAGGCAATTCTAACAGACATACACAACAAATATGTTGTTGTCCCAGCTGATAAGGCTTCCCACAACATTATTCTCGTTTGTAAGAGATTCTACCTTGAATGTCTTATTCTGGAGCTTGGTTTATATGGTATATCAAATATCCCTGCATATACTATAACTAATTTTACCAAAGATGAAGTTTTTTTCCAACCATAGGGGAGTTCTCATGTCTTTCGCTTTCAATCTTAAAGGGAGACCTTGATCTTCTTTATTTCTACATGTATTGGATTCCTAAACTCCATAAAAATCCATACAAGGAAAGATATACAGCAGGCTCATCTAAAAGTACTACTAAATCATTATCTAACTCTAACACACATTTTGACAATCGCGCCAAAGATGGTCTTCGGTCTTATTCAGAAAAAGTATATTCTACATCTGGAATCAACCAAATGTGGATTCTCAATAATTCTGTAATATTACTTGGACATCTTGTTTCTAATACTTTATCTCATGTAAAAAGTATAAAAACATTTGATTTTTCTACACTATACACCACTATCCCTTATTCTAAATTGAATAAACGTCTTAAAGAAATTATTCACTTGTCTTTCTTTTACAAAAAAGTAAGCCAAGATGCAAATATCTGGTGCTAAAAAGGGATTCTGGTTATTTTGTCAAGCACCATACGGATACCAAACAAAAATATCCTGAAGATACCATCAACAAAATGTTGGAGTTTTTTATAGATAACATATTTGTTGTGTTTGGTAATATAGTTTTTAGCAAACAATCGGTATACCAATGGGTACAAACTGTGCACCATTGCTTGCTGATTTGTTTCTTTATTCTTATGAAGCAGAATTTACAGATAAATTGTTCACTCAGGGATATTGCAAGTCTAGGCTTATTAAGGCCTCAAAATGTTTTATGGTCGTCATCACAGTATTGTTGACAAGTTTGACGTCTCATAGTTCCATGTTCCTTTCACACAATTTTTTGATTACACACGTGACGGGTGTAGCTAGCTAAACAGGAGGTGCTTACCCTTCTGGAGCACCCGGCCTCACTTCACTGGTGAATGTCCACGTGTATAACCTGACTTGTCAGTTCCAAAGTTTTTACTTTGCTTCTGGATTGTGATTCGGATATGGATTAGTATTTTTATTTTTGATTACATACATAAAAAACCAGTTATTTCAGAGATAATTTATAAATACAACACTGGGTTATATACGCTAAAACAATTTTATTATACAAGTTAATTTCCCGAAGGAAGTTTAAAATTTG
This sequence comes from Anadara kagoshimensis, assembly GCA_021292105.1. Taxonomy (NCBI): domain Eukaryota; kingdom Metazoa; phylum Mollusca; class Bivalvia; order Arcoida; family Arcidae; genus Anadara; species Anadara kagoshimensis. The sequence continues at coordinate 40,305,731 of CM037859.1, read as the reverse complement.
ATGTCCACTGACATTGCTAAAAAGATCTTGCATCGATAATGCTGAATAAAAAGTATCCCTTGTAGGTGCAAAGTCAACACAATCCAGCAAAATGTGTTGGATAGATTATTGACCTTGACAAGGATACATTGAGTAGGTTGTTCTCCCTTAAATGTAACAAATTGTCTGAAATAACTATGACTGATTCTACAGCGACGAAGAACAATACTTCCATGCTTTTTGTACTGGGATAAAGTTGTAAAATTGAAAATAATGTATTATGGTCTTGGCTATTCCAATGATTTGACCATTGATATAATTGCATATCAATGTTTTTAAATCAGTATGAGGAATTAAAATGTAGTAATATGTTTAGACAATGCTACTTTAGCAGCTAAATCGGCTTTTGTGTTGCATTTATGGCCAACATGAGTAGGCAACCAACAATACTGTATTATTTTATTAAAATCTGAAACTGCATATATAATTGAAGTATGCAATTCCAGAATTTCACTGAAGTTTCTGCTCTTTATTGCCCGAAGGACAGATAACGAGTCAGGGCATATAATAAAATTGTTATGCGGCGATTTTGAAATAAACTGTAAAGCAAGTAATATTGCTTTAGCCTCAGCTGTAAATATGGAACTTTCATTTGAAAGGCGAATACTTATGGTTTCATTTCCAACAACCGCAGCCGCTGATACCCGACCACCAGTTTTAGATCCATCATACAGAATGGTAAACACAGGTAAGAATAAGGATGAAGAGTGGAACAAAACAAGTTAGAACTAAACAAGGTGGAGGCACATGAAAAATAAAGATAAAAAAAGATTCACAAAAAAGACATTCAAGAAGAAGCCATCATTATAGTCATGGAAGATAAAATGAGTTCAAAAGGCTGTTCCAATGATTTGAGTTGGATGTTTTGGACTTTTCAGAAAATCCACTCGCAGAAAATAAAACACGAGGCGAGTTGTATTAGTCATCAAAGCTTGGCATTTTTCGTGTTTATCTAATTTCCACGCCAACGGTGAAGACAACTGATTGTATGAGAGATGACTTGAGCAATCTGCATGTGATAAAGTAAGCCACAGAAGCAAATAACACAAGTGCATATACCAGTGTTGGTACTGTAAATCAGGAATTTAATGCGTCATGAAATTAATGCGAATTGCCGATTTTGCTGTAAAATGCGTATTTAAATTAATACGATTTTTTTAAATTCCAAAAATTACTTTTTCCATTTTTAATTTATCTTGAAAAAAATAACAAAAATGTTGAATTATTGTCTTATGACTTGTTTATGATTCCACAAACATGTAATAATCATACTTTCGGGTAGACACTACCGTAGTATTTATAAAAATAAACAGGGTATAAATTTATTTCGTTATTCTTATGAAGCAGAATTTATGCAAAACCTTGTTAAATCTGGAGAGAAGACTGTCGCCAAACCATTCAACTCAACATACAGATATATAGATGACGTTCTGTCTCTAAACAATCCTAAATTTGGAGACTATGTAAATGCCATCTATCCTAGTGAGCTTGAAATAAAAGAGACGACTGATTCCTCAAGTTTTGCTTTATATTTAGACGGATACCCGAATTATGACGCACAAGAATGGCTACATTTAAAACTTTATGACAAACGTGAGTACTTCAATTTTTCTATTGTCAACTTCCCTTTTCTATGCAGCAATATTCCTGCTTCTCCTGCTTATGGTGAATTTGTTTTCCAATTAATACGCTGTGGTAGAGCTCGTTCCCACTACAGGGACTTTGTACAACGAAGTAGGCCGCTTGCAAATAATTTTTGACTCGGGATATTGCAAGCCAATGCTCTCAAACAGTTTTATGGCCGTCATCACATTATTGTTGTTAAGTTTGATGTTTCTGTGTCCAGGATTGCCCTGGATAAATTTGAAATACCATAGTTCCATGTTCCTTTCACACAATTTTGATTACACACGTGGCGGGTGTAGCTAGCTGAACAGGAGGTGCTTACCCTTCTGGAGCACCCGGCCGCGCTTTCTTGGTGGAAGTTTACGTGTCTAACCCAACTTGTCAGTTCCAAAGTTTTTACTTTGCTTCCGGATGACAAAGGGTACCGACGGAAAATGTTGATGCGGCTATAACATGTTTTTATTCATTAAAAAGAGTGGTTTCTGATTGTCAAAACAAAGAAAAACATAGTAGTTTGTTTAGAAACAAACAATACTACAAGTATTACGCTTGGGGTTGTAGTAGAATCGGTACTACAAAGAAATTCGTTTGGTGCATAAAAAAGAATGTCCCGTTTCAAGGTAAATCATTTTGTTTCAAACATGGCAATGTGGAAGTTTGTGACGAAAAAAGTTTCAAAAGAGGCTACGTCGTTGTTGTAATGTTTTTTGTCATAGCGTGCCAACGGTTTTAACTTTTAAAGAATGACAAAGAACTACTGACTACGTAACACACAACATAATGTGACGTCACCCCTAATGATATAAAACCTCGTTCCTAATAGTTACATGTTATAATAATGTTACATCCTCAAAGAGAAAAGTCCTATATCCGAACTGTAAGGAACACAAGTGTTCAATCACTTTGAATTAATCAAATTGTATAATACTGAACATAACATGTTGAATAAAGAAACATAGGTAACGAGGTGCACCACTTCTGAGATGTTAGTATCGTTATTAAAGCGAATTTTTGCAAGACACGGATTACCTTTGTCTATTCAGATCAATAATGCATCGTATTTCGTAAGCGACATTTTAAAAAGTTACTTGTCGGATAATGGTATTTCTCACAGGAGGACAACAACACCATTGTGGCCCCAAGCCAATAGTGAAGTCAAACGTCAAAATCGTTCTATAATGAAACGAGTTCGCATTGCACACGCAGAGGGTCGAGATTGGAAAACCGAGATTTACGATCACTTATTAATGTATCGTAGTACGCCTCATACTACTACCGGAATAAGTCCAGCTGAGCTGTTGTTCGGACGGAAACTGAGAACTAAATTGTCTTAGTAACAAGATTATGTTCATAAGTAACAAGATTATGTTCATAATGATACCGAAGTGCGATATCGTGACTGTGAACAGAAGGAAAAGAGAAAACTGTACATAGATGAGAAACGAGGAGCGCAAGAAAATGATATTAGCAAGGGTGATTCAGTTTTACTGAAACAAGCACGCGATAATAAGTTTTCGACACCGTGTAACCCAAAAACCATAAAATGTACTCGAAAAACACGGAAATAGTGTGACTGTTGAGAGGTAAGGTATACAATATAAACGGAATGTCACACAGGTGAAGAAATACAAACAACCGATCGAAATGACGAAACCTATTGGAGTTGAGAACAGCGAGGAACTACCTACACGCGCCGAAGAGAAGAATCTATCAAATCATAGCGAGCACGAAAACCCAAATACTTCTCTGACAACATCCGTTTCGGAAACTTCAAGTAAAATGTTATGTGATACAGGTCAAAATATCAATGGCGGGAGTACGTTTCCAAGTAAATATCCAGTACGGGAGAGACATATGCCAGTAAAATGCTTGTGTATAGACACAACATGAACTGCTTCAAAAGGCAAAATCTGTAACATACAAGACCTTGAATGAGAAGCTTTAATAAAATAAATACTTGCAAGTGTCCACATGTTTTTTATGAAAAATATGTAATTTCTATGTAGACTAGACACATTTTGAGAAAAGACGTCGATTGAAAGAGGAAGAGGCATTTTTAGTAAAAGCAAACTATATATCATTTACCTAATTTGGGTGTGCTAAGTCCGAAAATGGTGGATACCAAGCTGAAAAATTGCTGTAAGTGGGTCAAAATTTAAATACAAAATGGCCGCCAAAATCAAAAAGCATTTTTGCATGAAACGTGATATAGAAGTTGTTTTGGTGGCAACAAACAGCTATTAATCAAAGATTGTAATATTTCAAGGCTTACTTAGGTGTTAATGAACAGAAAATTTAAGCAAAATACAAATGGGCCTTATTGCTCACCTGAAAACATTTAAAAGATACTGAAATTTTAGGGGCAACAATACCTTCGTTGATTATCATACACAAAATTTGCTACGAAGTTAGATCTTGGCATGTTGATTATTTTTGCAACTTGGTGTTGTTATCTATTTATAACACTCTTTAAAAATATGGTCAAAAACACAAATTCGCAAAAAAATTATACTTTAGAACTCCTCTATGGATCATCGTATTGTTACAAACATTGCTACTTAGTTTGTCATTTTCATTATTTTTTAATATACTCAATATATAACACTAATAGTTTTCTAGTAAATAGCCACAAAACCAGCACAATTTGGGAAAAAATCAAGTACCGTGAATCGGGAAATTTTGGCGTCGGGATAATTTGGCGGTTTTCTCCCAAAATGTGGATGTTTAATTTTGGTGTGTTTAAATTTGGCACTTCACTGAATAAGGCGTTTTGTTTTTGGCACTTCATTGAATAAGATGTTAACAAACAGCCACAATACGAACGGATTATGCTGATTGAAAACCGGAAGTGTTGTAATATATAAATTAGAAAATGAAATGGAATGCACAATTAAGCCTTCCGGGTTTCATAAAATAACGATAATTCAAATTGAAATACCGATTTATCGGTATATACTATATATACAAGTTAAAGACAAAAGTACTGTATAAGGGGACAGTTCATTAATAATGAAAAAATTACGAAGCGCGTAGTACCTAATTTTCAACACCCCGCGTGGAACCTTATCACCCTTGACCGACACTCGTTATGGCTTCCGTAATCAACACATTTTACAATTAAACAAACACACGTTTAAAGAAAGTTATGATGATTCTAACTGGGAAACAAAAGAAATAGACACGCGACTACTTAAGTCCATACGTATTTACTGATTAATAAACAATCACCTGATTAGATGACAAGTAAACAAGCGGTAAGGACAATATCGTAGGATATACTTAGTCAAGTCGGGTAGGGTTTTAAAGACCGGCAGACAGACTAGCGCTAGTTTACTTTTGTCGGACCGAAAACTGATTAGTCCATGTCCGAAAACAAAACATGTCCGACAGGTGATTTTTCACGTCGGTCAAAATAAATTTTTATCGGACAAGTCCGGCAAATATAATGACCGTTTTCCGGCAGGTTAAGATAAAAGTGCTCTATTACGGAACATCGATTTTCAGGTAAATATTGGCATTTCTTTTTTTAGAATATGTATTATTTTGGTGTGTTTAATTTTGGCACTTTTAAGTTGGGTGCCAAATAAACCAAAATTAAACTACAGTCAAAATTTCCCGATTTACGGTATTTTTCAGGGGCAATAACTCTGTAAAAAGGAGATTTATGAAACCAAAAGATCTTTTTAAAGATAATTTTTAAGCCGCATATAATGAATCGCCACTATATATATATCGGACCTATTTTTCGCCAATTTTGCCTTTTTGGTAAACTATATAATAAGGGATCGATTTTTCCATTTTTTATCACTTGCTAAATAAAGCAAGTGCTGATTTTTTTCACTCGCTAAAATAAATTTTCACTTGCTAATTTTTTATATATGTAATTAACAATTTGCATATATTCATGAACTACGTACGATACCGATGCTTAACTCATGGCTTTCTTAGCTCCTGTCCGTTTATTGATACTTTTTAAAATGATCACGACAAAGTGTCCTTTTTATAATCAGTTAAATGCCAAAGCTTTTATTCTTTATTCTCGGAACTCTATAACTTTTATAATTTCGCCCCGGTTTCAATCACACTGCGATATCTAGTCAACAGTCTCGGAGGATAGACAGGATTTTCCCATATTCAAAATTATCATATTTTCATTTTCATAACAAAATCGTCCGTGAAAATTAAAACTGCTTTCAACACTGATAGCTGTGAATATATTTGTGTTGATTATAAACTTTATTTAAATTAAAAAGCTGTATAATGAGCATATTTTGTGTTTATTTATCGATATCACATTGCGTAAATTTAAAATTCCAATATGGCGGCGACTATAAACAACCACATGTAGGTCAAAAAGAAGAACGTCGGTGCGAACTGACAAGATCGTCTTTTTTATTGGGTTTTCCGAGGGGCTTATACTTAATGAATTTTTATGATTTTTATCTTAAAATAATCGTACAATAGCATTTTAAAAAAATCACTCGCTAAAATTTGCCGGCATGATGTAGCTTCAACTCACTAAATTGAAATTCCACTCGCATTTAGCGAGTATTTCCACTAAAATTCGATCCCTAATACATGTAATATATGTTATTATTCATAAAAGTCTTTGGAAAGTTGTAGTATTAGAACATGAAATTTAGTAGGAAAGTTTAGTTCGGCGGAAAATAAAAACGTACATGGGACAAATTAGGGTGTGACAAAGGGTCCGTCGAAATACCCAATGCCACCCAATGCTACCCAAAGCTACCCAAAGCCATCATAAGTAATGCTTAAATTCATGTTATATATCGTTAAATGGGTCCCTTATAATAAATCAGTGCTTAATTAATTCGAATAAATGCACGTTCAACGCAATTTTCGAGTCAAATGTACGATACGTAAGCTGTTAGATCGAAGAATTCTATCGTTAAACTCGTATACCTTTTCATGTTCAATTTTCATCATATTTTGCTATTTAACATTTATGTTTTACTATTATCTGCCGTTTAACGGAAGGTAAATATCAAAATGTTACAAATAAGCCATTCCAGTTAGATTATTCGTTCTAGTAAGCTGTATGACAAAGGAGACAACCGGACGTTTGTTTTGACCAACTGTAAACCTTCCGCCTTGTAAGGAACACCTACACGTCTGCTGACTGATGTTACGATTTTGAGTACATATTGCAATGTACATTATGTAAGAGACCGGTGTCCAGTTTTACGTGAAATCTATTTTCTCACTAAATCTAAAATTCATTATTACATTTTCATTTTAAGTCCTAAATTGTTACAGAAATATATTTGAGTAAAAACATTTTTTTTTGTGTTGCCTTGTTTACAAATATGAATATTTTTTGCATTTATTTGTATATTTGAATCAAATTTGTCTGTTTATTCACGTAAAAATAACTAAATTAAAACAAATTTGTGAAAATAAATGTTGATTCGAGTTGAGAAGTTGCAATGTTTTCGTGAAACTGGACCTTGTTTTTAAAAACGCCTTTTTAGCTACCCTCTTTATTTTGCACTATAAGCATGCATATTGTTTCATATGGAAGCGATATTTATTTTGGTATCAATGAATTACGTTACCTATCTCGTTGTACACACATAAATGCAATAACTGATGATGCGACGTTAAACACAACTGTCAACTTTACATAAATTTAAATTCTACTTTTGTCTTAAAACATATATACTTTCATAAAGATGTACCACCCTATGCGGGGCCGTGGTGGCCGAGTTGCTATAGTCGTTACTTCTCAAACCCAAGGTGTCTCACTACTACCCCCGGGTCGACCACATGTGAGAAAGGTAATTTTCCTTGCCGCATACCCTTACTGGTTGGCTCGGTGTCAGTTTAATGTGACCGAGTGGTGTGCAACGTTAATCTGCGACATTGCGCATCAGTGTGCTAGCACTCTAAGCCGTCAGTGCGCAGATCAAAAACACTTGCACAAAACTCACGCACCACATACTTGGGACTAGATAAATCCTCGAGATTAATAAAAACTTGCGAATGACTGAAAAGTTGCCGATGCGACTTAAAGCAATATGCAAACAAAAACCAAACAAAAACCACCCTTTGCAGCTTTACGAAAATGAATCTCCATTGTCATAATATCTGAAGTGTACAGTATCCGGCATGTGCAGTTAAAGTAACTTTTAGTATGCGATCGTCACAATTTCCAGTAAGTTGGATTACAACTTACCCAATCTTGTTTTCCTAGGTGAGGTAAGGGCAGTATTGATACCCGTCAAACAGTATTTGAAAATAAAAACAAACAAAAGTCAGAGATAAATTTATTTCATTTTTTTTTATAATTTGGTTTTTTTTAGCTCACCTGAGCCAAAGGCTCAGATGAGCTATTGCAATCTATCACCGTCCGTCGTCCGTCGTGCGTAAACTTTACATTTTAATCTTCTCCTCCAAAACTACTGGGCCATATTTGATGAAACTTGGTGATTATCATGCCTGGGTAACAGCCTTTCAAAATTGTGTTCGGGGTTTGGCCACGCCCAACAAGATGGCCGCTGTTACTAAAAATAGCAAAAAGACAAAAAAATCTTCTTCTCTGAAACCAAAAGGTGCAGGCAAATTTTGATTGGATATTTGGATTCAGCATACCTGGGAACATTAAAATTGTGTTTTTCATGAAAATTAGACGAATAATAGGTTACGCGTTTTTTGCGTAAAATTACATAATTTTTAAAATGAGACATTTATTGTTATAACTTCATAACGGCTGAAGATAATTGTATGGAGTTTTCACTGTTGATCTTGTCTTGCAATTTTCTTCCAATTGATGTCAAGGTCGAAGGTCAAGGTCATGTCCCAGTTTTTGACCTTTGATAAAAAATGCTATTTTTTTAAACATTTCTTGTCATAATGGCATAGGATTTTCAGTTATTTGTAGGTATTGACATGACGATCATTTTGATACATAGATCAGGGTCATGGGTTCAAAGGTCAAGGTCACAGATGTCCAAGAATACCAAAATAGTTAATTATCTGCAAAACTATGAATTTTTTGTATAGGCATGTATATCAGAATATTGTAGGTAATGGCACAATGGTCATTTTGATATATGAATAAAGGTCATGGGTTCAAAGGTCAAGGTCACAGATGTAAACAAGTACTGAAATGGTTAATTATCTCAAAAACTAAACTTTTTGTATAGGCATGTATATTGGAATATTGTAGGTATTGGCCTAACGATCATTTTGATATATGAATGAAGGTCATAGGTTCAAAGGTCAAGGTCATAGACGCAAACGAATACTTAAATGGTTAATTATCTTAAAAAACTATAAACATTTTGTATAGGCATGTATATTGGAATATTGTAGGTATTGGCCTAATGATAATTTTGATATATGAATGAAGGTCATAGGTTCAAAGGTCAAGGTCATAGAATTGAACAAATACTTAAATGGTTAATTATTTTAAAAACTATAAACTTTTTGTATAGGCATGTATATTGGAATATTGTAAGTATTGGCCTAACGACCATTTTGATATATGAATGGAAGTCATAGGTTCAAAGGTCAAGGTCATAGCTGCGAACAAATATGTAAATGGTTAATTATATCAAAAACTAAAAACTTTTTTTATTGGCAATATTGGAATATTGTAAGTATTGGCCTAACGATCATTTTGATATATGAATGAAGGTTATAGGTTCAAAGGTCAAGGTCATAGAACTGAACGAATACTGAAATGGTTAATTATCTCAAAAACTATAAACTTTTTGTAAAGGCATGTATATTGGAATATTGTAAGTATTGGCCTAACGATCATTTTGATATATGAATGAAAGTCATAGGTTCAAAGGTCAAGGTCATAGCTGCGAACAAATATGTAAATGGTTAATTATCTCAATAACTATAAACTTTTTGTATAGGCATGTATATTGGAATATTGTAGGTATTGGCCTAGCGATCATTTTGATATATGAATGAAGGTCATAGGTTCAAAGGTCAAGGTCATAGACGCGAACGAATACTTAAATGGTTAATTATCTCAAAAACTATAAACTTTTTGTATAGGCATGTATATTGGAATATTGTAGGCATTTGCACAACAATCATTTTGATATATGAATGAAGGTCATAGGTTCAAAGGTCAAGGTCATAGATGCAAACGAATACTTAAATGGTTAATTATCTCAAAAACTATAAACTCTTTGTATAGGCATGTATATTGGAATATTGTAGGTATTGGCCTAATGCACATTTTGATATACAGATGTTTTAGCTGTTTATAAATAATATATTGTAGCTAGACTTTAAATATGTTATATATAGCATACTTATATAATAATTATTATAATTAATTTGCAAAAATACTTGCATATGATTGGCCCTTACTGCTGAAAATTTTGATATTCTGTTTTATTAATGTCATTGACCATTGAACCTCTGCATAAGATATGTACTCTTCCTCAAGTGAGCGTTAAGGCCCATGGGCCTCTCGTTTAATTGGGTGCTTACCAGGCTTTTTATTACAATACCCCTACATCCTACCTGGTTTGAGGGTTACGGGGTTTATCACTATAATAAATCTGCCAGATTATATGAAACAATCTTGATGCAAACTTTTATACCAATATAAAGCAAATAGACGTGTATGATTTTTTTTTGAGAATCTGAAAAGCTTCATATAATCTGACAAGTTACAGAGAAATGCATCTTAACCTACTTAACATTTCATATATATATATATATATATATGAAAACACCGATAAATACACCTTACACACGCATACGCAAGCAATACATACACACTACAGCGCGCACACACATGCATATATACACTTTCATATAATTTATTTTATTTTTAAATATAAAAAAACAGAAACAAGTAACGAGTTCTAAATTGGACTATAATATTATACCAAATGTTAAACAAATAGTTGATTCTAAACCATGACTATAATATTATACCAAATGTTAAAAAATAGTTGATTCTAAACCATAAGTACACTTTTAAATTTGAACAAATTATAGGCCTATTATATAGCACTAGAATTCATATATGTAAAAGATATAATTTATTGCACATGCATGCATTAAAATAAGTTAACAAATCCGAAACATCGATTGACAACTCTCAATTATCCTATTATTATCTTGATATTTTCCTTCCGATATAGATGTTCAAGAGAAAAACAAAATAATAGAAGGGCATTATATGAAATGGTACAATAATTATATGGAAAGTAAAACAAAATAAGAAATCTAGGAATTGTCTAAATTATTTAACTGGTCTGGTTCTTTCTGCTTTTGGCCGTCGTTTTTGTCCAGGCTTCTTAGCAATTTTTGGATTCGACGGAACTTTCAGTTGTGGCAATTTTCTAGACACAATTTGCGTATGTTTCGACTGTTTTTTCTTGGCATTTAAAAAGTCCTTAAAGGCGATGTCTTTTTCCAAATTTGACATTTCTATCCATTTTGCTGTCGGAATTTTGCAATTTGGAATTAAACGATAGTTTCCACTTCCATATAATGCCCTTCTATAATCGATAAAGTGGAGCTTCACGATATTATGCAGTTATTCTATTAATGTGACTGTATTTTCTGGCATCCAATTGATATCCAATTTCATGATGTGGTTGGTGGATTCGCAATTGTTATTAGTCCAAAGTACTCCATTTTTGTTGGTTTGTGTTCCGTTAATTTCCACTACGTGATTTTGGATCCTGTCTTTTAATTTTCGGAAATACTTTAAAAACTGGGGATATTTTTCAATGGAATTTTCTATGGATTGGGAGTTTTTTTTCAAATTGGAAAGAATCATCCGCAGAGACAAGCCCATCTTCTCCAAATAACTATAATAGTCCTCCTTTCTTTTACATGTACTCCAACTTTTGTAATGGGACACGTTATCTTTTAGATGTTTGGTACATAACGCTCGGTTAGCAGATGGAAATACACTGTCAATTGCATTTGTCAATGCCCTTTCGTCATCGCTGCCAATGTCTATATCCTTTGGAATACGAATGTCTATGGCATCAACAGAGGTGGCTATGGCGGCTTTTACATTCGACAAGAAAACATGGTAATCCTTGAATTGAGCTTGCCGATGTAAAAGCATTGGTCCGAGGAAAATTGGATGCGTTTTCTCATCTTCTTGTCTTGTCAAACGTAAATTTTTGTAAACCAATGCGGTGACGAAAAAAAGTCCAAGATTAAAAGTTCTGTCTATGCCAAGCTTTGCATTTTCGTTTTTTTTTTTTTTTGTTCGCCAAAAAATATTTAATGTCCAACACCTGATTTTCAGTATATAGTATAAAACTTGGAGACTTCCCTTTCGAAATTATTACCTCCTGTACTATTTCCTCCGAATCAATCAATGCAATGCCTTCAGCAATGTCATCATCCGCAATATTTATATTTCTGTTTTTTTTTTGTTTCTTTTTCTCTGCATGCTTTTTGTCTCTTACTTGTTTAAAATCCTTGGGGGCATTGAAAGAATCCTCTTTAACCATTTCATAATAAATTTCACGCGGCTTTTTGTTTTTAACTTCTTCAGCCATTTTTAAATAATTTGGGATGTGTCCTTAAATATTCCGCGTCAGTCCTTTTTGAATTCCCATGTGCATTACTAAAATTGATATACTCTCCAGAATATTCTACAAGCGCCACATTGTTTGGCAGTTCATTTGTCCCTTCAATTACATAAGAAACTCTCTTTTTGAACTGAGAATTCGCTTTAAACACTGAGTAACTTCGATGGAATTTTAAATACATGTATGTTCTTTCAGTGGTTGTGGTGATAGTGGCACAAATACGGTCTTTCATTTTTCTTTTTTCCGCACACAATATACTCCATTTTTTAAGTATAGAAGTCTAAGAATACCATTTTCGACAACATAATATGTATTACAGGTGGTTCCCTTTTTTGAATCCCATACTCCACAGTCATCATAGTAATCAGATTTTTTATTTACGGAGCTGTTCTTGGTTGGACGAAAAATCAACAAGAAAATAACAATTTGATTTATTTCCCATTGGAATCTCTGGTAAAATGTCCTGCTCATTGTTATTTTTTATTAAATTATATGCCTTTTCTACTTCTAACCAATGACCTCCCGGTAAGTTGTTTGGAATTGTTCTTACTGTATTATTATCTAGCTCAATTACTGTGACATTGTCTCGTGCACTTGTACTCGAGTCTCGCTCATTTGTTGTTGCATTTACTTTTTCGCTAGAATCTGATTCAGTCTATAATATCACTTCCAGAATCGTTCACGTTATAACTGGATTTAAAAGATATATCGTCCATTTTTGGTGCAGGTACAGCTTTAATGGGAGTTGACTGTGCTTTTGGTTTTTTGAGTCCGCGGTGGACTGCTTTCAAAAAGGATATATTATCTTGATCAAGATCATCCTGAGAAACATCACAACTAGCTGTGTTCGCTTGTTGATTTTCATCCTGGGAGTCCCTTACGGTAACTGAGTCTGTTGGAATGATCATGCTCGTCTCTGCTTGTTCTATACATTCTTCTTCTTCAGGAATAATTGCACTGAAATGGTTTGGACACCAAGTTCCACCCTTTTTACTCCATCCCATTTTCGTCCAGGCTATCTGAATAGGACTAGCATGAATAAGTCGTTCCTCACAGGAACAATGGTTAAATTTAAGCGGCGATAAGCTAAATCTCGAAGACCGTTTAGTGGTGGGTAAATACTTGAATTTTTGCCCTAATCGCGTGAGCTGCTCCAATGATGCCCCTACGGAAGTCCAAGCACAATTGGTAGATGAATCAATGCATGCTTTTCGGTAGGAACCACTGAGAAGTTGTATTTCTGCATTGTGTGGTATTTTAGAATGAAGTGCTTCATTTGAAACTAATTCCAAACATGTTCTCACCCTTAGTTCGGTTGCCATCATTTCAGTTCCTGATACACAACGACAGTGCATTAAAAAAACAGTTTCCGTCACCAGTGACCTGAACAGCACGTCATTTAACTTAATCTTGGATGCTTGTAAAGCGCCTTCTGTATAGTGGTCAATTTTAAATCCATCAAGTTTGCTGTGAGGTTGAAGTGATTCAACGGCGTATTTCTTCAATTTCTTTAAATACTGCAATTCGTAATCTTTCGAAACCATATTTCGATGCCTAAAAGATAAAAAGAATTCTCATAAATAATGAATGCTATAAATAAAAAAAATGTTAGTGTATTTTAATTATTGTTACCGCACGTTACAAATGTTACTATCGAATAGTTTTATGGGAGACAACGTTCTTGTTCCCGAATCCGTTATGTCATACTATGTGAATGAAATATTGTTTTATGAATAAAACGAGAAGAACAATTGATACCAAATCGGCTCTTTGTTTTTGTTATATATATATATATATATATATTACTTTAGGTTGTTTGGTTTGGTTTGTTTTACATGATGTTTAGCGCCCCACTCAAGATTATTTCACTCATCTAAAGAGCAATTCCGTGAGTGCGTGCTAGCCAGACAAGCTCGATTGTATAGTGCTAGCATACCCCACTCAGTCACATTATACTGACGCTGAGAAAACCAGTCGTTGTTCTTTCCTTCCGCACTTTCGAAGCGGACGCTCTATCAACTGAGACTCGGGGCCAGTATTATTTCTGGAATTGTGGAGGTCTTTATAGACAGCAAATAAATAAATACTAACGACAGCATGATTTTTCATTGCGATATGTATTCCTTTTCAAGCAAACATTTTAGTTATGAATGACCTACATATAAGAGACTATATATATATAAATATATTCATTGAATTGATAACAGATCATTTTAAAGATAAGATAGGAGTAATATGATGCAATATTTTATGGCATCCAACTGTGTGATACATGTTGAGATAGCACGTTTCCAGCTGAGCATTTACTGACAAAAGTAAACCCCTGTCCTGATAATTGTTTATATCCCAAATTAAAAATTAAGATTAAAATTTTACACAGAGCATATCTAGTGTGTTCAACATGGATATCTTTGAACTTCGAGATCTAGAAAATCAGGACATTTCTTAATTCAAACAGTTACCCAGAACATTTTGTAAATAAAATTGTTAAACAGTTTATCTCAGGTGTTACAACATATTAATGTTAAAACCGCAAAATATGTTTTCACTTTGTAAGCTCGTTATAAACTATTATATATAAAAATACATTTTCAGTGATCATGCGGGTAAATAGCCTTTAGACGAGGCCAATACATCGATTTATCAAATACACTATTTTGTCAATTTACCAGAGGTCACTGACCCCGATAAATTTCAGGCGGTCTGTCAAAATCAATCAAATAATATCATAAAATGCATTATATATATTCTGGTCGAAAGCAGAACTTAAAAAATAGAGGAACCCGAGCTAAATTACTGTAATGTACCATAATTTTAGTTCCGGTATATTATAATTTTAGTTCCGTAAATTTAACTGTTTAACGGGTTAAAAGTCATAAATAACGTGTTAAAGTTCCAGTTCTTTATTTCTCTAATTTCACATTTTACAATGTTTAGAACATATAGTGACAACAATAGCATACGTGAGCGAGCAATAATATAACAGTAAAAATATTAACCAAGAGGACAGACCCTCTCATTTATGATGACAATAAATTTACACAAATTATTTAGTAATGAAATTTTTTTAACAGAGAATAATTCGTAAAATTTCAAAATGTTTGGAATTCTCCTGTAGTTAGCAGGAATATACATATTACTAAAATTGGTTAAGACATTACAATACATTATATAATGATATTAATCGCTAATTTCACTATTACATAAATTACATTTTCTATCTTACAGATTTAACAAACCAATTTTTACTACAAAATGTTCGAAAATACCATATATTACTCATTCCGCATTCAACAAAATTAGATTTAACAAAACATTAATATATAAGTGTTAAAAAAACATGTACTGTGCAAAAAATAATTAACGCTTTAGAAATGTAAAAATCTAAATTTGTAGCGTGTTAAAATCCAAATTAACGCGTTATTTGTTAAACCATACTAGTAAAAATAAAAATATATAAGGTACTTTTATACAGTATATGTTTACTTTCGATCCAAAGATACAAATTAGACCGCCTCGTTAGCTCAATCGGTAGAGCGTCCGTTTTGAGTGCGAAAGGTCGTAGGTTCGCGCCCCGGTCGGGTCATACCTTAGACTTGTTTAAAATTGGTAGCTGCTGTTTTCTCGGCATTTAGAGGATAGAGCAACGACTAGTGTGCTCAGTGTCAGTATAATGTGACTGAGTGGGGGGGGGGGGGGTATTCATGTCCATCTGCGGCTGCTAGCACTTTAAAGTCCAGCTAGTCTGGTCTGGCTAGAACAAGCAGATCAATTACACACGCACATCTCGCGCACTCATTAAACCTGTCTTAGATTAATCCTTAGAGATTATTAAACTAGTTCTCGTCACAAATAGCTGAAAAATTGCTGATGCGACGTTAAGCGCCATCACAACAACAATATAAAAACCAGCAAGAAAAAAATTGCTGATGCGATGTTAAGCATCTACACAACTACAACAACAAGAAGATACAAAGTGCAGGTTCGCATTTAAAATAGAATTAATTTTTGGAAAGAGATTCGGGTTGAATAACAGTCCATGATGTTGGTTGTGTTGGTGCTTAATGTCGCCATCAGCAATTTTTCAGCTATTCCCGACTGAAAGATATAGTCTTACCAAATTAAGTCGCATTATAGCATCATTGTAGTTGTACTTTTCACCAATTTCTTCTCTAAAGCAGATCAAATACATATATGTATCTGGCTGGAGTTTCCTCCGTCTTCGATCTTTAGAAAGTTCCTAAAAAATAAACATTTACCATTGTAAATCCCTTGCCCATTCTATTATTTGTGCTCGATATTAATAATTTTATTCAATTTTTTTAGTTATATATACTCGATCTAATCTTGAGCCAGAATATTGGTTTGGTTTATGCGTAAATGCTACTTTATCTGGATGTAATAACCTAAAAACATCGGTAATATTTAAGTATTCCTTTATTTTTATCAGACTCTTGATAGCATTTTTATTATAATTAATATTTTTAGATTTAGTATCAATTATCTCTCTCAACTAGATTGAAATCACCCAGTACGATATTTACATGCTTATTGTCTAGATTATTTTTCATAAAATCAAGTAGTAAACTATAGAATTCCGTTGAATGTTGATAATCGTTAGGTCCTTAGACATTTACGATATTAAAAGTTTCATCTGGGGTTTTAAAGCTTATATGTTTCAGACGACCTGTAAAATAGGAATCAGTCTGATGATCTGTTATTTCGTACATAAAATCCTTTTTTACAAAAACTGCTACACCAGTTTTTCTTGAATTACCATTTGATTTAAATACTTTGACATTTAGTTTATGTTCAATCCATTTATTAATAAAGCTAATTCCATGTATCTTTTCAATACCATCTTTTTCGGTTTATTTTGTGATAACCAATGTTGGTCACGTGATCAATAGCGAAAATGACGGACTACTTTTTGTGTTTTGTTGAAAAAGTATACAATGTAGCGCTTTCTACATGTTGTGATTTTTGCGGTTTGTTTTGTTGTTTTGATAGCTCAGCATACTGATTTTTTATTTTCTAACAAAATCGAACCAATCAATTTGATCTAAGATGCAAATAAAATGTCCGCCATTGCCAGTTTCTCTGTAGAATTTATTGTTAACAATCTACATCAGTGCCGTCCTCAACTTTCTGCTCCATATTCTGTGAACAACAGTAACTTTTGATTTCATTTCAAATTCCATTTTTAACAACTCTGTTTTCCAGTTTAAAAACTAATCGTGTCCACTGACTGATCAACGTAAAACTCCAGTATACCGTAAAAACGTTCATCATCATGTTTGATCATTGAACATGTGTTGCCGTCGCCGTCGGCGGTTGTTAATGGTAACGAGCTAATCATGCGTCATAATTATATGACGTCATTTGTATTGATGCGCCATAATTATGACGGTGGTAATTTGAATGTAAAATGTTGTTCAAATTAAAATTATAAATATTATTGCAAAATTATTAAAATTGTTTTTAATTAAATTATAAGAAATAACTTTGATATTTTTAATTTTTTTATTAATTCATTTATTAATATTAATAATTCATTATCAATAATTCATTTAGTAATATTATTTATTCCATTTATTAACCCTTAGAGTGCCAACGGGCCGATTGTCATGTACGTTCAGTGCCAGCGGGCCGATTGTTATGTACGTTCAGTGCCAGCGGGCCGATTGGGCCGATTTTGTTATTCTTTCAGTGCCACTGGGCCGATTGGGCCGATTTTGTTATTCTTTCAGTGCCAGTGGGCCGATATTGGGCCGATGATATTAACCCTCTTAATACCGGAACGACATTTTTGTCATTACCGGCTTAATACCGGAACGACATTTTTGTCACTTACCGGCTTAGTACCGGGACGACATTTTTGTCCATTTTCAGCAAATCATAAAATTGAAAAGATAATGTTTTTAAATTTTAATATTTGTGATATTGAACAAACATGAATATGTATGTGTGTACCGTGTGATGATAGACAACGTTATTGGTGACGTTATATGAAATAAATCGTGACGTCATATAGATTGAATTGTGACGTCATTGGTTATGTTGATGTGTCCTTGCGATCGATTGATTTGCCTATGCGTACACCGAGTTGAATGGAATGGACGGAGGAACTTCAAACATCGATAGCGATTCTTTATTTACCCATAATTCGAAAACTCTGTTCTCCTTCTGCAACCAGACAGAAATAACCCTACAATTAATTTAATTAAAAGCAAAGTCTCCGTGCATTTTTATGAACAAATTTAATACAGGTTATAACAAATGATACCAATTTAGATAATATACATCAATGCAATGTTGTTGATTGGCACGATGGGAACTATGAGGAAATCACAAAATTTGTAGGCCTTTATGTTTCAATGGATTTAGTATTACAGGAGTGTAGATATGAATCAATTATAACCGAGACAAAACAGTAGAAGTGTCATAGGTCCTTAAAATCTAGGTGTTTTATCCTTTTCTATTTTCATCGTGATTCTGTAAAATAAAAATACGATCTGATTTTTACCGAGGCAGTTTTTCTCGGTTGCACAAAAGTTAAGTACGCCCCTGACAGTAAGTCAAGTTATCATCAAAAACTAACATACTAATCCATGTCTGAATCACAATACAGCGGCAAATTAAAAACTCAAACAAGTGATCTTCTACGAGGAACCAACAATGCAGAATAATTGAAAATTGAAATTATGATCTAATTGAAAATGTTTATAAACCATCTAAATGTGTCGTTTGGCTAAACTGATTATTCCTGAAAATATTCTCCAAACTGTAAAGGCTTATTGTTTTAATATACTACAACGATACTTATTATACCCTCCGCAAACAAAGTTTAGAGGGGTATATAGGAATCACCCTGTCCATTTGTCCCTCCGTCTGGTTATCCGTCTAAATGTCGTGTCCGCTCCATATCTTCCACGTCTATGAATGGATTTTGATCAAACATGGAACAAAAGTAAACCAAAATGAGACGATGTGTTGCATACCAAATTAATGTGCAAAAATCAAAGGTCAAGGTCAGGAGGTCAATATTGGGGTGGGGCTGGGGGCTATTTGGGTCTCAAGAGACAGTTTTTGTTTAATTTGTTCCGAAATATTCCACAAAAGGAACAACAATTCGGTAAGGTCTGACCAAGACAGGTAGTAATCATAAAAAACATGTCCGAATCACAATCCAGAAGCAAAGTAAAAACTTTGGTACGGACAAGTTACATGTAGGTTAGACACGTGAACTTCCACCAGAGAAGTGAGGTCGGGTGTTCCGGAAGGATAAGCACCTCCTGTTTAGAATAACAATGACTGCGTTTTTGTCCTATCTATATATCTAATCTAAAGATTATTTATTACAAAAATCTAAATTCAAATATCGGCAAATAATTCCAAGATTTAGAGTAAGTGATCATTCTTTGGAAACAGAGGGGTACTAAGAACAGAAAGACTTGCAATAGCTGTCAAGTTTTTGAAAATGAAGAACATCTAATACTTGGATATGATATCATCAACATAGGATGTATATATATTCTGAGTGACATAACATCCTTGGCACCAAAGAGTGACGGTGGGTTTTATAGGTGATTTTTCATTGCCCCCTCTTAATCATGTATGACATAACGATTTATTTTTACACAAAATCCTCATTCTATAATTAGACAAGATCTAGATTGATGTCCAACAAGCGCTTTATTTTAGTAAGTTTGTTTTCCTAGTAGAACTGATGAGATAGAACAAACCTTGTCATCTATATTCTTAATTTTTTTTTAAAAAAACCTTTATACAATAAACCTAGAACAATGTGTGACAAACAAGAATTCATGGGTGATCTATATAGATTTATTGTATGAAATATTTCACCTGACTTGATATTATGTTTTGAAGGAAAAGGGGGTTCATTTGTCAAGTATATATTTGTAGAAAAGGAAAAATTTAAGAAAAATATTTTATAAAGATAAAAATACATTGATAAAAAAGAATAATTAAAATATATTCGGACGGGATTTGAACCCGTGTCATACAGCTTATGAAGCGTCCTGATTACACAGAGAGCTAACCAAATTTAAAGCACTTAGTGTCCGCAGTCCATCGGTTATATGTGCAGTGGCCAGTTTTAATATTCCCGAGTTTTCAAAAATTGACTATTTTCTCCTGAGAGGAACACTTTAAAAAAAACTGAAAAGACTGAATTTTGGTAACATTTTCAGAAACAATTTATAAGTTAGTCCTCAGAGGAGAACAATTTGAAATGTCCTTGTTTTTTTTTCATTTAAGCATATGGGAAAGATGGACTTGTTCCGCGACTGCATATCTATGTACATGAAATAAATAAATGAATCAAGATTTTATTCTGTGTACTTGTACCATAAACAGAGAAAAATGTTGCGTGTAAAAATCATTGTTCAATCTTTCTCAATCTCTTAAGAAATAATTACAATTAATTGAGATTTTTACCTTATTTTTGTCATATTTACATTAGATTGTGGTCCATTTTTTAAATTTGGTTCTTTATTGCTTTTACTCATTTACCCTACCGATAACATTAAGAATGGGAATTTTATAAGATATACTTCCCACCTGAAATGGCATTCTCAACTGATATCGGGTGTCATGGGTTAATTTTTTTTTTTTTTTTTTTTTTTTTTTGAAATGATAAACACATCGAATAGAAATTATTTCCAATTTGTATAAATTGTAAACATTAAAACCAACAAAGATATCCTTATTACTGTAGGAGTTTGTGTTTGTATTAAATTGAAAAGTAAACATAACTTGATTGTATAAAATATACATGTGATTATCTCATTCATCCGTCTTTGCTTCGCTTGAACAATTTTTTTTACTGTTACATGCATATATTATATTAACTTTCGATGGGATTTTATTATTGAACTATTGACATAGAATGACAGTAAATTGAATCCAATCTGTGGAAATCATCGTCAAACAATGTGGTTTTTTTTTTCATTACGTCATTATCACCAACAATTTACGTCAACAATGTGCCGACGTCATCGATGTTTCAATGCATCGATTTTTGAACGCTGGAACTAAGAGGGTTAAAACAGTAAAATCTTGACTAAAAATGTTTTTTTGTGGTTAAAAATTAATGAAATAGATAAATATTATAGGCAAAAGTAGTCGACGTCACATTTTATGTCAATAACGTAATATATCTATTTCTATGACGTCATTTGTATCTCCGCATTTTAGAGAGAAATTGAGAGTGTATGATGTCGAGCATTCCCTTTAGAATCGAATAGAGATCCCGTGCCATTCAAAGAAGAACAGGAATCAATGCACATGAAGCCGAGATATGCATCTCCACTTGAATTTTTTTCATCTTTAACATTCTGGGTGAAATTTAAAATGTGGATAAGTCAGTTTAAAGTCTGTTAAAAACAAGGGTTGCAACTAAAAAGCAGGTCATGATAAAGACCATGAAGAAAAAATCAAATAAAAACAAAATACATTGTTAAATGTAATTCCGTTCATAGTGTATTATTTCACAGAAAACTACCGCTATCCCTTTATCCGACAAAACATGAAAATTTATTATTCAGTAAAAATAACGATAGTTACATCCCATCAACTATTATGACTGCTAATGCAAGGTGTTTAGGACAAAATGTCAGGGCTATATTATGAACAAAATTTGGCATCTCAGAGTTTGAAAAAATTGGATATCGTTTTAACATGGGTTTAGGGCATAGTAGAGCCCCTATTTGTACTACCTTCGCTATATGTAGTAAAATTTCAGTCATGTGTAGTAAAGACACGTTATATGCAGTGACGTTTTTTGTAGGTATATGTAGTAACTTCCAGCTTATTTCTTAAATGTACAAACTATTGTTTGATTGAAAAAAAAATAAACAAAAATAATAAAAGAACATAAAACAGTTGAAGGAATTGAACTTTTTATTTTTCTCTCAGAGTCGATTTTGTACCTATCATACAAAATAGGTGCGCACAATGTATTTATCATGGCTGGAGAAATCAACGTACTCTTCTGATTTTCTTATAAAATCGTAGAAATAAATGGTAAATAAAAATAATAAGCGATGACCAAAGATAAAAATGAAGACCAGTACTGGATTTAAATGGTAGAATTAGTTTCACTGGTCTTCATGAGTATTTTTTTTCGGTCCAACCCATCTCACTTGTACTATCACAAAAAGGGGGTTTTACCGGAATAATTGCGAAAATCCGGAATAATCAGGTAAAATCCAGCAAAATCCGGAATAGAATAATTGGTCTATTTTTTTACGGTAAGTTTTCCGTAATCTAAAAATTCCGGTAAGTGTCTGATTACTCCGGTCAAAGACTGATTATTACAGCAAAAGTCTAATTATTCCGGCAAATGTCCAATTACGGAAAATTTTCCAAAACATTATAATTTAATTTTTTTACCGTAATAATTGGAAATTTGCCGGAATAATTAGACTTTTATCGTAATAATCAGTTTTTTACCGTAATGATCATACAAGTTACCGGAATAATCAGACACTTACCGGAATTTTTAGAATCCGTAAAATTAATTTACCGTAAAAATATTCTAATTATTCCGGATTTTGACCAATTATTCCGGATTTTGTCAGATTATTTCGGATTTGGTCTAAAAATTCCGGATTTGATCTAAATATTCCGGATTTTTGCAAAGATTACGGAAAGTGTCTAACTATTCCGGAATTTCGCATTTATTTCGGTAAAATCCTCTTCTAGTGTATACGAAAAACGCATAACCTGTTTCTGACGAAATGTACAATATTTGTTTCAGTGCCTCGAGAATTCTAATATCAGATCAAATTTTGTTTAGAAATACATCTAAATTTCACTTTAAGACTTTAAGAGTCGCAGTCGTTCGCGACAGTGGTTTAATTATAATGACTTAAACATCACCACTGGGAATTGTAGACTATAGATCTGATTAACTGCTCTCTATTTTTTGTTGTAATTACCCGTTCGTCCGCCCATCCATTCGCCCGTCTGTCTTTTGGCATCTTTTCTAAAATCAACTGTCTGATCATCTTCACAGTTGAACAGTTTGAATTTTAAGGTGTCTAGTTGTGCATTTATGTCTCGATTTGACATTTAAAATAGCCACTTCTACAAAATATTGTGTATGCATCTTTTCTAAAAACTTGACCAGTATTGCCCAGTGTTGTCTACATGTGCTTGAAACGATTTTACATTGTTAAATAGTATACATTCTTTTTTTCAACAATTGAAATCAGAGGTGTAAGGATAGGTTGATAACGTTGAAATTGATTTTTAATTCAAATTTTTGAATTGATATATTTTGTTCAAGAAAAAGAGCCAATCGCTACTAGTGTTGCCAGATACTGTATTCGTATTTAAATTTGCGTGTCAGTTTAATTTCACGGTATTGGATATTTACACATACCTGCGTAGATAATTTTTCGCGTTTTTGTCATATACACTATAACACAATATGCATAATATAATTTTCGCCCAGTTTGAATGAGCGAAAACAAGTACACCACGAAAATAAATACGTTTACAGGAAATAAATATCTACCCTCGTTCCAAAAACGAGACTTGCCTAGATCTGGACCAAATATATCAGAAGGGGGTTTGGTTTTCCATATCTGACACCCTGGAAGAGTAATATAAAATTGCATCATGACAGGCGTCCTAGTTTGGTATTACTTCTCCTTAATTTGGTGTATAAAGGGAAATAGCTCTTGTCCTCGCTACATCATGTAATATACACACTCGATCAATCAGCAATTGTTAAGGACTCTTATTCTCTTAAGTATTTCATAATATTTGTCTGAAATGTCAAATTTGAAAAAAAACTTTAACAACAGTTAATGAAAAATAAGTTTTGTATTTCTATTGAAATACACATGCGATAAAACATCAAAACTAGATATAAGCATTCCTTGAAAAAGTAAATGTTCAACCTATCATATTCATAAACCAGTTTTTTTTACAAATGAGCATCTCGAGTCTTTTTATGTCCCTTTTACAAGTATGTCGTCACTATGCTTTTAGGCCATTAATTAATGAATAAGTTTGAAATTATTTTGTTTTCTGGATTTTGATATACAAATAAGTTGAAAAGCTTAAATTTTGATAAAACAAATATATGGTTTATACTACTATTTTAATTACCAAACGTCCTTATATGACTTTTGTTATAAATTGTTAATTATTGAATGTTTTCGATACAAAACACGTTTGGGTCCTTGCTACGCATTGGTAAATTTTATACTAGAAGAATCATTTTACCAGAAACGGTTCAGTTTTAATTTATTCATGCTAGTAAAACAAAGTGCGTTCCGCTTGTGTTTTACGTCATGCCGTCTGAGGATTTGGATTACGTCATTTCGACAGACAGATGACGTAGATGTCAAACTTGGCAATTTCAAAACGCTGGCACTCTAAGGGTTAATATAAATTATTCATTTAGGAATATTAATTATTCATTTATTTCGTTTTTTAATTATAGGATAGTGCTTGAGAGATATTTCTTGATTAGTCGCAATAGACTTATTGTTGTATGTGCATAATGCTTATGCTATTTTGCATTTTGTTTTCTAAAAATACTTTTGTTTGTATAGTGTTAATGTTCATAATTTTGTTGTTCTAAGTATGTGCTGTATTTTTTTCTGTTCTTTTTTCTAATTGTGTTTGGTTTTTATAAACTGTTATGACAATCGAACGTGATATAAAGGGGAAACCATGAATAGCTTCGCATTGTATATGTAGTTGCAACAACACTCACAGGGTTTCATCCGTAAAATTTAACCCATGTCGGCAATAAAGAATTGAAGAAAAATGCGAGTAGAGCTTGGGTAATTATGTGTAATTTTCTTCCAAAACACTGGTGCATTATAAAAGAAGTGCCATCAGAATGTACTATATCATTTACATTTAACAAGTACATGTTGAAGTATAACTTACTACATAAAACAGAATGGAAAATAAACACTACTACCAGACAGTTTTGCAAAGAATACGCCGTTTCTCAGATACAAAGTTCCGGGCGAAGTGTCACGTGACTTTCATCACCACGTGACTGAATTAAGGGCACTTTTTTTTCAAAATGGCGGACGCCTCATTTAGTACGGGTACTGTTGCCGATTTAAAGAATTATTTGAAAGAAAGGGGTATATCAACAACTAATTACAACCGCCAATCGCTTTTAAAATTATGCCAGGCGGCTAAGGCGCTGAATCTAAACACTGACGAAAAAGATGATTACGAGGAACATGCTTATAACCGCAGGACGGTTGAGGTAAAGGGGGAGAAGATATTGCTTCCTGATATTAAGGACGTGAAATATTCCAAGGATTTGACGTCGTTGCCAGATATAACAATGGGGGATATTATGGTGTATTTGACCACGTCTTGTGAATGGGGAGGAAGAAGATTGAAGACGTTTAAGGCTGACGACTCGTATAAACTGTTTGTGGACAACCACAACGATAATGTTAGGATAGCGTTGTTGCAATATGGATTCGTGTATGTGAAAGCTTCGTGCGTGCCGGAGACCAGGCAAAGTGATGTCCCTTACTGTAGCTGGCTCCTTGTGACAGATAAAGGTTACATACAGACAGGAGGATGCACATGTGTCGCGTATGTTATTATATTTTTATTCAATTTGTTAATAAGCTTACAAAATGTAGATCAATTGTTACCACACCACTGAACATAATTTTTGTTATTATGATTGGTACCCATCCCAAGCCAGAAGTATTATAATCAGTAACTCCAGTCTTACTCCAAGTGCATTCTTGATAGATATTGCTATTTCTAAGTACATTTTTATCGGCTACATCTGTCTCTCACTCAGAAAATACAAACTTTCTTGCACTAGAATCTGCTGAAGGGAATTCAAACTTTGGTAGTAAGACACTGTGATATATAACAAATATTGTGCTTTAGACCACTTGGCCATCAAGGACCCTTACTGCACTAATAAATGAAAGGTTGCTTAATTTACCAGCTCACTCGCTAAAAGCAGGGAGTTTTAAGGTACTGGTACTCTAGTTTCCTCCATCATCCAAGAACTGACCACTTTGATATATATCGCACATTGTAAATAAAAGAATCTTAAGTGGGGTGCTAAAGTCTACTCATTCAGAATATACAAAAGGAGAGTTGCATTATTATAAGCCTGTTTGCATGTTTTTATTTTCTTGATCTATACTTTAGTTCACTCTGATGAATTTTTGTTTTTATTTATCTTATTTATAATTTAATCAGATAAGTTTTTATTTATTTATATATACTTCTATCCTGGAAAAGAATGCGTTGCTTTGTGGTCCGTTTTAATTTTCTGTTGCAGTTTTGATGTTTTATCCACTGAAACCACCTACATGTATCAACATACAGCTGGTTTGGATGTTGATCAGCAGTTTTCCAGTTTTAACAGGATCTTGAGTTATGTTTTTTTATTTTACTTTTACACATATGTGAGAAAGTCTATGATTTTGTAATATTTTCATGTTCTTATATAATTTCATATTTAGTTTCTTTTTATCTTATGTGGTTCTAAAATTTTATTATTTATTCCTATGTAACTTTCAGGTAATTCCTAAAATGAACAAAGACAACAGATAAAAATTAAATATAACAATATTTTTATTGTACAGAAACAATGAATATTTTTATTGGTCATAGAAATGACAAACGGGTGCTTAAACAGATTTCATACAAACAAAATACACCCTATATTTCTGATTAGATCTGTATTTTACCAGTGTCACCAATTAGTTGTTTTTAAACACAATGGTATTGTATATTTTGTTTGAATCAATATAAAAAAAATCATAATTTGGGCACCAGAATACAGTATACAAACTGGGGACATAATGCAGCTTAATCCGCTCAGCTACATGCAATGTCATACATGTTCTGCACACACACACACACACACACACCACACACACACACACTTTAACCTACAAGTGACACTAATGTTTCCAATTTATGTTTGTTAAAACATTAGTTTCAAAAGATAAATTTTAACTTTTTATTTCAGAGATGATGGAAGCTGCAAGCACTGTATTGCATTGTTATTTAGTTTAAACGCATTTCTAGAAAGACATAAAGACAGGGGAGTTGAGGTTGGAACAGATAGAACCTGTGAGTGGGATAAACCGAGACAGCCATCTAACCCTGCCCTAGTGAAAGATATTAAATTCAAAAAGAAAGGCAAGTATTGAAGTATATATACAGTATAACCTGCTATAGAGTCCACCTCTGTATAAAGTCCATCTGTCTATAGTAACTGACCTGAAGTATCCCCAATGGATTTTACTATATAATGACCTTCTATATAATGTCCACCTGTCTAATGTGAATTAAGTCCATCCTTTTTAGTCCCAAATTACTTCTCAACCTGTCTACAAAGTCCACTTTTCAATCAACTTTTTTAATCTTGATACATGAGGATAAGAAACATATAATTATATTAATTATATATCTTTGATTAGTGTATATAGAATATATAGACATTCAAAGTTTTACAAGTTTCTGTTGTCGAGATTATAAAAGCAAAAATTAAGGAAAAATGAAGCCATTAGATCAGATGATAGAAAGACTTTGTTATTTACAGGTAGTATGTTTTTTGTACCTATAGTTTTTTAATCATTGACACCTCGCTTCTTAAGGAGACAAAGGAACTAGTTAGGTGTACACTGATAAACTGTTACTATGTAATCAGATGTACAGTCCATAAAGTTTGTAATAAAATAAATTAACTATAATTACTTCTGAATTTTAACAAATTTGAAAAAAAGTATTTTAATAGTTACTACATATTTTTCACTCATTTGTGTTTCAGCAATATATGTATTTTACTTGTTCATAGGAAGTGACCCTATATAAACTCCATCTGTCTATTAAGTTCACTTTTGTTCAGCCCCTGGGTGGTCTATATACACAGTTAATACTGTATTTCAATTCAGTAACTAAAACATGATGGCTTTTCACTCATTTAAGCTATTTTGTCAAAGAATACAAACACCTTGTTATCACTCTTGAAGCTTAATGTATTGGTAAATATGCTATTCTTCAACAAACTTGCCCAGGCTATTAAATTATGTTTTACACCCCAGTCAAGATTACATTGATTCCATGGCAGTTAATTCTGGTATGGTGGAGGAATCTAGAGTGCCCAGAGGAAGCAACCAACTATTGTTACAAAATCCTGTTATTGATTGTACATGTGTATTAACAGTATTTATTTCTTATATTTACAATCCTTAAAAGTATTGCTAGCATGAGAGAAATGTAAAAATATTGCTTTGATTTATTTTATCCAAAATTCAGACAAAAATATGATATTGATGGAACAGACTTTTTTCAAATAAGGATAGACATGTAGACAATAGGTTAAAATTCTGACCAAACAAACAATATGCGATGTAGCACAATGATATTCAATGACGTAATTGGATAGCTGAACGTTACGTCATCAGAGGTTATGACCCACACATGAGCAATTGAATGCTAACAAATAGGTACGTCTAAATAAAGTCAATTCATATTGTAAATATAAGGGAAGTAACTCATAATAAATATTTTTATCATTGTTCCAGGTGACACCAGGATAATTACAATCCAATTTCAAAACCCATAGAGAAGAATACCATAAGAGACAAATTAATTCATGCATGTAAAAACAGTGGTTCTGTGTATTTGCATACCATAGATTGTGACTCTGAAGAAGATGAAACCAACTTTCCATACTTCAATGAAATTTTGAAAGAAGCACCAAAGGATATCAGTGAGGATGAATTTATTTCCTACCTACAATCCACTCATTCAGAGAATATATTAACGATGTTGAATGTAAAACCAGAGATCAAGCATCAAATACTGAATGGTTCATCATAGAAATGGCCGCATTACTGCATCTATAATGAATAGTGTTGTTAAGTGCAATATAGAAAAACTGAAGTCAGATAATTATATATTGAGAAGGATTTTTAATACCAACAAATGTTCTTTTTCAACATATGCTACAGAGTATGGCAAGGCAATGGAAAGTGTGGCACTGAGTCAGTATAGGTTGTTATATGAAAATGAACATGAAAAATTTAATATCAGTAATTGTGGGTTTTTCATAAGCAAAGAAATTCCCTTCATTGGAGCAACCCCTGATGCTGTGTTGTTAATTGTTTCATGCTGTGGGGATGGACTTGCTGAAATAAAATGTTCATTTCTCTTACCAGGATAAGTCCCCTTTAGAAATTGCTTCAGCTAATGACTATCATATTTATGTGAATGATGGGAAAGTAAAACTAAAAGATCTTCGCCGTGGTATGTTCAATACAGACACAATTGTATGTTACAAAACGTGACTGGTGTGATTTTGTATTTTTTACAAGAAAAGGAATAGCAGTTGATAGAATTTTATTCAATAATGCATTCTTTCAGCATTGCTTGGATAGAGCCAAGGCATTTTTTTTTAAATTCATGAAAATGTAATAATTTCTAAGTGTCAGAACTTTACTTCTTTACAATTTGTATTTTAATCAATGATCATTCACTGATTCTTATCATGAATAATACATACAAACATTTGTATTCCTATGCCATAGCAAATTTTGCAGTGTTTAAACTGTTCTGGTGTTAAAATGAAATTCATTTCTATAATCAGGACTCATTGGCCTGGTTACATAGTATGATGAACGTTTGGTGGGAGGGTGGGGAACATAGGGTGCCTCCTCTTACAGTTTTCAACCAAGAATCATGAAACTTCACAGAATATTTCTATCTACATGTATATATATAAATCAATGTAAATATTGAAGTTTTGCACTTCACTATATGGAACTATTTTAAGAAATTTTCCCCCACTTTACAGAATTTTGGCAGCTCAGCCATTTGTGTTTATGACCTATTTGTTTAGGCATTTACTTGGTAACCAGTGGTTTCTGCAAGTTGCATAAAAATGAAACCACTTTAATCATTGGATTAACAACAGATTTCATTGACCATGGTATCATTTCTGACAAAAATTTAAAACATTTCATACGTTGAATTGCTCTTTCCACATGTACCCGTAGATTAGCAATTTTCTTGGTTCGTTTAATTTCTGACGAATTTAAACGTTTACCTTTACCCCAGTTGCATTTTCTAGTAAATGGGGGGATAGTTAAATAAGCTCCTTTAGAAGTAAGAAGGTCTCTTATAGTAAATCCTCTATCAGCCATGATTTCAATGCCAGGCTCTATATAATCAAGAAAACCACTATTGGCAGTAATGTAACGGTCCGATGTATTGCCTCCCCATATGTCTGACACAAAACTTATAGCACCTGTAGGAGTTATGCAAACAAGAAATTTAAATGTGTTGTGTGATTTGTATTACTGTATGTTTTAGAATGATTTGAAGGATTTCTTGGTCGCTGTATGAATATCTCTGTGCAGTCTATTATACCGTGTGTATTTGGAAATGATCTTTTGAATGACAAAGGCATATGTTTCTGAACAAGCTCTTTGGTAGGCCATGAAATCTGATCATTGAATAAAAAATACAAGTAGAAAATCCAAGTTGTGAAAATTGATGAAATCATGGACTTTGATACACCAAAAATGACTGACATGAGATTTAAGGGAATTGCTAATCTAAGTCTCATAAGAGTAATCAAAAGTTCTTGCTTGTTTGTCAGAATTCTAGATGGACCAGGCTTTTTGCTGTTTACATTTTTTTGATACTGTTTTTCATTCAAGCTTTGTTGGGTTTTCCAATATTTTAGATTTTTGGCATTTTCAGATGCAATATCATTTACAGTGTCAAACATTTCAGTGCTTGGTAAACCTGTAAAAGATTTTACACTTTCATCACTTGCCAAAACTTTGTCAACAAAATATTCTCTCACTAGTGATTTTTTGTCAGATAGTGTTTGTGTCAACATTTCATTTTCCTTAAATAAATTGTCAATATCCTGTCCACTCAGGTCCGTCTGACATCCTTTGTCCTGAACTTCATTAATGTATGTTGCTGGTTTTGTAATTACGCTATAACAGTGGTCACCATGGTAATAGGGAATTGGAAACTGTGTATCTAAAATGAAACATTATGCAATGTGTAGTATTGTGTGTATCATATGTGACATGTTAGACATGTTTCATCAATTTTAATAAAATTTTGTTCCTACTCTGACTATATTAGTTGATGATTAAGATGAATTACTCAAAATCTTTATATTATATTATTTTTGGCAGAATCATGATTAAATTCCACTTGTACCAACAATTAAAATTTAAAAAAAAAATAATGGTATGCACGTTTTATAGTTTGTGTCATCTTTTTAAAATCAATATACTATATTTGTTTCTTAATTGCATTTTAATTTTATCTTATATTCATTTTATTGTGAAATTTAGATGAGCATGTTCAGCTCCAAGTATATTATTGCAACAGATCTTCGGAAAAAGTATAGTGATACATCATGTGTGTGTGTGTGTGTGTGTTTAAAGGGATATATTATATGTCTCTTGTGTATACTCACTGAAATCACAAATATCAGATGTAGTTGAACTACATGTACTAGTAATATCAATTTCAACTATAGCTGGTGGGACATATTGTAATGGGTCATGAACTAGTGTAATTTCATCTTCTTCACTCTGTGTTAAACTTTCTTGGCAAAGTAATGGGTCTGTCATACATGTCAGGTCTGTATACCAGTATTGTCACTGTTGCATAAGTCAGATTCTGAAAAGTAATTCCGTATCAATGTCATTCATAATTATTTATTGCAAAATGTGTTTATGCTTATTAAGTTACCAAGACTTAAGTTTCACTCATGATTTTGGTAAAAAAAATCATTTTCATCAAACTTAAATAACTTTAAACAATAAAATTGAATTCTGGACTTTCCGCCGCCAGAGGTCGCTCACGTCGACGATTATCTCCCTTACCCATTGCGGGGCAAGATCATTTTCAGAAAATCGATAACATGGCGGCTTACACACGGGAGATATTAGAGAAACAAAAAGTGACCGATTTACGAGATATATTGGAGAGCTTAGGGAGAAGAAAGACTGGTACTAAAAGGGTGCTTATAGATCGCATTTTGGATGCACAGAATGTGGTAAATGGCGAAGTGAAGGGGGAAAAACAAAGCGTTCCCAAACCAGGAAGTAAAATGTATGCCGGCAGTGATGTACTACGTGACATATCAAAAACTGTCGAAAACTCTATATTACCTTCATCATCACGATCGGAGATTGACAAGATATTAAAAAATAAGACATTGAAATGGGACGACAAGATCGATCGTGTACCAAAACTTTCACTGGGATGGGTAACTAACTACCTAACTGGAGAACCAGCTAGTAAAATGTCAACACATGATCAGCAACCAGATTGGTCAGATATGCATCGGCGGGTGTTGGACAGAGCAGATGGCTTGTTTAATGCAGGGAAAGTCACCAGAGTATTATGTTCAAATAGTGTAAGATATTCCAATTTAAATTTTGTTATTATTTACACCCCCACACACAATCCCTTCTAATATGATCACAGGTATAGCTTGTAATTTTTAGGCTTGAAGTTGAATGTGTCTATGAATGTGAAACAAAGTGTGCTGCTTAAACACAACATGAGATCTAGACTAGAAATAAACTACAAATCTGTAAAAAGTTTATTTTCCCTTGCCATTAACCCTAACTGGTTGGATCGGGGTCAGCATTATATGACAGAGTGTGAATCTGTGACATTGTGTATCACATTGTGTACGATACACAATGTCGCAGATTAACACTGCTTTCCTGTCATTGACACACTTTGTCAATAAATTTTCCATCAGTCCACCCTTGTACCAATCGGATTACAAATTCACATGTGCATGCTATCCTCAAGATCTTGTCGCAAATTGCTGACAAATTGACTATGCAACATAAAACGACATGTAACCAGCTACTACTTGTCACGAGTATTAAACACTGATAAAATACACCAAAATACATAAAGTTTATATAAATATATATTCACATAAAAAATTAATTATGTACACTATGACTACTCCGGCTCCGCACTAGTATTCCACATTCAGTGAACACCAACATTGCTAGGTGTTATATCAATTGCAATAAACATTATATCAATTTAATAATTTATTAATGCTTACCTTGTGAACATGACTTTATTTAATCTTGATATTGTGTATTTTCAGGAAACTGGTGACATTGTAAATGTAAAATGCACATGTGGTGCCAGCATGAAGCAGCAAACATATACAGTGATGTTGCGATTTCTCAATAAGCGGACTCCAGTTGTGGAATCAGCACATTGTACATGCCTTGCAGGGTAAATATGAAAATTATTTGTTTTATGGAAAATATTTTCCTTCATATATTATACAGTGTTGATGTTACTTGTATATCCTGAACAGAGGTGTTACTTTTATAGAACAAAAACTGCAGATCTTTGCATAAATATAGACATTACAAAATACAATTATAATAAAATAATTTGGAACAGGTTGAAGTCGGATTCAGATTTTCAACTTTTCTGTAATTTTTCCTTCACTGTGAATAGGATCCAGGTTAAATCTGACATTTATTTATTTAATTACTTATTTATCTTTATTTATTTAAATATTTATTTTTATTTATTTTTTAATTTCTTATTTTTAATTATTTATTTATTTATTTATTTACTTTGTGTAATTTCAGACTCTCACAAAAATGTGGACATGTGGGAGCACTCCTACTGGCACTACTAGAATGCCAGAAAAAAGGTTATAAAAAACTTTCCTTTTTTATGCAGCAATATACCTGCTTCTCCTGCTTATGGTGTATTTGTTTCCCAATTAATACGCTATGGTAGAGCTTGTTCCCACTACGGGGACTTTGTACAACGAAGTAGGCTGCTTGCAAATAAATTGTTGACTCAGGGATATTGCAAGCCTAGGCTTATCAAGGCCCTCAAAAAGTTTTATGGCCGTCATCACAGTATTGTTGATAAGTTTGATGTCTCTGTGTCCAGGATTGCCTTGGATATATTTGACGTCTCATAGTTCCATGTTCCTTTCACACAATTTTGATTACACACGTGGCGGGTGTAGCTAGCTAAACAGGAGGTGCTTACCCTTCCGGAGCACCCGGCCTCACTTCCCTGGTGGAAGTTCACGTGTCTAACCTAACTTGTCAGTTCCAAAGTTTTTACTTTGCTTCTGGATTGTGATTCGGAAATGGATAAGTATGTTTGTTTTTGATTATAGCAGCATGTCATGTACAAGCAGGGATCCCTCATGGCCAGCACCTGCTTCAAAGAAAACAGAATCTTGCCAAGTATCCGATTTGGTAATTGAAAAGAAATCCGTTTCCAAAACACCAAGAACCAAGGAAGTTAGTGCTACTAAATTTGAAGCTATAGTGAGGACGGAACAGACCGACATTGATCGGCATAACTTTGCTATGGAATATGCAACACTTGTGCAGGATTGTACCTTCGTTCGCTATTCACGAAAAACTACAAAATCTGGGGCGCATGATGGTATTTGTTGTGTCGATGACATAAATGTTGTACATGAGGAAGAGGTTAAAACTTGTGTAGATATTCCCCATCCAAAACTTCCAGTTTGTATTAAACATACAAATGAAAGCTGCAATTGTAAACTTGATGTTTCCGATTTTAGTGATGCTGTAATTGTTGATTTTCATCAAGCCCATGAAATCGAAAAATCAACTAGATGCCAGAGTGAATGTTCAAGGTGGATAGAAGAAAGAAAACCTAGACTCACTTCATCTAATTTTGGAAAAATAATTAAAAGAAGGAAAAGTGTTGATAGTGATTTCTTGTTGAGCTTGTACAATCCAAAATGCCTCGACAAAATAAAATCAGTTCAGTTTGGCAGGGAACACGAGGGTGATGCTGCAGATGCATTAATGCAACATGTGTATGAGGAATATGATGACAGAAACATTGTGCTGTATCACTCGGTTTAGTTATTAATCCGCTTATGCCATTCTTGGCAGCATCACCAGATAGAATTTTGTACATTGAAGGTGAAGATTACATCGTAGTGGAACTAAAATCTTCCTTAAAAAGCGAGAATTTGAAACAATGTCCTACTGAATTGGCCGATGCATCAAACTACTATTTGACTGTAGATGAAGAGGATACTGTTATTCTCGATAGGGAACATAATTATTATTTTCAAGTTTTGGGGCAAATGGCAGTTTGTAATTTGAAAAAAAGCCTTTTTTGCTGTATGGTCTTCTTATGGTTGCCATATTGAACAAATTGAATTTGACCAGGTCGTGTGGGATGAGTGTTATGAAAAACTCCAGTCATTTTACACGAAGCACTCCGGAGCACCCGGCCTCACTTCCCTGGTGGAAGTTCACGTGTCTAACCTAACTTGTCAGTTCCAAAGTTTTTACTTTGCTTCTGGATTGTGATTCGGAAATGGATAAGTATGTTTGTTTTTGATTAATAGTCAGTAGTGTATTATTAAACTTTTAGATTTCATATTGAATAATGAAGAAGAACCATGATTTTATATGTAAAGCATAAACTTTCCTATGATATATGAGTCTATCTATATTTGGTAACTTCCATTAACTTTAATGGTAAAAATTCTCATTCATATTATGGAAATTGATTTGTTCTGTGAATTCAAATTTAGTTTAATTTTATCTGTATTTATCCTTATAAATTTATTTTAACAGTTTCAAAGTTTTGTTTTTGCTTTTGTAAATATTCTTGCATAGTTGTATTGAAGTTTGATATCATCTGTCTGACCGTCAGAGATGTTTTTCTTGATCTCCAACATTTAACTGAAATACCAATATGATAATATGGCTAGAGCATTTATTAAAGTGCCTTCAAGCTCAGTACTCGGCATTAATAAATTAGAGAAAAAAATGTCAGCTCTGAGTCAGGATAATCTACATTTTGAATTTTGCATTAGCTTCTGCTGAGCTAGTACAAGCAAATCACGAGTGCACCTGCACCAACAGAAAGAAATGATTGTAGATCTTCCCACCCTCAAATTAGGTTGAAAAGTTTATGTAAAGGAAAACATCAATTAATATTACAATTTTTTATTTTTAAACAATTAAGAATTCACAAATTTCACTGATATTTCAATAAACCCTGAAAAATGTTAACTGAAAAAATGTTTGTCTAATGATATTGCATCACTTCTTAATTGTCAGCCTTCATGACGGGTGTCTGTAAGTTCACTAAAAATGCACAGACTCTGAATATTTTTTCTGCCAGTGGTTGAAGTGACAAAGGCATGACATGTTTTATAATGCGAAAACTTTTAATTCTACCAATGACGCGTTCAACATGCACTCTAGCCACTGCGATTTTTTGACTTTTTTCAACTTCAGTAATTGAAAACTGTTTCCCTTCAGTTGGCTTAAAAGACGGCAGATTTATTGTCACTCCCTCAGGTAGATCCTCGTCAATTCCAAAACCACGGTCTGCCATTATATTGTCGCCAGGTTCCAATTTCTCAAGCAAACCACTTTTCACTGTTATCTCTCTGTCAGTTATTGCACCAGAGAATAATGGGCTCAAGAAGCTCACATGTCCATCTGGAGTGACACCAACAAGAACTTTAAAAGTATTCCAGTGTTTATAGCTGGACCAAGTCTGTTTCTGAGACTTCAGGTTTGATGGCCTTTGGAC
The DNA here is from genome assembly GCA_021292105.1 of Anadara kagoshimensis. Taxonomy (NCBI): domain Eukaryota; kingdom Metazoa; phylum Mollusca; class Bivalvia; order Arcoida; family Arcidae; genus Anadara; species Anadara kagoshimensis. The sequence goes on along the minus strand of CM037859.1, from coordinate 40,268,868 downwards.
ATACAACTCGGTACAGTCTATCACAACACGAGTGTTTGGGAATTCTGAAAAAGATTCTGGTAAATATTGCATGACAAGTTCCTTTGAAGGACATGTCATCATTTCACTCAACTCGGTGTTTAGGAAGGAAATCCAGCTGGTTAACATTTTTGAAAACTGGCCTTCACTTATGCCTAATCTAAGTGATATATCGCTGACAAGTAAATTGAGCCTAAGTCGAGCTAGAACCGCAAAAAGCTCATCCTGTAGTTTTAATTTTCTGCGTCCTAGCCCAGCCTCTGTCCCAGCAATACTTGGCGTTGAAGTTTCACTACCTCTCCATCTTCTCATCCATTTTGCACGTGGCTCTAAAAAGGTAAAAAATGAACAGAATGCCTTATAGGCTGGGGGAAACCAGTGTAAAATCTGATCATGTTGTCGTCATCCTCAAAGGTCTCCAATCTAAACTTCAATTTTCCCATTTGGAATTCCAATTCTCGGATTTTTTCCTCCAGCATCATTATCTTTTCATCTTTCTTATTCAGTTCCTTAAGAAGGGGATCTGTACATTCTAAGTGGTAAGAATGGTCATGGTTAACTGAAAAAAATAAATATAGTGGATATAAAAATTGATTCGTGTATACACAACTCGTGTTTATATAAAACGCAAACAAAATTGACAGACAAGTTAACATACTTACTTTTGATATGCTCAATAAATTTTGATAGATTTTTTTTTAAATGGGAAATCAAGTTTATATTATTATTAAATAGATAAACTAAAAAAATTAAAACTCTAAAATACAATTTGAAATTATGAATTTCATTGACCCAACTTAAGCAGGGGATGAATAATGCAGATATTAAATAAATAAATAAATAGATAAATAATGCAAAATGCAGATAATAAATAAATAAATAAATCAATCAATCAATCAATACCTTGAGAATCATTATCCTGTATTGTCTCAGGACAGGTAGGTGTCTCTATTTCTAGAGACTTATCAATCTCTTGGATCTCACCAGTACTGTTGTCGCTGTCAGGGCCACTTGAATCAATACTGGATTCTGAATCTGGATCTTCGCACAGTCTCTTAAGATGACTGTATCTAGGAACTGTATGCTTCTGTGTCTTATGTGGAAGTAATGTAGGTATATAATCTACATCGGCGGGATCTTTACTGGGCTTCCCACTTTGAAAATGTGCACCACATACGACCCAGTTTTTCGTCGCATGTTCTTTCCTACTTATGGCTCTGATCCACGCACTTCGTCTACTCTTTGGTTGAGCTGGAATTCGATGAAACGAAACATCAGTAGTCCCTCGTCTGTTTGTACAATTAACCACACAACAATGATCGTGTCCACCCATAACTTAAAAATATAAACATAAAGATCGATCTTCTCATATATCTATAGATAACGCGGAAGTGACCTTGCCCCGCAGACAGATAAACCGGTAGTGCCGACGAGAGCGACACCTACCGACGGAAAGGAGTGAATTTAAAACATATTTGTTGAATTTGATTTTTCAATTATTCTGAACCAGTCAAAATTATTTCACTTACACTTAGTTGTCATGAGCTGTAAAAGTGACAGAAACTTATACCCTTATAACCAGAAAAAAAGACTTTGGGCATTATGTGTATATGCCTTGAGGATATTTATCTTTACATGTAATACTCTGGGGCATTGTCATGAGGAGTCAGTTGAATGTCTTGGTTTGGGTCAAACTGGCAATATTCAGTACTACCTAGGTCTCTATAAAGTACTATGTCACGATACATCACTTTAAATAGTCCCATATTACATATACTACTCCAAGAAGATGCTTAAGAGACATTTTGTTTCCATTTCAAGATTATTTTCATTATATTGAGTAGTCACTAGCTGTTAAGGTATCTTAAAAGAAGCAGTGGGTGACTTGCTCATGGGACATTAGATTAGACGGCCTCTAACTATTTGGGGAGGACATATTTATTATTAGACATCACACAGGATGGTTGTGTAACAGGGTTCGTACAGGCTTGGAAAAGTTCTTAAATTTTGGGGTTTGCCCTAAAAAGACCCTAAAAACAAGTATGACCCTAAAAAACCCTTGAATTTGGCCAGTTGGGTGTCTGTATTTGGATATTAAGTGGTTGCATATATAGACTGATATAAATAATAAACTAAACAGGAGGTGCTTACCCTTCTGGAGCACCCGGCCTCACTTTCCTGGTGGAAGTTCACATGTCTAACCTATCTTGTCAGTTCCAAAGTTTTTACTTTGCTTCTGGATTGTGATTCGGAAATGGATTAGTATGTTTGTTTTTGATTATGTTAAAATGAGCAATTTAAAGGTACCTGACCCTCCTGAATGCCCAACTTTAACTTTATCCACTAAAAGTGCCGTTACTATGGACATGTAAGTACCAATATTATTTTGCTAAAATGGTATTTCTGATAAGGCCTTGAATTTGCAAATAAGACCCCGAAAAAAACCCTAAAAAGTCCTTAAATTTGGAGTCAAAGTGTCTGTACGAACCCTGTGTAAAAACAGACCTAATGTCTTTTAAGAAACTTTTTTTCTGATAAAGGTGATACCGTTGTTGATTTCCGAAGCTTCTCTTTTCAAAATGGTTCCTGATGGCTTTGGGTCATCTTTATTTGGCCATGGGAACCTGGACGGCAGACTTGTCTCCGTGATTTCACCATCAAAGTGCAGGCTGCACACCCTATGCCACGAAGGTGGGTTATAATCTAACGGGCGCCTTATAAGTTCCAACCACTTTGCTCTCAAACGAGGATATTGGGACTTGGTTGGAAATGGTATAAAAACTACGCCCTCCATCCATGGGTATTTTCCTAAATTTCTTGATTTTCTTGCGTCTGATTTACATCCTGGAACCGCGCACCATTTCTTTGTTTTACTATTTGCGGTAGATTTGCGGCCTCGACCCATGTCAACTTGCTGTTGCTAATGTAAACAAAACTTTGAAAAAGCGCGGCAAATCCGAAGAAAAAAGTGCCCTAAATTCAGACTAAGTCACATGATCTAGGTACGTTATAAAATCCGAATAGGAAAGGAACGGATGGATCTGAGAAATGACGTATTAGTGAGGTATGTATCATATACGGGCGGTGTTTCCGAACATAACAAAAATATAAACCAAAAAAAAAAAAAAAAATTCTATTCAGTCATATTGAAAATGTGAAAGCTGTTTGTGTTATTCTTTAGTTTTATGATTTATAGATACTTTAAACGTAAATACAAATGTTAAAAAAAGAAACTGGTCATTGTTGTTGTATTGCTGCTTAACGTCGCGTCACGAATTTTCAGCTAATCGCGACGAGTATATATTGTTGAGAATAATAATTTTAGCGCAATTGAAACCGATAAAATTCATTTACATTTCATTAAGTACTCTAAATTTTATTGATTTCATTATTCATTAATTAGTTTGCGAGTAATAAGAATGTAAAAATGGGGCGATAGAATTTCGCTACGCTCGCATCCCGATAACGCAATTTAATACCATGAGTGAGTACAAATTAAAATATGTACGAAACGCTAATTCCGAATATATATTGAACATTATGAATGGACGAAATGACAGCAAAATAAAGGCATGACAATGACCACGCCTAAAACTGGATAAGAGACCACGCCTACACTTGATATGAGATTAAGTAGCGTCACTAGCGTGCATTCTTTTCAAATAATGCTAATTTTAAGGCTAGTTAATAGTTTTCCAGTAATTAATATTATTTTCCATTTAAATGTATGGTGCTTTCTCTTATATGAATGAACAACAGACTTTATTTTAAATTATTAACTGATTTATGGTTATCGTTTTTGAGAATTTCTGATTAGGCGTAGTAAGTAATTCATTATTTAGAGCGTGAAATAAAAAGCTGAAATACTACAGACTAATCTCTTAGGAATACATTGAGTGGTAGGTTGGAATAGTGCTTATTGACCATTTCGAAAACACGACAGGGGAGATAACACCTATGAACGAAAACGAGGCTTGGGGGGGCAAGCTACATCCGTCCAGTATAGTTGCAGCGTAGAATATGACGATTGAAACGGAGAGAAAAAGAGACTTTTGTTGTACCCCAGGTTGTACAAAAGTCTTAAGTATATCACAATCTTCACAATTTAAAATCCAAAAATATTTGTCAAAGAGTTTTGATTATTAAAGCATTTATTTGATGTATTTATTACAGCCGAAAATCATCTGTCAAAATTACTGAACAGTAGATATCAAGAAATGAATTTCATCTTCTATAGAATTACTATAACATTTAGTGCATAATTTATCTTTTTTTCTATTTTTGAATAACGTCCAATTTCAATTTTTTATCTGTGATGTAATTCTTAATCTGTTTATATTTAAATAATCAGGCCCCAGTTTCACTATCATTCCTTAGCTAAGATTTTCCTTAACTTAAACCTTGCAAAATTTCAAATCTTTATAATTTTGTTAATTTTGAAGATATGGAGGAATTTAATGTGTCATTTGTAAGATCACCTCTAGAATAAAACATTTGCATTTAGTTTTGATAAAAATATTCACCAGTAGTTCCAAAAAAGAGATTAACAAAATTTGCTACTGTAAATTTAAGTTAAGGAAAATCTTAGCTAAGGAATGATTGTGAAACCGGGGCCAGTTTTGTTTTCCTTATATCTGTGTATGGCTAAAGTAAAATTTAATATTTTATAATGTATTAAAATCAGTTTGGCAGTCTTTTTAAGGTAAAATAAACAAAAATTTTCGAAAGAATGAAACTTTACTCTAAAAATCTTCATATTTAATTTGATCAACGCCCGTGACGTTTAATAGAGTCTTTAAAGTATTCTGTGTTCAACGTCGCTGATATATATCCGATTCTTCTTCCTTATTTAACTTTCTTTTTCATTTTAAGAGATTCTGAATATATTAAACAAATTTAAACCGCACAAACATTTTTAACTGTTCATTTTGAAAATTTTATATTTTGATTATTTTTTATTATCATAATTTCATTCTGTAAATATTTCTCGAAGTCAGAACTTCTGTAATAGAAAATTACTGGAACCGAGAATCTTTATTTCAAAAGTGATAGTTTTGACTTGTACGAAAGTGTATATTACATATTTTTACCCACAGGTAAAGGTTGCTAATTAATGTTGATAATCTGCATACCTTATCAACAGACGCGGTAACTTATTGATAACGGAAGCAAATTCCAAATTCCCATTGGATCAGATGATAGTATATTATATGTGGAAAATGTACCTACATGGTGTTAATCTCATTAACAGATTAAGTAATTACCTTGATTTATGATGAATATTATGATTCTGAATTACTAGTACCCACACTAGTTTTGAAACTGCCGTGAATTAATACTTCTAATTTCATGACTTCGTATAGTTAATGACTGTGTATTCAAATAAATAAATAAATAAATAATAATAAATAAATAACTACATTCATTCATTCATTCTAAACTTACCGTTGAAGAGCACATGAAATAAAATTCTGTGACGTTGAACCAGCTACAATTATAGATGTTTGAACTATATTCTCAAAATGATTTTTAATTTTAATATTTATTACTATTATTTTTTTTTTGTTAAAAAAGACTTTATAATGAAATAAAATTCAAATTCTTTAATTTCTAAAACGGAAAACTTTGGGTGTAAATTCTGTAACGATATGCCGGTTACCTGTGAAATACCGGTAAAAATCCGGCGTAGAATTTTGTCATCTTTAACGCAAATTGGAAGCAAAAAGTCGTTTATAAAAATGAAAAAATATCCTGAGAAACAACAAATGTCGAAAAATGTAACCATAATCAAGATTTTGGATACTATAAGGGAAAAAGGGTGAAATAAAAGCAAATTTTTAAACAAAAATAGAAGGAAAGACATCAGATATAAAAA